>OX345655.1:16335736-17599884 GCA_947044415.1 Eupithecia dodoneata | reverse complement strand
GAGAAATGCAGTCACTGCGGGGGACCGCATATGAGGACCGAGTGTGCCGACTGGATGGCAGACACACCTCCGTCATGTTGCAATTGTGCTCATGCAAAGATGGACAGGACAGAACACAGCGCGTTCAGCCAGGACTGCCCAATTCGCAAGAAGTGGGAAGCCCTGGCACGGGCCGCGGTCTCCTACTGCTAAGGTGGTCAAAGGGATTAATTCCAAAAGCAACACAAAGCCATATATAGTTCTACAGGCCAATCTACAAAGGAAATCTCTTGCCACCCAAGAACTAATGCTAGAAGCAATTAATAGAAAAGCAGCCTTTGCACTGCTCCAGGAGCCCTACGTTGGGGGTATAGGTAGAGTGAGGGATTACCCAGGAGTCAGAATTTACCAGTGCGCTGGCCAAAAAGATCAGCCAACAAAGGCAGCAATAGCTGTCTTCGATAACGATCTAGACGTCCTTCAGTGTCTGGAACTCACCACGAAAAACATCGTTGTGGTGAGAATTAGAACTACCGCCTGGGAAATTGCTGTGGTATCATTTTACTTTGAACCCGACCCGACGCCAATAGAGCCATACTTGGAGCAGCTACAAAAAATTAAGCAACAGTACGGGCGAAACCTCCTGATAGGAGGAGACGCAAATGCAAAAAGCGCATGGTGGGGCAGTGACAAAATAGACTGTAGAGGGGAAGAAATGGCAGGAACTCTCCATGAACTGGAGCTTCAGGTGCTTAACAATGGCAACAATCCCACTTTCGAAACTATCCGGGGCAATAGACAATACAGCAGTCATATAGACATTACAGCCTGTGCCATGGTGCTGCTTGACCTGGTGGAAGACTGGAAGGTGGATAGTGGCATAACATCCTCAGATCACAATGCGATATCATTCAAGGTTAGATTAACGAGATCTAAAGGGGTAAGTATAAAACGAACAACAAGAATATACAATAGTAAGAAAGCTAACTGGGACCAATTTCATGAGAAATTGGCCCAGTTACTAGACGAAAATAACTTAAAAACTACAGAAATTATTAAAATCAATGACAAATTAGACCTAGAACAAAAAACAGAAGCATACATACACACAATAATACAAACATGTAATAAGATCATACCTAAAATTAAACAGAATGATAAACTAACCTTGCCGTGGTGGTCTGAGGAACTCGCCAGCCTGAAGAAAGAGGTCGCCACCAGGAAGCGGAGAATCAGATGTGCAGCGCCGATTCGAAGGTCCAAAGTCATCCAGGAGTACCTGAAAAAGAAAGAAGAATATGAATCATTAGCACAAACAGCTCAAACAGAAAGCTGGAAGAGTTTCTGTACAAAGCAGGAAAAGGAAGGTCTTTGGGAAGGGATATATAGGGTTATGAACAGGACAACCAAACGACAAGAGGACTCACCACTCATAAAAGAAGGCCAACTATTAGGCACGAGAGAATCTGCGGAACTGCTGGCGGAGACCTTTTATCCTGAGGATAAGCGAGAAGAAGATAATGAGGAACATGCGCGGATGAGAGAGTTAGCCGAACAAATAAATGGCCCGGGCCATGATGAAAACCATGATCCACCATTTACCGTTGAAGAACTTAAATCCGCGACAAGGAGCTTCAGCTTAAAGAAAGCCCCAGGATCGGATGGGCTCACAGCGGATATCTGTGAGCACTCTATAAACCATGACCCGGACTTTTTCCTATCACTCGCCAACAAATGCCTGGAACTGGGCTACTTCCCAAAAATCTGGAAGGAAGCAACGGTTGTTATCCTTCGCAAACCGGGGAAAACTACCTATACGGAGCCCAAATCACACAGGCCAATTGGTTTGTTGCCAGTGATGGGAAAGATCCTGGAGAAGATGCTCGTAGGTAGGATCAAGTGGCACATACTCCCAAGGATGAGTACTCGCCAGTTTGGTTTTATGCCTCAACGGAGTACAGAGGACTCCCTTTATGTCTTAATTAATTTAATACGTGAAAAAATGGAGCAAAAGAAACTGGTCACTCTTATATCCTTAGACATAGAGGGAGCCTTCGACAGCGCATGGTGGCCCGCAATCAGAACCAGATTGGCTGAGGAACAGTGTCCAATTAACATTAGGAGACTAATTGATAGCTACCTACAGAGCAGAATGGTAAGGGTCCGATACGCAGGCGAAGAGGTTACCAGAGTTTCCAACAAAGGATGTGTCCAAGGCTCAATCGGCGGACCCATACTCTGGAACCTCCTTATTGACCCACTGCTCCAGGAAATGGATCGGCGAGGCGATTACTGCCAAGCCTTCGCTGATGACGTCGTCCTGGTATTTGATGGAGACACAGCGACTGAAATTCAGCGACGTGCAAATGCCGCTCTAGCCTATGTAAGGGAGTGGGGTGTCAGAAACAAGCTAACATTCGCACCGCACAAAACAAACGCTATGCTTTTTACGCGAAAGCTCAAGTACGACACCCCAATCCTGAGCATGGGTGGGATCGGCATTGGCATGTCGAAGGAGCTGAAGATCTTGGGACTCACTGTAGACGAAAAGCTGACGTTTAACAGCCACGCAGCCAACGTTTGCAGAAAGGCGTTAAACCTATACAAACAGCTGTCTAGAGCCGCAAGGATCAGCTGGGGTCTCCATCCTGAGGTCATCAGAACGATTTATACGGCAGTGGTAGAGCCAATCATTTTGTATGCCGCGGGTGTATGGGCGCCTTCTTCCAAAAAGATCTGTGTGCAAAAGGTGTTGAACACAGTACAAAGAGGCTTTGCCCAAAAGATATGCAAATCATATCGGACTGCCTCCCTTAACTCGGTACTCGTGTTGACCGGATTACTACCTCTAGACCTCAGAATACAAGAGGCAGCTGCCCTGTACGAGACAAAGAGAGGGGTCTCCCGATCAGCGCGAGGAGACGGGGAGGTAGAAAGGGTAATAGCCTACGCCTGCACACCCCACCCAGCTGAGCACATGAACCTGGGATTCACGTGCCTGGTAGACCAGGAACAGGTCAACGCGCACAGCTTTCATGCTGTACGCATATTCACGGACGGTAGCAAAATCGAGGGCAAAGTTGGAGCCTCACTGTCACTCTGGAACAAGGAGGCGGAAACCAAGAGCCGGAAATTGAAGCTGTCGTCCTATTGTACGGTCTACCAGGCGGAATTACTGGCCATATGTGAAGCCACTAGAGAAATCTTAAGGCGCCCGGAGGATACCTGCGGCATATATAGTGATTCCAGAGCGTCACTGGAAGCAGTGGTGAATTATCGCTCGCTAAATCCGCTAGCAGTTGAAATTCGCAGTAATCTACAAGAGTGTAAGCAGATGGAGAAGAGTGTTGAACTCTATTGGATTAAAGCTCATGCAGGGCTTAGGGGAAACGAACGAGCAGACGAGTTGGCCAAAGAAGCCGCACTAAAACTAAAAACCAAGGCCAACTATGACAAATGTCCGATCTCATTCGTCAAGCGTCAGATCCGCATGGAGACGCTCGGCGAATGGAATCGGAGATACAAGATAGGTGACACTGCGGCTACAACAAAACTGTTTTTCCCCGATGCTATAGAAGCTTATAGGATAGTCAACAAAATCAGGCCTACGGGAGTAATGACACAGGTTTTAACAGGGCATGGTGGGTTTTCCATGTACTTGAATCGTTTCAGGTGCAAGGAGAGCCCATCATGCATATGTGACCCCGACCAAAATGAAACCGTTGAACACGTCCTCTTGGATTGTCCTGTAAATGGTTACGAGAGATATGAGACAGAACAGCACTTAGATATCAAAATAGACGCATATAACGTAAAGCATATAATTGAAAATAAATATATAAGACATGCATTTTTGTCCTACTGTGTAAACATTGCAAAGAAAGTAATAAAACGAAATAAATAGGTAAAGTTCAAATATATATTGAATATATATACAATTGATAAGAAGGAACAATACTTAGATATTAGAATAGTAGCAATAATTAAAACTTAGTATAGAAGAAACATGTAGTATATAAGACAAAGTTTTTGTCATTGTATAAAAATTAGACGATAAGATGAAAAACCGATGTATAAGTTATGCTCAAATATATATTGAGTATATATATATAAGAAGCATAGAATTAAGTTGGTTGTACAATATAAAAAACTAAGATAAATATTATAAAATAATATAGTATTAATATAAACTTAAGTAAAATACATTGTTATAAAATGTTAATATAAGAAAGGTAATAAAAATATGTCAAGATTAAATAAAGAAACCAAACCCAATTCCCTTCCCGGAACGTTTAACTAATTATAATAAGCAAAATACTAGAGTCACAAAGTCTCTGATAAAGTCAGAGGACGTAGGATAGCTCGCGGGCCGGGACATAGCTCCCGGACAGGAAAAAAAAAAAAAAAAAAAAAAAAAAAAAAAAACCTAACCTAACCTAACCTAACCTAACCTAACCTAACCTAACCTAACCTAACCTAACCTAACCTAACCTAACCTAACCTAACCTAACCTAACCTAACCTAACCTAACCTAACCTAACCTAACCTAACCTAACCTAACCTAACCTAACCTAACCTAACCTAACCTAACCTAACCTAACCTAACCTAACCTAACCTAACCTAACCTAACCTAACCTAACCTAACCTAACCTAACCTAACCTAACCTAACCTAACCTAACCTAACCTAACCTAACCTAACCTAACCTAACCTAACCTAACCTAACCTAACCTAACCTAACCTAACCTAACCTAACCTAACCTAACCTAACCTAACCTAACCTAACCTAACCTAACCTAACCTAACCTAACCTAACCTAACCTAACCTAACCTAACCTAACCTAACCTAACCTAACCTAACCTAACCTAACCTAACCTAACCTAACCTAACCTAACCTAACCTAACCTAACCTAACCTAACCTAACCTAACCAGTCGCGCTTGGACCGCCGTCGAAAGCGCCACGAAAATAAGCCCTTCCGCACGAAAAAATTCGTTAAAAATAGCAAATTTGCATTATTAGTAGCGCGCTATACATCAAACGACGCGCGCTGTGAAGGCGCACACGCCTGTGAAAAAAGTGTTGTGCAAAGTGGAAAATTCACGGAGTTATTCTAAAAAAAGTGATTTTCACAAAATTTTTAAAATAAAAAGTGGTTTATCTCTGGATCTGCAGCGACGACCCCAATTTTTTAATTGACCCAGACGGAGCCCTTGTGGAGTACTACACGTTGGACGAGCTTGCTGATTTTTTCCGCACACTGTTGCGGAACAATCAGCAAAAAAACAATTACCACGTGGCCACGAGGTCACCGAAGGAGAGGAGCGCGGCGTCAGCTAAGTTAGCTGATCTGAAGAGGTCAGCATCTGGACTCGGGAGGTACCTCTAGAAAATTTTTCGGACTACTGGTGACGGAGATACAGACATTTTTATTATTTTGCTGTTCAGTGACATCTTGGACACTTGATTATTCCATTTTTGCAGCGATAACCTAGCTTTATTTTTTGATAGATTGTAACGCCTACAGAGTAGATTATTTTAGTTTTTAAATTTTATTTTTATGTAGAGCGGTTTAGAAGTTATAGATTTTTACATAGGAAAACCAACCGCACAAAAACGTCACACCCTTGTATCTCCGAAACGGTGAGAGTTAGGTAAATTTTATGACCAGATTGCATATATTATATATATATATGTTCTCAAACCCTAAATTCAATAATTCGTAAGAACCCCCCCTTAACTTTTCCCCCCTTTTTTTGTAAAATTATTTATATTAGATTTCTGTTAAAGAAAGTCCACATTTTGTAAAATTTTAAGTTGTTTTAATTAGTTATATAAATAGATTCTTTTAAAATTAACAGTTTTCCCTCCCCCCCTTCACCCCCTCCTTTGGTAAATTTCCCCTCATAACCTAATCTTAAATTATATCCTGGCCAAATATTTTTACCTCAAAGTCCCTATTTTTCTCCCCAAAATTTATTTTGTATTTCCCTCCCTCTCCCCATATTTCCCCCCCAATTAAATTTAGAAACCTAAAACCCATTTATCTCGGGAACGGAGCAAGATAGCTCAGTTTTGACCAAAGTTTGCATATATTTAATATTTATTAAATATGCAAACTTTTTATACAATAAAATGTCTGACCGGCGCAGGGGCCTTGCATATCGATATGCAAAGGGTCAGAGTTGCCGACCAGTCTCCCCTTATACAGTGCTCACGCTGTCTAGGGTATGGACACGGGAAGCGGTTCTGCCCCGATGCAGTCGATGTGTGCGGCCACTGCGGTGGGGCACACCATAAAATGGAATGTCCTGATTTGCTGAGTGGAATCCCTCCCTGCTGCGTAAACTGCAACAAAGCAAAGGCTGCAAAAACTGATCATGGCGCCTTTAGCAACGAATGTCCGGTGAGACGCAAGTGGGAGGCATTTGCGAGATCCACCGTGGCTTATTGCTAAGGGCGTCCAGTATAAGATCATACAAGCAAACCTCAAAAAGAAGCAGTTAGCAACTGATGAAGTCTTTCTCGAGGCCACAAAAGTTAAAGCCGCAGCACTCCTCCTACAGGAACCCTATGTTGGAGCCCCAAAGAAACTAAAGGCATACCCAGGCGCTAGGATTTACCAAAGCACGGAACAAGGCGAAGGGATGGTGAAGGCTGCAATCGCAGTATTGGACTCTACCTTGGACGTTATCCAATACCCACAGCTAGCCACCAACAATATCGCTGTTGTAGGGATCCGAACTAGCGCCTGGGAGATCAACCTGGTTTCCATCTACTTAGAGGGAACAGAGCCCCTAGAACCATACATAGAGCATCTATGCAGGCTGATAGAGAAACTGGGGTCAACGAGGCTGATTGTTGGAGGAGACACAAATGCCTGGAACAGCTGGTGGGGTAGCGTCAGGACAAATGCCAGGGGGGAGGAGCTAATGAAGTTCCTGGATGATAAGGGGCTTCAGGTGCTCAACATTGACTCCATACCGACCTTTGACACGGTGAGAGGGGACAGAAGGTATGTCAGCCATGTAGACATCACAGTCTGCTCGGAGGACATGCTCACTCTCGTTGATGGATGGAGAGTTGTGGAGAACATGACGAGCTCGGATCACAACGGTATTACATTCAACATACAATTACACAAAGCATGCGGAACTCAAATAACACGCACAACAAGGCTCTACAACACAAAAAAGGCAAATTGGTCTCAATTTCATGAGAAACTGACCCAATTTAAAACAGACCACGACCTTACAAACACAAAAGTAGAGCAAATACACAATATTGAACAAATAGAAGCAGTTATACACACATACACTCAATCAATAACACACGCATGCACACATACTATACCTGTAAAGAAACACACACAAGTACTTACCATACCGTGGTGGTCCGAGAAACTCGCACAGTTGAAAATGGAAGTTGCCACCAGAAAGAGAAGAGTCCGATGCGCCGCGCCAGTCCGGAGGCCGGGAGTCATTGAAGAGTACCTGGAAAAGAAGAGAGAATATGAGTTAGAGGCAAACAAGGCAAAGGTAGAGAGCTGGAAGGACTTTTGCTATAAACAGGATAGGGAGGGAGTATGGGAGGGGATTTATAGGGTTATAGGCAGGACCAGAAAAAGGGAGGAGGATATGCCTCTTCAGGTTGAAGGCAAAGTGCTTGATGCTAGAGGCTCGGTGAAGGCCCTGGCTGAAACATTCTATCCGGAGGACCACACAGATGGCGATAATGCGGAACATTGCAGAATCAGAGCTGAAGCAGAGAGGGTAAATACTGAAGAGCAAGGTGGCCCTTGTGATCCACTATTTACGATGACTGAGCTTAATGTCGCAATGAAAGCATTTAATCCCAAAAAGGCACCTGGAGCAGATGGCTTCACTGTCGATATTTGCGTTGAGGCCATAAAGAACGACTCGAAGATGTTCCTGAACATAATAAATAAGTGCCTAGAACATGCCCACTTCCCAGATCCATGGAAGGAGGCCACCGTGATAGTGCTGCGGAAACCTGGAAAAGAAACCTACAACACCCCGAAATCCTACAGGCCAATCGGGCTCCTCCCAGTGTTAGGCAAAATCTTCGAAAAGATGCTGGTCACCCGGATGAAGTTCCATCTTATACCAAGAATGAGTACTCGCCAGTTTGGATTCATGCCCCAGAAAAGCACCGAGGACTCCCTTTATACCCTAATGCGATACATTAACAGTCAATTAGATTAAAAGAAACTGTTAACGCTCGTGTCGCTGGATATAGAGGGGGCCTTCGATAGCGCCTGGTGGCCCGCAATCCGAGTCCGACTAGCAGAGGAAAAGTGTCCGGTAAACTTAAGAAGGGTGATCGACAGTTATCTTCAAAATCGAAGAGTAAAGGTTCGCTACTCTGGAGAGGAGTACGAAAAGGTGACAGGGAAGGGATGTGTGCAGGGATCGATAGGTGGCCCAATCCTATGGAACCTACTCCTGGATCCACTTCTACGAGAGCTGCATGATAGAGGTGACTACGTGCAGGCGTTTGCGGACGACGTGGTGCTTGTTTTCGATGGGGAGACCTCGCAGGAGATTGAACGACATGCCAATGCTGCACTCGAGCACGTTCGGACGTGGGGCATCCGGAACAAACTTAAGTTTGCGCCACACAAAACGATGGCCATGGTCATCACGCGAAAACTTAAGCATGATGCCCCACGTCTTAGCATGGGCGGGTGCGACATTGGCATGTCCAGAGAAATCAAGCTGCTAGGACTCACCATCGATGACAAGCTGACTTTTAACTCGCATGCCGCGAACGTATGTCGTAAAGCGCTGAACTTCTACAAGCAGCTCTCTAGAGCTGCAAAGGTTACTTGGGGCCTACAACCCGAAGTAATTCGGGTAATTTACACGGCAGTGGTAGAGCCTACAATTTTGTATGCTGCAAGTGCATGGGCGCCTGCGACAAACAAGATCTGCGTCAAAAAAGAGCTAGATGTAGTGCAGCGTGGCTTTGCACAGAAAATAATAAAGGGCTACCGGACTGTCTCACTAACCTCGGCGCTATTACTGGCTGGGTTGCTTCCGCTGGATATTAGAATCCGGGAAGCAGCCTCGCTTTATGAAACGAAGAAAGGTCACACCCAGCGAGTAATAGGAGATCTAGATATTGAGACACCGGTGCCGTTTGTAGCAATGCCGCACCCAGCGCTTCAGTTGGAGTTGGAATTCACCTGCCTGGCGGACGAGGCAGCATTGGACCAGAACCTCAACAGCTGCCTGAACATTTTCACTGATGGAAGCAAAATCGAGGGAAAAGTCGGTGCCGCGCTATCCATTATGGAAGGCGCTACCGAAATAAGTACCCGCAAATTGAGGCTGGATGAATGCTGCACCGTCTACCAGGCAGAGTTGCTAGCTCTGGCTGAAGCTACAAAAGAAGCGCTTAAAAGGCGGAAAACAAGCTGCAGCATTTTTAGCGACTCACGCGCAGCCCTCGAGACTGTTACTAATTTAAGTTCTCCCCACCCCCTTGCAGTCCAAATTAGAGCACGCATACGTGAGCTTAACCAAGACGACAAAATACTGAGCCTATTTTGGATAAAAGCTCACGCGGGGTTGGAGGGGAACGAAAGAGCCGACGAGCTTGCAAAATGTGCTGCGCTGCAGCTGAAAACCAAGCCGCATTACAATAGCTGCCCAGTTTCATTCGCAAATCGAGAAATCCGACAGGGCTCGCTTTGCGAATGGAATCAACGCTACGTAAACGCAGAACAAGGTGCGGTCACAAAAGTGTTCTTCCCGAGTGCCATAAGGGCGTACCGACTCGTCAAAACTCTATCACTAAGTCCTATCATAGTCCAACTCTTCACAGGTCACGGTGGATTCTCCTCGTACTTGCATCGGTTTAAGTGCAAGAACAGTCCATCGTGTCCTTGCGACCCAGAGGTAGAAGAAAGCGTTCTGCACGTAATAACGAATTGTCCCAGGTACGGAAGAGAAAGATATGAGGCAGAACAAGAATTAGATATAAATATAAGCAAAGAAAATCTGTGTAAAATATTAGAAGATAAGAACATAAGATATAAATTTTTAGGTTATTGTGAAAAAATTGTAAAAATAGTTATAAATAAAAATAAGTAGAAATAAGGAGCCACAATTTTATAATTTTTTTTATAATAATATGTGCCTTATAAATAGATTGTAGAATAAGAAAAATGTAAATTTTATGAAAATAAAGAAATCGTCAGCCTGTCTCTTAATGCCCCTGTAAATAAAAAAGAATGAAAAAACCTACATACAGAAATTAAATGTATGATTTGAGACGAATAAAAGAAAGATATTGTATGAAGAATGAAAGTACGAGAAGCATAAAATGAGAACTGGAATGAAAGAGAAATAGTAACCAGGTCCCTGGTTAAGCTAGGGGTAGGATAGCTCGCGGGCCGGGACATAGCTCCCGGACAGGAATAAAAAAAAAAAAAAAAAACCTAACCTAACCTAACCTAACCTAACCTAACCTAACCTAACCTAACCTAACCTAACCTAACCTAACCTAACCTAACCTAACCTAACCTAACCTAACCTAACCTAACCTAACCTAACCTAACCTAACCTAACCTAACCTAACCTAACCTAACCTAACCTAACCTAACCTAACCTAACCTAACCTAACCTAACCTAACCTAACCTAACCTAACCTAACCTAACCTAACCTAACCTAACCTAACCTAACCTAACCTAACCTAACCTAACCTAACCTAACCTAACCTAACCTAACCTAACCTAACCTAACCTAACCTAACCTAACCTAACCTAACCTAACCTAACCTAACCTAACCTAACCTAACCTAACCTAACCTAACCTAACCTAACCTAACCTAACCTAACCTAACCTAACCTAACCTAACCTAACCTAACCTAACCTAACCTAACCTAACCTAACCTAACCTAACCTAACCTAACCTAACCTAACCTAACCTAACCTAACCTAACCTAACCTAACCTAACCTAACCTAACCTAACCTAACCTAACCTAACCTAACCTAACCTAACCTAACCTAACCTAACCTAACCTAACCTAACCTAACCTAACCTAACCTAACCTAACCTAACCTAACCCATTCGCGCTCCGACCGCACTCGAGAGCGCCACGAAAAAAGGCCACTCCACGCTCGAAAAATCGTTAAAATAGTAAAAAGTGAAGTTAAATAGCATTGCAGTGTATCAGAAGACGCGAAATCACGAGGCGCACACGGCTGTGAAAGAGAATTTCCAAAAAGTGTGTTTTTCGAAAAGTTATTCAAGAAAAAGTGATTTTGCTAAAAATTTTGAAACTTCAAAGTGATACGCTGCACGTTTTTGAGCGGCGACCCCAAATTTTTAAAGTGCTCAAAAGAGGGCCTCACGGAGATCTACACGTTGGTGTTTCATTTGGATTTTTTGCGCGCAAGCGCGCGGAATTATTTAAAGAAAAACAAAAACCACGTGGCCACGAGTTCCTTGACCCAAGGCTGCTGGACCAGGATTTTATATTGGACAAGAAGGACATCACCGCGGCGAGCACGGAGGCGTTTCAGGATTTTAAAAAAGTTAGTGTTTTGCAAAGTTATGGACAATTTTAGTTTAAGTCTATTTTCAAAGAATTATTACTCTTAAATAAGATCTTTTACATACCATTTTAAATTTAGTTTTAGAATTTCAATCACGTATTTTATGTCTATGTAAATTTTCAGAATTTTCTGTCCAGTAGTTTTTGATATATAATTTTTTAACATTTTTGGTCAAACACGTGCCCCTCTTTATATAATAGTTAGGATAATAGTTGGCATATAGTAAATTAGTAGACTATTTGTACATTTAATTTTAATTTTATTTTAAATTTTCTGAGTTGAATTAAAAATTTTAAAGCATTTTTTAGACAAATTTAGGTATTTTTTGCAAATATTACATTGGCATTAGTATATATCACAATCACGTTGGTTTGGTTGAATTGGTCTTGAAAAGCCCTTTCCAGCAACACCAAACAACGACTGTTTCGGACAAATATTGACGAAGTTAGACTTAGAGCGGCCATTTTGGCCGCCATCTTGAAATTTTTTGATTGTGTATAACTTTAGTTTGAATAACTGGATTCGAGTGCGGTTTTCTTTGCTGGCATACTTGTTACCCTTTTCGTCGATTGGTGGAGGTCAGAACTCTATGTAGAGCTCAAAATTTATTTGCCAATCTGACCCAAGGTACTTGTCAGCGTAGCTACGAGGAGTGCCACAGTTGAAACCGCAGCTCTCTACGAGCTAAATTAGAGGAGTAGCGACGGTTTCTTATAGTGGTCGGCCATTTTGTCCGCCATCTTGAAATAATTTAGACTTAAATAGCTCCTCGCAGGGTGGTCCGATTTCGTTCCGGATTTCGATAGGGATATTGTCTGCGCTCTCTCTCTCGTTTGGCATACCTTAGGACTCTAGATAGAGCACTTAAAATTCCATGTTGACTAGCCTAGCGGGGGCGTAGACCGTACCTTATTTTACGGCTCGGACGGGATCCCGACGAAATCGGAGCAAAATCGACTGAGATACGGAGAGTTTTACTTTTGGCGGCCATTTTGTCCGCCATTTTGGAAAGGTTTGATACTTCGTATCTCCCGAACCGTACCTCCGATTCATGTGCGGTTTTTTGTATAGTATAGGTATCTTATAGACCTATCTTTTTGACCTGTCAGAGCAACTCTAGGTAGAGTCTTTATACATTTTGACGCGTTATACCTTCTTTGACTCTTGCTGACACTACCTGTAGAATTACACCAGCTGGGCATCCTAGTTATTGCAGGTAGAGAACGACTCTACTTAAAGTAGATAATTGCTTTGACATATAAGCTTTGACCCGGCCCATTTTACAAATTTATTTATACAACTTATACAAACCTTAACTTATTTTTACAACTTTTACAAACTTACTTTTTACTTCAAACTTCCTAGTCCTTATCGTCTCGCGACCCTCAGACAATTCCAAACACGATGAGTGGTATCGGTATCCGCACTCCGACAAAGGTACATAAACCTGCAACAAAGGACCCCCAGCACCCAACAACATCGGGTATGACCCCTCAAAAAATACCAAGCCCCTTAAAGGCACCAAGCGTTCGTAGAAGTATTGGAGAGTGGGAGTCTGGGAAACCGGACTCAATCCCTAAGCCTTTGACCCCCCCTCAAAAAGCCGCACAGGTGGAACCCTTGAAACCCAAGAAGGCACTCCTGCAAGCGAGCAAAGTCGGAGCTAAGGTAGAGGAGACAGCGGGGTGCTCACCAACGCAGACAAAAGTGAAGTACACAGACCGATTGATGGAGGCGAGGGCTTGTGTAACCAAGGTTAAACTTAATCTGTCAAGCTCGCGAAACACGAAGACAGAGATTAAGAATGAGGTTATACAGGCCGTCGACAGACTCTACCAACTGGTAAAGGAGTCAGATAGTGTGAAGAAACAAGGAAAGACACAGATAGAAAAGGAGACGGAACCGGAAAGGGAAAAAGAACCAGAGAAGAAGGCAGAAACAGAGCTGATCAGAAGGATAGAGGAGCACACAAGACTCATAAAGGAGAACAGTGAGAAAATGGATAGATTGCAGGAGACGATAGAAAGGCAAACCTATGCGAGTGTAGCGGCGGTACAACCGAGTAGACATCTTCCGGAGACCACCGCACTGCACTCGATAGTTGTCACAGCAAAGGAGGAAACGGAAACAGGAGAGGACGTTCTAAAAAGGATAAGGGAGGTAGTCAACGCTAAGGACGGATATGTGACTGTGGAAAGGGTTAGGAAAGCGAAGGATAGAAAGGTAATTGTGGGATGCAAGACGGAAGAAGAAAGGCAGAAAGTCAAAGAAAGGCTCAAGAGCGCTGAGGAGCACCTTAGTGTCCAAGAGGTAAAAAACAAGGACCCGCTAGTAATCTTCAAAGATGTTCTAGCGTGCAACACCGACAAGGATATCCTCAGCGCTCTCTGGAAGCAAAACCCAAGAGTGCTAAAAGAGCTTCGAGAAGACGAAAATAAGACCGAAATCTTGTATAAGAAGCGCACTCGAAACCCACAAACCAGTCACATCATAATGAGGGTGACCCCCAAACTCTGGCAGCGGTTGGTCCACGCAGAAACCGTCAAGATAGACCTCCAACGGATAAGAGTGATGGATCAGTCTCCACTGGTCCAGTGCTCTCTCTGCCTTGGATACGGCCACGGGAAACGATTCTGCAAGGAGACCATTGAGAAATGCAGCCATTGCGGGGGACCCCACATGAAGTCCGAATGTGTGGACTGGCTTGCCGGCTCCCCACCAGCGTGCTGCAACTGTACCAATGCAAAATTTGATAGGGTGGACCACAATGCTTTCAGCAGCGAATGCCCCATTCGTAGGAAATGGGACACGCTTGCCCGAGCCACAGTGGCCTACCAATGCTAAAGTGATTCCAAGCGTAAAAACTTCCGCAGCCAGCGCAAAAGCCTACCTGATAGCCCAAGCGAATCTGCAACGTAAACAACTCGCAACGCAAGAACTTATGCTTGAGGCTAGCAAGAAGAGGATGGCATTTGCGCTACTCCAGGAGCCCTACGTTGGTGCAATAGGCAAAATGAGGGACTACGGAGGAGCCAGGATCTTCCAGAACACAATACAAGGCAGTGGCCCAGTCAAATCGGCTATCGCCGTGTTTGATACTCACATGGACGTGACCCAAATTCCTGACCTCACCACGAACAACATCGTTGTGGTGAAAATCAAAACCAGTGCCTGGGAGATCGTGGTTGTTTCGTTTTACTTCGAGCCTGAACACACCGACATTGAGCCATACCTGGAGCAGCTGAGGAAGATTCAAAGACAAACCAGACCGAAATACCTGATACTGGGTGGTGACGCGAACGCCAAGAGTAACTGGTGGGGAAGTAGTAAAATAGACCAAAAAGGAGAAGATCTGGCTGGAACGCTAGAGGAAATGAACTTGCAGGTACTCAACGAAGGTAACACGCCCACTTTTGATACGATCAGGGGCAACAAGTCGTGCACCAGCTTTGTGGACGTAACGGCCTGCACTCTTGAGATGCTGAACCTGGTGGAAGACTGGAGAGTAAACGAGGGAATGATAAGTTCGGACCACAACACCATAACATTTCAACTAAGACTAGAAAAAGCAAAGGGTATAGATATTAAAAGAACAACAAGAATCTACAATAGCAAAAAAGCAAATTGGAACCAGTTTCATGAGAAACTGGCCCAATTGTTCGAACAAAACAAAGTAAATACAGAATATATAGGTAAAATTAGTAATAAATTAGAACTAGAGCAAACAATAGTAATATACATAAACAAAATAATAGAAGCAACAAATAAATCTATACCAAAAAAGAAAGAAAATACTAAACTTACCGCGCCATGGTGGTCCGAAGATCTGGAGAAACTGAAGAACGAAGTCGCTACCAGAAAGCGTCGAATCCGCTGTGCAGCGCCGGTCCGAAGGCAGAAGGTCGTCGATGAGTACCTGCAAGCAAAAGAAAAGTATGAGAACACAGCCAAAGAAAAACAGATTGAGAGCTGGAAGGAGTTTTGTGGAAAACAAGATAAGGAAGGACTTTGGGAGGGCATCTACAGGGTGATTGGACGAACAACAAAGCGACAAGAAGACATTCCTTTGGCAAAGGATGGAAGAGCGATGAGCCCGTATGAATCTGCAAAGTTCCTAGCAGAAACTTTCTACCCGGAGGACTTAGAAAGCCAGGACAATGAGGACCACCAACGAATACGTAGAGAAGCCAGCCAAGTAAACGAATGGGTCCATGATGAAAAACATGACCCACCGTTTACAATGGATGAGCTAATATTAGCGCTTAAGTCCTTTAATCCCAAGAAAGCCCCAGGAGGAGATGGCCTAACCTCTGATATCTGCAACGAGGCCATATTGCACGATCCGGAAGTATACCTGAAACTGGCAAATAAATGCTTGGAGCTACAGCACTTCCCAACCATTTGGAAGGAAGCTGTAGTAGTGGTCTTAAGGAAACCGGGAAAAGACGACTACACCAATCCCAAATCCTACAGGCCAATAGGATTGCTGCCTGTCATGGGAAAGGTCTTAGAGAAGATGATCGTCGGGCGTGTGAAATGGCACTTGATTCCCAAAATGAGTGCTCAGCAGTATGGCTTTATGCCCCAAAAAAGCACCGAAGATTCCCTCTATGACCTGATAAACTACGTTCGCACTAAAAGAGATCAGAAAAAACTCGTCACAATAGTATCACTGGACATAGAGGGAGCCTTCGATAACACTTGGTGGCCTGCAATACGAGTCAGACTTGCCGAGGAAGATTGCCCAGTAAACATAAGGAGGGTCGTGGACAGTTATCTCAAGGATAGGAAGGTAAAATTAAGATATGTGGGTCAGGAATGCGCAAAACAAACCAACAAAGGCTGTGTTCAGGGATCAATAGGAGGCCCCATACTTTGGAACCTCCTATTGGACCCTCTCTTAAAGGGACTCCAAGGCAGGAACAACTACTGCCAAGCTTTCGCCGATGATGTGGTCTTGGTGTTCGCGGAAGACACGGCACTGGAGGTGCAAAGACAGGCCAATGCCGCTCTCGCCTATGTTCAGGGGTGGGGTGTCAAAAACAAGTTAAAGTCTGCGCCACACAAAACCAATGCGATGGTAATTACCAGAAAACTAAAATTTGACACACCACTGCTGAGGATGGGCGGGGTCGACATAGGCATGTCCACAGACATTAAGATCCTGGGGCTCACAATAGACAGCAAGCTTACTTTCAATAACCACGTGGTTAATGTGTGCAAAAAAGCACTTAACATCTATAAGAAGCTGTCTAGAGCCGCCAAGATCAGCTGGGGTCTCCATCCGGAAGTTATTCGTACCATCTACGTAGCTACGGTGGAGCCAGTTATAATGTACGCTTCCAGTGTCTGGGCGCAAGAAGTTAAGAAACTGGGAGTACAAAAGCACCTCAATGCTGTACAAAGAGGTTTTGCCCAAAAATTGAGCAGAGCGTACCGTACCGTTTCTCTGAACTCGGCACTGGTGCTGTCTGGACTGCTGCCGCTTGACCTGAGGATACAGGAGGCAGCTGCCCTGTATGAGGCCAGGCGGGGGAAGCCTCAGTCGGCACTAGGAGACAGGGAGGTAGAGAAAATGGTGCGATATACCAAAACCCCCCACCCGGCAGAACATATGAGCCTTGAGTTCATAAACTTGGTAGATCAAAACGATGTTGACCATCACAATAACCAGGCAGTAAGAATTTATACTGATGGCAGCAAAATCGAGGGCAAGGTCGGAGCGGCACTAACTCTATGGAAAGGTGAAGCCGAGACCAAAACCCTCAAAGTAAAGCTGGAATCTTACTGCACGGTCTACCAAGCAGAACTCTTGGCCATATGCAAAGCCACTTGGGAAATTCTCAAGTGCTCCGAGGCAAGCTTCGGAATATACAGTGACAGTCGCGCAGCCTTGGAAACTGTAACAAACCCAACTTCCATCCATCCTCTAGCCGTTGAGGTCCGCCAAAACCTAAGGACCATCAAGATCCAGAATAAAGAAGTTACTTTATTCTGGATCAAAGCCCATGCTGGACTGGAGGGGAATGAAAGAGCGGATCAGTTAGCCAAGGACGCAGCACTTAAAATTAAACGAAGGCCTGACTACGACTTCTGTCCCGCATCATTTGTCAAGCGACAAATTCGTATAACCACGCTTGACAAGTGGAACGAAAGGTACATCAGAGGCGAAACCGCAGCAGTCACCAAAATATTTTACCCCGACGCAATAAAAGCCCACAAAGTTGTTAGAAAATTAGAGCCAACTGGTGTACTAACGCAGATAATGACAGGGCACGGTGGATTCTCTGAATATTTGACCCGGTTCAAATGTAAGGAGGATTCATCGTGCATCTGTGAGCCTGGAGTCGCAGAAAGCATAACGCATATTTTATTTGAATGCCCAACGACAGGTCTCAAGAGATATGAAACTGAACAAGCCCTAGATTGTAAAATAGATGCCGACACAGTACATACAATAATGTTAGATAAAAATCTTAGATGTAAATTTATAGAATATTGTATAGATGTAGTAAAACCTGTAATAAAAAGAAATAAAGATATATAACTTATGCGGTATATATATTATGATGATATATATAACTGCCATAAAATGTAAACTTAGCATAAGAAATTATTAGAGATAAGATACGATATATAAGATATGAATGTAATTAAGATAAGATAAGAAACATGTTTTAGAAATAAAAAATATTCTATGTATAAAACCCTTCCACAAATAAAAACTCCACATACCCATCCAGTAGAGAATAAGTTATCCTTACATCAGAATGCAAAACATAAAATTAAGATATAAGATGTAAATACCTTTATGAGTAAATAAATAAATAAAGACGACAAGGCCTCTGATAAAGTCAGAGGGACGATAAGTAGGCTAGCTCGCGGGCCGGGACATAGCTCCCGGACAGGGAATAAAAAAAAAAAAAAAAAAAAAAATGAAGGTCAAAAAGTCGTAAAAATTCACACTGACTGACTGACATATATATAGTACCTAAATCTAACCTACTTCCAGATGACCTAGAAGTATGAAATTTGGAATCCAGCTCGGTAATTGTGAGTAAACGTAGGAAAAAATCTAAAAATAAAAAAAAGTCAAAAAATAAGTAATGTTAGCGACGACGACCTTATGTCAATGGGATAAGGTTTAAATTAAAATAGATCCGCATTGCATAGAATAAGCAATAGTACTACGTCTCCGATTGCGCCATAGAATACAGTGTAGTTTTTAGGGACCGGCCCGTATTAATACCTACCTAGCTATTTACCTATGTCGAAGCATTGCATAGAATAAGCAATAGTAGGTACTAACGTCTCCGATTGCGCCATAGAATACAGTGTAGTTATTAGGGTGCAGTGCAGTGACTTTGTAATAAGTGCGTAGTTGTATGTTTTCGGTACAATAAACCGACACTAAGTGTTCTGAGGTGTTTTACTTGATTAAGATAAGATGAACATTAAATCTCAATACCTGCCTAGTTTTCTTTACAAAAAGTAATGATATCCCACCAAAACATAAATGTAAAAAAGGAGAGCCAAGTTCAATACAAAAATTATGAATGGCTGTGGACTTCCCCGCAAAAAGAATGGAGATATAAATGAGTGCCAAGTCAAATCTATGTAGGTTAGATTTGACTTGGCCAGTTTTTATCAGAATTAAAACGTTGAATAACTTTATAAAATGACTGATGTAATGAAAACTGGCAAAGTCAAATCTAACCTACATAGATTTGACTTGGCACTCATTTATATCTCCATTCTTTTTACGGGGAAGTCCACAGCCATTCATAATTTTTGTATTGAACTTGGCTCTCCTTTTTTACATTTATGTTTTGGTGGGATTTTTGTTTTCTATATTTATTTACTGTGTGTTTTTCTCGTTTTTCAGATCAGCTCCCGAGATACAACCTCAACATACCAAGCTTGTCATATCAACGTTTAAAGGATTAGAGCGGTTTCATACAATGTCCGATCCGAAACCGATCCGAACATGTGAAAATATGGATCTAGAAAACTCGGACCGAATTCGGATACTGCTTACGTATTAGTCCGATCTCTGATAAGTACCTCTCTACTCGTACGCAGCTCGGATTCAATTCGGACGCAGTGCGCAAGCGTTCATACAAATAAATAATCAAATAGTATCCTTGACTATGACTAATTCGGTCCGTCAAAAATCTTCTCCGAAATGGAGATTCTAGAATGACGGAAAGAAATCGTATGACGGAAAATCGGATCTAGTGCGTAAATTACCTTAAAAATAGTTCTACAACTACTCTACATATTTTCACGGAGTCGGATCGGACGTAGTGCGAAACCGCTCTTACTGTTAGGCACTGTTTAAGTAGGTAGGCACTGTTAGGCACTGTTTAAGTAGCTAGGCACTGTTAGGCACTATAATAACTTTTAAAAGTCATTTAAAAATGAAAAATGAAAAGTAAAGATCACGTTAGAAACGTAACGACTTACGAATTTTGAAAAATCACCTCAGGTGCTAGAATCACCATCATTATTATTTCATTCAGCCACACACGCCCTTTGCCGGACATAATAATTTTATCTTTATTCTTTAATTAATTTATCATTGAATCTATCTCATTTTTCTTCTCCTTCTCTGTTAACCTTCCTCATCATCAATCTCCTGGAATGAGAGACTTCCTCCAAGAGTGGTGTTTTGCCACTTAGTATATTCACCACACTTGGCAGGCAGATTGTTAATACCTGTGGAGGTGCTAACTTTACAGTGGGAAAAATACAAAGAAAGCTGTTTCACTTTCTCTAGTCGCTTATGACAGCCACTGACTGTGTTGTCAACGGATGTCGTAAGATCGACACCAACATACTTGAGTTGTCGGTGTGTTGGGGTCGATTCCTACGCTGCGCCCACGGCGGCACGGTGCCGCTTGCTTCTGCTGTCGCTATAAGTTTTATTTATATTTATGACTATATTTTCGTAATAATAAGAGAACTACCTTATTACATTATTATCTAGACCTACATATTGATTTATTTCTATGACATTTTATTTAATTGTTTTAGCTATTTAACGTTTACCACCGTAACGTGCCTGCAAAAAGTACCTAGATAGTTTAATCATGGCAATGTATTTAAATGTAAGTATTTAATTTTTTTTATAAGATTTGGACTTCAACCCTCTTTACGATACATATTAAATAAATATTTCCCTTGACATAAATAATGCATGTAACAATTGAAATTGGATATACATACTTACCTAACAAATAACGTACCATCTATTAAATTATAATACACTTTAAATATGAATGCAAACCTTTGTTGTTTTATTTTAATCTGTATCCCATCGTAGGTAGGTAATGTATTATGAGGGTTGGCTATAAAGCATCAAATGAATATGATAAGGACAATCGATGAACGTTTGTATAAGACAAAGCTATCGACGTAGCTCTAAGAATTACCAAGCTGAAGTGGCAGTGGCCGGTCATACATCACGAAGAACCGACAACCGCTGGGGTAAACGATTCTTGAGTCCACGACTCGGAAAATATAGATTACTCACCAACAGCTCACCACACACAAGCTGCCCTGCGGGCAAGCAACATAATTGTATTTTTAATTATATTAAATAACATTATTATTGTTGTTTATTCACTCGGAAGAAGAATTGCTTTCTGCTTTAGTAAATAGACTGAAAGACAATGAAAATATTCTTTTGGCTGAGGTCATTGACTGTCGTTATAAGGGATGACTGATAATCCCGGTACAAAAAATCGTGACTCGGATAAAGCTCAAATTCCAGACTGTTCTTACTTAGATGGCGCTGTCGCATAGCCGTAAAATTACCCTATCAGCAATTAAAGCCAAGAAATCTAGATTATTTTTGTGTTAGTGCACACCAAAATTTTTATTTTTATTCTGAAGTGTGGAAATGTGATCGTAAAAAATGATTTATCCTTTATGTTTGATAGTATAAAACAACAATGTTTATGTACCTGTTGATGGCGTAGACAATGAGTGAAAGCATGGTGAAAGGTAGCATGCAAAAACGAAGTAGGTAATACTACTTCGTTTTTAAACTAGGTGGCGCTTAGAACAAAACTTTAGTAGCTTGAGGATAGCACATACCAGTTTATATTAATATTATCTTGATTTAACAAAGAATCATGATGGAATCATGATCATCACCTGTGAAATTTTATTTGTTGACATGATAGTTTCTCGAACTCCGATCTTGTATTAGCTTACTTTACAAGTACATTATCAATGAGTACTATATTTGCGAACAACAGGCAAGTCGTGTCCTGACAGTTCTTACAAACTATTAATACAGTTTTCTTTGTTAATCAAGAATCAAATATAATAAATTCTCTAAATTTTTTCCAATATGTCGTACGTGTTTCATAAAAAGAATAAACAAAAAAAAAGTACAACCTTTTGATTCCTTGTTTTGGACATCTTCGTTATTATTATTATTGTTTATTTGTGATAATTTTTTACAAAAAATGTTCAAAATGTAAAAAAAAGCCGTTGGATCGAATCTATCTCCCGAGAGTTTCGATCCAACCCAGTGTACAGATGACGGTATATCTCGGTGTTAAACAACTGAGCCAGGCGGACTAGTGACTACTCATTCGAAATAGAAAATCTATTGCAATTATTAAACAGTCAGTAGGTATAGGTACAAACAACATTTTGTAGAAACTTTTTTTGTGATTCCTTGTTTTGGACATCTTCACTTTTATTATTATTGTTTATTTGTGGTAATTTCTTACAATATTAAGTAATTTCTACAACGAATATACACGTTGTATTTTCATTGTAAGAAATGTTTATGCAGTTCGACTTCACAGATTCTGAAAACTGTTTGTAATATTTTGTCGAGATGACCTTTTCATTCGTTCTTGGTACGTTGTTATAGTTTTTGAATTGGATACAATATTATCACTTACCCTTTGTTTTATTCCCAACATAGTTAGCATCATATTATAGGAATTGAGGTACCTACCAACTTTATATTAATCTACAAAACCATCTACGAGTATGTTCGCTGTGTTTTAAAAGGATTAAAAAAGTCCCTTCAGGAACTTTCTTCCACAAGTAGGTACATTATTACAAATAAGTAGGCAATTATGTCATTGCAAATCACTATTGACTACATATTACATATGTATGTATTACCTACCATGGAGGCTACTTTTACATTAATAAGTAACCTCATTGTCGTTTCAAAAATAAAAAACTTTATTGAAAAAAAAGAAAACGTGTATGTCAAACTGAATTAGTTTTGACAATTTTAGTATGAAATTGTTGATTGTGTTTCATGTGGATTTTATTTGTGAAAGTGTCGATGGTACCAATAATAATCACCTTCTTGGTATCTGTTTGCAATCTGTATGTAGACAGAGAATTCTTCTACGACTGAAGCAGGTACTGTAAGCACCTACTCGTGTCCTACTAATATTAGAAACGCGAAAGTTTGTGAGGATGTTTGTTGCTCTTTCACGCAAAAACGACTTAATGGATTTTGATAAAAAATTCACATTAATAAAGCTTACATTTTAGAATAACCACCCAGGTGGTCCGGCCAGGGGATGACGACCTGCGAAAGACTGCAGGTAGATGCTGGATGCGTCAAGCTGAAGACAGGGCGCTATGGCGGTCATTGGGGGAGGCCTATGTCCAGCAGTGGACTAAAGGCTGATGATGATGATGATTAGAATAACACATAGGCTACAATTCATAAAGATGTATTGTATATTATCCAAAATATCTAATCACCGATCAAACCGCGGGGCGCAGCTAGTATTTGTTAAATCTAAATAGTTCAATGTTAAATAAATCGTATTATTATAAAAAACGTTATCATCAGGTTATGTGTACGTCTCTAAATATGAAACACTAGTCTTTTCCCGCGGCTTTGTTTCTATGGAAATATTTTAAGGAGTTATTTATATTATCCCATGTGAACATAAGAACGTTTTTATTCCATGAATGAGTATTAATGGTATAAAAGGTAGCCTATGTTTTGTTCCAGGCTAGAGCTACTTGTATGTAAGATTTGCGATCCATTCCGTAGTTTTGGCGTGAAAAGGTAACAAACATAAATCCATCCATCTAAACATTCAAACTTTCACATTTATGCTAGCTTTTCCACTGCCATGCCACTTCAGCTTGCTAATTCGTTGCAAATTTTCTTGGGATACATGAAACCGTCTTTCTATGAAATTCAGTTAATGATTTATATTATAATACCTCTGGCTGCATTATTATTACTAGGGAAAAAAAGAATCGTAAGCGGCATAAATACAAATGTTTTTATTTCGTTTACTATGCACATGTTTATCTTACAAATGTTTAAAGCCTCCTTTTAAGATATAGAATACTTGTACGAGGAGGTTTCGCTGTTACAGTAGCCGAGATTAAACAATTACTTTTTACGTATTAATAAATGAGGTTGAGGATTTCCTCGCTGAGGCTTTTACAAGTGCTGTGATGATTGTTATATGACTTACACAGAACATAAACATAAACTAAGAGGAAACGTATTAGTAAGGGTGTAAGTCCAGTAACAAAATGGCTCCGCTTCAGCATGAGTTGGATGACTAGCATGCTAGCAACCAACGCTGGTCTAATGGCTCCGCCTCAGCATGAGTTGGATGACTAGCATGCTAGCAACCAACGCTGGTCTTCCAGCAAAGCAACTTATAGTCCTCCTCTCCATATTGGTGAACACCTGGGTCAAGTAAAAACACGCACACTTTGTATGCTGAAATGCTTAAGAACCTCATTAAAAACCCCTGAGCTTCGTGAGATCACAACTTAATACTAAAATAGAAGCAATTCTTCACTACATGGTATAAAACAAAGTCGCTTTTCGCCGTCTGTCTGTCCCTGTGTATGCTTAGATCTTTTAAACGACGCAACGGATTTTGATGCGGTTTTTTTTAAATAGATCGGATTCAAGAGTATAGGTTCATAAACTATTTGACACATAGATTTTCATGCGGGCGAGCGAAGCCGCGGGGCGTAGTTATTATAAAATAATATAAATATGTGGCCTGTCTGCTCGAAATTGGGCCGGAAAATTCATATTTCTATTTTTTTTTGTTTATTTATACTTCTTCTAAGATTAGTAGACATTCTAGTATAATGCTTGCTTAATAAACCTGACGCTGTGTGAACTGACATAATTGCTGTGAGAGTGTGAGATCGGTACTTAGTAAAGCGTTGACGTTAACGTGTTTTTATCACTTTTAAAATTTTCGGGCATTTTTTGCATTTTAAGAATTATTTATTGCGTACCTTATTATTTATTTTTCGCTACGTTTCAATCACCTAGTAAAAAATAGGCAAATGAACAAGTCAGCGATAGCGGAAAACCTGCTAGACTCAGGAACCAACCACTAGATTGAGCTAATAACCGATAAATAATCTTTAACATGATTCTTAGCATTTCATTTAGAGGTCATTCATACAAGTTTAAGAATGAAGAGCCGGCGTCTTCACGAGTGCGTCCGTGAATAGGGTCGAACCAGCAGTTTATAAAGTATCAGTGAAATAACAATAACCCTGTATGAATTGGGGTAAATCATTTGTTGCTTTAGGTCCATCAATTATTGTTAATTTTATTAGATCCATGGGTTTTATTTAGCTCGCAACTGAACCGCGGAGCATCGGAATGTGCTTCGTCTATATATATAAATAAATACAATTGGGCATGATAATGTTTCCTATATGTATATACTATACACAATACAATACACCGATTTAAAAATGTTGTGGTACCTAATCTGCGATTCGGCTGGGCCGATTTTGACGGGACTTTAACTGGGTAATAGCAGATATGTGGTGTGCGAAGGCTCCTTTACTTTTAAAATAATTTAGATTCCGCGCTCAGAATAACCGGTGTAATGTAAAGAATTACATTCTAAATAAATTCTATCACAGTCCATGTTATTATTCGATTTACTCGCAACATGAACACCGACGACGCGACGCGCCCACGGGTAAAGAAATCCCATGGGCTATCTACAATACATTTACTATAAGTATAAATATTTTTAAACTTACGCGATCTGAACACATAATTATAAGTATTAATACAACGGGTTTATTTAACGCGTTTATTTAGCTATTCACTAAATAAACGCGATAATAATCCGTTAATATAACCGATATTATTAATCACCGCATGGTTATAAGCCACTGGTGATAATCAAAAATTTGTTATATGATATACCCCATGACAAGCTGAAAGGAAACACAAGAAATGTGATCCTTTGCCTGGCACTGTAAATTTCAGAAACAGGTTCAAAGTCCCATTAAAAAGCGGAAACGCTTCGTAAGCGCCTTTTAATTTGTCTAGTGGTGACATCTAGTTAAGCTCTGTTCGGATTTGTTTCAACACGGATGCCATGACAGTTAGTATGGGGAGTTATATCAGGTTCTACCAATCTACACGTTCAGTTCAGTAAGGGTGGCGCTTGTGGTGGGCATTGTATAGGAAATAGAAAACCGTATTGAAACAAATTCCGTAGTTCCAATTTTGTCCACCATCATAAATAAGTTGGTCGACTTTGTTAATTTCGGGGTTGGTTTGGAATGTACATTATATCTGTATTTATACTGGCCGTGACCTACGGAGCTGAGATCGACACTCACGGTAGGGATGGTTCACCAGTTCAAACTGGCTCAGCGAGCTATGGAAAGAGCTATGCTCGCACCTACCTAGGCGAGCTTATATCTGACAAAGAATTTTCTTCTAGCCATATAGGAGAGGCGATGGAACAGATAGAGGAAGTACCTACCTACCTACAAAGAAATAAACTAGCTAGACTAATCGTAGGTATAGGTAATACAAATCCCACCAAAACATAAATGTAAAAAAGGAGAGCCAAGTTCAATACAAAAATTAAGATTGGCTGTGGGCTTCCCCGCAAAAAGAATGGAGATATAAATGAGTGCCAAGTCAAATCTATGTAGGTTAGATTTGACTTTGCCAGTTTTCATTACATCAGTTATTTTATAAAGTTATTCAACGTTTTAATTCTGATAAAAACTGGCCAAGTCAAATCTAACCTACATAGATTTGACTTGGCACTCATTTATATCTCCATTCTTTTTGCGGGGAAGCCCACAGCCAATCTTAATTTTTGTATTGAACTTGGCTCTCCTTTTTTACATTTATGTTTTGGTGGGATATAATATATGTAAGCAACCTCTAAATTTAATAATTCGTAAGAGCCCCCCCTTAACTTTTTTCCCCCTTTTTGTAAAATTTTTAATATTAGACTTTTTGTTAAAGAAAGTTCGCAAATTCTAAAATTTTTAGTTGTAATAATTAGTTATATAAATAGATTCTTTTAAAATTAATAGTTTCCCCTCCCCCCCTTTACCCCTCCCTTTGGTAAAACCCCCCTCATAACCTAATCTTAAATTATATCCTGGCCAAATATTTTTACTTCAAAGTCCCTAATTTTCTCCCCAAAAATTTATTTTGATTTCCCTCCCTCTCCCCATATTTCCCCCCCAATTAAATTTAGAAACATTAAACCCATTTATCTCGAGAACGGAGCAAGATAGCTCATTTTTGACCAAAGTTTGTATATTTAATAAATATTAAATATACAACAAAGTTTCCCAAATTTGGGTTTCTGATTTGACACCCTCCACTCCCCCCCCCCCCCCCCCCCTCAAGTTCAAAGCCTCATATCTCTCGAACCGATTCACCAAATTTGACGGCGTTTTTTGCACGACATAGAACGTAAGCAAACCTTTTAATTAGCTATAAGAGAACGCGACTCTAGGTAGAGCCTTATTTCTTGTTTTGAAATATTAATAATTATACTTTTAGACGAGTTATACCTTCTTTGACTCTTGTTGACACTACCTGTAGAATTACACCAGCTGGGCATCCTAGTTATTGCAGGTAGAGAACGACTCTACTTAAAGTAGATAATTGCTTTGACATATAAGCTTTGACCCGGCCCACATTACAAATTTATTTATACAACTTATACAAACCTTAACTTATTTTACAACTTTTACAAACTTACTTTTTACTTCAAACTTCCTAGTCCTTATCGTCACGCGACCCTCTGACAATTCCAAACACGATGAGTGGTATCGGTATCCGCACTCCGACAAAAGTGCATAAACCTGCAACAAAGGACCCCCAGCACCCAACAACATCGGGTATGACCCCTCAAAAAATACCAAGCCCCTTAAAGGCACCAAGCGTCCGTAGAAGTATTGGAGAGTGGGAGTCTGGGAAACTGGACTCAATCCCCAAGCCTTTGACCCCCCCTCAAAAAGCCGCACAGGTGGAACCCTTGAAACCCAAGAAGGCACTCCTGCAAGCGAGCAAAATCGGAGCTAAGGTAGAGGAGACAGCGGGGTGCTCACCAACGCAGACAAAAGTGAAGTACACAGACCGATTGATGGAGGCGAGAGCTTGTGTAACCAAGGTTAAACTTAATCTGTCGAGCTCGCGAAACACGAAGACGGAGATTAAGAATGAGGTTATACAGGCCGTCGACAGACTCTACCAACTGGTAAAGGAGTCAGATAGTGTGAAGAAACAAGGAAAGACACAGATAGAAAAGGAGACGGAACCGGAAAGGGAAAAAGAACCAGAGAAGAAGGTGGAAACAGAGCTGATCAGAAGGATAGAGGAGCACACAAGACTCATAAAGGAGAACAGTGAGAAAGTGGATAGATTGCAGGAGACGATAGAAAGGCAAACCTATGCGAGTGTAGCGGCGGTACAACCGAGTAAACATCTTCCGGAGACCACCGCACTGCACTCGATAGTTGTCACAGCAAAGGATGAAACGGAAACAGGAGAGGACGTTCTAAAAAGGATAAGGGAGGTAGTCAACGCTAAGGACGGATATGTGACTGTGGAAAGGGTTAGGAAAGCGAAGGATAGAAAGGTGATTGTGGGATGCAAGACGGAAGAAGAAAGGCAGAAAGTCAAAGAAAGGCTCAAGAGTGCCGAGGAGCACCTTAGTGTCCAAGAGGTAAAAAACAAGGACCCGCTAGTAATCTTCAAAGATGTTCTAGCGTGCAACACCGACAAGGATATCCTCAGCGCTCTCTGGAAGCAAAACCCAAGAGTGCTAAAAGAGCTTCGAGAAGACGAAAATAAGACGGAAATCTTGTATAAGAAGCGCACTCGAAACCCACAAACCAGTCACATCATAATGAGGGTGACCCCCAAAGTCTGGCAGCGGTTGGTCCAAGCAGAAACCGTCAAGATAGACCTCCAACGGATAAGAGTGATGGATCAGTCTCCACTGGTCCAGTGCTCTCTCTGCCTTGGATACGGCCACGGGAAACGATTCTGCAAGGAGACCATTGAGAAATGCAGCCATTGCGGGGGACCCCACATGAAGTCTGAATGTGTGGACTGGCTTGCCGGCTCCCCACCAGCGTGCTGCAACTGTACCAATGCAAAATTTGATAGGGTGGACCACAATGCTCTCAGCAGCGAATGCCCCATTCGTAGGAAATGGGACACGCTTGCCCGAGCCACAGTGGCCTACCAATGCTAAAGTGATTCCAAGCGTAAAAACTTCCGCAGCCAGCGCAAAAGCCTACCTGATAGCCCAAGCGAATCTGCAACGTAAACAACTCGCAACGCAAGAACTTATGCTTGAGGCTAGCAAGAAGAGGATGGCATTTGCGCTACTCCAGGAGCCCTACGTTGGTGCAATAGGCAAAATGAGGGACTACGGAGGAGCCAGGATCTTCCAGAACACAAAACAAGGCAGTGGCCCAGTCAAATCGGCTATCGCCGTGTTTGATACTGACATGGACGTGACCCAAATTCCTGACCTCACCACGAACAACATCGTTGTGGTGAAAATCAAAACCAGTGCCTGGGAGATCGTGGTTGTTTCGTATTACTTCGAGCCTGAACACACCGACATTGAGCCATACCTGGAGCAGCTGAGGAAGATTCAAAGACAAACCAGACCGAAATATCTGATACTGGGTGGTGACGCAAACGCCAAGAGTAACTGGTGGGGAAGTATTAAAATAGACCAAAAAGGAGAAGATCTGGCTGGAACGCTAGAGGAAATGAACTTGCAGGTACTCAACGAAGGTAACACGCCCACTTTTGATACGATCAGGGGCAACAAGTCGTACACCAGCTTTGTGGACGTAACGGCCTGCACTCTTGAGATGCTAAACCTGGTGGAAGACTGGAGAGTAAACGAGGGAATGATAAGTTCGGACCACAACACCATAACATTTCAACTAAGACTAGAAAAAGCAAAGGGTATAGATATTAAAAGAACAACAAGAATCTACAATAGCAAAAAAGCAAATTGGAACCAGTTTCATGAGAAACTGGCCCAATTGTTTGAACAAAACAAAATAAATACAGAATATATAGGTAAAATCAGTAATAAATTAGAACTAGAGCAAACAATAGTAATATACATAAACAAAATAATAGAAGCAACAAATAAATCTATACCAAAAAAGAAAGAAAATACTAAACTTACCGCGCCATGGTGGTCCGAAGATCTGGAGAAACTGAAGAACGAAGTCGCTACCAGGAAGCGTCGAATCCGCTGTGCAGCGCCGGTCCGAAGGCAGAAGGTCGTCGATGAGTACCTGCAAGCAAAAGAAAAGTATGAGAACACAGCCAAAGAAAAACAGATTGAGAGCTGGAAGGAGTTTTGTGGAAAACAAGATAAGGAAGGACTTTGGGAGGGCATCTACAGGGTGATTGGACGAACAACAAAGCGACAAGAAGACATTCCTTTGGCACAGGATGGAAGAGCGATGAGCCCGTATGAATCTGCAAAGTTCCTAGCAGAAACTTTCTACCCGGAGGACTTAGAAAGCCAGGACAATGAGGACCACCAACGAATACGCAGAGAAGCCAGCCAAGTAAACGAATGGGTCCATGATGAAAAACATGACCCACCGTTTACAATGGATGAGCTAAGATTAGCGCTTAAGTCCTTTAATCCCAAGAAAGCCCCAGGAGGAGACGGCCTAACCTCTGATATCTGCAACGAGGCCATATTGCACGACCCGGAAGTATACCTGAAACTGGCAAATAAATGCTTGGAGCTACAGCACTTCCCAACCATCTGGAAGGAAGCTGTAGTAGTGGTCTTGAGGAAACCGGGAAAAGACGACTATACCAATCCCAAATCATACAGGCCAATAGGATTGCTGCCTGTCATGGGAAAGGTCTTAGAGAAGATGATCGTCGGGCGCGTGAAATGGCACTTGATTCCCAAGATGAGTGCTCAGCAGTATGGCTTTATGCCCCAAAGAAGCACCGAAGATTCCCTCTATGACCTGATAAACTACGTTCGCACTAAACGAGATCAGAAGAAACTCGTCACGATAGTATCACTGGACATAGAGGGAGCCTTCGATAACACTTGGTGGCCTGCAATACGAGTCAGACTTGCCGAGGAAGATTGTCCAGTAAACATAAGGAGGGTCGTGGACAGTTATCTCAAGGATAGGAAGGTAAAATTAAGATATGCGGGTCAGGAATTCGCAAAACAAACCAACAAAGGCTGTGTTCAGGGATCAATAGGAGGCCCCATACTTTGGAACCTCCTATTGGACCCTCTCTTAAAGGGGCTCCAAGGTAGGAACAACTACTGCCAAGCTTTCGCCGATGATGTGGTCTTGGTGTTCGCGAAAGACACGGCACTGGAGGTGCAAAGACAGGCCAATGCCGCTCTCGCCTATGTTCAGGGGTGGGGTGTCAAAAACAAGTTAAAGTTTGCGCCACACAAAACCAATGCGATGGTAATTACCAGAAAACTAAAATTTGACACACCACTGCTGAGGATGGGCGGGGTCGACATGGGCATGTCCACAGACATTAAGATCCTGGGGCTCACAATAGACAGCAAGCTTACTTTCAATAACCACGTGGTTAATGTGTGCAAAAAAGCACTTAACATCTATAAGAAGCTGTCTAGAGCCGCCAGGATCAGCTGGGGTCTCCATCCGGAAGTTATTCGTACCATCTACGTAGCTACGGTGGAGCCAGTTATAATGTACGCTTCCAGTGTCTGGGCGCAAGAAGCTAAGAAATTGGGAGTACAAAAGCACTTAAATGCTGTACAAAGAGGTTTTGCCCAAAAATTGAGCAGAGCGTACCGTACCGTTTCTCTGAACTCGGCACTGGTGCTGTCTGGACTGCTCCCGCTTGACCTGAGGATACAGGAGGCAGCTGCCCTGTATGAAGCCAGGCGGGGGAAGCCTCAGTCGGCACTAGGAGACAGGGAGGTAGAGAAAATGGTGCGATATACCAAAACCTCCCACCCGGCAGAACATATGAGCCTTGAGTTCATTAACTTGGTAGATCAAAACGATGTTGACCATCACAATAACCAGGCAGTAAGAATTTATACTGATGGCAGCAAAATTGAGGGCAAGGTCGGAGCGGCACTAACTCTATGGAAAGGTGAAACCGAGACCAAAACCCTCAAAGTAAAGCTGGAATCTTACTGCACGGTCTACCAAGCAGAACTCTTGGCCATATGCAAAGCCACTTGGGAAATTCTCAAGTGCTCCGAGGCAAGCTTCGGAATATACAGTGACAGTCGCGCAGCCTTGGAAACTGTAACAAACCCGACTTCCATCCATCCTCTAGCCGTTGAGGTCCGCCAAAACCTAAGGACCATCAAGATCCAGAATAAAGAAGTTACTTTATTCTGGATCAAAGCCCATGCTGGACTGGAGGGGAATGAAAGAGCGGATCAGTTAGCCAAGGACGCAGCACTTAAAATTAAACGAAGGCCTGACTACGACTTCTGTCCCGCATCATTTGTCAAGCGACAAATTCGTATAAACACGCTTGACAGGTGGAACGAAAGGTACATCAGAGGCGAAACCGCAGCAGTCACCAAAATATTTTACCCCGACGCAATAAAAGCCCACAAAGTTGTTAGAAAATTTGAGCCAACTGGTGTACTAACGCAGATAATGACAGGGCACGGTGGATTCTCTGAATATTTGACCCGGTTCAAATGTAAGGAGGATTCATCGTGCATCTGTGAGCCAGGAGTCACAGAAAGCATAACGCATATTTTATTTGAATGCCCAACGTCAGGTCTCAAGAGATATGAAACTGAACAAGCCCTAGATTGTAAAATAGATGCCGACACAGTACATACAATAATGTTAGATAAAAATCTTAGATGTAAATTTATAGCATATTGTATAGATGTAGTAAAACCTGTAATAAAAAGAAATAAAGATATATAACTTATGCGGTATATATATTATGATGATATATATAACTGCCATAAAATGTAAACTTAGCATAAGAAATTATTAGAGATAAGATACGATATATAAGATATGAATTAATTAAGATAAAATAAGAAATATGTTTTAGAAATAAAAAAAAAAAATATTCTATGTATAAAACCCTTCCACAAATAAAAACCCCACATACCCATCCAGTAGAGAATAAGTTATCCTTACATCACAATGGAAAAAATAAAATTAAGATAAATTATGTAAATACCTTTATGAGTAAATAAATAAATAAAGACGACAAGGCCTCTGATAAAGTCAGAGGGACGATAAGTAGGCTAGCTCGCGGGCCGGGACATAGCTCCCGGACAGGGAAAAAAAAAAAAAAAAAAAAAAAACCTAACCTAACCTAACCTAACCTTACCTAACCTAACCTAACCTAACCTACAAAAAGCCTGCAGTGCTTCCAACAAAAAGCCTGCAGTGAAAAAGTGCATTTTAAGAAAAATTTGAAAATTCGAAGGCGTTTTTCTGGAGATTGGCAGCGACAACCCCCATTTTTTATTCGACTCCTGGAAGGCCCTCTTGGAGCTCTACATTTTTGCCGCTATTGCCGAATTTTTCCGCGCAGGCGCGCGGAAATAAAGGCAAAAAATCAAGAACCACGTGGCCACGAGGTAGCTGAACCCGACGATTTGTTATCAATCTGCGACCGGATCTACGCAGCCGTCATCTTAGCGAGCACGGAAGCACCTTCAGAGTCAAATTTGGACAAAATTTGACAAAGATACGTATTTTTAAAATTTTTGGGAAATTCAAAACTTCATAACTCCGAAACGAAATCTTTTAGGTATATATTAAAATTCATTTTCTGTTAGCCCTTCAGGCATTTTACAAATCTGTAAAATTTTAGCTTTTTCTGATAAGTACTTTTTTAGTTATGATTTTTTGAATTTCTGACGGTACAACGAGGTTCCAGCTAGGATTAATAAATTAATAGTTTTTAAATTGTGTTTTTCGAGGCTTGATATAACTTGCATAAATCCAGAAAAATATTATAATTTTTTCTGAAAAATTCATATTTTTTGTACTTTTTATCAAAATTTTATTGTTTTTCCTAAATATAATCTTCAATATTAATATAAATTTTAATTTGACCCCAAATTTGTAATATTCTATTCTCAACCTTTACAACAAGCCCAAACACTAGTATCTTATCTCAAAAACTGACAAAGTTAAACAAAAGTCAGCCATCTTGGCCGCCATCTTGGAAATTTCTAAACTGTATTTTCTCCTTAACCAAGAGGCGCAGAAAGTTGGGATCTTCTTTGTTGCTGTCGTCAGTGCTTGCACAAGCCCTCTGCGAAGTCTCGACTAGAGCATTGACTCTACCGACTTAAACGAGGCTTGTGAGAGCACGACCAACAGTATTCTAAACCAGTTACAGAAAGTCCCAGCTGGATCGGACCACGGGTTTCTGAGATACGACACTTCCGCACCCTGGCAGCCATTTTGTTTCGCCATCTTGGTTTTATATAAGTTGTCTTAGCTCCGTGACCAGAGGTCCGATTCTGACGCGGTTTTCTCTGGTGTGGTGTCCAGCACTTCCGCTAGCTCCTTGTCTAGGTTCCGACTCTAGGTAGAGCCTCAACTCTACCAATATAAACCGGGGCAGCGAGGGTGTTGAGCGCTCCCTGTAGATTAATACGCAAGAAACCCCAAATTGATCGGACGTGAGGAAGCTGAGTTGTGACACTTTCTGTTTTAGGCGGCCATATTGTCCGCCATTTTGACAATATTAAAATCATTGTGGCTCCGCAACTAGACGGTTTTCTTATTAGTTATAAGCATCAAAAGCTACTTAAAATTGTTTGTTTAACAAGACTCTAGGTAGAGTCATAAAATTATTTTTGTTTTGTTACTTATATATATTGACTTTCTGGATTCATAGCGCTCAGAACAAGTCCCTTCGGACTAACAAATTCAACCGACTCTACATAGAGTTTTTTCTCAGCTCATATCTCTGGAACCAGAAGCCTTAATTCGACGCGGTTTCCTGCTTATTGCAGTACATCAGAGAGTTACTCTTTTATTTCATAGAGACCGACTCTATTGTAGAGTCAAGAATATTTTAATTTAATTTCTTTGTTATCTATACAAAACTTTAACTTGCCTTTTGACCACGATTGGAGACTTACTCTATACAGAGAAAATTTTATACCTCTACATCATATTAGTTCTTAAGACATTTATATTTACACTTTACAACTTTTACAAACTTACATTTATTGCATCTATTTAAACCCGCGAGCCCTCTGACAAAATGATTGGGCATACACCTGTTCCGAAGAGGGACAAAAAGGTAGAGCAGGCGGAATCCTCACGCCAAGGAGATAAACCTAACGACCTGATTGATTTGACCAACCAAAGTGAACCAAAGACTCCATCGCTGGTGCCTCTTGAATTAACATTCACAAAGGAGAGCGAAAAAGATGAAATGCTGATACAGAATCAAGACCAAGAAAACGAAGCTTTAAGTGAGAACTAAATGGACAGGTGCTCAAGCCCCCACCCTAGACGTGAAAGAACATTCACAAAAGAACAGGGAAAGGAAGACACAATGCTGACACAGAAAGAAGACGATCAAACAGAAAATACAGCAAAAAGCCTAGTTCAAAGTAGAGACGACGATTCCCGAAGGTATGGAAGGAAGCAACGGTAGTAATACTGAGGAAGCCGGGAAAGAAAACTTACCACGACCCCAAATCGTACAGGCCGATTGGACTGCTGCCGGTTATGGGCAAGTTTCTTGAGAAGATGGTTATGGGCAGGGTTAAGTACCATATTTTTCCAAAGCTTAGTACTCGCCAATTTGGATTCGTACCCCAGAAAAGCACCGAGGACGCCCTCTATGCCCTGATAAAACACATTCGCCAAAAACTGGAACTTAAAAAACTTATTACAGTTGTATCACTGGACATAGAGGGCGCCTTCGATGGCGCCTGGTGGCCAGCGCTTCGGATTCGGCTGGCTGAAGAAGGATGCCCAGTAAATATAAGGAGAGTCATGGACAGCTAACTGGAAGGGAGGACTGTGAAAGTGAGATACGCTGGCGAAGAAATCACCAGACCCACCTCCAAGGGATGTGTTCAGGGCTCAATCGGAGGGCCTATCTTATGGAACTTGCTCATTGATCCATTGCTCAAGGGCCTGGAGCAAAGAGGCGATTACAGCCAAGCATTCGCGGATGATGTGGTGATGGTCTTTGACGGAAACACTGCACTGGATATTCAGAGACAGGTAAATGCCGCTCTCGCCTATGTTCGGGAGTGGGGCATCAAAAATAAGTTACGGTTTGCGCCGCAAAAAACTAATGCGATGATAGTGACCAGAAAACTTAAATATGATGCTCCACTTCTGAGGATGGGTGGGATCGACATTTGCATGTCAAGAGAAATGAAGATATTGGGGCTTACGATAGATGACAAGCTGACTTTTAATCAGCATACGTCAATCGTCTGTCGAAAGGCCGTCAATGTCTTCAAACAACTATCCAGAGCAGCAAAGATAAGTTGGGGTCTCCACCCAGAAGTTGTCAGGAGCATATACACTGCAGTTGTTGAGCCAACTGTAATGTATGCAGCAAGCATATGGGCTCCAGCAACCAAGAAACTGGGCATTCAGAAACTGCTCCACTCGGTCCAACGCGGGTTTGCTCAAAAATTATGCCGAGCATATAGAACCACTTCTCTAAATTCAGCACTGGCGCTGGCTGGAATTTTACCACTCGACCTTAGAGTACAAGAGGCAGCCGCCCTGTACGAGGCCAGAAGGGGATAATCCAGCCTGCGCCTGGAGACAGAGAGGTGGAGAATATGTCGGCATTCTCAGAAAAACCTCACCCAGCAGAGTATATGAGCCTGGAATTCATGCGCCTGGAAGATCAGCAGCAAGTTAATATTCACAGCGATTACGCAGTGCGGATATTTACAGACGGTAGTAGGATTGAGGAGAAGGTCGGAGCTGCATTATCCATATGGAATAATCAGGCCGAGACTAAATCCATCAAACTGAAGCTTTCGTCACACTGCACAGTCTACCAGGCAGAATTACTGGCCATATACAAAGCTACAGAGGAAATACTGAAGATGACAGAAACCCGCTTTGGAATTTACAGTGACTCACAGTCTTCGCTCCAATCCATTACAAACAACAGCTCCACTAACCCTCTTGCTGTAAAAGTTCGCAAGAACTTAAAAGCAAGTAGGGTACAGAACAAATGCGTTGATTTGTTTTGGATCAAAGCACATGCGGGACTTGAAGGCAATGAGCGAGCCGATACCCTGGCAAAAGACGCTGCCCTGAAAATTAAGACCAAACCACTATATGATGCGTGTCCTGTTTCTTATGTCAAGCGACAGATCCGTAGAGGAACTCTTGACGAATGGAACAGGAGATACATTACTAGCGACAAGGCAGCCGTTACAAAGATCTTCTTCCCCGACGCTATAAAGGCACACAAAATTATAAGAAAGATAAAACCCACTGGTGTACTCACACAAGTTATGACAGGGCACGGTGGATTCTCAGAATACCTGAATCGGTTCAGGTGTAAGGAGAGTCCATCGTGCGTCTGTGAAGATAGTAAACTGGAAACTGTGGAGCACATTCTGTTTGAGTGCCCAGTATTTGGTAAACGGAGATATGAGGCTGAGCAAAAATTGGAAATAAAAATGAAAACAGAAAATGTCAAAGACTTTATAAGTAATAAATATATAAGAAACGAGTTTATAAACTACTGTACAGAAATAGCTAAACTAGTCATAAAAAGAAATAAGGATGTATAAAATTTGCTGAACACTAATATTTTTAAATATTAAGGACTCAGCAATAAAATTTAATTTAAGTAAAAATATGTGTAAACTAGAATAATAAAAAGAAAATGTAAAAAATAAAGTAAGATAGATATAAATCTGAAAATTGTGTTAGAAATACTAATATATTGTATTCTAAAATTCTTTAAATAAAAAGCCGCATTCCTGTTGTTTGATTTAGAATAAGTAGACCTAGAAAATCTCTGGTAACGTCAGAGGAACAGCATGTAGGCTAGCTCGCGGGCCGGGACAAAGCTCCCGGACAGGAAAAAAAAAAAAAAAAAAAAACCTAACCTAACCTCCGAGCAGACTGTGATGTCTACATGGCTGACATACCTTCTGTCCCCTCTCACCGTGTCCCCTCTCACGGTGAGACCAACAACAAGTGGACGACCACAACAACCAAGCAGTACGTATCTTCACCGATGGTAGTAAGATTGATGGTAAGGTTGGGGCTGCGTTATCCCTATGGGAGAGCTCAGCTGAGACCAAAGCCATCAAACTCAAGCTACCATCCTACTGCACGGTCTACCAGGCGGAACTCTTGGCCATATGTATGACCACGAGGGTGATCCTCCAGCGCACAGAAGATTCCTTTGGAGTCTACAGCGACTCAAGATCCTCGCTTGAAACCGTCACAAACCCCAGTTCCCTTCACTTCCTGGCAGTAGAGGCCAGGAAGAACATCGCATCAGCCCGACTCCAGAATAAGACAGTGATCTTATTCTGGATTAAAGCACATGCGGGGCTAGAAGGGAACGAGCGTGCAGACGAGCTGGCCAAAGAAGCCGCACACTCGGTCAAACGGAAGCCTGACTACGACAAGTGCCCGGTTTCATTCGTCAAGCGACAAATCCGGATGGAGTCCCTTGACGAATGGAACCAAAGGTACGTATCGGGCCAAGCAGCAGCTGTCACAAAGATGTTTTTCCCGAACGCTGTCGAAGCCTACAAACTGGTTAGGAAGATCGAACCAACCGGCGTCTTAACACAGGTCATGACAGGACACGGTGGGTTCTCAGAATACTTGAACAGATTCAAGTGTAAGGAGAACCCATCGTGCATATGCGAACCCGGGAGAGATGAGACTGTGTCACACATACTGCTAGAGTGCCCGGCTTATGGCTCTGAGAGATACGAGGTTGAACAAGATATGGATGCAAAATTAAGTGAACAAAGCATACACGAAATTATGAAGGACAAAAACAACCGTCCGAAATTTTAAAAAATATTGTACAAAAATATGTAATAGAGTAATAACAAGAAATAAATAGATTACGCAATATATGATGAATATATATAATAAATTATATATACAAGCATAATATAATAAATGTAGTCTCTTAATAAAAACCGGCAAATGTACATATAAATAAACATAATAGTTAGAAGTGTAAAAATATATATTAAATAGATATGTAAACTAATCTGAGCAAGTATATATTGTAAGACCTAAGAAAATAGATAAGGAAAAACTGTAAACCCTAAACATAGAACTATGAACAAAATTGTATAAGATAATATAAAATAAGAATCCTTAACGCCTAGAAGTATAAAAGCTGTATATGTACTATAAGAAAGTGTTAAAACAACTACCCATCCCTTAGAACATAAGAAACTTGTTGAATAAAGAAAACCCAATTACTAAAGACTCTGATCAAGTCAGAGGACCGTTAAGTAGGATAGCTCGCGGGCCGGGACATAGCTCACGGACAGGAATTACAAAAAAAAAAAAAAAACCTAACCTAACCTAACCTAACCTAACCTGACATCACAAGCTTTGAACACAACAGCATAAGTTTTAAAATTCGACAAAAAATAGCATTAGGAACAAATATTAAGAGAACAACTAGACTATATAACACGAAAAAGGCAAATTGGAGCCAGTTTCATGAGAAACTGGCCCAATTTATATTAGGAAATAACTTAAACAAAATAGAAATAGACAACACTTATAGCAAAGTAGATTTAGATAGAAAAGTAGAGACATACACAAACATAATAACACAAACATGCATGCAAACCATACCAAAGAAGAATACAAATGATAAACTTACCATGCCGTGGTGGTCCGAAGAGATTGCTAAGCTGAAGAAAGAAGTCGTCACCAAGAAGCGCAGAGTCAGATGCGCAGCACCAGTCCGAAGAGCAAAAGTAGTCGATGAGTCCTGCAAGCAAAAAAGAGGTATGAAAGTGATTGCTTCACTTTCATACCTCTTTTTTGCTTGCACCACCCATGCGCAGCACCAGTCCGAAGAGCAAAAGTAGTCGATGAGTCCTGCAAGCAAAAAAGAGGTATGAAAGTGATTGCTTCATTTTCATACCTCTTTTTTGCTTGCAGGACTCATCGACTACTTTTGCTCTTCGGACTGGTGCTGCGCATCTGACTCTGCGCTTCTTGGTGACGACTATATAGAAAGCGCAGATAGCTAGTTGGAAGGAGTTCTGTGGGAAGCAAGACAAAGAAGGACTGTGGGAAGGGATATACAGGGTTATAGGACGTACAACAAAAAGACATGAGGACTTACCATTGGTCAAAGCGGGAGCCGAGATAAATCCAAAGGATTCTGTGAAGCTTCTGGCGGAAACTTTTTACCCGGAGGATCTAGAGGAGGATGATAATGAGGACCACCGACGAACCAGAGAACTAGCAGCCCGAGTAAACGACTCGAGTCATGATGAAAAACATGACCCAGCGTTTACAATGGAGGAGCTTAGATTCGCCATGGACTCATTCAACCCAAAAAAGGCGCCGGGAGCTGACGGCTTCACAGCCGACATATGTAGATACGCCATCATCCAGAAACCGGAGCTATTCCTCTCACTCACAAACAAGTGCCTAGAACTACAGCACTTCCCTTTGATATGGAAGATGGCAACAGTTGTAGTGTTAAGGAAGCCAGGCAAAGAGGACTACACAACACCGAAGTCCTACAGACCAATAGGCCTGCTTCCGGTCCTGGGGAAGATCTACGAGAAGATGCTCCTTGGACGCATCAAATGGCATGTCATCCCCCGAATAAGTACTCGCCAGTATGGGTTTATGCCTAGAAGAAGCACGGAAGACTCTCTCTATGACCTAATAAAGTACATCCGACTCAAACTAGACCAGAAAAAACTCATCACGCTAGTATCCTTGGACATAGAGGGAGCATTTGACAGTGCATGGTGGCCTGCCATCCGAACCAGACTGGCTGAGGAAAAGTGTCCGGTGAACCTTCGAAGAGTCGTCGACAGTTACCTTGAAGACAGGAAGGTGAGAGTTCGATATGCTGGAGAGGAACACGAGAAGGTCACAAAAAAGGGATGCGGGCTCTATCGGAGGACCGATTCTGTGGAATCTTCTCCTGGACCCACTGCTTAGGGGCTTGGAACGGCGTGGTGACTACTGTCAGGCTTTTGCGGACGATGTCGTTTTAGTTTTTGACGGAGACACAGCGATGCAAGTGCAACATACTAACTCTCGCTTCGCTGTATATTTTAGAAACGTGTATGTTTGTCAGACACAACCCGCACCTGTTTTGTCAGCAATCTGATGCCGTACAACGCAATAGACGAGATAAATTAAAAATGTGTACTCTTAACTGCAAAAAACAGGTGTTGCGCAAAAGTTTATTTGCTATGGCACCAAAGATTTTTAACAAAATTCCGCTTTTGATGAGAGAGCTGCCTACTACGATGTTTCAGAGAAAGCTTAAAACCAAACTATATGATAAATGTTATTATACAGTTAAAGATTTTACAAATGACAAGAATGTAGACAAATAACCAGAGATATAAATATATACATTTTAGAATTTTTAATATTTTATTGAGCCGATTTACTGATACTTTGTTTCTATTATTATAACTTTTTTAATATAATTGACATGTGTACTGTGTTTATTTTTGATTTTATAGTGTTATTTCTTGTTAAAAATGCATGTAAATCATTAATTGCACGCCCATAAAGGGCAAATTACATTGACACTGTATTATTTTATGAACCATCTTCTCACATGTAATTATGCAATAAATATACTTTTACTTTTACTTTACAACTTGCTAGAGCTGCTAAAATCAGTTGGGGTCTCCACCCTGAAGTCATTAGAGTGATTTACACCGCAACAGTAGAGCCCGTGATACTATACGCGGCCGGTGCATGGGGATCCGCCGCCAAAAAATTAGGAGTCCAAAAGCAGCTCAATGTGGTCCAACGTGGATTCGCTCAAAAACTCAGCAAATCATACCGCACCGCTTCCCTCAGCACTGGTTCTGTCTGGGATACTCCCACTCGACCTTCGCATACAGGAGGCACTAGCTCTGAGGCCAAGAGGGGAGTACGCCAGACGGTGCTAGGAGACAGAGAGGTGGAGCAATTAGTGCCGTATAATGAGACGGGGCATCCAGCGGAGCATGTGCATTTAGAGTTCAAGCAACTGGTAGACCAACAGCAAGTGGATGACAACAGTGCGCAAGCGGTCAAGATCTTCACAGATGGCAGTAAAATTGAGGCAAAAATCGGAGCGGCTCTTTCCTTCTGGAAAGATGGCGCTGAGACCAAAGCCCTCAAACTTAAACTGTCTCCCTACTGCACGGTCTACCAGGCTGAACTCCTTGCCATACACAGGGCCGCAAAGGAGACCACAAAACGCTCAGAGTCAAGCTTTGGTATTTACAGCGACTCTAGGTCCGCCCTAGAAACTGTAGTTAACCAGAGCTCTCTTCATCTCCTAGCCATGCAAGCTCGAGAATACCTAAAAACTAGCAGACTCCAAAACAAAGACACATCTTTGTTTTGGAGTCTGCTAGTTTTTAGGTATTCTCTTATAAAAGCACATGCAGGATTAGAGGGCAATGAACGAGCGGATGAGCTTGCGAAAGAGGCGGCCCTAAATACCAAAAAGAAACCTGACTATGACCAGTGTCCGGTTTCATTTATCAAGCGACATACTCGTTTGGGATCGCTGGAGGAATGGAACCGGAGTACGCAGTTATAGCATCCGGAATTTTCTTTCCGGATGCTATAACTGCGTATAGGACAATCCTGAAATTTGAACCAACTGGCGCGATGACCCAGCTGATGACGGGACATGGTGGGTTCTCCGAATACCTGAACCGCTTCAAGTGTAAGGAGGACTCATCATGTATTTGTGAGCCAGGAGTGAAAGAGACTGCATTGCACGTGTTGTTAGAATGCCCAGTAAATTCCCTTAAAAGGTATGAAGCCGAGCAGTCACTGGATTGCGACTTAGTAACGGCAAACATAGCGAAAATCATGACAGATAGCAAAAAGAGAAAGAATTTTATAAGATACTGTACTGAAATGGTAACTAATGTAAATAAGAGGAATAAGTAGATTTAAGTAAAATATGAGGAATGTATATTGTTGAATAAATATGTCATGCATATGTAAATGAGATTCTAAAAATAAGTAAGAAAGATTGATCAGTGTAATATTATAAAAACAATGTATAGAATGATAAGTTAGCAAACAAGAAGATAAGCCCACAGAAAAAGGAGGCCTTTATCCTACGGGACATAGTTGTAAGAGAATAAATAAATAACCCTGTCTACAATCCCATACCTAGTATACAAGGACTCTGATTATGTCAGAGGATCCTAGGATAGCTCGCGGGCCGGGACATAGCTCCCGGACAGGAAAAAAAAGCCAGCAGCTAGACACAAGCCTGGCGAAAGACAATCTACAAAAAATAATGGAGAACAGGACTGAACGCGGCATCTTCCTTCAATACTGTAAGAAAGTGGCAAATATGGTAATAAATAGGAACAAACTCGATAGATAAAAAATTTTTGGCACCATATAGTGCTATATGTCTGTGCAACAAATAAAATAAAATTAGAAGTATAAACAAGAAGTTGATGTTATAGCTTAAGTAAAAATATAAGTAATAAAAAAGACTAGATAAAAATACTGTTATTATTATATATTTTATATAAAATGTATAAAATAAAGAATATATATAATTATTAGGATATATATAATTATAGTATAAGCTCTGAAAACTGTACTAGTGCCTGCGACAAGACGACGCCAAATCGGACAGGTTGACGCACGTAATGGGACCAGCTACCTACAATAAGCTCCCAGGCAAGGTTAGGGACGCACCGAGTTTAGATAATTTCAAATTAAAACTAAAAAACTGGCTCATAGAGAAGGCGTTCTATACCTACGACGAGTTTTTAAACTATGATTAATATAGAATAATCTCTTTTTTGAAATTTTACTATAATTAGATATTATAATTTTATATTAGATATGATTGATTTGTATAACACAGACATATAATTTAACAAATTATGAATAAAATGTTTATCTGTTTATCATTATGATTGACTTGTTTATGGCAGACGTCCGCAATCTCCCCTATAGCTCAATTACCCAGTCCATCCACCATCACAATAGCCTGGTTTTATTTCTTTGCAATAGTCTCTACACCTGATGGATACCATCTTTGGGTGTATCATATTGTGCACCCGAGGATGATACCCGCTATGTGTAGCCATCGCCTTTAGATTAAATTCTCAAAGGGCCTCTGTGCTGTTGGCTTCGGCCCCACGCAAGCCTTCCAAAGAACCGGGTCACTTTATGGCCCGAGATCATGGTAAATGAGAGACATAATAATAACATAATAATAATAGACATCCTCGATCTTCGGTAATGAGATTGTATATATCCCACGGAAATGTGGTGGTCGAGGCTTTTTAAACGCCAAGACCCTACACAACTGTGAGGTATGCAATCAGATGCATCGCGATGTGGTTGCAGTAGATAAGAACCTTACCCCTCTCCCCTCCTTGGCTAACGAGAACTGGCGCAAACCTGTGGTGATGAGCATCCAGGACCGGAAGACTATATGGGAGAGCAAAGAGCTGCATGGGAGATTCTACAAGGTTCTCACAGGACCTGATGTAGATCTCCTAAGCTCAGTGAACTGGCTACGCTTTGGTGACCTCTTTGGGGAAACCGAAGGTTTTGTCTGTGCAATTATGGACAAGGTGGTAAAGACGAACAATTATCGAAAGTATATCATGAAAGACGGCACGATCGATATTTGTCGACCGTGTCATCTTCCTGGGGAGACCCTCCGTCATATACTTTCGGGTTGTTCGCACCTTGCTAACTCTCAGTACTTGCACAGACACAACCAAGTAGCCAAAATTATACACCAGCAACTTGCTCTCCGATACAGCCTTACTGGTCCTGAAGTTCCGTACTATAAGTACACACCGGCGCCCACATTCTTGCGAATAAGCCTGATATTGTACTGATAGATCGGTTAGAACGGAGGACCATGCTCGCTGATGTCACCATATCGCATGATGCTAACCTCGTTAGAGCTGAGAAAGATAAACTTAGCAAATATCTTGACTTGGCTAACGAGGTTGTCAGCATGTGGGATGTAGATTCAGCGACCATAGTCCCGATAGTCGTTTCGGTTAACGGCGTAATAGCGAAGAGCCTCGATCAACACCTGAAGAGACTCTCGCTAGGCAGTTGGATCAAGGGCCAGATCCAGAAGGCGGTACTCTTGGACTCGGCACGTATCGTCAGGAAGTTCCTTTCTCTGCAGCCCTAGTCACCGGCCGCTTGAGCCTAGCTTCGCGGTCGGTGATCTACCGTTTTGATATATTTTTTACTGTAGAATAGTTTTATAATATTTTCTATACTTAGTAAAAAATGTGTTTATACGAGAATTTAAATAAATGAGTGTATAATAATAATGATCTTTATTTCAGACTACATGGGTCCATATAAACTTAAAAGTACTCAATAATAATAATAATTAAGTCACATAAATCTACAAAAATTAAAAATAAACATTGGATTATTGAAGGGAAAAATAACAAAATAATCAAAACAAAGAAATAATTAACCAAAATGATTTAACGATTTTGAACTTTACATCATTATTATTTGTAAAAGCGTGCAACCTGGAAGAGTGATAAATATAAATGCAGTCAAACCTATTTGCGAACACGCTCAGAATGCCGTTGGAGCTGGCCCCGACTCTGCGCACCAGAGATGTTCCCCGCTTGGGCATGGTTGTATGGAAACAGTCCACGCGCGCCTCGGCGAACATCCCCGACGCGCTGCAGAACCGGGGCAGCCCCATCAGCACCCTAAAAGCGTTGTTGTACTGCACTCGTAGGGCGCTGTACTGTTTTTGCGTATGGTTCACCCGCAGGCTGCATGTGTAAAAATTAGAACAATAGGCTTTAAAAAGCGTTGTTCAGGATACTTTATTTGGGCCTACAGCCGGGTACACCTGGGCATCGGGAACTTCTTGGGGGTTTTAATTATAATATAACTGAATACCTACTCATATCTATTGTTAGTCAGGTTGGCTAGGGTTCAATTAAATAAAGTAAGGGTAAGTAATTAAATAAATAATTTATTTTTGGTTTTCTTATTTTTTATACTTTTTTTTATTAATATTTGTAGTCAAAACTTAGTCAACTATTAATTAGTACTAAATCTAAATATGCCATTCCAAACTAGAAATGTCAAGTGCAAGCCTAGTGGGCTGCTTAAGGGGGGAAAGGGTAATTGGGGGACAAAAGGATGAAGCGCTGACGTCGTCGCTGGGGGCCGGCACTTCCAGGGGACTCGCTGCGCCGCCGACGCTGTTCCACTCACAGTCGCGGCGTGAAGTCGGCCCAGACCCGAAGCCTGGAAAAATATGCCCAGTTAATATCGTGGGGACAATAAGAAAGAGACTCGAGTCCGGCTCGGATGTTTCCACCTACCACCCACCTTGTTCTGAGGCCAATGAGTCTTCTTTGCAGCTGGCACAAGAAGGCGCGGGCGCGAGTATGCCGACGCAGGCGCGGGGCGGAGACTCTGCGCCGACGCCGCAGTCTGCACAGCCACACTCGGCGCTGGCCTCGCCCGCCGAGTCGCTCTCCTTTCTGGACACCTCCGTGCTAGTGACGGGCGAGTCGGTGCAGGACGCACTCGAAACTGTCTGCTGCGGAGCACGGTGGCGGAGCTCGAGAAATCTCGCAACCTGAACCGAGACATGAAGGATGCAGTGTTGGCGGGCGAGCACGGGCTGCACGGCTTGGTGCTGCGCCTCGCGGACTCGCGCTCGCGGCACATCGCCGAGAAGGAGCACGTGCACGCGGTCTCCGAGAGGCGGAGCGCCCTACAGCATAAGATTCATGCCGATAGGTGAGGGATCGCCACCGACGTCCGCGTCATAAGCGCGCGCCGCGCGGCATGCGCCTATGGTAAAAACGCGGAACCCGATTCATACCGGCGATGATATCCTGAAACATATAAAAGAAAACGTTGATGTTATCAGTCTGGGAGTCGGGGTGAACGGCGTGCGGAAGTGTCGCGACGGCGGCGTCACCATCTCTATGGAGAGCGCGCGCGAGCGGGAGTTGATGGAGGGCGCCATCCGCGCGCTCGGGGATGACTACAGCGTGTCGGAGCCGCGCCGTCGGCCCTTCGGCCGTCTACAGAACCGGAGTTTCAGAACTGGTTCCATACGAGGCTTTTAAATTACTTGTACGGAACTGGTTCCGATCGTGGCTATTAATTTACTTGTATAGAACTAGTTCCGATCAAGTAATCATCGTATTCCATCAGCCGTGAACGGAACTGAAGTAAAGACACAGCGAGGTAAAATATGTAGACTTGTTCTTTTTTTTACTAAATAACTATCGAATGGATTTTATACAAAACTTGGTGTACTAAAACTTATAAAGCGTTATAAATAAACCAAAATGTAACACTCCTTTTTATACAAATATTGACTAGCCAAAAACATGCTTATTATCATTCTTAAAAAGGAATGCTGCGGCTCGTCGGCGTCGTTGTTTAGCTCGCGGACGCGCGCCTCGAGGACGCCCTGCTCCGGTAGAACGAGGGGCTGCTGCGGTGCGTGCCGGGGGCGGAGCGCAGCATCAAGGTCTTGCGGCGCATCAGGGTGCGCAACGCGGGGCTAAACAACGTCGTGTGAGCGTGAGCGCGGGCGTGTGGCGCGCGCTGCTGGACCGGCGCGTGCGGCTCGGGTACCAGGTGGTGGTGGCGCTGGACCAGTCGCCGCTGATGCAGTGCTACTGGTGTCTGGGGTTCTCTCACCGTGTGGCCGAATGCCGCGCGCCGGCGCCGCGCTGCGGATACTGCGTGAACTGTTCGCGGAGTTCGGGCTCCAGGTCTGTAACTCGGGAGTCGAGCCGACCTTCCTCGCCTACAGGCACGGGGCGCCCGCCGCCAGCATCATAGACGTGACGGTCTGCTCCGCTGCGCTGCTGCCCGCGCTCGCCGACTGGCGCGTCGACCCCGCGCTCTGCACGCTGTCCGACCACCGCCCGATCACCTTCACGCTGCGACTGAGCGCGCGCCGCGGGGAGGATGCGCCCGCTGCCGGCACGAGAATCTACAACACGACAAAGGCTAATTGGATGCTGTTCGAGGGAGAGTTGGAGCAGGAGATCTCTCGTTGCGAGCTGAGTGCCGCCGTGGACGCGCTGGTGGATGGCGAGGCAGTCAACCGCGCCACCGACTTGTACACCGAGTGCGTGCTCGCGGCCTGCGAGAGGGCCATCCCTCGCATCCAGCCTCGGAGACTAGGCAAATCATGCCGCTGGTGGAGACCCGAGCTGACCGAGCTGAAGGCTGAGATGGTGCGCCGCCGGAGAAGAATCGCGCGCGCGAACCCTTCCAGGAGGCGGTTCGTGGTGGATCGGTACCTGGAGGCCAGGACGGACTACAGGAAAGCCATAGAGTCCGCCATGACCGCCAGCTGGAAGGAGTTCTGCACGGGCGAGACGGTGGAGGTTATATGGCAGAGGTCTTACCGGATCATGAAGGCGTGCCGAGCGCGGGCCCGCTCGGAGGACGCACTGCTAGTGGCGGCGGACGGCCGCGCGCTGGACGAGGCGCAATCGGCGGCGCTGCTGGCCGACACGTTCTACCGGCGCGACGACCCGCAGCAGGACACGGCGCAGCACGCCGCGCGTCCCTAATTCACTTCATACTTTGGTTGCTGAAATTAAAGAATGTATTGTTTGGTTAGGTCAAGAAGGGAAAGCGGTCACTTTGTACTGGGTAAAGGCACACTGTGGGATAGAGGGTAATGAGAGGGCCGATGAGTTGGCAAAGCAGGCAGCCCTCTGTCTTACGCTAAGTGGCTTGTAAGGTCAGACAGTATTAATGACTGGCAGCAGCTTTATAACACATCTCAGGCAGGCAGTACTACAAAATTATTATTCAAAAATGTTACTTTTGCTTACCAAACTTTGAGAAGAATCAGTCTAGATAATTTTTATGCTCAAATTTGTATAGGTCACGGTGGCTTTAATTCTTATTTATTTCGGTTTAGATTAACAGACTCTCCTTTGTGCTCCTACGCTGAGGATGTCAGTCATTCTGTGCAACACTTGCTGTTGGAGTGTGCGCGTTTCGGACTGTTAAGGCACGACTACGAATGCGCTATGGATTTTGATATTAGTGTTGATACTTTGGAGCAGTTGCTTAGGGACAATATTCATAGGCCTATCTTTTTGTCGTTTGCAAAGACTATTCTTCGGAAAATGGCTCTTTTGTAGAGGAATAATATACGATAACGATACACTACTACAATATACCTACTGTATTTATTTATTTTTTGCTTGATTTTATATTTATTCGATTTGATTTTGTTTAAAATATAGAGATTATATTTACTGTATGGTTATACAGGGTTATTGGTAATTCGACTTATTCCCGTTAGGTAATAGGGGCGACTATTTGCGATAATTTTCAACACTGGTTATTTATCAATATTAAAACAACAATTATCGCTCTAAATTTAAAAATGCTAGATAAAAAACGATATTATTTCATTATTCATTGAGATTTTTTTCCTCTAAAATGCCTAAAATTTCTATAAAACTAACTTTAAACAATACCCAATGTAAATAAAACGAAAAATACATATTTAAAATTAAATTTAACAATAGTTAATTAGTAACAAGAATAAACAAAATTAATAACAAGTAGGCAATGCCATAAAGATATTTATAAAAGAAATGTGTATAACATGTGCATAACTATTTACAATAAATTACCGGAAGAACTAAAAGAATTAAATGGAAATATATTTAGGAAAAAGTTAAGAGGATGGCTACTTGAAAAATGTTTTTATACTGTGAACGAATATCTAGAGATTTAAATTGTTACTTATAATGACTAATATAATTAATTTAATATATAATTATAATAATATGACTCGCATAACATTTGCACGCCTGCATGCAGGCTGAATACATTTACTAAATTACTTATAAGATCTGACATTGTATAATTTTGTATTCTTGCAAATAAACGATTTGATTTGAGTAACAATCAAGACATTTTGTAATTTATCATGATAACTTAAATATGGTTCACTTTTGCATGATGCATATGGGGATGAAAATTATCGCAAATAGTCACCCCTATCACCTCCTAACGGGAATACGTCGAATTACCAATAACCCTGCATGTGATCATTTTTGTTGGTTTTAGATTGTATTTCTAGTTACATGTTAGCTAAATGAATAAGCAATTTTTAAGGAACTAAAAAAATTAATAATAATAAAATAAAATTCCAGTGATGTAACTATTTTAATATGTGTTTTATTTCAGGTAAAACGTTTCTATTGTAATTGTCAATATGATTTTAAATCGAGGCCATTGTAATGATTTCTTGTGCTGTAAGTTGCACAAGTGACTAAGCATGAAGCAATTGATTATTGTTATTATTGGATAAAGAGCAATACACCATAATGGCTGAAACGTTTTATTTATTTTTGGTCTATATAATTATTATGTACGGGAGACAGCAGTCCCAACCGAACGCAGCGCTTTTAGCATCTTACTTTATGTACGGGAGACAGCAGTCCCAACCGAACGCTGCGCTTTTAGCATCTTACTTTATGTACGGGAGACAGCAGTCCCAACCGAACGCTGCGCTTTTAGCATCTTACTGTAACATTATACAAACAATGAACGGTTCAGTAACATAGATGATGTAATATTTTGACAGAAAGTCCACGTCCTGTCATTCGCAAACTTAAAATAACTGAAAACAAAGAAGGAATTAAGGCATTTATTCAAACAAACTAAATCTATAGGAACATAACTTTTAGCTTATGAAATGGTTCGGAAATAACAATCAACTTTCATAGCGCGTAACAAACGATTGTATAGCTTATATTATTCCAAATAAACAATCACTGAACCTTAAAGTATAATTCATTTTACTTAAGGCTTCATTTACTTTTCACTTTATGCTTTTATTTTTTAGATTTCTTGTTAGCCTCGAGGCGAGGCTTGCAGCTGAAGAACCTGCGGCCGCGGTCGACCGGGGCCGCCCTGACCTGAACAAAAAGATACATGTACCTAGAATCGTACGTATAGTATATACGAATAAGAGCGGCAATACACACAGACAAAAAATCAGACGTAAATAGTTTATTTTCTACTTAGGGCCAAGGCGATAGTTATTATTATTATAGAAGTTAGGGAACGTTCACACTGCGGATCTGTTTTACAGGACCCTTTGTTACGGATCCTTCGCTACTGGAAAGAATGGATCCGGAATACTGTAGGGTGTGTGAACTTGTTCAGTACACTACAAACGCCATGCACCCTACTCTCAAAGCGGGAACGTAGGCTACTAGAATCTTTGCTCAAAAAGCACTCGAAAACAATACATACCTCTTTACCATAAGAACCATATTAATTGACAAAAGGCCATCCATAAATTACCTCCGTCACGTTAGGGGGGGGGGGGGGGGGGGGGGGTCGGCCAATTGTGACAAGGGAGTGGGAGGGGTGCTAATAATTTCGTGACGTCATATTTCTACATCTATTTTAATTGGAGGTATAAAATCATGTGATTCGTGTGACGTAACTTATGAAGGACCCTCAACTACACTGGGCATGCCTTTCCGAAATGATGCGTAGAGTAGCCTTGTCCCTAAGTATTATTTATTTTTAGGTACAATATTTATATTAATGTTTAATCCGTAAAGGTGTGTGAAGCACAGAAATAAAGGTAATTGATTCTGACCTGGCTCGTAGATAACTCTTCACGTTCGGCGGCGGCGGCGGCGGCGGGCAGCTCGCGGTTATGTTTCAGCGTCTTGCGCGACGTGGGCTGGGGCGGCGCCTCCAAGAGCACGTTTCGTTGCACGGGCTGCGAACAGAATGATATTTTTTTAAAACAACGGTACCTTACTAGCTACCGTTAGTAGTTGTTTGGAAACACCTTATATAGTCTTCTACTAAAAAGAATTGCGAATTGCTGAAAATATCTAAGCATACGTAGGGACAGACAGACACCGGGAAACGACTTTGTTTTATACTATGTACGTAGTAGGGCGTGCAAAACCGGTTTCCGGTTTTGCTGAAAACCGGAAAACCGAACTAAATTTTAGATTTTTTTGAAAACCGGTTTTGAGAGACAATACCGGCGGCAACTCCGGTTTTCCCGTTAACACTTTGACTGCGATTTTTTTTCGACGACTGCGATCTTTTCTTTAACCTAAAAAATTCGTGCTGCCGCTCTACACAGCGGTTGTGTTGCACCGCACATGCGTTTTGTTCGAAAAATATTACGGCTGTGCTGAGTCACAAAGATCTGTATTTTCTCAGCCGCTGCGCAAGTGTGGATTTACGCATATTAGTCACTTGTAGAAAACACATACCGTGTGATTTCAGCAGTCAAAGTGTTAATGAATGCAATCTTTATTTTTATCCACTTTTTTCGAATGCACTCAAGAAATATGTAAATTTGAGTCATCAAATATATCCGAATGCAACCTATACCCACCTACACTCCACCGCGGACCCCCGGACCCGCGACGCGACTCCTGCGCCCCGCCTGCCTGCGTTATCAATTTATCATTCAAGCATTGATTGCGCAAATTTAAAGAGACTTAGAATACAATGCCGAATTAATCAACTGGGCGCTTAAAGACTTCGAGAAGGAGCATGAATGTCGACCGCGTACGCCAGTGTGTTATGAACAACTCACGACAATCACTATGATTACGCGCAGCTTCGTTTAATTTTAATGAATCCGCGCTTCGTCCCATTATTCACAAAGATCAAAAATTTTAACCCATATAAAATTGTAAATGTTCAAGCAATTAGGCCGGTGAACCTCATTGAACGACTTGAATTCTGTAGGACAGTGAGAAATCGTTTTAGGAATTTCAATATCGTCTGACTCTCCGACAAATCGAATATTACATGAATGGTCATACATATATGTTAACAAACCAAACTATACCCAGAGCTAGCTGCCAGTTATCCGATAGAACTGCATCAGAAAGCACTAAAAGTTGAAATTGAAATGTGTCCTGTAGACTAGAGACGTTGAACAGTCGTGTAAGAAATGTAAGAATAGTGGTTTTTATTAAACGCTCGCATGGAAAATATGCGCTGCACTCCTGCGATGCGTTCCATGACTATTAAACTGAAAAAGCCCATCAAGCGATTGAGACCCCCTGCTGTTTGTGGTGGCGCGTAATACTCAAATCAGAAACGAAAAACATTATGAGACACCCTTTATGTTTAAAAAAAAAAAAAAAAATAAAAAAAAAAAGAAATTTAAGTTCATGTTAACTAATCAATTAATGTGGTCTACTTAGTAGGCATAAATGGTTGCTTAAAAACAGGTAAATCATAAAATCTTTATTTGTAGGATTTGTGTGTTAAGAATATAGTTTTCTTCTTCAAAATCTACTATACAAAAAAATATAAAAATGTTGGCAAAACCGGTGCTAGCACCGGTTTTCGGTTTTGGGCCTTCAAAACCTTCCGGTTTTGCACGCCCTAGTACGTAGTGATGTTTACACACATTGAGCATGTCGCCATCGTCGCTGCTTTCGCTCAGGAGATGGTAGAGCATATCGTCGAACTCGCTTTGTGAAAGCGGGGACCGCGACCGGGACCGCGACCGGGACAATCCGTGCTTTTTAATCTTGGAGTTCGGGCACGCGACCTGCGAACATGGCAATTTATTATAATATATATAAGAATAAATAACATTTATTTTTCACGGCGAGTCGACAAATTTCTGCAAGACGGGTTAGGTTAGGTATACTTCACTTCGGCCTTCTTTTACTGTTTGAAAGAAGATTGTCAATAGCAGCACTACCAACGATTGGTTGGCCATCATCTATGCCTATTATAGCTATTCAATTCCTATATCATAACTTGAACTATGCTCACGAGTATTTCATAGTAGGTAGCGTTTGTTATTTATGTGGATCTAATTCTATAGTATTCATGAATACAGGGTTATTGGTAATTCGACGTATTCCCATTAGGAGGTGATAGGGTTGACTATTTGCGATAATTTTCACCCCCATGTGCATCATGCAAAAGTGAATCATTTAAGTTATCATGATTTTTAGCTTTTTTCAAAATAAGTCAAAAGTGCAACATCAAGAATTGATTTAAAAAAAACTGTCTATTTAAATCAATTTTTTCTTCTGATTTATAAAAACGAATAAACACTGGTTATTTACCAATATTAAAACAACAATTTTCGCTCCAAATTTGAAAATGCGAGATGAAAAACGATATTTTTTCATTATTCATTGAATTTTATTTCCACTAAGATCCCTTAAAAACTAAAAAAAACGTTATGAAACTTGGCTTGCAGATTATTTTAAAAACATAAACGTTTTCTTAGCTCTCCAACAATGCATAACAACTATGAACTTATTTCAAAGAAACTGAAAAAAACATCATTACAAAGGAAGCAGGCGGAAATTCGTATACGAACTAAACCTAAGGTCGTTCTTTAAAATTTATATAAAACTAACTTAAAATACCTAATGTAAATAAAACGAATAATACACATTTAAAATAAAATTTAGAACAACAATAAACAAAATTGATAATAAGTAACAATTAGGACATTTTGTAATTTAGCCTCATTGTACAATATAATCATGTGTACAATTTATTTAAAACCACTTTTTACGAAATAGAAAAGTAATAAAATAAAATAACTTATTTGGGTATTATGAATGAAATACCTACCTATATTATGTATTATTGATGTGTTTTTTCTTGAATATGAATAAGAAATCTTGTTCATATTATAAATATGACTTCCAATCACTGAGATAAATGTAGATGTACATCGATGCTTCCAATCTGCGATCACTAAAACGATCTGCTGTTACAAAATCAAAGCTAAAAGCCGTCTGCGTAAATAAGAGCGCGAACTGAATGTAGAATAAGTTATATTTTAATACGTATTTTATTCTAATTTTTGCTACTTTTGAATACACATTGCGGCATTGTGACACGTGTTTACCTCGGCTGTGTTTCAATCGAACTAAACAAAATAAGAACTCGCATAACAAGTGCGCTCTTATTTACGGTAACGGATTTTTTGCGCCGACCCGACATCTAGATATTATTTGTGATTGCAGCTTCCAATGGTGAGAATACATACAAATGTCAATGCATAGGAGTGTAGTCGTTGAAGGGTATGTACATACCTTATTCACTACTACACTATCCGCGTGCCTTGCGTTGTCGACATGTTCAGGAGGGGCGCGTGGCTCGGCGGGGGCGGCGACCTTCAGTTCCTTATGCATCTTCTCTTTGATGTCCTGCAAGTTGCGGATGTTCTCTTGAAGCCACTCCTGAGGGTATAGATAGATAACTTTAAATAGAAAATTATGTACAGAAAAGAAAAATGAACTAGAATCGTGGACAGTACTAAGGGATCTGTGTGCTTAGCAGTGCAGTGGGTATTAGCAGTGTCATTTGCGAACTAATACACGTGTCATTTGAATTTATTAAGTTTTAATTTATTTGTTAGAAATGATGGGTAAGTATGGGTGATGGGTTACCTTCTCTTTTCTTGACTCCATGTTGGTCTTCATTTGTGCAGATACCTCTTTCTCTTTGGCCTGAAAAGCAAAACAAAATGTAATCTTATGCGGAAAGAGTGATCTCATTGGTATTTTTTTAGTCGGTACTTATATGCGTTGCTATAATATGCTGTAATGCGATTTCAAGCTTTTGTATATCTTGTTCCGTAAATACTTAAATATTGTTAATACCTGCCTACATACATTTTTGGTAAGAGCGTCTCCTAACACAAGCAAATTAAGCTTAAAAGGTGACTCCACTGTATTTATAGTTTTTAAGTTAATGCAATAAACATTTAATTTATATTTATTTACTTGGCCGCCACATCGCGCATAAGCGCGCCGCGACCGTCCTCTATCCTTTAGTCTAGCTAGATGTCAGTGAGTCCTTGCCTGCAGCTTGTTGATGAGGTCGTTCCTGGCCTGCGCGGCTAGCTCGAGCTGCGCTTGCACCGCGCTGTGCTTGGCCTCGGCGCGGACGCGCGTGGTGCTCTCCGTCACCACGTCCTGCATCAGCCCCGCGGCCACCGCCGTGCGTTCCGCCAGCGTACGCTCCGTCGCCGCGGCCGCTGCAGCGCTGCGACTCCTGGACACAACACACATCATCATTATAACATAACATATTAATATAATTCGCCGCTGCATTTTACCCACTACTGGTTTTACCCCCACGTGCCAAAAAGATTTGGACAGCCATAACAATACATTGACAAAACATACATATGTTCCTCTTCCATTCTCTGGCATCTCGACTTCAAACTAACTTTGCCTTTTCATAAAGATATCAATGAGTGGTAGAGTAGTAGTTACTTTTGAGCATCTAGTGCGTTCTTAGCGGCGGCAGTTTCTTCTGCGCGCGCTTTCCTCTCCGCCTCGAGTTGTTCAGTCAGTTCAGAATTCTTTTTGACAATGGCCTCGCGAGTTTCCTCCAATACACGACGTGCTTCCTCAAAACGCACATTGAACTCGTCCATCTCCTGAAACCGGGAATTCAGATATTCACAATCACCATCTTCACAACCGTTGACATTCATTTAAAAATCCATTAGATATGTATTTTAATTTAATTTATATTTATTTGGGAAACAAAAAGCTTATACCACTTAAATAACAATATATTTGATTGGATTCCGCGTATGGTACGAACATAATAACTGAATACATTAAGGTAAAATGATTTGGAACCCTGTGTGTCTTTATCCTTTTGTTTCATTTGTGGTAACGATCACAGAACAGAGAATACATAGAAATAGTAAGTAGGCGGGGCCCGCGTCTCACCTAGTAGGCGCAGTACTGCGCACTTCAAGCTCCGCTTACATCAGTCGTGGTTTTAATTAAGCAGAGTAAACATACTTCAAAAAAAAAACAAATAAAATATAAAAATACCGTATTGTGCCGTTTTAGAGTGTAAAAACGAAAGCCGAACCAAATATTTAACGAAAGGGGGCATATCATATCAACTGTCAGCATTATATTATTGTTTTTTTGTTAGTTTTGTTCAAAATGCAAAACCGTCAAACAAAATTAGAAAACAGACATAGAAAAATAGACTGTGAGTCATAACACTTAAGGTCGATTTTTCTTAAACCGCAACTTTCGTTACTCAATTAGGGATGTGCCGTAATAAACACAAATGTGCTATCGATAACTTTAATGGTTATGATTTCGTAAACATTACCCATTTAAGTATGTTTTTTTGGGCGTTAATTTTTGTTTTGTTTTTGTGATGATTTAATCTGGATGTATTTTATACTATGGAAGGGTAATAAAAAAAGAATTTATAATAATGAAAATATTACGTAAGTATGTTGGAGAAAAACTGTTCGAAAATATAAACTTTCATCAAGTCAAGTTTCCCGTATCAAACCATGTCAGTGATTTGATAAAAGCCATAAATGTGCGTATCCATCATTTATTAAAAAAGACAGTTATTTAACAAGTACGTCCTATTTCAAGGACAATACATTTTCATTAAATGTCATTAAAGAATAAAAGAAAAGGTAAGCTTTTTATTTCGACCACCACAAATATAACCTGACGTACCTATTTCGTTATTCATCAGTAGGTAATAATCGATATCGATAGATTCGTCTCGTATTCTCATTGGTACATCACTAAGGCAGTAGCTATGTTTTCTGGGTAATCGATAAACAGCCATTGTATTATCGATCTTATGGCCCGTTGTTAGAGACTATAATAAAAGTCGATAGCAATAGCGCCAGCGCCATCTCTTGTTAAGTAGCTTTGTGTTGTGTATAATCAAGAAAGGCAGCCATTGTATTAGTAATCTTATTTGCTGGGAATAGAGACTATAAAAATATTTGGCAAAAGCGCCATCTTTTGCTAAGTAGACAAAGTAGATATTCATTTTTTATCGCTGTTTATTTTATTGAGTTTTGAACCATGTGTCTACCGAAATAAGGTTTAATATCAATAAAATTAGTTTTATGGTTTTATGCCCTTTTAACGTACTCTTTCAACCAATAAGAATTTTTATTTCTATGTGTGTTAGTTTATACATGTGTGAGTTTAGCGACACTAGTTCTCTTAGTAAAAAGGCATCATGCTAATTCTATGTATTCTCTGTTCTGTGGTAACGATGCTCACTCTATATATGTATGTATGTTACCGGCAATCTGTACGATCCGGTATTCTATACAGTACCTAGGCTACACAATTCCAGAAGGGGCAGGCAGACAGGTAATGAACGTGCTGCGGACAGCAGTTCACAGTTTGTCATCAAGAACGACTGTCCCTAATCTAGAAACGACATTCCGTACAGTTGCGGTCTACGGGGTCAGGGCAAGGGTTTGTCAAATGTAGTTGCAAAAAATACTGCTTCAAAATGTCACAATAGTTCCTCATGTAAGAATAAATAATTGTTTTAATTACTTAATTAAAATGTTGATTAGGCAGCAGTAGACCTACTTATTATTTTTAAAGAATTGTTTTGTTTCTTAAGTTTTTATAGATATTACGTACCTGACTGTACTTGTAAGCAAATTACATTATGTTACTTATAGCCAGAATAATTTTTAGTTTCACGTTAATTTTCTTGTGATTTTACCGTAGTAAGAGAAAGGTACTTTTTTGTAACCTTTTCATAAAACATATTTTTAAGGAGCACCCTAATTATTAATTATAATAAAGTTGATTTTAAGTAATAGAACATGTTTCATTTACCGTCATTTTAAAGGTAGGCCGGTGCACATGGATTCACATAGACCAAGATCTGTTTATTTGACACATTGCCGGTGGAACAGCAGCTACTCTACTCAATCCCTAGGAATCGTATACATTACCTAGGCAAAGTATGTAATAGACAATAATATTCATACGTTGCCTGGACGCCGTCCCAGGTATTCTATACATTGCCTAGGTATTGTATAGAACACCTGAATTATACAGATTGCCGGTTACACATGGACATCAAATAAAGTAAAAAAGCGATGTCTTTGCAAAAGACAAAGGTAGTTTAACATTCGGTGCACATTCTTAACTTTATTATGAAACTTATGTATTCCTTTTGTTGTATCTGTTTATTCAGCGTCTCCGTATTAGCTTTAGATAACGCGAGCTCTCGAACAAGCCAGTTGTTGCCGGTTGTTTGCAAATTCTGTAAACAAACAATCAATTGTAAGCATAATGCTACATCATTCATCATTCGCTGTGAACAAGTCGCTCATTATTTGAAACAAATTACATACCTATCTACCATTTAAAAAAACCCCGAGTCGACGGAAGACTCTTAACAAATGTAGCTAAGAAACATAATATAGGAGTCCAGACGAGTGTTTCGTTACCTTCATTTTCAATACCGCTTCGTTTGTTTGGATGCTTCGAGATAAAACAGAGTAGACACAGTACCACAGACATACATACATAGCCAGACATAACCGTTTCATTTGTTATAAACATGGTTTGGTGTTGCCGTATTAGCTACAAACTTAACGATAGCTGTTTAACAGGTTTAACATACTTCTAAACATTGTGTTCATAATAACTTCATTTCAAGTAAACCTATTGTGAAGAGGACATGAACAGTTTTATTATTATAAAGTGGCTAAGCCCGGTCCTTTGGAAGGCTTGCGTGGGGCCGAAGCCAACAGCACAGAGGCAGAGAGAGTTGATCTAAGGCGATGGCTACGCATAGCGGGTATCATCAGGTGCACAATATGATACACCCAAAGATGGTATCCGCCAGGTGTAGAAATTATTGAAGAAAAATGAAATAAATAAAACCAGGCTACTGTGATGGATGGATGGACTGGGTAATCGGGCTATAGGGGAGATTGCGGACGTCTGCCATAAACAAGGCAATCATAATGTTAAGAGTGAGTGGTGGAGTGACCCATCCACCGAATGCTGGATGGGTTCCTTAAAAAGCCGGCTATTTTTATTTGTATTAGTATTATTATTATATAAATTGATTATCTAACCATTTGATTCATCTTGCATGGTCTTATTTACCTGGACAACACCCTTCTGCATTTCGGCTATCTTACTTGCAGACTCGACGCGCGCTTCGGATGTCTTCAAATCTTGGGAAACCGTGTCAACTCTATAATGAAAAAGAGTTCAATTAAGGTTGTCCTGAATATTTTTATTTATTTATTTAATTACATCAACACCAGCCTATAGCAGTCCACTGCTGGACATAGGCCTCCTCCAATAAGCACTATAGCGCCCTGTCTTCAGCTTGCCGCATCCAGCATCTACCTGCAGTCTTCGTAGGTAAAATTGATAATATTATTAGTAGTATTTGCATTAGTTATTATGTGTAGATCTAGATACAGCTAGGACATTAAAATTAGTCTACATCAAAAATTAAAAATACGTTGGTTTCGTGTGGCATATTTATGTAGGTACAACTTTTATATTCAGCAACGAGAACATAGAGGTAAAAAAAACAAATTGTAGAAGTATTGTAGGAAATCATTTATATCGTATATGGGGGTATATTGCTTTCATTTCACATTCTTACATAAGTGAGTGACTAAGAAGCTATTTATTTGTGTATTGTTACCTACATGTCAACGATCTGACAAAATAATGAAACAATGAGTGTATCTACTCCATTTTTCGAGTATCAATTTTCTATGTTGTGTCTTGGGTTTCACTTTCCTTCTATTATTATTATTGCTCTGCACCAATGTGAAACACAGGGGGGTGGGGGGATTTTCGGGAGACAAACGGCGTGCGTCCAACCTCGAAGACGTCTCAACGGGCACTTGCCGCCCGGCGCGAGCGCCCGAATCAGTCACAATGCGACCAAGGGGAACGGCACGGCGAGCGAAGCGAGCCGTGCCGTGACCCCCCCACGCCCCCAGCTCCCCTGAACTTCCTCCCCAATCAAAAAATCTGACATGGGTATCGTTTTCGAGTAACTTGAACTCGTAGATTACGAAAAAGATATCCATTTCCAAATCCAAGATGGCTGACATTTTTTCATCGCAAAATTTTCTTATGGATATCGATTTCACACAAAACAATCAAAGGTGTAGGTTACAAAAAGGGTCTTAATAAAAAATAACTGTTATATATAACCGCCGCGAGCTGCTTGCAGCTCGCGCACATCTAACAACTAGTTTTATATAACTTTGAAATGATTCCAAGAAGAAACCTCTGAGTAAAAGTTGTTTGAAATTTCGATTAGTGTCATCTTTGCGATTTTTTTATCGAGAAAAATATTTTTATTCACATTTCTATCTTTACAAATCTTTAGAGTATATGTTAAAGTTTTATAAAATATATTAATTTCTTGCTTCAATTACATTTTGGTAGAGATACAGTTGTTTAAAAAACCTAAAAATGGAACTACCTCGCCTTATGAGCATGGTGCTATTCGAGGATGACAGCCATAGGTACACATTTGGCATAATTAAACATTATTTTATGTTTGTTTTGTCTAGAACTGGATACAAAATGTATTAACTACTTACAACATAATGAATGCTAAGATTGGTGAAGTTCTGAATATATTGTTATCAACTGTTAGATTTGTCTGATCCATATCATGTAACTTCCTACACACAAAATAACTAGGTACCCTTGTTTAACAATATTTTTTACTAACCTCTGCCGAAAATATTGTTACAGGTCCACGTCGCTCTAGACGGACATTGATACCGCCGCGCCATTTATGAGGCTGGAAGAACAGCGATTACAGCTAGAACGCCGGAACACCGACATTTTGGAGGCTGTTACATCTGGTATTCAAAGCCAAATGGAGCACCTGTCCGAGGCAAATAGGGCCATCGCATCGGCACTTACTTCGATCGCAGAGGCTCTTAGAATATTAGCAGAGCGGAGGTCATTTTAAAATAAATGATATATTTAGCAATAAAAAGTGTTATTATTTTAATGTAAATTGCATGCGCGCCACAAACTACTTATATTCTACTTGACTGGCCAATTACAATTTCACTTTGAGAGCCTGGTGTAGCGTGGCGTGGTCGAGATCGTGCAGCAGCGCAGCGGCGCGAAAGCTTGCCTCCCTTTCATAATCGCGGTGGTCCAAAGCAGGTGCTGGTAATCCAGCTCTATTACAATTATTGTGTAGGACACAGCGAAAGTCCTTATTTCTAATAGCAAATTTTCAATCAACTCTCGGGATTATCGATATAATGCTACATAATTTTCATTTCTGTTAAATATTGTTAAACGTATGAAATTTTCAGCTTGGCGTCTACTAGTATTAATGTCTAGCTCGTGAGATTCTCCGAGTAAACTAATAAAAACGAATAACCGAGACATCATTTGTGTAGCCTTAAAAACTAGACTAACAACCAAATTCGATCGCTCCTTTGTCTCAACTTTTTATTTGACGAGTTCAAGTTTCAAGTATCGAGATGATGCGTGAATTAAATGTCAAAATCTCACTCAATTTAGTTCATTTCATTAGCACACTCGTCACTGAGGCGCTACAGGCGCTATCGGCGCTATATTTCACAGAATACAAAACTTTAACCTCACCGCGGATAATTTATGTATCAAGCATAGTTACATGCCTCCTGACCTCATTCGGTCCACAGTAGTGCCAATTATAAAAAATAAGACAGGCGACTCGTCTGATAAAAACAATTATAGACCTATATCACTGGCCACAGTAGCGGCTAAAGTGCTTGATGGTCTCCTTGATAAACAACTGGGTAAACACCTGAAGCTCCACGACGCTCAGTTCGGCTTCAGAGCTGGGCTCTCCACAGAGAGTGCCATCTATGCCCTCAAGGAGACCATCACGTACTACACCAATCGGGAGACACCAGTGTTCGGGTGCTTTCTCGATTTATCGAAAGCATTCGAACTGGTGTCCTACCAGCTACTGTGGGACAAACTGTCAGCTACTGGGATGCCGAAGGAGGTCGTTAGTTTATTCAGGCACTGGTACGCGCATCAAGACAACTGTGTAAGGTGGGCGGATGTAGGATTGGACACGTACAGGATGGAATGTGGCGTAAGACAGGGTGGGATTTCTTCGCCGAAGCTTTTCTGCCTGTACGTGAACGAACTCATCGGCGAGCTCAGCAGCATGCATGCGGGGTGCTCCATCGATGGTCAGAGAATCAATAATATCAGCTACGCGGACGATATGGTGCTGCTGTGCCCGTCGGTGTGCGCGCTGAGGAGGCTGCTGCTTGTATGCGAGGACTACGCCGATCGCCACGGGCTCAAATATACAAGAAGAGTGAGGTTATGGTCTGCGCTGCAGGCAGCCGCCCTCCCCCAGTGACATCCCCCCCGTCTGCCTAGGTGGTCGCGAACTGGTGAGAGTAAATCAATTTAAATACTTAAGTCACTGGGTCACTGATCTAAAAGATAACGTCGATATAGAAAGGGAGCACTGGCGGTACGAGGAAACATGTTGATCCGCAGGTTCGCTCATTGTTCAGTAGATGTCAAGGTATCTCTATTTAAATCCTACTGTCAATCTTTTTACACCAGCGGCCTGTGGGTTACTTATACCAAAGCGTCCTTGAGTGCCCTACGAGTCCTTAATAATAATTTGTTTAGGGCAATGGTGGGGCTGCCCAGGCACTGTAGTGCGTCGGGCCCGTTTACTGATGCACTCACTAAGGACTTGTACGCTGCTGTACATAATTCATTACAAAATATCATCCGTCAGACACAGGATGCTGGGCAGCACCAATAGCTTGCTAGGGGTTCTGGTGGACAAACATTGCAGTAGCCTGCAAAGGCACTGGATGTCAAATCTAATGAACCCTTATGCTAAACAAATTCATTATATAAATTGAATTGTAGGTGTTAGTGTAAGAAATGTAATGTAATTTCAGCCAAATTGCATTGCATTCTTTACATTAACACTGATGATGTAATTTTGAAATGCCTTATACAAATCACAATATGGATATATCATAAGTCTGAATCAATAAACTAATTTCATTTAATTTAATTTTAAGCTTTAATTCAGTATATCTTATTAGGCAAATACTTAAATATTGTTAGTATATTTATTTATTGGTAAGACTTAAAGGGTGACCCCGGAACCCGTATTTATAGTTTTTAAAGTTGATGCAATAATTATTTTTTTTATCTCTTGAAGGACCGGCCGCCTTCATCCTGCGTTTCTTAGATCGATTCTACGTCGACATTATAATAATTCATTATAATCAGCCTATGTTAGGCAGTTGTCCCACTGCCGGCGAGAAAACCACTAACTATCGGCTATTTTCTCGCTCAAGAAACGTACAATAGATATACATTCCGTGTAAACAAAAGAGATGCATATACAAATATAGAAATATACATATTATACAATTTCTCTACAATGCAGGTTAGCGCAGGACTGTCGTTTGGCCGCCGCGAGCGAGTGATGCGAGTAATCGCTCGTCTCACTCGCACACTCGCTTATATTATAGCTGAGCTACACAACTATCAGAACTATGCACTCGCTCCGCGCTTCACGCCGCCGCCGACTCGTTTCTACATTCTAGCTCTGCTCGCTACTCGTTCATCGTTCCCGGTGAGACAACTGCCCAAGTCCACTGATACAGGCAGACTTCGATAAGACATAATAACTGTCATGTTCATTTAACGTGAGTCCTTCTCTTAAATAAATAATTAAATATGTAATGTCTGTCAGCCATGTCAACAGACACACATTACAAGACAAATTATCTACATAAAATTCAGAATTCTAAATTATATGTATATTACCTAAAGAAATGAATTATAAATTTATTTCTTTAGGCTTACAAAATAAGCCTTAGACAAGTCATATTTTATACCATAAATTATTATCAAATAAAATTATTTTACTATTCACTTCAATTTTTTGTCCACTAGTGGACAAAGTGAGAAAGAAAGCACTAGTATGTTCAATTTTTATGTGTAATATATGGTTATTTGCAACAGCGTTATTAATAAACAAAGTGGTGTTAAAGTTCTAGTGTAGGTAGGGCCAATAAACGTGTGTCACCGCGTGAGATATAATAGCTCGATAGATAGACAGATAGTCAAATCTTTAGCATATAACCATAGAGTTAGAATATAACTCACCGTTTCTGCAGCTTGTCTTGCAAAGCGGTGGCGGCGGTGGCGGCGGCGTCGGCCTCGACCTTCAATTCGGCGATATAACGCTTTTGCTGTGAAGCGATAACAGTCATATATTAAAAGTGTCTAGTGGTCAAGGAATTCAAATGAGTACAAACTTAGTCTAGTATTGTATAAATCATTATTAACATGAAATTAAATCATTAGGTACATTTTGAAGTCAAATATATTAAGCGTAATTATTATATTAGCCACTTCATCAACTGAAACTTGGATAGAAATAACCTTTGAACTTTTCTATAGAAACAACTTTTCACCGGCGCGCGGCGCGGTGATAGATGTTTTGGATAATATACATTATATCTTTATAAATTGTAGCCTATGTGCTATTCTAATATGTAAGCTATATTATTGTGAAGTTTCATCAAAATCCATTCAGTAGTTTTTGCGCGAAAGAGCAACAAACATACTTACATACATCCTCACAAACTTTCGCGTTTATAATATTAGTAGGTAGTATTTCCTCTAGTACAACCACATACCACTATCAACTCGGCGCTATAGCTGTAACTCTTCTCCGCCATCAGTTCGCACTTGGCCCTCATCTCCTCCATCTTTCCAGCCGTTGCAGACAGCTGCGCGCGCGCCGCCTCCTCGCGCCCCTCCGCCTGCCTTTTAGCCTCGTTGGAGAGGCACAACAGTTGATCGTTGTGCTCTGCGATTGAATTTACTGTTACAGGAATAATGGATTATGAAAGCTCTTTGTTTTATTGACTTTGTATTAGTGCTTACGTGTTGACAGTGTTCAGATCGCGTAACTTTACAAACAGAGTCGCTTCCCGCCGCCTGTCTGTGTCTATGTATCTATGTATGCTTACATTTTTAAAACTACACAACGGATTTGGATGTAGGTATTCCTTACGAATCCTATTCTTCAGGGAAACTCCGAGCATAGCTCTTTCCATAGCTCACAATAAAAGACAATTAATCAGTCAAAATTGGCGTTTGACAGCACTGATTGCGAAATTTACGCCTGTTCAACCGTTCAAATAGATCGGTGGCTTTCATTTTGGAAAACAAATATATTATCTATACATTTTGCTGATGTTTCAGTTATTCTAGTAGGTTCCATAAATGTTGGCCTAAGATTATAAGTTTGTTTATCTACTACTGAGGGAGTAAACTTCTAAAAGATCAATTTTAAAGTCTCCACATACTATGTTTTTATTTGATTTTGATAATTTAAATAAGATATCATCCATATTTTTTCAAATATTTCAAAAGAAGCTGATGGTGGGCTGTATACGCTTGCTACAATAGTATGCTCCAACTCAACACATGCTACTTCAATGTGGCTTTCAACGGATAAGCATACTATGTCCTTACGTTCTTTGAATTTTATAAGCTTATTTAGTAATATTTAATATTACTAAATAAGCTTATAAAATTCAGCCTCCACGAATAGCATGTGATCTGCAAAAAGAACTACCAACCTGGTGGTTGCTGCAGTTAAACATGAGCTCATAGCTTTTCAGCCAGTGTTCTGTTAAGCAGATGATGTCAATATCAAATGAGTTCATGTACAATTCCAATTCTAATAATTTACTTCTCAATCCTTGAATAATGAAAAATATTTTGATGCACCATTGATAAACTTTGCATTGATTTTACAATTTTGATTTCTTTGTTTTTTATTGTGATTAATAATAATAATATTATTATTTGATTGTTTAGGGCTAGAGATTTCCTCTATTGTCGTTATTTCTAATTTAAATGACTTGGAATAACTTCCAAAGATTTGTTTTTTAAATCATTACAATGCTCAAAAGGAGCATCTTTCATAGCAAAGTTTTTAAAATAATATATATTATAAGAGACAGATAGCGAAATTGCTATCTGTCTCTTATAAAAATTAGAAAGGTAGTAATTACCTTGAGTCAAATAGAACTTTTTACTAACAATATTGTTAGTATCAATCACATGTACATTGCTGTTGCACGAAATAGTGTGCAACGTCATATTAAGCTTATATCTAAGTTTGTTCTCTGGTTGTGGCAAGCTGTCGCTGTAGGGGAATGTGAACATCACAATTTGTTTTAAATTTAATTTTAATAGTTTGTCTACATAACTAATCAAGTAAGATTTGTTCACATTACCCCTATTTCCAAGGCATATTATTAAATTTAAGTTACTTATCATTTTTTTATTCTGAATTATGTGCATAATATTATGCAGGTTAGAGTTTGGTTAACAATTATTTATTATAGGATGTTCTATAACATTTAAGAACTGATTTATATTGTTTCCAATTTCATCGCAGTACATTATTGTATTTTATACCTGAGCATGAAGTGCTGAGATCCGGAAGGGATGCGGCTGACACAGTACTTTCCGGACCTGAGTGGTCACAGACTGGGCCTGGATCACAGCAGCCGCAGCCCTCCAGACCCATCTGGCTACTGATGAGTGCATCCATGGCCAGATTGAGTTCTCTTGTCTGTTCAGTATTCCGTTCATAAAGGCTGATGTAGTGCCCCTGGGAGTGCTCGGCCTGGCCAAGTTTGCTTCTCAGCTCCTGCATTTCAGCCTCATATTGGATCCGATTATAATTTTGCTGCAATGTACAGAGCTCTAATTTATCAACAACTTTTCTTTTTGATTTGAGTTTTGAAACTATATGTTTTTAGTTTTTTAATACTTTAGGGTTCTTTTTATGAATTTACTTATTTTAACTTAGTTTTACTAATATTGTGTTTGCTGTTTTTGCTGCCGGCTTCCACATTACACACTGAGTCATCTTTAGTTAAGTCATTTGTTTGTAGAGTGTGTAAGAAACAGCCAGCAACAGAAACTTGGCCCGAAGACGATTCAGCTGATATTAACTCATAGAATAATCTTTGAGTTTTCGCGCTATTTGCAGCTTCCTCCAGCTAGGTAATATGGTGGTGGGCGTCACAAAGTTGTTTCTCCAGGACTGAAATTCTCTGCAGCACGGACTCAATCTCAATTAAACATTTTTCATCAAACCTATCAATTCAACTGAAGCCTATCCAGTTCCTCACCAATATAAGCATTTTGAGTATGTTACTCACTCATCTCGCTTTTTAGGTTTTTGTTATTATTAATGGCTTCTATTAAGATATTTTAATTATCAGACCTTTCCAATTCCAACTGTCCAATTTGCCTTTTAGCATCCTTTAATTCCAGTAAAACCTGGTTCAACTTCTCGCCTTTGCGAGTCATCATTATGTATTAGAGAAGGTAGTGACTATATTTTATCGCAAAGCACAACTTGTAAATATTGTGGCTAGAATATTATGAGACAATAACAAAGGTTATAGGTTAAGTTTTCAAAAGGTTGTATGTACTTATGTAGCTATAAAGATGATAACTTTGTTGGAAATAGTATTTCCTTTTTATAAGATTCACACAGAAGCACAAATCATGTTGACGGTAATAGGGTTCTTAATCTTAGTTAATTCAAGTATCTAAGTAAAGTAAAAGTGCTTACGTTTCTCAGTGAGCTGGTGCACCTTCTCATTCGCCTGATCTATATTCTTGGTATGCTTATGCTGGGCGTGCAAGTCTTTCAACCGTTGCGCGGCGGAGGCGTAGCACTGCGCCAGCGCGGCGCTGCGCCGTAGCGACTGGTGGACTCTGCAGGCGGACTCCTCTAGTACGTCGCAGAGCTCACGGGTGCTTGCTAGCCTGGAATATAAAATTGACTCACTCAACTCAATTTAATATATCTATATATAACTATTATTGTTGTTTTTTGGGAGGCATCTGAAGAATTTGCCACAGGCCCCGAGCGGTATAGTTACGCCACTGGTGGCCGAGTTGGTGATTTATGTAAGTACTTGTTGAGCAGCTCAGGCCTCTGCCGCAGCTCGTCCTGGTAGGTCGCGGAGAGCTTCTCGTACTTCATCTGTACGTTCAGCATGTTCTGCTGCAGGCGCTCATGCTCCTCCTCCACGCCGGCCAGCCGCGTTTGCACGTCCCAGTACGCAGCGTTTTGGGCCTCCTGATAACACCAAGTTTAACTGACTGACGAAATAGGTAATAACTACTTAGATACTAACACAAAATAACACCCAGACCAGAAACAAATAGGTACCTATCTGCAATTAGATTACTGTGCAAAAATTAGGCGTGCGTGCGGCAGGTTCGAACCGGCCAACTTATAAACTAAATAAACTTCTTCGGTCGCTTTTTGGTTGTTTTTTTCGCAAGATTATAGTAGTTTTTATATAAATTTAATGATTCTCTAAACGATTTTGTATAATAGTACCTAGCCTTCGTTGTTTGATAGCCTGAGAAGTCTGGATAGGTAAATCTGACTCACCCTGAGTTTGATGATTGTAGAAGATTCGCTGGATATTATATTCCGCGGTGCTTCTGCGTCAATAGCAACTTTATTCACATCTGTTATATTCATTTTGACGTAGTAAATATTGTTTTGTTCGAACGAATTATTATATTTTGCAATTAGCAATAAGTTCGGCGCCTAATTAATTTATGTGAAAAAAAAAAATGTTTCCCGCGTCTTTGTCTAATCTTCTTATTCTTCTAATTTTCGTTCGAACTTCAAATAGATGCATCATTTTACCGTATGTTGTCGGACCGGACCAAAGAGGTTACGAAAGCAGTTCTCATGACGGTACGTACGGATCCAAAGAGAAACTTTTAAAATTCAAATTTCGAACTTGCCACCGCCGCCACCTATATTTCTTTTTCATTTAGGAAGCGTTCCCTGACGTTTCAGTATGACAATTATAGAAATGACCTAAGGGGTGTAATCGAAATAATTTAATTCGATGTTAGAGACTATCACAAAAATAGATTTTTCGTAAAATATTTTTTAATGATTTAAATTGATTTTGTCAAAGTAAAATCTTAAATTAGGTCTACCTACGGGTTTTTTGCAAAAGTTAATCTATTATTAAAACAAATTATATGTTTACAGTAAAATTATTTATTAATCCAGACACTGTCATCGAACCCTAACAAATCACAACTTCAACAAACAGTTCAAGCCTTTTCTTGAATGATAATAATATTTTAAGATAGGTAGATAATAGAAAATGAATAATAAATAAGAATACGTAATAAATTGCAAGATGATGATGATGATGTAGCTAGTTACGATTTTAATCGATTAATCGATTTTCCGGATCCATTTTCATTTGTGCCATCTCTAAAATTATTTATTACGTTCCGTTCTACGCAAAACTCATTACCTCTGATTTTATTAAGAAAACGTTTTACATTTTTTACTAAGTGTAGGGGCTAATTAAAATTTCGTTTTTGGTAAGTTGAGTGGCGTACTATAATTTTATAGCATAATTTATACGTGTTATAGGAAATAAAAATTATTTGAATCATCGAAATTATTATTCGTCAAAATCCTAGTCAATAGAAATGAAACGTAGTCCATCTAAATGCAAACGGCAGGGAACGTTCCTATTGTTTTAGTTATACTTCGAATGATTCGAATCCATTCATTCATTAATTGTTGTTTGTAAGCGAGCACTGCAGGGAGATGACATAGTATAGTTATACACAACGAATGTGGGTGGACACAGGAATATAGGAAAATGAAAACACGCCATAAAAATAAAAACAACATTTATTCATAAAAATAGCTAGCTAGTTCGTTGCGCAACATTATCACCAGTCTTACAGAGACAGAGGTAATCTAACACACAACCGTGTTGTGTTAGTTTATGTACATAATACTTATTTACGGAATTTATTGACGATCCGCCTGCGACGCAGGAGGTTGCGGGTTCGATTCCCGCCTCGGAACAATTGTGTGTACGATCTGCAGATATTTGTTCCGGGTGTTCTGGTCGTTTTCTATGATAATAAAAAATATTTATCTATGTAATATCAGGTAATATATAGTATTATGTATATCAGTTATCTAGTAGCCATAACACAAGCTCTGCTTGCCATGGGATTAGATAATGCTGTGTGAATTGTCCAGCATTATTTATTATTATTATTAATCATAATACTTTTAGTATGGCAGGTTGGATTGGGCCATGAAGCACAAAATATCGGTGTGGTCTCCAATCTGTAACAAATAGAACAATGTTAGAGATTACATTTTTTTCTCAGATTGGCAAGTTTTCGTGTTTCAAAATCGGAGAGTAAAATTTTTACCGACGTAGAAAAACGGAGGATTCTATGTTCGGCTGTGTATGTTTTATTATGTGTGTCCGTCGATTTCTCCGTAATTATAGACCGATTTTGAAAATTCTTTCGCTAATGCAAGTGTAGAGCTTGATCCCGATGTGGACCCATAAAAAATGTATTCCCGAGGGAATAGTAAACAGTGTGGATATAAGGGGAACACAGTTTTTAGTTAAAAAAACAAAAACAAATTATAAAATAGACGTGGATTGTTTTAGATCTATGACATTTGTGTAGTATAGCGACCCGCCCCGGCTTCGCACGATTTACGATATAGGTACATATATACATATAAACGAGATATTCCTCTTAAATCCATTGCGTATTTTTAAATATGTTTGTCAAGAATAATCCAGAGCTCTTCAGTAAACCTTCGAATTTCGTTATCCGAAACAGGCGTGACAACCATAAAGTCTGTTTACCTACTTAATAGAAATACCACAATGATGAGCAATAGTATCTTTGGTATGGCCCCGTTTATATATAACAAACTACCAAAGTCTATAAGACTATTGCCGAAATTGGAGTTCCAAAGAAAACTTAAAACCATACTTTCTAACAAATGTTATATACTATTAATTAGAATTTATTACTGACTAGCGGACCGCCCCGGCTTCGCACGGGTACCTTTCCTCTTTATAATATTAGTATAGTTTTGTCGTCAAGCAAGTAATATTCTACCACACGCCTATTAGCAGTGATATCCGTACTTTAACTTACACATGTCCTCCAATACCTTAGTTAAAAAATCCATCAATTTGTCTCTCATTATAATTTATAGTCGATGAATCAAGGCTTTGCTGATCATCAATAAACGCCTGAAAGCGTGGGCGGCATCATTTGTTGCGTTCTGAAGTTCCGATCCATAATGTTACTTATTTTAAACGTTGATTTCGCCCGCTTTATTCAGTATCAAAAAAGGCGTACAACCTAACAAAAGAGTTTCCATACAGTAAATTGTTATCAAACCTTTGTTGTCAAAAGAGCGTTGCTAGGCAACCACGTTTATTTAGAAAAAATGGCGTATTGATATGCAAGGAATTTTATAGGTACATTTTTCACACCTTGGGTTACATTATTGGAGTTTTAGTAAGGATCCCTTACTTTTTTGAAAATATAATATAGCCTATGTTCACCACGGATATTTAGGCTTCCTAACGGTGATAGAATTTTTCAAATCGTTCCAGTAGTTTCGGAGCCTATTCGTTACAAACAAACAAACAAACAAAAATCAAACCTTTCCTCTTTATAATATTAGTATAGACAAAGATTTAACTACTCCATGACATTCGTTATCTTTAAGTTTTTCCTTTATTAATAATTTATGCAATTTTCATTATTTATTTAAAAAAAAAATGATTTTAATTATATCTCTGCAATTTAATTTAATCACATACATTGTAAATCTGACATTGCACACTTAACTGCGGAAATACATTGAATCACAATCATATTATAACACCTTTATACACATGTATTTCATGCAATAAATATACTTTACTTTACTTTAAAGATACTAAACAAGCATAGGAACAGACAGATAGCGGGAAGCGACTTTGTTTTATAATATGTAGTGAAGTATAGTGCTTACAATTTTTGCAGTAGGCTTGCCGCCGCCGCCATGGCAATGTCGACGCGAGCTAGCAGTGGATTGTGCTAGAGCGTCGTCGCTATGAACTTGAGCGAGTGGAGTGGCACCACTCTGTCGTCCTGGTCCGCCGTGAGGACCAACGTCGCCGGGTATTCGTGGTGCTCTGTGGGACAATATTATAATTATACATCAGAGGTCGATAGGAAGCTATTTGTCTAAACTACTAGGTACGCGGTGAGAGCTTTAAATTATGTCTTTCTAATTCGAAACTTATAAAATTCGTGAGAGTACTTTTTCGTTTTGACTGAATAATATAATGCATGCTCCGACGGCCGCTGGGGCAAACGTGTTCTTTAGTGGAGAACACGACTCGGTTAACGTAGTGTAGAACGCCCAAGCCAAGGTGGGATGACGACTTGCGAAAGACTGCAGGTAGATCCTAGATGCGTCAAGCCGAAGACAAGGCGCTATGGCGCTCATTGGGGGAGGCCTATGTCCAGCAGTGGATTAACATAGGCTGATGATGATGAATATTTTATAATTTATCATTCTTGTATTAATTTTCTCACATAGAACTGCTCTTTGATCATGCTTTGTACACTCGTATTCATTTACGTCACAAACGCAGCATCTGCATAGCCCAGACGAGCTACGAGACATCACCCCGAAGAAAATCCTACAGTTCCTAGCAGTTGCAAGGGTTAGTGGCGAACTATGAACGCTACAGCTTCGGGGCTGAACGTACAAAGTAGCGATCACAATAGGCCTATCATGGCCGCTGTGATACACAAGCCACCCATAGAAAAAAAAAGTAATGGTGCTTACGTCTAATTTCCTTTGTTTGGTGAGGCAAGTCCATTTGTAATGTCAATATAGAATTACGCACAAACCACCCAGTTTGTGCATTATTCCAGCAAAAACCACCCAGCCTATATTAACATTTGAAAGCCCTTTGAATTGCCTTCGTCATTTGGAATTGTACGAAAAGGTTTCCAAGGCCATTGAAATGGCTTCCAAATGTCTATTATAGGATGGATGGTTTCTGGCTTACTATCGTACTGTACCCAGCTTGCACGATAGCAGCTCCGACCAGTTCCGGGCGTTGGTTAATACAGGCAGCGACCAACGATCCCCCGTTGGGCCCTCCCTGGACGGTGATGAGTGCGGGATTCGTGAACTTGTTCTCGCCGCGTATTAGAAGTCGTCGAAAAGGTTTTGTTTGTTGAGCAGACGACCGGCGTTGTGCCATCTCTCGCCGTATTCTCTGCAAATATAGTTTCCTCAATCAACTACGTAGTTCACTAGCTTCACTAGTTGTAGTTTCACTAGCGACCCAGACACTTTCATAAGGTTGCATATTTATCATGAATTTTCCTATTGACATATATATCGAGTTTCCATTCTTTTGATAAATTTATAAGCACTGGAAGCAGTTTCTTGACATCTTTATGAAATTGAAAACAAGTAGATATCAAATATTTTGAAAGTGGTAATTTTAATTACCTTTTTAGACACAATAAACATGGGAACTTTCGAGCCGTCCTTGCTTATGTAGAACACTTGCTTGGCTTCATACTGCATGGCGTCGAAGCCTTTTAATGTTACTTCTCTGAATATCCGTAATCACAAGACAAACAATCTAAGTATAGTCAGAAACCTTTCCTTTTCTAGCGTAACTTCATACGAAATATTCGCAAGCAAACTATTTAGGTAGTGGATCCCTGGTTAGACCATGAATGATCGCCCGTTTTCGGAGGAAATTCACGCCGAAGAGGAGTGTTGCGGAAGAGACATCTGTCCGCTCAGCCACCAGGACAGTTGCATCCCCCTATCGGGCCCCCTACGCACAGCATCAAAAGCGTAGGTGGTCCTCCCACCACCTGCCATCACTCTTTTTGGGGATAACAGGGCCACGAAGCTGGACCACCTTGCTCCGTAGCGGATTCTTGGTTAGGGATGGGATGGGAGGAAGAGAGGGAAGGGTGGGAGATGGTAGCGTGTCATTACTATCCAGCATCTGCTCATCGCCTGATGGTGGACCCGCCGGGACATGATCACTTTATCCCAGGCAGTGTTCGTCTGGTGGTTTTAGTTACATCTATTTCTGAGGGAATTAGACCAATAACAGGGGACAACCACGTGAAGGATTCCCCACCAGGCTTGCCTTAGGGATCGGCGACTGTTGCGCTACTCTCCCCTAAGACCGTTTGCGCCTTAAATTTCTTGAAGAGCTATGTAAGGCAGGTCTGTATCTATATTAAGCAAGCAGGCAGTTATACTAGGTGACTAGGAAAGCAAGCAAGCTAGGCGGTGCAACTAACTAGCATGGATACAGCCCCCCCCCCCCCTCGATTATGTGTTTCTATTTAATTTTTTGTGTAGGTATGTTTTAATTTATTGTCTATGATATGGGTCCTTAAGTTTTGTATTATTATTATAAGTAATATCGACGACCTCCTGTGTTTGGTGCAACGGGCGAGAAGGTCCGCTGCGACGCAGAAGGTTGGGGTTCGATTCCCTCGAGATAAAATAGTGTACGATCTTCAGATATTTGTCCCGGGTGTTCAAGGTGTATGTCATAAGAAAACAGATATATTTATTGTACTTATGTGATGTAAAATGTATTAAGTATTATATCTGTTAGGTACCAGTACCCATAACATAACAAATACTTTGCAATCCCCTCATAAGCAGAGTGAGTGAATGACTGAATGAATGAATGAAGACTTAAAAAACTATAAAATAACACCCAGAGCATAATATTGTGTATTAACTTTGGTGTACCAAAGTAACTTGTGGCAAGATGACGCTGTGTGGATTGATTGATGGAACTTATAATATGTAACAAGGACGAGGAGGAAGAGGAGTACTTCGAGGACGGGCGAGGTGTCCGCGAACCGGGCTCGCAGGCTCGGCCAGACGATGGCGACCGGCACGTAGAACTGGAGCGGGTACGTGTCGATGGGGTGCGTGAACAATATCGCCAGGGCTATCAGCGACTGCACCGCGGTGCTCATTATAAAATTAAATTTAAAAAAAATCTTTTGTCTATTTCTAATTTTATTTATGCACAGTACCCACTTCTCTCTCTACTGTGTCCCTCTCTACCAATAAGGTTTGCTGGAAGATAACTCTTTTTAGGGTTAAGTTCGCCTTTGTATAAATTTTGTAGAATAAGTTTTGTGTTATGATTTTCATGCAAGAAGTATAAATAAATGAACATAATGCACTCAATAATTATCATATCATTAACGTTTATACAAGTACTTACATATATGTGTTTTTATATGTTTTGTTTAGTATATAATGTATATAGAACATTAGTCTATTAATACGCCACAGCCGACACCGTATACAATAGCTACGTGTCCATCCAAAGCTAGCCTGGATAAACTCGCACGCTCTTTGTTCGTTTGTTCTTGACTGCTTTTTCCCCCCTGCCTTGAAGTGCAAGAAAGCGTAATTGTTTGTATTGTATTGTATAGGTATTACAATAAGACCTTGAAACTCATTTTTAAGATGAAAGAAGACCTAAACTAGACTTACCTAAAGACTACAGCAAAGCCCTCGTGTTCGGTCGCTAGGTGAACAAATCGCTTCAGAACAATCTACAAAGCCCAAGGCGTACATTTACTGCTTTATTTCGCCACTTGCAGACCGGGATATAAATATAACATTGGCGCGTAAAAAGATATACTTAGCATAGATAGAGGATCAATTAAAACCTTACCGGTTCAAGCTCATCAACTTCTTGAGTTTCAATCGTGAATATTTTTTTGATGTGTTGTTCTTATTCACCATTTTTGCTCGTACGAAATCGAATTTCTCGTACAATATTCGTTTGCATAGGCGGCAGCGCGGCAGCGGGGCGCGCGGGCGTGCGCAAAGTTGTACACGGGTGCTCTAGACGAGTAGTCCATTGAAATGTTACAATTCAGAACTTATACTTGTAATGCGACTACTAAACTCTTGTTCCAACACTTTGCCGTCACTATCATCATCCGTTGGATCTGGATATATATGGGGGAATTTGACATCCTCAGCATTCATGCTGGGCCGGCTTCTTGGAATCAGAAGCCCTCTCCATTGTTGTAGCTGTCGCACTTGTCTTGTTCTAGGGATCATTATTGCGCCCTTACTATCATAAACGCATCCGCGCATTATCCTAATGTACACAAATTTACATTTGCATAGACATCGACAATTACGTCTTGGGGAACTAAACTTATGGCTAATTTGTCTCAATAAATTATCCTGGCCGATCGAAATTTAGTAACTCCTTTGGGCAAACATTTTTAAAGCTTGTAAAACCGAACAGACCTTATTTGGCGTGTTTTAAAAAACTACAAACTACAGACTTCAAATCCTAAATAAATTAAACTTAGTTGAAATCGGTTGTCGCGATATTCGTCCATTATGTTACTTATGCTTTTCTCATGGATGCCGCTATCAGAACTGGACCAAATTGAAATGAGACCACACGGGAAGTTCTTAAAATCGGTTCATCCAGTCGAAAGTTCTGTGGTAACTAACATACAGTCATTAAGTCGGTTAAAAAATCAAGTACTTTACAAGACGATATGAACTCTGTTGACAGTGACAAGTGAAAACAGGCGTTGTCAAAACTGAGATCAGATCTTTTACTTTTCATTTAAATTGCAATGTCTACGTTGATTCTTTTAGTTGAATAAAGCATAATTCCATCCAGTCATCGTATCTTTTATATGTATCACAAGATAGGTAGGTAAAGTAGGTAATATGATATGATTGGTAGGTTCCTGTCATCGCTTTTGGGATCTACCCTCCTCAGGGGAGTATCATCCAGAGCCTATATATCTATAAATGGAGGTGCTCTAGGTGAACTAGACTGTCGGATTGCATGGAAGTTTTACCAAATATGAGACGGCGCCAGCAGCGAAAGTACTACCTTTGTACGGTCGCTGCTAGCGCCGTCCGGTCCCCTACATATCTGTCTGTGTGATACACAATAAAACTAAACGATTTTAATTTTCAAATTTTATTTATGGAGGTACATGTACCTTAATTAGAACATCTTCCCGTCAAATATTTACAAGAAAACAAATTAGGCCATGTAAAACTTAAAATTAACAAATCCATTTAGAAATGGCGTAAGTTCATAAATACATGCTGGTTCTTTGATTATTGGACCGGAATAAGGATTCTATTCTGAAATTGGTAAGGCTAGGTGTCAACGAGCTAGGACATGAGCATGGTTCGCTTAGTATGTTAATAGAATAGTCCCGTCCTCAAAAAACAGTCTAAGTTATTTGACATATCTCATGCTGCCCAAAACAATGTTTACACAGAGCTTCTGACAGCCGCCATCGGTGAGAGCTCTTTAGTACACAACACAAAATATTATGTAAAAGGTTCTATACCACCTTCACAACTATGGAGGGTAGATATGTTCTTTGTAAACATGCACACTGGTATGCCTATTTCTTTTTACGATTGAGTTACAATAATTACATGGCACAATTTTAAATTACAGCTCTACCATAAATGAATTCCAGAACAAAATATTTACAGATGCTAGGTGGTAGCGTACGATACGTATGCTCTATAGGGCGAGTTGTTTTGATCGAATCGAGACGTGATCGTCACATCTAGTTCGTCGATAGGTTTTGCTGCAGCGCCGCAGCATCGTGCGGCCAGGGAACTACGCAGATCCGATATATCTGAGACGCAGCTCTCGCAGGCTCCAACACGCCTGTCGATCACAAATCATAAACTCACTAATATTAACAAAATAAAATAAAAAATATTTACAAGTTACATGGCAAACGAGTTTGGTCTAATATAAAACTATCAAAATACATACAATATTTGCATATTCATTCATAATTTGAGCTGACTTTGTGCTAGTATACTCTCAAACAATTTAAACAACTTAAAAGTAATGTCTTTTGTGTTTTGCCACCAAATTATATTATTTACAGTAAAAGTGAACAGGATAGTTCAATAGACGGGGGATAAGCAAGTTGATGGCCAACTTGTCGTCTATTAGGTATATTACGTACCTACACATTATTCAAATGGCAAGATCATAAAATTGCATTGTTATGTTTATACTGAAAAATATTTTCGGCAGAAGCCGGTACATCATATAATGAACATTACGATTTAGGAATGTAACCGGAACGTAATTACAATTGAGAATATCGGACATTTTTGAAGTAAAAGGAATGTAAGCTGCCAACGCATAATTATTACAGACTAACTGGCCTATGGACCAATGGCATGTCTTGTTTCACAAAAGGGCTCAGATTACGGACCTCGCTTGACAAATTTCACTGGTCTAATTATTGTATTTAAATTAATCTAATTATCACAGTTTTAAAATAAAAATAAAACATGCTATTCTACTTAACTATAAACTAGGTACAGCATTCTGCAATCGTAAACATAGTCTTCCTAAACCTAAATTAATAAATAACTTTGTTAATGCATCCTACGACGCACGATATAAAACATAATATTTTTACAAACAGTAAACCTATAAGTATAAAAATTAACAAACTGGTCATTTAGTATGATATAAATGTGCGGACGTAGCTAACAATAGCCAACAGCATCGCGATGGCACGGGACGCGCTCGGGCGCTCAGTACAGAACAGTTCACGTCGCGCAGTCAGACCGTGGTCTCGTTGCGGCGCAGCGGCTGCAGCTCCCTCTGCAGGTCGTTGTAGTACTCGTGGTCCGACATGGACTCCTCCTCCACGGAGCGCTGAGGCAGGTACTTGGGGCCGGGCGGCGCGCCCTCGCTGCCCTCGCTCGTGCACAACGACGCCGGCGCCGGCGCCTCCGCCGTCGGAATGCCCAGCGTCTGCGTCGGAACATTCTCCTCTGACATCAGATACTCCGGGTTGTCGATGCAACGCTTGCCCACAAAACTGCTAAATCTCAAGTCCTTCACGTCTTGAGTCTCGCCTGCGTCCCCTATCAAGTCCATGTAGGCGGAGGCACTCTGGTTGTGCTGCGGCGATGGCATCAGGTAGTCGTCCTCGTCCAGCGGTAGGTTCAACTTCAAGTTGCCGACCTGAGCCTCCTTGACCTTGGACATGCTGTCGAAATTATTCTCGTCGGGTCTGTTCTTCATCGGGTCGCTGCAGTATCGCGAGCCCGAGGTGTCGGACGCGCATACGCCGTTGTTATAGTAGTGTCGAAGTTCTGTTCCTTCGGGCGGTGCCTGCGAGTTGTATCGGAGGAGTTCGTGGTCCCAGGCTTCAGGCTTGGAGTCGTCAGGCGTGGCGCCCTCGGGGCTCATGCTGTTGTTGGCCCACGAGGAAGAAGTGCAAGGCTTGAGAGAGCTGGTCTGCGTCTCCATGCCCGTGCTGAGTGCGGAGTTGGTGGTGTTCGTTCCGGGCATGGTCTTGAACTTTGGCTGTAGGTACTCGTCCGCCTCGACCAGCGATTCGGGGCCCTCCATTGCAGACGACAGGTTCCTGATCATCTCTTTTTCATCCTTAAAAGAAAACAAAATAAAAATTACATCTAATTAAGAGTCGATGCGAAATACCATCATGTAAGACACGCATAAAATTGAATTATAAATACTTAAGAAAGTGTTGAGAGGGTCTAACTATGGTCTAATTTTTTTACGACAAACTTTTAACAGCAGTACGAATGTAAGCATATAAAGAATTATCTGCAAACGGAACTACTAAGAAATAATGATGAAATGAACTTACAATACACACCTGTGTAGAGTAGGATGGCAGTCTCATGAACTTGTCTCCCGGGATGACGAGGTAGCGGCCCGGGTCGCGCGCCATCTCTGCAAACGTCTCCGCCAGGTGCTTGAAGGTGGGTCGACTGTCCGCGTCCAACATCCAACATGACACCATGATGCAGTAGATGTCCAGGGTGCAGATACTGGGCTGGGGAAGCTTCAGTCCATTCTCTATCAGCTCGGGTACGTTCCTTGCGGATATGTTCTCGTAAGGCCGAGCGCCATAGCTCAAAATCTCCCAAATCGTGACCCCGAAAGCCCAAACGTCGCTCTTATGCGTAAATATTCTATGCTGAATACACTCCAATGCCAGCCATTTGATCGGCATCTTGCCTCCAGCCGCTTTGTACTCATCCTCATTTATATCTAAAAGTTTTGCCAAACCGAAATCTGTGATCTTGACACAGTTTGGCGTTTGTACTAATACGTTACGTGCGGCTAGATCTCTGTGCACTAATCTCTTGTCTTCTAAATACGACATACCGCGTGCTATCTGTGTACACCAGTTTAGGAAGGCCTTCGACCCTATTTTTTCTTTGTGCGTTCTGACGTAATCTAGCAGGCATCCAAGTGGCATCAACTGCGTGATCAACATCATTTGATTCGTCATGCACACAGCCAAAAGTTGAAGTAAGTTAGGGTGCTCAACGCTTGCCATTATGTATGCCTCTTCTAGGAATTCTTTGCTAGTACTCGCACCCGTTCCTTCCTTTAAAACTTTGATAGCAACGGGAATTTTTACATTTTCACCTTCTGGCACCCAAACACCTTTGTATACTTTTCCGAATGCGCCGAAACCAAGCATACCTCCTCTGCGTAGCTCAGCTTCTTTCACAATGCGCAACTTGGCCAGATTCGGTTTCACGTTGGTAGGTCGTAGGGGTTCATTGTCCTCGCAGCCTGTTAGGACCATTGTCATTTTTACAGCTTCTTTCTTCGCCTTAGCTTTTTGTCTGCAAGTGTAGCCTATAATACCCAGTATTACAAGCAATAGGAATGCTAGTACCAATATAATAACTAAAACAGTCGGTGTTCGCGCAGTTGCCATTGTTGTCAGGCCGCTTGCTAGCGCTGAACAATATGGCTCATCTATGGGGTCTTGCAGTTGCTCGTCAAAGTAAATTTTATGAGGTCTATCCTCGGGACAAGTGTCCGTGCAATTAAACAAGGTTATATCCTCAGTATTTGAGTCCATAAAGATTTTCAGGTTTTGACATTTGAGACAGTCAGTAGACGCCGGTCCTGTGCATCCTCGACATTCATAATGACAAGGTGTGCATGTTCTGGCATCTAAATCGGTATAATGATCTGAGGGGCACTCATCTTCGCATTGATCTCCGCGCTTGAATCCTTTGCAGACTTTGCAAACTTGTATGTCGATACCGAAGCCTGTGCATTTTATACAGCGAGGATGGCATTTTCTGCAAACCATGTTGACTTTTTCTCCAAGATCTTTAACGTTGCCCACCCACTCGTTATAGTAACCATCCGGGCAGGTTTCGTTGACTGCTAGACAGTTGCCTATCGTGTTTTGTTCCGTGAGGATAGCTTTCTTACAGTAGTTGCAGCCGCCTTCGCCGACCGTGTTCTCTGGGCCAGTGCAACCTGTCTGGCAGTTGTCGTGGCAAGGCTGACAGGTTCCGTTCTCAGACAAGTATCGAGAGTCGGGGCATCTGGCGACGCAATACGGCCCGTCCCGGACATGCTTGCATCGCGTGCAGTTCGCTCGACTCGGTCCTGAGCACCCATCTAGGCACTCTGCATGGCACTGCTTGCAAGCCTTCGTTCCACTCTTGTACAACCTGAAAATATAAAAACTTATATTTAGTTATAACACTAAGGTCTTATTCTGATCCACAGAGGCTTACACTGCAAGCTCGTCAGTTGGTATACTATTACTGGAGGAATAAACAAGTCCCTAATAACTATAACTTAATCTATGGCGTAATCGGAGACGACACGTACTTACTATTGCCTATTCTATGCATCAATCTGGAATGTACGGGATATTAAATTTAAATTTAAACCTTATTCCATATGTAATAAGAGATAACTTCGCTAACACTATCAATTAGCCATAGATGTTGATACAGCCTCGCCGTGTCCAGAACAAGTATGCTACCCACACATTGCTGAGTTGTGTTATGTTAATAAAACTGCCGGGTCTGACGAAGGCTACTGCCAAACTGTTAGACACATCACAATTACAACATCTAGCGTTTGTTTAGTTGTCATAACTGTGAGACAATATGGGCTTTCGCTTGGCTCAAATTTAAATGAAAAATATCAAATAAGAATGTAATTTTTTTTGTTAGGCATTAAAAATAATTGACGTCATTGTCACGTTGTTATGTATGAAAGATTTAGTACAGATACTCTTATACAATAGAAGTAGTAGGGACAATGGGAAACGAGAGAACAAGAAATGATAAGTAAGTTAAGTTTTATAATACTCACCCAAGCTGAACACTACAATTCTGGATGCAGGTTTCGCCGAACTTGTAGTTTTGACAGGAAAGGCACTGGTCCGGCCCGGGACCCCAGCATCCGTCGGGCGAACATTGCGGATCACACATCAAATTTGATTTTTCTGTGGAGCATAGTTATGTTAGCAAACAATATTTATAACAAATCGCAATACATATGTAAGTCATATTAAAGGGACTTTAAAAACGCGTAAACTTTGATGCACAGGCAATTAGTAAGGTTAGTTGGTTATGTAGGTACCTATTCGTGTTCAGTTAAAAGATGCTAAAAAGGGAACATAGAATTAAAATTTCGCTGGAGAGAAAAACAATGGTCGCTGGGCATTATCAAACATAATTTAGAACTAAGACTTTACTATGAGGATCCTCAATATAATCAATAAAACGCCAAGCCACTTACCACATACTGCTGGTTCACCGTTTTTTTGAATCACTTGCTTATGTTCTTTCGATTTGACCAGTTTATTCCAAGCGATCTTGTCAGCATAGCAAAGATTCTTGTTCTCCATAATCGCTATCGCTCCCGAATTGACTCGTTTGAGAGATTTCAATCCCAGGGACCGCAGCGATGACTTCACGATGTACAGGGAGGCAAATAAATTTTCGACCATCTGTCGCCCACCGATGATTTCCAAGTTCCGAAAGTATGAGAGACTCGTAAAATTCGGGTGATGAGCTTGCACATTTAGGTAGCCAGTCACCTCGCGCACTGTACTGAACACCTCCAGTGCGTCAGGTTCCATCTTGGCGTAGTGTTCTCCAAATGAGTAGTCAGCGTTTACGTGCTGGAACCCAGTAAAGGTCATTTCAAGAATCTCTATCGAACCATCTATTATGGTGCAGCCTTTGAAGCTGGCAATATTTCCAGAGTGAATTGGTTTTTCTGCGTGGCAAGTTTTTGGGCAAGTTACGTTGCAAGGAATACATTCTCCATTTACGGCAGTTTTGTTCGGTGGACAGCTTCTAACGCAAGCTCCGTTGTCTTTCAACAGATGTTCGGGGCAGTTCCTCACACAAGTAGCGCCGTATGCGTACTTGCCGTTCGGGTTCGGTTCCCAAGAGTAAGTGGTGGGATTGTAAATCTGCATCGGTGGACATTCCTGAGAACAAGTGCCTTCGTCGTAAAAGTTCCGGCACGCAAGGCACTGGCTCGGCAACGGGCCTGTGCACCCTCCCGCGCAGAAAGTGTTGCAACAGTCCCGAGGGTTCGGTCCGTAGCAGCGGCCTTGTGAACATTGCGGACTGCAGTTCGTTTTAGAGAACTTCTGACAGTTCTCTTCGCCCTCGCCCCAGCACCCGGCTTCACATTTGGGATGACAACGTTGACATTCCCGCTCCGGAGCTGAGAAGTTATATACGTAGACGTATGATGCGTTCACTCCAGTAATGATTTCGTCCCAATTGATAGTCTTCACGTGGCAGAGGTTGTAGTTATTGTAGATGCCTACGCTACCGCGGAGCACGTCGCGGAGGGCCGGCAGCTCCAGCGTGAAGGCCGCGGACATGGTGACCATGAGGGCGAACTCTTCTTCTCTTACGTTCAGTTTGAAGAGCGTCCGTCCTCGGATGATCTGCAACTGCGGCATCGTAATGTGCTTCACGTTCACGTGAGAGATCAGCACATATCCTGTCACCTCCCGAATGTACTTGAGAAAGGACAAGTCCAGAGACTCGTTCTGAAGCCATGTCAGCTCAAGGTTGCCGTCCACGTAGGTACAGTTCGTGAATCGATCGCGAAGATTCCGGTAGTGAGTGTCGCGATTCGAGGGCACCGACATGCGACCGTTCGTCCCGATGCATACTGTAAACAAAGAAAAGTTCCTTTTAATACAACCTCTTAATAAATAAATAAACCAATATTTATAGGAGATAATGTTTTGGTAGAGCTACATAATTGGATGCCTATCGATCTTATAATAAAAACAATGTATTTATTTATTATTGGTGTACAAGGAAGCTGCGCACGACTAACGAAGAGGCGTGCCGTGTGGGCGGGCTTTGAAGCGAGTTTCTTCTAATACGCCACAAGTAATACCGCTATTTTAGATTTCATGTTGGGAAGGTTTACAAAGCCGCTCGGCCTCGGCGCACGAGTCGGCGCTCCGAACTAAAGCGCTTATGTAAAGCGAACATTCTAGATTGTCAGCGTCAAGAGTCGCGTCGATGCTTTTACCACGTAGTGATTTTTTCCTCCGTGGTTTTACCGTTGGCAGGCTTATTTAAAACGCACAATAATACACGATGCTTTATTTTGAAACAAAATAACTATGTTGTATCATTTACTCGAAATAGATTTTATCGATGTAGGTATTTGTTGTGTGTTTGATTTATTTGAATAAGTTTGTATTGTAGCCAGTCCTGTTTACGTCATATCCCCACACGGTAACTTAAAAATTGGCCGAGGTAATTGTATTCCTACTTATGACTATATATATATATGTATGTCTTAAGTTACGTCTTACATAATTGAATGAGAACCACGAGCCTCAGGGCAAAGATTCTTGGCATGGTAGTAGAAGGCTCAAGTGCGCCTGCCAAATAATAGACGAACAAATAATGCCCTGATTTTTTCACCTGCCTGAAGAGACAAGGGTTTCTACCTGCCCGTTTAAATAGCTTTTTTTCTGAAATCATGTATACACGCGATGCGGCACGCAGTGTAGTCTTACCGTCCTATGATACCTGTTCGTAAAGTTTTACTTAAAACTTAAAGATAATGGTATACAAGTTCGTTGGAAAATATTGTTTAACCATGCTCTACCGAATGGAACATGTCATAAGTACCTACACATTAAGAGCCAGATTAAATGAACAGCCTTTGAGCTGATATGCTTAATTTGTCTGCGTGCGAGACGTGTTAATTTCGGTCGCTAATTCCTAAAGGTACATGGACCTACTTGGTAAAATTTCATGGAAATATATTTTAGGCAATGATTTGGTAGGTTGATATCTTCTATTGCATATCTAATATATCCATTTCGTGCTTGTTATATTCTTAGGTCACCTCCTACGCGTGACTTTCGAAATGAGCTCGTGGGATGGATGCAAAGCAAAATCACCAGAATATATGGAAATCTAATTGATCGTAGAGTGACGGCATCATAGATCAGGACATCTCGGTTACATTTGAGATGTAGCCCTACTGCTTGATTCGCTTTAAATAGGTACTTTGGTAACTTTGATTTTAGAACCATAGTTAAATGACCTATCTCGTAGGTATGATATCATGCTTGACACAATATTTAATAAAATACTCTTGTATGATATTATAAACGCGCTATAGAGTTTATATGTATGGATGTTTGTTACTTTTTCACGCAAAAAATACAAAACAGATGGATCTGAAATTTTGCATGCAGGTAGTTCCAGGCCCGTAATAAAATATAAATTCCCATGGGATAGAAATAACCTTAAAAAGTCACCCAGACAGAAACTACGCGTGCGAAGCCACGGGCAGCAACAGTGGTAACATATTCCAAAAATGCTAACAGTGCCTTAGTGATAATAACATAGTACAAAGCGTGAAACTTTCCAAATACCTAGTAGGTATTCGTAATAAGCGCGCTGAACCGAGAGCGGTGGCGACGCGGCCGCGGGCGCAGCCTCCCGCGAGGCCGACACCTACGTTGGACGGCCGAATGTGAATGTCACCTCGCAGCTCGAGCGCGGTTTGACATTCCGGCACATTGATGCTTGGCAGCGTCGTGCGTAGGAAGCTGCCGGGTGTCCGCTCGACCCAGATCGCGATGACATGTCCGATAGCGGCGATGTGCTCCACGAACACAGATCCTGCGATACCATCCCCTTTCAACTCACATCCAGCTATTACATCCGATGCGCGAACAGCTGTGGAAACTTTCACTTCCAACCAAGTTTGGAAGCTCTTGAGCAATCGCTCAGTACAAATAGGCATGCCAGTGCCTCGACTGGTTTGTCTCATGGCGACGTTTTTATCCAGTTACTTGCATTCTGACTGAAGCACTGGAACCAGTTTAGTTCAGCCACCATTTCGTTCTTGTAATTCGACCTTTCACTACAATCCCTTATTGTGTTGCGTAGCTCGCTGCGCCCGCTGCTGGCTGGCGCAGTGGGCGCGGGATACAACCGGCAATGGATAGCGTTCGTCGACTGGTGCAACACTGCAACGAGATCTGATGCTTTACAAGTTTACAAAATCAAAGCAGGCTTTTCTACGAAAGTGAACTTACAGTTTGTTTTGTAGCGCTGATTTTATTTAGATAATTTGGGCGTAAATAACTAATGAACGGGACATAATTTCGTCAATCCTTGATTGAACAAGGTAAGGAATTATTCAACACTAAATGACCTAGTCTGATTGCGTACGAGCGTACCTACATCACTCAGTAAGTAGGTACGTAAAATCGTAAAACTTGACCTCGCATCGCTGGGATTATATATATATATATACGTTTTGGAAACGCAATACATACCACATTCGTGGAAACGTGTGCCGTTGGTATATACTTGAGAACAATGAGGTTTAGAGGGGAGGGGACACATTCAAGGCTCCATTAGTTTACAAGAATTGGTACACAATCTATTTAATGAACATGTTTAAATATGTTATCGTTGCCTTTGTTTTAAGTTCGGTACAAAGAATATTGAGTAGATACCTAATTAAAATATCCAAGTGCTGTATATTATTGTATTTAAAGCCTATCGAAAGCTGTGCGTTGAAATCTTTTCTAAGAAGAATATGATCACTTTCCAAGCACCTATATAAATAAATATAAAAAAACGTTGTGCATAGGAATTGCTCACCGGAAATATTAGGTTTTTACCTATGAAATTGCCGTTTTGTATGAAGAAATTTAAACGAATTTTTTTCATGTATTTTTTATTTGTATTAATCGAAGTAATCACCCATGAAATCAATGCATCTTTGCCAACGCAGTGGCAGTTTGTTGATGCCCTTCTTAAAAAAAACAGCAGGATGGGAGGCAACAAATTCTTCAAAGGGAAAAAAATTCAATACCCGAGAGGCAGTACAAAATGGTACTGCCTCTCGGGTATTGAATTTTTTTCCGCCAAGAAGTTATCCGAATTCTGGAAAAAGTAGTAGTCTGTAGGCGCAAGGTCTGGTGAGTAGGGCGGATGACGGAGAGCTTCTAACTCCAGTTCTTGCAACTTGGATACCGTCTGCTGTGCAGTATGAGGTCGCGCGTTGTCGTGCAGGAGCAGCGGAGAGGAGCGATTGACCAATGCTGGTTGGAGATGTGCCAGCTTCTCCATCATTGTGTTCAGTTCTTCACAGTACACATCTGCAGTAATGCTCATCCCGTTTGGTAAGAAGCTGTGATGAATCACGCCGGCGCTAGACCACCAAACAGTGACCATCACTTTTCTAGGGGTGAGTTTTCGTTTAGGGCATTGTTTAGGTGCTGAATCAGGATCCAACCAACTTGCTGAGCGCTTGCGGTTATCAAACAGAATCCATTTTTCATCGCAGGTAACAATGCGGTTCAAAATTCCTTCATTTGTGTGTCTGTTGAGCAGTGCAAGGCACGTCTCGATGCGTACTTCGCGCTGACGATCATTGAGTTCGTGGGGCACCCATGTGTCAAGCTTTTTTACCTTGCCAATTTGACGCAAATGGACCAATATTGTTTTGACGCTAACGTCGAAAGCTGCTGCTAATTCAGCCGTAGATTGTGTATCATCAGCTTCCACAATCGCCTTTAATTCGTCATTGTCGACCAAAGTCTTCGGACGACCGCGAGGTTCATTTTTCAGGTCGAAATTCCCAGAACGGAAGCGAGCGAACCAATAACAGGTGGTGCGTTGGTTTGTAGTGTTAGCTCCGTAAACGTCGTTGATGTTGCGTGCCGCTTGTGCCGCGTTGCTTCCACGACGGTACTCACATTCCATAATTACCCGAATTTTTAACGTATCCATGAAGACGAAAAAGATTGAAATGCGATGAAAATGTAGCACTAATCAATAAACAAATGACTAGTTTTGGAAAAAGAATTCCATGTTTTTAAAATAAAATTAATTTGAAATTAGAATTCTTAGCCAAACAAAAATTATTTTGATTTGAAATGGCCATTACTGCAGAACGGCAATTTCATAGGTAAAGAGCTATTATTAGAAGTTGACCACACCTACGAGGTTGACCACATTTACGCAGTTACATTACATAGTAATAGGCACATATCCAGGTGAACATATAGTTCCTATGATAAGACCATTTTGTCTAAATAGCAGTTTAGCTCCCACATAGTTAAAAAAATACTACACATTGATTTTTAATATATTCTAAAAGAAATATGAAATATCTTTCGCTATGTTTGTCACATCACACACGCATAGCACATTGGTTAGTATAGGCATGAAGGAATGCTACGTCGGCCGCAGTGAGAGTCCGAACTCGTGAAGCGTACAAGGCAGTTTGGAAATTTTATGAGTTTAGCTTTTCCCATTTCGAAATGCACCTTTGGGCCCGAAGCTTGGACATCAAATCTGAGGCTCAAAGGTACTTCATAAAATGCGGCTGGATTTAACGAGCCGATAGACACAGCGATACGAAACCATGCTCGGCCGTAAATACCAACGGGTCGCTTTTCAAACGTAAATAATATACGACAGGGCGGGCATAGGATGGTCACCTCGAACGTCTCAAATTGTATAAAACTCACAACATAATAATCCTAAATTAGGGATTAATATCGGTACAATCTTATCAACAATGGTTTGTACCGTTCTCGTGAATACGCATTACCTTTGACGGTTTTCTGTTCAACACAGTTCTGAGGACTCAGATATGTCAAAAGACTCAAGAGTAATAAGACAAATTATTCTAAGTCAAAAGATTTTAAAATACTTTTATGTTGGCTGTGAAATGAGCTTCGTAGCTGTACCCGCGGCTTTGCCCGGCAAAGCAATTCTCATGGGTTTTCGTTCTTTTGTGCGGAACCCGAATCCTTGTTCCAAGATAAAGTAAGTACCTATCAGCTATCAGCCAGTGAACATCCTGTCGAATAGTCCAGCCGATTTAGAATTTCGTTTACCACAATTTTGTTATTTTATCATCACAATACACACTTCATTTGGTTCAGATATTCATATAGATTCTATCGCCAATATTAAAAGGACTTTTCATTTCTAATTTTTTTTATAGAGTTCTTTTAAATAATTTTTATGATGTTAAGTTAAAACCTAATAGTAAAATCGATGTACTCGTATTTTAGTGCTTCTTATTTATTAATTATTTCTCATTTACAGTGGCGGATTTACACATTTGCCGCCAGTAGGCTTTTAAAATTTTGCCGCCCCTGCTGACCTCTAAAAATTGTCGCAGCCCAAGTATTTGGAAGGGGTCACACTTGGTCAGTGACGGGGGAGGGGTCTGGGGGTTGAAGTAAGCAAAAGTACGAGTACCTATAACTGTACAAAAGAAATAACAAAAAACTTGACTTTGTATTGATGGTAGGTAGATTAAGGGGCGAGCCATGGTAATTCAAGGAATGACGGAGATAACTGCAGCATTTTTGAGATCTTTTAGCGATATAAAAGAGATGCCGTTACACAAATTATATAACTTTGTTATTGGCTTGATAGAAAATGACTGTAGAAAAATAGGTGCCGTTGCTTTTGCAGAACTGATACGAAACATAACAAAACGCCCAAAACACGAGTAATATCGGCGAGCGGAGCGAGCCACGATTTTTTTTACCGCAGTGATATAGGTTTCGGGCATTTTCTAGTGATTTTTTGTACATAAACTAAGATTTGGGGGGGAGGGGGGGCGCCGATTCGTCCTACCGTCACCATGAGAGCACACCACACACCCGCTAAAGCCGCCCCTGGGTCAATAACATTCGTTCCCGCGCGCCATTATGACTATGCAAGCAAATACTTAATAAATACATAAAATATTTAAGTAGTGATTGGTGAAACATTATACGCGTTGATTTAATTATGTGTGTGTGGATCTAAAAACATTTAGATCATAATATTGTTTTTTTTCTGTAATATAAGAAATATGTTTATGGCAAATTTGCCGCCCCCTACAATATGCCGCCCTAGGCTCCAGCCTACTCAGCCTGCTGGTAAATCCGCCACTGCTCATTTATTTATTATTTATATTTGTGTTGCTTTATCATTTGTATGGTATCGTGTCACAGCGAGAGTCTGAAGGAGCACGTCGGTACATTTGTCCAACTAATGGCCGTTTTGGAGATGATGTCGTATGCCGTTAAATGCATTTTTTGTGCCGTGGACGTGCTGGTAGGAGGTTTAAAGTGTAGCTTTATATTCTAACTAACTAGCGGCCCGTCCCGGCTTCGCCCGGGTGGACATTTGTTTCGACAGTAAGTATCTCTATGCACGAAAAAATATATTCTTTTTCCGGGCTAATATATTAGCCATAGGCTATAAGCTTATAAATAACGTGGTTTTCTATTGGTAAAATAATTATCAAAGTCGGTTCAGTAGATCCAGATATAACCCCCTACAACCTCACAAACTTTACCTCTTCATAATATAGTATTCTAATAAAATATATATTTTTAAAGACCTTTGCCCGTAAATAATTTTTGCGTTTTACCAACTTCCATTGATGCTTCTGTATTGTTTTATTTCTGAGACATCCACATTTACTATACAAAACTAACTCTGTACAATATTCTGCAACACGAACAGAATACTTTTTTTAATAAAACTGTCTACTTAGCATACCCATTGCAACAGTAATTTAATAATAGTTTATAATTTTGTCAATTTTTAGTATTTTAAATAAAAGCCACAACAAGAGAGAGAGAGAGAGATGTGGTCCTGGAGTCGCCGCCTCGCGCATAGTTTCTAGGAAGCGGCAAGTCGGTTTCACTTCTAAATGACCACTAACTAAGTTCTCTCTCTATACAGATGAGCTTTGAACCTGCAAGAATCTTTTATTATTTTTATTTTAAGCCGTTATTGTCCCACTGCTGGGCAAAGGCCTCCCTTATCTCCTTCCACTCCTCGCGATCCAACGCTGCAACAGCCCATGATGGAAGATGTACCTCGAGCTCGTCACGCCATCTCATCCTGTAAGTATCTTTAATAATCTCTCAATAGGGAAACTACCTGCTTCATGACCTTTCGCCTTAATGGCACAACACCGCCACCCTGCACAGTCATCGCCGGTAACACGGCCTTGCAGATGGTCGACACAACAAAGCTACTGGGCTTCTATATCGACAGTGGACTCACTTGGGAGCCACACATAGAGGAGCTCTGCTCCAAATTAGGCCGCACCTGTTTCGCACTGCGGCGGCTCGCTGGCACCGCGTCTCGTAGCGTAGTACTGTCGTACTACTTTGCGACTGTCCACAGCATCCTCACTTATGGAGTGGAGCTATGGGCGCGGGCTGCGGATGTCGAGCGGGCCTTCGTCATGCAGAAACGAGCAGTGCGCGCGATCGTCGGCGTGGATGACGACGTGTCGTGCAAAGACTTTTTTAAGGAGCTGAATATTATGCCTCTCCTCTGCGAACTGATATATCAAGTAGCTCTGTTCACACACAAAAACATCGATAGATTCCAGAGGAGAGGTGTGAACACCGCCCGCGCCCTGCGCAGTAACAAGCGGAGAGTGCAAGTCGGAGAGGTCCGTATATATAATGGGTCCCTCAGTCTACAACAGGCTGCCGGATACTATCAAAAAGAATACATCTTCCACCATGGTATTTAAAAGTAAATTAAAAAAATGGATCTTAGAGAGCTCTTTCTACTCCGTAGACGAGTTCTACAATTTGCCTATTATATAAATTTTATTATGAATGAATTTAATATACAATTGTTCAATTATATTTTGTTAATGACATACCTACATACATAAATTAGTTAAGGACAATATTTTATTTCTACATTGCTTGCCTTATTATTATGACTTGTAACTTGCGTTATAAATAATCTTTTGCAGGTAAACCGGTGCAGGTGGTGGTGACCGTAAAGTAAAGTAAAAATATTTGTATTTTGTCAGAACACTCTTATAAATTAAACAAAACAGACACTGACAAAATCGGTCTCCACTCAGCATATACTATGGTAGAGCAGATCGTACCATAGCGCTGGTCTTCCGTGGAGATCGTGGTGCGCAAGGTGGCCTAAAAACTAAAAACTACCACCGAACAGCGTTCCCTACTCGCATGCCCAGCGTGGGGATAATGGATATTACCCCCATGACATAGCTGCCGATACGGCACTGACCGGGGGCCTGCGTCCAGCAATGGACCAATATAAGCTGTTGTTGATGAGGAGGTACGTAAGGATTTCGTTATTATAGTGCGTTAGCCCTCGCAAACGGATCGCAATCTCTAACAAATATCCCTACAAAAATGGATATCGGCGGGAATTGAAGCCGAGACCTAGGAGGAGGTACGCAGCCGGTATGTAGTAGTACCTATGATATAAAATAATGAGCAGGTTGCACCTACCTACTCATTTATTTATTCATACAAACTGTCATGTTGGATGTCTACATTTAGAAGGCTGTCGTTCCTCAGGAAGCAGCTTCTCTTTGGTATCGAGACGGTCCATGTTCGTACAGCGCCTCTGTCATGTGGAAATGGGACTTGGCAAATTGTATAATATAAAAATGAAACGTCTCGATGACGTCACGACACCATCGAGAATCCCAACTCTGAGCCTATATCCGATCAGTCGTCTAAAAGGTAACAGACAGACTGAGTAACTTTCGCATTTATAATATTAATATGGATTCTCAAACGGTCTCGCAAGGGCCTCTCCTAGTTTAGATGGAATCATTCGAGTTTTCCTTGGACCTGTACTTATTTATATGTAATGATTGGCGACGTAGTTTTTCCTCAATAGAACTAGACTATCGGAATGCATTGCTCATAATGATAATGTCCAATGTTCTTCAGTAAACCGCAAGTTATCGCCGCGGATCTTGAACTGCTCTCTTCACCTAATAGCAACCGTTCAAACAAACCGTTACCAAAATTAGCGATTTTGGATTTTGCAGCCCAGCCAATGATTGAAAACGTAGAAGCCAAAGTTTGGCTTTTTAATTGTTTCCAAAGAAATGTTGTCATACCGTTACCCAAGTGGTCTGTAACCACTCGGCAATTCTTTCCACATTCCAATCTAAAACCAGGCAGTGCTTAATCGGTTTACAATCGTTTATGTGCAATTATATTCCACAATAATAATAAAGTGACATTTTAAACTTGTTCTGTGTAGGTTTTATGTTTTTACACCCACTTTTATTATAAAAATACTTTATAGGCATTATAACTTCTCTTAACACTATCGAATCTTAAAAATCTGCCTACATTGGCGGTCGTACCAAAATTATAAAAAAATGGTACTAACCACACATTTTGTACAATGAACCAGAAAGACACCTAACGAATATCCAGCTACAGATAATAATTGAAAATCGGTTTAGCTTCACTATGGGATGTCTACGTCACGTTATACGTGATGCTCAAATATGTGAAACATGGAGCCTTTGTGTGCTCTGTCGGGACGTTCATATATCGTATATCAGTGGGCTTTTGTGAAGAAACACTTCAGTTTCGAGCCCACCATGAGCCAAGAACCTGAGCTCTCTCAGAAATACGATTATAATATTAAACAAAGGAGCTTTTGACCGAAGCTGCGCCATAAAGGGACCAACTCTATAACAATCGCTCAAAACACATTTCAAGTTACGATCGAATATCGACCTATGGTAGCTGCTGCCCGTGGCTGCGTTCGTTCGTGTTTCACTGTGATCGTGATCTCTGATCTAGATCTCGTTTGGTATATTTGCGCTACACAAGGCAAGGCAATAAACGCAATTAAGCATTTTATATTTAATATAATTATAGTTATCCGTTAAATTTACACTCTCATTAATTATGTTTTGTTATTTATTTAAGAATAATTATTGCAGAGTACATATTATGCGGTTTATCAAACAAACAATAACTTTTGAGAAGTGCTCCTCGCGCTTTCCACTTTGTCGTTTCAATAAAAGGTGGATCAAAATCATTTTAGGGTGTAAATAACATATACGTGCGGCGCGGCAGGTAGCTACCATTTACAACAATATGTTTACGGCCCTTGTACTAAAGTGAATTATACCTGAAAGGTTTCCTTGGGTTCCTATAAAACTGGACTTTGAAAGAAATGAGCGTGAAGCCATTTTAAATTGAGCATAACTCAAAATATAACATGAAATGTACATGTTTTTACAACTAAGTTCTAATAACCGGTTTTATATACGAATAACATTAGGTTCATACTTTAACAACAAACAAAATATGTGTGGATTTACACGGAGGATCTGTTTTTATTTACCTCTGTATTGTTATATATATATATTAAAAACAGATAGACAATCAATTTGTCTATGAAATTTATTTAGAAACAATTCTGTGCTCGCTGTAGACTAGGTAGAACAGTCTCCACAGTTAGGGTTCGTTTTTTTATTGGCCTCAATTAATTGTTAATATGCCTTTGGAGAAGGAATTAGTTGTTGGGTCGTCAAGAAATATAGATAAGTAATGAAACATTAATTTGTTTAAATAATGTGCCACGACCTGTTACTGACAGACGGACGTGACCGAATCATAAAAGTTGCATGATTGACTTCTACTAGTAATATTAGTGTCGGGTGTGCCTAGTATTTTTACAATAAATTAAAATTCACTTCTAATTCCCGCATATCTACACTGTATTTTATCCGGTTTGAACAAACAAATAGCAATCCTTCGGGAATATAACTCAAAATATTTGCAAAAGATTCATCAAAAAACAAGAAAAGACCAACGGCATAGAGACGGCTTAAACTACCTTCGCCTTTTTATGTCAGTTTAAAATACTTACCAATAACTTAAAAGTGCAGCAAAAAGAAAACCTAAACGTCTGAAAACTGATACGACATAAAAAATGTTTTATCTCAAATAGTGCAGAGCACAAAGGCTCACCCGAGATACAAAGCACAGGTTGCATTCAAAAGCTCATATTGTCTCTTTAGAAGCTCTCTCCGTACAGATTTAATGATTCGTCGTCGGCAGCAGGTTCAGCGTACTCGGCCAGGCTTGCGAGCTATATAAGGCCTCGTCTCGAACTGCCAACAAGATAAAGCTCTGTTTGTTTTATACGGCCGCGATTAGATCCTACCTTTACAGCTTATGTTGCACCATAGAATAGAACTAGCTGTTGTTAATGGTGGTTTGGTACGCGTTGTACACTGAAGCTAGGCTATAGTTAGTTCTATAGCTAGTTGCGTTCCAGTACACCAGCTAGCAAGTCAACGTATATATAATCGATTATGGCAACACAACCCCTAACTTGTAAGCCACAGAGTCAAGTACCTGGGATAGCCTTGGTTTGTGAACCCTAGACGCCATCGTCATTACTTCCATGTACTCGTCATTTAGTAACGCAAGCGGTACCTGTACGGTTCCAAAATAAAATAGTCCATTGTCTGTCCGAGTTGGTCCAACTTAAATTGTAACACATCCTATCCCTCCAATGACCGTTCAGCTCCAAATCCAGGTGTTGAAATCACTGCACTTACTCTTTCCTTTAACGAATTCCGAGTGTCTTGCGTGTTGGTGTGCGTGGTGCGGGTGTGGGTGTGCGTGGGGCCGGCTCTTGGCGGCGACGTGGACCGCGAGCGCGGCGAGGCAGAGGCACCAGAAAGCGCGCGCAGCAACCATGCTGCGTCATCACTACACTACACACGCGACCGCCCGGCACGGGCTCCCATCGTGGACTGGCCCGCCAGCGCACTCGCCAGGTACGAAAGCCTCGCTGCGTGTGCGCACCCGATAGACCTTCGTTGTTTTAGACAGGGCTGCCGTGAAAGCCTTTGGAATTTTATTATGAATCAGAGCGGGTCAGGTACAAACCTCGTTGGTGTTGGAAGAACAAATTATTAATGATTCTAAATGATGATTCTGCCTGAACGAACATTTTGGCTGGTTTAGTATTTAAGGAATCGTACTTGCGGTTAACAACTATCGTTGGACAGGTTCCAATTTTTTTACTTAACCTACGAACCCTGTTCTCATGTAAGCGACTTTATATTAATTGTCTTTTTGAGAATAAATTAATATTAAACTTAATTTCCAAAAGGTTAAATGTGTTTACCTACGCGAGGCGTATTTAACTTTATTAAAAGTGACTTCAGGTTTTGACTATTTGTCGGTACTTATAATTATTATGCTGTCGGTACTTATAATTATTATGCTGTCGATACAGTTGTGCTTGGCATAAATAGACTCAATAACTAGAACTTGAACTAGAAAATACAATAAAAAAAAAGAACAACTAGGTTTCTTTTAACACGAAAGTACCCAGTGCGAACGGATTTTTCGAAATATGAATTCTTAGGTAGTCAAAATCGGGGTCAAAGGTTTATTGATATAACTCATCACGGTCATGTCATCATGACATCTGAGGTACTTTATAAATAAAATAAAAACTTATGAGATTCTGTTAAATAGTAACTAGCAATCTACATTGTAACTAGCACCTACATAGTTATTTACGAAAGTATAGATTATTCGTTAGATAGATTCTGTACTTTCGTCTGCGATCACAAGATTGTTTTCGTGATAGCAGACTGTCGTAAATAACTAGCACCTAGTAATAACTAATTAACAATATCAATTAGAACCAATAATGTTTGTTTTTTTATATTTGGTAAGTAAGTATATTATGGAATTCGCAGTAGATTATAAATAAAATAACATATACCAATAAAGCTGTAGTAAAACAAAGTAGAAACACAAAGAGTGTCGAGTCTGTCCGCTTGTAGCTCTACCCAAGCACAGCACAGGTAAGTTGGAGCAGGTATGCGACGCCGCGCGCCGCGCCGCGCCGACGAACTAAAAAAGCCTTGTAACGAAACTTAATAACTAACGCTTTGTGGATCACGGTCAATAAATTCAACGAGAAACGGTCGTAGATTATGTTTTAGTAACTGTCGAAAACTATTGCCTCTGTACTGGGTTCGTAGATGGTTTTGGAAGTCGAGCTCATGCTACTACTCAATACTCAATGATTTATTGCTTACATGTGTACAAAAGTTCTTAAAAATATATGTAAGTCCAACATGCACCCTGCAAGGGTATTGCACCATACATTTAAAGTTAAAGTTAAATGCTAGGTGGCTATGTACAATAAAGTTAATAATATGCTTAATTTACCATTTCAAGTTAAAATTATAAACGAATTAGAGAGCTTTATGTACAGGTAGGACACAATAAACGAATAGCTCAAACTCTACATAGATAAACATGTGATGAAGTGAAGTGAACACAGTTAAATAGCATACATTTTTTTATGTTGGTTTGTTTAAAAATCTTAGAAATGTCTGTCTTGTTTTATTTCTGTATTTATTCTTTCAAAACAGTTTTGCTCCGCGTTTATACCTGATATGCAATTTAGGTATGATACTTGTTTGCTAGATCACACTGTAGGTCTAGGTAACCCTAGACTAGAAATAATATATTAAATGAATAAAGTGTTAGTGTCACATAAGATAAAAACTAGGCGAAGTTATGACTGTACAACTCGTTAACAGGTTAACTTGCTGGCTAAAACTAGGCGAAGTTATGTACAACTCTTTAACAGGTTAACTTGCTGGCTAAAACTAGGCGAAGTTATGTACAACTCGTTAACAGGTTAACTTGCTGGCTAAAACTAGGCGAAGTTATGACTGTACAACTCGTTAACAGGTTAACTTGCTGGCTGCTCAGGGCTGAGAGCTGAGTGCGCACACTCATTTACACATCACACTAAGCTTATCATGTTATTTACTCGACTTTGATAAAACCTGTGTATTTTATGCTGCAGTCAAAGTCCGCCACTAATGGTTAAACTCAAGTTAAGCTGGCAAGTTCCTAGTGATAAAACTTTGACATGGAAATTGATTTTACCAATAAATTATATTTCTGTATTTCTAACAAAAAAAAGTATTTTACGATAATTCTGCTAATATATGTAAGTATACATAGGTACGTATCCTTATTTTATTAGAAGAAGGAAGTAGAAAGTCCTATCGTTTTTTTTGCGACAGTTCAATTTATCTACTGAAATAATGAATGGTCAAACGCATCACACTAATATTATAAATGCGAAAGTTTCGTATTTCGTATGGCTACTAATAGGTACTACATATTATCTTACAGATATGTAAGTTGAGTGGGAAAGCGCTCATTGAACTCTTTAGGAAAGTTAGCGCGCCTCACGCGCGACCACAAGACGGGGTCAAACCGCCTGCTCGCATACATTGCACTGTTTCTCCCTAGCGAGTAAGTAATGCAAGGGAACCGAACCGGCAATGGACGGCCGGTCGTTTGAAAAGTGTAACGGAATAACTAGGTATATACGTAGGTACAATGTTTGGTTTCATAGTTGATATTGCTAGGTTCGCATCGCATTCCTGGCCTATGGTATAGAGATTTCTATAATATGAGTTTGCAGTAAGAAATATGATCCTAGACTTAATATCTCGTTAACCTAGTTGGTACATCGTTCCTTCATGTTTGCGCTGACAACTTGCGAGTTTAGCTCGGTCTAAGCTACATATATGTACACCTCTAGTTTTTGCAAATGGCTCTTTGAACTGAGGATATTCGTTAAGTAGTCCTTTTCAATAATATTTATTAAACACTAGTTTCCGCCAACGCTTCGGCACGTTGTTGCTATGGAAACGTTTTAAGGTTAGGTCTATCCCAGCATCAAACTTGTTTCTTACTCGTGACGTGAATATAGAGCGATCAATGCCTTTTGTTTAACTCTTATGGAGATAAACTATTTTGTCCAGCGAACAAGTTCTGCGCACATGCCAGAGAACTGGTCACGGAAGACGAAAAGCCTCGCCGTGAGAGAAGAGCCGAGTATTAGTACTCAGTATCGTTGTACCTCTGCCCCAAATGAAAATAAGCCTCGCGTGAATATCTACGTTACAAACTGCTAATAATGAATGCTCCTAGGCATAGGCACGAGTATTATCAAAAACGGTTAAGCAATAAAAACCTAGTTTATTCTAGTCACGCCGCTCATTTCCATTTAGTATGTAAATAAATATAAACATGTCCTCAAAACTATTCTGTGATTATCTAATGTCTAATTATAGACTGTATCATGCATACGTAATTTTATTTTGTACGAGTTCTAGAACCATACTATTATGGTAGAATAAATCAACAAATAACAATTGTTGAGCTAACTGCAGACTGTTCCGAACAATCTAGAGGTAACTCAACTGATTACTGATAGTTTCAGTAAGTAACGTAAGTTTGTAAGAATACAGTGAATGTTTGAAAGTGCCACGTTAATCAGCATTCGCAGGAGCCAGATATTGGCGCTTGCTGGTTACGCCTGCGACGCGGTTCGATTCCCGCCCGGGACAATTGTGGGTACAATCTGCAGATATTTGTTCCGGGTGTTATATGGCGCTCCTTAGGAGGTCCTATGTCCAGCAGTGGACTGACATGGGTTGATGATGCTAATGAGGGCAATGTGCTGGATGATTATATCCAGCAGAATGCTGAGCCAGCCAGACCAGACACGTGACCGCCCACACTTGCATGGTTCTGTCAGTTTGAGGTTTTGCATACCTACTGACTGTCCTAGCTGGTCGGAACTAGAAGATTGTTGCTTTATTGCACCACCAATACTTAGCGATCTCTACCAGGCAACATTTGGATGGATAGGATCATCAATTACACCACCGTCAGCTGCAACACGTACCTACCGAATTGAAACTGACGGTAGCGTAATTGATGACGCATTAAAAATAATAATAAAAAATACCACATGAATAAAAACAGAAAATGCAATAGTTAATAATATGTTCTAAAGTGGAGACCGCGACTCGGCAAACGTAGTGAGTGTAGGAGTGAGGGAGGTGTCCTCTGGCCAGGTGAGCTGACTACCTGCGACGGACTGCAGGCAGATGCTGGATGCGTCTAGCTGAAGACAGGGCGCTATGGCGCTCATTGGGGGAGGCCTATGTCCAGCAGGGGACTGCTATAGGCTGATGATGATGACGTAGTTTTTCCAAAGATCTGAAGATGCATCGGATCCAGGTAACATTTACACAGCGGCCTCTTGTATCTCCATCTCATAGTTATTTCCTCCCCAATACGATTGTGTAGCGGGCGCGGCGCGCGGCGGCGGCCGGTCTTAAGCTAACCGCGGCTTTACACACGATACACCTTCCAATGTTTCAGCTAACACTGAATGTTTGCGTCACACATGAAAATCGTCAATACTCATAGTTTTGCTGTACGAGGTTCAGTGGTAACTTAAAATGATTTAGAAATATAATTTGGATTTACATTTTTAAGTGAACCTTTTACCCCCAGATATTCTAGGTAACAATGGTTGTTATTTTGTCTGTATTAATACTAGCTGCGCCCTGCGGCTTCGTCCGCGTGGAATATAGGTATGTGTCAAAAGGTTTGTAAGCCTTCCTCTTGAATAACTCATCTATAAAAAAAAACCGGTTTAAAATTACAGCTAATGTCGTGGAGCTAAGTTAGGATGCGTTACACGTAGTGGCGCATCGAGTCTCTCTTATCGTCCCGCGCGCCTCCTGCCGCCCGCGCCCGCGCTCCAGGCCCCAAGGCTCCGGGGCCGGCTCCAGCCGCCACTTGACTCCATTGTCTGACCACAATAGGACTGATTCCGTCTATTGTGAGGCAGGTACCAGCTTACCGCCCTTACGCCGGCCCTACTCTACGCCAACCTCAACCTTAACTATTCAACATTACGGCTCGCCCTAATCCTCACTTCAACGTATTTGTTCGTAACACAAAAGTGTACAAGTGCTGTATTGTGAGCACTTCATTATAATGCGAGTATTATTGTTTTCCAAAGACCTCTACAAACTTCTTGTCTCGGTGGGTCTACGAGTCAGCTCGACGAGTTTCAAATGTATTAATTAAAGATAATTTCCCTTGCCGTTTCTCTGATAGAAAAGACTTCAACGCGCGCAGTTTTCAAGTCGTCTGTTATATCTGTATACGGTCCGAGGTTAGGTTTATATATTATGTGCTAGATAGACTCTTGTCATGTCTGGTTATTACGCTACTTTCAAATATTATGTATTCCAACGATGTGTATTTACAATATAAACTAGGTGTCATTAGTGTTCAAAAATACATAATGTATGATCTTTAAATCCAACACACTTCACTCGTTTACATACGGTTCCCACGAAATATCACGAGAATAATAATACAAAATAAATAAGATTTATTTAATTCATAATATCCTCATAGTTTTAAAACTCAAATGAATTAGAAACCTGTATCAATGTTATCAAGAGCTTTACCAGAATGAATGTTGTGGATTTACAACTTTGAACGCGCATTCAAAGTTATATTATGATTAGTCCTCAAACTGTACAAGTAATAAAACATTCTACATTATTAATGAAGGCTTAACAAATAAAAAGTGGATTTTGGGGAATACCGAATGCGGGCTAGAAATAAAATGTGTTGACGGTTAGTTGAGGCGGGCTTAGTGTATCTAGCGGAGACCGCAGAGAGCAACGAGTGTGTTGACGGTAAGTTGAGGCGGGCTTAGTGTCTCTAGCGGAGACTGCAGAGAGCAACGGAGTGTGTTGACGGTAAGTTGAGGCGGGCTTAGTGTCTCTAGCGGAGACCGCAGAGAGCAACGAGTATCTGGAGTCGCGGTGTGGGGCCATGCGATACGGATAGGTCGACGTTGTTGCAGACCTTACCAATATTTGACGTAAATTAGCTAGTGTTTAAGTCATTCATCAGTATAAGAATTTAATCGATAATAACAAATTATTGAATTTTTTTCCATACCTAGATGATTTGGGTGTATTTACAACCTCACCCATCAAAGGGACTATGAATTCATTGTATATAAAATTACCAAATATGATAAATAATATAATATTTATTGAATTGATGAGTTCAATGATCTCGTACCCCGAGACGATACTTTAGATAATCGTAATTATAAAAAAGGTTTAGTTTAAGGCTTAACTTTTTGCAAGAATTAACTTTCAGATCGAGCACGTTGCGTTGGTAACACCACGCATTCAGCTAGTATTATATGTATTGCAAAGAAAAGAAAAAACAACCTTCTTTGGTATCATTATTTTGTGTATTAAAATATGTTTGTCTCACAAAATAACATCAACAATATCTATGAAACATTTTGCCCAAACACTAGATACTTACCAACGTTCCAGCATATCCCCGACTGAAGGGTTATCAGACAGAACCAACCACAAACGGAACCAACCACAAAAGAAATAATTCAAACGGCCTGGTAAACCTTTCACTATAAAAACGTTTTTTGACGTATTTTCGCGCCGGTCTAAAACATAATAATAATTTAGTAATCATTACATATTTGGCAATGCTATTTGTTCATAAGTATTCGCACCATCAATCAGACTTATTCGCATACTCATTCGCAGTTTTTGGTTCGTATACATACACAGTGTAATTTGTTCTAAGCAAGCCGCAGCCACCGGTCTTATATTTTGGTTAGAATGAATAAGGATACAATTTATAAATAAGTATTGTATAATGTATAACTAATAGTGTAATGCAATTTTGTTTAGTATTTTGATGTCAACATCACGCTCCTGACGACCGTGACGTGACACGACCCCTCTGCTCTTCACTGACAGTCAGCGCTGGGTGGACACGTTAGTGGGCATGGGCACCCAGCGCTGTGCTGAGTGAAGGCCATATTTGCCATGAACGCTGCTACGCACAATCATTTGTAAGATACATATGTATATAGTATTCATTTGCGTAGTTTTAAGTTTGTTGTGTATGTATGCTAGTTTTAAGGTAAATACCTAAAAATATTATTTCTTTATAATATATGGGTAATATTATTCTTTCTTTCTATCATATAATATTATATACACATAATATCATATACATTATATAATATGTAATATATTGTATTATGTATATCAGTTATCTAGTACCCATAACACAAGCTCTGCTTGCCATGGGGCTAGATAATGCTGTGTGAATTGTCCAGCATTATTTATTTATTTTCTATTGTTTATTAATTGACTCAATAATAAATAAATAAATAATACTTGAAAATCTAAACTGTATCATTTAGACCCAAATGAAACTGAGCTTGTGTAAACCGTTAATAATAATAGAAACCAAATACATTTTCAAATAGTAAGCGAGGCCGCCTCGCCTCTCAAATCATAAAAAAATACAATATTAAACGAAGAACTGTTAATAACTGAGATTTTATAAAACGCAATAAAAAGCGCATTCCTGGGGCCTGGTTGTACCCCACTGGGCGAGATGGCGACTGGCGTGGCGATCCCAGCTTTGAGATACAGCCAGCCAGGCTCAACGCTAAACAATCATCCGCCATGCAATATTCATCCTAAAACGCTTGAAACATGCTGACGTTAGAGCTCAGTTTCCTTTGCTCGAGGCTACGATACAAACACAGCCTCCGTCACTAACCCAAACAAAGAACTGTTCACCGAATTTGTAACTTTATCTTTGAGCTGGTAAAGTTTGTTTGTGTTGGTTTCGGTGGAGGTTTAAGCTATGCGGTGGTAATAATAAATAATATTTGAATGTTGGATTCTGTAAAGCATCTGCCGCCCCCGACTGTTCCTTGTAATGATATCGATCCAGCCGATGATATCGAGCTAAGGGAAGGTGCCCAGGCTCTTGACGCTGAGCACCAACAAACAATGAGATCGTGGCTGAGGCAGCTACATTTGTTAAGCTTTCTGTCATTCTATACGTCAACTTCCAACTATTAAATCATTTTATGCTGGATTTTTTATGCTCTGAAAAAGCGTTAATAAACTCATATTAAACTTTTTACAACCAACTACACGATGAACAGCGCTGCGCTGTACACGACACCTTCAGTCTGTCTGCACGGAACCCTGCAAGAACCAAAGTCAAAATGTAACCTGAAGACGGAGTGGGCTGTGACAGCGCGCGGCAAATGTTAATGTGAACGACTGGGGAGGACGTAGAGTGGGTACCTACTACAGCTAGGTCGGATACAAGTAGGATATACAATCGGATTTACTAAAATAAAGCCATGGATCAATTTTTTTAATAATGCCTGTGACGCAGGAATTTTCGTTTTCGATTCCCGCCTCGGGACAATTGTGTGTACGATCTGCAGACATTTGTTCCGGTGATTGTGCTAGATTAAAGCTACACAAATTAAAGCTAGATAAAAATATAACTACAAGCTTTAGTTAATATTTTCGAGTTGTGCATCTCTTTTTGAGCACGGATTCTAATATCGTAGGTACCTACTAGCGCGAGGTAAACCTGTTTTTCGGACTACCAGAACAGGGCGTGTAAAATGTAGAATATTACGCGATATCATAAGTTCATAAGGCAGTCTAAACCACGCTTAAATCATTGACGTATCAAACCACCATAAAATGGACGATTCGAAACAAAACAACGACAGGGCTTTTGTCTTACCCATGTCTACAGAACTTTATCTGTTCCTCGTAAAAAAAAGTAAGGTTGGAGTGGCAACTGGCGGGCCAGGCCAGGTACCGGCCCATTATGGACAGGCTTTTCATTGTTATTCATTTTAAATAATCCGCGGGTTTTATAGCTTGTTAGAAGGTTTGTAAGGATGGATGCCAGGTTACTGATGCATGTCGGGGTCTACCGGTAGCGGCTTTACGTTCATGTTCTCAATGTAGGTTGAAGGAAGAGCTACCTATATTATGCAGGAATTCATAAAACCTGCCAAGTTGCTGGTACAATTTGTACCTGAAACGATATCTCTTCGCGAAGCCGCTGGTCCATTGAGAAGAGTATTGTCGGTCCACATCAAACCTATGCTAGATAATAATGAAATGAATGGATAGAAATATATTCCAATGAGCTACAACATGCCGGTCGTTGGAATAGTACGCATGACGTCTGCATATTATGAACTGCACTGAGCACATGCTCGCACCGGTATGCCAGTTGGCAGGAAAAAATACACGATAAACACTTATAAAGTATTTCAAATGACGTCCTTTTATTTACATAAACGTTAATGTCCTGTAATTAATGTTGAATGTGTTTAGTTGTTTGTGTGAGTCATCATCAGCAGCGAGGCGCAGCGGCTTTATCTATTACTACTTACTAATGTTATAAAGAGGTAAAGTTTGTGAGGTTGCAGGGTCTAATCTCTGGGTCTACAGAACCGACGTTGAAAGTTCTTTATACCAATAGAAAGCTACGTTACTTGTGAATGTCATAGGCTATTATATATATTTTCGTGCATCAAGATACCTTAACTGTACGTTCATCGCAAAACAAATATCCACCCGGGCGAATTCTATCTTCTGTAAGGAAAGCCATTGCTAATGAACATATGGTTTCGACATAAAGATACTTATGTTCAAAGGTCCCATGCCTCTATAGATTGATTCGCCTGTCCCCACAGTCCCCTCCCCACACTCCCCACGATCAAACATGTCATCACAGGTCCATGCCTCTATAGATTGATTCGCCTGTCCCCACAGTCCCCTCCCCACACTCCCCACGATCAAACATGTCATCACAGGTCCATGCCTCTATAGATTGATTCGCCTGTCCCCACAGTCCCCTCCCCACACTCCCCACGATCAAACATGTCATCACACTAATGTTATACATAAATGCAAAAGATTGGATTGGAAGGATCGATATTTCTTACTTCTTCACCAAAACTGCACAACGATTCCGGCAGAAATGTTTCATAGATTTTCTTTTTGTTCCTTAAAGCAGTACCCATGCGATAGAATAACCTTTAAACGTTTCCATCTGAGACAACGCGTGTGGAGCCGCGAGCAGAAACTAGTGTATTATAAAATAATACTTTGTATAATTACATACAGTGAGCAGCCGAGAAGCAAGATAGAAAAAGCTCGTAAAGCTATTCTCTGACATCAGTAGTCCAATAGTAGGTGTAGGTATCCATTCCGAAGCCTTAGACCGATAGTGAGAGGTCCAAAATGTCCAGAGCTCGGAGATACTCGTACGAACCAGCCGCTATCAAAAAACCTCGTCCTCTCTCTCACAATCAGATTCGCGTTTAGATTCCATTCCCAATCTCGACGAGCAAAAAGTACTTTTGTAGGAGCAGCGTGCGAACGCACTGCCCGTTGCGCGTTGTTCGAGTGCGTACTCGTATGTCAAAAGTGCATCTGTCACAATCATATCGACTCCAGCTCTACATCTCTGGAGACAGGTAGAGATGAGAGCCCGGCCTAGAAACATGTCTGGGAAATGTTCCAAAACAATCTACCCTCAACTCTTACTACCTACTCTATCTAACTCAATCACTGTATGAACCGGAATATACATATATATTACGTTGGCACGTTCATTTAGTAATCCTTTATCTGTTTGTTTGCGAGTCCTTACCTAGGAGCAAGTTGCGGGTATCGGGAGGGATCGACCCATCCTACGCTTTTTAATGTAACAACATGTATTTCGATTCTTATCAAGAACAAGATGTAAATTAGTAAAACGACGTCGGATTTTCTTATAAGTTTGAAGAACCAGAATTTTGGAGAGAATTGGATACTTGACCACGTGAAACTTTAGAAAAATATAAAGTTTCTACTCAAATAACAAACGTTTTTATGTGGTTATATTTGTTGTGTGTTAGACCAAAATATTTTTTAGACTGCCTAAATGCTGTCAAACTTACGATGCGTGCCGAAAATAAATCGCTATGTGGACAATTGTTTTTATGGTTAAAATAAGTTATCTAAGTGTATTTCTACCAAAATTACACTTCGATGTTACATCCGAATAGATTTAAGTATACCACGTAGTACGTTTTCCATTGTATTACATCGTCCCACTGTTTAAAGCACTATTTTTTAGGCTTATTGGACATCTGAAAAATATTATTCAATAAAACTCACATACATAGATCCCGCCTCTCACCGTTCCGTTCACCTTACCGCCGCGCCGCTCGGCGGCGCTGGCGTCATTCTTTTCAGAGCACGTTCAGCAGAACACAAGCAGAACACAACTCAGGACTGACTTTGCAATGCCACCACCTGCTAGAGCAAATAAGTAAGTCCAATAGAGTCACCCTACAATGGATAAAAGGCCACAGCGGATCCAGAGGTAACGACGAAGATGATTCACTGGCGAGGAGAGGTTCAGAATGGCAATCAGCAGGGCCTGAACCAATAATTTCCCTCCCCTTTAGTCAAGTCCGCTCATGGATCCGTCAACGCACAGTCAAACGACACGAAGAGCACTGGGCAAGTATTCCAGATTGCAGGCAGTCGAAGGAGGCATTCCCGGTTTTAAACCCACGGTACTCCCGAAAACTTCTCAATCTCAACCGTGACAAACTCCGGAGAGTCGTCGGTATTGTCACGGGACACTGCATGCTAAACAAACAACTATTTAATTTGGGTATCACGGACAGCCCCCTTTGCAGAGGGTGCATGAATGCAGAGGAGACGGCAGCGCATGTGCTTGTAGATTGCGTCAACGTGGCTTCTCAAAGACTGCATCACCTTGGGACACCGAGGACGCCTAGGGAGGCATGCACCGGCATCAGCGAGCTGCTGGCCTTCCTGGAGGACATCGGGTGTTTAGACTAGCAACCCTCCCACCCGACACTCAAAAAAGGCCCACCGGCGGCCAAGTTGCGGAAACCAGTCCAGAAACAAGTAACAAGTAAGTAGCACGTTCAGCAAGCATTCTGCACCTGGTGGGTCTGGCACAATGCACGCAGGATCGTTGTGTCCTAGGGCGGGCGGGAGTTAAATCTATTCGGATGTAACATCTCGTTTATTTTTGATAGAAATACACTTAGGTAAGTTATTTTAACCATAAATTACACTTCGATGTTACATCCTCTAGATTTAAGTATACCACGTAGATGTTTAGCGTCTGTTGCAGAATGAAAAATAAATTGTTAACAAATAGTAGAAACATTTATTATAATTCCCTAATTGTTCTTAGCATAGATAAATCAAATCTAACCAAGTAAACCGTAACCATAATAGAAAATATTAATGACTTGATAATACTGCCTCAGCACAAGTCGTGTCTTCAGTAAGTAAAGGTTGATTGTAAAATAGCAAATTATCTAATTGTCTGTCCACCCGGCTGTTGTTCTGGTGATGTCAATGTGTCCATGGACAAGGCGTGCGTTAGGAGTGCAGTACCTCCTAACCTGCTGGCGGCGGAGCTGGACGCGTGGCGCGTAGGTACTGTGCGCTGTGACACGGACACGTCCACTCCACTTTCATACAAAGTTTGTTAGATCCATCGACAGATGGTTTGAGAAGTCGCGTTGTAGACAGGTTTCGGTTAGAATTAACTTACCTGTGTTTGGAAGATTACGAAGTTGACTACTTCTTTTAATATATGAAGACAAAGTTTTGCTGGGCAAATTGACTCATTTTGAACCAAAAAAAGGGATAGTTAGTTCTGGGTTCCGTCGCGTCGGGTTGAACTTACTAATAATACTATTAATTGCTTTTATTTTATTTTATCTACTCATAACTACTCTAATGTACTCGTAGTTTCCATTCCGTGTCGATGTTGGTGCCTAGAGGCTCGATCTGCATCAGTATTATCACGTGATTTTATGATATGAAAGACATATATTATTTCTAACGTCGAACCATAGCTATATTTATCTGGAAATTTGAGTGAGATGCGAAAATTGTATTCACCCATCCTATTTATGTATGAGATGACAGTGGTGTCGTCGATTTTAAAAAGGATCTTAACGTTTTGGTAATTTTGACAAAATGATTTGAACCATAGAAAAGCAACTAGAAGCTCATGATAAATTGATATTATGTTGTGTCATTTCAATAGCAGACCAGTGTCCTCTGGTTACATCGTCACCGCATACACCACATTACCAGTCATTGACGAATTCGTAAATATTTTTAAAATGTTTTAATCTGGTGTGATTTTGTAATATATTTTGGGCTATACTAGCCATAGTTGACCACCAATTAAAATCTAACTGTAGGTAATTTTAAAGACAAAATCGCTAATAATTATAGCTGTCATAATAATCATAATCACTTTATTGCAAAAATAAAAATTGTATTATAAAGCTCTGAGAGCGTATCTCGTTTGATAGTTGAAGCGCTAGGTACTATTCGCGTTCAAAATGTTTGGCGTAAACCCAGCCGCATGCTACCGCCGGACAGGCAGCAGTTAGTGTAGGTACCAATGAAATTTGAAAATTCGCGAATAGTAATTAAAATTTTGTCTTTTATCTTATTTGATAACTTATTAATTTTATTGACTTTTTCTTAGGGTAATTGCAGGAACGTATTTTAGTCGGGGCTTTTCCCGTGATTTATTACAAATACTAAACGTACGGTATTTGTCTAACATGAGCCAAAACATATCATCAAAGTAAAGCTACTAGTTAGTACCTTGGCCTCTAAGGTATATAAGCTGAGGCTTAAGTAGTTTTATAGAACCATACGGCGTGGAACAAACCCTTATGGTAAACAATTATACTCGAACAGTTCTAATGTAAACCTTAGGTATTTTTTATGTGCATGGTATATAGGTACTAAAAATATGCCTCTTTGAGGCCAATATCAGCCATGTATGTCCCATTATTTTCTAATTTACAAGCTTTACGAATATCTTCCATTTGAAATGAAAAGCTATGACACATTTGTTAAATATTTTAACATTGAGTGTAAAGCAAGCGGAATCCTCCGATACTTTCAGGTGAAAAAACTGAATAAATACACTGGTCTGGCTGCTCAGTGCATGTAATTGATATTGCACCCAAGTTTGAAAGATTTGACACAGTGATACTCGTTTTCCTCTTCAAGGAAAGGTGGGTCGCAAGGTTCTATTTATGCGGCATAAACATAATAGAATTGAAAGCCAATACAACCGGATCATCTGTAAGAGGTACTTCTACTGTAGTCGGCGGTCGCGGGACTTGTTCGGTGGCGGCCTTTGATGATGGTGCGGCGGGCACGGCTGCGTACAGCTGAAGCCCCTTCCCGTGGACGTAGAAGGCTGCGACACGTAGTACCGGTGTGGTGGCGCTGTTGTCTTCGTGGTCAAGTTTCCCGGCACGGGTGGTTTGCGTTTGGACCTATTCCGTGAGGAGCTACGTTTTTTATTTGCTGGCTTGACCTCTCGATGTCCTTCGAGTTTTTTATGGTCTCAACTAGTTGGTCTCCAAACAAAAAAGTTTTTCTTTTACCCCGTGCGTTGTTTTACAGAGACCTTTATTCAAAAAAGGAATTACTATTTTTCGTCGATTTATTGTCTCCTCGTTAAATAATCGAATCAAATTTGACACTGCTGACAGTTTCTTGATGACTTCCATTTTTGGCACATAAGCCTGTATCAAGTCTCTAGTGAGATTGTGCTATTATAGAACCCAGCTGGTTTTGGGAATATTCTAATCTCTTATTTCGGGTTTTACATTTTATTAGCAGGCAGATGCTGGATGCGGCAAATTGAAGAGAGGGCGCTATGGCGCTCATTAGGGGAGGCCTATATCCAGCAGTGGACTAACATAGGCTGATGGTGATGATGTATCTCGGTTTTTGCGGGTTCAGATTCATACAAAACGGCGTTTACCTTGGGGTTGAGTTTTGGGGCAAACAAACAAAAAATTTCCGGGTATCAGCATCTTTTCTCTGAGGGTCTCCTTTTGTTTCTTAGCGAGCCCGGCTAGTAATATTATCCCCCAATGTTCAGAGATTTCCAGTAGAATTCTTACACCCAGTTTTCCTTGGCCTGTCCTAATTTTTCCAATAGGTATTTCATCTGAGTTTGTTCAGGTATGAGGGTTCAGGCCACACGAGGGATTGGTAACTGGATCGGAGTCGATGTTGTACCTGGTACTCGCAGGTCCGACATTGGCAAAGGGGCTGGAGCGCTTTCGGGAGCTGAGGCTTATGAAACTACAGCTCATGCCGGATGCCAAACTTAGTTCTCGGTAATCTACTTTCAAGAAGCCATTACCATCTCGATCGGTTGGCATGTCGGGAGAACTCCCTCTGTCGTCACATACAATGGACGGACACCGGACTCTATTATCGACTATCTGATCGGCAGTTGCGATATGCGTGTATATATATATGCTGCATATTATATACATACATGTATGAGAATTCATATAAGGACAATAAATTGTCACAAGTGACAAGAAAGTGAAATTATTTTATTCCTGGGTAACATCACGTATCACCACGTTAAGGAATAAAGTTTATGTAACCGTCTGGATAATATCAGGTATGACCACATTGAGACGGTACGTCCTCAGCATGGGATATTTGTCATAAAGATTAGCATCATTGATAAGAAAACATTACACTATGTGGATCTGTGGGGGTAGTTATACAAAATTATCTTGCCTTTATCTCGGTCCAATTTCCATTGTAATCGATGAATTTTACGTCGAATATTATCACCACTGCAATCCTTATGCTTTCTTTAATATATGTATTGCGCGAAATATATGCAATTTAGAAAGAAACATCGTTCACTCGGTATGGACGATGCGTAACACGGAAAACGAATGACGCCAGCGGCGGTAAGCGGTCGGAACGGAACGGAACGGTGAGAGGCGGGATCTATGTATGTGAGTTTTTTGAATAATATTTTGCACATCTCCAAAAAGCCTAAAAAATAGTGCTTTAACCAATGGGACGATGTAATACGATGGAAAACGTACTAAGTGGTATACTTAAATCTAGAGGATGTAGCATCTTATTGCATCATGTTTGTTTGTTTGTAGGTAAACACAGAAATAGCTTGTACTCGAGCACTTATCAGTTGCTGTGCGTCAAGTCTCAACGTTTCACCTTTTGGAAGATATCTGACTTGAAATTCAAACTCATTTGATTACATATGATAGGAGTGTTCCACCCGTCCCCTGCATAGTAAATGTGTATTTTTTCTTACATAAAAATGTAATATTATAACTTGTAGTAGGTACCTATGTACATGTTGAATTCAAGCGGTGTTTTCCGGCAGTGCGTTCGCTAGGTCCGCATTCCGCAACACGCGCATTATTAATAATGGTAATAAGCTAAATGACGATGGGCAATAAGTATTACGTAGGTACGTACGACTGACTTGCTTCTGTCCTAGTTTTGAACTATCCAGATACAGATGTAGTTGGAAATTGTTGTTCGCTTGGTCAATAGGGCTAGACTTCGCTGATCATGAAGGGTGTGCTCTTGCTTTGCTAAGTGCCAAATAAGGGGGCAATACAGGTCACCAGGGAAGGCCTATGTCCAGCAGTGGACTATTTTAGGTTGATGATGATGACAAGTCACCTCGTCCACGTGTAAATACGTTTTCAATAAATTCATGTATTTAATGTTCTTAAGTACCAGAATAGGTATATTTAAACCGGAGATATTTTAATTAATTAATAAATAATAATATTATTAACACGACTGAAAAATACATGAATTATATGCAATAAGTATAAGAATTTATGTATCGAAATATTTATGAAAAAGTATTATAAATTCAAAATAACATATATATGTGTACCGTTTGTATTTCTCGGAGGAGACTGCCAACGGGCTGTGTTATGTTGCCACCTTGCCACAGCTGTGTGAACCTAGCAACTGACTTTGAGATATTCATGTTTTTTTGATCCTATTCGATTGTACCGGGTTTGTACCCGATTGTACCGGCAAAATTTTCGTTTGTACCCTAAGGGTGTAAAAGTTATGGGGAGGGGGAGGTTTTCCAATAGTGGTTTTTGACCTAAGTGGGTAAAGTGAGTAATTTAATATCAAAGTTAAATATTTTATAGCACTTAGCCACAGATTTCGTAAGACCTTAAAATTGTCAATATATTCAACGTATAACAATTAGTTTTAAGGCTGAAAACAAACGGGTAAAAACAAAAAACATTGACTATTTTGATATTTCAAGTCAATGTGTTTTGTTTGTACCCGTGTGTACCGTCCAGATTTTGCTTAAATCTTGTTACTTGATTCAATAACTATCATGATCTGTGCTTTTCTTGTACTTTACTTATGATTTACTTAAGAAACTTTTGCAATATCTTAAGAACGGCAACTTTTCAACGATTTCGTTGTTTCAAGTCAAAGTTTTTCGTTTGTACCCGTTTGTACCCTCCAAATTACACTCAAATCATGTTAATTAATTCAATACCTATCAGCATCTGTGCCTATGTAGAACCTTTGCTCACATTTTCTGAAGAAACTATGTGAATTTCCAAAAATCGTTTTTTGTTTTTACCCGTTTGTTTTCAGCCTTAAAACGAATTGTTATACGTTGAATATATTGACAATTTTAAGGTCTTACGAAATCTGTGGCTAAGTGCTATAAAATATTTAACTTTGATATCAAATTACTCACTTTACCCACTTAGGTCAAAAACCACTATTGGAAAACCTCCCCCTCCCCATAACTTTTACACCCTTAGGGTACAAACGAAAATTTTGCCGGTACAATTGGGTACAAACCCGGTACAATCGAATAGGATCAAAAAATCATGAATATTTCAAAGTCAGTTGCTAGGTTCACACAGCTCCTTGCCACGACACGCTACCGAGTATACCTATCGAAACTTATCTAATATTAAATATGACACGCAATTATCAAACATTACATAGTACAAGTTTGTTCATTAATACAAACAGAAATCTAATTTTGTTGACAAATGATTAGAAACAATTCAAATAGGTAGTTAAGTGATGCCAACAAAACCTATATCTTATTTATTTTCGCTACTAAAACTATTTCTTGGGACGTTATGTAGTTATTAGCTTGATAGTCGGAAATTTTAGGACGTTGTATGACAAGAAAAATTCATTACATCTATGTATAAATACGTATAAAAGAAAGTCGTGTATTATATGGAGATATGATACAAGCTCATTATGGGAGGCGTATGTCTAACAGTGGACTATTAATTACGTTGATTATGATGTTGATTTGTATATATATATATATATATACATATATGAACGTGCTGTGAGATTTCTCGGGAGCATCGAGAATGGCTGAAGTTATTATCATGATTCCGTTGAAATACGTTAGAAGAGCGTGGTGGAGCGAGCGACCGGGGCGGCGGGGATCGTGCGAGGCGGCGCACGCCCCTACACGACCTGTACTGCCGTGCTCTATTATCCACAGTCGGCCCCGGGCCTATTACTATCTCAAATTGCCTTAGAAATTGCATGCAAAAAGTAAATTGCATTGTTTTAATACAAGAAAAGTGGCCAAAACAACAACTTTTGTAATAGCAACTAGTACCTCATAATAGAACAGAAAAAATAGGAGTTTATGTAACAAAAAGCAAGAAACACAATGAAACTGCCCTAAGTTCACACATTACATTAGTTTGCCGGAGTGACCTGCAATCACATGAATCATTTACATTGTCCTTATCTCAGATAACGTGATAAAGATAATTTTATCACCTACAATATGCATAAATTACAAGGAGCTCAAACCATGAGTATAGTTCTCCAAAATGATTCAGACAACGCTTGCGGATATCTCGAAGTTCTTGACTGAGTCTGTTATAGAGAAGGCTTTCAAAGAAAAGACTGACTGTAATGAAAAAGTAAAAGGCATAGAAGTGTCGAGAGCAGCACCAGCCGGCGAGGGTCTCATGAGTGCGGTCTACCGGATCCACGTTACGAGCAACTCTCGTTCGGCAAGTTTCATCGTAAAGGGACTTGTAAAGAGCATCCTACTGCGAGAATCGTTGGAATGTGCATTATACTTCTCAAGAGAAATAGCATTTTTCAAAGACATTTTGCCCGTCTTGATCGATGTCCAAAAAAGTTCGGGAGCTAGAGAATCCATTCAAGATTACGTACCGAGGTACTATAACAGTTGCGCGGATGGAGAAAACGATTACATATTGTTGGAAGATCTCCTAGAGTCCAATTTTGCTTCAGTACCTGAATATCCTACGGAAAATGAGAGGGATAAGGTTTTGAAGTCGCTAGCTCATCTACATGCTGTATCGATCGCACTGAGGATAAAGAAATCGCATGTCTTTCAGGAATTTGTTGCCAAATTGCCAGAAATATATTACTCCAAAAGTAAACAGGATTGGTACAACCCTTATCTGATGAAAGCAGTGGAGTTAGACCGCCAAGTTCTGAAAGAATACTTGGAACAGAGCAGCATCTACTTGCAGCGGTTCGAAGAGGTGGTTTCCAATGATCTCTATGGGAATCTGATCGCGTCCGTGACCAGTGCGGTAGAGAACCAAGTGTTCTGTCATGGAGACGCATGGTGTCCTAACTTCCTCTGCTCTACTGATAAAGCTGTGGCTATTGATTTTCAACTCTTTCGCTGTTCGTCGTTAGCTACTGACTTGGTTTATTTCATTATGCTGTGCGGTGACCTATGTAAGGACAAAGATAACTTTTTGGATGCTGTGGATGTGTACTATAGAGAATTAGCTTACTTTTTGGGTGATATGGGTTTGGATGCGTCTCTAGTGTTCTCTCGAGCTATGCTGGACAAGGAGCTGAAAAGGCACGGAAGGTTTGGTTTCATGGCAAGCGTCACGTCGATCCCACTGATGGCAGGGGAGCGGATGGACTGCATGACAGCGCTCGACCGAGCGGACCGAACGCCTGGCCAGGGGAAAGTGCCTCTGGAAACTTTGTGGAAACTGAATCCGATCAAAGATGAACATAAAAATAGGGTTTTGAACCTTGTTCGAGTATCCGTCGATGCTGGGCTAATTTAATTGGTTTTATTCAATGCTCTACACGCTTCCATCGTCAAGGGATGACCACGTTTTACAATTATAAAAATTCTGAATTCTGTTCGTTAAAGTTAAAAAACGTATTGACCAAAATTGTAAGTAAAGTATCATTAAATGCACTCGACTGGCAAAGCGCCGTCCATTCAAACTAAGTGCTTTAAAGATGTACACACCTAATGATAACTGGATGATTCGACATACTGTTGGAATGCCGGCTCGTGGCCGCTACTCGCCGAAAACTAATTATGTCCGACGTGGCCGGCCACGGACTTGCTAGGTGTGGACTCGAAACTTAATTTGTTGCCCGTGTCTACCGCATTCTCGTTTCTATTCCTAAGAGTCTTGAGTTCATTTTGAGTTACACTTTGTATTAGTGACCGGAAAAACCGGGGTTAAACTTGAAACTGGGTAATTTGGCGACTGTTAATTGAGGGAATAGTGAATAAGGTGAGGAAAACTTTTTTTTAATAATAATTAAACAAATTGGGTATAAGTTTTTGGGGGTTAACTCCCCAGGAAGCGAAGGGCTAAATAGGCATTTTGGTTCCTCTTTGATTTTTATGAATGAGGAACCAATCTATGTTTTGTTTTTCATCAAAAGAGATTTGTTTGTAACTGTTACTAAGCGGCCAAGCGAGTGAAAGCTCCGAATGCTGCCTTGTGTATGTCTGGTTCTGGTATGGCCGTCGTCGCATCGCATCCGTACTGACGTACTACTTATATACATAGGTAGTTGTTGTGTGTCAATACTCCTCTAAGTATACCCACTCGGTTCATATACATTCAGAAACGTGACTCAGGCACATTACTTGTACTTTATATAATATTATATGTATTGTAATTTCCTGTCTTCAATAGTTTGTACGCGACCATGTCAATTCTGCATACCTAATTGAAAAATTTTTGGTTTCATCATTGAGCAATTTTTTGTCACTAGCTTTTCAAAGTCTTCGAATTTATTTATTAAATTGAATAAAAAACTACACCAATTACATAAATAAACATATTTATTTATATTCAAACTAGTTTCTGCCCGCGCCTTCGCATGCTTTAGCGATTTATAAAAGAGCATACCTAGGTAGCGTTCCCTATCTCCTAAACAAAAATGATTAGGATTAATTGAATGTGAAGGCCCTCAGTAGCAATATGCCTGCAGCTGGAACGAGTTGTGAAGAAGAAGGAGACAACGCTGGTGTACAAACTATCATGCAGTGCGGTGCAGGCCGAAGTAAGCGCAAGCTATGGAACAGCGGCAGTGTGGCACGTGTATGCCAAGTGATGTTAATGCGAGGAACACAATGCAGGCCAGAGGTGGACTGGAACTCGTTTTACATTTCTGTTCAAAAACTAATTCAGAATACATTAATATTTTCGTGTGCTTTGACGCCATATTGTCGATGTACAATAATCAGTGACCTACGCAGATAGTCGCACCTGCCGTCATCAGGTGGGTAAGGTCGGCTGATCATTGTTAATGCTGGCTTACATTTATTATCTACGTCGTGGAAGATGACATCAATATGCCTGGTATCGGCAGACATAATACATAAATAAATAAATAATGCTAGACAATACACACATCAGCCAGCATCATTTAATTTAGTTTATTGTAAAATCGATGTATTTGTAATGAAGAGCAGGACATCCTGGCACAAGTATATTTACATACTTAAAAGGATGTCCTAACCTAACAACTGTCTAGCATGTAGCCCCAAAGCTAAGCAGAGCTTGTGTTATGAGTGCCACATGACTGATATACTTAATACAATAGATTACATAGAAATATATTTTTTTATTAAACATAAATAACGACCAGAACACCCGGAACAAATATCTGCAAAACGTACACACATTGTCCCGAGGCGGGCATCGAATCCGCAACCTCCTGCGTCGCAAGCGGCCCTTCGCCCACCGCGCCACAGTGCCAATCAGAAACTCTGCTTATTTTGGAAGTATAGGTACTAGATGGTGTTCATATACGGTGCGAACAATAACGGGCAATAGTTTTTGTCTAACTAATGTATTGACATTATAGAGGTACATGTTTATTTTTGGAACTACACAAAGAAGAAACGCTTATTGCCCACAATACTGAAAAGTTTTTTTGTTTATAAATACAAAATTGTTTACAAACCTAAAACCGAATCAATAAATAAACCTAAACGCTTGTAAATAGCTGCTTCCAAGAAACATTGTTACACTGAATTTGTTTAAATTCATTTAAAATGATCGTAAACCTACAAGGATTGTCACACAGTGATGAAATATTCAGTGCTGTATAAAAGAGCCGAAGGCAGGTGAATTAATTGTACCTCAGTCATTCGATTCACTCAACCCAAATAAATAAGTTCCTTCAAATAATGTTTAGCCATGATTCATGCTATAGATCAGTGGTGGGCGTTATTTGTTTGATTTGATGCCCAATGCGAAGATATCAAGATTACTCAGAAAACCTTACCAATCATTCAGAATTTTATTCTGGCGTTGAGTTACATGTTTTATTGTAAATTTAATATATTTGGTCCCTGCTTAAACATTTTAATTTGTACCACCGCGTACAGTTGGACACCTAACACAAATGTGAGTACTTCCAACCTGTTTACGGCAGGAACTCTACCTTTTTCAATGTTCTCGAACATTTACTTGTCGATACGGGCTGAAAGCGTGCTCCCAGATCGCATATGTTATCGACGAGCAGCGTGACCACGCGACCAGTGCACCCGCCCCGTTATCTCGGTGTACAAGTGCCCCAAGCCCCGGCGAAGGCTCGCCTCGAGCCTCAATTCGTTTATTGGTCCGGTTCTAGAGCACTCTCGCTAATGGTACAAATTATCAAAAACCATTAAAATGCGTTCGATAAAAAACTTGAGTGTGGTTTGGAGTTGGAATTCGTTAAGCTGAGCTGAGGCACAAACAACGGCTTTTCGTAATTATTACTCCTGAGCTATTTTCTTTGAATAATGACTCGGGATAAAACAAACCAGCATGGCTCAGTACTCTGCCTTTGAAGAAAGCGACTGTCGAGAGATTGTCGAGTTAAATCTTATTTGTCTGATTTATAATTATAATATGCTTTCGTTTCCGACACAAGATCCACTAAAACTACATTTAAAGAATAAAATAGTTGGGTACCTATACAAGACAATTATAAATATTGTACCTACCTCATAAACCCAGGACGCTAGTTCCCGTTATTGAGATGACGCAGTACATAATATTTGTATAACAAGCGAATGTTTTGAACCATTGCTCTACAACGTAGTTATGGCATCAAGGTCTGTATTCAGCGTAACATAAGATCGGACCCACACGTCTTTCTTTCACGAGTATTCGCTGAGCTAGCGTCTGGACATTCTTATCTACGTCCTGTGATGCGAGAACTCTAGATTCAAAGCCCCAGTCGTAATTAAGCCACCACTGTAAAAGCATTTAAACATTAAATTCAAATTAAATTAAATTTTCATTGTTTTTTAAAAATACTTTCCACGCTTTCCCAAACAAGTCTACGTTGTCACCTTCTCGACGCCATTAACAAAGAAATATAAAATAAATTCAAAATATTAATGAAATGCAAATAAGCTGCTGGCGGCGCCAACAACGCTTCTAACAAGGACTATAAACATAAATAAAAGTATTACATAAATATATATCGATCATAATTATGTACAAAAACTAGTTTTGTCGTAGAAATTTGTCCTGAACGGTGGTCCGTTACACAATTATCAAAATCACAAATTAGACACTGAAATGTCTAGGTACCTACCTACGCTCTTCTGCATAACGAACAAATCGTCGCACAACAACAACGGGGTGAACGAATCGCGGGAGCGAGGCTGCGCAGCTACAAACTAAGCTCATACTTACTTACTTAGCTACTTAGTAGTATCTAAGCAGTCAGGCGCCGCCGCCGCCGCGCGCCGCGCGCCGCGCGCCTCGGCCGCGTTGTGCAACCAACATTCCACATCTATCAGCTAATGGGCTGGCTGCCTGCCTGCGTCTACAAAATAACCAACAAATACTCAACTGAATCCGTTTGGAATAAGTTCGTTTTAGTTCAATTCGCGGGCAAACACTGGAATAAGTACCTTTTAAACGAATGACATCACTTAATATGAGAAGGTTCTCAATATCTCAGAGAGAGTGAGAGGATAGGCAAGTTACATGTTGATATTGGTTTGCAGATATAATCTAAGAGCTTCATTTCCTCTAGACCTTCCAACACTCTGAGACACGTCAAACTGTATCCCAGGTTGGTACTATTTAGATCAAATCAAAATACAAATTCATTACTGAGATCTATTAAAAATAATCTAAAAAATTGTGTTCTTTTACCATCTTACTGTGATTATTCAGATGGTAAAAGTGCACAAACTCAAAAGACTGAAATAAAGTTAATCATGGAATGCCATATTATCACCTATGACCCGATGGACTACGCATTCCAGTTCCAGCACACCAGTGTCACAGGTGGAAAGTACCTTTAGAAGGCTATGCATACACGTAGATCCGTGTCAACCCCATAAAACCAAGTCCGAAGAACTCTTGAACCAGTTATCCAACCCTTGCGATAATATCTCTAAACGTGTTACAAGATATTCATCAGAGAACCTGATATTTAACATCGAAAATATGGCGGCGTTTCCAACATTATGACGAGACGAGAGATCGCGTGAGACGGAGTCACTCGCGGGCGGACTCAGATGGACGGACAGTCCTACCACAGCGGCGAAACGCAACACTTTCAAACATAATACTGCAGAATCCGATTCCAAAAGTCAGCAGAGGTTGTGATATGGGCACCAGATGAGTGTTATACCTCATCCCAATACAATTAAACACCTAGAACCAATATCAGCATATCGTTTTATTTTCATTCGGATCTTGTACTCTTCTGGGTCGCAGGCAGACTTCCGTCCACTGTAGGGTTCGATTTCAAGGAGTTTCCAACCTTTGTTTTCAAACCTATTAGGATTAGGATCTATTTTGTTGTTTCGAGTATTTTATTATTTTACCTTCTGTCATCGAATTTAAATTTAGGAAGGGCTTTGAAAAACAACGGACAGGGGGATGACATTCTGTAGGGGGGAAGAGAAAAGTGAAGACGAGAACTGGATTTCTCTCCAATTTTCCCTTCGAATTAGGTAATAAAATAGTTAAAAAAAAAAAAAAATTAATAATATTTAATTAATGAATATTTAACTAATTAAATTTAATTAATAGAATTTCGTTATTACTTCTTATTTAAATGTGTTTGTTCTCATCGCTGAGTTTGGAATAGTAGACTAGAGATGGGTCTATTTAGGACAAACTGTGGTTAGACAGGGGGTCTTGCCAAGACGATTTGATAGTCTCTTTGATGAAAATTGTACCATAGTTAGAACGAAAAGCCTTAGGGAATTCAGCTACAGAAGTGTATGAGTAAGCCAGCTAGTTGTTCGTACACTGATGAATACTAATCAACTAACCTATGATTTAAAAGTAAGTAGTTGTTCTCTAGTCTTCATGCCGGCCAAATGACGTCGCAGGACATCATTCCATCGAAATATATAAAATGTATAACAAACTACCAAACGCAATAAAAGACATAGAATCTGATACCTTATTCATAAAAATACTAAAGAAATTATTAATTGACAAATGCTATTATGATATAAATGAATTGACATTATGATAAGAATAAATAAATAAAACTGACATTATGAAAAGGCAAATAAAATATAATCATTACTAAAATTACTAGACAAGTAGGTACTACTTACCTTAGTACCTACATATTTATATTTTACTAAAACAACCTCGGTCTGCCTTCCCCTTGTTGTTCGCGCCCAATAGGGTTCACATTGTGATACTAACCTATACATAAGAACCTACTAATTAAGCCAATGTGATGAGAACAATAAATATATTGAGTGTCGTAATCTTTCTCTAACCTAGAATAGAAACCAGCCACCGTGATTGCCCTGTACTGACTGACATACCGAGTTCCGGCCATATAATATATCTCAAACATTTCAAAAGCGCGGCACACAATAAAAGTTATATATTTGGGTAGAGAACACTTAAACAAATAAAAATGTCCTAAAGCGTCAGGTTTCTGAGATATACGCATATAAACACATGAGAGCATTAGGTATCTTCATCTGTGCTTTTTTAATTAGGTTTATTTCGCGTCGCCATTTTGTAAAATAAAACTGGTGTTAGGTACGCCCTCCATAATAAAAATCTTCAACCGCCTTTCAGCTATTAATTTCATAGTATGTACATATATGAATTATATTTCATAGCAATTCCATCTTCTTGTGCACCTAGGTACATAAATAATTATGTAAGCTAGAGTTTTATTTCGTTAAATCTTCTCTTATTCATGCTGCTGATGTGATGTATAATTTGTACGGGGCACTATAAGGAGGATATGGAATGAGATAATATTTTGAGTGTTTACGGAAGCTTACTTGGAATATTGCGGTCCTTTGGAAGCTCTAGACACTGGGCAGCGGCGGTTAAAAGCATTAAAATTACCTGAAACAAACAATTGCAATTGTAAGAAAATTTATATTTAAATGTTATTATAGTACATTTTAAACATCATCCTAACAACACCATCCTAAACACTATAGCAGGTAGAATCACCTCTCCCTTGTAACGTAACAGGTTACATACCTACCTACTTTAATATCTAACGTCAACTCGATTCCTTCTGATCGATTAAACTCGTGGCTAGTCTAGTTAGTCATTCGTCAGCGCACTAACTAGACGCAAGTAAACTCGCCAACACGCTTGATCACATCACTACGGACGGAGATTGTTTATGGTCTCGCAAGGCTGACGTTTGCCTGTTCCGGTTGCGCGTGAGACGTCAGACACGCCATTTTTACGTTGCTGGTCGTTCGATCAAGACAATACCACTGTGCACGTAAAATCCTAATCAATCTACGATTGAATATATTTATTTTAAATAACATAAATAGTGTGTGTAGTTTAAACCCCTGTTGGGTAAGTTTTGCACTGATTTTTATTGTAGGCTGTAGACGCTCATACCATTGCTCAATGAATGACATGGGCTTTGTTCATTTTTACCATGTCATCTCATTCCCTACACGGGCTTAGGTTTTTCACACATCTTACATTCTATTCTGTTGCATTTCTTTCCATTTCACTATATATATTTCATGTTAAATTTAGTAAATTCTCTTTTTGTTTCTTTCGCACCTGTTGTATTCATTTTCACCTCACGTTCTGATTGTGACTTCCACGGCATCATAAACATTTAGTGCTTTCGCTTTTGTGCTGCCGTGGGGGTCCATCACCCTACGAAGACCTGGCTTTAATGCCGTGCTTTATGCGCATTCCAGGGTTCAAAGTCCACCCTAAGGGCAGTCTCGTCTCCGGCCGGACTTTCCACGAGCTGCGTTACCCTTTTGGACCTGTAACTCCAGCCAGCGCTTACACCTTTCGTCGAGGGTCTCTGCTACACCCGCGGCGCAATAAAGGAAGTACTGAGGAAGAAGGAAAATAAAGTGCAGACCTTTTTATAATCAAGTAGAATCAGCCATGTGTAGGATTTAACGGACCCCCTTTTAAGCCCCTCTGGCAGAGCTACATAACTTAAAATCATAAATATAACATAGCCCTTCAGGCTCCCTATTGTTATCTTTCATTTTAATAAATTTTTAATCCATTTTTACTTGTTTCACTTAGAACCTTAATTTAACCCTGAGTTGCTGCTCGAAAACCGGAAAGTAACTCAGCGGACTTTCCGACCCGAGAAGTAACTCAGCGGAAATATTCTAAGCCGGGACACTGGCGCCCAATATCGTGGTTAATACAGCTGATTCTGCTTGATTCTTCCTTTATTTTTTTTCTTTCGTTTATGCATGTTGGTGGTAGTATTATGTAAAACGTATTTTTTTGGTTTTCAATCATAAACTACTGAGGTGTACGTAAGTACTTATTTATTTTCTTTTTATTTGTATACACTTTCTTTAAAAATTGTATTACAATTTTTTTTTTGGTACCCTCACCGGCTCGATTTTTTTTTTTTTTCAAATATTTTTCACAACGTTTTTGTTAATTGTTTCTTGTACAATAATGAGCAGTACACACCAGTAGTTTCTTTTCTTTTTTCACACGATTTTTTTTTTCCTTCACTGTCATCTCATAAAACCATACGTTCATTCATTTATTTTGTAACAGAACGTCGAGTTAGCTTTATCCAGTGCATAACTTATTCAACAGGTCAGTTTTTATACTGCCATAACTATGTTGCCCGTTAAGTTCTTGTCCCTCCAGAAATCGGAGTTGGAATACGAGGTTCGCCTAAGAGGTGGTACTCCAGCATCTTCTGTAGAGGAATTGAGGAAACAAATAATTAAATTAGGAAATGAATACCCATCTGAGGATATTTTAGAATCTCCTCTCGATATTAGGCTGGATCTTAAAGGCTGTTTGGATGTTCTGATGAAAATAAAGTCAAATTTAGATATAGATGATCCCAGTGTTTCCTCACTTATGAGAACACAAAATATGCTCAATCATTTATACAATCGTATTGAAAGGATTGACCGTGGTGACGACTACAAGAAAGAGTTCGAGGACATAGTCGCAGCTTATAAGGGTTACGCGGTCAAATGCTCTTCTCTTCAAAGCAAACCCAGCGTGAACACTGCTCCTTCCGAGACCATACGCACTACCGCATCGGATGCGCCTAGCGTGATCAACGTGACCTGCGATCGTGGTTCTTCTGACCTATCACGTTTGAAATACGATGGCAGGTCATGCGTCCGCTCTTTCATACAGCGTGTTGACGAGTTTATGGAGGCACGTAATATTCCTTCGTCAAAAGTACTCAACTGTTCATATGAAATTTTTCAAGGCGATGCACTACATTGGTTTCGTGCAGTTAAAGATAGGGTCAACTCCTGGACGGAATTGGCAATCTTACTTAAAGAGGATTTTGGCCAACATGATTATAATTATAGGTTAGTTTCGGAAATCCGTGCTCGTACTCAAGGGGAAGGTGAAAACATCACTATATACCTCTCCATAATGAAAGGTATGTTTTCGCGTTTGTCTAAGTCCATGTCAGAGGCGGATCAATTGGAAATTCTCCTCCATAATATCAGGCCCTGCTATGCCAGCACCTTAGCCTCAGTTGCCCAAATCTCTTCCATCGACGACCTTCGAAGCTTATGCCGTAACTATGAAGCTATTCAGGCACGCCTCTCTCAATTTCAGGAACCACCCAAGGTTACCTCTAGTACTCTTGCACCGGAGTTTGCATACAATGCTGTCTCGAATAAATCTAGTAATTATACTAATAATGATTCCAAATTTAATAATAATAGGAATAAAGATCACAATCAAGCGAATATTCATGCAGTCGCCACTACTAAAAAGGAACCTTATTGCCCAAGGTGTCGAACTAACTCGCACCATTTGCGCCAATGTAAGGAACCACATGATATCGTGTGCTTTAAATGTGGGAAGAAGGACGTCAAAACTCCTGATTGCCCTGATTGCCGTAGGAAGAAGTCTTCTACGCCAAAAAACTAGTAGGCCAGAATTGTAGCAATTTTGAAAAGCAAGACTGGGAATCTTGGCTTTCTTTTATACGAACCTTTAGCTCTTCATATAAAATTTCTACAATTCTGAACTCTAAACCAACAAATGATCCTCGTCCTTATGTAAACATCAAAATCAATAATATTGACGCCTGTGGCTTACTCGATTCTGGTGCTGCAGTCACTGTTTTAGGAAATAATTTCCATAAGCACCTTACTGACTGTACTCTGCACACTAATGATCGCATTAATATGGTTGCAGCTGGTGGTCAATCTCTAAATAGTATTGGTTATATCAATGTTTCAATTTCGTTCCAGGATCAATTGCATATTCTCCAAGCTTATGTTGTTCCAGAGGTTGAAACTCCTGTTATTCTAGGTGTAGACTTTTGGCGCGCTTTTGAAATTTGTCCGAAGTACTTAAGCTCGATTATAATGTCCACAACTTCGTTAGCAGATTTGAATTGTGTTACTGAGGCGACATTTATTCAGTCTTACGACAATTTGATTGCTTCTCAAAAATCTGTAGCTGACAATATAATCGCTCAGTTTAAATCAATTTCGACGGAAGAGAAAGGCTTAGGTAGGACTGATTTGATTTCCCATCGCATCGATACTGGTGATTCGCTGCCAATACGACAACGCTACTACAGGATGTCCCCTGAGAAACAGCGCATTCTAGTGGAGCAGGTTGATGAAATGTTGTCTCTTGATGTCATAGAACCTTGTGAGAGTGCGTGGTCGTCTCCCGTTATCATCGTCAACAAGAAGGATGGTAGTCCTAGGTTCTGCCTCGATAGTCGCAAGCTTAACGCGGTTACGAAACGAGACTCCTATAATCTGCCCTATGTTTCAGAAATTTTAGACAGTCTTCGTGATGCTAAATACTTGTCCAGCATTGATTTGTCTAAGGCATTCTGGCAAGTCCCTATCGTACCTGAAGATCGAGATAAGACTGCTTTCTACGTACAAGGCAGAGGCTTATACCGTTTCAAGACCACAGCTTTCGGTCTTACCAATGCTCCAGCGACTCAGCAGCGTCTTGTGGATTCGCTTTTCACAGACAGAGAGTTTAAAACTTTCGCTTACTTAGACGACATCGTCATTGTTAGTTCGACTTTCGAAGAGCACGTATCTCGTTTGTTGCGTCTTTTGGATAGGTTGAAACAGGCTAATCTAACCGTGAACCTCGATAAATGCAAATTCTTTCGCAGCGAACTTAAATACCTGGGATATGTTATCGATGCCCATGGTTTGCGTACAGATCCTAATAAGGTAGAGGCTATTCTGAACTTTCCAACTCCTACTAACAGAAAAGAACTAAAGCGCTTTCTCGGTACTGCCACTTGGTACAGACGTTTTGTTCCCAATTTTAGTACTGTAGCTGGTCCACTTAATAAACTTACTGCAAGTGGTAAAAAAGCACCTCCTTTTCAATGGACACCTGAAGCTGACATAGCATTTAACGCACTGAAGGAATCTCTAATTTCTGCGCCGGTACTTTCCTGCCCAGATTATTCCAGACCTTTTGAGGTCCATGCGGATGCTAGCAATTACGGTGTTGGCGCTATGTTAACGCAGACAATAGAAGGTAAAGAACATCCCGTGGCTTATATGAGTAGATCGTTTAACAACGCTGAGAAAAACTATAGCATCACAGAGAGGGAAACCCTCGCTGTGCTGACTGCTATAGAACATTGGCGTTGTTACCTTGAAAACGGTCATACTTTTACGGTGTACACTGACCATTCCGGGTTGAAGTGGTTTTTATCATTGGAAAATCCAACTGGTCGTTTAGCTCGTTGGGGAGTACGCTTATCATCGTTCAATTTTGAAATAAAACATCGTCGTGGAGTTGATCACGTTATTCCTGATGCTCTATCGCGATCTTTCCCTACTGCTGCCATTTGTCTTGCCAATTCTTTTACCAATACCAACGATGATTGGTACAAAAACATTTACAATGGTTGTCTTAACGCCCCAAGTCAGTATCCAAATTTTTGCATTAAGAATAATTCTTTATTCAGGCTGTCTAAAACTAAATCTAATTTAACTTCAGAATTTGCTTGGAAAGAAGTAGTTCCTAGTGAATTGCGCGATTGTATCATTACAGAGAACCATACAGAACCTACAGCCGGACATCTTGGCATCTTTAAAACATACCGGCGGTTGTCACTGACACACTACTGGCCAGGCATGCATAAGGACGTTGTAAAGTTTGTTAGCGCTTGTTCTGTTTGTTCCTCTTATAAACCGCAAAATCACACTACTCTTGGCCAAATGGGACGACCCAAACAATGTTCAAGACCATTTCAAATGATCTCTATTGACTTTGTTGGTCCTCTACCCGCCACTCGCAAGCAAAACACTTTTATGCTAGTTGTAACATGTTGTTTTTCTAAATTTTGTCACATTTTCCCCTTACGTCGTGCTACTTCTGATGCCGTCGTAAAAGTTTTAGAGGAATCCATCTTCCTTGTACATGGTGTCCCTCAAACAGTTTTTCTTGATAATGGAAGTCAGTTCATTAGTTCTACAACTGATTCCTTGTTTAAAAAATATAAAATTCCAAATATTTACTTCACTCCAAAATATACACCACAGATTAACACCGTCGAACGTTATAATAAAACTATCGTTACTAGTCTGTCCTCATTTGTAGAAAATGACCATAGGACATGGGACACTTTTATCCCAAAGGTTCAGTTTGCGATTAACAGCTCCGTAAACGAAGCCACTGGTTACACTCCAGCTTTTCTGGTTTATGGTAGGGAGCTTGTTTTGTGTGGATCGCACTATACTGACAATGACTTAGGTGATGAGGTTCTCTTCCTTCCACGCGATATCTACGCTGAAAATCGAGGTTGTCTTTCATCTGTATTTGATGATGTGCAGGCATCATTGTGGCAGGCACATGTAAAAAATACAGCACATTACAACTTACGTAGGAAGCATGCGGAGTTTAACGTCGGTGATGTTGTGTATAAACGTACTTTTATTTTGAGCGATAAAGATAAATACTTTAGTAAAAAGTTAGCTCCTAAATTTATAGAATGCCGTATTACTGAGAAACGGTCCCCTTTAGTGTATGTTTTAGAAGATATGTCTGGCAAGGACATTGGAGCTTGGCATATCAAAGATTTTAAATTGTAGTCATATATAATTAATGTTACGTAATCTGTAGGTTTTTTCGTCAATATTACGTCCTCTTTGTTTATAACTTCTTAGCTGCTAGCATTGGTCATCCTAGTTAACTAAAGGATGCCCTGTTTTATGTAAGGTAGCGCCAAAGCTTTTCGTTGTCTTGGTGTAGTTTGAAAGGTAAGAATGTATGTGTTATGAAAGGTAGTATGTGTGGTAAGATGAATGTGTAGTGTCTGTGGCTAATAGTCGGATTTTGCAACTCTAGAGCAAAATCCTTGCCCACAAGAGGGGGTAATGTAACGTAACAGGTTACATACCTACCTACTTTAATATCTAACGTCAACTCGATTCCTTCTGATCGATTAAACTCGTGGCTAGTCTAGTTAGTCATTCGTCAGCGCACTAACTAGACGCAAGTAAACTCGCCAACACGCTTGATCACATCACTACGGACGGAGATTGTTTATGGTCTCGCAAGGCTGACGTTTGCCTGTTCCGGTTGCGCGTGAGACGTCAGACACGCCATTTTTACGTTGCTGGTCGTTCGATCAAGACAATACCACTGTGCACGTAAAATCCTAATCAATCTACGATTGAATATATTTATTTTAAATAACATAAATAGTGTGTGTAGTTTAAACCCCTGTTGGGTAAGTTTTGCACTGATTTTTATTGTAGGCTGTAGACGCTCATACCATTGCTCAATGAATGACATGGGCTTTGTTCATTTTTACCATGTCATCTCATTCCCTACACGGGCTTAGGTTTTTCATACATCTTACATTCTATTCTGTTGCATTTCTTTCCATTTCACTATATATATTTCATGTTAAATTTAGTAAATTCTCTTTTTGTTTCTTTCGCACCTGTTGTATTCATTTTCACCTCACGTTCTGATTGTGACTTCCACGGCATCATAAACATTTAGTGCTTTCGCTTTTGTGCTGCCGTGGGGGTCCATCACCCTACGAAGACCTGGCTTTAATGCCGTGCTTTATGCGCATTCCAGGGTTCAAAGTCCACCCTAAGGGCAGTCTCGTCTCCGGCCGGACTTTCCACGAGCTGCGTTACCCTTTTGGACCTGTAACTCCAGCCAGCGCTTACACCTTTCGTCGAGGGTCTCTGCTACACCCGCGGCGCAATAAAGGAAGTACTGAGGAAGAAGGAAAATAAAGTGCAGACCTTTTTATAATCAAGTAGAATCAGCCATGTGTAGGATTTAACGGACCCCCTTTTAAGCCCCTCTGGCAGAGCTACATAACTTAAAATCATAAATATAACATAGCCCTTCAGGCTCCCTATTGTTATCTTTCATTTTAATAAATTTTTAATCCATTTTTACTTGTTTCACTTAGAACCTTAATTTAACCCTGAGTTGCTGCTCGAAAACCGGAAAGTAACTCAGCGGACTTTCCGACCCGAGAAGTAACTCAGCGGAAATATTCTAAGCCGGGACACCCTTGTGGAAATGTTTCATGGGGAGAGTGATTTAATTTAATTTAGTTTTAATTTCTAGTATTATTATTATTATTTAATTAGTAGGTATAACTAACCCTAGTAATAAGTACTTAATGTTTAATTTAATATAAGTTATCTGAAATAAAATCATTTTATTAAATTATTTTATTTTTATTTATTTTATTTTGAATCTTTGGGCAAATCGCCTGCACATAAACTTTCAACAGAAGTCTAAATAATAATAAAAATTGGATCAAGGGCCAGATCCAAAAGGCGGTACTCCTGTACTCGGCACGTAACAGATTAATATAGGAAATCGTGTTAAAGAAATATGAAAAGTATGTCTAAAATAGTTTTCAGATGTTACATTACCTATTTCAATGGTATTTTTATGTAATAAAATCATTAGCACGTAACTTTCACGTGTGGCGCGGCGTCGATAATTCTAAGTTTATTAATTATTAAAATGTATTAGATTTAAAATAAGTGGAATAATCATTGTACAATTTTCGATATCATTGATTTGTTCTGAAAGTATTTTTCAGTAATAAGAAACTTAATAAATTGTTGTAACGACTGTTCGCGCCAAAGAGAATTTCAGGCATCGCTCGCGCTGCATAGTTTTACGATGTTATAGCTTTATAATTAATACGACCCAAAAGGGGAAACTGACCACTTTTGGATCGGCAGCCTAACCAGACGGAACGTAAAGCTAAGCATTGTTCATATTTCCTTAAAATATCTTGTGACTAGCAATTTGTGTAACATAACCTTAAAATGTTATTAATTGTTTGTAATTATTACTTTCTCGTCATGATTTATGTCCAACCAGATTGTATTATTGAATAATTATGAAAATGAAATTAATGTGCTTCTTTTCTTTAGTAACCACAATAGAACCCTATTAGGACATCTAGTAACTATATTGCTTTCTCGTCATAATTGATGTTCCAACCAGATTGTATTATTGAATAAAACAGTATTCTTGTATGCTTCTTTCCTTTAATACCCACAATAGCAACCCTTTTAGGACTTCTAGTAACATTTTAATGAAAATAGATACCTAGGTAGTTCAAATTAGTTTTTCATTATGGTATCTTCTTTTAATTAGTAAAACTATCCAAATGTATCACACGCATCGTCAGGAAGTTCGTCTGTCTGCAGCCCTAGTCACCGGCCGCTTGACTCTAGCGAGCGGTTGGTGATCTAGCGTTTTAATATATTTTTTACAATAGAACAATGTACAGGTAGATCAGCTAACCCATATCAATAGCAGTCTGCGCGACGCTGGCTGCAGCCCCGCTGTGTGGCGGTGCTGATGCGCTGCGCCAGGTACTCCCAGCTCAGTCTGCGCGACGCTGGCTGCAGCCCCGCTGTGTGGCGGTGCTGATGCGCTGCGCCAGGTACTCCCAGCTCAGTCTGCGCGACGCTGGCTGCAGCCCCGCTGTGTGGCGGTGCTGATGCGCTGCGCCAGGTACTCCCAGCTCAGTCTGCGCGACGCTGGCTGCAGCCCCGCTGTGTGGCGGTGCTGATGCGCTGCGCGAGGTACTCCCAGCTCAGTCTGCGCGACGCTGGCTGCAGCCCCGCTGTGTGGCGGTGCTGATGCGCTGCGCCAGGTACTCCCAGCTCAGTCTGCGCGACGCTGGCTGCAGCCCCGCTGTGTGGCGGTGCTGATGCGCTGCGCCAGGTACTCCCAGCTCAGTCTGCGCGACGCTGGCTGCAGCCCCGCTGTGTGGCGGTGCTGATGCGCTGCGCCAGGTACTCCCAGCTCAGTCTGCGCGACGCTGGCTGCAGCCCCGCTGTGTGGCGGTGCTGATGCGCTGCGCCAGGTACTCCCATCCCAGCTCTCGGTTAGAGCTGCATATTTGCGCCTCTCGACATCTTCACATTCGATACCTAATACGTTACATACATAGACATTACTATTATTTTACATAAACAAATAACCAGAACACCAACACAAATAACTTCAGAATGATTCCGGTCTTAACGGCGAATAGCCAGGTCCAACACGACCGGGGAGATGTCAGGTGCAGAATGTACAACGTACAAACATATGTATGTCCAGAGGCAGGAATTGAACCCGCAACCTCCTGCGCAGCAGGCTGCGCCACAGTAAAAGTAAACGAAAAATCAAAAGAACAGAACATTTCTTGATGCCCAACAGGCCCGCGCATTGGGCCCGTGGCCCGCGCATTGGGCAACGGAACTGGCTTGACTGCTCGTTAACATTCCCTGTAATTCGTCCCCGGGAGCTTACACCGTGTTTTACACTTGCTGTGGTGTATTAACATATTGCCTTGCCTTTACCGACCCGAACTCTTACATATGCGGGGTGTACAGCATAGCATCTGTCATTATGGAAACTGAGTATAGTAGGTGCATCCAAGTGAAATAGCTTGGCGGCTTTGTTATCTTGGCACATAATAAATAACGCTTAACAATCCACACAGCATCACCTATCCCCAAGCCAAGCAGAACTTGAGTAACATAATAAATAGACTCTTATTTAAGTTTGACTAGTTTCTCTCCGCGGTTTCTATGTCGTGTTTGTCTATGGAAATGTTTATAGGTTATTTGAAATAAAAATAACACCTGTATCTGATAAAAAGCCTATAATTGACGTTTGAAGACGCGGGCAGAAGCTAGTTTACCTTTAAAATGGATTGTGTTCCAATATTGCATCTCGACGTTTGAAGACGCGGGCAGAAGCTAGTTTACCTTTAAAATGGATTGTGTTCCAATATTGCATCTTGACGTTTGAAGACGCGGGCAGAAGCTAGTTTACCTTTAAAATGGATTGTGTTCCAATATTGCATCTTGACGTTTGAAGACGCGGGCAGAAGCTAGTTTACCTTTAAAATGGATTGTGTTCCAATATTGCATCTTGACGTTTGAAGACGCGGGCAGAAGCTAGTTTACCTTTAAAATGGATTGTGTTCCAATATTGCATCTTGACGTTTGAAGACGCGGGCAGAAGCTAGTTTACCTTTAAAATGGATTGTGTTCCAATATTGCATCTTGATCTGTTCAGTCGTTTTAAAGCTAGCAGCAAACATTTTCATATATACATGTACTTACAAACTGTCGTTTTTTATAAATTTAATGTCGACATTTTGAAGGCTGAGTTCATACGAGATTTTAATAGACTACACTCTTATTATTAGAGGGAATATTGGTAAACGTTCAAATAATCACAAAAAGTGGTTCACACCTACCTTGCTGTAGAAAATAAAATAGCAAAATGAAAGCTGCTATCCTTCAATATTGCGAAATAAAACGTTTTGGGGTTGCGTGGGTCGCCTTATGTGACTCAACCACGACAGCGCTACAACGTGCCATCGCAAAATGCACCTTACGATTAAAAAAATACGAGTTTTTGTCGGTGCAGATCGGTTCTGTATTACCACTGTTTACAACTAGCCCACGTTTTTTCAACACCACTAAGAGTGGGCGCTACCTACGCTACGTGGGACATTCAAAAATGAACAAACCAATAATAAGGCGCGAATTTGGCCCTGACGTAATGTTCTAAATTCAAAAGACTTATTCGGAACTACCGGATCCGGAACCTGGCTCGAAACAGAAAGGACGGTCCAAAACTTATTTTTGCTGCAACAATTGTCTATCTTATGATATTTTCACGACATTTATCGAACGCTGCAGCTGCTTACATTGAGACTCGGCAAGCGTTTCATAAATGCTGTAAAGGTCCATTCTATACTGTACTGACTGACTGACTGTAGGTAAACGGCCGTGAGCGTGCCCTAGAAAGCCGAAAGAGGGTTATTCTGAACCTTGAAGTGGTCTACTTTTGTTCTACGATTGTTTGAATTTCATGTCTTCCTTGATCTGAAAAAGTATTGAGTACAGTCTTGCTTTGTTTTATTTGGTCTATGTCACTGATATTCTTTAGTAATTAGGTTTATTCATTGCTATCTTTGTTTGTACGTAATGCTGCTAGTTGGTAGTGGGATGCGAGCATTAGCGGTATCTTTTGTTTTCGTGCTAGTGTGGTGGGTGTCAAACAAATGGTTACTGCAACTAAACCTTATTTATTATTGTTCCTTAGGGACCTTCCACATAAACATAGAGGTATTTATTCCATCAGTAGTCGTCCTGTAACTTTGTTTAGCATTCATTTCAGTAGCCTTTTGTAGAAATGTTTAATTAGCCTTCAGTATTAAGTCAGATACCTATTCAATAAGCTAGCTGCTCATTTCCTGAATATTGTTAAAATAAAATAAAATAAATAAAATTCGTAGTGTTAAAATCAGTAAAGCTTTTTGACGACCTCAGCGGCGCAGGAGGCTGAGGTTTCGATTCCCGCCCCGTGACAAAATGATGTATGATCTAATGGTATTTGTTCCAGTGTTTGTATTTACATATGTACGTATGGAGAATCAGAATTCAGAATAAATAACTTTATCTCGTGGCTTACAAAATAAGCACTTAGGTACCCGCTTTTTTATAGTTTGAAGAATGGCTGACAGTGTGATACGTAGCAGAGATAACGCGAGATAACTACAGACTCTGTACGCATACTTCTAAAACTGCACTAAAACTACACCACAAAATGTATAATAAGATATAGAAGTCCTTCTTCAATCTTAGTGAGATTATTGAAAGTAAAACAATAATTAGTAAGTAAGTGCTATAACACAATTAAAGAGTCTTTAGTTGACGATCTGAAACGTTGACCATTCGAATTTATGTGAATACTTTACAAAATACAACAATCTTCGGATGTTCTCATTTTGATCGTATTTTTAGCTGCATGTAAAATAAATAATGTAAAATAATGTCACGTTTCTCGCGCTAGAGGCTCTGTTTTAAATATAGGGCTCGGCACCTTCTACTTGCGGCTAATTATTTATGTTTTACCCCATTCGGGCTCAGTCGGGCCACCAGTTAGTGCACGGACAACCAACCTCGACCCATGACCAGTACCCTGCTTCCTACTTAAATGTTCCAATAAATTGGAAATCCAGTATCAAATATTATCGGTGTATCAAGTCAAACCTTGTTATTTACTGACCTTTGCATTTCCCGTGTCCCATTTTATATTTTTAATAGTTTGTTTAACATAATCGCGTCAAGGCCAAAGATATATTGCACAAGGGGCCTTTGTAAACAAAATATGTTATTGAACAAACCCACGAACGAGAATACTATTGAAAACGAGTGACTTCTCTTGTCATATGACTAACAAGAACGATCTAGGTTATTTTTTGAGCGATATGCTTAAAACCTTTTCAATATATTAAGAGTAAATATTAAGTAATGTATTTTTAATTTTTGAACCTTTCATTTATATTTATTAGTTATCTCTAGACTGCTTCGCTAACTCAGGATGTGCCCAGGATTCAATATCGAAACGTTAAAAAAACCGTTTGCAGTCTTGTTTTTTTAGCAGCAAAGTCACCGTTTTCGAGCAAGAGTTGTCTTTTATTTTTTTAAAATTTTATAATTAAAACCGATAAACCAGTCGTATAAAACGGCAGTAGAGAAGTAAACAAGGCCCACCTTTATAAAATGTTCCGAATTGGTACAAATAACCCGAACCCATCAAACAGTCTTATCTATACATAGGGCGACAAGCGAGAACTGGATATTTAAGGAGCTAGTAGTCACCGACAACTTTAGGTTGCCTACATGAAGAAAGAAACACATAAATAATAATAATTGGAACCAACTTGGTGGTGCGGAGTGCGGACACCGCTACACCAATACTGTTTTAGTTTTTCATAAAATCAGACAAAACTAATGGCAGATAATATTAAAAAGTTGGTATGTAGCGATAGGAGTTATGATAAGAAATATCAAAAAAACATTGTCCCACAATTCCTTCTGCCTGCAGGATGCTACCAAAAACAGAGCCTCTGAAAGTATAAATTAAAAGAAAAAGAAATGTGTCGCGAGAGAAGACTACCAATGGTGTAAAATACACTAGGATTTGAGTATTTTCAAAACATATAAAACAATGGAAAACAAAGATGTTGAACAAAATCGTTTGGTCGCGAGTCCGTTTTCCCTCTCGATGACTGGATTGAAGAAGGCATTGGCGCCAGTGGTCGAGTGGAGCTGGAGCGTAGGTAACCATTGGTATTATAGAGGCCACATGGTGCGAACGGCTCTATTATTCTCAGAATTAATAGTGATTTATTCAAGTAAGTAGGTATAAGAGGTTTGACCGAAATAAGACAGAAAACGATGTTTAATTTTTCTTAGTAAATAGTAAATGGTGTTGGTGGAAATTATAGTCAATAGATACGTTTTACAGATTTTATTACGAGATAAGTTTTTTGAAGCCGGATATTCCGTTGTTAATTCCTTCTAAATTGATTGCATATCGGTTCTGAAGAAAATCTACCATCCAAAGAGAAGGTGCGGGCACTGAATGTTGTTCGATTGTGCCCCTTCCTATATTAATAAAGAGTACCTAACCGAATTAATAAAGTAAAGCAAAAAAACAGAAAATATATATTTTGAAACAAATACAAGAAACTTAACTCGACGGGGTTGATTCGTTTTGTTTAATTTAGGAGTTCCTATGGTTACCTTCCGTCTCCATCATTAGACCTGGTCGATGGCGCCATAACATTGTACTGTCCCCAAACTTACATAAGTATGCCAAATGTCAACACCTACGGTTCACGATATGGTCTACATGTCAGTTGCAAGATTAGTCCCACAACAAACTGCCACTGTCATAAAACATTGTAAAAACCGCTTAGGTGGCCTGACTTGAATGAATGGATACTCACCAAGACTTGAATTAATATTAAGATTTTCAATGGTTTGTGGAAGGCGTGCATCTGTGTAATCAGGCTGTGGGTTCACTTCGGGCATATTCATAATATTCTCTGCTCTGGGTCAGCTCTTGAACGGAGATAGTGAAGTCACAATAATCCAGCGTGAGCTGCGATCGCTCCGACGACTGTTCATTCGACCTGCGCTGCGTAGGCGCACAGGGCGCAAAAGATGGAAGGCAGCAGAAAGAAGGAAGGAGTGGCTGTGTGCCAAGGAATCAGTGGCACTAGGCACTCCCAACTGAAGCCGTGGATGTTGTAAGAGCTTCCAGAAGGGCAGCAGCGTCCTTGTATTTATATTTCTTCTGCGGTCACAAATCCAAACGTGGTGATTGTGGCTTAATCTCTCTTGTTTGGAGACTTACGTTCTTTGTTTCTAATCTTATTCAAAAATGTTTTAGCGTTCCTTCATTTGATTTATAGTAAAGGTAATTTTTTTAATTTTACATACAGGTAATCCTGTATTGGCCATTTGTTTAGTGTATGTCAATTTTAGTTCCTAACACGTTAGTCGCCATGTCGGTCATTGGTGTCTGACAGCTAGGTACTTGTTAGTGACCTGTGACTGACATCGAGACATTGATTTGAAATATACAAGCATTTTAGGGAGCTTATATTTATACTTTTAGCATTTTACAATATAATACAATACAAGTCACTTTGATTCGATAGATATACGAAATTTAGAAATAGGTCGTCATTTCGATTTTGTTCTGGCAACTAACGTGTTAAGGGCTGTGGAATAAATAAATAAATAAATCATCAGTTAGAAGTAGTAAAACAAATATCGCTATCTCTCATAATATGTCCCAGACTTTTAACATAATATATGCTCCGGTAGGGGTCAGAGGGGGTCCACATATAAATTGTCTAAAGAAAGTAACACGTGGGCCGAGGCGACGGCGCGTGCCGGTCGCTTACGAAACCGTGCCCGATGTAGGCTTACTAAATAACGAGAAAAACTTGACGAACAACGTTGTCACGACGGCCGCTTAACCGGGCCTTTGACACCAACATCGGATCAGCTTAGTGATTTTAGGTCACATTAAGCTCCTCAGTTTAATATAAGGAAAAGTGTGTTTAAAAAATGACTAATCGCTCATTTGTCTTGGTATTTACTCAGATCACTCATACGCATGTAGTATAGATACATGTAGGTACTTAAAATCTACAAGTGCGACAATGTGAAGGGTTTTTATATTGTTTAGGCTCCGGTAGATCTGGGACTCTATCATCTATCAAGCCCTATACTTTATGAATATAAGTTGAATGTAGACAGTTAGATTTGAAACTAGTGCCCTCTTTCGAAACCTGTTCATTAAACTCATTAATAAATAGTTTGGCAACCGACCGGATGCGCCTGTATGCGAGGCTTTGACTTGGTTGCATTGACTGCCTCGCCCCCGCTTGACACTAGAAGATACTTGGAATATTGTATAATTACACTCCTACGACTCTGCACAATGTCAATCGGGCAAACTTAACACCTATCACATTATACAATTTGAATTTTTTATGCGAAATTTTTGATGTTATGGTGGTTGGATGGATGTTTGTTACTTCTTCGAGGCAAAACTTTTTGTATAAATGTAGCTCTAAGCCTGGAATCAAACAAAGGCTTCTTATCTCCTGAAACAGTTCCCATGGGATATGAATAACCTTAAAACGCGCGTAGAAACAAAAAGTACATTATATTATTATAAGTCGTAATTCAGGTTCTTGTGTGGCTTGTCAAAGGAAGTGGACATGGCAAATCCCCGACACTGTGACTAAAAATGAGATCGACTTTATCATGACGGATAGCAAGCACATATTCAGAGATGTCTCAGTGATCAACAGGTTCAATACCGAATCTGATCACCGACTCCTTTGAGGCTCTCTGAATATCAACTTGAAGCTTGAAAGATACCGTCTAATGAAGTCCACGCTCCGACCTGACCCAATCCAAATCATGGCGGGCACCGAGAAGTTTCAGCAGCTTCTCGGGAATAGATTTGTTGCCTTGGAACCCACGTCAGACCTGAACAAGCGAATTGCGAAGATTGTACGGCACGACCTTCGGAGCTCCAACACGTGCCTCATTGAAGAGGCGATAGAGCGAAACCGAGGGTCCAAGTATTCACTCAGCAGCTTGGCAGGAGCCACCTGACGAAGCTTATAAAACGCACGACGGGAGGACCGTATTGTCAAAACGGAGATATCAGCCGAGATAGAGGATTTTACGCTGCACACTGCACATGCCCCTCGTTACTGACGAGATGATCAAGATTCCAGAGCCACCCTGACACGCCACTACACCGACCAACTACCTGACATTAGTCAAGACGAGATCGTGTTAGCTCTAAGACAGTTTAAAAACGGAAAAGGACCCGGTGAGGACGGAATTACTTCAGAGCTTCTTAAAGCCGGAGAAACTCCTGTAATACGGGAGCTACGGAACCTCTTTAACACCCTCATTCACAGTGGGAGAACTCCAAAGGCGTGGAGCGGGAGCGGGGTTTGGTGGTGCTCTTTTTTAAGAAGGGAGATAAAACCCTTCTTAAGAACTACAGACCTAGACATTAACATTAACGCGAGTAGGTACATCTCACACCTACGATTCGCTGATGTGATGCCATAGTCTTAATGGCGGAGTCGCTTGAGGAACTGAACCAGATGAAAATGAAATGTTTTTATTTCTTTAAGCTTACAAAAATAAGCACTTAGACAGGTCATATTTTTTACTATTCATTATTATCAATTAAAATTATTTTTTAGTTCACTTCAATTTTTTGTTCATAAGTGGAAGAAGTGAGAAGAAACCACTAGTATGTTCATAACTTATGTGTCTAGTACATTTGATTTGCTTAACTGTAAGTTGGTAGATTTTGAGTTGGAGCAATCTTCTAGAGATGATCTGATATTTTGTAATAAGCTTTTTTACAAAGAATATGTTTCACAATTTTTTTAAATTTATTTATTGATAATGTTTGCAACTCACTTGGAGTTTTGTTTTAGAAGCGTATACTAAATATTTAAAAGATACATTTATCTTGTGTAGCCTAGTTATGGGCACAGCGAGTTTATCCTTATTTCTAGTATTTACTAGTACATATTTACATTAAGTATGTATATAAAGATAAAATAAATAATGGATACATCGGGAGGCTGGGCTATTATAATTTAAAAGACCGATAGGTCTTGGCATGAATCTGGATAAAACCAAAGTCATGATCAATGGTCACATTGATCCAAGGCCGGTGGTCGTACATGGTCACCTTCTCGAAACTGTTTCCGAGTACCTTAAGTAGATTCTGCAGTTGGGTAAAAATAATTTTGAGAAGGAAGCCAAATGGAGGATCCAGCTAGGCTATAGCTATAGCTAGGCGTATTTGGGAAACTACGTCAAGTCTTCTCGTCATCCATACCGCAATGCTTGAAAACTAAAGTTTTCAACCAGTGCGTCCTACCCGTTATGACCCACGGAGCTGAGACGTGGACACTCACGATAGGGCTGAAGACAGGGCGCTATGGCGCTAATTGGGGGAGGCCTATATCCAGCAGTGGACTACTATAGGCTGATGATGATGGTGATGATGTGGCTTATTGATTATTTATTACCTATAGGTATTTTACCAAAACTCTAGAACTAAACATAACGAAGAATCCATTTTAATGAGTGGAGCAAAATAGCCTAGTAATTCCCTAAACTTCTAAGAAATTTCTGAGTTGCGAGTGGAACTCCCGCCGGAGAGGCTACGAACAGAAGGCACGTGTTAGCTTCACTTTGAAGAACATGTAAGTGAGAACATCCGCAAACACACGCATACGAGATTATTGACGTCATCGCTGCACGCGTCGCTTGCTCGATCTGTGGACCCACGCAGCTCAACGCTGTCAACGCTATGCACGCGGTACACGTGTACCTACTTAGCTCCACTGTGCAAACTGTGGTTCGTCGTGGGTGACTTTTTATATATAATAATAATCAATAATAGTTAAACGATAAATAAATAATTTGTGATGCAGTGAAAACGTAGACCTAAGTCAAAGAAACGAGCCCGCGCAGCTAAAGTGCGCCCCGTGTCCGCGCACGGCGCCGCGTGCGCCGCGGTGGGACACCAGCCTTAGCAACCTCTTATTTATATTTGACTTAATGTTACTGTTCACAGTACAAAGTAATTCAATATCACCTTCTAGTAATTCTGTAGTCGTCAGGATGTCTATCTAAGTACAAGTGTCCACCTTACATAGGTGCACCAGCATCAGCAATAAGGTATATTTAGTTTGCTTCTACAGACACCTACTGGGCTTGCTGGTGTCAGCAAGTACCAATATATACAAACTGATTGCGAAATTGCCAAGAAAGAACTGTCATACGATCCTTCTATGCATTGTTAAATGAAAGATGTTCGTTAGTTATGGTTACAGTATAACCCAAACCGACTACGTCGCGCGCGCATCGATTCACTCTTCACTCGGAACTTTGGAAGCTCCTACCTCCTCTATATTGCCTAACACCCGTAGGTTGCCGCAAATAGATAAATACACAAAATAGAACCTACAGTCCACAAAATAAGGTATACTTCAAATAATAAAGATACTTGTAAATACGGTGTCGCAATGGTCGCGTGCCCGCGCCTGGTTATTCGGAAAATGGTGATTAGTGCATTCGCTATTGGATTCTCGCCCTTGTGGCCGAGACCAGTTTGTGCTGTGACTTGTATTGATAATGCAAGTTGTGAGTGTACGTGGGAGGAACTGACGTCATTCATATACCCATGATGAGCGGAACGGGCTCAAAATCTGCCAACAGTGCCTTTGATAAGAGTTGTTTGTGCATTTGCCCCACATTGCCTTGGAATCTAGAGATTTACAGGAATTACCTTATCATTATGATATTGTGGGTAGTTGGGGAACGGTAACGGACCATTACGTCATTTACAATACCGATGAGTTTTAAATGTACAGGTAGTGCACATGAAAAAATTATTCAATTATTCAAAACAATAATTTTAAAGTGAAACGCAAGAAAACGTCAATGCGTCAAATTACAACTTCCCAAGAAAAACATCTAAGTCATCACTGACAGGGGCACCAAACGCTTTTTATTATTAATTTTGATTTAAATTTCTTGATTATACAAATAATATTTTAGATTCATCATCCGCATCATCATCATCCATTGTTAGTCCACAGCTGGACATAGGCCTCCCGTAATGAGCGCCATAGCGCCCTCATTTTCACCAGCCCAGTTTGTTATCTAGCAGGGTGTACCACGTGAGATGTTGGAGTCCCCCTTACACGCCCCATGATTTGATTTTTGAGTGTTTCAAACTCAAAATCAAATCACTGGCTCATAAAAGCCAGTTGATGAAGACAATCCATAGAACAGGCGTCCTTCTCGCACGCAGGTGATAGTTAGGTGTCTGTCTCTCGCTGCGCCCCGCCCGCGCCCGCTGCAGCTGCCTCCGAATGGTTTCCTAGAACCCGTCCTCAGAGAGATGCTCATCATCAAATCACTGTCGCAACATGCTTTTCTCTGTAAATGCTTTGAGAACAAGTCACTTCGCATGTTTAGCGCACAACTTATGGTATGGCAGACTCACAGTGCCAATATTTTTTATATTACTTTATTATGGGTTTTGTCGCACACTATGGCAACATTTCTACAAGTAAAGTTATTTTTGAAAGGTAGATAGTAAGGTATAAATAAATAAATATTATGCTGGAATCTCACAGCATTATCTACCCTCAAGGTAAGCAGAGGTTGTGTTATGGGTACTAGTTATCGGATATACATAATAGATACACAATATACACACACATAGATAGATATTTTTTATTATACATAGAAAAACGACTAACCCGAAACAAATAGGTATCTGCAGATTGTACAAACATTTGTCTCGAGGCGGGAATCGAACCCGCAACCACCTGTGCCGCAAGCGGACATTCAGCCACTGCGCGACAGAGGTCGTCAATGTCAATGTATGTACATACATTTTGATTCCAATAATGTTTCGTACCTCTGGCCTCACCCTCGCCTCCGGCTGATAAGGGATCCGATAACAAACCAATCTCTGAGCGAGACCCGATTGAGCAAACAAGGTAAAGGTTTATGTAGTATAGCAGGAGGTAATGTAAGTATATTTTATACAGAACTTGTTGTTCATTAAAACTGGGACAAAATTTGGGGAAGTCCCCTAAGGCGCTGACCAGGCCATACTTTAAAAACTCGCTTAAATTACATCTTATAAAGGATTTCTCATTAACAATAGAAACGAATCGGAACTATAGCATATGCCATTGAAACAGTTTATATGACTGCAGACTGTTGCAAGGTATCTAGAGGTAGCTCACCTGATCTGATGCATACCAATAGTCCCCGCGACGCGACGCGACGCTGGCTGCAGCCCCGCTGTATGGCGATGCTGATGCCAGAATATACTCACCAGCTCTCTAGACCGTCTAGATCAGACGCAAACATATTTTTGAAACCCATAGGGTCTCGTTATTCTCGTTACCCTACGGACCTAGGTCTTCTGTGGGTTTAGGCGTTAGTAAGCACATAATGGGCTTATTAACGCCCATACAAAAAACAAGGTTGTAATGTACCTAACCCAAAGTGGGGGTACTTTGGGTTACAAGTAACATTACAACCTTATTTTTTTACCATAAATGTAAAAAAACTGAATTTTCCGGCAGTCGTAGTATTATACCTCAAAATGAACTAAAGCGCAATTTGTACTGTTTATTTATATATGGAGCTAATGGTAACAGTTAAGATTATACAAAGTCGTTGACTCTGATAATAAAATGGGTAAACCGATAACTTGTAGATTAGGTCTCACTCTGCACACAACCGCAGATTATTGTAACGACTATTTACTAATTCTACAGAAATTTTAGTGAATTTTGGTAGATTATATATATATATGTATATATCACCTTCCAGCTCAGAATAAACCAGAGAAACAGAAGAATATTCTACCTCTTCATACTTATGTATAGCGTAGGATCAGGATCACTGCCTAAGAAAGAAATTACTACAACTAAATATTCAATGATCAGAAAAAAAAATACACCCATAATAAAGCTAGCTTCAAGAACTAACATAAATATAAATGAGCTGGAGGAGGCCTGTACTCGAAAGGGGTCCTAACCAAGAAATATCTAATAATATTTTAATTAATGGAAATCTATATGTATAGGTACGTATAAAAAAATCAACATCTAACTAAGTAAATAAATGCATGCAATTTTATTTTTAAATCTAGACGATTGTATTTTTAATTTTAATTTTATATATCAATTATTTTATTTTATTTGACATACTTACATAATTAAAGTAATTGTCAATTACTTTAATTATGCACTATTATTTCATAAGGTTATGGAATAAATGGCTTTTTTATTTATTTGTATATCACCTAATCAGTGAGGTGCATCCCCTTGGCTTTGGTGTACCACAGGGGAGCATCCTGGGACCAACATTGTTCCTATATCAACGGACTTTGCAATATGAAACTTGATAATGGTAGAGTGATAAATAACATTTGCAGACGACACCGAGCTCTTTTTGTATGGGGACAATTGGAACGATGTTTTCTGCAGGTTTTCACAGTTAGGATGCAGTAGGGTTTGCAACTGGGTAAAAAGGAATATTCTAACACTCAATGTAAAAAAGTCCAACTACATGCCGTTCGTATTAAAAACCAGTCAACTTCCATCTGATGACCTCTCTCTGATTGCTCACAACTGTAATACTTCCTCGCTCCAAAACAACGTCTGTGCCTGTCCTTCCTTGCAACGGGTTAAAAACGCTAAATATCTGGGTGTCTACATGGACCAAACGCGCTCATTTAAAAATCATATAGACTCCTTATCCTCGCGACTAAGAAAGCTCATCTACGTCTTCAGAGCCCTAAAGCAGGCTGCCAACCGAAACATAGTCAAAATGGTGTACCTAGCCTTGTGCCAGCCAGTCATAGGAGTACAGTATCTCCTCTTGGGGGGTACCGCTAAAACTCATGTTATAAGGCTGCAGAGGACGCAAAGGGCCATTTTGAAGGTAGGCGCAGTTCTACCGTAACCCCTTCCTCCTGGACCTCGACAACGAGCACACGTATTACTTGGGACGTAATTTCTTTTTTCAAAATTTATTTCTAACATTTTAACTAAAAAATACAGTTAGTAAAAATAGGACAGCATAAACGCGATGGAGCTCGACCTAGCGCGCACCGCCGGCACGCACACATTCGCATCTACGCACAACTAGCGCAAGCAGTGACACCTCCATACCACGTGCCACCACTACCGCCCCCCGCATCAGCCCGCACCGCGCCACCAACACTCTAGGCTGGGATCTCCGCTGCGTACGAGGTACGAGTGAGTAACCGGTTATACCACCGCCTGAGCTTTATGCGCGCCTGGTACTACACTGCGTCCATTTTACTGAGCCATTACTATATAGCTGTGGCTCTCATAGCGTGGTTGTTTTAAAGCAATCCAAACGATATATTTATATTTTAAAAAGCCTTGACAATGTCATCATTAGAATCCTTCCCTCCCGGCACGCCCAGTGTAGCTAGTCCTCTACACATGCTACATGATTTGCGAAAGTCAGAGCTGCTCGGTGGTAATTCCCAAAAGAGCGAATCGGATAATGACAGACCGTGCTTCAGGTCAATCGTTAAATAGGCGAACGAAACGTAAAAACGAAAATCTTGACGATCACAAATACCGGTCTATTGTGGCCGATATGCGAATGAAGTTTTTTGCGCTAGCCTCTGAACAAAACAAAAAGCTTGAGATTCTCCAAAACACACTCACTGAAATTAAAGAGAAAAATTCTGAGTTATGTAATACTCTGGATTTCATGACCCTAAAGTACGAGGAACTGAGTGTTAGGTTAGAACGTTCAGAAAATGAACGTAGAGAAGAGTAATTGTATGTAAAGTTATTAGAAAATAAGATAGAGCAATTGGAAAAGAGTCTAGAGGTACTGCAGTAGAAATCAGAAATATTTCACAAAAATCAGACCTAGAGTCAAAAGAAGATTTGTGCAACCTGGTTAAAGAAATAAGAAAGATCTTGAATTCTTCGATACAAGCATATGATATTCGAGATGCCTACACCTACAGAATTAATACGAAGTCGGGTGAAATCAAGCCTATCACCGTTGAATTCAACAGCGTTATGGCAAAGAATAGATTTTTGTCGTCTTTTAAGGCATTCAATAAAAACCGCTAACCTGACCGTCTCACTTCTAAGCATCTTCGTCACGTAGGAGCTGAAAGGCCTATATATATCTCGGAGGCCCTAACTCAGAAGGCAAAAAAACTGTTTTATCTATCACGAGAATTTGCTAAGACAAATAGATACAGCTTTTGCTGGACTACGAACGGCCAGATCTTCTTGCGCGAACGGGAAAGCCTGCCGCATATCCACGTCAAGGTGGACCTGAGCAAACTAAGCACCAGGTCTACGGAAATAAATCCATGACTCTATGCGGAAAACATCTGCAATGGGTATAGTTTGATAAGTCCTTGGTTCTTGCATGCTTACTTTAGTCTCGCCTTAGTATACACTTATTGTACTTTGATTGCCGCAGTTAGTTGGTTTTTCATTTGTAAGTCGAATAATTACAATGATCTAAATAATTTAATTTTTCTTTGTAAAATGATTCGTATATATTTTCGTACGCTCCAAACTCTACGACCAGTATGGTCGTTATAATGATCACACTAGCCTCTTTTGCTTCAAATATGAATAGTATTTCCAATATATGTAATGAACTCGCCACCCTGGGTGCATCCTGCGCTTTGCTTTGCCTTTAGATGCTTGCCTCATGAATGCCGCACTTTTGTTCTGGATGACGACTCACACATGAACATTCGAAGCTTAAATAAGAATTTTGATGCACTCGTTCTGTTTCTTGCTAGCATAGAGGTCAACATCGACGTTGTGGTTCTGACAGAGTGTTTTATCAATTCTGTAACTCAATTTCCTGTCTTGGATGGTTATGCGTCACTACTCTACTAAGCCCATTAACAAAAACGACGGTGTTGCTATATTTGTTAAAAATACTTTAGTCCATTCAATTGACTACCCTAACATGACAGATTGCTCCGCTCTAGTTTGCAGACTCGGGAAGAATCTTGCTATTGTTGCCATATATCGATCGCCTTCTTTTCAACTCACTGATAATTTTTTGGAAAGCCTTGGAAACATCTTAACTAGTCTCTCTAGCATCTCAAATGTGGCAATAGTGGGCGATATTAATATCGGCACTTCTCCTGACAATATGTACGAGTCTGCTGACGAATATTTTTTTTTTCTTTTACCTTGCAACTCATGCGTATCTACCGACGAACTACTATTTGACACACGATCGTGCATGCCATGATCATGTTATTCTAAAATCAACCCTCAATTCTACAACTCTTGTTATGAACCCTTGTGTCACGGATCACTCCCCTATTCTGTTTTCTATCAGCCTTAAAACTGATAGGCAAACACCTGTAAGTAACGCATTGCAGTAAAACCGATTTAACCTCCGTCTCTACAGACGTAGAGCGGTATGACTTTAGTGATTTATTTAATATATTTGATGCCAATACGGCGATTAATTTATTTATTGGTAGAATCTCTGTAATTATTAATAAACATACACGGCCAATTAAAATACCTAGAAGCAAGCGTACACTGAAGCCTTGGATTATAAAAGGACTGTTGAGATGTATTAAAAGCAGGGATAATTTACATATAAAATTAAGAAAAAATCCTAACGATAAAATACTTAAAATCACTTTTACGCGTTATTGGAACTACTGCAATAAACTTCTTAAAAAACTTAAGCTTGAGTATGAGATATCTGAATTCGACAAAGCTAAAAACAATGCAAAGGCTACGTGGGAGGTAATTAAATAAATTACTTACAGAAAATAAATCGCCTTCCTCTACTGACTTACTTAAGATCCATGCAAACCCGGAACACTATGTGGATATGGTAAACGAGTATTTCGCTAATATAGGCAAATCTCTAGCAGACTCGTTAGTACACAGCACGCGTCCTCTTCCTATAGAATGTTCCACTTGTTCTACTACTCCACTTAAATCGTTTGGTCTCCTTGAGACTGATCCTGATGAAATACACACTATTATTCTTGGCCTTCATAGTGGCTGCGCCGTTGGTTGGGATAGGATGTCATCTGTAATATTTAAATACTGTAGTAATACCCTGGTACCTGTTATTTCGCAGCACCTGTGCAATATAAGCCGATCCACAGGAGTATTTCTTTATTGTTATTAACACTAAAGTCATTTAAAATGGGATAGGAAACACAGGAACTTCAACCGAGAAGATGGTTTCCAATTATCGGGAACCTGGAACCCTGTTGTGACAATGTGTAAGAATCGAAGAACCGCCGCGTTCTGATACCGTCAGTGTTGTGTGTCATGATCGAACTGCGGTCGATAATAATGAAACCTGTGGTAGTGGTAACGTTCGTAGCAAAAGACAGAAAATGAGGGTAGATCGGTATATCTGCTTATAAAAACGAACTCGCAGTGTCTTCAGTTATTCCGTGATCATGGCGCATGAAACTGTGCCGAAATATTGGAAAACTCAAAAATCAAATCATGGTAAATATCCCATTTTAAATGACTTTAGTATAATCTCAGATAGACAATACGGTTTCCGCGCTGGCAAATCCACGGAGGATGCAGTTCTTCAGGTTACTGAGACCATAATAAAAAACTTAGACCAACAATTCAAATGTATTGGAATCTTCCTGGATTTGTCTAAAGCATTTGATACCGTCTCTATACCTATTCTGTTGCATAAGCTAGAGAGCATCGGTATTAGAGGGCATGTTTTTAATGTGTTTCAGGAATATCTCAAAGGCCGCACCCAGTGCGTGAAGATAGGAGCATTTAGTAGTTCATAAACAAATTTAACATACGGAGTGCCACAGGGCAGCATATTAGGCCCTACGTTGTTACTAATTTATATTAATGAACTTTGCAACTTAGAGCTCATAGACTGTAGTGTAATAACTTACGCTGATGACACTGTGCTGATTGTCAAGGGCAGAACTTGGGCTGAGGTACGCGAAAATTCGGAAAAGGCCTTGAGAATTGTGATGAACTGGCTATCTCAGAATCTACTTACGCTTAACGTTAATAAGACTATGTTTATCCCTTTTGCTTTTAAATTTTCTTCTCTTCCTCCTGATGACTTTCAAAAAGGAGCGCATCAGTGTCTCAATTTTGATAGCGCCTTCTGTTCTGTCCTCTTATAGAAAGGGTTACTCATACTAAGTATATGGATGTCTACTTAGACCAAACACTATCTTGGCACTTCCATATTAACAAAGTCACGGGTAATGTCAGAAAGCCTTTGTATCTGTTCAAAATCCTTAGATCCTCTGCAAATAAAACTGTCCTAAAAACTGTTTACGCGCTTGCTCAATCGATTGTCTCTTACTGTATTTCGGCTTGGGCCGGGGCTCCTATGACCACGTTAATCAAACTTAAACGAGCACAAAGAGCCGTTTTGAAAGTAACGTGTAAAAAGCACTGGAGGTTCCCAACTGCAGCCCTTTACTCAGATTGTAAAGTTCTCACGGTTAGACAGCTCTTTATACTTCAAGCAGTCCTTAGGTCCCACCATGAGGTGCACCTCATCCCAGTGGAGCCAAATCGGAGAAGAAGAGATATAGTTTTTCGAAACACATTGGCATCGCATAGGACAGTTTTTGCTAGTCGACACACATATATTATTGGCAAAAAGTTATATAACAAAATCAGCTATCACATTGAGATACGTACATTACTTAGGAGAGGTTATAAGGTGCTAGTAAGAAACTGGTTGCTTACCAAAATATTGATGAGTTTGAGTCCTTAATGCTAAGATAGTCCTTTTAGTTTCTTAACAAAGGAAAATTTGAATTTTTAGCTTATTGGAACCTGCGAATTTAATTTCTTTATTATAATAAAAAAAAAAAAAAAAAAACATTATGTTGTTTAATTTTTATTCCATTATGAACTTAATTCATATAGGTAAGACCCGATTTTTATTATTTATCAATTTATTATTTAATTCCAATGGAAAATGTTTTTATTGAAATGATAACCAACCTACTCAAACAATCAATTATACCTATGTTTAAAATATATTTATATGTACAATTGTTAATTTACAGCACGAATTTTTTAAAGATTTTACCATTTTCATTAATAAATTTATATGATTCTTGATATTGTATACTATACTTAAATATATGTAATGAAACTCAATCTAACTTAGTTATAAGTTTTTGAACTGATTTTCTCATGTTGAATACGTCAATTGTAATCAATTTTTATATTACTATAATTAAGATCAATGTAGTAGATTTATCATATAATATTCATATCACTAGTGGCACTTATATTTTATACACGTCCTTGGAAGGGATACCTACAGTACAAGTCTTCACGACTTAGACGTCACTTACTCTCTTAGTTATATATTAATTTATATTTTGAAAGTATTGTATAATGTGTTATATTTATAATGGGTTCCCTAGCACAGACCTTTACACGGACTGGGCGGTAGTTACCGTGAGGCAATACTTCCTGTTGCAAATAGTGCTAAGCCAACACACTAAGATAACATACAATAAATACCAAATAACAAATAAAAGAAGAAAAGGTAAAGTCTGCACTGCTCTACAACTTCATACAAAACATGCCAATCGCTTTTCACTTTTTCTGGGGCCTTTTATATACAATATTGTAAATGCAAAATTGTCAATCTCCTCATTACCTAGAATAAAATGTAAGTCAGCTGTTACAAACTGGCTCGAAGTTACGAGGACACGGAAAAACTACTAGTAACACTCTCGTAACTCTCATTATGTCTTTCAATTTACTAACCCTACCAGCCCTATCCCCCCAAGCTTTCTCCCTCCCAGCATATTTACCCAATCGACCAAAAACCGAAACCCTCGTTATGTTTATTTTTCTCTACTTTATTACTTATGTAGATACAGCACTCAACTTCCTAGTCAAGTATAGCATTACAGTACATAATCTATATAATACACCTGATTTACTTGCTACTCTACATTTAATATGAATGTCTCATATGAATCTACGGTTATTCTCTGTATATAATAAATACATATTGTTTTCTTATTCTTAGTACTTAGCTCATATACTTATTTTTTTGTGTTTGTTCTTAGTCATTCTCTAAAGCAACTTTGTATATCATTTTATTATTTATTATAACTTTATTATTATATTATTATCTTATATTTATAGCTATAAATTAGGCAGTTAATTGACTTCGCTTACTTTACTTTACTGTTAATTTATATTCTCATTGTTTTAGTTTTATCATTATAACACCCGCGGAGTGGGGGCACTGGTGACGTGTAGTACAGGTTTTATTAACCTACCTCCAGCACCAGCCCCTCACAAAACAGGTCAATAATGTGATCATAAAATGTATATTATATACGAACATTTTTGTAAGACCTTCTTGTGAGTGGAAAACAAATGTATTTATTATTATTATTATATATATATATACTTTTAGTAACAGGTAGCGCATAGGGCTATAGAGCGCACTATGCTCGCTGTCTCTCCCCCACTCCCGAGCGTATAGGATAGGTAGGCACTTAACGTGGGAGTACGTCTAACTATAATTGTAGATTTGGCATGCCGATGGCAAGTAATTAATAAAAAAATTACTTTGTCAAAATACACACTGCAGACATCTCTATAGCGATGCGGTTCCTATCTAAATATATTTAATTAATAATATCTACATGAGTGTTCAGATATTTATCACCTGGAAGCAATTTGAACATGATGGCTAGCACGCGTCGACACATTTCAAGACTCGAGGGAATCGACCAACAGTCTTTCAGCAGGGTTACCAGCTTATAAAAAAATTCGCTGTGATTTTGACTAAGTTGACAACGCTTCTAATTTTTATGCTAACAAAGCAAGCTATTTATTTGTGTTTTTTAATAGTATTTACAAAAATAGTAAATCGTACCCATACACGAAGTAGGTACCTACATAATTATTTTTAAATAAACTGAACTCTTGCAGTGTGTTTAGGCGCCGGGCCAAGTCACCGGGCCAGATGGGATACACTCTAATAACGCCCGTGTCAAAAATCAAAACTTTATGACGAAAGCTCATGGTCGGGACCACACGGCTAGACGGGTGATCCTCACTTGTGGGGAAATATACAACTTTTAGAAACATTAATAGCTGGTAACCCAAAAAACATCGCGTGCGGAAAATTTGTATCTTTTTACAAGCCTTACAAATTAGTCCCGTGTCGAATCGCTAGGGGCTTTGAACATGTACGTAAATTAATTTATAAAAAACCCCATGTTTTTTATAATTTTGGCACACGCTTTAGGAATTCCGGTAAACTACAAATTTGCATGTTTTTGTACAAAAATTCTTTGAATTGCTTAGCATTTTTAAGACGGTTTAACACGTGTTTTGAATTTTTAATATACTGTCAACTTTATGTACAATTTGCGCAGACACTTGTGCACCGAAGCTTGCGCCTTGGCTAGTCTCCGTTGAGAGGCCGACGTGACCGAAATTCGGCAAAAAGTACATCCATTAATTGTACAAAGGCGAAAGTATGCGAGAGAACATTATAATATTCTAATAATTTTAACCGTTATTCGGGGAAAAAAGATAGGGAATATCGCGAGTGAAGCAACTGACAAAAGCTGGTTCCAATCATTCGCTCAATTATTAACCCTTAATTGGGCCTGAGCAAAACAGTGAGGTTATGTAGTAACTGTACTGATTTATTTAATGTAGATAGGGAAATAAAGAAGACCAGTATTCGTTATTTTGATATTTGTATTTCTAAATATACAAAAAAATTGCCTTTATAGGACCTGTATGGAAAATGTTCTTGTACAGGAAAATTATTTCCCATATCAGAATTACAATGCAACCTTTCAAAACATGGAGCTGGACATAAGTCCAGCTCCATGTTTTGAACAACTAAGTACCTACATAAAGTTATTAAAGTCAGTATCTTGCAAAGTGGAGCGAGTCCTTGAATGTAAGTTTGTAAGGAGCGGACATTGGAAGATTAAGTTTGTTTGCGCTCAGTGCAAACAAGCGGGAGCAGTGTTTGCCGATCGATAAGAGACAAGCGATCGATAGGTCGGATAGCATCTCAGGGTACATCACGGGCTAACTCTTATATAATGCAAGTGAAAAATATAAACGTCAGATTTAACTAAGTTAAAGTGAAATAATCAATAAGTAGATACATACTGTAAATAAACAATGCTGGACAATTCACACGATCACACGGCATCATGTAGCTCAGCTAAGCAGAACTTGTGTCATGGGTACCAGGTAACTGATTCCTACACATCATTCAATCATTAAATAGATATCGTTTTTATTATATAGTTGAAACACAATAGATCGAGCACACATTTGTCTCGAGGCGGGAATCGAACACGCAACCTTCTGCGTCGCGGGCAGACCTTCGTCCACCGTGCCGGTACAGCCGTGTAGGGCTTCAGCATGACACACACGTATAGAACAACTATCAGAGGGTACCAAACCTACGACTAATACCAAGTTCAATGAAGACCTCCACCTTTACTAAAGGTATTCGCAAGGGGATGACTGTCTCTGAATTACTAATAACCCTGTCTGTTTATTTAATTATCTGTACAAAATACAACCTATATTATAAAGTGGAATGGAAAGGTTTGATTGTTTGTTTGTATTGAATAGGCTTCGAAACTACTGGACCGATATGATAAATTTCATTTCATTTATTCAGTTCCACCGTAGACACACATGTTACACTTGATGTCGGTCAGTTGTACATAAAAATAATATAACAATGTTATTATAAAACACACATTAATTTTGACATAGGAAACACCATAAGGGATTGTTTTAGAAAAAGCAGACAGACATGCCTTGTTTAAAAATTAAACACAACATTCATAGATAATATTTATAACAGTAAAACATTATTTCATCGTTGAGGAGCTACACTATGTATGTGCGGTGAACATAGGCTATATTATGTTTTCAAAAAAGTTAGGGATCCTTAATCAAATCACTTTCATGTTTTTACCAACTGGCCGCAAACCGTTTTTTTTGCAAAAAAAGTACCTAGGTACAGTAAATATTTTTCATTTTTTTTGCCTAAAAAACTACATATATTTGTTAGTATATATAGTATAATACACATACAAATCCTACTACAAACATTCAGAACGCACTAGTAATTATGATTAATTTTAATTAGTTTAAGGTATTAGTATTTTAATCAGTATTAGTTAAGTAAGCTTCCAAGATTCATGGCATTTACAAATAGCCGTGTTTAAACAGCATATCACATTCATATCTCGCAAGTGTATTTGCATAAGCTAAGTGATCCCTGAATGTTTACCTTGATGATAAAAACGTCGGTTACGTACAAGCTAGGCCCCATAAACATTATAAACATACAGAATTATTTATCACACAAACTAAATACTTACTCGAAGAAATATTATCAAAACACATTTACCCTATTTGCAGGCATATCAAGGACTATGTCCTTGTTTTATGGATTGAAGACGAAATAAATAAAAACCGGCTCGAATCCCTTTATTTTACACTGAATTCGGGTGAAACTGCGGGAAACAGGTAGTCGAACATAATTTCGAAGCTGTTTTATGCTGTGATGGATTAAGATTTGCACATCACCGCGTTTTAGAGACTATCTTTAGATGTGCGTTAAAAAGCTTCTAGTGTGACATACACTAGCTAGATGAATATGTTCACCGGGAATAGTGTAGCTTCCCAACGCGCAACGGTGTGTTTTATTGATTTATCCGACGAAACGAGAAACAAAAGCGGTGATTCTATGTTCGACTGTATGTATTTTCGTATGTCCGACGATTTCTCCGTAAATTATTGATCGATCTGGGAAATTCTTCGCAATTGTATGGAGAGGAGAATTACATTATTATGGGACCACTTGGGGGTCACCCCAAGTGGTCCCATAATAATGTAATTATATTAACGAGGAACAAGTATTTGCCCTGAACAACAAGTCACTTTTTAGTTATGTCAAAACAATCAAATTATCCAATTAACAAAATGAGTATTAATAGTTTTAATCTTGATTCGCATTCGTTTTACAATCAAATTCAAAAAGCATTCCTAAATTAACCAAAGCACGGTACATACCGTAAAAGGTAAAAGCATCTACATTTTTGAAATAAGAATTAAAAATATTTCAGAGCGGAGAAGACGTCAGATCTCGATTGTAGAGTCGTGTGCAGGACCTCATTCAGGATGAAGCTTATCTATACTAATATTATGTAGCCTGTAACTTATTTGAAACCTACAAATTAAGATAGGCAGCGCTTGCGTTTTGACTTTTGGGCGCTATTTTGACTCTCCTTTACCTCCCTACTTCATTATTTTAGTTCGGGTAAACTCCGTTTGGCGCCACCTGTCGATGACGTCAAGCGGGTCGCTCGCAAAGTTTCCTTTCCTCAGTTGGCGTTTGTCTTTCGTTGCGACTGGTTGGGTGCAAAAAACGACGAAGTCGTTCGAAATATATTTTGGATTTATTCCTAAAGTATATAGTAAATTCAACTCCAGACAAACAGTAAGTAAATTGTCCGCGGTAAAGGACAAATACAACAAAGCCATTTTAAGGAAAATCCCTCTAGCTACAAATATATCTTCCAGGCAAAAGAGTTCGGTGATGCCGTGGTAAAACTAGGAGGAGGCTCTAAAGTGTTTCGAAGACCATTTTTACCTGCCGAGGGTAACCAGGTCACACACAACCGACCGTACTTGCCTGTCGAGGGCAACCAGGCCGCACCACAGCGCTCAACCAACCCCGTGGTGCCCTTTCGAGGGTATAGCCACTCAAATCGAAACTAGCAAGCTCCCGATTCCACTCTGCTCCAGCCCACATTTTAAAAATAATACAGGGTTACCGAATACCCTCTTTGGCGAAACCACCTTTACGACTTGTTTACAAAAACCTATCCCAATTACTGTCGTCACAAGAGCTAAGCGCGGAAATACGGCAGATGTTCGAAGATTTGGTGATCGACGTAGCGCCTCCAAACCCAGGTTTTATCTCAACCATGTTTCCTGTAAAAAAAAACAGATGGTACACAGAGACCGGTTTTAAACCTAAAAGCCTCAAACTTTTGCCTACAACCAAAGAAATTTCAGCTGATAAATATGCAGAGAGTACCTCATTTCCTGCAAGCCGGAGATTTTATAATGAAAATCGATCTACAACAGGCTTATTTTCATATACCGATCGCGAAGTCGCACCGTTGATTTCTAACGTTCATTTTCAACGGCACAACGTACCAAATGACCTGCCTAGCATTCGGGCTCGCAAGCGCACCATGAACCTTTGCGACCTTGTCCAATTGGATAGCGCAGAAGCTCCGAGAAAAAATTATAAGGGTCATAGTATACTTGGATGACTTCCTCCTGGTGAGTCATTGTCCTCAAGTTCTTCAACAACATAATGAAAAAGGGCATCGACCTTATGAACAAGCTCGGATGGATAATAAACAAGAGAAAGTCGTCCAATATACCCGCTCAAGATATAGAGTTCCTCGGAATTCACTGGAACACCCGACTAAACCGAAAAAGTCTTCCAGCAAAGAAGGTAACCTCACTAAAAAACCTACTTCTTCGCGCTCAAGGATCAAAGAAACTATCACTATTAGATCTTCAAAAGATTATGGGAACGCTGCAGTTTTCCAGCTTTGTAATAAACAACGGGATCCTAAGATACCGCAATATTCAGTCGTGCATAAACCAGGCGCTGAAAACGGGTGTGGAAGTCCCATTGAGTCCTGCTGCCAGGAAAGACATCGAATAGTGGCTACAGAACATATTCACAACAAGCGAAATTTGGTCAGCCGCAGTATTCTACCATATAATCACAGACGCCTCAGCAAGGGGTTGGGGAGCTTACGTCAACGGCAATCACATTCAAGGTCCGTGGATGCCAGAAGAGCTGCATTGTCATTCAAACCTAAAAGAGTTACTGGCTGTTTACAAAGTGCTTACCCACTGGAGTGTAGCCATCAATTGCAGCAACAGGACCGTCCTTGTTCAAAGCGACAACCGAACTGCCCTAGCATTTTTACGCAGACAAGGCGGCACGAAATCCATCGGTTTGCTGCAATTGACAAGAATGATTTATCATCTTTTAGAACAATACAACATCGATCTAATAACCAGCTACCTTCCAGGCACACTGAATGGTATAGCCGACAGCTTCTCCAGGTACAAGGCTTTAAGCGTCGTGATATCTTTTGTTTTAAGTATTTTAATTTAATTTTTAATTTTTGTTTGTGCATATTTTTAAAATTGTAATTGTATTTTTTGTGATTTGGGTTTTTTGCCTGAAATAAAGATTATTATTATTATTTACCATGATCTCGGGCCATAAAGTGACCCGGTCCTTTGGAAGGCTTGCGTGGGGCCGTAGCCAACAGCACATAGGCCCTTTGAGAAGTTAATCTAAAGGCGATGGCTACACATAGCGGGTATCATCCTCGGGTGCACAATATGATACACCCAAATATGGTATCCGCCAGGTGTAGAGACTATTGCAAAGAAAAATGAAAGAAATAAAACCAGGCTTAAGTCAATCATAATGTTAAGAAGAATGGCAGACGGTGGCTTGCCGAATGCTGGATGGGTTCCTTAAAAAGCCGGAGTAAATTACCGGAGAGGAACAACATCGGCGCAAACGACTGAGGGGTGTCGAGAGGTGCGGCCCCGATTTCACCATCACGAAGACTGCTCGTGAGCGGGTTTCCTCGCTATTACGCCATAAGACACTTCCACCCCCGAGTCTACATCCTAAGATGCATCTCTCGCGACTCCACTCAGACCGGCCAATGAAGGCAAGCAAGAGGTGGGGATCTGGTTCTCTTGGGATGCCACTCCGCAAGCGAAGACGAGAACCAGGAACTTCCCCGGGAGCACTCGGTACCCGTGGTGTCGCTACTCACTAACAGCTCGCCACAAGCTACAGGCTGCTTCAATACCTTAATATAACTATTTGAATTATTCAATTCGGACATTCCATTCGAAAGATATCACGAGTTCAAAAATGTAAGTATTAGAAAAAAGTAGCATGGCTCACACTCGGCTAAGTATAAATAACTATGCGAAATAGGCGTCACTAGGGGTACAAATACGGGAAATAAACGGCTGCAAATAAATTATGAATAATAAAAATAAGAAATACCCGTGCGAAGCCGGGACGGTCCGCTAGTGTATTATATGTATCTACGTACACTAACGTTCATGCATATATGGACGTCTGTGGCCACAAGTATGATGGAAAAAAAACACGTTTGGTTATTACAATGATCGATAGTTAGGACCTGAGTTGAGTTTTAAATTTTAAGCTGTTTATTGTTTGTCGGTATGTAACTCTGTCTCACCGCTGCTGCTGGCCAAGAGAGCATAGAGATACTAACAAAGTCAAACTCAAAATAATTTATTTCTTTAGGCTTACAAAACAAGCATTTAGACAAGTCAAGTGTTTTACTATAAATTATTAACAAATAAGATGATTTTACTGTTGACTTCAACTTTTTGTCCACCAGTGGAAGAAGTTAAAAATAAACCACTAGTACGAGTAGGTATCACTTATATGTCTAATACATTTAATTTGCTTATCTAATTCTAAATGCTATTTTAGATACATGTCAATATTTATTGAAAGCTAAGCTCGACATTGAATTTCGTATATACTCGTAGGTACTCGTCGGTGTGGAACTGAGCGGTATCTGGCCAAGCATTATCATCATTATTGAACTCATCTATGGAGTAGAAAGCCTTCTTCATATGATGTTGTTTTATGTAATAAAAAATGTTGGTATGTAATGTTAAATGGGTGTTTTTTTTATGTAATGTTTAAAACAATAAATTTTTATTACTGTTGACTTTCAAACTTCATGGTTCTAAAACTCTAACGAGAGCAAATACCTAGCATGGGGGTCTAGGAAAGCCACGACCTCCGACAAGTATTATATTTATTTTGTGCATATGTCGTCGCAAATGTGCAGCTATGTAGGATTGAAACTTAATCATTTAAACGTTTAAACAACGATTTAGTAGCCGTTAGTCAAAAACGAAATTTGAACAATTTCAATTTAATATGCACTTCAACCACCACGCATTTCGACCTACTTCCATTTCAAAATTAACAAGAAATATCCAGTTTGCCCCCGTGAGGTGGAAAACAGGAATCGAAAAAACAGGGGAAAACTCGAATTGAAGTTTCCCCCTCACCGTTTTTTCTAATTCCATTTTCATCCCTTATACACTTGAATGATATTTTGGTGAGGTTACAGAAGAAGTCCGTCCCTGTCCGGTCGTGGTCGGGTCCCATCGTGCGCGCGGTATCTCGCCATCTCGCTCGCTCCTCAAGCACGACTTGCAACAAGAGCACGCAAACAGAACCACATAGATAGTATCGGTGCCCTGCCCGTGCCCTGCCCGCTGATACCAGCCAGTGATTTGTGTTCCGACCTCCAATAACTGATCTTTTTGGAGCCATCGGCGGCACCACAAAGGACTTTGTTATTTTACGAGCCGTTGGTCCTACGCCTGACCCCTCACCGGTCTGCCGTCCCGTCGGAATATGAGATTGAACACATGAAGTAAGTGTATTCCGCCGTACAAGTATCTAGAGACAACAAGAAAACTTCCGATGGATGATTTCTTAGTGATACATTTTTATAAAATTAAATTAGAACTAAATTTTATAAAAATAAGCCGAATCTATGGGTAGAATAAATTGTTTTCTAATATGTCATCATCATCATCAGCCTATGTGCCTTCGGTTAGTCCACTGCTGGGCATAGCCTCCCCTTATTAAGAGTGACACAGCGCCCTGTCTTCAGCTAGACTCATCCAGCATCTCCCTGCGGTCACAGGGCGTCCTACACTACGTTTGCTGAGTCGAGGTCTCCACCCAAGAACACGTTTACCTCAGCGCAGCGGTTGTGTATTTTAATATGTATGCAAAAGTTACAAAAAACCTTAAAAATTAAGTGGTCTGGCAGTCGCGCGAAACCGGGGCGGGCTGTTAGTATTAGAAGAGATCTCTGCCGAAGGGCACGTGGTAACTGCGAGCGCACGCTGGGGGCCGAGGGCAAGGCATTTCGCTGGCGCGTGAGAAACACTACTTTTTAGTATACGGCGACTAATTGTTCGTAATGAGAACATCCAAGCCACTTTAAATTGTTTTTGCTCTGTTGTAACTTGTATTGTAACCAAGGGGCTCCATGCTTAGAATGGTTTGTGGCCAAATAAAAAAAAAATATCATTTCCATGTTTTCTTTACCTGCCTACATAATCAGCACAAATACGTCAAACTGTCTCCCCGCACGAGTGGGATACCATACTCACCCTCGGCAGGTGCATAGTCATTGCGCTGGTGAACATAATGTAAGTGTAGGCTTTCCCTAGTGTAAGTAGGGATATTTATTTAACCAATGAAAATAAAGATATATTTGATATTTTGAAATTAACACAACACAGAAGAAATTTCTTTGTAGACAATAAAATACTCAAATAAAAATAATAAAGTATATGTTTAAGTATTGTGTTCAAAGAAATATTTTTTTAGGATCTTAAAATTTTGTATAAAATTTTAGCCTTTTGTAGGTATATAAATTTCGCCTATAGAAGTGGAACGAAATGAAACGACTAATTTTGAGGGCCTTTTTTGTGAGTGCTTTAGGCTTTGATTTATCAATAATATCTAGCGCGAGTGTTAAAACTGCTAGCTGCTAACTATCGCACCCATTAGCGTACGACGGATGGCCTGCTGTTTTGTAGAGCGACGCTCTATCAGAAGCAGAGAAAGAATGAAATAAAATAGTTCTTCCCGGTGTATGTACACCGGAGAGCGGGCAGCAGCGTCCCATGCAGCACAATCGTTACACTGCGATCCCCAACCCGCATGCCTAGCGTGGGGATTATGGGCATCAACCCCCACTGGATCGATACGCCAACAGAATGTGGTCCCCAGTTCCCGGTAACGGCGGCGGGGCAGGGGTTGCAGGAATCCCCGGGCTACCACACATTACCTAAATTGACCCTGGATGCGTTTAACGGACGCACTCTGAGGCTCGACCATCATCTAGCGTAGTTAGAAGTGGAGTTAGAGAACATTAAATGGCATGTTCTGGGGTTATGTGAAGTCCGTAGAGAGAGGGAGGACTCCGTAACCCTAGACTCTGGCCATCTTCTCTACTTTCATGAGGGTGATAAAACATCCCAGGGTGGCGTAAGTTTCCTCGTCAATACGGCCCTCTCTAACAACGTCCAAGATATCTTCAGTGTGTCGACCAGGGTAGCATACCTGATCCTTCGGCTGTCCAAGCGGTACAGCATGAAGGTAATTCAGGTTTACGCACCGAACTCGGCACACTTGGATGATGAAGTGGAGGATATGTATGAAGACATATCCAAAGCCTTACATAACACCACCAAGGCCCACTTCAACGTTGTCATTGGGGGACTTTAACGGCAAGGCCCAGACTGGCAACGGTTCCCGAAAAGGCCCTCATGGTTATGGAGTTAGGAATCACAGGGTGCCCCCTGTGATTCCTAACTAATGTTGTTAACTTCCTTGAGAAGGAGGGGCTGTTCTTAATGAACAGCATGAACATGGCAAAGCCCCGACACTGTGACTAAAAATGAGATCGACTTCATCATGACGGATAGCAAGCACATATTCAGAGATGTCTCTGTGATCAACAGGTTCAATACCGGATCTGATCACCGACTCCTCCGAGGATGAGACTCATGGGCTGATGACAAAAAGACGGGAGACCACCCAAGCGACTTTGTCAGAGAGGTCAGACCTGAACAAGCAGATTGCGAAGATGGTACGGCACGACCTTCGGAACTCCAACACGCGCCTCAATGAAGAGGCGTTAGAGCGAAACCGAGGGTCCAAAGTATTCACTCAGCAGCTTGGCAGGAGCCACCTGACGAAGCTTAAAACGCACGACGGGAGGACCGTATTGTCAAAGCCGGAGATATCAGCCGAGAAAAAGGGTTAGAAAAAGGGCCGATTATACGCTGCACATGCCCCTCGTTACCGGCGAGTTGACCAAGATTCCAGAGCCACCCTGACACGCCACTACACCGACGAACTACCTGACATCAGTCAAGACGAGATCGTGTTAGCTCTAATACAGCTTAAAATGGAAAAGCCCCCGGTGAGGACGGAATTACTTCAGAGCTTCTTAAAGCCGGAGGAACTCCTATAATACAGGAGCTACGGAACCTCTTTAACACCGTCCTTCACAGTGGGAGAACTCCAAAGGTGTGGAGCGGGAGTTTGGTGGTGCTCTTTTTTAAGAACGGAGATAAAACCCTTCTTAAGAACTACAGACCTTTCTCACTCTTGAGCCACGTCTACAAGCTTTTCTCACGAGTGGTCACGAACTGTCCCGCCAGGAGACTCGACGAGCCACCGGAATAGGCTGGGTTTCGCGGAGGATATGGCACCATAGACCACATACACATGGTGAGGCAGATTATACAGAAGTCCGAAGAGTATAATCAGCCCCTGTGTCTGGCTTTTCTGGACTATGAGAAGGCATTTGACTCTGTCGAACCTGGGCTGTTCTGGATTCTTTACAGCGATGCCAAGTAGACTATCGTTATATCGAGGTGCTCAGATGTCTCTACGAGGCCGCCACCATGAGTGTGGGGCCAGCAGTCTAAACCCATTCAATTGCGCAGAGGAGTGAGGCAGGGGGATATCATATCCCCGAAACTGTTCACGTGCGCATTGTAGGATTTGGTTAGGTTGCTGGACTGGAAAGGAAAGGGCATTAACATAAACGGCGAGTACATCTCACACCTGCGATTCGCTGATGACATAGTCTTAATGGCGGAGTCGCTTGAGGAACTGAACCGGATGCTGGACGGCCTAGCTTCAGCCTCCCGATGTATCGGGCTTGAATCTTGGCATGAATTTGGATAAAACCAAAGTCACATTGATCCAAGGCCGGGGGTCGTACATGGTCACCTTCTCCGTCAAACTGTTTCCGAGTACACTTACTATGGGCAGATTCTGCTGTTGGGTAAAAAAAAAATTCGAGAAAGAGGCCAAAAGGAGGATCCAGCTAGGCTGGGCAGCATTTGGGAAACTACGTCAAGTCTTGTCGTCATCCATATCGCAATGCTTGAAAACTAAAGTTTTCAACCAGTGCGTCGTAACGAATACATCTGACAGAGAACCAAAGTTATCGACATAGCTCTAAGAATTAGCAAGCTGAAGTGATGATGACTTCTACCTCCATGGTGCCGAATTTATCATACAACCTTTTTTAATTAGTTAAAAACTCAGACTCTGAACCTTCTTGGTGTACTTTTATTTTAATTTGCTTTGCGCGCGTCATTTTCATTTCTCTTCACCTCATATTGTTATAATAAGCGTAGGTTAACGTGAAAACAAGTGAAAAACCTAAAATGAGTGATTCTAGCGATGGGGAAGTTTTTTTGACGCCAACAGAATTGACTAAAACTGTTAAAAATGTGCAAATGAGCTTTTCCCTCAACAATCACGCAAGAAGTATTTGAAACAGTACGATATGTTATGTATAATTATTTCAATCCAAAGGTTGTCTGGAAGAGATCGCTTTTAAGCGATAAGGCCGCCATTGTATTTGTCGCATATAATGTTTTTTTTTTGTAATGATTATGGTGTACAATAAAGAATGTTTGTATTGTATTGTATTGTGTATAGAGTGCTCGCCACCACTGAAGTCTTACGGCAAAAGCGGGTTCTAAACAACATTACATACAACAACAACAGCAACATTTAGTTCTACGAAGATAGCAGCGCCGCCGCGTCTACCGGACTTCAGTGGTGGCGCGGACTCTATGTTTAACACATGGCGACTAGCAAAACTTTCTCAGAAAACGACATAATATGTAGGTATGTAACTGTAGTTGTAGTTAATACCTAAACTGAAATAAAAGTACGTATATCGTGATAAAAGTAGTATCTTGTGACTGTAAATGTGTTATTTTTTTGCATTTAGTTATTTCCTCGCTGAGGGAGGTGGAATGAAAAGTGCTCTTTGGATTCTAATTTGAATCTCTCCGCTCGCTACGCTACGTTAAAGAGCACTAGAAAAATCTTTCACTCGGCATTGTGCTGAGTGCACACTGATGGGACAGCGCCTCTCTAGCGTTATCATCAGTGTAGGAAGCATGTAGGTACGTACTAGAATAATCAATTTATTGGTAAAAAACTAATTTTACAAGTCACATAATAATTATAAATTAGACAATAATCAAATAACTGATAATTAGATTATAATAAATGTATACATTTATAACTAAGTAATAATACTCAAGATATTATTAATTTGTTCGCACATAATCGTCAATACTGTAGAACGCCTTCTCGACGAGCCACGATTTAAGTCTTCGTTTAAAGGAAGACAGACTAGGTGCTGTGACTACCTGATCTGGTAAGTTGTTATGCAACGCGGGTCCCAGCACGTGCGTGAGTCTTTCCGACTTCGCCAGTCTGTGTGATACCGCAGATAGCTTGCCAGCTCCACGAGTGTTGTAGCATCGCGTGTGGTTATCTCCGTCCTACTACGTACACTACATAGCACTACATTATACCCACAAGGAAATGTTTACCGCAGGCGGCGGCGGCGCGGCGACGCGGGCGGGGGGCGGCGGCCAGCCCTGATGCGTCGAGAAAACGCCTAACAAACCGAATCCACTTATTATCGGCCTATTAGATCCTTAAAAATTTCGATAATAATATGTTCAGAGTGTTTATTATATCCATTTTATTATATCGCCTCTTTATGATTCTTATTACAAAGGTGTAAGACACATTTTACTAGAGAGCGCCTCTAGGTTCGTAAATTAGCTTTGTTCGACCCGCTTTTGAGCGGAACGAGTCACGATTTTTTTTTACTACAGTGGATACTGGTTAACCATTTTGTCTCAGTATAAGTCTAGACAGTATGGAAACTAGGAACAAACACTCGAAACGGCACTCTCACACAAACATGCACATCGACACGGCCTCTAAGCGGTTTTCGCGGGATGTCAGTAGCGGTTGTCGCGTCTAGACGAGCGGTCCTGTGCAAGTTTTGTTTGTTGAAAAATGACCCGCCACAGAAATTGCGTTGCATACGGCTGTCTGAACTCAGATTCATCAGAACCGTCATTTCCGTCATGGGTGTCATTTTCATGGTTTTCGAGGGTGCTGAAGCCGATACTGCTGTCAAAATGTGAATCCAAAATGGCGGCTGCCTTAAATTATCAACTTTTCCGTCATGGGTGTCATTTTCATGGTTTTCGAGGGTGCTTAAGCCGATACTGCTGTCAAAATGTGAATCCAAGATGGCGGCTGCCATAAATTATCAGTTTCGCCGTCATCGGTGTCATTTTGATACACACATCACATCACGGAGTCAGTTCAAAACTGCTTCTATCGTTTAAAAGTTTTGTATTGAATTAGGTCACATCTGAGCGAAGAACTTCGAGTCCAACTTGTAGAGTCATTAATCCGATCAAAATTAAATTACCTACTATGATATAGTTTTTGGTCCCCGTCTTTTGAAACGTACTCAGCGTCTTATCCAGAGAGTTCAAAATGCTTGCGCTAGGTTCTGTTTTGCGATACCGCCACGAGAACATGTTACCCCATTTCTTAACCAACACTACATCCTTAGAATGAAGTCGCGCAGAAAACTCCATTTAGCTACTCTTATTTTCGGTGTCGTCAGGTTTGGTGTGCCCTCTTATCTCTATGATAAGCTTACTTGGTTTAAAAGAGACGGAACGAGGAGAAAATGTTGCCCTATTCTAGCAACGCCACAAGGTTCTTCTGCTGCTTTCAGGGGTAGCTTTCGTTACGCAGCAACAAAATGCTGGAATAATATACCGCCGCCCTTCAAGGACCTGAGACATATAAATACGTTTAAATTAAAATTAAAGCAGTTCCTCCTCAGGGCTCAGAAGGAGGATGAAAGTCTTAAAGATAACGACAGATCTGTTATCTGAACTATCATAGCATAAGAGTTCTTTAGTACAGGTAAGTACTATAAATATTGTCTCCAAATCTGTTTCCAAATAAAAAAATAAATTCCAAATTCCAATAGTACTATAAAGATTGTGTAGCACTAATATCAATGATAAAACGAACAAAGATTATTTATTTATTCATTTAATTATTTATTGATTTTAATTCGCATAGCCATTCGCAGTTTTTCGATCGTCGCCTATGGTTCGTATACATGGTGTAATTTGTTCGGCCTGACTAACCAAGCCGGACTGTCCAACATTATTAGTATTACAATATTGTTTTTATGATTTACAAATTGTTTAGTCTTCTATTTGGGTACGTATGTATATTACTTAGGTTAGAATGAATAAGGATAGAATATATTATGATAGTATTGTGTGTATGTACAAAAATATGAAATTATTAGTTTAAGTAGTTATGTATAACATCGCCTTAGGGCTTAATAAAAAAACCTGTAATGATGTTATTATCTCAATAAATAAAAAATATTTATATAAGTATTGTGTAATGTATAATTATATTATAATGCAATCCTGTTTACATTTTTTTTTCAACATCACGCTCCTTACGACCGTGACGTGACACTATCACACCACTACACACCCAGCGCTGATTTTCAGTGAAGACCAGAGGGGTCTTCACTGAAAATCAGCGCTGGGTGGACACATTAGTGGGCAGCTGCTATAAATTATATTTTTTTTTGTCATGGGTGTCATTTTCATGGTTTTCGAGGGTGCCGAAGCCGATACTACTGTCAAAATATGAATCCAAGATGGCGGCTGCTATAGATTATCAACTTTTCCGTCATGTGTGTCGTTTTTATGGTTCTCGAGGGTGCTGAAACCGATTTCTGTGAATAGCCAAATACGTCACGGGGGTCATCCCCGTGACGTATTTGGTTCCATGAACCAGTTTATTCATAAGTTGTGTAGTTAAATATTATCATATAATTAAACACAATAATTAAATATTATAATCATTTTGTGTAATAATGATATTTACGCTTACGCCCATGCCATTTCAAAGAGGTATGCTCTGTCACGCTGCTCTTATGAACGCGAAACCCTATGTGTATCTTTTACACAAAATTACCATGACACCCTATTAAGACTTTACTTGACAGAAAATTATACGATATCAAAAACAACTAAACAAAACGGCAAGAGAAACAAGTCACAATTTATTTTTAAGACTTTGTGGTGTTTGATGGCACCGTCGCCTACCACGTCGACATGCCATACCTGTCGCAGAAGATCCAGGGCTCCATCAAACTATAATCTCCGCTCTAAATAGACTGTTTCGATTAGAAATTCACGCTATGGTGCTACTTGCAATCTGACAAATAGCGGCCGCTCCGCTTGCTTTACTCTAGGACCGGCGCTGATACAGTTTAGCGGTAAAACACAGGAAAAGTGTATTTTAAATCCTTCTCGTATAGTTTCATGCAAAATTGGCGTCATTTAAAAAGAATTAAAACAGATAACATTCATTTGCGTCGACTGGGCTCCTAAGTACCTAGTCTACGAGAGCGCCGCCGCCGCCGCCGCGCCGCCACCACACAGTCGCTAAAGCCGCCCCTGGGTCAGAACGAACACATTCGTTCCTGCGCCGTAATCCAAATATGACAACAAATATTTAGTGATTGCTGAAACATTATACACGTTGATTAAATTGTGTGTTTGTGTGGACCTAATAAAATTAAGAACTTAACTCGAACTTTAGTATTGTTCTTTTTTTCTGTAGGATAACAAGTATGTTGAGGACAATTTGCCACCCCCTAAAACGTGCTGAGCCTAGGCTCCATCCTAGTGGTAAATCCGCCACTGACTCTCGCCATAAATTAAGGAAAGCTGAAACAATTTTGAATAAATGTATTTAAGTCGCAGTTCTTTTACGTATTACTTAACATTACTCGTACATCTCGAGTGTGCCTAATGAACTCCCAAGAGGCACAGTTAAGAAAATTCACCAACAAAATGAAAAAAAAACATCACTCGAACGACTATGCGACCTGCGGGCGATTGCTAGTCTTATTTTATCGACAACAAATTGGTAGCCCTCCCCCCCCGTGCCCCGCACGCACGATGTATGCCTTTTATTTATTTTGTCGGTTGTATCTCGTGTGTCGACAAGCTTTTTGTACGAGCTCGAGGCTTGAAGGTCGGACGGCGGCGGCGGAGGCGGACTGACGGACATGTGACCTGTATGTATATTGTATAGGTATATTGCCAGCGCATGTGAAATGAAATGAAAATACTTATGAAAACTAAATATACTATAACAATGGCGAACTATTGTTAAGCTAAAGTAAGGTGTTTCGGTTTCTCGTCAGTTAAAATGAGTTTGTTTGATTCCCGCCTCGGGAAACTTGTGAGTCCAATCTGCAGATATGGTTCCGGTGTTCTGGATGTTATCTATGTAAGTACTAAGTACCTTATTGAAACAGGAACATTCTTTATGAAGATGCGCAGCTATACAACAACTTACCCGATAACATTGAGCAATGTTTATTGATATACCTACATATTTATACAAGCGACTAAAACAATACCTTTATGATAGGTAACATTTATTTGAGTTAGAGTAGCAGTAGGTAGGTAGGTACCTGTACTCATTCAAGTGAACATTTTTCTACTGAGTACCTAAATAAAAATTCGTTAAACTGAAACTAAAAATAATAAGGACTCCGCGGAAAAAAGCGTAGAAATTGTAGATTCAACGCGTGCGAAGTTGGACACCCAGCTAGTGAAAATGATAAAATGACATAGCACACTACTTACAGCCACGACACGAGAACCTTTGTCACGACAACGTTCGCCGGTGTGGCCGTATCATCCAGTTTACCTGGACCTCTCCTATCTCAAACCTTCGTTAAAAACCCTATAACTGGCCCATGTCCGAAGCTCCAAGTCCTCCGGACACGATTAGAAACATGACAAAATTATAGACTAGGGCAGTAAAATGATATTATGCCTAATGCTTTGAAGAAGCTGTAAGGAAATAAATAGAGTTATTATGAGACCACCCAACGGAGTTCTTGTGATCTCTTTCACGAAATTAATTGAGCATTAGTAATATTTGTTCTTTTAAAGTTAATTATGACATGAGGTATTTTTATTTACTGAGGTCTGAGATCATACATTTTAAATTGCGACACGTAAGTAGGTAGAAACTTAATACAGACTACTTCTGATTTGCTAAATGGCAAAGATATGAATAAAAATAATATTTAAAAAAGAATACATTTCAGTTTAAATAATTTAACGTTAAATACTGGGAAAATAAATAAGTACCTACCTAAGCTGCCATAGCGCACAGCTGAGATAATTGCGCGCCATCTTGGAAATCGGGTCCTGTGATGCGCTCTCGACACGTTTACAAGAAATAAAACCTCCGTAGCATACGACAGCCGCGTACAAAACTTATTTGATCGGTCGTTCAACCATGTCGCTCTTCCCTCTCGGTTTAGTCTATAGCTGCGTCCCTTTCTGTCGTACCGTTAAGATGGTATGCCTGAGTTATGGCATTCCAATGTTGCCACTACCTCGGAGGCTGTGCCCGCGCACTATCCTGCATCTTCGTGAGCCACTTCCAACTATTCCAAGCTAAATAGAACTTAACCTGGATTACGTAAGGTTCAGACTCCTCAGATTATAATCAAGGCTAGGCGAGAGCGTACGAATGAGTTTTCCAAGTACCTTTGAACTTAGAATTTAAAATATATTTTTTCATTGACCTAACTGGACGTAACATAAAGCTGTAGATTTTTTGGAAGTTTCGTGTTATATCGAGATGAAAAGAGATCGAGTAGTAAATTGTATACCTACCTAATAGTAGGTACTTAACTATTTTGTTGGTACTTTTTTTCTCTACAAGGATGACTCCAAGTTCGGCCGGATTTGTCAAAAAATAGAATGTTAGTATTCGGCGGGCCTGAATGGGTTGTTATTAGGTACTAGTTCCTGCGCGCGGCTTCGCATACGTTGTTTATATTGAAACATTTAAAGTTTATTTATATCCCATGGGAAGTGTATTATGCCTTGATTCTAGGCTTATACTGATACGTGTATGCTATATTTCAGCCCGATCCGATTAGTCGTTTTGGCGTGAATAAGTAGGTAACAAACATACATACATACCAACATCCAAACTTTCGTATATTTATAATATTAGTACTTGAAGTAGGTAATTGATACGAGTATACAATATACCTACATGAGATAATACATTACCTACATAGATATTTTTTATTCAACACTACATAGTTTCGCACGCGTTGTTTTTATGGAAATGTTATAAGTTAGTTACCCATGGGAACTGATTTGTGGGATACAAAGTTGCCTATGTGCCTATGTATTCCGGGCCTGGAACTACCTAGGTATATGCAAAATTTCAGCTTTATATGTTCAGTAGTTTTATCGTGAAAGAGTACACATGCATCCATACATACGCGTTTATAGGTATCTAATATTAGTAGGATAGAAAATAACCAGAACACCCAGAACAAACATTTGCAGATCGTACAAATATTTCACCCAAGGCGGGAATCGAACGCGCTACCTCCTGCGTCGCAGGAGAACCCTCGCATCTGTCGAAATAGATACGATAGAGTAGGTACTAGGTAAGGTACAGGTACCAACAACAACCCCGCACGCGCCTTGTACGGCCAGCGGCCAGTCGGTCGGCTGCATGACGCGATCCTTTCCTCCACAACACAGCCACTCATAGATCTTTACCATATTTAGCTGGGCCGCTCAATCTCACTACAATCACGCTATTATAAACTGTATTTTAAACAGTGTAGAGTCTAAACGTCGATTCTGATCATTATGCGTGCCTACAAAACTAGTACCTATCTACAGCTGCAAAGTGAATGATGTCATTGAATTTATTGCATCGATCTATTGTATTGTGCTAAGAACCGTTCCCTCTAACCAAAAACCAAACTTTAAATAGAATTGCGATAGGTGGCCCATGTGATCTTACTTACATTTTGGCGATTAGTCTTGCTAGAAGAACAAAATTCAACTACACAGCCACTCGTATGAAGTGGCGAGTTTGTGGCCCATGAGTGGGTCTTTGAATCAAACGTTACATACAAACCTGCGCTAGTTTTTAATCTAACCTAACACGATGCTGTGTGGATTGTCCAGTATAATTTATTCCTATCCAATATTACATAGATTATTCTTTGTGCCTACTAATTAGGGTCGGCCGTTAACATGACTCGATTTCAACATAGTTATTAAGTAAAAACGTAAAGTTAAAAATGTATTTTGTACTATTAGATTACAGTATTTCAGCAGAGAGTCCGGTTTCATTCGAAGAAAGAAAGAAAGAAATAAATTTTATTTTCAACTACACCCAATCAACAATTACTCAAACCATCTCAAACTTTGTTCTCCATTTTGAAGTCGTTTTCGTTCTACCTACTCAACTACTTGACAACTACCGACTGTTTCAACTTCTTCTGTTTGAACTACAAGCGCCATCTTTTCAGTGTGGTGGATCACGGAACCAAAACCACTTCGAGCGAGACCCATCATGGTCACAACCGAATTATTATGATGAGCCGAAGCGACATCTATCAAAAATTACTTCAACTGCGTTGCATGTAAAAGGCATAAGAGATTCACGCAATACTTGGTTTATCGTAGTACTGTTAGATGGCGCTGTTAGCAAGTGAGAAGCCTACGTAGGTCAGAGCAGTTTACCGATCTTGAGTTTCACAACAGAGGGCGTTCTTTTGTTTCGGACGCTTTTATGTAGATGGCGCTCATAGCATGTTTACCGCATTAGTATTTTGGATCGAACGTAAGTATGAGATTCAAATTGTAAAAATTGCAATCGCACTAATAACTAGGTGGGTTTTGATTTTGCAAGAGAACGAATGCGCAGCTTGCTTAAAGCTCCTAACTAACTATAACTAGGTATTTCATGACAACCCTCAAAAATATAGGTAATAACATACTGAACAAAAAATCAAAGTGATCACTTTATTTCCTAGTTTTACTTAAGTAATTCGAATTTTGTGACGAGTCCAATTCAATTCATTTATTCTCAAACAATTTACATTGTGTCGGAAATTTTACATAGGCACATGTTATTCATAAGTGCAAGACTAGAGCGACTATTGGTACACAAATAGAAACTAGGTAAAGAGAAAAATGGAATACAGTATAAAATCACTTATAAGCATAGACATAAGACAATTAAAAAACAATAAAATGATGAATATTCAAAACAATTCTAAAATCTCAATATTACCTAAATATAAAAAAAATACCAATAAACAATGTCAAATAAAAATGTATAATAAGTTATAAGAAAAATGTCAAAAATATTCATTAATTTTTTTTTTTTACATACATATATTAATGTTAAATTATTTATCACAGATTCTCAGACTTAGATTTGTCGGCACAGAACTCCTCCAAAGAATAGTAGCACTTCTTTAATAAGTATTCTTTCAGTTATTTTTAAATTTATCCACATTATATATGCTTCTAAAGGAGATAGGCAATTTATTGTATAATGTTACAGCCTGGTGCCGTACACTATGCTCTGATATGTTACAGCCTGGTGCCGTACACTATGCTCTGATATGTTAAGCTTGGTGTAAATTCCTTTACTATCTTTTCTTCTAGTGGTTTCTCTAAAAGCCCTCGACTCGGGAGATTCAAATGAATTTAAATGTTTTAAAAGGAATGTTAGTAGAATTAAAATATATAAGCAAGGCACAGTGAGTATACGCAAACTAATAAAATGATCCCTACATGATTCAGTTTGAGGGATGCGTATCATCGTCCTAATCGCTCTCCTTTGCATCACAAATGGACAAGTCCAAGTCCTATAAGCTCTACCTAAAGGAATTCAATCTTTTGATTCCTTGCACAAAATCATTTAAACTATCACTAGGCTCGGAACGACGTGGTTTGGTGCCCTCTTAGAGAAAGTATCTAAGGGTGCCTTCTTTAAAAGGCAATTCTTGCCTGAATATATTTTCGTTATGTGAGATAGTGAGTTTGTTTTCCTGTCAGAGCCGGTGGCGGTCTCACCTCGAGGGCCATTCCTCCCCGTCCGGAGCGTCGTCCGGGCCTTCGCCTTCGCACAATTTCATGCATCACTTGACAAATACTTGATTACAGGCCTCTCAGCCAGGCCTAGGCCCTACCGCATTATTCAAAGAGTAGCGAACAAAAGCGTTTTCGAGAACGTTCGCGGCCAAATCACTCTTCTTGACTCGAGTCTTACCCCCATATCTTTAGTCATTACCTCGACTTCGATTCAAACTCTACTCAACCTCCAAATGCGTTTCGGTATGCTTGATCGTAAAAAAATCCTTCACTTGAAACAGCCTTCGAATTTTTTTTCATACGTGTGGAATAACGAACTGTCATCTCAAGGACCTCGCTAGTCGCTACCTACCTTGAATGCTCCTCGAAATAGTTTGTTGTTATTTACAATGGATTTTGGAGACTATCTCAATTACATTTACGACGATGAAACCTACAATTAACCATCGCGAAGGTATATAAAAGAGGTTGATATATAACCAAATTAACGACTAAGCATACCAAACTCGAGCATGTTTTGGAGGAATGCTCGAAACGCCCTTGAACAAGTTTGAGTGGAGAATTATTTGAGGTAATGACTAAAGATATGGGTTTATCTCAAATAATTCTCCACGCGATTAGTCTCAGATCTATAAGAGGACTATGAATATGAATTACCTACATTCTCTTATAATATGGTAAAATATTTTCAAAGACAAATCTATAATATTTTATATTTATAATCTTTCAAAATATTCATATAAAATGATGGATTTAAAAATAATAAATATTTATAAATCCACGGACACCTTCGAGCCTCCCTAACAATAACTTGGCTTTCAAACATGTTTCTGACTTACCTATACCTAGAGTGTCTGCAACAGTCTTGCTTGAGCCAGGTCAACTATTTCAACTGTAAATACTAGTTTTCTAATAAACAAAAAATGTATAACAGCTAAATAATATAAAAATTATTTAGCTGTTATTTTTTTAAATAATATAATATGAATATTTTATTAACACTAATGTAGATGATTTTTGATAAATTTTAGACACAGGGTTGTAAAGGAGATACAACAGCCATTTTGTATTGTCCCTCACAGTCCATCAGACAATCGCTAACTGTTGCACAAGCGTAGGTAGGTACATCCAACTATTATTATTATGTTTGTTAATATAATAGCAAAATATTTGTAATTATTTTTGTAGGGATTTCAAATCGTCTCGTCTATCATAAAATAACTGGTAGCTTTACTTCTAAGTAACTCTGATAACTAGTAATTTGTATTTATTTTATTCTTCTTGAACGTACATAACATTATTCTAGAAAATTGTTACAAAGGCAAATTTAACCTTAAAAAGAGTTCTCTTCCAGCAAACCTTATTGGGAGAGAGAGACAAAGTGAAGAGAGCAGTGGATACATGAACATTAATAATTAAAATAGACAAAATATAAAATTTAACTTACCTACTTATTCAATATACTACTTTATACCTACTATACTACAATAAGTACCTAAAATGAAATACTATACAGCGTTATTGGTAATTCGACGAATTCCCGTTAGGGGGTGATAGGGGTGACTATTTGCAATAATTTTAACCGCCATGTGCACTATGCAAATGTGAACCATTTTAAATTTATCATGTTTCTTAGCTTTTTACAAAATAAGTAAAAAACGCAACAGCAAAAATTTATTATAAAAAAAACTAGGTATCTATTAAAGCATATTTTTTTATAAAAACGATTAAACACTGGTCATTTATCAATATTAAAACAACAAGTATCGGTCAAAAAATGCGAGATGAAAAACGTTATTATTTCTATATTTTTTGAGTTTTTTTCAACGCATTTTATGAAACTTGGCTTGCAGATTATTTTAAAAATAACCGTTTACTAAGCTCTCCAACAATGCATAACTAACAATTACCTATATAGTACCTAGATATTAATAATAATAGGTACAGTACATATGATACGATTTGTTCGCAATTTTAAACTCTTATATAATTTAAGTAGGTATTTAAGCGGGATAATTACGAACCTTTATTGTGTCAATTTTAATGACCTCTACATTTTTAGCTTTAAACAATATTAGTCGTAAAACAAAGAGGTTAATACAAAGAGTCGCGTCAACGAAAGCACAGTAGATATACGTGTAATAATAATAACCTTATTATCTGAATCTGAAGAGTTTGCAAAGAGCGTCACCGAGTCTCTTACATCCATGTACGTCCATGTTACGTAGCGTAGGTACATACGTCCTTGCTGAGAGTTCGCCAGAGGCTTTGTGTGAGGACGTAAATAGCTGTTTGATGACGACTAGACTATTAAAGTATTTAATATTATGTTACCAAAAGAACTGAAACGGGAGAGTAACCATTTATTAAAATCAAATTGTTTAAATGGCTGAATAACAGGGATTTTTATGACATACCTAGGTAGATGATAGTTCTATATTGTTATTCTTGTGGTAGTATAGTATAGTATGTATACAATCAGAGCAACGATGATGACTCAAAAGGGCCTTGCATATAGAGACAGAACATCAGAAACCATATCATTAGCTCGCTTAGACAACCTCTGTGTATTCTGTGTGAAGTTCCGCCTGCGACGCAAGAGGTTACGGGTTCGATTCCCACCTCTGTTTGTACGATTTGCAGATGTTTGTACCGGATGTTCTGGTCGCTTTTTATGTATAATTAAAATATCTACATAATAGCATACGTTACATAGACATATGTACAGCTTGTACCTATTACGGGTACTATAGATGAGTGATACCTATAGGAAGGTACTATTACAAAATACAATAGGTACATTACATATATACAACATTTTAAAATATTTTAAAGAAACATTATTATTTCGAGATTTAATCCATCTATAGATTATCTCAGGGAACATGCACAGTGGAATAGGGCTCGATGCTGATCACAGGGGACTATAGCGCTCATTACGGGAGACCTATGCCCAGCAGTGGACTATATAGGTTAATGATGACCACAGAAGAGTCACGGTCAATACAATAAGAGCCCACGGCGTAACATCTGTTGATATTCAGCTTAGAAGCAAACATTTTAATTGGGTGAGCGCCGCCGCCCGCGCCGCCGCGGACGAGCAATGGCCGCGGCGGCGCTGACATCGGGAGGGTCATTAAATGAGCATTCACATATACGGGTTCGGAATTGACCGATAAACAGTTTGACCTGCTAAAACGACTGTCTCTTGGTTAATCACTATGAATATATAGTAATCCCCTCGCTGAGCATGCGGTTTGGGGATTGCAGTTTGTTGATTGGGTTTTTCTTCAGGGGACGCTGCTGCCCGCCCCCCGGGAAGAGTTGGGGTGGTGCTGTTCCAGGCCGGCATGGCACCACACAGCCTATTGAAATTATTATTATTTTCTATGTTGTGCCCCGCGGCTTCGTACGCGTTGTTTCTATGAAAAGGTTTTCAGGTTTTTGCTGATATAGCAATAAGCTTTCCATAGAAAGTTCCCATGGGAATGGGAACCGATTTATGGGATAAAAAGTCGCCCATGCTTTATAACAGGCCCAGAACTACCCGAATTAAAAGTTTAGCCCAATCTGTTCAGTAGTTTTGGTGTGAAGAAACAAAATGAAGGTTCATCCTAACATCGAAACTTTCGTATTAATAATATTAGTGTGATGTGAAGCACAGAATAGAGATGTGAAGTGATTACGATACAAATCATAAATATTTGTCGAACTAGCGCCATTTTGATGTACGCCATGTCTAGGTACCGAAGTATCCGCTATTATGTATAAGTTACATAATTATTATAAAGAATACCTCAGAACTTCAACAAATTGTCAATTTTCAGTTATTTCAATATTGTAGTATGTTTTGTCTCCAATGCAATGCGACCTTCTAAATAAGCCGGATCCTGAGAAAAACTTCGGATATCCTTTCATTCCGAAACATGTGTTGAGCGAGCTCAGAGAGAGAAACATGTCGCTTGAGCAAAAAGATGCTTTTTTTTGTCCTCGTCCTCGTCTGAGCATCTGCCCGGGTATAAGGTGACCCACGCTACCTCACGGAAGATGAACTGATCGAGCAAGTCGTAAGGTTGTGTGAGTTGGACACCCACGTCCAACTCACACAACTCGATACCTTACAAAAACCTTTTAATCGGTAATACTCTGAACTAAGCTCTGAACTATAATATAGTCTAAACCAGCGCTGCATGGAGCATAGCCGATTTGTGTACTCAGCGTTAATTTCTTTTTATCATTTCCTAATTTGTATTATTTTACATTTTGAAACACAAACAATAAACATTTTCTATTTTTTTGATACAAGTATGTCATCAACGGGGACATTGGTCGTTTAGGAAAGAATGGATTTCAAAATGTTAACCCTGTTCTTTATCTAAACGACTCACTGTATTTTGCATGTAAGAAATTTATCACGAGTACCTACTTTCGAAATAAAAATAAGATTAAATATTATGAATACAAATATAATTATAACATGCTGGGTAGTAAAGCACAGTAGACATAATGGAGCTGCGGTGAAAGTGCGGTTTGAGCATGTTTGTTACATTTGACGCTAGATGGGGTACAACGTCATGGTAAAATCTGAGATATCGATGATGAACATGATGCTTCTAAAAATTTAACTTACATAAATTGAAATAATATGATATTTTGTACAAAGGCGTCGCTTTCCGAGCCACGGCAGCATGTCGGCTCGGAAATGAAGCTTACCTGAAACAAGAAAATAAAAAATGATATCCTATTCCAAAAACCCTCTCTGGTTAAGCTTTTACAGACAGCTGCTAAGAGATTCGTAAAATCAAAGCGCTCAAGAAGAGACTTTAGCATACAATATACATATGTAGTTTAAGTTTTTGTTGATTAAATTACGTTTTAGTTTTGTTTCTTGTTTGTATGCGTGTATTCGGCCACCTTGCGCACCACGGTCTCCACGGAAGACCAGCGCTGTGGTACGATCTGCTCTACCATAGCACATGCTGAGTGGAGACCGATTTTGTCAGTTTCTCTGTTAATTTGAGGTTAATTTGCCAGGGGTGCCAAAACAATGAACAAGACGAATAGTATACATTCTCGTCGTATTTACCTATACTGTTCGTCTCTGTACTCGCAAAATAAAAATCTTTTTGATTTTTACTAAAAAGTAAAAATAAAGAAAGACAGTATATACAACCAACATTGAGTATTTCTTAAAATCATAAAGTATAACAATGCCACAATGTCTTGGAAGTATGAAAATGTTTGAGAAGCAGTAGGTAAACAAGAAACAAGGTTCACACCGCTCCCACGACCTGTCGCGCTGCGCGTGCGCATCGCGCGCTCCATGTGTGCGTGTCTCTACACACACATTCCAACATGTGTAGTTGTGCCATTCCATTCCACGCGATGATACTTATGAATGAGATTTCTCAAGCTCAGTCCTGCCTCAGTCCAACTTCCTAAATAACTGGTTTCAGAAGTAGCGCGGTCGTTACACCTGATAATATAACAAATTGAATTAGTATGCTTAGGTTATAGACAGAGTTCTTGCGAAATACAAACAAGTATTGAACGCATCGGGATGAACATTTTAGATGGATATAGTGTCAGCAAATACATATAATACTTTGGTAGGTAATATAAATAGTAATATCTAGAGTAAATAGTGCTCGAGAATTCCCAAGCATCACAAAGTTTTGCGAAAAATATTCGAAAAATTAGTCTCAATTTCGTATTCGTATCCGTGCATGTGTGTGTCACAGCACTGAAGGTATGCTCGTCAACTCGCACAGTTTTCGGCTACAAAATGAAGAAAATTGTGAAATGAACGAACAGAAAACGGTCTCCCTCGTGGTCCCCCTAGGGGGACAAAGTAGTGGTACCACGAGAAAACGGCCGACACAACTCTGCTGTAAGCACAGCGTGTTTTTCCTTGTTATAAAATTTGAAAATACTTATCTATTTATTAATTTACTCGGCGAACGTAGTGTAGGACACCCTCCGACCAGGTGGGGTGACGACCTGCGAAAGACTGCAGGTAGATGCGGAAAGCTGAAGACAGGGCGCTATGGCGCTCATTGGGGGAGGCCTATGTCCACCAGTGGACTATCATAGATGATGATGACATCGAAGATAGATTTATGCGGACGCGGGCTCGGGCTATTTAATATAAACATTTCCATTATACATTAAATACATACATTTCCATAATACAGTGCAACTCTAACGGCGCTTGCAGCGCACGCGCACGCCAGAAGACCTCGCAGATGCAGCATAATTGTTTCCTACTTAGTTGACACTTATCGTTATATTTTGGACAATACACACAATAAAATTATAGTCCATGTGTTATTCTGATTCTGTAAGCTATGTATATTATTGTAAAGTTTCATTTAAATACATTTCGTAGTTTTTTCGTGAAAGAGACATACAAACTTTCGCGTTAATAATATTAGTAGGATAGGATTTTCAGGATGAATATACCTATATAATATGTATATAGGTAAGAATCTCATCGGCGGCGGTGAATGGGGATCAGTGACATCACTTATAGACGTACTGACGAGCAGAATAGAACCGCCCAGGTGCAATGTGCCAGGTGCATGCTCCCGAGAACTGCAGAACCTTTTCTGATTGCTTCTTATGGACTACGAAAAATCTTTGTTTTTGTTTCTTTCCAAATATTTTCGCATCTACATACACGACTAAAAACATAGAAATATCCCCTATGATACGACCGTTTCGGGGCAGTGGTCCAATTGCTCTATCCAATTAGTTGGACTACGGGCCTTTACTAGGGGCCGTGGTCCAACTATCTTTGCAGTTGGACCACGGCACCATAGTAGAGTTCCAATTAAAACAATTTCAAATAATACGACAGACCACCTCTGCGGCGCGGTGAGCGAAGGCGAAGGTCCGCTTGCGACGCAGAAGGTTGCTTGTTCGATTCCCACCTCGGAACAATTGTGTGTACGATCTGCAGATATTTGTTCCGGGTGTTCTGGTCGATTTCTATGTATAATAAAAAAAAACGATCTATGTAATGTATTGTACCTTCGCACGACTAATGTCTAAATAGAATGTATTATGTATGTACAAACATATATCAGTCATCTATTAGGAACCCATTACACAAGCTTTGGCTTGGCTTGGGGCTAGGTGATGCTGTGTGGATTGTCCAGCACTATTTATCATTTTTTTATTTATACTTTAATGAGAAACTATGAGAATTTCAACGCGACAAACAAACAGTTTATTATGACAATATGAATATTTGGTCCTAAAAGGGCAATTTTATCGATCAGTCTAAAAAATAGAAAGTAGCATATTTTTTTATTTAGTGTGTTCCACTCGAATCACTTGCGTGTGCGTTGATATCTTTAGTAAGAAAAAAAAAACATTTTTATCCACCTAATAATTATCTGGAAAGTCAACGAATGCCTTGGACTATTTTCAAAAACCCAAATTGTGGACAAACAACACGAAGATTTAGGATTCCTTAACCAAAGTAACAATATGTAACAAGACAAATATACAAATACTAAAATCTACGGACGGACTGGCTGCACGAATGCTATAGGCATGGGATCGCTCATACACTAGTTTTAGATGAATGGATGGACTGATGTTTGTTACTCTGTCACGGCAGAACTACTGGACGGACTGGCTGCACGAATGCTATAGGCATGGGATCGCTCATACACTAGTTTTAATCCCATAAATTACTTCCCCTGGGATATAAATAACCTTAAAACGTTTCCATAGAAAAAACCCGGGTGAAGCCGCGGGCAAAAACTAGTTATTTTATAAAACAAAGAAACGTCGTATGTCTGAATCCGATAACATACTTTCCTTTCAAACTAGAAACCAAACTATAGGATTTTATTTATAATTTGATGAACACTGCTATTTAAATTTAGCGGTACTAAATGTACTAAATGTACAAATACCTATAATAATACGAAGTTGGGAAATAAGATTCACCTTATATTTTTATTTGGTATTATTAAATTAAATGAATGGTGAATCTATATATACCTAGTTCCGTTTATTGTTAGGTGTAGTACTATGTACTATTTGACGAGTAATACTATATTTGACCAATAAATGGACGATCGTGAACTAATATTTTTAAGGACGTTCTTTGGATTATTCTCCACACAAAGTAATCATCAAAATCGGTCTATCATTGACATACTAATCAACGGACATATTATGTACTACATACCGTCTAACATACAACTACCTCCTCTTTTTAAATCTGTTAAAAAGTAGTTGGCTTGTGCGCGCGCGGTCCGCGCTCCGCCTCTCACCTCAGTTACTATAAGCTAGGTCTCAGCCTGGAGCACGGCGCATGTCCCGAGGCAGGGGCGAGGGGGCTCCCGTCGGAACACTGCCTATAAAGTCTGATGCGTATCCGGACGACCAACACTATGAATATGTTTAAAAGCGCGCGGGAAGATCCCTTCCCTCTGCCTCCGCGGCAGGCCAAGCTTGTGCGATCTAGCGAGCCGACCGGGTACATAGTGCTACAGCTATGGCCGTTGCCATCGAATAACCGTGCCTGTCATCGACTATTATCAAACTGGATCAAGAATTCCAACTACTCATTGGACTTGGCATTTTTTTTCATCCTGCATCAAACGATCATTAAAGAAATCATTAAAAGAAGCAGAAAAGGCGTGAGGTAAGTTTAACTTTACAAACGAACTAATTATCTAGATAGATATAATAATATTCATGTTTGAAACTAATAGTACCGTGGTAATTAGGATTCTAGCCAGCCTGTTGCAATTTATTAGAATAATATAATAATATAGTTGCTCCCCACGGCTTGGCTCGTGTTTCCTTGTGAAAAATCTGGAGATAATAAGTCTATAAATACTTGTATCATGTACCTTTAATGAGTGCTGGATATAGGACCGCAGCTTGAGCACCATTATATACAATTACCTTAATCCAGGTCAAATACATGGGACTATTGTTTAGGGAAACGTTATAAAGGTTACCAAATTTGAAGTCACTAATTTTTGATATATATTATAGCCCACATACAAAACGTAGCCCAGACTGGAGTAACATCCAGTCTCTAGAGCTACATAACATGCTAAATGACTGCACGATCCGTTCAGTAGATATAACAAATACATGCATCCATTTAATCAAACTTTCTTCAGAGTGACTTTTTATAAAAAAAGAGGAAATAATTACTCAAACCGTTTTAGATTCGATTTTTATTAAATTTTGGAAAAAAATATATAGGGAACTGCCATTAATGAACAAATTCTAACTAAATCCTTAAATCTATTATGAAAACAAAATGGCTTTTCTATATTATTAATTCTAGTCGCTGCCTGCGGCTTCGCTTGTATACAGAGTGGCTTAGTTCAATTCAATTCATTTATTTATCTTTTGACACAATAAAGTGAATCGAATGTTCTTAGATAAGTCACAATACATTTTAAACTTATAGCTGATTAACAGCGACCTTAGCCTCAGTACCTACCGCATCACAAAATATATTTGTATCAGCCAAAGCTTCATCATCAATTGTATAATATCTCTTATTCAATAGAATTCTTTTAATAAATACAAATAGTTCAATGTCAGGTTTGTTTCTAAATTCTAATGGTGGGTATTTTATTATAAAATGTTATAGATAGGCACATATAGCTTTTTGTATTTTGATAGTCTTGTGTGGGGGACTGCAATATTTTGATAGTCTTGTGTGGGGGACTGCAATATTTTGATAGTCTTGTGTGGGGGACTGCAATATTTTCCTTAATTCTAGTGTTGTTTGTGGCTACGGATTTCCTTATTTTTCGAAGTATTATTGAGATTTTCTCTTATGTATATAATGGTTTGATATATTTGCTCTCAAATCATTGTTTTTATTTTTAGCTTCTTAAACATGTCTCTATAGGTATCTCTATATTTTAAACCTGCTTATATTATACATATATCTCATAGACCTTTATTGTAAGACAAAGATTCTTTGCTATTCTGCTGCGTAGTTAGTGATATGAAGTAGGTGGTCAAATCCCAATCCATGAGAGTTACAAAAAAGTTTTGAGATTTTTTAATATTTTGCTATTAGTATAAGCCATCGAAAGGATTTGATTTTCAAAAACCATGATAACCTGTATGTTTGCAAAAGATCGGCTCCTAATAAGGATCTATTTTAGCAAGAAAATCCATTATTTGACATGAAAGGAAACGGCTCATTTACAACATTTTAGTTTGAATATTTCCATTCCCCGTATCTATCTATGTGACATTTTATAATCATTTCGAATAACTATTGTACTTGCAAGCGGCAAGTACCTACATATGTACAATGTTTGTTAGCAAGCTTTGTTTGTTTTTCAGTAGGGTTTATCCTCGATAAAATATTTACTAAATTAGTTAAAATAAAACTAAAAATCAGATATCAAAAAGTGTGTAGTTTTTGTTTCAAAAATGGAGTAAATGACTCTTTTTCACAAGTTTATACTTTGGTTTGCATTTAGTCATTATCTGGAACTGGTCCATGTTATGTCATTTTATTAATTAGTGATAATACCCATGACTGAGGTGGCGGTTGCGGGTTTGATTCCCGCCTCGGGACGTCTATGTATAGAATGAAGTATAATATCAGTTATCTACTGTTTACTCTGCCGCTAGATGATGCTGTTTGGATTGACCATTGAAGCATTACGAGTATTTATTTATCCTGGTCTACGTGAGCAAAGGAAGGCTCATTCCTCATTATCATTTACAACCACTGGCTGGTGGACTTATGAAAAACCTTTAAAACAGATAGTCCTAAATCCTGCTTCCGCGTCGCAGCTGGACCTTCGTCCGCGGTCACAGACTAAAGTCTGCGTTAGCTTCCATTACAACCTATAACCAGATTCTTTTTGTTGCAGAGTGCGTGTATTGCTGTATAGTCAGGTTATGTTCCAGAAAAGGGAGAAACACGAGAAATACGTCGACCAATTGAAGCAAAAAGGTAGAGCTACCAATTTGTTTTTATAACTTTTATACCAATCTGCACCTAGCTCAAAATTTGAACCAATCTCACTCTTTAATCAAACTCAAAATACTTTTTATAGCTCAACATATCATAAAATGATAATTCACTTCTTATTAAGTGAACATATTAATTGAGTCAGGTATTTAACGCGCGACCACCACCTATGCATATAATATACTTAACATAAGAACCCTGTTCTCATGTAAGTGACTTTTTATAATTTGTCTTTTTCAGAATTAATGAACATTAAACTATATTCTGATGTTTTAAAAAACTCTTCAAACCCACTTTGAATTAATTAATATTTTCGCTAAATCTTCCTCATGACTATATTTTCTATCCGTATAAACAAAAACAGATTTTAATATCAGATAAACTTAAATAATAACTATTTATGTGTAATAGGAAGGTAATATACGCTTAAAAGGAAATAAAATGTCTGTCTTGTGAGTAACATTGTTCATTCTGTTAACAGGCGTGGAGGTCCGGTTCATGGATGCCGGGTCCAGGATGGTCTCCCACCGGATGCTGTTGATGGACGCCAGCGACGAGCGAGGGCGGCCAGAGTACTGCCACAACGCACCATGTGCGCTGTTCGGCGAACCGTCGATACCAACGGACACGCCCAACAGCGACCAGCTACAAAGAGATATGACGCAGCTGCGGGTTCGATGCGAATTCGCAGATACTAAAGCGTGGAGAAGAACATTTGAGGTAATGTGGAACGCAGATGAGTGTAGCTCGGTTTTGTAAAGTTGCTTTAATTCTGCGTCCCACGTCACCTCGAACTTGCGTCGCCTCATTCTGTGTTCGGGTTTATTGCGACCCCAGATCTGGTGTACATACGTCATGCGTGAGGCGGCTGTGCGGAACGTCACAGAGCTTCGGCTGGAGCCACCGCGTTGCTGCGACCCGCAGGCAAGGCGAACTGAAACGCGTACTTTACCATATACGAGTACAGGGCTATACAGGGACGGGTTTGTGATGGAGAAGGGATGGTGCGATCGTTTAAGAGTGCGGAAGTATACCAGATTCATTTAATTTTCACACTTTATGTTTAAAAACGCGCTTTTTACGTCAACAAGTCACTCTAACAGAGAGCTAGTGTATAATATAGTCCAATTGATTGAAAATGGTGAAGGTTTTACAGAATTCAAACAAATCGAATCAGAGTTCTTAGTGTAAGTCTCGTTAGTCAAGTCTGGGTCATTATTTTCATACACATTTTGAGGTACAACATTCAAAACACGGGGCTCCCTTGGGAATAATGAGATTAAATTTTAATCTTTAATTTTTTTTGTGATTTTTTTAAGGATTCTAGTAATTCCCTCGCTTCGCTCGTGATTTATTCTAGAATTCTAAGTTTCACTCGAGATTACCCGAAGCTGCTGTATTCGAATAAAATATCAACGTTTCAATTATAATCTAATTATATAGCGTGGAGCAATTATGGTTTAAAACAATTACTTTATGGATTTTCTTTTGAATATTTGTGATGGGCAAGTATAGTCAAGGAAAAGTAAAAATGCGTTTATTTGTCGAGAATAAGTGATGACTCACATAAATTAAATAAAATACCTTCCCACTACACTACCACCCTATAAATAAAATACCTTCCCACTACACTACCACCCTATAAATAAAATACCTTCCCACTACAGTACCACCCTATAAATAAAATACCTTCCCACTACACTACCACCCTATAAATAAAATACCTTCCCACTACACTACCACCCTATAAATAAAATACCTTCCCACTACAGTACCACCCTATAAATAAAATACCTTCCCACTACATTACCACCCTATAAATAAAATACCTTCCCACTACACTACCACCCTATAAATAAAATACCTTCCCACTACAGTACCACCCTATAAATAAAATACCTTCCCACTACAGTACCACCCTATAAATAAAATACCTTCCCACTACACTACCACCCTATAAATAAAATACCTTCCCACTACAGTACCACCCTATAAATAAAATACCTTCCCACTACACTACCACCCTATAAATAAAATACCTTCCCACTACACTACCACCCTATAAATAAAATACCTTCCCACTACACTACCACCCTATAAATCAAATACCTTCCCACTACACTACCACCCTATAAATATAGCTTTCGTCTTATTCATAGTTTCGTAACGTAGAAGACATTTATTGACTAAGTAGCTTCATCCTGCGACTTCGCACGCGTTACAACCGCCCGGCCACAGACTCTAATACTTCAGTCGGATATACAAATGTACCATCAAACCAGTTCATTAGCGAGACATCATAAGCTTATTTTCTCGAAAAGTCCTACTCAGTGAAGTATTTTTAACGTTTTTTATCGGTTTAGTGTATTTATTCTCATAAAAAAGTTAACTATAATACTTTTAGAGACTACTCATGGTTTCTTATTTAATTTATTTCTAATTGTTAGGGTTTATTTTAGGATTATTATTACAATATAAACATATATTAACACTCAAACTTTACTTTGACTTATAACATTCAAATACAATGCTGCATGCAATGGCTATGTGGTGCCGGCCTAGATAGAATAGCACCACCCCAACTCTGCCCGTGGGTGTCGTAGGAGGCGACCGTGGAGGCGACTAAGGGATATACACCGGGGGGCGGGCAGCAGCGTCGTTAAAGTTCTTGGGTCATTGATCAACTGGTTAGTTGGTTCCTACGTTTTTGTTTTATAAGCTGATAAGCCAATGATTATCCCTATATATGCAAATAATCTTGTAAATTAAAAACTAAATAGGCAGGAAAGGTACTTTATATATTTTTGAATGATGTCGTCATTGTAGACTTGCTTTAAAAAGGAATATACATATTATAGTTTTGTGTAAACATAATATGTTTACACAAAACATATATATACATAATGTAGATAGAGATAGTGAGTGACTAAACAATTTTAAACATTCGATAAAAATTTGTAACTTAGAAATCAGTAGCAGTAGGTTGGTGTTCAAAAAATTATGTATTAAATTATATTGTTACAATTAACGTCGTATTGTGTCAAAAAAAATTATTTGTGAAAATGTATAATAGAGATATGATATAATAGTTTATTATTGTTGTCAGCGTGTTACACGCTGAGCTCATTCATCAGCATCCGCCTATATTAGTCTACAGCTGGACATAGGCCCAAGTAAGTTGATTCATAATCATAAATTTAATTAACATTAAAAAAGGTACTTACATGTATACTTACTACTCATACTCTTCTCACTCATACTCATACTACTTCATACTCTTCTCACTCATACTATTTCATGAATCAATAAATAAAGAATATAAAAAAAAAAATGTATTGTACCACATTACTTGTTTTATTATGCATGTACTTACCTACATTACAATTGTTCCCAAATCAAGAAATATCAGATACCTACCTACTTACATAATATGTGTAGTATTTTATCAAAAAAAACTAAATAATTAAAATTAAAAATACTACATAATGAAGGATGTAGAGTAGACCTATATATATTTTTAACGAATAAGCTGTAAACATTTCCATCACACAACATTTCCGACATTTCATCAGTTAATATTACTGAGGCTGATGTCCTTAAGTTTTTCTTGACCCTTGATACAAAGAAATCAGCCGGACCGGACAATGTTCCCCCTACATTCATAATTAGGTGTGCAGGTGCCCTAGCATCTCCGCTTACTATAATATACAGAAGATCTATTAAGGAGGGTACTGTACCGGATATCTGGAAATCTGCGTTTATAACTCCTATTCATAAAAAAGGCCCTAAATGTAACGTCGAAAACTATCGCCCGATCTCCAAATTGTGTGTCTTTGCTAAAGTGCTTGAGCGATTGGTGTACGTACAACCAACTCTATTCAGCTCTTAAAACACACCTTTTCGGATAGCCAACATGGTTTCTTGAAGGGTAGATCCACAACATCTAATTTACTTCTATGTGCTGAGTATCTGTCACGCAATATGTCGGAGCCTGCCCAGGTAGATGTTGTCTATACCGACTATAGTAAGGCGTTCGATAGGATAGACCACGTCATACTCCTAAACAAATTGCAATCTGCTGGAATTAGAGGAGACTTGTTTCGATGGTTCTCCTCTTACGTTCTAAATCGATCTCAGACTGTGGTTTTGAATGGATACACTTCTACGCCACTACGGATCCCATCGGGTATTCCCCAGGGCTCTTTGCTTGGACCTCTTCTATTTATACTATTTATTAATGATATTTCTATTAATTTCAAACACTCTGATATTTTGCTCTATGCCGACGACATGAAAGTTTTGTGTCCAGTTAGAAAGCCCGAAGATTGTCTAAAACTACAAGAAGATCTGATCAGATTTCAAGATTACTGCCGCATCAACAAATTGGATCTTAACGTTCTTAAATGTTTTGTTTGCTCTTTCACACGTAAGCCTCAATTCATTGCTTTTGACTACAAATTAAAGGAGTTAACTGTTGCAAGAGTAGATTCTATCCGTGACTTAGGTGTAACATTTGACTCAAAGCTGCTCTTTGACAAGCACGTGGATAACATTGTCAAAAAGGCATCCAAAGCGCTAGGCGTTTTGATCAGAATGTCGGCAGAGTTTGAGCAAATTAAGACGTTTAAAATTCTTTATTGTGCGTATGTCAGGAGCCATCTTGAGTACGTTTCTCAGGTGTGGAACCCTAGCTATAATATTTATATAGATCGGATCGAGGGCATCCAATAACGTTTCCTCATATACTTACAATATCGCGCCAGGACTTATATACCCAACTATTTTTCACGTTGTAGGTAGTTTCACATTCTCCCACTAGCAGAGAGAAGGCGATGTTTTGTATCTTCTCAATATTGCGAGTGGCACGGTGGACTGTCGAGAACTACTTGGTTGCATAGGACTCAGAACAACACCAGCATCTCTCAGAAACCATAATCTTCTAAATATCCCATCAACTAAATCGCGTTATAGACAGAACTCATACATTCTACGTGCGAGCAGATTTTTCAATGCAATGGCAAATGAAGTTGATTTGTTCAATACTTCTCCAAGTAACTTCAAATGTATTTGTAGTAAACACTTCTTTAATGTATAACTTTACATATTCATATTGTTTGTCCACTACTTATTCTTTTTAATATTCTTTCTAACTACTTGTGAAAACTTATAATTGGCCGTCCTTATATATATATTTAATCTTTCTTGTTATATGTTTAGCCGTAAGTTTTCCGAAAATTAAATAAATAAATAAATAAACACTGTATATGTATTTTTGAGATGTTGAAATTTGTAAGAAACAACATGCTTTTATTACAGAAACCGTGCCACATATCCTTTTCGACTGTCCTGTTTTCGGCCGCGAAAGATTCGACATAGAAAACGAACTAGACATTCAAATAAATAGCAACAACTTACATCTAGTAATTAATGACAAGTATCTACGCCCTAAGTATCTAAAATATTGTGTAAGAATAGTGAAGCAAGTAAATTTTAGAAATAAGTAGTAAGATATGATGTATAATATATACACGGTGTAACTGTAATGAGGACTGGATCATCGGTAAATGGGGGGTAGGGGACCTCAGTACTTATCGATTTAACCCCCTGTATGTACGTTCAATTTTAGTTAAAATCAGATTTAATCCTTAAATTTCGCAATTGCAGCCAAAATATTGGGTCTGCGACCCTGTCTTTTTTTTGAAACAAGATGAATAGTGGGCCTTTGGTAACCCTATACATTGTTGCACATTGTTGATATTTGATACTTTCCTTGTGATATGGATTGTTGTGGTTATTTGTTTGTTTATTAGAAATAAGTGGATTTGCGTAAATTAGTCTTCACCATGTCTTATTCTACACAAGAATATGCAAAAATGCACTTTTGTTACGGCATAGCCCAAGGAAATGCCCAAGCGGCTGCTAGAATATCCGTGATTCAGTTGATGAGAACAGGTGGCCCTTAACTCGAGGTATACCATGATTACCGGGTTATTTTACATGTCCATAATACGATCATTCATGGAAGGTCCAATACCAGTTACTTCTCGGCCCGAAGGTGCGCCGAGAATAAATAAATAAAATAAATAATGCTGGACAATTCACACAGCATTATCTAGCCCCATGGTAAGCAGAGCTTGTGTTATGGGTACTAGATAACTGATATACATAATACAATACATTACATAGATATATATTTTTTATTATACATAGAAAACGACCAGAACACCCGGAACAAATATCTGCAGATCATACACACAATTGTCCCGAGGCGGGAATCGAACCCGCAACCTCCTGCGTCGCAGGCGGACCTTCGCCCACCGCGCCACAGAGGTCGTCCTCAGGTCAGAATCGACTCAGTTCGAATCGAAGAAGTCCTTTTTCGTCCTGAAAGAAGTACGAAGTGATTTGTCAACAAGAACCAGCACAATTGGCCGTCGTACAAGGCCATCTTACATGTCTGTGCATAGAATTCAACAAAGTGCAATCTTTGTTCGAAAAATTCACATTTAAAACTACTACCTATTCAGCCAATCACAGCGGTGCAAGATAACGCAGTACTCATTCCAAAATTCAAATTCAGAATAAAAAATAGCATACTACCTACAAGGGTGTAAGAGCTTGATATAATGCTTTTATTTAGCTATCCTTTCGTTGACATGATCCAATAGTTTTTTGTTAACAAATCACTTATTTTTGGCACTTACACTATTTTAATTACATTTTTCAACATGATGCCTTCTTCTCCTCGAAATTTTCATAGTTTATTCTTCATAAAAGCCAGATGTTTTTATTTTATGAAATATTTTTTTAGAACCATTTAAAGTTAATGTAAATATTAGATTTTTCAAAGAAATTTTGCTATAATTTTCATTTTTTTTAATTTCAAGGTAGAGTCGTCCGTATATAGTTAGCCCAGTTCACTTCTGTGATGGGTGTGGTTGGTCTAGGCATAGTAACTGTAGGAAAGGAATAGAAGAAACAATTGGAGCAACAAGTAGAGAATTACTTACTTCTACAGCGTATGTAAAAATAATCCTTCATCATTCTTAAAGACGTGGATATACATAATCTAGACTTGTTTATTTTATCTATTTCCATAGTCTGAGTCACGAGTGGCACAAACAGGGCCCCTATGTGTTTTATTTTATCTATTTCCATAGTCTGAGTCACGAGTGGCACAAACAGGGCCGGCCCCTATGTGTTTTATTTTATCTATTTCCATAGTCTGAGTCACGAGTGGCACAAACAGGGCCCCTATGTGTTTTATTTTATCTATTTCCATAGTCTGAGTCACGAGTGGCACAAACAGGGCCCCTATATGTTTTATTTTATCTATTTCCATAGTCTGAGTCACGAGTGGCACAAACAGGGCCCCTATATGTTTTATTTTATCTATTTCCATAGTCTGAGTCACGAGTGGCACAAACAGGGCCCCTATGTGTTTTTGGCTGGTAGAAACCGTCTCGGCATTAAGCCCTCTGTACCTTAGTGAAATAAAGATTAAAAAAATATATATAATCTTAAAAAAGTGATCCGTTAGCGGGATTCGGCCCCGTTCTGTATGTAGGGGTTTATTTTACGCGACTCACAACTCAAAAAGTGACGCTCGTTTGGCCTCAGTCAGTTAACTAAGTACTTAAAAGTAGAGTGGTGTACGAGTTTGAGAATGTTGACACCGAGAGCACATTGTACAAGCCGGTAACAATGAGGAGTGTTTTGTAAATAGTAAGCGTCCGATGCCTATCGACTGATATTTAACATTCAAATGTCGTTGGAGACATGTATGTATCTATGTATGTAGATTGTACGTAATTACGTATATAATACATTATTTTGGCTCAATCTTGAACAGTCGCGACTTTAAATTGTCTGTTGCGCGTTGAGCGAATGTCCGCCTGCGACGCAGGAGGTTGCGGGTTCGATTCCCGCCTCGGAACAATTGTGTGTACGATCTGCAGATATTTGTTCCGTGTGTTCTGGTCGTTTTCTATGTATAATAAAAAAATATTTATCTATGTAATGTATTCTATTATGTATATCAGTTATCTAGTAGCCATAACACAAGCTCTGCTTACCATGGGGCTAGATAATGCTGTGTGAATTGTCCAGCATTATTTATTATTTATATTTATTAAAATTCGTTGAAAACTAGCAGTTGTACTACAAAAAAGTGAGACAGCTGTTGAACGCGTGTTTAATAAAAGCGTTACCACAAAACTGCATTTTACGACGGCTTACAGTGAAGCACGCCTTAAACATGGTTTAACTTTAGACAGTCGAAATCGCTTGTTTAACGAGTGCCTAAAGAGTTAACTGTGGCAGATTTCGGACTCTTTATTAATAAATTCCTACCGATATACGATAGAATCGAACGAAATGCATATCAAATGGAAGAGCGTTAAAAAGTAGTCGATTCGAGTCGACAACTTATAGGCGGAAAATGTGGATTATCGAGTATTGTCAATATACATAATGTAAAAATTAATAAATTGCTATTTAGTTTCGTTGCGACGTACATGTTAACACGTCAATTGTAATCGAATGTGACGTTGGTGTCAACACAAGGCAGATAGCAGCTGTGTCACAGTGGCATTAAATACGAGTACGATTCCTTTTGTTTTTTCAGGTCTGATTTTTGTTAGCGAAGAAAATAAGGTTTTGACTGAAAATACTTGCATAAACTACACAGGTACATTCAATTATTTGCGTAAAATGGAACGGATGAACGAATTATTTGCAATATGACCGAGATGATTGAGATGGACGTGGTTGTGGTACCTAACGAAAGTTAGACTATTGTTTAACCCTTGCCTAATCCTAAGGCCTTAGGCACTGTTTAGCTATACACTTGTTAGAGCAGTGTTCAATTTTGTTTTTGTAGTACTGCTTTAAAAGTTTTACAATGTACAACCTAACTGTCATATACTATTTGGACATTTTCAGAAACAACCAAGTAGGCAATAGGATATGAAGGATACCAACTAGGATGGCGATTTTCAAAAGTGTTGTGTGTAGTTGAGTTGACAGGTAAGCGAATGACTGAATGACGGAATTAAGTATTTCATAGATACAGTTATTTTTAATTGATAATGATGCGAAACGTCTTTTGTCGAGTCGAAATAGTATGAAACGAAGACAATTCTAGATGATTTTTCCATGAGAAGGTACTACTCGTATTTTCACTGGAAAATGGTATGAAAATGATAGTAACTCATTCTGAAGTGATTTATAACGGGTTATTTAGCATGATTTGAGTTTAGAACTATCATATAAAGTTAAGGGTATGTCTGCAAATAAAACGAACTCGCTGTATCTTTAGTTATTCCGAGATAATGAACCACAAGTAGCAAATAAATGAACAAAAACAAAACTATTTCATTCTATTGTATGTTCTGATTCCGAAAATAAAGTAATTAAGACGTTCGAGTAATGTCTGCAAAATACAATAACAAAACCGATTCCAACTTCTTTAGATTATACAAAATCGATTGGCATAGGTAAAGCATTAGGACATTACTATTTGAGTTTCAGCTAAACTACCAATAATAAAATAGTTTATTGGAATAACTATAACTTTTTTACTAAGGCTGACCATGGATACAGCTCTAAGTTGATATGATAACACATCGAACGTAATACATATTATTATGTAGGTAAGACATTCCTAGAGTGCTCTACGTCCAACGCATGCACCGTTAGCTGTAAGACATTAAAAATAAATAAAACTTGTTTTTGTCAGTACCACGCTTAGTTCAATTTATAGTAATCATCACAAGCAGAAGTACAGTCGACGCCGCGCCGTCAGAAATAGCTTAACAACTGTCAGAGGTTTGGTCGTTTTAAATGAACGCTAGACAGAATGAAAGCTCTAGCTCGGCTTTGGAGCCGATAGTGTCAATCAACTTTATGAACTGGGATAAATTAATATTTATCCCAGCTCATAAAGTTGGTTGAGCTTAGCTTATTAGTTTTCCAAGCGAATTTCAGCTGTTTGAATGGACAGGCAGTTTTAGTCGAAATAAAATGTTAGCTTGTCCAATTAGGCATTAAGAGTGTGTTTTTGTGTTTGTTTTGGTTGGTGACGTTTCTACATCTTCAGCCTTGTAGTGGTCCGTTTGTCCACTTGTGTTTGCGGGTCTCCCCTTAATAAACGCCATAATGACATATCGTATGGAATATAGGTATGTCTATAATCCATATACGGGCTGGGATTGCTTGTTGGTAAAATTGTTTAGCAGGAGGCGCAGCTATCCCTGTGTCGCTTCTTACGATCACCCGGGAAAAGTTAGAGTGGTTCAAATTCTAAGTCGGCAACACCATGCTGAAGTGATGTGACCTACCTGACCGATAGGTTGCCAATTTGTATGAGTGAACAAAATAAAAATACGCTCAGGTAGGCGAGATGTATCAAAGTTCAACGTAAACTTGGATGTGAATCAACTTATGCCGACTATGCGTGGCGTAAGTTGCTTCACAACCTATGTTCATGTTAAAACGGCTGCTTACAGCGAGCTGCGCGTAAAAAGTAGCTTCTAGTATTCCCAGTACGATTAAAACGGTAGGTGCTAGTTACCTTATCAAGAAGTCGCTTCTAGTTTCTTACAAGGACTAGGTACTCGCAACAGGCCCCGGTCCGTTGTGTTGTGGCACAGGTTGTGGGCTGGCGTAGACGTAGAGGAAAGGGCATTCGCGTTCTATTTGCTCGAGTCGAGGCACGTATAATAATGTCTACCCCCGACCGAGGCAAAGCGAGGTCAACACTTTATCTGTTTGTCCCATAGTGGCTCCCAAAGGACGAACCAATTTATTTCTATTTTTTTGTAAAGGTGACTTCATAAAGTCTCCACCCGCTATGTAGAGCTATAATTTTTTTTTAATAAAATAAAATAAAAATAAATATAACTAGTATCAAAAATTAAGTCAAAACTAGTGGATATTAGGCCGTTTTCATTTCAATTCATAGTATCTGCGGTGGAAATGTAGGTGGTGCAACCTACATCTACAAGTACGAATTGGAAATGTAGGTGGTGCAACCTACATCTACAAGTACGAATTGGAAATGTAGGTGGTGCAACCTACATCTACAAGTACGAATTGGAAATGTAGGTGGTGCAACCTACATCTACAAGTACGAATTGGAAATGTAGGTGGTGCAACCTACATCTACAAGTACGAATTGGAAATGTAGGTGGTGCAACCTACATCTACAAGTACGAATTGGAAATGTAGGTGGTGCAACCTACATCTACAAGTACGAATTTGAGTTAATTTAGTTTATTCGAAGCCGGTATAAAGATCGATCGAAACTCCGATCGTGGATGAGATAATTAAATTCATAATTGATTATTTTAATTGTGTAAATGATACCATCTTTATACATAGGTACTTAAGTAGATATATCTTAAGGTGTACTATGTACTATTTGACGTGGAATGCTATATTTAACCAATGAAGAACCATTGAACATTGATGTCGTATGTTCAGACTAAGAGAATCTATCTGGGGAAGATAAACAGTTTTGATTTATGTATTTTTAACACCTCCACCAGCCACCACGTAAACCACCAGCCGAGTGTGGTTGGCACATTCCCCCTCGTGTGGGGAGGCAGGTTCACAGGACTCTTGTACGTGGAGCTTTGTGTCAGGTGTCGTACCGGTTGAGAGCAGTCGGCATTTATCAATCGATGGGTCTGATAGCGCACAGCGGCGAAGGCGGCGGCGGCGGCGCCGCGCCCGCGCCTGCGCCCCTCCCCCCCGTGGGAAACACTCGCTACAACGCTTGGGAAGTAAGACGTGCTAGCTGTTACATATATTGAAACCAGGCTTATGTTGAACCCGTTGGTTCCAAGAAGCTGTTGGCATAGCATTGTTAGAATATTCGAGAGATGCGAGACGCAACGATCACATAGAGAACTACATCATCATCATCAGAACCCATCTGTATGTATTAAAATATAAAATGTAATACTAAATGGATGGTTAAGGAGAAAGGAAAGTGATAATTATCTAAGGGTTTGAGTAAATTGGCTGAAAAATTACGAATATTATTGAAGAAGTTGGAAATAATAATGCCGATGCGACGACAGTGAGAGATTTGGTCGTGCGCCACGTTAATAACACAATATTATAGTATTATGAAAACAATGTATCATAAAAAATAAAACTTTTGAATTTAAATAGATCTATTAAACTGGTCTGCTAGCATGCGAAGCGGGGCCGTGTTGTTACTATAGATAATGTTTAATCTTGCTGTCTATTTGACATACCTTTGACGATTTTATGAAGGTTAACATTTACTGAAAAATTAAGAAGTTTAAGAAATGTATCGTTCCTTGAAATTTTTTTTTGTGTGTGTTTATTTTCTTCTATAGGAAAGCAAAGGAGCACTTTACACGTGTGCCTTATAGGTAATATATAGATAAGTACAGTAGAATCCCGATTATCCGGATCAAATAAAACCAGGGGCATTCCGTATAATCGAAAATCCGGATAACCGATTTCAAAGCAAATCAAACAATATTTAAATTTTTATAATTTTTCATTATGTAATAGGTTTTACTTAGATAATACGACATATAAAAAACAAGCTATAACGATAGATAATGAATTATATAATACCTGTGTAATTTAAAATTTTGTTTGGAAATAACTTGCTATTGATCGTTGACGAAATGAATCACATCTTTTCATTGCGGCCAAGTCCCTGATGCGCTTCAGTTGTAACAACTGTATGGGATCCGATTCGTCCTGTCTTCAACATCTACAGCTTCAAAAGCTTCTGCGTGAGATGGTACTTGACATACATCCCCAGTTTCAGTCTCTTCTTCATCTTCTCTCTCGTTACTGTTCAAATCCTCAATGATTTCTTCATCAGTTAATATTTGGAATCCAGTCTTCACTATCGCAGTTCAGCCACTCCTTAATATACTCTTCATCGCACCCTTCACCAATGCTAAGATTATTCATTGCTTCTTTTATTTCTTTAAAATCATTGTGCAGTTTAATTGAAGAATTAGATAGAGTTATTTTTAATGATTTATTCCATGCCCTTTTTAATGTTTGCAATTCCACAGAGTTCAATCATTTAAATTAATTTCTCTAAAAAACTTTAACGTTTCTATATCACTGTTGTCTGCTTATAAAAGACGCCGCAGTAGCCGAGACGAATGAGTCCGGATAATCAGATGTTCGGATAATCGATGTTCGGATAATCGGGATTCTACTGTAATATTAGGAGTAAAATAAAGTCACATAAAAAAGCATAGATAGATATCATACTTGTTTTGGTAACAACGATCATAATTAGCTATTAGTATTATTAGGTTTAGAGACCAACAAACATCACGTTTTTTAAGAAGATACCTATGCTAAGCTATTATAATGTAGGAATTTAGGTGAACTACCTATATATTTTCAGCCTGACCTGATTTATTGTATGTACTTTGTACATCTTGGACATTAGAAAGAGGAAAAAACAATGTATTATATAATACCAACCTGTGTCACAAAAAAGAGAAGAGTTTTGGGTTTTGAGCGACTAGGGTTAACACTAAACTAACAGCTATCTAAAAAACGACATAATTATTAACTAATAGAACTGCGTAATAGTGCCCTTTCTATGCAATTTCGAGAAAGGCAAACCTACAAAGAAAGAAAGCTTCCACGAAGCGTTTGGTTTCTAAATTCCTTTAACGGAACTTTGTAAGAAATTAAACCTTTATTTTTGTATAATTGCGCAATTTCGCATAATTGTAAGAAAAGTTCGCTTCGAGGGCTTCGTGAAGATTGTAATACTACAGATTGATTTAGATTAAAGCTTTGATAAAGTAATTGAAATCAGTGAATGGTACGCGACATTACCATAATCAAGTATCAAATTTATCATCTAACGCGAGCGACCCTTACACACATCAGAGTACGCGACATTACCAGATAATCAAGTATCAAAGTTATCATCTAACGCGAGCGAACCTTACACACATCAGAGTACGCGACATTACCAGATAATCAAGTATCAAATTTATCATCTAACGCGAGCGAACCTTACACACATCAGAGTACGCGACATTACCAGATAATCAAGTATCAAAGTTATCATCTAACGCGAGCGAACCTTACACACATCAGAGTACGCGACATTACCAGATAATCAAGTATCAAAGTTATCATCTAACGCGAGCGAACCTTACACACATCAGAGTACGCGACATTACCAGATAATCAAGTATCAAAGTTATCATCTAACGCGAGCGAACCTTACACACATCAGAGTACGCGACATTACCAGATAATCAAGTATCAAAGTTATCATCTAACGCGAGCGAACCTTACACACATCAGAGTACGCGACATTACCAGATAATCAAGTATCAAAGTTATCATCTAACGCGAGCGAACCTTACACACATCAGAGTACGCGACATTACCAGATAATCAAGTATCAAAGTTATCATCTAACGCGAGCGAACCTTACACACATCAGAGTACGCGACATTACCAGATAATCAAAGTTATCATCTAACGCGAGCGAACCTTACACACATCAGAGTACGCGACATTACCAGATAATCAAGTATCAAAGTTATCATCTAACGCGAGCGAACCTTACACACATCAGAGTACGCGACATTACCAGATAATCAAGTATCAAAGTTATCATCTAACGCGAGCGAACCTTACACACATCAGAGTACGCGACATCACCAGATAATCAAGTATCAAAGTTATCATCTAACGCGAGCGAACCTTACACACATCAGAGTGCTTTCGTTTTATTCACTTTAGACCCAGACACCTCACACATTTCAAATCCTACTAATATTATAAACGTCAAAGTTTGTAACTATGGATGGATGGATGTTTGTTACTCTTTCATTTAAAAACTACTAATAAAATAATTTGTTGCACACTGACAGGGTTTTTATGCATTGTCAACCGACGACCTACATCTAAGAACTACCTGTATGCATACAATACGATATACGAATACGAAATAAGAAAGTGACCGATATATATATGTATATAAATATATTTGACGACCGATGTGGCACGGTGGGCGAAGGTCCGCCTGCGACGCAGGAGGTTGCGGGTTCGATTCCCGCCTCGAAACAATTGTGTGTACGATCTGCAGATATTTGTTCCGGGTGTTCTGGTCGTTTTCTATGATAATAAAAAATATCTATCTATGTAATGTATTGTATTATGTATATCAGTCATCTAGTACCCATAACACAAGCTCAGCTGCTTAGCTTGGGGCTAGATGATGCTGTGTGAATTGTCCAGCGTTATTTATATAATTCATTATATATTTATATAAGTAGATATTCTTCACGTGTCACTTCTGGATTGAGTCAACAAAAAAGTTGCACGATGTTGCGTGGCCTATAATATCATTTTCAGGCCACTGATGGGCTTGACGTACTTCTACAGTGCTGCAGAAGGCTCCCGTAGACAGCTTTAACGCTATTAACCGGTAGAGCTGGTATTGTGATTTTCACATCCAGGCTTGGCTGATGCAATAATTTGATTAGCAGGAGTCTGGCAGAAAGACATATACCTACGTAGGTACATCAACATTAACACGCTGGGTGGATATTGCCACCTGAACCTAAGTTTTGATAGGATTCCATCTCATAAATATTTGTAGGTAACTTTCATTATGAACTGTATTTGCAATAAGGTCTGTCTTAATTTTATCTTATTTCTTTATATCATATTATCTTATATTTATTTATAAATGAACTTTATGTTTAATTTCATGAATTACCAGCGATTTCCCTACTGTATAACAGTGGCATAGCTGTCGTATACCGAATGTAATGAAGTATCTCGCTTGCCTTCCAGAAGATATTTGAGTCCTAATGAAGTATCTCGCTTGCCTTCAAAAGATATTTGAGTCCGTAACCACAGAATGTATATAAAGCGTTTAGTGAGAACAATGAATTGTAAAGAAGAAGGCCACGGTCCCATAAAACGCCGTTGTTTTTCTAATTTACCGTCATTTAATTTTTAATTTCTTGGTCTCTTGGTTCTTAGTATTGTTTTACTTGTCTATCTACCATCAGTAAGATGAGGTTTCTGCGGGTATTTATATATTTGAAACTATTTATAACAATCAAACGGATTGAATAATTTTGATGAATGGGGTATTGAAATACTCCCCTGAACTGCGGGGGTATTCTTAGCTATTTCTTAGCTGATCATTATTTGGCAGGGTTTAGCCTCCTCATTTTGAGGAAATTCGTTAATAACACAAAAAATCGGGAAAACTAGTCAGGCGTCTTTATAAAAAAAATCTCAAGAAAAAGATATCTTTAGTCTTCAAATGATTAGGTTTTTATCCATGCTCAAATTGCTCAATTTCGATGAACCATCGATGCTTTGTATTTTTATTTGATTTGTCCGAGTAAATGTCAAATCAAACAAGTAGTTGTCGATTTATCAGAATAATGGTGAGTGCGCGGTGCGCTGTGGTGTGCAGTGGCCCGGCACTGGCTGTACTCGTTACTCTATATCTACTCGTAGTATGTTTATAAATACGACAGGATACTCGTATTTTTATGTATGTAGGTTCTTCTTCGTAGAAATGAAGTGGTCAATATCGTACGAGGAATTCGCATTACGAATATCAGACGCATATCAGGGTAGGTACTTTAGGAATGTTTATCGGAGGTACCTAGGTACCTACCGTTCGTCATTGTGTTGGTGGGGGTCGCATGATCTGATCTCGTCGGGCACAGGGCTGAGGAGCAGGTTCTCAATTTTTTATCTTTCACGCAGTATTCATCGCCCTTCGACGTGTTTGCGGCACTTTAGGGCAATACTTTGCAGGTGGTTATTGTAATTGGAAGAGCCTGTTCACGACGTTTTCATTCATTTCACTATAATCCCCACCCAGGTTTCACCAGTGAATATTATCAAACAAAATACAATTATAACGAAATTCAGGAGTGCTCGTTATTATTCTACTTATTTCAGCAGTATTAATAAAATCAAATCACAAATGCTCACGCTGGGGCAAACGTGTTCTTGAGTGGAGACTATAACTCGGTAAACGTAGTGTAAGACGCCCTCCGACCAGGTGGCATGGCGACCAGCGAAAGACTGCAGGGAGATGCTGGATACGTCAAGCTGAATACAGGGCACTGTGTCACTCATTAGGGGAGGCCTGTGCAGTGCCAGCAGTGGACTAACATAGGCTGATGATGATGATCCTCTTTTATTGATAAATACATGGAAATGCTTTGGAAAAGTGAGCATTTGTCTGTAAGGTAGGTAGGTAGTAGGCAAACTAAACGATAACCATTTCTGGCCGCTAAGCAAAAACAAAATGCCTTATTGGCATCGACACAAAATACCTTTACCTGTTTTGAATGCTAACCATCTCTCGGCTCGCATTTCTACGAGTATTCTACACGTAACGTACATATAGTGTAGATTACACGCTGTCGTGCGCGTGAGTCGAATCCCGGCCAATGACACAACACACTGAAGAACCTTCCAATACAATCCGACTGCGGTTAAATTAAATCTCCTATTACAGGTTGATGGAGTTCCTGATTTAGTATAAGGCCTTTCGTTGTCGTTTAAAGCTTATGTAAATTCAATCTTAATGACAAGCATGTGGAGTCTATTTGAGTTTAACAAAACCTATGGCATCGGGCTGCATGATTTACTTAGCTTGCAAATATCAAAGGTAAAGTTAACCGGCCAGGACAATGTCAGGACGACAATGTCGACCCTGACATTGTCGTCTTGAAACAATAGGAGCCTCAGAAGATGGAAGGCAAGATAATCTATTCAAGGTTCTAGAATGAGGTATTTACATGGTATTTATACATAGTACCTATAAAACAAAGTCATTCCCGCTGTCTGTCTGTCCCTATGTATGCTTAGATCTTTAAAACTACGCGACGGATTTTGGTGCGGTTTTTTAAATCGTGATTCAAGAAGAATGTTTATAAACCATTGAGCAATGATGTTATATATACGTAGATACGTTGTATCGAGGTCTGCCTTACAAAACGAAAATCAGGTACGTATCCTAATTGAACTCAGTCCGTCCTGCTCCTGGCCGCGACGCGCACGTTCGTTGAACACGAGGTTACTTACGGAATATACTTAAATAAACCTCGAAAATGCCAAGTTGTGTGTTCCGAAAGTGCAATAACTACACAAGGACTATAAAAACCAGAAAGGGTGTATCTTTTCATACGTAAGTACTGTTTAATATGTTAAAATGTAAAATGGTGAATTTTATTTTACTCAACAATCATTGCCGCGCGGCGTTGCCGCACTGCCACCAACACGAACGAAATTAGCAATGCGTTAAGTTTATGAGTGACAGAGATAATGCCATGCGGCGTTGTATGTTCGAACGTCGACGCTAGGTATGTAGCTATAGTAAAATATCGCAATGTTTTTATTTCTTTACAATGAGTATGACGTCTCTATATGTAAAAACTCTTTGCCATTGAGGCATAGATTTCCACGCAGGCGAAGCTGCGGGGCGCAGTTGTAATATAAGTGGTATCAACGGGATATGGTGTTCATGACATACTTGATGACTACTCTAATTATTGGCATCATTCTGTGTTGATGGTGTTGACTAGGAACATCATGATACGAGTATCACGATGACTTGCTTGTCAGTGTGTCTGCAGACGGTCCCAGCCCAAATCTTTGGGGTTCACTTGGTCAGGGACGGGGGACGGGGGGAGCAGAATTACGATTCTACCTATGACTATGACAAAAGAAAGAACAGTGAACAAAGTGAACCCCGAAAATGTAGGATGTAATGACTTGGTATTGATAGATAATGGGTAAATTAAGCGGCGCGGGCGAGCCGCGTTCATTTTGGACTTTGGTGAGGTGCCACCGAAATTTTGTTAGGTACTTTTCTCCAACTAGTTAAGAAGAGTACGAAAAAGATTATATATATTGTGGTTTTCGTTAGAATTTTGTGCTATGTTTTAAAGCGGGGCGTTCGCTTTTTTCTATACCCAGAAGGAACAATTGTTATTGGCTTGTGGAACTAATCGCGACAAATGTGTTGTCTCCTAAAAGATAAAGACAAAAAAGATAAGTAAAGATTTTTCTATTTCTATTTTCCTTAAAAAAATTTGTGCCCTTTGAAAAATGGAGTTTGCGCTATTTTGGTGATTGAATTGATAGAAAATGACTGTTGCAAAATAGGTGCCGTTGCTTTTGCAGAACTGATACGAAACATAACAGAACACCCAAAACACGAGTAATATCGGCGAGCGGGGCGAGACACGATTTTTTTTACCATAGTGGATACTGGTTAGCTATATCGTTAAGTTACATGTTAGGTAGAAAAGAGTCTACAATTTTTTATTTTTTTTACATTTTCTAATGATTTTTTTATACCTAAACTAAGATTTTGGAGGGGTCATGACCCCCGTGATCCCCCCCTGGGACTGCGCACGTGTGTGTGTGTGTGCAGTCATGCACAGGACTGACAAGCTGGCATGAGTCAGTTTTATACGATGTGTAATTAGAAGTCGTGACGTCACGCGGTAGCCTTAGTACCAGCAGCCACAACAAGAATACGACTTATTATGTAATGGATAACTATTGGCGTCTTACCTATATGAAAAAAATAGAATGGTAGTACAAACGAGGTGTCGCCAAAATAATGCGACTTTTGCATTACTTGCAACAAAACTATCATTATTATACTGTTTCGAAATTTCAAGGGATTGAAAAAAAACAAGTACTTAGATCTCCTCGGAGCCGGCAACGGAAACGTCTGTATTTAGTATCGAAGGCGGAACAGCTATTTACATTTGCATTATAATTATGAGGATGTGATCTCCTTTCACGGCGCGGAGCCGGTCCGCAGCCGGCGGCGCCCGGCCGGACGGTGCAGAGAAAGTAGCACGAAGCGACCTGATGAAAATTAAAAATGCCTGGAAACTCAGCCACGCATTTTTAATTTTACCTTTAAAAAATCCTATAAAATCCCGGAATTTAACACTCAAGCAACGCGCGATCCAAAAACTTGCGGAATGAAGTAAGAATAACCCACAGTACCTATTGCGGTATGTTCTACGTGTAAATAGCCGACGCGCGACGCACGAAGCAGTTCAGTGAAATAGTTCTCTAAAGTCGTAGCAGCAAATTGGTCCGCGCGGGTGCGTGCGCGCATTCTGTCTCACAAGATTATAGTGCGTTGCTCCCAGTCACTCCTGCAGGATGGTTGAATACACGTGCGCCGACGCATGCCCATTGAACTGAACGGATCGGAAGGACTACTGCACTCGGAGGATATCCGTGTTGCGACATTTACAAAGGAAGGGTCATTAACAAAATAATATGAAGAGGCATAATAATGCTTGTGATTTATTTTAGTATCATGTCCCAGATTGTAAGCCTTAGGCTTAGGGCGTATCTCCCTCACCGCAAGCATTCGTTTGCATTCTAAGATTCATGTTAAGTAATAAGTATATACTAATATTAAGTATTATGTTTTTAATTTATAATTGTTCATTTATTATCGTGTATTGTGTGTATATGTAGTGGCAAATAAATAATATGTCTATGTCTATGTTCGTTTGCGAGCTTTACGCTGCAATCAAAAGCTACTCTAGCTACGCTGCAATCAAAAGCTACGCTAGATACGCTGCAATCAAAAGCTACGTTAGCTACGCTGCAATCAAAAGCTACGCTGCAATCAAAAGCTACGTTAGCTACGCTGCAATCTTTCAGAGTGACGAACATTCGCCAGTCATTTTAGACAAAATATAAGGATCAACCTAAGAATGAGAGTCAACCAGCTGGAAACACGTATGTATGTTTAAGACTTCATTTTGGCGTTATAAGTGTTTCGCAAAAGAGGAATAAAATATGGTGTTTGTGAAGTAAGTTATTTAAGGTCATAATTATGTCGCAGAAATTAGTTGTTCACAATTATATAGGTTTCTTAGCTTATTAATAACTTGTAGAGCATCACATTAGTAGTTCACAGTTATATAGGTTTCTTAGCTAATTAATAACTTGTAGAGCATCACATTAGTAGTTCACAGTTATATAGGTTTCTTAGCTTATTAATAACTTGTAGAGCATCACATTAGTAGTTCACAGTTATATAGGTTTCTTAGCTTATTAATAACTTGTAGAGCATCACATTAGTAGTTCACAGTTATATAGGTTTCTTAGCTTATTAATAACTTGTAGAGCATCACATTAGTAGTTCACAGTTATATAGGTTTCTTAGCTTATTAATAACTTGTAGAGCATCACATTAGTAGTTCACAGTTATATAGGTTTCTTAGCTTATTAATAACTTGTAGAGCATCACATTAGTAGTTCACAGTTATATAGGTTTCTTAGCTTATTAATAACTTGTAGAGCATCACATTAGTAGTTCACAGTTATATAGGTTTCTTAGCTTATTAATAACTTGTAGAGCATCACATTAGTAGTTCACAGTTATATAGGTTTCTTAGCTTATTAATAACTTGTAGAGCATCACATTAGTAGTTCACAGTTATATAGGTTTCTTAGCTTATTAATAACTTGTAGAGCATCACATTAGTTGTTCACAGTTATATAGGTTTCTTAGCTTATTAATAACTTGTAGAGCATCACATTAGTAGTTCACAGTTATATAGGTTTCTTAGCTTATTAATAACTTGTAGAGCATCACATTAGTAGTTCACAGTTATATAGGTTTCTTAGCTTATTAATAACTTGTAGAGCATCACATTAGCTACAAGTTTTGTTCCCATAATTTTTTTATGAACTATGTTTCTAACCGCGGAGGCGGAGACCGGTGGCCGCGTATCATTAATGAGATGAATAAAATATTTGAGAACTTTGATAGCGGTTATAACGCTAAATATTACGGCATATACCTACGTGATCTCAATTACTATAACATGCTGCCAATGCTTTGAATCTGGAAATTACGAGCGGTGCTTGTTCTATAGGTCAGCGGAAGCGGACAGCTTTCGACGGACATCAGTCAGGGCCCGTACTTGAGAAAGCGAGTATCGACGTTTTTGATTCATACGTATTGCAAATGCTATTTTACGACGGTTTTGCAATAAAACTAATCCGAAACTTCAATGTTCGTTTTCCGAATAGAATTCGTAATGAATATATCCGACAAAGAACCAAAGTTATCGACATAGCTCTGAGAATTAGCAAGCTGTGTGTAGGACGCCCTCCGACCAGGTGGGATGACAACCTGCAAGAGACTGCTGGATGCGTCAAGTTGAAGACACTGCTATGGCGCTCATTGGCGAAGGCCTATGTCGTATAGCAGTATGTACAGCAGTGGACTAACATAGGCTGTTGATGATGAATTGAGGTTGTATTGTACCGTAGACGTAGCATGACACTGATCGTTCAGAGGTCAAAGAAAATTTACCGATATTGTTTTGAGTGAAGATCGATGTTTTTTTTTCTGAAGGACCATATGCTGTTGACCGCAGATGACCATGCCAGCGTTACAGGACTTTTGGCGGGCGCAGAAGGCGTCTCGCCGGTAAAATTAGGTTGGGGGTGAAGGTCGGTGAGAGATTTGAACATAACGGCGACGCTCGCCGGAGTATGGAAGCGACCTGTTGCTTCAGCACCGTTCCCGGCGGGTGTCTGCGCTCCACCCTCGACCGCCCTTGAACTCTCTCAGGCGGTTTGACCCGCGCCCTGTAGGAGGCTCAACAATGTTTAGGATAGGGGAGGTCTTGATGAATATAAACACTCCTTGATCGAACGCGTTGCGGCTTGCCTGTTTGTCTCAAGAGCACCAATTTCGCGATGTCGCTTCATGAAGAGTGGCGCAGGAGGTTGCGGTTTCCAATCCCGCCTCGAGACCAATCTTTTTACTATGCAGATATTTCTTTGGAGTGTTCTGTTCTGGGTGTTTTGTAGGTATCATAAAAAAACATCTACTAAGTGAAGTATATACTACATCACGTCCTTTCACAGAAGGTGCTCCGAGAATTGACCCAGTTCGAATAGAAGAAGTACTTTATTCGTCTTGAAAGAAGTGCGAAGTGATTCGTCGACAAGTATCTAGTATTATAAAATATGGTTTTGATTATGTTTTATTCAAACTGTACCAAAGAACATCAAAGCTAACTTTGGTCACAATTTAAAATGAAACCAATTTTGTCAGCACATTCGAGAGAAGATATTATTATAAAGTACCTGGGTATGCAATAATACTAAACAAAAACATAAACTGAAGAAGGCGCGGGCGCCGCAAGATGGCGGTCGGTTCCCACGCTGCGCTGCTGGGACGGAGCGCGCCACATGTGCCAGTTGACGCGGGAACACGTTCAGGGAGGGCCCAGGGTGGCCGATAGCTTAGGCCGAGAGCGGCAAGACGAGGAAGACGGCAAGTCAAAAATAATCCGAAAGTTATTGAAACGCACACACATATCAAACACATTTCTCCCGATAGAGACTGGCTGTATTACATTCTGAAAACCTAAACTATTTAATATGTAATGTACTTACCTATGTCTTTATTTACCTTTTTCTAAAACCAAATTGTAATAATAATGTAACTCTTCTTTCTTTTCAGTTAGTAAAAACTATGTTTTGGAAGGAGAACGGCGTTGGCGTTGTATGTTTTATTTATTATTATTTATTTAATCATCGTCATCATCAACCTATAATAGTCCACTGCTGGACATAGACCTCCCCTAAGTAGCGCCATAGAACTCTTTCTTCAGCTTGCCGCACCCAGTATCTGCCTGCAGTCGTTCGCAAGTGGTCATCTGTTTCAGAAGGCGAATTCTTTTTATTCCACACTGCTTGCACCCCTTGGTAAATGATCTAGGTACTACTTCACTGTCTCAAACAACAAACAAAACGCAAGCTAACTGCATTTGGATGTGCTCACTACATTAAATTGACAAGGTAATAAACATTAATTTAAATCCACATTTACGGACAAATCAACAAAATAACCCTTTCTTTCTCTTTCAGCAATCAACACAGCTGACAGTGTCCGAGTTCCCCATAACATTGGACATTTTGATATTTTGTCAAATGGTCGGTCTAGTAGAGATCGCTATTTTGTAACTAATTTTAAGGCTTCTATTTTACATACTTTCCCATAAATAGTGCATAAATAGTATTTATTTATATATTTCTGTCTATCTACAATCTAAAATAGCTCTAATACTCGCAGTATCTCTGAAGGATAATAGGTATTCGTAACGAATACATCCGACATAGAATCAGAAGCATTGACATAGGTCTGACCATTAGCAAGCAGAACTGGCAGTGGGCCGGCCATATCTCCTGAAGAAGGGCTGAGCGGTAAAAGTGTTCTTGAGTGGAGACCACGACTCTGTAAACATAGTGTAGGATGGCCAGGTGGGATGATTACATGCGAAATACTGCAGGCAGATGCTGGGTGCGCCAAACTGAAGACAGGGCGCTATGGAGCTCGTAAGGGGCGGCCCGTAGGAGTGGACTAACATACATAGGCTGATAATGATGACTTGAGCCAGCGAGCGGTAGGACATTATCTGAAATATTACGAAGTCACCGAGCCGGATATCAAACCGGCACCGTTAGGGTATTGCTACCTGTTTGTATAACTATCATTTGTTAGGTACTCAATGACACGAACCAAAGTATTCGTAACTTTCTTCGGATTGAAACGATTATTTTAAAAAAAGTTTAAAAGTGAGCAAAGTTTTCATAAGTATTCTTAAAACGAAGGAATTGAAAGCGAACGTCACTCGAGTACATACCTACCTATATAGGTACTTATAGAAAAAGGAACTCAAACCATACGGTTCTTCTTAAAAACAAAACGGATACTAATAAAAACCGACATCAAATCTCAAGTGCCTCTCTACTAAATCATAGATCGGGTGCAGTGAAGGAAGCAAACAAGTCGTTTTCTCAGGGTATCTTAGATGAGGGCCTCGTTGAAGAATACACGAACACGTGGTGCTGCGCTCGCCCGCATGTGGCGTCCTACATCTGGGACACTCGTTATCTCGACCGACGACGACGAGATGCGATCTCCAGCTATGTACATAAAATCACACTAAATAAAATAAATAAATAAAAAGACCCTTTTTATTCCAAAACACTAATGTTAACAATATGAATATAGATTTAAGTAAGTAGGTATACTATTTGTTTATATAAAAAAAACTATCCTAAATTACTTATTATACTAAGTTATTTCAAAAAACCTCACAGTATCATACTAATATTAAAAAGCGAAATTTTATTTCCAAACATTTGATGATGTATTTTTTTGTCAAACCAATCTTAGCCTGATATCAATTGGCAATGGTTTTTGCTTTGTTCTGTGTTACTCTTCAACTACGAATAAATGACATATTATTTATTCGTAGCTCGTCAATTATATTTGTTCATTGTGGTAAAATGTATGAAATAATGTAAGTACATAATGTTATTGCCAATAATAAAAGTTTCATCATTAGACCTACCATAAATATTATAATGCAAGTGGTGTTTAGGTTATATATATTACCTACAAGTTTGGTTTGTGCACATATCAATAATTCATATTCTATTATAAACATTCTATATTCTGTAACTCAACTTCTCACATGTTGGAATGTTCACAAGTTAGTATACAGATGTAAGAACTCGTGCACTAAACCATTGGGGAACCAATTAATAAAACATTTAACAAGCTTTCGAAAAAATACAAAATTTTGCGTGAAGAGGTATATTTCATTATTATCTGTGTGTGTTTGAAATCACCTTTACACAATACAGAAACAAGGCATGCGAAGCCGCGCTCAGAACCTATTTACAAATATAATGTCTAGTAGTTTGTAAGTTATTGAAATAAATACATAGTTATCGTCGAGACGATTGACGCAACGATATAATTTGTTCAGTTAGTCGTCCCATGTCTCTGTAAACAACACGCAGGCAGGGCTCTGAATAATGTATTCGGTTGTTCATAAATCTCCTCCCCGCCGCGCGACAAATGTCTTTGGACGATGCAGATAATCTAGCTATTTACTATATTATAAAACAAATACCCAACCATATTAACAAACAAAGTAACAATCATATAATACAAACAAATTTGAACTAGTATTTAAATTTGAAACAATTGAGCTAACTGAAAACTCTTGCAAACAATCTACAGGTAGCTCAAGGGATCCAGTCGGCGCGCGTCCTCAAGACGCTGGGACGGCCACAGGCTACTTAAAAAGCGCGTGCGAAGCCACGGGCTTCAGCAAGTGAAATATTATATTAAGAATACCATCTACAAACATGTATAAATTGTACCAAGCATAATAGTGATAAGTCCTGCAGCTGTGACAGACTAAAGACAAATATTCTGATGATGATGATGCCGTTAGATATTGACCGCTCCCAACACGAGCTCTGCATAACTGTATTGTGGGTCAGACGATGCTGTGCGGTTGGTCCAGCATCCGCACAAGCATGCTGAACACGTACATTGTGGACGGTACCTACATCTCGATACAGAGTAGTGGGCACACATTTGTTACACGCTCAGACACCCTGGAATTTGTAAACTAGTCACGTAGGATAGGCACCCTCCGCTCCGCTCCTCGACCAGGAGTGTTGTGTGTTTCAAATGAGTCAGGTTGGATCTTGGGGTCAGTCGTAATTGACCCGGCAGCTGCTTCGGACGAAACGTTTTCATGTCTTGTCATTTATTAATGGATGTTTTTTTTTATATTAAACACGTTGGTGGAGTACCTATCGGTCTTCGCGAATGAACCGCACATTATGTGAAGTTTTTTTACTTAGCTTTAGGTTAATATTTTCCCTACTGCCTATACAAGGGGCCATCAATTATTTGATGAAAACGTTTACCTAAGGCTACATACGTAAGACTGGAATAAAGCTGGTATCCCACCGCCGCACACGGAGAGGCTACGCATGTGTCGTCTATGCACGAATACGAATAGAAACAAGAACAAGTTACACATCCCATCATTTAGATTACACAAGGTAGGGAAATCATTTATGGGCAATAGCGTGCGCTTCTATAATAAGCTTCTATCTGAAGCAACTGAGCTCCTCATTCGTAAATTTAAAAATTACATAAATCTAAATCTCATCAAGAAGGCTTTCTACTCCTACTATACATGTTAGGTTCATAATATAGGCGGTGTAATATGGTAGGAGTAAATGATCTAACTACTACATATTGATAGGTAATTTTCTGATTCCTATCTTGTTTTACATTAATGTCTAATTTTTTGCAAAAATTATATTTTTCTTATATTATAGTCTTAGGGCTGTTCATTTTTTCTATTCTTTTAATGTATTGTTCCGACATCTTTTACTCTACTCTATTGTGGCATTTTTGGTGATGTCGTCCTTATTTTTATGTAAATCCTTTTATTGGCTGTCAGTGATATTTATAAGATAGGTTTATTTATTTTTATGAGCAGTGGATTTTGTACATTAATAAAAAAAAAAAAAAAACTCTATAAATGATTATCTCAATGATGTTAATGCTTGGCCAGATGTCGCTCAGTTTCGCACCGACAATAGTATGTAAGTAATTTGTTGTTGTGCATAGCTTTACTTAAATATTGACATGTATCGAATCATATTATATTTAGACTTAAATAGGCAAATAACCATGTATTAGACATATAAGAGATGAACATGCTAGTGGTTTCTTTTCACTTCTTCCACTAGTGGACAAAAAATTGAAGTGAACAGTAAAATAATTTATATATAAAATATGACTTGTCAAAGTGCTTATTTTGTAAGCCTAAAGAAATAAATGATTTTTTACTTTACTTTACTTTACTAATACTAGAACAATGACGTCATTACTACAAAATGAAAGAAATGAAAATTAAAAGTTTTTATTTCTTTAAGCTTACACATAAGCACTTAGACAGGTCATATTTTATACTATTCATTATTATCAATTAAAATTATTTTATAGTTCACTTCAATTTTTTGTCCACCAGTGGAAGAAGTGAGAAGAAACCACTAGTATGTTCATAACTTATGTTTCTAGTACATTTGATTTGATTGATTGATAATTTTTGCAACTCACTTGGAGTTTTGTTGTATAAGCTTATACATTGCCCTTTGCATTGTAGAAGCGTAGCTAGCTCGAATATGGCACCCCCGCAGCTCAACGCTGTCAACGCTATGCACGCGGCACACGTAAATCGGTAACGTAGCCCCATGGCACCCATGGTGTCATGGGGCTACGTTATACAAACGAACCAACGTAGCTAAAATGCGTCACGTAACCGTTCCTTCGGCGGGGCTTTCAAATTAAATAAAACAATTGTATAACTAGTTTTAGAATAAATTGGCCGCTTTTATTGAAAACTGTGTAACGTGTAGTTAGTAGGTGTATTTGTACGTTGTAATGATATTGTAGTGTATTTGACCGGGTTGTACCAGTTACAGCCAGACCGGACTGGAAGATTCCCAATAAATGGTGAATGCTTTAGATTCAGCACATGAATTCAATTCAACCTAGAAGCTACGAGTATGTAGAATGCGTCACCGGAACGAGTATGTAGAATGCGTCACCGGAAGATGTTTTTCTTGATAAATCATTGTCAATTACGTATTATTCAGTGATATTTCCCTGGGTACATACATATATATAATAAAATACAAAGTTCATTGTAAACCAGAAAATAACACTAAAAAGAGGCATAACATAAGACACAAGGGGCGGCCCTATCGCTTGGAAGCGATCTCTTCCAGTTTCGATTAGTTCTTTCGCTTTGGTTATGGTGTGAAAGGCAACAGATTTCGGTGAAGTTTAAATTGATCATCATCAGCCTATATCAGTCCACTGCTGGACATAGCCCTCCCCAATGAGCCATAGCACCCTGTCTTCAGCTTGCCGCATTCAGCATCTACCTGCAGTCTTTCGCAGGTCGTCATCCCACCTGGTCGGAGGGCGTCCTACACTACGTTTTCCGAGTCGTGGTCTCCACCCAAGAACACGTTGTAAGTAACTACTACCAGTAATAGTAAGTAATTATGTAAAATCGTAGATATATAAACAAACTTTTATCACTAAGGCCCACCAAGACGAGACCTAGACATCTGATACGTCCAATATTGGAGTATCAAGTGTACATCGATGTAATAATATGCCTACTCCGTGTATCAGATCAGAGCTTCTGTTCTCGGAACAGTAGGCACAGTATAACTGATGCAGTATAACGCCTGTCATTTTATCAACTTCGTAACTGGATGAGCTCATGAATGTGTAGCGGACGGTGTTGACGCGTGAGATGCGCATTCGTAAGGTATCCGCGTGTTGTTTCGCAATCAGCTCGGTATAACTGCTATGAATAAACTGATGATATTCCGGATTCGAGCTTGTTATTTAATATGTTTCGCTTCTAAGACAGTGCAACACTCCTGCTAATAAAAGTTTTCTTTGTTAAATGCGATTTCGTAAGTTAATAGCATGTTCAGAACGCAAAAAACTGTTCTGTTCTTCGACTTTTCTAAGCATTCACTTTAAAGTGGTATAATTATAATATCCCAAAATGTTTCGATTTCGACAAGCCTTGAACCCGTAACCCTCGAAAGTGTTCGCTTTTGTATAGATACGAGTATAAGAGCTACATTGCATCGGGTCCAGCGATGTATTATGATTCGACACGTTCCTTGCGTGCCGCCGCCGCCGCTCTCTGAGTGTATTCCCACAGAAAATGTACTTTTTGCTTTTCAGTAGACCGGTTACAATCGCCGGTTACAGTTCTGATGACAAATATGATGTAATAATATCCCGAAGTGGATAAGTATTTGCGGTATGATGCCCGGCAGATTATTCTGTGTTAAAATATTTAAAATTTTAGAGGTTATAGTTTTTGTAAACAAATCTAATTTTAGGATACAAAAACTCAGTTCTAACTTCTAATTAAGAATGAAAACTTTCTCGACAAAGCTTTTGACAGACTGCTGCGGTAGCGTTCTCGAATGCTGTGAAAATATTCACGCTCTGGCTCTGGCACTCTAAGTAGCAACTTTCGCAAGCTTCCATTTGTCTAAAGCTGTGCACTTCACTGAGCTTGACTTCTAGTATTGACATCTCCCAGTTTACGTAAATTGGCATGCAAATTGAAAGAGTTTGGCCAACACACACGAAAACATTCACCCCACCAACAGAATAGATGAAGTACGGACCGGAAACTTTTTAATTGGGTGGGCGAAGTGGAGAAGAGAATCGTACACAAACAAACAAGCAGTTTTAAATAAGGTACGAGGAACCCGCTCACTTGAAGAATGAGGATGACGTCTCTCATCACATCACCTGACGTCATCATCGGAGTCATCCAACCAGACAAAAGAATTTGCTCGAAACAAATATGTTGTCGAACCAAAGTGTACAAATGAATGTACTTGTACTAGTAGTTTCTATTTTACTTACACTAGTGGCCAACTAGTTGAAGTGAATAGAAAATAATAAACACCTTATTTCTGATTTGGTTATAATTTATTGGATAAAATTTGACTTCTCTAAGTGCATTTTGTAAGCCTAAAGAAATAAGGGAATTTGATTATTACATTTTGAGTGGCAAGTTTTGTTGAAATGTTTGTAGGGTACCGCAGACTATGGAGAGCGATTCTATGGCCTGAGCCTCATCCATAATGCATTATCGAACAACATCACACAAAAATATATATCGTTAACCTGCGTACATAAAAAATGTGATTGAGAGTGACGTGATCTCGCATGCTGTGCCGATCGGTTGTTTTGTAACTGTTGTTCGACTATCGACGCGCGTGCTTATGGTTTGTTCATGTCATGAGTTTGTCTGAACTGTCTGTCACCTTGTCAAAATACTCTAGGAAACTATAACCTTGAAGTCAGACAGACACCCACGGATGCCTGAATAATAGGCTTAACTTTTTCGCGGATCTCTTCATCGCGAGGCTAAAAAAAATTAAATATGTCGCGGCTTTTGCTTTTTCTTATGTAGGTACTTCTCGTGGACGATCTCAAACGTTGTGTTCTTTGTGACCTCACTGGATCTTGTCTATCACGTTTATTAATTATCAACTGTAGAATAACTCGGACAATAGAAAATTTTGCAGTATCAGTAAGTGTCTCTGTTATTTCCTTGTGATGGTAAATAAATCAATTAAGTAAGTACTGTTATCTAGAACTCACAGTCGCAGAGCTTCCATAAACGCAAAATTCCAAAAAACAAAAACCACTGGCGTCACTCTGACCGACGAGACGACGCGACGGTTGGTTAAGGGTTTAATAATACATGTATGAAAATAAAAAGTTTTTATTTCTTTAAGCTTACAAATAAGCCCTTAGACAGGTCATATTTTATACTATTCATTATTATCAATTAAATTATTTTATAGTTCACTTCAATTTTTTGTCCACCAGTGGAAGAAGTGAGAAGAAACCAGCAGTATGTTCATAACTTATGTGTCTAGTACATTTGATTTGCTTATCTGTAAGTTGGTAGATTTTGAGTTGGAGAAAAACTCGTTACAAGCTTTTTTATCTTCTAGATAATCAAATATTTTGTAATAAGCTTTTTTACAAAGAATATAATCCTAAATTTTTTTACATTAATTTTTTGATAATTTTTGCAACTTCTGCAGAACTAAGTCTCTTCGATAGCTTATCTATGTGTGGGCCCCATTGAAGTTTACTATCTAAGGTTATTCCTAAGAATACGGTATTGTCTACAATTTCTAGAGTTTCTCCTTTTACGTTTATATCAGCCTTAACTTTTTTTACATTAGGTAGAATAAATTTTATACATTTTGTTTTGGTTTCATTAAGCAACAGATTATTGATACTAAACCAATGGACTACCTTTGAGATTGCAGTATTTACATTGTCGAAATTTGTGTTTTGGCGTTTCATTTTAAAACTTAATGAAGTATCATCAGCAAACAATACAATCTCATGATCATTTTTTACAAGATGAGTCAGGTCATTAATAAAAACTTAAAATAGAAAAGGACCCATGATAGAGCCCTGCAGTACACCCATTATACTTAAAGTAAGTAAGTACTAAAGTAATTTAGTACTTACCTACTTAAAGGAATGGTTCTCATATCTAAGCGATACGTTATGCCTTGTAAAGGAGCAGTGCGCTTAAACACTCACCATTGGCACGTGTCCTTCCTAGCACCCAACCTCCTCTCGCGGTAGATAAGTAAGTACCATTATACAGTTTAATTACCTGTAAAAGATGAAAAATAAAAATAAGTACAAAGCACCTTTATAATAGAAATTTAAATAGTTTTAGATAAAAGTGTTAAAGGACTTATCCTATTTATTTAAATACCGAATCCTACTAATATTATAAAACGCAAAAGTTTATGAGGATGTAGGTGCTAGGTAGGTATGTAAGTATGTTTGTTGCTCTTTCACGCAAAAACTACTAAATGGATTTTGATGAAACTTCACAATAATGTAGCTTACATATCAGAATAACGCATAGGCTACAATTTCAAAATTCATAAAGATATATTGTATATTATCCAAAATATTGATCACGGACGCAGCTAGTATTTTATAAGGCTATATAATAAAGCATTATCAATGTATCTATTATTATGCACATTTTGCATCGCTCAGATTAGCTAAAGGTGTGAGTAAAACCATACAAAGACAACTTTTTTGCAAAAATGAATCTCACAAAGTGTCGAGGCGCGAGAGCGTAATGAGAGGCTATCGTCACCAACAGCATCAACGCGCCGCCGCGCGCCGCGCCGCGCCGCGCCTGCGCTCCTCCATCATAACGTTAGTCGGGTAGCGCGTGTAAGTATTGTTGTTAGACTGACGCTAACGACGTAATATGAAAGTGGAATATGAGGCCGTCACCTCGGCGCAGGCGCAGGCGCAGGCGCAGGCAGCCGTGACGGCGCGGCGCGACGAAGCCGCGGCAGATACGCCAACGAACAGCACTACAGATAGTCGAGATCGCTTTCTGTTGCAATAACTATTGTCATCGAAACCAATTACTAACTGTATAACCTCACTCGCTTCTGGCCGCGACTTCGCACGCGTTTCTTGGAAAGAAACAGCCAAAACTTTATTCCAGGATATGTCTATAAAATAGAAACCTGATTCATTCAGTATTTCCAAACACGACACAAACCTTTAATCAATAATCTAATTTCGTTTCAAATAGTTCTATCTCATGTCGAATGTTGGCAACCTATTTGATCATTCATTAGTTGATTAAAGAGATGATCAGCGCACGAACTGGCTGGAAGTATATCAGTTATCTAGTTCCTTTACACAACCTCTGCTTAGTTTGGGGCTAGATGCTGAAGTGTGAATGGTCCAGCATAATTAGAATAGAATAGAATAGAATAGAAAGACATTTATTCATAACAACTTAAATTAACATAAAAAAAGACACACTTAAAGAATAGGTACATTTAGAGAGTTGTTACAAAATTAGATACCTTTAGAAATGCTTCACTTATTGCACACGAAACAATTGACAGTTCAAAGCGCTCTTTGTTGTAGAAAAGTAATCAACTATTCGTACCGACGAAAGATGAACCTTTTTTTCTCTGTTTTTTGTTACATATAGATAGATAGATAGAAAACACTCTATAAAACAAAAACAATACAAAAACTTAGACTATTACGGATTAATAGATACATATTTAGATAAAAAATAAAACAAATATACTACATACCATAACACCTGCATTACAAACTTACATGCATTTGCAAATTAGACACATTAATATAATAGGTACATGGTTCAACAGTAAGGGTCAGGTGAGGGTCAAAAGTGACATTCTTAAGGGTCTGGTAGATGTCGTAAGAAGGGTCCAGTGGCCTCCGTAAGTCGTGAGAAGGGTCTGGCTGGCAGCCTCCGTGAGTCGTAAGAAGGGTCCGGTGGCCTCTGTGAGTCGTAAGTGTTACAGTGGGAGTCTATTGTCTATGGCCAATAACTTTATCGTCACCAAACAAGCAATTCTTTGAGCCAGAATCGTACAGTATTCATCACTGTACGTACACGATTCAATAAAAAAAATACAATCGATATGAACGAATCATACCCACGACCCACATTCATTCAGCTGTTTTAATTGAAATGAGCCCATGATTGAGCCTCGGGCTTGAGGCGAAACAAATACCTTGATCATCTGCAAGTCCACCCAAGTAGTCGGTTTAATCGTGAGTTCATTGATAATGCTTTCTAATTAGTTTCCGCTAGCTTTATTCCTTGTAGAAGGAACGCTCCGTCTCTGGAATGCTCTCCCTCTGGACATCACACTTGCTAAATCACTTTGTATCTTCAAAAAACTGCTGCATCAGCATTATTTAATAACCATTATATAAAGTTTGAAATGTATATTTTGATTGAAAGGTGATGTACATAGTGTAGGTCAGCACTTGTTTTGAAAGGTGATGTACATAGTGTAGGTCAGCACTTGTTTTGAAAGGTGATGTACATAGTGTAGGTCAGCACTTGTTTTGAAAGGTGATGTACATAGTGTAGGTCAGCACTTGTTTTGAAAGGTGATGTACATAGTGTAGGTCAGCACTTGTTTTATTTTATATATCTATTCCAGTGTCACCGTCTATGTTGCCTCTTCATGTACAGCCCTTTCTACGGTTGCCTGGAAGAGATCGCTCTCAGCGGTAAGGCCTCCCTTTATAAGTACTTCCTCTATTCTAAGTATTTATTTCTGTGTGGTGTAATGAAGTGTTTTGTATGTATGGTTCGTGACGTCACGCCGCGGATCTGTTGCATTGGAAGTCCTTCGCGAGTCAACTTGTGCTGAGACCTTTTGTGACTCACTTTTCCTTTTGATTGTATCAGAGTGACAAATATTATATGTTTCTATTCGACTCTACCTATCCAATTGAAAATACAAAGAAGTTGAGAGGTAGCGATTGTTTAGTTAGGAATAGTCACGAGATTGTATTGTTTGCTTATCATATTATGACGCAATACTAAACTTGTGTCCATGACTTTATAGGAAAAATACGACGACCTCTGTGGCGCGGTGGGCGAAGGTCCACCTGCGACGCAGGAGGTTGTGGGTTCGATTGCCGCCTCGGGTCAATTGCGCATACGATCTGCAGATATTTGTTCCGGGTGTTCAGGTCGTTATTTATGTATAATAACAAATATATATCTATGTAATGTATTGTATTTAGTATATCAGTCATCTAGTACCCATAACACAAGCTCTGCTTAGCTTGGGGCTAGATGATGCTGTGTAGACTGGCCAGCACTCTAAGGTTCAGCATTATTTATTTATTTAATAGATTAACTAATAAATAGTCCATTACGAAATGAGTCGTATCATACATAACATAAGTCGGGTAACGCCAATGGTAACGCACATAAATTCAACAGACCGACGAACAGAAGGTTCCTTTACATTAAGACAATGCAGCACATTCATCCTGTTAGAGGCTAGAGTCGCATCATTAACCCATTTTGTGACACGCAACTTCAATTTATTATAAACATAATGCAGCGTCCGAGCACAAACCAAGATACCTACCTGGATATAGCCAGCCATACAAAATATTTCCTTTCGGTTCATATTTTACATAAGTAATTTACATAATAATTAATGGTTTAAATTAGGTATTATTATAAAACCTACATATAGTATTTTAATTTAATGCTACCTGAAATTATCGAATTTTCACCAAAATGGTATGTACTTAATGATTCAATGGAATCAAACAAAACAAAGCGTGTTAAGCTTTTCACGCCATCCTCGTCTAAAGTTTACCTAGATGAGAACGGCGAAGGGTTCCACTCTAACTGAACACTCTAAAACTCTTGTTTAGAGTGTTAACAATGTCTCCGTACAACATTGCATTGCATTGCGTTTCAGCTAGACAAAGCTACCTAGTCATGTGCGACGTATCTTAGACAGAGCCATTGTTTGTTTCGTCTTGGCAGTGTTTACCAACACAGCACAACACAGAGATTATGCTTATCGAGTCAATATCGTCACGGCTCGCTGAAATGTCACGGGCGGCCGAACTGGGGACTTCGGGAATACTCGGAAACGTTCGGGTGATCTCGGTAACCGACCCGAACATTCACATTCCTTTGGAACACGCTCGCTAACTCTACTGACATGAGTCGAGTCCGTAGTAGAGTCTACGGACTCGACTCGTTTTTGGAACGAACGGCTTCGGGAGTAACCTATTGTAATAAATAAACGCGCGGAAATAAGAATTCTAGTTTTTTGTTCATTTTGGTCGAAGCTGCTCTTTTTATTCGGGTTTAGGTACCTATAGCTATGTAAGTAGCTGTTTCAATAATTTATCAACAAAAAATATTGTACTATACATAGGTACTGTGTGTATTCCACCTTACCTAAGTGACTATAATAGACAACAACTATCAGGTGAGAACTTCAATAATTTACGCAACGTTGCGCAACGATGCTGTGTCTCTATTCTACCCTAGACAACAAGCCCTGTGCAAGCCTTACTGTTCTTAAAAATCATGAAATGTTAAGCAGGATCTCACCTTCGAAACCTTTCCTTTCAGTTGCCTAATGTAGAATATAATATACACCCCTATTAAAATATACAAATTAGAAGCTTTTTGCAGAAAATTGCTTTAACTTCATTAGTTCAGGTAGACATAGACACATCAATTTGGCTTTTAGCAGAAGCCAAGGGCAATCTGAGCACTGGCAGTGATTCACTTAGCTCGTCTTAAACAAACTAGAGCAGGCGTCAGGCGCGGGCAAGCTCCAACGAGATGAGATGAGCCTCAGAGCTGTGATTTACTGAAGTTTGAAGCTGGGTTATACCTGATAGGTACCTAACAAACTCAAATTATGATACTAACTAAATATCACTGAAATTATTTATTAACCTAATTTAACCTGAGCCATTACTGCATAGTATTAAACAAGTCGCTTCTGTCTGTCTGTCCCTCCCTATGTACCTATCTATTCTTCGATCTTTTTTGTCTAAGTGCTTATTTTGTAAGCCTAAAGAAAATAAAAACATTTTTGATTTTTTTTAATAGGTAGAGTGATTCAAGAGAAAGGTTTATAAACCATTTTAAACATACATAGATTTTACGCGAGTGAAGCCGCGGACGCAGCTAGTAGATTACGAAATGTTTGGCATTTTGATCGAGATCCTAACAACATCCTAAAATATCAAAACCGTGCACATCTTTTGCGGCCTAACACGATTTTGACCTTGTTTTGTTTTTTTAATTTTAATCTTGGAATTAATGACTCATTTCAAGATTATTACAAGAAAACAAAGCAATTTTAGGTATACGCTATTTTTTTGTTTGACACTGACAGCAACAATATATTGCCATTATATTTTAATAGGAGTGTATATTATATTTAAACTACACTACCCTACCTTCTCATGTATGTAGATATCTTTATTGTAGTACATAGAAAAATTACCAGAACACCCTGAACAAATAATCTGCAGATCGTACAAACATTCGTCCCAAGGCGGGGATCGAACCCGAAACCTCCTGCGTCGCAGGCAGACCTTCTCCCACCGCGCCACAGTGCTCGTCATAATAATTACGAAATTATTTTCCTGTTGCACAAATAGAAGATAGATTTTATGTAATAGTTCCTCCCGCAGACTGTTCCATGGAACACGCAGCTGGAGTATACGAGTAGTTTACGCAAAAAGCCATAAGACATATTATGTAGACTAAACAACAATATCAGCACACAATATGGTAAATTACTCAAGCCTGGTGCGATTCTTCTCTAGTTTTTCGTATACTGGGCCTACTTTTCATTTCGAAATTTCGGTTTTGTTTTGCCCGATCTGTACTCGGACGCAAACGGATATTTCGTACAATATTGGGGTACTTTTTCACTTTGGAATGATGTTCTTTAGAACTTCGAGAAAAAGAAAATTGATGACAATACATTGTCCCAAGATAAGCTCAGAATGTGAGAAATCGTGTGTCTCGTTGCCTCGAAAAATGACATTTCGATATCTAGCCCAACTGCATCAAAACAAGTTTATATTTGAACAATACAGCTCGTGATGGCAAATAAATACGGGTTATTCCGTCGTGCCCAACAACCTAAGGGTCCATATGGCCTTTCAACATCGTTCAATTGTATACAAGTCCGTTTCAGTGGAAGATTGTTGGAAAATAAATTCAAGGAGCGAGCAAGCGCGTCAATGTGCAGAAACAATGTGGTGAGATCTACCACTGGAGCTTTGAATCCAATTATAGACAACTTCAAGAGGCCAGAGTCAGCGAATTCAATTAGAATAACGTCGGAACTCTCTGAAAGTCGATTTCAGGAACGGCTCCGAAATTGCGATTGAAATCACGAACAGCCGTATATTTAATGAACATTTAATGTAACTTACATTTTATTGCAGAAGGCTGTACTGTGGCTATTCTTCAATGTACTTAAAATGTAATTACCCTGGTATACTAAAGAAGACTTATTGACAGGCCGCTGCGAGCCGCCGCTGCAAGCCGCCGCCGCGCCGCCTCTTTTCTTTGTTAAAATTCAATTTGTTTTTTTTCTTTAGGTACGTGCCGTCAACTTAGAGCTGCCTTCTTGCACTTTGCAGCGAGAGTGCCTCTCGCTGCAAACTGGAATATTTCAGTGCAAAATAAAATATGCCAAAGTTCTTTTATGCTCAACTGAAATAATGCTCAAAATTCCGCGCACCTCTTCCCCGCTTTACAGGAAGAACCCTGAAGAAGGAAGCATGGATGGATAAGTCTGTTAAAACTTAATTATATGCCGAGGTATATCTGATCTTTCAAAGAGCTTCGAGTCTCCGACATTTGTTGGGAACTACGTAAATATGGCGGTTGCAAAACTTTTCAAAGGAGTCAAACTAAAATTGCAGAAATTTTATAATTCGGAAAAGAAATTCGGCACGAAATGCATGCTAGTTGGAAATATGATGTGCAAAAGACTAAAAGGAGGAAGGATAAAGGAAATCATAGAGTTTTCCCGTACTGGTCTAGTTGTTATCTTTTTTCCCGAAAAAACTGTGGTTGGGGTCGGCCTTGACTGGATTTTGTTGCAAAATATTCACGAGTTCTACAGATTTCGCCTTGAACTGAGCTTCGTCACCCGAATTGAGCCCATCTGTTGGTGTTAATTACCTAGATTAATGCAGCGCTGAACTATACAGACTGTGCCATAGCTCTATGACATACTTTCAGTGACATTGTACAAATGGGAAGGTCCTGTCCTGGGTAACACATATATCATGGTTATTAACACAAAACTCTTTAACACATATATTATTCTATTTAGTCAGTCAGATTATCAGAAGATATTGGACACGTATTTTTTCTGTTGTCAATCAAAAAAATATTTACAAAAAAATTACATGTCCAATATCTTCTAATAATGTAACTGACGGACTTTATTAGATTTTTTTAAGACTAGCCTATTGGTGGAAACGGGTATTTTTAGGGTTTCGTAGTAAACAAAAACCCTTATCGTTCCGTGATGTTCGTCCGTTTTTCTGGCCGCGACTTAGCTCAGAGACTGTTTGAAGGGTAGGTACCTATACCTAGCTGTGTGGTATACATGCATACATAGTACGCACTGAAAATGAAATAAATACCTACCGATGTATGTTCTGATTGGTTGACCCTGGTGAAGGTTGTTAGTTAATAGTAGGTATAATTATAATACCTGTATAATACCTCGAATTTATATTGAAATTGGTACCTAGTTTATTCGTTCGCTAGCTGTTAGTCTCGACACAGCCCGCTTCTAAATGACTTATGTAAAACACAAAAGTGTTTAAGTAAGTTTATGTTTTACAAAATAATCTCGAAACAAGCAATGTATACTTATATATACCCATCTCAACGATCAAAATTCTTACGTATATATAATAAAAACACGGTTCAAGGTAACGAACTTAGAAACGATGAGTTACTAATAGATAATTTTTTTTTATATTTTATTTTATTTTGCGTTATTCATATACAGGGTGGAATTTTGTAATGCCACCTGGAGGGAAAGTACTCTTAATACTGTAGATAGAAAATTGTACTCAAAGAAAACATTCCTTTAATTTTGAAAAGAAAGAAAACTGCATTCAAAGATTTTCGAAAATTCGCTTGCCACACCCGAGATTCGAACTGACTAAAATCTGTAAAAATTACACCTTGTACTTTTATGGCATAGATCGTTAGGGTCAATAATAAGGATGAAATCTCTCTAACAAACTTAATAAATTAAATGAAAGGAAAACCATGAAATCTTAAATTATAAATTGAATGGGTCAAGTTAAGCACTTTAACTTAAAGATCCATCTGTTTACTTGTGTCAGTAATTAATAATTATCATTGACGTCATTTATCCATTAAAATGACGAATTAATATTTAGATAAGACGATTAAAATTTACACGTGTTTGTACCTAATGCAGACTCCTTTTTGAGATGCAACATAACTGCAATACTGAAATACTGGATCTCTTAAGAAATGACTTAATGGTTTCCCCGAGGCAGAGCGAAACCAAATAATTCTACAGCAAGATGGTGCTCCAGCCCATAACAGCAGAATCACTACTGCCTATATTAATAACCATTTTAATACCTGGATTGGTACCAACAACGGCAAAATCAGATGGCCTGCGAGATCACCAGATCTCACCCCTTTAGATTTTTTTGTGGGGATATGTACAAAATCTAATTTACATGAAATCTTATGCGAATGTAAACGAGTTGAGAGTTGAAGTTCAGAATACGATTTATAATATTCACCACAACACGTTATTAAAAGTTACTAGAAATGAATTCGTTAGAAGAATAAATTTGTGTATCCAAGAAAATGGAGCCCATTTCGAGCAACTAATTACTTTTTATTGTAAATAATTAAAAAAAATTAAGATTTCATCCTTATTATTGACCCTAACGACCTATGCAATAAAAGTACAGGATGTAATTTTTACAGATTTTAGTCGGTTCGATTCCCGGGTGTGGCAAGCGAATTTTCGAAAATCTTTGAATGCAGTTTTCTTTCTTTTCAAAATTAAAGGAATGTTTTCTTTGAGTACAATTTTCTATCTACATTATTAAGAGTACTTTCCCTCCAGGTGGCATTACAAAATTCCACCCTGTATAGTAGCTAAGGGATTGCTTGCTTGCAGATCTAAAGTCATTGAGCATTCAACAAAAATGTTTTAGTTAACTAAAAAAATCCTTATTAACCAACCCGTCGCGCGTCGTCGGCACCAAGAAACAGTGTTGCGGCGGCGCGGCGGCCGTGCCTTGACCATGCGTTTCCATCGCCGCCGTTTGAACGCGGCAAGCGTCTTTACAGTACCAGTCAGTATATGCGAGTCAATACAGAACTGTATTGACTGGTTGTGAACATGAACACGCCACGCCACGCTGGGCGCGGGGAATGCCACCTATAGGATAAAGGCATATCACTTTTATATTACCACCCGTAGTATAATGTATAAGTATTCGGGGTAAGATCGGCTCGCGGGCAGCGGGCTGTGGACGGGAAGATTCAAGCGAACAACACGGCAGTTGTCGTCGACTGCGAACAACACGGCAGTTGTCGTCGACTGTCCCAATTCAATTGAATGAATCGCGTGACAAGCAGCCAATCGACAAGTACCTACTTTGAGCCGAGCTTCATCGGCAGATAATGACATGAATGACATGGGCCTGTAATGAGCCGTGATCTATGTTTACCGGCTAACTAATACCCATTAGCAGTAATAGTTAGCGTAGCCGGTAACGGTACTATGCTATTTTCAGCAATCTAGGTAGGTATATCCCGCCCGCAATCAAAATGGGACGGGACCTTGTCAAAGTAGTTGTTTGTGAATATGTATGTATCTATATTTGGATTGCTAGCCTTTAAGTTCTTATTCCTCTTGTTTTTTGTATTTTATGGGGCACTAGTTTCTGACGCTGTGCTTCTATGGAAACGAATTAACTTTGCGTTTGGTTCTTCTCGTGTGAAGGTTTCTTGTCGGCTTCTTTACTTTTCCTCACAAAGATTGCAGTAAATAAAAATGAATGTGATCACTTTGTTTACTAGTTTTACTTATGCAATTTGTAACGTGGCCAAGAGTCCTGTGAGCTCCAAAGGAAATAAATTACTTTGATGTTTGAAACATTATTTATATCCCTTGGGAACTGATTCAATAAAAGCCAAAAAAACCAAACATGTGACCAAAATAAATACATCTAGAACATTCTGGGTTTTCTTTTTTGTTTTATAACCATTTTCATTGGAAGTATTCACTCTGGCCGATTGCGAAATTCATTACGGCAAGCCTTGAAACTAAATTAAAATATCTACTCGAACGAAACATTCAATTAACTAAATAAAGGGAAATTTCTGAATGCACTCAGCTAACAAATGTTGCACTGTTTCAACGAACGGTTTATTCGTTTTCGAACGTCTGGTTCAGGTCACGTGTAGTAGGTAACTCAATTTATTAGGAAATCAAGTACAGCTCTGCTGTTGCCTCTTAAACCTAACTGCTAATCGGATCATTAGGAAAATAGTAACAGGATATTAAAATGGCCCCAAAGAAGGACAGTATATTCAGGAAAAACAGGTTTTCACCTAGTTCAGGCACCCACATTGTTATTTCCATAAGAATTTAAGTAAGGTACTTTTTGTTACTCTTTAGTCCTTAGATATTTTTGAATAAATTTTATTTTTTATTAGATTTATTTATTTTTTTATTCAATTTCCCGGTAAAATACGAGTGTAGCCGCTGGCGGTAGGCTAGTAAGGAATATGTTTTACATTGGAGTGCGAATTTCAGCTTTCAGCCTCACTGAGTACTGAAATAGGGAACTGAATACTGAAATATAAAAGAGACCTGAAACTAGGAATAGTTAAACAAGAGCCTGCATGTATGTAGATGTCGGTAAGGGTCGCCATATTTATGAATCACTGCTCCCACAGCGACCCCGCACGCCTCCGCCTGCCGCCGCATGCTGCCCAGCAGAGATAGCGAGCAGCAAAGCAAGTTCACTGTCTACGCGTGATCGGAAAATAGCCCAAAACCGCTGTAGCACTGGGTGGATTGATCTGATCGGATGCCATGTTCCATCAAGCCACACGTGTAGCAATGACATCATTAATATCGTATTTGTGCGTAGCGTGTGCATGAGTTGCGAAGCTAGACATGCGTGGTGGTGGGACAACGTCGTTATGATCAATCATGCTACGTTCGTCAAACGAGCGGTCCACAGCTCAGTCCAAGCAAGTCGTAAACCGACGAGTGGCTAAGTTGCGGCAAGCTGTCTCTGTCACTGAAAGTGTCTCTATAGAGTATGAGTTTAGGTCCATAGTATTTGTGTCGTGCTCCTTTTTGTGCCGTGTGGCCTAGATGAGCTACGACCTTAAGGTAGTTATAATGTGTTGGTGCAGGACTTGGTTGCGACTTAATAAAGTGTCCTTTTACTAACAAGACGAAGTACCTACTTACACAATTGAAATGTTTTATGAACCTTGTAAGTAAGAAGAGAGGCGCCTTCCAATAAGGATTCGTTTTATACACTTTAGGGAAAATACATATTTTGTATTTAGTTTTATAAAGTTATCATAAGAATGTAAGGAAACCTTTGTATGAAATGATAATGATAGTTACCTTGTGTGGTTCATTGGTTATTGACAAATCTAGAGATATCTTATCGTGTAAGCTGTGCTCGTTTAAGGTCAATCTCATTGAATTGTTAAATTAAGTATTTTGTTTGTTACGGCGATGAAACAAAACAAACTTATATACCTAACTATAAAAAATGTTATTTAGTTGGAATGTATCTGAAGTCCGAACAGAAGGCGCCGGAAGCGACAGTTATCGACTTGAGATTCCCATCCATTCAGGTATTTGTGGAGCGCTGCGCGCACTATGTAGTGGCCGGGAGCGGGAGCTAGAGTATTCTCTAATTTGATTACGAGGTTGGAAATATTTTTCTGCGATGAATGTATTTTATTGATCGCGGAAATGGGATTCCTATTATTATTTTATGTACTACATTAATTAGTAGTATATCATAAGCTCACTAAGTTTGAGGCTAGAAGATGCTGTGTGATCGTTTATTACCGACGACATCTGTGGCGCGGTGGGCGAAAGTCCGTTGCGGGTCCCGTTGTCCCAGGAGGTTGCCGGTTCAATTTCCGCCTCGGGACAAATATTTGTACGATCTGGAGATTTGTTATGGGTGTTCACATTTTTATTGACCATTTTTGTCAATAGTGACCATTATCAATAAATCTGTTGAGCGTTCTCTACATTGTTTGCAAAATTCTTTAGTTATAATTTGTTTAACCTTAAGTAGATAATATCTTTGTTATAAATAGCGCAGTGCACGCCGACCGACCCAGGCAGGCCGAGCACTAGAGTGCACAATGTGCACATGGTGTAGTGTTCGCTGTGCACCGGGGTCCTTTGCAGGCTCGTCTCGCCCACAGTTCACGTGGCACAACGGAATGTTACTGTCATATAGTAAAACGCGTTAAATTATAAAAATCCTAGTTATGTTATGATTTTCCGGAAAATAGTCAACAGGACGTAGCACTTGCAATGTAACGCATTCAAACACGCAAATTAATGATTTAACCATGAACGAAGGAATTATTAATTAGTCTATGGATTTAACGATATCTATCCGTAAAACTCCGAGCGAAGCGCGGCTTGAAGGCTATTCCAACACCGCTGCCACACAATAAAAGAATGAGCAGCATACAAACGTTGGCTTAAATTTGTACCTAATTAAATATTTTATGGTTACGCCATAAACTAGGAAACAGCCCGAAGCTTACAGTAAACAAATATGTCGCTGTAAATATATCTAAATACTAGAGATACGTTACGAGCCCGTGGTTGAAACTATTGAAAGACAAAACAAAAACGAAGTAGCTATATGTATAACTTAATTACCTTACATCAAAAATAACTATGTATATCGAAAAGAGATACTGATGTGTGCTACAGGTCACAAAAAGGTCTCGACTCAGCATTAATGCCACTACTCAGAAGAAGATAGGCGCCGACTTTCTGCCGAAACCACTGTCATCACAACACGTGCGATTGGAGTAAGTACTTAATAAATATTAAATAATATAACAAACTTCAATATACTAAAACAAGGTCAAGCTGAGAGAGCTCATCCTAGCGTCGTGTGGCAGTGTGAAGGGAGGTGACGACAACATTGAGGTAGATCTACAGAACAGCTCAATAAGCGCAGTTCTTGAAGTATGCCTAAGAATGGTGTGTGCCCTTGAAGGCCACAATGCACCTCATTGTTTTCCATAATGAACATGCAGTAGAACTGATCCTTATCGTTTCTGGGAAAATGACAGGTCTATTCTGCGATTCAAGTGGACCTTGGCTCTTATTTCGACGACGACGACCTCTGTGGCGCGCTGGGCGAAGGTCTGCGACGCAGGGAGTTGCGGGATCGATTCCCGCCTCGGGACAAATGTTTGTACGATCTGCAGATCAGTTCAGGGTGTTCTGTTCGTTTTCTATGTATACTAAAAAAAATCTATCTATGTACCTAATCTTAAAATTACGTGGCACCCTGTACTTTAGTCGAGAGAACCAAACAGAAATTCATGTAAGTAAATAGTCTCTGTTTATATCTATTGATGCATACTTCACTGCACTTTTGAGAATAAAGCTTTTTAATCAACGTCGCATGCATCGATGGTCGCATCGCTTTGTACCTGATTTCCTTCGCATTTTTACGTTTTGTCTTGAGTTGAGTCGAACATTTTTAACATTACGAGGACAGGGGCGCGAATTTGAATAGAATGAAAGCGTATCCGATGATACCCGATAGTAGTAGCGGTGGAATAGTATGGAGTAGGGAATACCTACCGTAAACGAATACAACTCATATTTATACAGGAATATTGAAACAAACCGGAAAGAGGAAACATATTAATCTTCAGAAGGCCATAGATAGATTAATAAAATGATTGGGCATGCTATTAGTGCGCGAAATAGCTCAAGCATTAATACGAAGAACTGATCTGATTACAATATGCCTCCCTCAACACGTTCACTGCCGCAGGTGTCTTCGCAAAACAATAAGTTTGTCAATAAAGAAACTATTACTTTATACGCGAACTATGCGAGATGTGAAATAAAATTAAATAATTTATTAAATGTTTATACCCATTACAATTGGTATAAACATTTAAGGAAGACACTAAGCTAGATACGAGTTTATCAGTAAGACAGGTACAAAAACGTACATAGTACAAACAAAATACACCGTCGGAAATCTTCAAATTAAAAAAAAAATTGAATGACAGATATCTGGCTAGCGTCTATTTTTTCCAGCGTGTCTTTCGACAAAGGCCTCCTCTAAGGCTTCCCCCTCGTCTAAAGCCTAAGAGGAGGCCTTTGTCGAAAGACACGCTGGAAAAAAGACGAGAAACCAAGCGCCGAGAAACACAGTAGGTGAAGTTTTGAATTGAAGTGTTTCTGTAATATTATTATTAACTGTGTCAACCAGCAATAAAGGCTTATTTTATTTTATCTGCTAGCCAGATAAAAAATATTGTCTGGTAGAGATCGCTCTTGAGCGATAAGACCGCCAATTGTTACTTAATTTTTGAGTTTTTACGGTACATAATTTCTAATATAGAGTGCAATAAAGACTTTTCTATCTAATCTAACGACATCCACGGGCTGAGTTGCAAGGATCTATTCTAAGGACCGCCTACGGATAGGTCCCATTTTAATCTCGTGAAATCCCATTCGCAATCTATTCGAGGGGTGATTCAAACCGTATATTGGCCCTCGATAGGACTTGTCAGTGCAGCGCAGAGTTCACGGATATTACGGATATATGCTATATTACGGATATAAAATCCACGCAGCACTATCTAGCAGAGCTTGTGTTATGGAGTGAAGGGTTCTACTACTCGATTATACAACAGAAAAACATTTTAAAATGTCAAAGTGACGCTTAAACATTTACTATGTTATAAACCCATTGGGCTTATGGGCACGAAGCCAATACCGATAATAATAATAATATATAGTAGGTCAGATTCATAAGTTCTAATTAAAATATTCAGAAATCAATAAATTTTATTAAGGAACAAAAACCCAACAGTTGTAGTTATGTAGCAAGTTATCTAGCGTACCTATAACAGACTCTGCTCAGCTTGAAGCTAGATTATAATGCTGTGTGAATTGTCCACCATTATTTATTTATTTTATGAGGAGCTCTTTGAAGGTCAAAATGATGAAAAATAAGTTTAACTGTATAATAAAAATACGTCGCGGTTTTTGTGAACTACCAACTCGCATCGTAATTACCCGTGGACACACTAATGGGTCGAGTACCCGAACCCCCGTACTACACGGCTAAGCGGTACAATTTAAAGTGAACAGCGCCTACTTAGTTGAGTAAGGCATGCACAACGCGCAATGTCCCAGCCCATAGACGTCTATCTACGCAAGTGTCTGCCTCATGTTCCCAGCCCAGCGGCACATAACTTCACTGACGGCAGGTTGTTGAGTCGTTTCTATGAGAGGGAACAGCTCTACACATGCAGATCCAGGCTCTACTCAAGAAACTTAAAAGCTTTTCGTAGTATTTCGTCGGTAGCTAGAACATTCAGGCTTATCGAAGCGCTTGGAAACGCGCGTTTTAAGTCTAAACAAAATCAGGAGGTCTATTTCATATTCTCTGCATTTGACTATTTGCCTCCGAAATGATTTATTTTCTTTTTAAGACATTACTGGCGGCCCTCGCACGAGGCGAGCCAGTGACGCAGGAAGCCTGTTGACAAAGGAAACTTTAACGGTAAAGCTTTGTTTTAACTTTTAACCTATACAAGGCAACCAAATAAAATATTACATAAATCTAATTAACTAGGTGATGTAAGACTAAATAAACCAGAACATGAATTCTGCAACATTTAAGCCACTCACTGATGACATCAGTACTCAAATAGAATCAGTTGTATTATTCAACAAAACTCGGCTCTACCGCCATCTTTTACTAAATCAACTTCCACGTCCCTAAGTTGACAGTTCTTTCATTTAGCAAATCATAGCGCTAAAACGGCTCTTATTCAGGCTTCCGTACCTCAAACAAAGGGGGAAAGGAACCCTTGAAGTATCACTTAGTGCTCAGTCGCTCTGTAAACATCTGTTTTCTTGGAACACGGTAGGTATTCACTTCAATTAACATCAAATCCTGTAACATTTTGGATCAAAAGTTACACGCAGATTTGGCAAGAAGTTAGGACTTATAGCAAAAATCCACCGTGTAGGTATGTCTTTATACTAAAGCCGCGCTCACACTATCAGAGTCTACCCGGACAAGGCTCGGCCGTAGAAGTAGGTAGCTTCATACGAGTGTCTAGCTACTAGGATAGCTGTTGCTAGGATAGCTGCATCATAGTTCACTCGGAACATTTTCTTAAGCCGGGTCCTCACTATACTAGTACTCTTGGACCTATAACTCGCGTTTGAACGAGCTAGATCGTATAGAAATAAACTCGGACTTAGGTTGACACATTGGATAGGTAGAAATATAATAATTTTATTTGGTTCTGCAGACACACATAGAGATAACATTTGAAATAAAAGTGCAATAGTTTTAACAATTCTAACGAGCACTTTATATAGGTAAGTTAACATTACGAGTTCACCAGCGTGTATAAGTAGTATTAATTTACTACCTAATTAACCGTACTTTAGTAGGTATTACTGATTGAGGTAGGTAGGTAGGGAAAGTATGTCAGTAAGATGACACAGAAAAGACATTGGCCTTGTTAAAGTAGGCTAATAGTTTTGTACCTAAGCACCTTTATTTCATAGTACTAGGTTAGCGTAGTTCGCATAATCAAGTTATTTTACAAATTTGCACTGTTGCTTTGTTCTATTATGACTACCGATTTATGTTTTTTTCGTTTTAGGCACTTTCTGCCTGAGATACAGGTTTACTGAATCTAGTTCAGGCAAATGTATTATTTTAGACCTTAAGAACATATAAGATAATTGACTATTGTAATCCATTTAGTCCTAAGTTGTTTTGAATAAATTTATTTATTATCTGTTAATAATTTTGTCTCTGTTCGCATCAAGATGTCTGATCAGCTGCAGGAGATATACAAGTTGATATGATACTGAACATCTAAAACTGTCTGTAAAGGCACTCGTATACGAGATAGCTAGGAAAGTAAACCTGCTCCGAGTCTAATTAGACCGGCCGCCGCGCCGCGCCGCCGCCTGCCGTCGTCGTCCGAATAGGGGTTGCCGCAAAACGAATTGCATCCGAGAAGGTATCCGACTCCATTCGACTTTAGACATTCATAGAAAAAAGCTACTAGACAATTTGATCGCATAAAATAATAGCTAGCACTGCAAACGACTGACTTCTGCAACACAGGAGGCTGCGGGTTCGATTACCGCTTTGAGATAAATGTTTGTTCTAAGTGTTCTGGGTATTTGTATAAAGATTAAAAAATGGGTTCTATCTAAGCTATGTATTGTATTATGGTCCCCTTTACACAATATTACTGATTACATGCTCTGCTTAGCTTCGGGCTGGACAGCGCAGTGTGGCCGGTCCAGCATTTATATTATATTATTGTTAGCGAGCGAGGATCCGTTCGCAGCCCTCCATCCAACAACTATTTGAAATAAACGACATGACGTCTTATCGAGAATGTTCCTACCAAAATGCAATATAGTAAGGTGTAACGGGGGCTCCAATCCAACCTCTCGTCTCCCAAGCCAACCTGCACGTGGTACACCCTGCTAGATAACGAACTCGGCTCTGGGGAAAATATCGAACCATCTTCATAACTCATTAATTTTACAATAACATTCTTTTTCTTGACACTGGCAGAAAAGCATCCAACCAGACACAGTTGCCATTAACAAAGAATCATGATGATCAATCTCTCCGTGCAAATAGGACCCTAATTATTACCACACGCACTAACTGAAGTGTGAAAGAAACTCCAGTTAGTGCGATTTAACGAAGGTGTCGATTCTACAACGATCGACCATTGTTGTAGTGAAACGATTGGCAGAATTGGGCACCAGGGAAGTGTGAGCCGTGCCATGTCACCGCGCTAACTTTAACTTGCCGCATAGTTAGACTACGAGCTACGAGTTACATTCAATTTGCAGCTCGACACCAATAAATGAAGATATTAAATATCTTATCTAAGTGGTAGTACATTTGGCTCACTTCTGCTGGATCGTCGCGTCGGGCCTTGCAGCTATTGGCGATCGCAATGTTTGTATACATATATTTAATTTATTACGATACTTGTGATTATGATTACTTGCGTCAAACTGATTATTATCAAAGTACATGTTTGATAATAATCAGTTTGACGCAAGTAAAAAACTTTTGTGACAAATATCCCACGTCGAGTTTAGCTAGTGCGCTGAAACACATTAGTTTTAAACATCATAAAAAGGTCCTCGTTAGCAAGGTAAAGCTGGCTGAGTAACATAGCTGCAAAATTGAAGCTTCACTGAGCTTCAATTTTGTAGAATTTTAATGAGATAAAATATAAATACTTGTAGAGAGGAATGGAGGCTCTCGCTTCGCTGTGGGACACCACAGGCAAAATAATTGTAATACACAGTCAAAATAGCAAGAGTTTTGCTAAAAAAACTCCAATTCTAATAGTCTGAGAGTCGGTGGAAATAGATCTTACAACTAAATAAAACAATAGAACAATCTTAGTTTGCAGCTGGACAAAGAAAAGCCATCTTTAGTTGAACGATCGATTTAATACCTGCCGAGAAACAATGGTAACATGCCATGTTTTGTCAACAAGCATTGGTTTTTTACAAAGGCATTTCACGTCGAATATCGAAGAATCAAGAAATAATTCGACTTTGCTTACTATGTGTGTAACTGTGTAGGGACATCGTAACTACATAATGAACTCCTAACACTGGCACCTTACATAAAGGCGAAAGTTGGTGAAGTTGTGATATAAATAATAAATAAATAATATATGAAGATACATAGCCATGAGTGTGAACGTGAACGCCCGGATGTAAATTGCTTCAATGCAGCAATGTGTTACAATATTGTCTAAAATACAATGACAGTATTATTCCATTTGTTCAAATATAAATAAATAAACACCACCGTATTAATGATATCACTTTAATTATTGCTAATACAACTGTGTACTTCGTACGCTTCAATAATTATCATTAAGAACTAGTTTCTGTTTGCGGCTTCGCGCGCATTGTTTCTATTCAAACGTTCCAAGGTTATTGCCCATGGGAGCTGATTTATGGGATGAAAGTAGCCTCAGGCTATTCCAGGTCGAGACTTACATTTATTCAAAATTTTACTCCGATCGGTTCAGTAATTTTCGCGTGAAGAAACAACCAGTAAATACAATAAATAATTTATAAATATATATCTGTAGTTCAGCATGCTCTTTGAATTTTGTCATTTTTTATTTTGAAATAATGAATTTAAAACTACGCATAATAAATAATTTTATTGTTAAAAAAAAAAAAAAAAAAAACCCACCGCGCCAAAGTTCACACGGCTCGTCAAATGTTTTGAGGTAGATCATAAAATAAGGACCCGGCAAGGCATATAAACACTTGGGAAACATAACTCTCGGAGATTATAAGAGGTAGCCTACATACTATATAACAGGTGGCCTGAAAAGTTCGTAGGCTGACACATATGTAGATGGTGCTCCTAGTATAAAATCCATATGATTTTTAGTTAGCCCTATCCTTCAAAAGACGCGTGTATAAATTTGACAGCTGTTGCACTATAAGTATCTCAGTTTATAGCATTTTGAGTGAAAGAACTTTTGTTACTTAAAAAATGGATAAAAAGGAATTTCGTGTGTTCATAAAGCATTGCTTTTTGGCGAAAAAAAGTACCGTTGAAACCAAGGCTTGGCTTGATAAACATTATTCGTACTGTGCACCAGGAAAATAAACCGTAGAGAAGTGGTTTGCTAAACTGAAACGAGGCGAAACGAGCACCGAGGACGATACACGCAGTGGACGCCCCAAAGAGGCTGTTACCGACGAAAACATCCAAAAACTCCATAAAATAATTGTTGATAACCGTAAAGTGAAGTCGATTGAGATAGCTGATATCGAAAAGATATCACAGAAACGTGTTGTTCATAAAGTGCATCAATATTTGGATATGCGAAATCTCTTTTCAAAGTGGGTGCAATGCCGCGCGAGCTCACAATCGACCAATGCACCGTGTCACAAATTAAAATGAAATCGATTATTTATGATTTATTTATGATTTATAATTTTATACGATGTTTACGGGGTCATCTAATGTATATACTACACTCCATCCATTTACAGATACATTCGTTGACGCAGAGCCAGTGGGACATCGTCTAATAATTCAGGAAGGTCGTTTGTTAGCAGTCTTAAAAAACTTTCAGCGTTTAAAGTTCTTGGCAATACGACTGGTCCAATCTGCATGTCATCAATAAGACCAGCCCAAACGTTAATCGAAAATTTCACTTAAAATGATTGTGATTGTATCAATTTTGGTTTTCCCCTCTTAGGGCACCACGTGTGCAAATTTCGGCCATTAGTAATGCCATCTCTTGTAAATGTCGCTTCGTCCGTCCATAGGATGGTTGATGGAAAGTTTAGGGGTTTCTCTGTTATTCTTAGAACCTAAGAACACATCACGCACCTTGGAACGCAGTCTACGTCTTCGTGTAGATGCTGCATCCTCTGGAAGAGTTAAGGATGCATCCCTTCTTTCCTTATGCAATTAAATGCGCCACGCCGATTTTTGGGCTATTCCGTGGCGCAAGGCCAAACGTCTAGTACTTAAGGTTGGATCAGCATACAAATCCTTCAGTACAGCCTTTTCGATAGCGACATCAATGACTGAAGGTGGCTCACGATCTCTAGTTGTTCCAAGTCCAGTAATAGTTAATCTTCTGTGGGCTTTCTGGAAGTTGCGCGCAGATGGCACTGGTTGCCGGTTAGGAAACGCAGCTATGTATGCAGCTCTGGCACTTCCTCTTGCAACTCCATAGTAGCAGCGGCGAGTAGTTCGGAGCGACTGTCTGTCATGATAACAATTCAAGGACCTTTAGTCCTTCGCTTAGCCCTGATCTTCCCGCACCCTAACCCGCGCACAACAATAACTAACAAAAAAGGGTCTCTACCTGATGAAACAATGTTGCGTCACCAAGTAAGGCCTTTCTTTAACAGTCAATAAATAATGTCGTGATTGAGATATAAACATGCAATTTTTACCAAAATTATTATAAAAATCAATGAAAAATAGGCTGATTTTGCATAAATAAAACGTCATAACTTTTAATTGAGGGTTGTTTTTTTCACAATTTTAGTTTGATAAGTAGCTTCTGTTATTTGTAATCATTGCTGACTTTGTTTCATAGTAATTGATGGTAGTTTATAAGTTACACCATTTCGTTTAGCATGGGGTCGTAGTAGCAAAAAAAATATTTAAAAACGCTATAAGAAAGAATAAAGAAAAATAAAAAATAAATAACACATTTTCAGTCGATAAAAACTCTTTATGCAGACTCACACTGTTTACACATCAGAACTCATTCGGTTCTTCTTAGCTACATTTCGTTGCCTTTGCGATCTCTTTTAGTATACATGTGCGGTGCGGATTACGATCAGTCGAGTTTACCAATGACCGCCTTCAGCACACATTACTGACTTCACTGATAAGAATGACGGAGGTACTCTACCCAGCACACCAATAAAAACATGCGCAGCCGAATACATATCCTATTGCGGCTGTAAAAGGTTTATTTTATAGTTTCTCTCGTAGGAAATATAGAATGACTGTAAAAGCAATCATTGCTTAGTGTCTATGTTCTTTAGATACTTATTGAGGACAAGGAACTACATAGTATATGTAGATGTCTCATAGAATATATTAGACAAAAAGCCGACATAACCAGAGCACCCGGACCAAATAAACTGCAGATCGTACACACAATAATAATTGTCCCGAGGCGGGAATCGAACCAGCAACCTCCTGCGTCGCAAAGGTTTTAGTTTTAGATGAAACAGTGCATTAGAACAGTTATCCTTCCACGTTAGTATGGGGAGATGGCAGGCCTTGTTTTGAAAGCCTTATTTTGAAGCCTTATTTGATTCACATTCGATTTGTTTTATTTTTAAGCTATTTGAAATTCAAATTGTTGTAGAACAAACTTGAATTACTTTGGTGGCCATGATCACCATTTTCGTCTTTATCTACATATAATTTAGATCAGTTCATGGTAAACTTCCCTTGTCTTGATCAAGTGGTACAGACACACAAACATCTGTCTGTCTAGAGCCGAGAATCGAACCTGTAAAAAATCATTTATGCACGTCACGGGATGTTCGGTAGGGGTGCGTTTTTGTGAGGTACCTACTCGTGTTAGCTTCCCTTTTATTGAGATGGCGGAAGTCGCTTGTACGGACCTACTTGCTTATTAAGGCCACTTTATGGTTTCCTCTGCTCATTTTTACTTTGGGGATTAAATAAAATAATAAATGTTCAGACAATCCACACAGCATCATCTAGCCCTAAGCTAAGCAGAGCAAGTGTTATGGCCTATGGGTACTAGATAACTGATATACTAAACATAATACAATACCGAAGGTACAATTTGGCCACAATGATAATAAAAACTAGTTTCTGCCCGCGGCTTCAAACGCGTTGCTTCTATGGAAGTATTTAAAGGCTATTTTTATCGCATGGAACAGTTCTCAGCTTTTTATGCTGTTTTGTGCAAAATTTCAGCTCAATCCGGCATAATTTTTTTGTACTATGAAATTAGTTCAGGGCTATATCTAAATAGGCATCAGAAAGATACTGAGCATAAACTAGATATTGTATGTACCCAACTTCTCCTAACGTACCATAAAGCTACAAGATTACATTCCTATTACAAAAGCTACTTCATCAAACCAGTTGACTCTAACACTTGTATTTCCAGATTTCTCTTCCGTCTCAGTTAACGATGTGAGCGGTGAGCCTCCGCATATTCACCGACATGGCTGGCTGGTCTATCTATCGATGTGAGCGGTGAGCCTCCGCATATTCACCGACATGGCTGGCTGGTCTATCTATCGATGTGAGCGGTGAGCCTCCGCATATTCACCGACATGGCTGGCTGGTCTATCTATCGATGTGAGCGGTGAGCCTCCGCATATTCACCGACATGGCTGGCTGGTCTATCTATCGATGTGAGCGGTGAGCCTCCGCATATTCACCGACATGGCTGGCTGGTCTATCTATCGATGTGAGCGGTGAGCCTCCGCATATTCACCGACATGGCTGGCTGGTCTATCTATCGATGTGAGCGGTGAGCCTCCGCATATTCACCGACATGGCTGGCTGGTCTATCTATCGATGTGAGCGGTGAGCCTCCGCATATTCACCGACATGGCTGGCTGGTCTATCTATCGATGTGAGCGGTGAGCCTCCGCATATTCACCGACATGGCTGGCTGGTCTATCTATCGATGTGAGCGGTGAGCCTCCGCATATTCACCGACATGGCTGGCTGGTCTATCTATCGATGTGAGCGGTGAGCCTCCGCATATTCACCGACATGGCTGGCTGGTCTATCTATCGATGTGAGCGGTGAGCCTCCGCATATTCACCGACATGGCTGGCTGGTCTATCTATCGATGTGAGCGGTGAGCCTCCGCATATTCACCGACATGGCTGGCTGGTCTATCTATCGATGTGAGCGGTGAGCCTCCGCATATTCACCGACATGGCTGGCTGGTCTATCTATCGATGTGAGCGGTGAGCCTCCGCATATTCACCGACATGGCTGGCTGGTCTATCTATCGATGTGAGCGGTGAGCCTCCGCATATTCACCGACATGGCTGGCTGGTCTATCTATCGATGTGAGCGGTGAGCCTCCGCATATTCACCGACATGGCTGGCTGGTCTATCTATCGATGTGAGCGGTGAGCCTCCGCATATTCACCGACATGGCTGGCTGGTCTATCTATCGATGTGAGCGGTGAGCCTCCGCATATTCACCGACATGGCTGGCTGGTCTATCTATCGATGTGAGCGGTGAGCCTCCGCATATTCACCGACATGGCTGGCTGGTCTATCTATCGATGTGAGCGGTGAGCCTCCGCATATTCACCGACATGGCTGGCTGGTCTATCTATCGATGTGAGCGGTGAGCCTCCGCATATTCACCGACATGGCTGGCTGGTCTATCTATCGATGTGAGCGGTGAGCCTCCGCATATTCACCGACATGGCTGGCTGGTCTATCTATCGATGTGAGCGGTGAGCCTCCGCATATTCACCGACATGGCTGGCTGGTCTATCTATCGATGTGAGCGGTGAGCCTCCGCATATTCACCGACATGGCTGGCTGGTCTATCTATCGATGTGAGCGGTGAGCCTCCGCATATTCACCGACATGGCTGGCTGGTTTATCTATCGATGTGAGCGGTGAGCCTCCGCATATTCACCGACATGGCTGGCTGGTCTATCTATCGATGTGAGCGGTGAGCCTCCGCATATTCACCGACATGGCTGGCTGGTCTATCTATCGATGTGAGCGGTGAGCCTCCGCATATTCACCGACATGGCTGGCTGGTCTATCTATCGATGTGAGCGGTGAGCCTCCGCATATTCACCGACATGGCTGGCTGGTCTATCTATCGATGTGAGCGGTGAGCCTCCGCATATTCACCGAGATGGCTGGCTGGTCTATCTATCGATGTGAGCGGTGAGCCTCCGCATATTCACCGAGATGGCTGGCTGGTCTATCTATCGATGTGAGCGGTGAGCCTCCGCATATTCACCGACATGGCTGGCTGGTCTATCTATCGATGTGAGCGGTGAGCCTCCGCATATTCACCGACATGGCTGGCTGGTCTATCTATCGATGTGAGCGGTGAGCCTCTGCATATTCACCGAGATGGCTGGCTGGTCTATCTATCGATGTGAGCGGTGAGCCTCCGCATATTCACCGACATGGCTGGCTGGTCTATCTATCGATGTGAGCGGTGAGCCTCCGCATATTCACCGACATGGCTGGCTGGTCTATCTATCGATGTGAGCGGTGAGCCTCCGCATATTCACCGACATGGCTGGCTGGTCTATCTATCGATGTGAGCGGTGAGCCTCCGCATATTCACCGACATGGCTGGCTGGTCTATCTATCGATGTGAGCGGTGAGCCTCCGCATATTCACCGACATGGCTGGCTGGTCTATCTATCGATGTGAGCGGCGAGCCTCCGCATATTCACCGACATGGCTGGCTGGTCTATCTATCGATGTGAGCGGTGAGCCTCCGCATATTCACCGACATGGCTGGCTGGTCTATCTATCGATGTGAGCGGTGAGCCTCCGCATATTCACCGAGATGGCTGTCTGGTCTATCTATCGATGTGAGCGGTGAGCCTCCACATATTCACCGAGATGGCTGGCTGGTCTATCTATCGAGTAAAGGTCTATCTACAGTATACATACTATGTCGATATAAACTTGAATAATGTAGAGTAGACAGCCCTTTTTAATAAAATTGTCCTATTCGTGAGGAGATCGGCGCCGCGCCGGCGGTGCCTAATTACATGCCTAATATGTAGTCACTCTTCTGCACGCAAAAAAACTATTTTACGAAAAAACGGTGATTCTGCGGTTAAGTTGTGTTTTTGTTATTCTGACTTATAATGCCAATGATGGCCCCGGCATTCCACCAACACGGAGATGTGCGTGCGTACATATCCGAAGCGGAGACGAGAATACCCTTTCATCTAGGGTGTATACACAGAAGCTGTATACTGGCTAGAGCGGAACTGCGAGAGAAGAGAGGTGTTTGTGGAGATGACACGCATCTCTTCTCGTCTCCGCTGCACGCCGTCGCATCTCCGTTTAGCTCACTCACATATGATATATCTCCGCTCGGTAGTTATATACCCACTGAAGCTGAGTGGAGACGAGATATTTGGATAAGGTTTGATTCTATTTTTCTACAGGTTGTTCAAAACACATCACTCCTCTCGTCTCGTCTCCGCTTTGGTAGAACCCGGGCTTAAGAGAGGTGTATATTATAAATAAGTCATGCATAAAATATAGTGGCTTTGACAAACATGTTTGCAGTCTTTAAGTACTGGATATAGGTATAATGTAAAGGCCAGAGTGCCAGAACCAGCTCAGATAAACTATCACTTTATATCAATAGCTCTAGTATTGTTTTGAATGCGAGGATTCTCATGAACACATATCAAATCTAAAATGGCTGAATAGCCATTTTGTGATGAGTTATTATTACATCTTTATTTATAAATATGCCCATAAAAAGGTATTCCCACGGGATTAGTACTTATCTAGCAAAACCAAATTACACGTAGCTTTAGGGATTCCAAGTCTTTTTTGATTTTAACTTATTTATTTGGTCTATACCTACTTAGTTAGCTCTCCTCTATCCTTATTATAGATAACCGTTAAGTCACGTTAAGTACCGTAAGTTGATTTAGTTTACTCATTGCTACTAAACAGGTATGAAACTATTTACCTCCTCTGATTCCAATGAGTTTGGATGACTACTGGCACGCCTGCTCCTATTTTTAGAATCACTACGCAAAGTTGTGGCGTAAATAAATACCTACTTTGGTAAATAACTCAGAAAATTATTTCCTTAGTGCTTCTTTACTACGTGGTACCTAACCTACTAGAAAAAGTGAGTTGTGTATAAGCGCACGAAGAAACGCGTGTAATGCCGCGGGCATACGCAAGTCACACTTATATTATAAATGCGAAAGTTTGGATGTTTAGCTGTTAATGTCCATACGTTTGTTACCCCATCACGCCAAAACTACTGAACAGATAGCGCTGAATGCATACACTTAGATCTAGGAATAAAACACGGGCCACTTTTAACAAATAAAATGTGCGATCACAAATACTATCTATATTTCAGGTCACATACAAAATCAAAGCTAAAAGCCGTTGCCGTAAATGCGCACTTGAGGTAAGTGAATGTAGAAGTAGAATAAGTTATATTATTAGGTTTAAACTAACAAATAATTAATTTTTATTTTTGCAACTTGAATAGACATTCCGGCATTGTGACACGTGTTTACGTTGGCTGTGTTTCAATGTAACCAAACAAAATAAGAGCTCACATTACAAGTGCGCACTTATTTGATTGACGGGTTTTTAGCGCCGACACCTGGATAGATTTGTGATCGAGTTTTTTATTTTATTTTGTTCTAAAATGGATGTATCCAAGTGTGCCTTGTGCTCCTACTCTTCAGCGCATAAATAAGTAAGTGTGACATTTGCTATATTTTATCTTGGTTGGTACGTAACCCAGGAAGATTATTATGTTTTATCTTGGTTGGTACGTAACCCAGGAAGATTATTCTACTTTACAAGATTAAAAAATAATTATGAAACGACTTTCACAACAACAATAACATGGACAGAAGATGCTAATTACAACTTGTTTTTCTATTCGACCTAGCAGAAAGAAAGAATCGCCTGTCCTCGCACCCTCGGACAGGCTAGACTAGACTAGACCTAGCAGAAAGAAAGAATCGCCTGTCCTCGCACCCTCGGACAGGCTAGACTAGACTAGACCTAGCAGAAAGAAAGAATCGCCTGTCCTCGCACCCTCGGACAGGCTAGACTAGACTAGACCTAGCAGAGAGGATACAATGGCGATGATGACACATAACTAACTGCGGTTACAATGTACTACTAAACACACAAGTTAAATTAACTTTCACGGTACCCATGTCGAGATGTTCCAAACAGAAGTGGCGACGGCGTCCGACAACCTCGAGTGGTTATTAGGTACAGTCAACGGCAAAAATCTCATTTCATTTATTGCAAGGAATATGGTCTCAATACAAGGTTCATTAGAATAGGTGTCACATACTTCACCAAAACACATTGGCATGCATTATATGCATGCATCTATAAAAGTAGGTTCCTATAATAATTTAAATTATAATATAATAATATCTCACTAATATTTTATATGCAAAAGTATAATTTTACTTCTTCATGCAAAAACAACTGAATTAAATGGACTGAAATTTTGCAAAGATGTTACTCTAGACTTGTATTCAAACATAGGCCACTTTTATCTATCCTATAAATCAGTTTCTGTGAGATAGGAGTTACCTGTGTATGTTTCCAAAGAACGCGTGTGAAGCCTCAGATTTAGTGAAACATTTATATAATCGACTGTACAGTGCATACTGCGAGTAAGTATAATTGATTGAGTTATTACTCTCATGCTCCATCAATTAACAGTTCTTCAGTACGGCGAGGGCCGCGTCGTGTGACTGCACGGGATCCCAACTGTTCAATACTGAATCTATTTATTGTTCAGCCTATGTTAGTAGCTGGACTGGACATAGGCCTCCCCCAGCGCCACAGCGACCTGTCTTTATCTTGACGCATCCGGCATCTACCTGCAGTCTTTCGGCCTTTGGTTGGATTGGAGGGCGTCCTACACTACGTTTACCGAGTCGTGGTCTCAACTCAAGAACATAACTTATCACATCGAAGTCGAAGTTAACTACATAAAATTAAGTATTGTAACGAGGGTAAATTAAAATGAAAACTTTTTGCAAACTTTTTGTTTTCTTGAGGCTATTCATTATTATCAAATATCATTATTTTAATGTTTACTTAAATGTATTGTCCACCAGTGGAAGAAGTGAAGAGAAACCACTAGTATGTTCATAATTTATGTGTCTAGCTAGTACATATGATTTACTTATCTGTAAGTTGGTAGATTTTGAGTTGGACCAAAACTCGTTCCAAGCTTTTTTATTTTCTAGATATTTTGTAATAAGCCTTTTCACAAAGAATATGTTTAACAATTTTTTAAAATTTATTTATTGATAATTTTTGCAACTCACTTGGAGTTTTGATCTAGAAGCGTATACATACATTGCCCATTAAAAGATACACTTATCTAATGTAGTCTATTTGGAGGCACAGCGACTTTATTCTTATTTCTAGGATTGACATTATGTGTATCGTTTTTTAAATATATGTCAAAAATAGGCAAAAATTATATAATAGGTAAAGATTAAAACATTATCAAAAATAGCCGCAAAAATGTCGTTCATAGAACGACGCGGGCAGGCCCCACAGGGACATGAGAACACGTTTCGATGTCGTCGCGATACTATCGTCAAACTAAACTCAGTTCCTTCCCTGGTTATGGAGACACTCTGCATCTCCTTAATTGATTTATAGATTGCTTGTGAAGTTGTGAATCGATCTCCTTGTCTGGAAGCTCCGATCACTGGAATCCAATTCAAACTGGAGTTCACATTAATGACAACAACAAGAAGAGGAAAGTCTTTGTCGGTGATTAGTGATCCTTCTAATTATTATCAATATGCACGTTCATAATTTCCTGAACATCTGGATTAAACTAAAAATCACCAAAATTGTGTATTTACCGAATTATACCTTAGCCATAGATTACAAAACCCATATTATTCATATGTTGTTATTTTAAACGAGATTTATTATTAATTTCCGTTTTCAATTTTATGTGAGTCGTTTATGGAATAGGAATAACACGAGTTTCAATTACAAATTGTTCTTTGTAAGAGGTTTATTTTGTGATTGGTTGTGCACTGCACTGCATCCTATCCGAATGTGTGGCAATACGGTACGGATCATAGAGTCCTAAAAACTTGGTAAATTATTTCATTTTATTTATTTGTTTGGTTTTTCCTCATTTTTGTTCAAGTAGCTAATAAAATCGTTATCGTTCCACAATTATCTCTCCCAAGGAATTACCCGCGTGCAGTAAACAAATGACCAGCTAACGTGAGAGATAACGCTTGCATGTACCTACGTAGTACCTACATCTAGTACAGCCAGCATCCGAAACATCTAAACGTCCAGCGTAGCCATAAATATAGTAGGTATAATATATACTTTATATATTCCATAAACATAATTAGTGAATATTTAATTGAAGTTACAACCCACTATAATTTTAAATGCTGAGATAGTATGGTTCCTCTAAGAGCAAAGCCAAACGCAAAGAAACGAACTAAGAAACTTGTAATTTAATATTTTTGGGAAGAATGAACGAACGGTGTGAACCATCGGACGCTCACGTTCCACGGACTGAAAATGGTACCTTCGATTACGATATTAAATATTGGGGTACCAGACTACCTTCAATGAAACTCGTATTATTATTAATGAAACGAACATCAAAGCGCTTCATTTCCTTACAGGTCTCTTGGACACACATTTCAAATTGCTGGTAACTAGGAAATAAAGTGATCACTTTCAGTTTTTGTTCACTTCAATATTTTTAAGGTAAAGTAAAGAAGCGAACAAGAAACCTTTAGCTAGTTTTTGAGTTGGAGCAAAACTCGTCCCAAGCGCGTATGAATTCTTGATATAATTATGTACAAACATCATTAAACCGTTATGCTTTAGAAATAGTTTATTTTACTTTGGTCATTTGATATAACTAACGTGTCCAGTATACATAGGTAGCACTTTTAAACCGCCAATCGAGTAGTTGTACATAATTATGTTGTTACGTATGTATCTAACTTTGTTTTATATTCAAAGAATTGGAAATTGTTTTGTTTGTGTTGCAATATTCAACCGCCTTGCGCCGTCTACGCAGCGATAATGGTTTCTTAACTTTCATTCAGAGGTTATCTGCATTGTTCTAAGGCCGTTAACTTAATCCGCTTTTACAAAGTATTATTTAACTGCTTTATCTACATACACTCGCATTAACAAACCAGCGCTTAGTCAGGCACTTCTGCTGATAAGTCTCTACTTAGTTTTGTTTACAGCATATATAAAAAGAATGTGTTCCACAACCGCACTGGCAGCAGCGAAAAATGCCAGTTTGATAGTAATTACACCAGCGCAGCGGCAACTGCTCCGTAAGAACCTTACTTGGTATTTGAGTAAAGCTATGGTCTTACCTCTCTCCTGAAGCTCAGCATGGCATCCGAGGAAGAGGATCACAAGCACAAAGTAGTTCCACATATTGGTCACAGTCACACGATTACACAAACATGCTGGTGCGGTAGCGAGCGGTGCGGTGCGTGGTGCGCGTGCGCAAGGGTCTGCAGGCGGCGGCAGGCTGTGCGACGGCTCGCGGCGGTGGCGCGGCGCGGCGCGGACGCCTCTCGCATACCCTTCCGCGCACGGAACAACGCGCACAGATGCGACACACCACACCGCTCTACCTACTACTTTATACAAATATACCTATACTGGTTTCTCGCCGCGGCTTCACGCTCCTTGTTTCTATGGAAACTTTTAGGATTCATTCCAACCCATTTCAACTGATTTATGAGATAAAAGGTGGTATATATTTTATACTGTGAGAAACTACTCCTAAATGTTTTTAGACATAATTGATTAAAATAAATCATATTAAGTTTCAGATTCTTCTGCAACAAAAATAAAAATAATTTTGTAGGAAATTTGAGCTTGTAAAATGCTATTTCACTTTCGTTAGAAAACGCGAGAGTATCTACTGTGGCGTCTGTCGATGACGTCACCGATGCACGAACATCTCATGATACAGAATATTTATAATATTGTCAAGAGATGAGTAGTCACACCTTTACCATAGTTATTCTGTGCCATAACATTACATATTGACGTCACCACGTCACAGTTCGACCATGACGATCTGATTGGTGTTCAACGTGTCATGGCGGATTACTGTATTTTGGAGTTTTATTTTATCAAAATAATTATAAATAAAAAATATAATACGTATTTTGTAATCTTTAGGTAAATACATAATTTTAGTGAATTATTTCTGTCATCATCCATAGTGTTAAAACGATCCATCTGTGCACTTACATCATTGTAGAAATGGTAGCGGTTTCGAGGCTAACGTGCGAGTCGCGCGAGCGCACGGCGCGGGCGGCGCAGGTAAGCCTTCGGGGGATCTCCGCGGGTGGGGGGTGGTGGAGGCAGGGGGAGGGGGGGCGCGATGCACTTGCGTCCCCTTCGCAGCCGCGGGATGAAAGCATCCTGACTGAGCTTCTATTCATACCGTGCTTATTCACAGTGAATAGCGGCATGTTTTTTTAAGAATCGAGACCTGTTTCCGAATACTTACCTAATTAAAGTTGTCTCCATGAGATAATATACCTAATGTAGATCTGTCGAATGGAGCTGTGTACCCTGTTATAAAATATGGCGAAACCGTTCACATGTTTATTATCAAAAAGTTTTTACATCAGTGCGGATTCCGATAGCTCGATCTACATGTGCATACTCTAGCTAGGGGCTTAGGGCTTGGTGCTGTGTGGATTGTCAGCATTTATTAATAACTGGTGCCCGCGACGTTTTCCGCCTAGAGTTGTGTTAGATGTGGTCTACCGTTAAGGTTGATAGTATAGCCCCCGACGGTCAAAACTCTAAAATAAAACTCAAACGATTCTTGGCTAAGCACTTTGAGCTGTGTGTAGTGTAGATGAACAGTGATGGGAGACAGCTGGCGAACCTAACTAACTACTTTACCTTGGCCTATTCATTTCATTAAAAACAACTTTTTGTATAAATAAAATGAAATTTACAAGAATAACTCACTATAGAATGTTCTCTATAAATCACATTTATGTGCCTTTTTACCCTCTGGAGCGACCACACAAATAAGGCTCGCGACCACAAAAATAAGGCTCGCGACCGGGATTATAGAGATAGATAGATCGATAGTTATTTTATTGCACACTTCAAAATAAAACAAACAAAATAGAATAAAATACAAAATATGTAACAATTTGGGAGCGATCTCTACCAGACAACCGTGGATGGATAGTATCGTTGGATTGTACATGGGGATCTGTGTGAATTATATTAATAATATATATAAAATATTGCCTACAAATACGTTTATAATTTAAAAGAATACCATAAAAACATAATTATAATCAATTATATACCTACTTATATGAATACATATAAGATTATAGTTAGCGGTGAGAAAAGCAATGAGGCCTTAGGTCATCAACTGCTTGTCGGTTGAGTCGCTCATTTTGGATCTAGTTTTATTTAATAATTTAATTTTCGGTAAACTTACGGCTAAACATAAAACAAGAAAGATTAAGTATATATAAGTTTTGCCCACTTTGGTTATTGCAGGTACTCCAGGTACCCCCTGTATAGTTAATAATTTTTTTTGATTGACAATAGCTTTGATGTCAACGTGAAACAAAAACTCACTGCTACAGATTGCAATCATAATTGTTCCAATTAGTTTTCTGTACGAGTATATTCGGATGAATATTAGCCAGAAGAAGATATTAGGCGTCAATTATTCGTATTTGAATGACTGTAGAAAATGACATACAAATTTGAGGAAAAATTATGTAAATTTTTTGTTTCTAAATAAATTTTTATGTGAAACAAAATATAAGCTGTACCGAGTTTAAGACATTCAATGTAAAATACTGCATAAATCAAATCATTTTTCGATCATATAACTGGTTCAACATCAGAACTTGTATTGACGATTAAAACAGATCAAAAATAAGTTTTTGTTGGTGCGCTCTCACCTATTTTTTCTTAAACTAGATCCTGCCCGCGGTTACGCACGCGCTTTTCAAGTAGCCTATAGCTGGTAATAAATAATTCCCATTGATAAATAAAAATAAATAACTGACCACCTCAGTAGTGAGCGGTTTGATTCCCGCCTCGGGACAAAGTGGTCTTACGATCTGCGGATAATTTGCTCCGGGTGATAAGCACTTCATGTCTTCATCGGTAATTGTATGAAAATATCTGTTAAATTAAACGTGATAATTTTTCTTCTCTCCTATTCTTAAATATAATTCAAGAACCCAACGCAGAGTTGGAAATGATGGCTAGGTTAAGTTCACAAAAGTGACGGCGTTTACCTTTGGCATTCTGCATTTAAGCAAAGTTTAGAGCGCAGTGAGAACTAAGTAAACTGTCATCGACGACGCCGAGGGCTGTTTGTTTTGATTTGCGCAAACAACGTCGGATCTAGCAGAGAATTCAAATTTGAGTAAAGCGTTAAGGTTCGGAACGAAATTCTATTTATCAGATTATATTAACTCTCGAGTCGATTGTAGAACATTATTTAATTTAAGTAGATGAAATTCAATCTAGGTATCTTCTAATATATAGCATAAAATTTTCGTGTCACAGAGTTTGTGCCAAAACGACTTGCCCGATTCTTATATTTAAATTCTCCAACACGAAATTTCGAGTTTCGTTTCGGCCGATCAGTGTACTCTAAAACACTGAAAAGAGTACATATTACCAATTTTCGTAAAAAATGCGTATTTTGGAGAATTAATATAGGTCTTTCGAGCCCAGAGTTCGGTTCGACGATATATAGACTCTTGACGACGTTTTATATAGATTTTGCGTAGTTCCATCTCCGTACGATGGTGGCATTGTATGCATCAAATTACATACCAACATAGATAGGTAATCCCTAAGTAAAGTTCGAAGCCAATTCCTATTTCTGCAAACGATATTATATATTCGATTTTTTATTCGTTGCAAAGAAGATGGCCAGCTGTTCTTTAATGAAACTAAATCCCGCCACGGTTCCGTACCATCGTAAAAATCTTTTTTTATCACACTTTCGCAAAAGAAACATGAGCAACAAAATCGAAAAAAGCTAAAAGCCAACATGACGCGGTTACCCATCCGAGTACCGACCGCTCCCAACGTTGCTTTGGTGGTCCGTATTCAACGTATAGGTTCCACAGTGAATACCTATCATATACGACTAATTATTATAAACATAATTATGATAGTTCATAGTTCATTTATTGATAACTTCTGGTTACAGGTCACTTAGTATAATGCAATATGTAAAAACTACATACCTACATCATAATTATAATAATAATAAAAACATTAAACATTACATTTTAACATAATAAATGTATTCACATTATATATCGATTGAGCTATCAGCCACTTCTTTAGTTGTACCTTAAAAATTTGCGTGGATTTTGCGCTGGTGATAGAAGTTGGAATACGATTGTAGACAGCCGTCCCCATCACGTGTTGCAGCTTGGACGATTTCTCCAATCGCCGAGGTAGCGCCCTTAGTCGGCGTGCGTGTCTCGTGTTGTATCTATGACCATCCCCGTACCTTTCATATTTGTCCAAGTTGTTATGGACATACAGCGCGGACTGGTATTACGACAAGGGCGGGCACGGTCAAGATCCCTAAGGACTCAAAATGTGGCCGCGCAGACTCATCTTGAGGTATTCCCACGATCGACCTTATCGCTCTCTTTTGGAGTCTGAAGGCGCGCTCCCAATCTGGTGCGCGCCCCCAGAGCTCCACGCCTTATTGAAGGAGGGAATGGACGTTGGCGAAATAAATTCTCCGAACCTTAGCTCTGTCCAAGGTAGACGAAAGACGCCATAGGGAAAGCATGATCGACCTATCTTCTTACTCAGTGTATTTATGTGCTCCTCCCACGTAAGACAACTGTCCAAGGTGAACCCAAGAAAAGTAGTCGTATCGACTTGGTTGATTACCTATCCTCCCAGGCTCACGGCGGCCGGCGGGCTGTAGTGTCCTGCAAGGTTTAAGTGCATGAAATTGGTTTTCGTGACATTCAAAATAAGACCATTCTGATGAAACTACTTCTGCACCTCACCTGCAACCTTATTCAACTTTCGTTGTAATGCATCCTGATTTTCAGCTTCTACGATAGCCGCTACATCATCTGCATACATGATGATGCGTGCATTTTCTATGCAGTCAGGCAGGTCGTTTATGAGGAGGGAGAACAGTATATTTGACATCGAGGACCCCTGCGCTACGACAATCGTGTTCGACATGGGGTTCGATTTTACTCTCCCTCCTCTGCCGGTGACGAGTTGCGTGCGGCCAGTCATGGAGCTCAGATACTACTTAATTATGGTATAACAGAAATATCGTATTCAAGCATAGAGGAATATATCCTACCTCTATGTATTCAAAGGTGAAAAGGGTATGGTATGGACGTTGCCCCCTTCAATATAATAAAATTAATTTTATTTTTGTGAGTCAAGCAGAAATAAAAATATGGAAACAATCTTATGTTGTGCCTGTTTTTAAATCTGGCAATAAACATGACATCAAAACTATAGACCTATTTCTAAACTTTGTACAGTTGCCAAAATGTTTTTACGACACACTATTCCCTGTTATGAGACCACTGATTATTGATGAACAGCATGGTTTTATCAGCAAGTATTCTACCGAGACCAATCTTTGTGAGTTTACACATATAGGTAGTATCTGATGCTATGGATAAAGGGTAGATGTTGTGTATACAGACTATTCCAAAGCATTCGATAAGGTATCCCATTCACTCCAAATCCACAAGCTGTCTGAGTCTGGTATTCAAGGAGATCTTCTTAGATGGCTAGAATCTTACTTGCGATGTCGTAGTCAGGCTGTCACTGTCAAAGGTTACTGCTCTACATTTGTACCAATATCATCTGGTGTCCCCCAAGGTTCTCACTTAGGTCCGATACTGTTCTTACTATTTATTAATGACGTTTTTAAGACTTTTATCCGTTCAAAATGTATTATTTATGCTGATGACACAAAAATTCTCTTGAAGATAGCTTCTAAATCTGACTGTATTTTGCTGCAAAGTGACCTGACTAGACTTATAAACTATTGTCAAACTAATTCCATATTTTCTAAATGCTAAAAAGTGTAATATAATTTCTTTCTTCCGTAAACCCAAACCAATATTTTTTACCTATAAATTTAATGATATTGTGATTCCTAGAGTTAATTAAATTAGTGATCTTGGGGTATATTTAGATTCTAAGTTAACATTTAATGTTCATTTTACATCGGTGCGGAGAGACATGGCGCTGGTAAAATACATGGTGCGCGTGCTGCGCGGGGAGCTGCACCAGCCGGCGGTGCTGGCGGCGCTGCAGCTGCGCGTGCCGCCGTCCCGTCATGCTGGAGGTGCCCACTTGTAGGACCAACCTACTTAAGTTTGCCCCCATGTCTCTCGCTATATATTTACTTAATGTTCTGTCCAAAAACAGCGTAGACATATTTTACGAAGACCTGCCGAAAACCATGAAAAAGGCACGAAATTATATATTATTAGTATTGTGTGTATGTACAAAAATATGTAATTTTTAGTATAAGTAGTTATAACATCGCCTTAGGGCTTAATAAAAAAAACTGTTATGATGTTATTATCTCAATAAATAAATAAATAAAATTTTAATACCATCTCCGCCAAAACATATCGCTTGCTTGGTTTTATTCTTAGAGTTTCCAGAAAATTCCAAAATTTAGATACTTTGTTACTTCTATACAATAGTTTTGTCAGGTCCATTCTAGAGTATGCATCGACGGTCTGGAACCCGCAATATAACATTCATATCTATGATATTGAGAGGATTCAGAACAAACTACTTAAACATTGTAAGTATCGGTTTCCCTTTAATGAAACTGATAGCATGACCAGCCTGCAAACCCGCAGAATTGTCAAAGACCAAGTCTCTATATAAGATTCTAACTGGAGAAATAGACTCACCATTTTTGCTTGAAAACATTGATGTATATGTTCAATGCCCCCGACGATCTGCTCGTAATAAAAATACCTTCTTGCCTAATGTAAACAAAAATTATAGGAAAAATATGTTTCTTAGTAGAGTTGAATAACATAATAAAAAACTGTCGGATATAGATATATTTAACTTACCATTGCCGAAGTTCCGTAAAGAAGTTCAACTATGCGTTGCCAAGGACTCATTAATTAAGTATCAAGTTGTATTAGCACAGGTGTCAATTAAGGTATTATTATTTATTCTTTTTATTTATGTATACGTATTTTCAACATGTTTAGATTTTTTTTCTATTGTTCTGTTATTTAGCTATATATGTATGTGTTACATAATAGAGGAAATTATTTTGGTTTTTGTATATCTTAAGTTTCGTGGTATTCAGTTTTATGTACTGTTTATTTCCCAAATAAAATAAAATAAAAGTCTATACTGACGAATAATAATATTATAAAGAGGAGAGGTTTGATTGTTTGTATTGAATATATTCCAAAACTACTGGACCGATTTAAAAAATTCTTTCACCGTTGGGAAGCTGCACTATCCCCGGTGAACATAGGTTATATTTATATCATATTTTCAAAAAAGTTAGGGATCCTTACTAAAACTCCAATAATGTAACGTGTGGAAGGACGGATGGACACACGGACAAAAAGCGGAGGCTTTGTAGATAATAATAATATTAATAATTATGGACAATCTACACAAGTATCCATCATCTAGCCCCAAGCTAAGCACTAAGCAGACCTTGAGTTAAGGTTACCTACCTACCTACTAGAGGACTGCTTAACAGAATACATTACCTAGAAACCTATAATTTTATTATATTCATATAGAACACCCAGAATACCCAGAACCACAGATAATATAATACATACTGTACCCAGAACAAATATTTGCAGATCTTACAAACATTTGTCCCGAGGCGGGAATCAAACCCGCATCCTCCTGCGTCACAGGCGGATCTTCGCGCGTCGCGCCACATCGGTCGTCTGTAGGTTTGAACCGGTCCGTAACCCTTTAGACAACACAAGTAAAACCTGATGAACCTAGGTAGGTAATACACTACCTACCTAGTAACAAAGTTCAGAACCTGTTAGGGTAGTTAAATGCTAATCGATACAGCTCACTGTACATTAACAAGGTACAAACAAACAATTCGTTTAAAAACGTATTCGAGTTCTACGATTAAAACGCAATCATAAATCCACAAAAGATCACGTGGCGCCATCTTGTGGAAGCTTGTAAAGTAACTGCTTCATCGCGAGAATATTTAAACTGTTATCCGAACGCATCAAATAGTTCCACTGGCGGTTAGGAGATGGCGCTGCTAACGACTTTATAAAATATTTTTATTTATGAAAAGGTGACTCGTTGCTCGTTGGTCACTTGGGGCTCAGTTGGTGGGAGCGTCCCTGTGCTGAAAGAACGGGTTCACGTCCCGTCGAAATCAATTAATTTTGGGATATTATTTAGTTTGTTACTTCTTTATTAGTTGATCGCAGTAGAAGTGTCTAACTAACAGAGGGAAGCTGCCCTTCTTCTGGCAGGTTCATTTAGTCGGTTCTTACGGCAACCACTGTCTTAGCTTGAGGGGTCGATTTTTACGCCCGAACCGCCACGAGTACTACGTTTTATTTAGTTGCGCTAAATTATCTATTTAATAATGTTTGGGCAAATGCCACGCGAATCTCCTTCATTTGGTTCCGATTAAATAATTCGCTGCCAAAACTTACTTATTTATTTAAACTTTATTGCACTATTAAAGGTACAAAGGGGCCCACCCTTTGTACTCAGGCATTTTCTACCTGCCAACCAGGAAACACATGTTTTAAATAAAGGGTTGGCGTGCTAACATTACATACAAATATAAGTAGTAGTAACTATGATTATGACGTTTTATAATTTATATATATATATATATACCTAAAATACATATTATGTTATACATATCTATAAACCTAAGAAAAACAGCTAAAACAATAAATATACAGTTCCAAATATAGCATAAGTATCAAATCAAATCAAAAGAAGAAAAAAAAATAGAAACGTTTTATGAAGAGCTATGCTTGTATAACCTCTCATGAAAAAGCCTTCGCACCGATTTCTTGAAAGTATCACGTGTATTTGCTTTTCTAATGTCCAGTGGTAAGTCATTCCACAGCCGTACTGCTTCTACCGAAAAATAATTTCCAAAGAAGGAGGTGTTATGCATAGGTATAGACAGGAGAAGATTATCGGAGGAGCGGAGATTCCTACTGTGATCGTCTGCCAGGAAATTAAAACGGTCTTTCAAGTAAGCAGGACTCGAAGGATCTCTTATGACTGAGAACAGTAGACAAGGATCCTGAGTTTCCTTCGTTCGCGGATTGGTATTGGTAACATTTGCTTACATGATCATTGATCATACTTGCGGAGATTATAGACGAACCGAATACACGTGTTTAGTAGACGGTCTAGTTTATTTTACTTCATGAGAAGTTCACTTTAAGTTTATCGAGTTAAAAATGTTTTCAGTTTCAGTTACAGTACGTACACATTCATACAAGTATATGAGGGGTATAGTTTCAAAACCCGCTATAATGCTTTTTGACCAATATTGACTTAGACTATCACTAAAAAGTTCTTCAAATTAGTTTTAAATGGTTGGCTGGTTTTGTATCAAATTCCACTAAAACACAGAAAAATTCGCTATTAAAGAACGATGTCAGTATCAAAATCCCCTATAATAGCATAGGTAAGTTTCAAAATCCTCTATATCACAATCGACCAATGAGAGCACCGCATTTGCGTCACATGATCGAGAAAATAGTATGGCGATTGTGAGTATTTTTCTAAAGAAAGTGTGTAGTTTTTTGTTAAATTTAATGCGAAAACATGGACGAATTGGCCCAATTTGTGAAAAAATCGAATCCAAAAAGAGCAAGGAAACGACCACGCGATCAATCGTCGTGGACACGTGAAGTGGAGCGCAAGAAAAGATGAGTGAACATTTGTCAAAAATCTCTTTGGAAAGTTAGCAAAAAAGTTTTATGCAATATGTAGGTAAATATAAATTTTATGTAGGTATAAAAAAAATCGATGTTAACATACCTACAACTTTCTATGTTAATGTGACACAACAATCAAAAATAAATATTAATATTATTGGACATGAACATATTAGCCTGGTACATAATAAATTTCCTACCTCCGACGCTCTTTTAAAAATGATGTCGCATAACACCATCCACCCACCATTTTATTGTTGGTCTTGGTTGGTTGCAAAACCCGCTAAAATATTACTGTTCATTTTCAAAACCCGCCATTATGCAAGGTTAGTATCAAATTCCTCTAAAATGACCTCGCTTCTTATTCAGTATGTTATCTACATTTTCAATTGGTCGAGCTCAAATTAGTGGCGCCACATGCCAATACCTAATTAGTGGCGCCACATGCCAATACCTAATCGGTAAACAAAAATCATGAACTTGGACATACTGGTCAAGATCAAACAGCTATTTTTAGTCTGGGAAAATATTGCGAAAGTTATTATAGCGGTTTTTGATATTACACCCCTCATATCTTAGTAAGAGTGAGGTATCATTGTCCTCTGATCCCAAAGGAAGTACGTACACACTGATATGATACTATTATACCTTAAGATTAATTTGTTTGTTAAATAAATACAACTAATTTAACGATATTATCATAAGCATGTACCTACTTTGTAGCCTTTTTCTGAAATAAAACTTATTTTTATTTATAAAGTGTATCAACTGAGAATTATGACTTTCTTTTTAAAGAAGATATAATTATCCAATGGATTCCTTCTCACGTGGGTATAACAGGTAATGAGGAGGCCGACCGAGTAGCAAGGCAAGCGATAAGAGACGGTATTACTTATAGTTGTTTACCAACTCATGACGAATTATTGTTTAAAGTTAAATTAGATTGCAGGCTTCTATAGCATGAGTATTTCGACGAGCGCTCGCTGACCAAAGGGATTTGGTACAAAACTATTCAATGCCGACCTCCTCGTTATCCGTGGTTTGATTATCAGCGGGAATATAGTAGAAAGAATATAGTCTGCCTGTTAAGGTTACGCTCTGGACATATACCGTCAAACAAGTTTTGGGCTTCTCTGTATCACTAAATTGACAACCAATGAGTGTGACGTGGAAGAAAGTGTGCATCATTTGTTAACGGAGTGTGTCCGGAACGAGGCCCAACGACAAACTATGAGATTTATGTATAGCCATAGTGTAGGTATGTGTAATGGCATTTTGGCTGCCCCACTATCTGAGGAGGCCAAGTTGCTAGTTAGGCTGTACACGTTTGTTATGTAATGAAATGTTAATTAGTCGATGCCTACCCAGTAGGTAGGATAACTAAATTAGGTTTTTGTTCCAGTAGTTATATAACTTTATTTCATTTAATGTTTAGATAGTAAGATAGTAACCTGGTAGGTTTTGTTTTTGTCTATTGTTTTATATGTATTTATTGTCTACGGGAGTGGCATAGTCATGTTGACTAAACTCCTTTAAATAAATAAAGAAAAAAAAAGCATCAACGTTGTCCAGAAAGTTCGACTTTTACAAAAAAATATCAAAGTTAGATAAATAATACATTGTAAATAAATAATGCTGGACAATCCACACATCATCTAGCCCCAAGCTAAGCAGAGCTTGTGTTATAAGTAGTAGATGAGATGACTGATAAACTTAATACAATAAATTACGTAGATCAATTTTTTTTTACAACCGTACAAATATTTGCAGGTCGCACTAACTTTTGTCCTAAGGCGGGAATCAAACCCGCAACGTCCTGCGTTACAGACAGACCTGCGCCCGCCGCGCTATATTGGTCGTCCATGACTTATATTTTACTTTATTGGTACGGAGTTGATGTACCGAAGTTTCCAAGAATAATTATCGAATGTCTCACTAATTTTATGATTATTATTATTTTTAGACATTACTTTTATTGTCGCCCACTGCTGGGCAAAGGCCTCCCTTTTATCCAAGGTCTAATGGCTTCTCATCCAAGGTCTAACAAAACTATTTAAAAAAAAATGGTTATTCCAACATGGTCTGTGCATATTCCCGGTTTCGCTTGCCACAAGGCCGACGACGGCGACGCAAGTCGTTGTGAAACAGTTAAAATGTAGAGCGGTCTATATTTACCCCAGTTTCGGGACGCCTTGCCGTTTCCTCGCGTTCGATCCACCTGCCGCCGCCGCGCCGCCGCCTGCTGCCTGCTGACATGCCAGTTCAACAGACAAATTACACTTCAAGTCAAGAAGATGGAACTGTTGTTATTTATTGATCACCAACATGCTGTACTCAATCTAGGTTGGGGTTTAATGGAGAATTAATATCATGTCAAGTGTCAATATGATTACATTATAGGTAGGTGCAAAAACAATTATGACCGAGGAACATTACGGATAACACGTATCACTACATAGTATAAAACAAAGTCGCTTCTCGCTGTCTGTCTGTCCCTGTGTATGCTTAGATCTTTTAAACTACGCAACGGATTTTGATGTGTTTTTTTTAAATAGATAGTGATGCAACATAACATTATAGGATTTAACAGGAAGGGTTATTTATAAACTATTAAATGTAAATCTAATTGACAAATTTTGACAAATACTTAGATTTCCACGCGGGCGCAGCTTGTTTGTATCGTATACAATACATTTTGGATTTCATTCAAGCAGAGTAAAAACATTCAATTAAATTATCATAAAAATGGTAGATAATAAAGTCAGTTTATAATTAAAATTGAAGCTCAACATGTTGAATGAAAGCGAACTACTCTGTTATTTATTAAATATATGTATAGTTTTCCTTACATCAATTTATTGGTAACAACGAATATTACAATTCACATAATAATTATTAAAATACATTTATTATAACTAGGAGTATTTACTTTTCCGCACTTAATAGTCAATACTGGAGAACGCCTTCTCGACGAGCCACGATTTACTTTACTTAGCTTAAGTTAAGGTTATGCTTGGGTTTACAATTAATGTTCCAGGTATCTGTTTTTATATTTGCATGCTTAGTCATTTTATTTTGTCAGCAAATTCGTGAAGCAGAGTGGTTAGAGGGCGTTGGCGTCGATGTCATGTCGAACCTTCCGGTCGAAGGTTGCAGTAAATTGTCGTTGGACAGGTCGTCGTTACGCTAAATCACCTTCAAATCAAGTTTTTAAAAATATTTAAATAAATTAATTTAATAAAGAAATAAACTTAGAATATTGCGACGCCCTATCATAATAAAAATTGTTATCGACATGAACGCATTAAAAAACAGTCGAATTGAGATCCTCCTCCTTTTTAAAGTCGGCTAAAAATAACAAACCAGACCATTCCGCAGCCTCTGACTCAACGCCTGATTAAAAAGAGAAGCAAATGTTGAAGATCAGAGATCTTGAAAAGTTAGGAACCTACCAAGTTAAGCTACTAATGGAGAAAAACCAGAATAATATTTATAAATGAGAGCTGAATAATGATCAAAGTTATATATTTGTTACATTTTGGGGCTAGGGTTACCGTTCATCAAACATTCATATAGTTAAATATTATAAACAAAATCCGTTAAGGGACGAGTTTTATCTGCAAGATAAATGTATTTGTATTATTTATTAATATTAGCCAAATGGTGTTACACAAATACCATTTGCTTTTCAAATACCTTTTAGTTTCACGAAATTCACAATCCAACCTGAATGCAAAAATAACAAATCAAGATGGCAAAACGGGCTGCAAGTTGTAAAGTGGGCTAAAAATATACCTCTAGCTATGAGTTATTTTGCTAATTATTTCCCTTCCTCCCCGCGTACATCGCGCCTGAGTGACGCATTCTGATGTCAAATGAGCTTCGCGGACAAAAATCACGGCGCGGCGCCTCCCATTATTTACAAAAAGGTAATATAAAAAAAAAAATCATGTTACCACAAGTAGTGCAATTTTTTTTTATTAATTGTGAAACCAAATATGTTCCAAATGTAAATCAAATTGGCTTCCAGAAAATATTTAGGCGAAGCAAGAGTTAAACAACAGTTGGAGTCCACGCCTACGCCTTCTATTCTTGGTCTTAGGAATGTTTACACCTTTGCTGTTTGTAGGTTCGTACCGACCACTGAAGCATCACAAGCAAGTCCTATAGATAGATTGATTAATATAAGAATATATTAAGAACGTTTTTTAGAACAAAGTGTTTGACAACAAAAACTTTAAAATGTTAATCTTGTCCGTTGTGTTCTGACACGATCTGTTGTTTCGACTTCAACTCTTATAAATGCCGAAAAGAAAACTTACCAAGTGATTTATCTATACGTATACTAATATTATAAAGAGGTAAACATTGGGATGTTGTATCTGTTTCGTGAAACTAAAAGGGAAATAGATTAAAAATTATTAATTAGCACTAATAATAAAACGGTCCATTTAATATTTCTAAGAAAATATAGCGAGTTCAGTTCTTACCTACAGCTCTGACAAAGGTACGTACCTTATTGACGTACCTGACCTCTAAACAAGTACTTATACAAACGTGCTGAGCTTACTAATTAAATAAATAAAATGATAATGCTGGACAATCCTCACAGTATCATAAGTTAAGCAGGCCTTGTGTTGTAGTACTAGATGATGACTGATATACTTAATATAATAAAAAAAAACTCAAACATTACTTAGATATTTTTTTATTATTATATACTTATAGATAACGACCAGAACGCCCGTCCCGAGGCGGGAATCGAACCCGCAACCTCCTGCCTCGCAAGCGGGCCTTCGCCCACCGCGCCTCAGAGGTCGTCCAAAATTAATAATCTATAGAAATTCATTTATTTAAGCAGGAATAGACGTACCTCATAGTGATTATTTCCAACAACGCTTGAAGCAATTTCCCAGTTTGTAATCTCATAATGAATCTCAGATGTTCATTACCTACATCTGTGGCGAAACCATGACTCATATATATACCTACCTAATGTTTATTACTCCTGAATGATTCATGTTTACGCCACCGCTGATTTCGACTGAATATTCGGGAATTCGGGCTATTATTGTAACACAAGGAGATTTTGTTCAACGGAATGTTGCCCACTTTGTAAAGATTCGTAATGCAATGAGAATGGAGAGGTTACGAAAGTTATTCAAAAATACTCCCGACGTCTTCTTTTTATGGGATTTATTAGTATTGTCAATGTTGATTAAAATGGAATGGAATTAATGCAACGGGAAGTCGGTCTTTGTCGTCAATGCTGTTTCGTCTGTCACTTTTTTGAAAATTTCAAAAGTCTGTATTGTTGGTATTGTTCAATAATTTCGCTACTAGAAACCCTACTTGGGTTTCATTTACTTGGGATTAGTACTAAATAATGGTAATTAGTATATAACCATGATACTTTCAAAAGTTTTAAATACTACATAATGTTTGCTCAATTATTTTATAAGTTTTCATAGTGCATTAAAGATATACGGTCTAACTATCTATAATTAGTTACATTACATAGAGGTCTAACCAAAACTGAGGATCGAGCGGAGCATTATAAGTGAGGACTTGACGATGATGACTCTTTGTTAATGGCAACTGTTTCTGGTTGCTTTTAGCCAGTGTCAAATAATGGAAAATAATTGTAAAACCAATGAGTTATAAAATTATGAAGATGGTTTGATATTTCCACCAGAGCCTAGTTCGTTGTCTAGCAGGGTGTACCACGTGCAGGTTAGGTTGGCTGTGGAGACGAGCTGTTGGAGTCCCCCTTACACCTCAACTGAGGAGTTATGACGCTAGAGAATCTTGCGTTGCGACGTAAGAGATGTCAAAAACATTTAGCAGGTATGATGCCAAGCGTGCCATCGACCAGCGCGGACCAGAATAGATCGCCGCTAATACCACGAACCCACTGCTAAATATTTCCGTACCTGCACCACAGGTATTAGTCGTATGCTACGCGGCCATCAAAAACCTAGATATTTTTTGTATACAAAGGGTTAAACTCAAGGAATATTTAGTAGGTGGAAAATATTTAACGACGCCGACGTTGGTATAATCGAAGCAAAGAAGCTCGAAACATTTTTTGGTTCTGAAATCGTTTATTCACCATGTAATAGTTCTGTCGTTCGTTTTAATTCAAATTTAAACATTTTTCGCTGCGCAAGGTTGTCTTGTTGAAGTTTGTTTTTAATAATAAAATAATAATAAAAATGATATGATGATATAATGATGATAACCTTGAAGTTTTTTTTATATTTTCATTCATTTTCTTTGTTCACATAAATGAAATTCAAAGATGTAGAAAAAGTCGTTCAGATCATGCAAAGGGAAAAGTCACCTGGACATGACGGTCTCAGCATTGTGCATCTGAAGTTTGCTGGTGCCAAGGTTCTTGACAGCTTGCATTGCTTAACAACATTCTCCTGCAACACGTCAAACTGCTCAGTTCGGCTTTAGGGCCGGACTATCTACAGAGAGTGCGATTTTGCAAGTCTCTTAAGCAAGCTGTCAGATATTATACTGATAGTTAATACTCTGGCTCAACTGTACACGACGGGCAGCCAGCGCTCTACGTGTTCAGTACAATAACATTTTTAGGATGCTGATGCGGCTGACTTGCTTTTGCAGCGCATCTTGTATGTTCGCGGAGGCGCGCACGGACAGCTTTCATGCGATCATTCGCAAGAACGTCGCTTCCCTACTTCAGCGCGCGTGAGACAGTAGCAACGCCATCCTGAAAATGATTATGTCGCGTCTGGACTGTCCCATTGCATCCAAAACAAGTGGATGATGATATGAATGGAGTTCATCTCTATTTAGAATTGTATTAGGTATTTATATATTGTGCTATTATTTTGTATCTAATTCAATTTGATATTGTACAATAATAGAGCACTATTATTTTGTATGCTTGTAAGGTTAGTAGATAGTCTTTTATATTTAAGTTTCAAGACATTATGTACCTATGTAGTCTAATATTTAAGTTAATATAATTTACTGTGACATTTATAATTATTTTTGTATGTTTTATGGGTTAATCTGAATTAAATGAGTGGAATAATAATAGTCCGCAATCTCCCCTATAGCCCGATTATCCAGTCCATCCATCCATGACAATAGCCTGGTTTTATTTCTTTCATTTTTCTTTGCAATAGTTTCTACACCTGGCGGATACCATCTTTGAGTGTATCATATTGTGCACCCGAGGATGATACCCGCTATGTGTAGCCATCGCCTTTAGATTAACTTCTCAAAGGGCCTCTGTGCTGTTGGCTTCGGCCCCACGCAAGCCTTCCAAAGGACCGGGTCACTTTATGGCCCGAGATCATGGTTGAGAGACATAATAATAAATTATTACAATTTTATTATTTAAAAAAAAAATATGATTGCATCATAGTTATTAAATTTTTATGAAATACTTCCCGAACTGTTCAGTTGTTTTGGCGTGAAGAGGTAAACATCATGCATACTTTAGCATGTAGGTATAATGTTACTAGCTGACCCGGCGAACTTCGTACCGCTTACAGTCAATGTTTGACATTTTCAAAGATTCAAATTCAAAGATTCAAATATATTTATTGCGTCAAACATGGTATAAAGGTCTTAAGTTCTAAGTAATGCACGAAACCCTAGAACATTTAGTATGGGAAAATAATATTTCTTTCATTAAATTTTTTAAATTTTCCATTGTTATTAATTAATACTTATTCTGCGGACGGAGACAAATACAACAAACCAAAAACCATGAAAATCGCTTCAGCAGTTCTAGTTACAATTATGAGCGTTCGAACAAACCCGTCTTTGTATAGATTTATTGAGTGCCAAAATAGTCTACGCATGGTAATACAATGCTAACAGTTCTTGTTAGGGGGCTGATCTGTGACCTAGCACGATTTACTTCTAGCTCGAATTGTTTGGTTATAAGTCAGTCTAACATGTTATAGTGTAGATTGTTGGCAGCGGCGCCGCCGGTGACTCTTTAATGACGGTTTCGGGCGTAAAGATCAAAATAAACTTTATCGGGTGTTGAGACGATGACCGACCAAACTTACAAGATTCTTATTACGAAATATTAAAATCACCTTCTCGATTATTCTCCGAGTGCAGACTTATTTGGCAAAGAAAGATAAATCGAGAAAATGCAGTGCCGATATTAACGTTGTAAATTCATTATGACGACCGATGTAGCGCAGCGTGTGAAGGTCAGCCTGCGATTTAGGAGGTTGCGGGTTCGATCTCCGCCTTGGGACAAATATTTGTACAACTGCAAATATTTGTTCTGTGTATTTTCTATGTAAAAAATATCTATCATTTTAATTAATATCATCTATCAGTATCTACCCCTAACACAAGCTCTTCTTAGCATCTAGTCCGGGGCTAAATGGTGCTGTGGAGATTGTCCAGCATTATTATTTATGTATTCTTTATATTATCTCTGCGAAAAGTAAACCTGCAATAATTCATTTTTAAGTTTATTTCTATCAGAGAAAAATGAGTACAACACTAAGTAAAACACATAGTCAACTTACTGCAGAAAGCAATCAGCCGAACCAAACTTCTTTTCTTTGTGTAGGATCAGAAATAAATCATACTGCTTCAGCGACATTAAACCAACAGCAATGTAAAATGAATAGTGCTCAGAAAACGTGGCACATACGAGTAACTGCTGGCAATCTCAAATCGGGTACTAGAGTTGCGTTCATACTATAACGACTTAAAATTGAAATACAAAAACGAGCACTAGAAGGTATCTAAGGGAAGAGCTAGCAGTGCGACCAGTCCATCGATCGTGCCTATTGCGCCGCACGTACTATCTATGGCTTAAAAGTTTTGAAACTGTCATGGTTATAAAAAACACACTCGCAGTGATTTCTGTTATTCCGTGATCATGGCGCATGAAACTGGGCCGAACTATTGGATAGCTCAAACAAAACTCAAATTATGGTAAATATCACGTTATAACTGACTTTTGTATCTCGAGTTTCACTCATTTATAGACGATTCTGCGACGATACTATTGTCATAGTAAGTATTGATTAGTAGAATTAGGCCCCTAAAGATTGTCCAGCATTATGAAGCTATTTATTGGTTAAGCTAAATATGCCAAATGAATCACCCAGTGAAAGCCGTGCTTGAGACAGACCACTGCAAAGAGGGAAGGCGGTTGGAATAAGAAATTGGAGACAAGACCGGCCGGGTGATTATGTAACTCGCGACCGGTTTGCGACAGGCGTAAATTAAGCAATCAGTGCTGTCAAACGTCAATTTTGACCAATTTTGACGTTTTAGCTGGTGTCAAACTAATACAAAATTGACGTTTGACAGCACTGATTGCTTAATTTACGCCTGTCGCAAACCGGTCGCGAGTTAAATAATCACCCGGCCGGTTCAATAGAACGGGATGAAAAAAAGAAGACAGAGGAAAAAAAACATTTGAATTTGAATTTGGATCCTTTGCTGAACACAACCAGTGGGTTCGCTTCTTTGTTGCCAATTAGATGCAAAGTTGCCCGTTTGCGCGGCCGTGACCGCAGCAGAAGGCAATTTGACGTCCCCGAGTCTTCCTATACCTCATAGCTCAGTTTTATTGACAGCTGTAAGAAAACTTATAACAAGGACTTGAACTAGTTGACAGTACATTTTCAAGGGAAAAGGAAATAAGTTATTTTCTACTCGGATAGAAAAATAGCCTTGGCTTATATAAAACGGGCAACTAATATGTTATACTGATTTAAGAGCCTTTATTCCTAAAATGCGCAGAAACAGTACTTTTCAAACCCGTTTATATCATGAACCACTTATCTTATAGTATATGTTATTTACTAATAATTTTAGGAAATTTTAGTGTCCAAATAGTTTGACTATAAAATATTTCGATTAATATAGTATGTACGCGTTCTATCAAGATAACTTGTGAGAGGTTTTCATAATTTCCCTTTCAGCATCAGTTTCGAAGCTCAAAATAATAGAAAATACTGACATATCTAATTAAGAAAAAAATATTACCTACTGATGAGATCCTTGGCTAAAAATCGAATTAGAAAGATGTTTGATTTTGGTATCCTACTATGAGAAATTAAAATTCAAAAAATGTGAAATATTACGAATATTTCACATTTTTAAATGATGTTTTTACCGATATACCTTATTTAATTTAATATAATAATAGCCTACCAATAAAGTGGAGCATCTTTTTTAAAATCATACATTTAAAATTTTTATGATTTTGTTGCTATTATTTTTCTATAAATATTTAATGAGCGACGTGACCACACTCTAGAAAGCCTCGCGGCGGACTGATTTTCGCGCAGCGTTTTATAGTAGTTTTAAAATATTTATAGAAAAATAATAGCAACAAAATCATAAAAATTTTAAATGTATGATTTTAAAAAAGATGCTTCACTTTATTGGTAGGCTATTATTATATTAAATTAAATAAGGTATATCGGTAAAAACATCATTTAAAAATGTGAAATATTCGTAATATTTCACATTTTTTTAATTTTAATTTCTCATAGTAGGATACCAAAACCAAACATCTTTCTAAGTACGTTTTTAGCCAAGGATCTCATCAGTAGGTAATATTTTTTTCTTAATTAGATATGTCAGTATTTTCTATTATTTTGAGCTTCGAAACTGATGCTGAAAGGGAAATTATGAAAACCTCTCACAAGTTATCTTGATAGAACGCGTACATACTATATTAATCGAAATATTTTATAGTCAAACTATTTGGACACTAAAATTTCCTAAAATTATTAGAAAATAACATATACTATAAGATAAGTGGTTCATGATATAAACGGGTTTGAAAAGTACTGTTTCTGCGCATTTTAGGAATAAAGGCTCTTAACTTGAACTCGATACAAGGACAATTGGTTTTTATTAACATGCTTTTGCACGTGGACTCTTACGCGTTTTTTCAGGATAAAAAACCTTTTTTTTATGTTAGCCCCAAACTTCTGGTGCAAAACATCTGACCGATTTATTCAGTAGTTTTAACGTTATTAGATAGTTATTAGATAAATAGATAATATGTAGATGGATAATACTTTATTGCTCACTTTTTTATAAGAACAATGTCAAATAATAACTTAAAAAACAAGATACGATTGGCGGTCATATAGCTCAAGAGCGATCTCTTCCAGAAAACCATGGATGGATAGGATCGTGGACAGTACCAGGGTTATGTTAAACGGACATCTTTATTTTCCTTTAATAACAATAGTGGGATATTTGGACATTGAAATGACCTCCCCCTGTTGTTACGACATAGCCAGCGAGCGTTCCTAAAATAGCAATAAAACAAATATACATAGGTACGTATCGTACCGGTCCCACGGTAATGCCATCAAAATTCAACATACTTTTTTTCTATAGGTTTAGTTTCTATATTTGTTAACTAAATACTTAAATATTGTTAATGTATTAATAAATAAATAAATAATGCTGGACAATTCACACAGCATTATCTAGCTAGCCCCATGGTAAGCAGAGCTTGTGTTATGGGTACTAGATAACTGATATACATAATACAATACATTACATAGATAGATATATTTTATTATACATAGAAAACGACCAGAACACCCGGAACAAATATCTGCAGATCGTACACACAATTGTTCCGAGGCGGGAATCGAACCCGCAACCTCCTGCGTAGCAGGCGGACCATCGCCCACCGCGCCACATCGGTCGTCATTAATGGTAAGAGCGGGGTCTCCAAACACAAGCAAATTGTGCGTAAAGGGTGACTCGAGAACCTTTATATATAGCTTTTAAGTTAATGTAATAAATATTTATTGTATTTTTATTTTATACGCTTACAAAATAAGCTTAGACAAGTCAAAATGGATCTCAAATAGAATACACGCAATGTATTCCTTCACAAAACTTGTTCGAAAGTGAGTCTCGTCTTCAGAGCGCGTTGACTCATCGAGCACAGAGTAGAACATTGTCACCGCGGAGTCAGATGTGTCATACTCTGGAGAGAGGCGGAGGGGAGGGGAGGGGGGGGGGGGCTTGAGATACGCGGAAAGCACTCAACCCAGTTTGCGCAGGTACCGATATAACTAACTGAATGTTTCCCACCTGCGCCGGCGTCGCGTCGCGTCGCGTCGCACTGTACATTCAGTGCAAAGATGAACGTCGATAATTTGGCGTGTTTAAAAAAACTATTATCATCATCATCATCACTAACCTATGTTGTCATTATTGTTTAAATCGAAAGGTTGCCTGGAAGAGATCGCTTCTAAGCGATAAGGCCGCCCATACAGATCGTTACAAAAGACATCACGTCTTTTGTAACGATCTGTATCTGGTGTACAGTAAAGTATTTTTGTATTGTATTGTATTATTGGTGGTCTGGGTAAGTATGCCCAATGGTGGATCGAATGAAAGTTTACGAATAATATTGGCTAAAATTATTTTTTTGGCAAAAACATGATAATTACAAAATAAGAAAAAATATCGACTGTCACGTCATCGCTCGTATGACATGTCAAAAGATCTCGAAGAACAAAAAACCGGCCAAGTGCGAGTCAGACTCGCGCACGAAGGGTTTCGTGCCATTATCTATACAAATGAGCAAAAATATCACCTTTTATTGTTAGGGAGCATTTATTTTATTCTATTTTTTTATAGTATTTGTTGTTATAGCGGCAACAGAAATACATCATCTGTGAACATTTCAACCGTCTGACTAGCTCGGCTCATGAGATACAGCCTGGTAGTAGGCTCCCGTTTTATCCTTTGGGTCATCATCATCTTCAACCTATAGCAGTCCAATGCTGGACATAGGCCTCCCCCAATGAGCGCCATAGCGACCTGTCTTCAGCTTGCCGCGTCCAGCATCTACCTGCAGTATTTTGCAGGTCGTCATCCCACCTGGTCGGAGGGCGTCCTACACTACGTTTACCGTATCACTACAGCACTAGCAAATTTACGTCAACCATTGCTTACTTAGGCCGACACAAAGCCAATCCAATACATTCTGTATGACGTCACGTCTCCATAGGGACTAGATTATTTTTCGATCTCTAAGTTGAAGAGTCCATAGTTATGCTTGTTTGAAAGTTTAATTACCTGAATAATATAAACCCAGGTAATGACGTCATGTCTCAGATTTAGATTTAAAATGTTCTTATTCTCCCTCGTACATTAAAGAGACGCAAACACCCGCTTATTATGCGCATTTTACATTTTAAATTTAAATTAAACAACGTTTATTTCCATTAGCTAACAAATACATTAAGAAAGAAATCCCTGAATTTTGATTAAATAATACTAGATGCTCGGAGTTTCTCTGAAGGATAGGATTCGTAACAAATACATCTGACAGAGAACCAAAGGTATCGACATACTCGTAGCTCTGAGAATTGGGAAGCTGAAGTGGCAGTGGGCCGGCCATATCTCGCGAAGAACCGACGGCCGCTGGGGCAAACGTGTTCTTGAGTGGAGACCACAACTCGGTAAACGTAGTGTAGGACGCCCTCCGACCAGGTGGGATGAGGACCTGCGAAAGACTGCAGGTAGATGCTGGATGCGACAAGCTGAAGACAGAGCACTATGGCGCTCATTGGGGGAGGCCTATGTCCAGCAGTGGACTGATATAGGCTGATGATGAATAATACTAGAAAGGTAGTTCCTTTCTCAACAACATCCTATATTAGGCCCACGCAGGCCTTTCCCTGATAACCGTGTTATTGGCTTTTTATCTTATGGGGGAGGGGGTAATGCCCATAATGCCCACGCTGCTGGGCACGCTGTTATTGAACAAGTGGACATTACAATCACTTGAGCAAATATTAAACACAAGTGTGGCAAAGCTGGGGAAGGTCTGTCCGCCATTCCCGCCCCGGGACAAATGTTTGTATGATCTGCAGATCGTTTCGGATGTTTTGTGTATATTCTATGAATAATAAAATCTACCTCTCTGCTTCGCTTGGGGCTGGATGATGTCCAGCTTTATTTATTTATATAATAACTGTCTAAATACAGCTAGAGAATGAAACGTTAAAAGTATTAAATTCATTATTCATTAGATCTTTCTGATCACTGTACCGTTATGAAAATAGCCGCGTGATTAATATCGGCGCGCTGTTTATGAAGCCGGTGGAAATATCTTGATATTTCACTTTAGTACTCGACTATGACACAGAGTTGATTCATCTAAACGAATGTGAATTATGCAACGTGGCACATTTCGCGGTAAAAGAGGTCTACGTAGTATAAAACAAAGTCGCTTCCCGCTGTCTGTCTGTCCGTGTATGCATAGTAAATCTTTAAAACTACGCAACGGCTTTTGATGCAGTTTTTTTAATAGGTAGAGTGATTTAAGAGGAAGGTTTATAAGCCATTTGACACTAGATTTCCAAGCAGTAAGAAAGCCACGGGGCGCAGGCAGTTAAAATGTTCGTTCAATATTATATGCGTGAGGAAGTAACAAACATCCATCTGAACATAAAGCTTTCTAACAAATCGAGGGTGTACGTAGGTTACGACAGCGGGGATGAAATAAAAAACACAATATACATAACCCCGCGCACACCTTCACAACTACTAAAAAGAAAAAAACAAAAAAGTTTCTAAAATAGGTATAAACATAACAGCCGAACATAGAACCTCTTACGTTTTCAAAGTTGGTTAAAAATAATCAAACGTCAATATTACTTGAATAAAGTTAACAAAACAACGCTATTTAGTCATCATCATCAACATCATGTTCAGTCCACTGCTGGATATAGGGAGGCCTATATCCAGCAGTGGACTGAAAATGATTAACTTATATTATATTAGATTACAGATAAGCAAATCATATGTACTAGACACATAAGTTATGAACATACTAGTGGTTGCTTCTCACTTCTTCCACTGGTGGACAAAAAATTGAAGTGAACATCAATATAATAATGAACAGTATAATATATGACTTGTCTAAGTGCTTATTTGTAAGCCTAAAGAAATAAACTTTCATTTCATTTCATTTCATTGGTTTTCACAAAAGGCACACATAACAGCGCCTTCTGGTGAGGTGAGCCTACCATAACATCTAGCTACGAGCCATAACTAATAAATTCCGAACCCAAAACTGAAAACCGGATCTTAATAGGTCGAGCCATTTTTGAATCATAAGTTGCGGAAGGCAATCAGGCAATGTTTAGCTTCTTCTGTTAGCTGAGGTGGGGAGGGTGGGTTTCGGATTGCGACGGTATACTGTCTTACATATAGTAGTATCTCGCGAGGAACCGACAACTGCTGGGCCAACCGTGCTCTTGAGTGAAGATTGCGACTCGGCAAACGTTGTAAAGGACGCCTTCCGGCCAGGTGTGATGAAGGCCTGCGAAAGACTGCAGGCAAATGCTGGATGCGGCGAGAGAGAGAGACAGGATGCTATGGCGCTTATTAGGTTAGGCCTATTTCTAACAGTGGACTATTATAGGTTGACGATGATGAGCATAGCACATTAGTTTCACTCTCATTTGATGATGGTTATAATGTTTTTTGAAAATTCAAAAGCTGCAAATACGAGTATAGCTTATTCTTCTTCGATTATGTATAACAACAGAATATAAAAACAACAAGTTTAAGCCCAATTTATATGCACATATTTGGTGCTTAGATGGATTAATGTTTAGGCTTTACTTTGATAGACGAAGACGGCTTAGAATGAGCAGACAGAAACGAGGCAACCGCAACAAGATGGTGCCGAAATATTTCGACAAATTAGTCACAATTTCCTATTCGTATACACTTGTGCACTTGTGTGTGTCAAAGCACTGAAATTAATATTATTATATTAGTGAAATCTGTACGAAAATATATTTTTTACTTATTGGGATTTTCGCGTTTGGACAGACAGACGGGTGCGGTCCTTTATTTTATAAATGTAGTGTTGATGTCGTGATATACCCTGACCAACACCTGACTTACCTGATAATAATGACCTGCTTTACCTGACAAGTACATAATAATATGTACTTGACAAGTATGCACCTGACAACTATGTACCTGTATGTAAACTGGAATAACCCGTTATATACATTTGCCCGTGGCTTTCTCACGCCTTGTTTCTAATAACGAAACTAATTTATGAAATAATAAGTAGCCTATGTTTTATTTCCGACTTAGAACGACCGTTATGAATAAAGTAAGTCCAATACGATCAGTTGTTCCATACAGGTTCATCCATACAGGTACATCCATCTAAACCACCACACATGTATCATCCACCTATGTATATTAATCCAAGTAAATATTATTCAATCATTCATAAATATCCAAACATTCGCATTTATAATATAAATGTGTTTAGGTACCTAATTAGGGATTTCACCGAGATATCAGGTTTGGTCGTGCGTGTCACTCCGGTGAGGCTGGCATACACAAGATGTTTATGAATCCACCATATTTCCAAGGTTAATTTACAGACAATAAGCTGGATATATTAGAAGGCAGTAACACCAGTCCGTTAGGTACAACTACCCCACCGACTACAGGGTTGTGTAACTTGCGCTCTCGTAGACCCTCTACGAAGTGCTACAGACTACACTTGCTACGGCATTTGCTACGCATTACTGTTTATATGATAAATGAATACTGACTAATACGAAAATGTTTATTCTAGACCAAACTGTAGAAATGAATTCTCTTCCGAACAAAATTCCTGGATGTTTCTTAGAATTGTTCTATGTACATGTTACAGAGAACAATTCTAAGAAACATCCAGTAAAAAGCATAACAAGCCGAATAAAAAGACGAAATTAGATTGAATGAATGTTAGTAAACATCGTGTAGTCACGAACTGACGAGGATTGAACTAAAGAGTACAAGAAGTTCATTGTTAAGTTCATCAGTTTGGTGGCATTTGGTGTCGCGGGCGCTGCCAGGGCGCGAGAGGAACGAGCCAGGAAGTGGCTGTAGCACTCCGCCGCTGCGCCGCCGCGTCGCCTCACAACGCTTTTAGGACTAAAGGGTTTTGCCAAATTTTAGGCAAAACAAATAAAAGAGAAGAGCGACGCCTATAGACCGAGCGTGTCTATAAAAGGCTGAGAGGGGGGTGTGCGCGGGGGTGGTAACACGATCCGCGAGCTCCAGCCGGCCGGCCGCCCTGGAGCGCGGGCGGGCGGCGCGGGGCGGGGGCGGCGGGGGCAGGCCGTGTGCGCGGGCGCCGGCCGCGAGAGCGCGCTCTCACTAGTCGAACGGTGCCCGACCGGTAACGTAGCGCCGACCGCCAGAGAGACAACCAGCGACAATGTCCAGCGTGGCGAAGACTTCCAAGTACACGTACCGCAGCAGCGGCGGCGGCACCACCGATGTCAACATCGAGTACAGCGCCGACCTGAGTGCTCTCTCCAGGCTGGAGGTAGCCGACTCTTACATACAGTGCAGTGTGCAGTGAAGTGTGCTAGTGCCCGCCTGCGTCTCACATCATACGATATCTTGTATTTTTCAGGACAAGATCCGTCTCCTCCACGATGATCTGGAATCCGAAAGGGAGCTGCGTCAGAGGGTAAGCAGTGCGTGCGAAACGTGATATCTGCGCGCGCCGCCTTACTGGGCGCGCAGGTGTGCCCGCCCCGAGCGCACCTATTAATACCGCCCGCAGAACATCTTACACCCTATTGTTATTCGCAATCTCAACACCACTTACCGCATTTTACAAATATTATTATAATGCTTTTAACATTTAAATCATTATATTCTTGGCAGATTACAGATACACATCTTTAATCTCGTATTTTGTCTTTAGAGTTTTGAATTATTTAATCAACATTAAAATTTTACTTCTTTTCTATTTCTACAAATAAGTAAGAACATAAAAAACGCAATTAATATAATAAAGGTATATTACAAATTTCATATTTTCACGTAATTTCACCGTCTAATTCAATAAAGTCATCAAACAGATTGATCTGTCAAGCATTATTCATCGGATCATGTAATCGAAGTTAAGTGCGCTATTTTTGGGCGGTGCAGCGAGCGCCGCAGCGCCGCGCGCGCAGAAAGCTGCGCGCGGAGGGCCCCGACGTAGCGCCGCGCGCGGGCCGACCGCGATATATTTAGCCCTGTAGCGAAAGCATTCTCTGAAATTTCAACTTCTCGCTCTCTGGTCGCACTTTTGAAACTGGGCCAAATGATCGTTCCCGTTGAGAATGCCACAATATTGAAATATAATAATAGAACATGGTATTAGTGGCAAAAATATCCGTGTTACTCAGAAACGACGTGAAACACGGGCCGCTTCTTAAATTAGATAGCACAATACTGAAGTATGCGAAGGACGAGTTCGCAGCGCGTTGCATAATATCTGGGAAACTCATTATCTATTAAGCATAATAGGTACCTACCTACTTATTGTAGATCATCGTGATGCAATGACGTAGGAAGATAGAAACTCATTGCAAAGATAACACAAACAAGCCGTGACCTGTCTATCGACTGCATCGTCATATATAATGTTTAGTTAAACATCATTATCATCATCATCATCAGCCTATGTTAGTCCACTGCTGCACATAAGTGGAGTTAGAAATCATGCAAGACATCAATAAGAAGCTTAACAAATCATTACATAGCTGTAAATCTATACTAATGAAACAATAAATAAGTTTTAGTTTAAGGTCTTGATGATTTTATACGATTTCAGATCGAGAGGGAGAAGGCAGATTTGAGCGTGCATGTCATACAACTATCTGAGAGGCTGGAGGAAGCTGAAGGCGGGGCTGAAAGTCAGGTAAACATTCATATATACTTACTTATAGTTTTACAGTGTTCTGCAGAATTATTGTACTGCGTGCAAGCATGCCTTGGAGCCCTACTATAATTCTACTTTAACGATTTGTCGAAAAAAGCAGTGCTTCAAGATATATGGCAGAACTGGTGATGATATACATGATACAAAGAACATGACATACAAATATCAAAGGGCTATAATAATCTTAAAATTGTACTTCATGGATGATCCAAATACGCCACTGATACGGCCCAACATATACAAAGTAAAAAGAAGAAAATGTCTGAAGAAACAACATGAAAGCCGAAGATCATGACACCGGAGAACACTGACGACAAAGATGTGTCAATACACAAAATTATTTTGCGAATTTGTGTTCCTTTTATGCGAATGCGATTATTTTGCTAAGCAATGTACAATTCTTTTTTTTTTTCAGATTTATTTACATAGTACCTAACCTATGTTCTAGAAGAAAAAAAAATGTGTAGAATAATAACGTTAAGGTATAACTAGAAATTTTCTTGATTTATAAAGAAAATTACAATAACAGAATAAAACGATTATGACTAGTATTTACACTTATATCTATTTCGTAAAAATCTAAGCCGTCACCAGAAGGCAGAGTGACCAGAATGCTGGCAGCATTGCCACGTTCAATGGCAATTCGCTAACCGATAAAAAGCCAGCATTCCCATCACTTTATAAGAAGTTTTGTAAGGTATAAATAATATGAATACTATTTTCTACAGAGCGTTACGTATTAGGTAAGTAATAAAAAACTACCATGACTTGGTTAGATATGTGACATTTTAAAATACAACATAAATAATTGTACGAATCATCTGAGCACGAGTTTATTCTTCTTAAGTTTTATTATCGAAGAACAGGACAATTCGCAAAAATTTAAAATTATCATTACTTTTGCAAATGTTATTTCAATCCTGCGCCCAAAAAACTATACGGGAGCACTTATTGAAATAATCCCGTGCGTTTTTCAGTTCGAGATCAACAGGAAGCGTGACACGGAACTGACCAAGCTCCGCAAGCTGCTGGAGGACGTCCACCTCGAGTCCGAGGAGACCGCCCACCTGCTTAAGAAGAAGCACCAGGAGATCGTCGTCGACTACCAGGAGCAAATCGACCAGCTCACCAAAAGCAAAGCCAGGTAACCAAACATTTGTGTTTACTTTACTTTATCTGTATTCTTTTATCATTTTTCAGAATATGCGTAACTTTAATTACTTATATGCTCGTCACATATGCATATACTACTATAGAATAAGAAGCTATGCGATGAAAGCGAAAAGCTATGCGTAAACATTTCTCATAATCATCAGCTACTCCATTGACTAATTCCTCTTCGTTACAAATCCTAGTGAATGCATCCAGAATGTCATTGTCCCCAGGGCTGAGAAGGAGAAGTCTAAATTCCAAGCGGAGGTGTACGAGCTGCTGGCCCAGGTGGAGAATGTCACCAAGGAGAAGATCACCATCTCCAAGACCGTCGAGAGGTGTGAGATCAGCATCAGCGAGCTCCACATCAAGATTGAGGAGCTCAACCGCACTATTGTGGATATCACTTCTCACAAGCAGCGTCTTTCTCAGGAAAACATCGAGCTCGTCAAGGAAGTTCAGGACCTGAAGGTTTGTATATTCTCACACCATTTCCATTCTTAATTCTTTATTTTACACACAAAACTTATAAATAACTTAACTAAAATATATATATATATATGTGTACACAGGCGAGCTTTAACCCTGAGTAAGAATTTTTCTCCATCAACCTTAGGTTTATCGGAGAGGCGATGGAACAGATAGAGGAAGTGTACAAAGAAACAAATTAGATTAATAATGCATCCAATAGAATACAATGGAATGAGATTATAATAGTCGTCCATGTCTGATTTCCTTCAATTCATCGTCAAATAACCGTTGAATATTGAATAATAACAGGTGAACATTGAGAACGTGGTCTACCTGAAGAGCCAGCTCGCCAGCCAGCTCGAGGACGCGAGGCGTCGCCTGGAGGATGAGGACAGGAGGCGTTCTCTGCTGGAGGCCACCCTTCACCAGGTAACTAACATCTTCCTTCAATCTTTATCATCGTTTTTTATAATTCTAATAACATCATCAGCCTATATTAGTCCACTGCTGGACATAGGCCTCCCCCAATGAGCGCCATAGCGCCCTGTCCTCAGCTTGACGCATCCAGCTATCTACCTGCAGTCTTTCGCAGGTCATCATCCAACCTGGTCGAGGGCGTTATAATTCTAACGTTTCTAAGAAATTTAATCGAAGACCCGTTCAAGTCGAAATACAAATTTGATTAATCATTAATCAAATTTGTATTTCGACTTGAACGGGACTTGAACCCGAAACCCTCCCTCAGTACGGGATGTGCTACCTACTGTGCCACAAGGTCAAGTGAAAGAGGAGTCGAAAACTGTGGAACTTCTTTCGGAGTCGAACGCCGTTCAACCACCACCCACCAGCCCCAGTTACGCACTATATTGGCAAAAACCTTCTAACGTTTCGGAAATTAAATACCTTTCTGTATTTATATACGATTTTAGGGGACTACATAGGAATCATTCTCCATCTATACAAAGCAAAAGATATCATAAGTACATAATTGTTATAGAGTATTTCCCTCGTTTATTTATCTATTTCCCGACGTATCAACAGGTTTGCACACTGTCGTGGGCAGGGGATGAATTCAGTACTTATAATTACGTGTTCAGATCGCGTTACTTAAGATATTTAATAGCAAAGAACATCGCAAATCGGTCGGTGTAATAATTGACGGTGAAGTCGACTAACATACAAAAATAACATACATACAGCAACATAGAACCTATTATATACCACTATTGTTTAAAAGATGCTCATTGGCTCCGTAGCAATGCTACGGCGTAGAGCCACCGTAGACTGCTACGGCGTAGAGCCACCGTAGCCTGCTACGATTGCCACAACGAACAAGTTATGAAATCTAAATAATATAGCAATGAACCGCTATTTCTCGTGGTCACGCTATAACTTGAGGACGGCTTTATCGATTTCATTCATTTTGTTTTAAATGTATTCTAATACTACGTAGAAGAAAAAAAAACAAGTAAATGTGGTTAGTAAAGCTTAACAAACTTAATGCTACAATTGCCAAACGTAATATGAATCTACTAAAAAGGAAAAGATAAAAAATAAAAATAATGGATACTACCAAGTAATTAATATTATGTTTATGTTCAATATTTAAGTTATACATAATTACTACCTTCAGGTTTAGCAAATCTTCAATGATTCGAGTTGACGCTTGTTGCTTTTGATAATTATAATTTAGTAAAACACAATGATGATGAAACACTAAAGTCTACTCTAAAGTATCAATTGTTCTCCCCAACAGAACTACTGAAATAATAACGTTTGTATTGTTGATCAAGAAATCTGTAATTGGCCAATGATAAGACTTCATTTTTGTTGGGAACATAGCATATGACTTGTATTCACATCGATCAAGGTCTCCCCGCCGGGTTGTACCTGATCTTACACTCAGCACAATAAGATTGCGTGAGAATGCTCATTATTTGCCATTATGATTCGCCTAAGGCATCTTTGTAAGTTGCCGAGCTAGGCGGACCATACAAAGAACGGATTCAGTGGTTCTGACCCCTATGCGAACCGAACGCTTCGTTAGCGCCTTCTAATTTTACTAGTAGCGACATCTATTGACGGACTTTACCGGAATGTTTCCAAACAGTGGGATAAAACTTATGATATTAAGATTATTTGTAAGTATTATTTATAACGGAATAATTAAAAAATAGAATAGATTGAAAGTATCTCTATGTTGAATTGAGGAGCTGACCTGACTTTATTCAGGGCTATTAGGTCTTTATCCATAATTTCCTTTTATTAAAGCGTGCAAAGTTTATTTTATTAACTTAATAAAACATGTTCATAGAATTAATATGCCCAAGTAACTATAGTTGAACTGTTCAAAAATACCTTATGTTTGTTTAACCGATTTCTAAAAAAGCAGGAGGATGTTCATACATTTCTCCTTTTATTATGAACTGATTTTGAAAATTCTTTCGCTACTGAGTACCCGAAGTGGTCTCCCACAAAAATACCAAAGAAATGAAATACACGACATTAAGTTTGAGCAATTACAGATGATCTCACTTAAAAGTATGTACACTGGAAAAATCTAATTGATAGCACGTGTCTGATTTAATTCGGTGCAGCTGTTCTTTAATTCGTACCATTAGCCTTCGAACGTGAAATATTGAAGGCATTATTGTTTCAAGGTTTCAAGGTCATGAATATGCAAAAGTTTGTATTGTTATTTATGTTCTCGTAGTTCCAATTAAACTCACAAAAACTTTGAAGTGAAACTAGAAGTTTCTGTCATCACAGTATTTAAATAAATAATGCCGAGCATAATATTATTCACTTATCACCGTCTAGCCGCAAAGTAGGCAGAGCTTCTTTACGTGTTTCACACTGAATTATAAATTTGCATTTAGTATTATATATGCGCGACAAATGGACGAATAAGTCAATATCACGCCACCGATTTCGATGATGCATTTTTGAAAAGTAATTTAAAAAAATAGCTTTTTTTTAAACTTGAATTCGGTTTATAGATTTTTAAAACACGCCAAATTATCCTTCCTACTAATATTATAAACGCGAAAGTTTGTGAGGATGTTTGTTGCTCTTTCAGAAATTACTAAATGGATTTTGATGAAACTTCACAATAATATAGCTTACATATCAGAATAACACATAGGCTACAATTCATAAAGATATATTTTATATTATCCAAGATATCTATCACCATGTGGGTAAAACCGCGGGGCGCAGCTAGTCACCTATAAAAATACGATTAAAATGTTATCAATCTTGCCCAACAGACGGAGATCGACCTGGAATCCGTCCGCGTGCAGCTGGAGGAGGAGTCCGAGGCTCGCTTGGACCTGGAGCGTCAGCTGGTGAAGGCCAGCGGCGAGGTCTCCCAGTGGAGGCTCAAGTTCGAGTCGGAGGCGGCCGCGCGCGCCGAGGAGATCGAGGAGCTGCGCCGCAAGTACTCCATCAGGATACAGGAGCAGGAGGAACAGATCGAGACCCTCATTGTGAAGATCAACAACATTGAGAAGCAGAAGTCTCGTCTGCAGAGCGAGGTACGTCTCCGGACGACCTTGTCCACCTCCTTACTTGACCGCTTCCAAAGTTGACCACTTTCGAAATCGTCACTTCCTAACTTGACCACTTCCAATGTTGTCCACTTCCTGTAAGTCCCCTTGCCATCTAACTTTACAGCGTTATTTCTATTCAACCCGATCACTTCACCCGAGCTTCAGCGATAATCCTGATGGTTGCTGTTAATCTAGCACCAAAAAATAGATTCCCTAACATTTTTAATTATCAATTTGAGTTCTCAAACTTTTCATTCATTAAATTGGAAGTATAATCAAACAGGAAACGTGTTTTGTAGTCTAACATTATATTGTTTATTTAAGATTTTAATTTCTAATTGATAAAGAAAAGACAAAATTTTCTAATTTGATTTTGTATATAGAAAATGATCACGAGGAGAAGAGAAAATTTTATTCCCGAGAAATTACTATTTATACCGTAAATATAAAAAAACAGTATAATATCAGAAGTTGGTGTTTAGTTTTTGAGAAATTCCTTTGCAATAATATGATTGTACTCAATTGAATTTCTTTTTAATTGTTAGAACTAAACACTAACATAGTTACTACTTTTCTTTCTTTATGTAATGTTAGCACACAAACCCTCTTATATTAAGCATGTGTTTCCTGGTCGGCAGGTAGAAAATGCCTCGGCATTAAGCACACCTTTATACCCTTTGTAGTGCAATGCATTTTTTAAATAATTAAATAACTAAAAGGCAAAGCCAGCGGTGGATAAAGCATTTGTCCATGATCCAGGTTGAGGTTCTCATCATCGACCTGGAGAAGGCGAACGGAACCGCTCGGGAGCTGCAGAAGAGGACCGAGCAGCTGGAGCGCGTCAACATCGAGATCAAGTCCCGCCTGGAGGAGACCGTGCAGCTGTACGAGCAGACCCAGCGCGACCTGCGCCTCAAGGTCACGGAGATACAGCGCATCTCACACGAGCTCGACAAGACACGCGAACAGAAGGACGCCCTTGGCCGCGAGAACAAGAAACTTGGTGGTATGTTCATTTACTAATTACAACTAGTATTTATTATTGAAACCGTGGAGCTTACTGCAGACTATGACGACCTCTGTAGCGCGGTGGGCGAAGGTCCGCCTGCGACGCAGGAGGTTGCGGGTTCGATTCCCGCCTCAGGATAATAGTGTGTACGATCTGCAGATATTTGTTCCAAGTGTTCTGGTCGTTATCTTGGTATAATAAAAAAAAAAATCTATGTCACGTATTGTTTTAAGTAGGTACTCGTATATCAGTCATCTACTACCCATAACACAGGCTCTGAGCTTAGAGCTGGATGATGCTGTGTCTTGTGTCTTGTGTATTGTCCAGCATTATTATTTTATATTTAATCTCCATCTCTCGTTCGCTGTCATAAAAAGCTGTATGCTGTCATTGCAAAACCAGCCGTAACGAGATATGTACAAGGATGAAATTGCTTCAGATGACTTGCACGACGCCCGCTCCACCGTGACAGAGTTGACCCGCCGTCTTCACGAGCTCGAGCTCGAGCTGCGCCGTCTTGAGAACGAGCGAGAGGAACTCACCGCCGCCTACAAGGAGGCTGAAGCTGTAAGTATCAAATTGTTCAAGGTCACCACATTTTCAAGGACATTATGATGTCTGCCCAATATCGGCCACGTCCGCCGCCACTCTCAAGGAAGACTGGTGTGGCACAAGTGTGCAACGCAAGTGCACTCTCTACTCCCTCACTGTCACAGTCAGATGGGACGGCAGGCTGACACTACCGAGGACAGGTCAGCAGCAGCACCAACCGTTTAGCCTAGGTATAGCCTCGAAGAGCGTCATGTAGGACAAACGTGTGAGGTATTCAATCCACTAAAACTTTATATAACCATTACGGTTTACCATACATATCTATGGTAGATAGCATAGATATACCTATATTATAAAACGAACAAGAGGCAGCTAAATCGTTGCATCCGAGGCTTTAGTTATCAGGTGTGCCAAGACAGGTTAGGTGGGCTATCTGCTGTCCGTTCAATTTGTTGTTCAAGTTTATGAATAGAGAACTTATAATATTTCAATCAATATAATAATACTCTTTGGCAAACACTCAAACACTGTATTATACACCTAGCCAGAGTGCTTCTGCGAATAGATTCTATATTTAGATTCGGGATATTACTAGTACATCTTGACTGAGTAATACTTATCACCTTCTCGAAACCTATCTGAATTAAGAACATCACCTTATTAAGAAATCGCTTTGGCTAGTAAATACCAACTTAAAAACTTATTATTTATCTATTTTATTGTTATAATTTGTTTATTTGATAAAAACGGTTATCAAAATCAATTGCATTAATCAAAAGAAAACATTTACCTTGATGGTTTTCTTAATTTAACGATTTGCGTTAACCAAGGGAGCATAATAAATTTTATAAGGCAGGGTGTCAACGCTAATTTAGCTCAACTGAGTTAAGCAATTTAATTGAGCAACAGGGAACTTGTGGTTATTTATTTATAAATAAATAAAAAATAATTCCAATTAATGAAGTCCACATTATCGGTACAATAACAGCAACGACGCGTTCTGAAACAAAAACGTTGTTTTACAAACTACAAAGAGAAACTGAATCGGGCCTTGAACTTTCAGTTCAAAGCACAATTACATATACAAACTATGCCAAAATGTACCTACACTACTCCAAGCCCTGTATTATAAAAGCTTGCTCAGTCTCTCATCTATGCTTGATTAACAATTTTCTATGGAAAAAGCGTTATTCAAGCATATATTGATGACTCAGCATAGTTTCATAATACGTGTCTAAGAGTCAATACTGGGCTAAAGCAAGGTTAGTGTTCCATGTACCGCCCGGATCTTACAAGGCATGTGTGTGGACCCTCAGGGCCGCAAGGCTGAGGAGCAGCGCGCGCAGCGGCTGACGGCGGAGCTGGGGCAGTTCCGGCACGAGGCCGAGCGTCGCCTCCAGGAGAAGGACGAGGAAATTGAAGCTATCCGGTAAGTACATCTACATCAAAAGTGTCATTTATCAAATACTAAGTAGGTTGAGAGAATGCTCATGTAGAACATTGTATAAGAAGAAGGATGAAGGTCACGGAAAAGTTAAAACAAACAGATACTTCTATAAGTCGACGTGAAGTGCCACATTTATCTATCTCTGGGATAGGAACTCACCCGCTCTGTATACAATCTGTTCACACAATCAAAGATATCGGTAGACTGAGACGAATCACCACTCGCGGCTAACGCCAACTCGGAACTGCGAGATGTCTTTCAGCGACAGAGCCCCGCTCACTTCTCTGCGCTGAGTGACTAGTGTCATCGAAACTTGCGACAGGCTATAAATCGTAGCCGTGACCTAAATATGCCATGGATCAACGCCAATAACGAGATTGACAGGTGATTTACAAAATCAGCACACCTTAAAATTGTACCACTAGCACGTCATCCCATAACGTCCGAATTGTTTAAGTTCCTTAACCAGACTTATAAACTATTTCAATTTATCACTTCACTTTCGTCTGAACTCAAGTACTTATTCGGGTATTCTCTATAATCTGAATTCTATTGGCAGTATTTCCGTTTATATTTAGCGGCGCATCTGATTGGCGTATTTAACGATGAGCGTAGGTACTAATATTGGCAATCCGATGCAGTGAAAATGTACAAAAGATCAGGACCGTTTTCTCGCGCCTGCAATCATACGACCTCGCGTCCCGACACCTCACGTCGGGCAGAGTGATTTTCGAAACGTTTTATACAAAAATAGTGGTAGTGCTTCACCATGCCTCCGGTCAAAGTGCCTAATTACTGTAGTAAGTGGCACAAACCTCCCACTTCAGTATACGAAGACAACTATGGTTATGGGATTAACTTTTATCAGCCCATGATTGATTATATAAATGAAAAAGAACATGGCCTCAAAGCTACGCCACCTCATTTACCGTGGAACAACGAAAGGGGACTGGAAAAGTACAGGTTTGATAAAGAAATCAAGCCGTATTCAGAAGCAGATGTGTCTCGGATTTCGAAGGATATTGCTGAAACTGCCAAACGCGATGCCAGTGTTTACAAAGTGTGTAAACGCAGCCCTTTCTCGGTTGTTGCCACGGCTGCTGCAGCTAACGTCACCAAACACGTAGCAACTGAAAGTGTAGCGATGAAGGGTAAGAAAAAGCTAGTCAACCGTGAGAAGTTCAGAGCTGAAAGGCAGAAGAAACGATTAGAAGAAATCGATAGGGAGCTTGAGCTGTATGAAAAAGCAGTTAATGTCGGAGCAGAGTTAAGAGGCAAAGCGATGATGTACAGGGGGAAATCAGCCAAAGCGATTGCTCAGGTGCTTTTAGATGAGAGCAGGAAGAATGTCGCACAAAGCCGAGTCAGGAGTATGAACCTAAGTGCCAGAAAGGACCAAGTCGATCGAAAGCTCGCTAAAGCTACCGAGAATATTATGACTAAAGTTTCATCTGAAACGAGACTAACGAGTACTTCGGATTACAAACTGTCACAGGAAGTATCTGAGACCATAAGGACAATTCGCTCATCTTCACCGGCTACCAAATGTGTCATTATTAGAACCGAGATCCCGGTTATCGACTATTCGTATATAGAAAAGATAAATGACTTGAAGGAAACACTGAAGCAGTTCGAATCTTTGAACACCTACATGAGTTTTGATCACAGGTGAATTGTATACAATATTAACTAACATATATTTAATCGATAGATTAAATGGATGAATGAGATATGATTGGCTAGAAAAAAAAAAAAAGCTAAAGTTCATCCCAACTGGAATTAATTTCATCAAGACATCTTCGTTTCGGTTTCATCATAAGGGGTCGTTCAAATAGGTTTTCAGTACTTACCTACGCACGGTCAAAAACCAAAGTATACAAACATTTCACAATGTATCGTTGTCATTATTCCAGTGCAGTGGGTGGGAGTTCAGTGAGTCGATACTATCATCTCACCGAACTCTGGAAAATGAAAGGTCTCGGCGCCGTATAAACGCCACTATCTACTCAAAAACTTAACCCTGAGCCACTCTTTTCCCCAGGGTCTCTGAAGAACTGAGGCACCATTTCTCAAGTTTCAGGAATTCTGTATTAAATTTAATTTCGAGATTTTGACAAGTTTCTCTTGTCTGCAGCAAGCAGACCAGCATTGAGATCGAGCAGTTGAATGCCCGCGTGGTGGAGGCGGAGACCAAGCTGAAGACTGAGATCACTCGCATCAAGAAGAAGCTGCAGATCCAGATCACAGAACTGGAACTGTCGCTCGATGTCGCCAACAAGACCAACCTTGACTTGCAGAAGACCATCAAGAAGCAATCTCTGCAGGTATTGTCCCAGCATGCATCGTTTATTATTTTGTGTATATCACAAATCTGATATATCGAATTCGATCGGAGCTTAAGTATGGAGTATATACATTGTTAAGTAATTGGTCTTCCTTAACGTATGGTGTAACAATGGATGGTACTTTCCCCTAGCTCACCGAGATCCAGACCCACTACGACGAGGTCCAGAGGCAGCTGCAAGTGACGCTGGACCAGTACGGCGTGGCGCAGCGCAGGATACAGTCTCTCACCGGCGAGGTCGAGGAGATCCGGGGCAATTACGAGCAGGTCAGTCAACACGATGCTTACTTACTGTCTGAAGTAGATATTGGTCTGTAATACCAGATATCCACAGTTACCCCAGTCCCTTGCCGTTTTAGTCAGTCGACGGCACTAAGTTCTTATAGCTGTTTTTCAACTTCGTCACTCCAGTGGTATCTCAGACGACCAATATCTTCGAGCACTTGGGTGACCCATGTACGCTCTGCTGGGTGCCCGATCCTCCTTCGTTTGGATTACTTCACCTCAACAGCTTATATTGGTCTACTGTTGTAGGCAGGCCTCCCCCTGATAAGTGCTTTATTGGCTTTTATCTCATATGCCCATTATCCCCACGCTGGGCATACGGGTTAGAGATAGCAGTTCGCTGATAAAAATACAGTCACTTGTGTCATTCAGATGTCACATAACCTAATGAGAAAAAAGTAGTCCAGCCCAACTTCAGCTTTAAAACTCAAATTTTAGTTTATAATTAAATCCATAACTCGAAGATGAACTGACACGGATCAAGTTTCTTATAAATATGTATATGTAAGTATGTCTTTTCTGTCAGTGTGTTGTGAACAAGATGTATCTCTATACAGTCCACAGGGCACCTTATAGCTCTATGTAATTATATCACGTAATTGAAGTCCCCATGAGTATCGGCCGTGATAACGTCCTCTAAAAGTCATTAATTAACAATAATCTAGTTACTACAATGTTTCATTTGCAATGAGCAATATTGCAATGTCGCTTTGGCTGATGAAACCGGTTCATAGAGTACCCAAATAGTTGTTGAATGGTCACTAATAGAGATGTAGGCGTTATGGGAAGACGATATCAGATTAGTTCCGTCCTGAGAAGATCAACGATCGATGCAGTGCCAATAGTATTCACATTACTATAAAAGACCCTGTATTCGGTCGGGGTGAGGTATCGGTTCAAGATCATCGTACAATTATCATTTATTTTCGGGCAAGTTGCCACATCGTTATCCTTTTAAATGCAGAGGCGTGACATGCCTACTTTATTATACAACACTGTCGCTCTTTCCGCGGCTTCGCCCGCCTTTTGGTTACAAACCTTCCTCTCGAATCACTCTATCTATTAAAAAAACCGCATTAAAATTATTAATTTTAAAGATCCAAGCATACATAAAGACAGACAGACAGCGGTAAGCGACTTTGTTTTATACTATGTAGTGATGAATACATGATTTGTTTTGTTGTGTAGGCCCTTCGCTCGAAGCGCGCCGTGGAGGTTTCCTTCGAGGAGGCGCAGACCCGCATCAACGAGCTGACCGTCATCAACGTGAACCTGTCCTCCAACAAGGCCAAGATCGAGCAGGAGCTCGCAGCCGTCGCCGCGGACTACGACGAGATCACCAAGGAACTGCGCGTCTGCGACGAGAGATACCAGCGTGTGCAGGTCAGATAAAGAAACAAGATTTTAGCTAGCCAATGAATGAACGACGGGGCGGGCAAAGGCCCTGCGACGCAGAAGGTTGCTTTGCATTGACCCGCTGTATGGCATGGCAATGCTTCTGTGCTGCTTTCGGGTAAAGCGTTGGCTATTTACCTGAATACATTGGTGAAGAGCGAATTGAGTTGGCTGATAAATACACGCTCCCGGTATCAACTTACGTCAAAATATAAGCTTGTTATTGGCTCAATTTCGATTTAAAACCCCGACAGTCTGATATACATATAAAAACCACCGATCGTGGGCTGTTTTGGCAAGTAAGTAAATTCTTTGCGACAATGTTACAACCTGACTCATGTGATGGAAATAATTATACTATTGTTAGCTTTGGTCTCAGATTAGTAGTTGATCTAGGTCCAATAAACACGGTTTGACACATCATCACTCTACACTTTACAAAGGATAGGTACCTACCTAGATACTAATTATAACTAGCCAACTAGCCTATGCAGCAAATATTAGAAAGCTTGTGAGTTTTGCCGATATAAAGATGTTTGGCCAAAGTCAACGCCAAAAGTACTGACCGGATCGGGCAAAAATTTTGCATACGGAAAGATCTGGATTGTTCGACAAAAAACTAAATTATTTTATTTTTCAGACTGAGTTGAAACACACTGTCGAGCACTTGCACGAGGAACAAGAGAGGATTGTCAAGATTGAAGCCATCAAGAAGTCCCTAGAGATCGAAGTCAAGGTAACTACAGATTACCTTAGCATTCCGATTAGCTATCTTAGCAGATCTTCACATCTTCAGAAAAAGTCTAGTTAGTTATTTGAACACAGTAACCCTGAGAACAAAGCTATTTTTATAAATAGTAAAATTAAGAATATGTTGCTCTTACACTCTTGGGCTGCGGAACCGTAAAAGCGAAACTGCTAGATGAATGCCGCTGCGATCAAGTGTATTTTGAGTAGCGGAATGGGCATTAGAGCTCTCAATACCAATCATAAGCTATTAAAGCTTCATCATCATCATCATCATCATCAGCCTATATCAGTCCACTGTTGGACATAGGCCTCCCCCAATGAGCGCCATAGCGCCCTGTCTTGTCATGTCATCATGTCGCCCTTCTTCTTCTATTAAAGCTTGAGGTTTGTTAATGAGTGCTTCCATAACATAGTCAATACAGATTATTGTACAAACTATCCTTTATTAAAATATTTAAACCTGGACCATATATAAAGCTATTAAAATCCTTGTAGAACATTTCCATCCGCTTGGAAGAAGTGGAAGCTAACGCCATCGTCGGAGGCAAGCGCATCATCAGCAAACTGGAGGCCCGCATCAAGGACATGGAACTGGAGACCGACGAGGAGAAGCGAAGGCACGCGGAGACCATCAAGATCCTGCGCAAGAAGGAGCGCCAGCTCAAGGAGGTCATGATCCAGTGCGAGGAGGACCAGAAGAACATCATCCTGCTGCAGGACTCCTTGGAGAAGACCGTGCAGAAGGTCAACATTTACAAGAGACAGCTCACAGAACAGGTGCGTGCTAATATACTCTTGGAGGTTTTATTGTAGACTTCGCCCGCGTGGAAAAGCCTAGCGGGTGGCCCCTAGGGGTCGTCGCACCGCAGAGGCAGTATTGGGTAGTTGCCGTTTCAGAATAGATAACACTAGACATCCCTTGACTTTTGAAACTTTAGAAAAGAAAATGAATGAATGAATGAATGCATTTTTATTTATTCTTACATAGAACATAATAAGCTTAAATAACGAGGAGGCGTGTAAGTGTGTAGGTCCAGTAACAAAATTGCTCCGCATCAGCATGAGTTGGATGACTAGCATGCTAGCAACCAACGCTGGTCTTTTGGCGAAGTAACTTTGTGTTGAAGTTTAATTTATTTCTCGATTCTTACTCAACGGTCAAGCATATTGTTCGCAAATAGATTATCTTGTTGCCTGAGTTATCACATGTTTTGTCAAACAAAGAATGTTAATGTTTGTCCTCAGGAGGGTATGTCCCAGCAGAGCGTGACCCGCGTGCGGCGGTTCCAGCGCGAGCTGGAGGCGGCCGAGGACCGCGCAGACGTCGCCGAGAGCAACCTCTCGCTCATCCGCGCCAAGCACCGCACCTTCGTCACCACCTCCACAGGTACACTACACACTACACACTTGTGCACTATAGTACACGCACAGGGGAGTTCGGTTATTTCATAAATCTTGGTAGCTAAATGTCTAATTGTGCAAACGTCTTAATAGTAGAATGCCTGGGCTTGAGATTCGAGACTGGAGCTGAATGAAATTCTTGAGCTGGTTACCATTCGCTTTTCTATGACAATGGTATCGAAGAAAGAAACTCTAGATAGTGCAGGCAGTGCTACTTGCACGGAGAGATATAGAGACTAGTTTCAACCTTGACACTTTTGCTACGCGCCCTCCATCTGTAGTTTCTTCAAAGATAAAAAGCCAAAATATATGATTGTTAGAAGACTATCCGATACATTGTTGTTTTTTCACGATTTGTGTCCGGACACAAATCGTGTTTAATGCAGACTATATCCCGCTTTCTTTGAGAGTAATCATCAGGATATGAGTACCTAAAATACCCGAGCTCCACTGAAATATTTCCATGGCTGAGACTAAAGCCCGCCTACGAGTCCCATATGTATGATCTCTTATTCTTGTACATGAAATATATGATTATGTTTCCAGTGCCCGGGTCCCAGGTGTACCTCGTGCAGGAGTCGCGCGCGCTCAGCACGGAGCGCATGTGAAGCCCCAGCCCAGCCCCTCAACAACACCATTTGAAAGGCGTAACGTTCTTATAACCCCTCTTGTAGTCGACGGACCGCTGCGCCCATAATGCCATACTGTCAACTTGTGGACCTGGCGTAGCGTTAGTCCGGTGAGTACATCGGGGGTGTATTATTTCGTGCATGGCTTGGACCATCATTTGTTCAGCGGGGCGCAATTCCGGTCGGGTATAAGGTAAAGAGCCTGGGGATGGGATGGTCGCTCGGCGGCGCGGCGCGGCTGGCCCTAACGTGTTCCACACGCGGCCCTTACGTGTCTCCACACGCGGCCCTTACGCCGACCACCCATCCCATACAACATATAATATTTAATTTCAAGCTTTTCTTTTCAATATTTTTCTATGGTCAACCGGCGCTATGTTATGTACCTTACGGTGCAGTAGTTTAATTTTAAAGAATTATTTTATATTATTATTTATTAATTGTGCAATACATTAATTGTACGTTTGTAACTGTAACTTTTAATAATTTTAAAAATAAATGCTATTTATGTTAAAGAAACAAAAAAAGCAATAAAACTTCAAAAGAAATGTTGTGTTTTACTTATACTTTGTTCATGCTTATACCTTTATACCCTATGTCCAGCAGTGGACTAACATACATGGCTGATGATGTTGATACCTTTATGCATGCCTTGGTGCATAAAATGAGTGAACTTCATAGGTATTCATAGGTAATCTTACAGTGGGTAGATTAACAACCAGGTTAGGTTCGTAGAATTAGAAGGTAAATACCTGAAGAAATATTCTCACTTCTGTGACCAATGTTAAGAGATAAATCGATTTGTGGTAGGTATATGGGTACCTTAGTTTTGTTGGAGCGATATACCTACCTACGGTATGCACCTAATAGGCACGTACATATATATACATATATTATCGGGTAAATAATATTAGCAGAATCGCGATTCTAACGCCATCTATAATCATCTAACGTAATGTTCTAACAACTTCAATATCCCTAGTTATTTATTTTAGAGTTTGGCAAAATATGGTGTTAAGATCGCTTATTTACTGTTAATTTAACATCCTACTAATATTATAAACGCGAAAGTTTGTAAGTATGGTAGATACCATATAGAGTTGGTTTATTTTATTTCGCACGGAATCGTCGGAATACCGGTGAGATTACGCCGGGACTGATTGTGTTCGGAATGGGGGTTGAAATATGCCTGATTGCAATAAAAATGGCCGAGGAAAACCTACCTGCTGCTGGCATGGAATGGATGGATGTTTGTTACTGTTTCACGTAAAAATCATTGAATGGATTTTAATGAAACTTTACAATAATATAGCTTATACATCAGAATAACACATAGGCTACAATTTATAGAGATATATTGTATATTATCCAAAATATCTATCACCACGCGGGTTAAACCGCGGGGCGCAACTAGTGTAAGAATACTAATACAATAAAATAACGAAGATACCTATTAGGGCAACCAATTTTGTTTTACGGTGAATAAGTACAAATACATACCTAATCTACCATTTGAGTCGTCAAGTGGTGATTACCAATGGTTCGTGGATGAGTATTTTTAACTGGGATGTAAAAATAAAATAATAAACAGACAAGACGTAATCGAGACGTCAACGACTCGATCACGCCTCGCCAGAGACTGACCCCTCTGAAATCGCTCTGCACGTAATAAATTCCTACTATAATACATAATTATAAAGCCGAAAGTTTTTGAAATGTTAAATTTATTTTGTTTCGTAGGTTCTCACAAAACTACTGAACAGATCAAAATGTTACTTGGCGTACATTTAGAACATAGCCTAATTAGGCTTCTTGTTATACCGAAATTACGTGTGCGACGCCGATATTAGCAGAATTTAAAACTAGAAGTTATCGCCTCGAAAACAGGATAATACAACAATCAATTTTGCTTATTTTGGAAGAAGTAGATTGCACAGCATTATCTAGCCCCGAGCTAACAAACTACAGCACCGCGACTACAATATTCATGACGAATTTCTTAAACGTAAGGAAGTATTGTTTTGTTAAAATTTCTTTCATATAAAGGCTAAATGTATTTTATTCTGTTAGAAAAAATAAAGTCTGCCTTTATTTGAACTCACTAAAATGCACACTGAGATATCAGACGTAAGTACTTGTCTTTGTTGTAATTGTAACAACTAACAATGTGTTCCTATAAGGGTTCATTTTTCCCAATTGAAGTACGGAACCTTAATTAAGTAAATAATGATACCAAAACACAGCAAACAACAGCTGTTTTATACAGAAGTAAGTATACAAATATTTTTTATTCGTTCCCCGTAACATAACTAGATGGCGCTGCGTGTTGTGACCCAAGCCTAGATCGCGCTAACGAAGCGTCCCGTCCATGTTCCCGTCGCACTCTGATGTATTTTACCGGCCACCCTTCACGAGTCGCGTCACGTCATTACATAATATTATCGTCAGCTTCTAGAAATGTTTCTCTAAAATTAGTAAGTAGTGATTCTTGATATTAAATTAAACAGCATTATTAATTGCTATTCTATAGTTTTACCTAACATAAATATAAATGAGCTGGAGGAGGCCTGTACTCGAAAGGGGTCCTAACCAAGAAATATCTAATAATATTTTAATTAATGGTACTATATGTATAGGTACGTATAAAAAAATCAACATCTAACTAAGTAAATAAATGCATGCAATTTTATTTTTAAATCTAGACGATTGTATTTTTAATTTTAATTTTATATATCAATTATTTTATTTTATTTGACATACTTACATAATTAAAGTAATTGTCAATTACTTTAATTATGCACTATTATTTCATAAGGTTATGGAATAAATGGCTTTTTTTTATTTTAATTTTATTCGGAAGAACTTAGTGAATAGATAGGTACTACCGTTATAACTTTATTTATATTATTATTCGTTAATATTATGTTATTATGGCCAGATGCCGCTCAGTTCCGCACCGACAATAATATGTCATAAATATGTCATCAAATCGCACTACATACATATATTAGGTATTAGATTATGAATTTAGATTACAGATTTAGAATTTAGATAAGCAAATCAAATGTATTGGACACATATGTAAGTTATATGAACATACTAGTGTTTTCTTCTTCCTTTCTTCCACTAGTGGACAAAAAATTGATGTGAACATTAAAATTAAAATAATGTTAATTGATAATAATGAGTATAACATTTGACTTGTCTAACGGCTTATTTTGTAAGCCTCAAGAAATAAATGCTTATTGACTTTGACTTTTGACTTTGATACCTACCTATGTACCTACGTGTCGATTATTGTGGATATATACGTTTCATTATTTCATTAATGATGAATGAAAGCTTTTCATTCAAAAAATATAATTGCTTACTGTGAAACATAAATAAATGAAAAAAACGAATACCAATGTGCCATAGAAGTAACTAGTATTTATAATGTTCTTTATACACAGATTTCTTAACCACACCTATATTAGCATAATGCACTTACAAATAATAACAAAAGAATTAACTATAGTAGAAAACAACCTTATCTAATAAAATAAAATAACAGTAGGAACTGTAGGTGTAATATGAATTAAATATTATATATTTATACAATATTATAATATAATGCTAACGCTGGACAATTCACACAGCATCATCTAGCCCCAAGCTAAGCAGAGCTTGTGTTATGGGTACTAGATAACTGATATACATAATACAATATTTTACGAAGATAGATATTTTTTATTATACATAGAAAACGACCAGAACACCCGGAACAAATATCTGCAGATCGTACACACAATTGTTCCGAGGCGGGAATCGAACCCGCAACCTCCTGCGTCGCAGGCGGACCTTCGCCCACAGCGCCACATCGGTCGTCATATTAGCAAGTTCCATTCTTTAGCGGTACGAATGATGAAGGTGGAGGAAACAGCTTAGTTCTAGTGGAGGGTATATCCACCAGATAAGGATTCAATGCACCTTCCGTCTGCCTATCCAGGAGTGGAAGGGAGCCCGTGGGATCAGGTCAGGAAGTTCTTGGGAGTATTTCACAAAATGTATCCTTGAACAAGAGGCAAGCAACCTTACGACGGTATTCGAGACTTTGGGTGGCTTGAAGGTAGGTACAGCTCGTCTATGAGTTTTAATGCTGTTCTATTGAATCTAACCCTTATTATATCTTTAGTCGTGCCTCGACAACGATTCAACCTCTACTCAAACTCCAAACGCTTTTCGGTATGCTTGACTGTAAACAAAAATACCTTCACTCGAACTAAACTTCAAAAATTACATAGGAAATGAACTGTCACCTCAAGGTACCTCGCGACCTACCTTGACACTTCAGTCGAGTTTGATTGATGGATTAGATAGATAGTTAGAAAACACTTTATTATACCACAAAAAACAGAAATAAAAACTTTGAATAAAGGTATAAAGGGTGGCCTTATCGCTGAGATCTCTTTCAGCCAACCTTAGGATGGACTAGTTCAAGATTATCTAATATGGTGTAAGGCTGCAAGCTGGTACTTGGCCGAGCCGTCCAACAATGGCAGCGATACTCCAACCCAGACCGGACCTGTGCTTGATAAAGGGATGAAAGTCTCGTGTGAAGTGTCACTGAACCTTGTTGAGGATCTTCTTTGCTGTTGTTTTAGCCTTTGACTGGGTGAAGGTTCAGAGTTCAGAGTTGGTGTGAGATTGACCAAGGAGCTCCTGTTGATTTTTTTTCGAGTCTTTTCAATATATGTCAAGAACTTTAACAAACCGTTTTGGAATGTACAATGTCATAGCTGATAAAATAGCTATCCCTCGGGAATTCATTATCGAACCACCAAAATCCGACACCTACCTTGGGATCATTCTCTATACATAATTATACTCGGCTTATAACTTGGTGTTATTAATATATGTATTGTATACAATATTGAAAGAATCAGCAAAATCGATTAAGATATAAAGGAGATATAAAAGCTTATACAAAGGCTTGTAAAATACACAGGTGAATAGGAAACCGCCTCTATTTTTTGAAGTCGGCTAAAAAGTGCGTGCGCGTTGATGTCTTTTGCTTGCTACGCCGCCGGTCCATTGCATATTGTAGCCATAGGAAGTCGGAGCACGTCTTTCGAAGAGCTACGTTAAAAATACTTTATCGTTACGGGTAGTACCTATGTACATATTAAGGACATAATTGTTACTATTGGACTGATGAGGATACCCACATGAGCGTCCGCGGAGACAGTAGCGGGATTTTTTCTTGTCCGTCGTAAAACCACCCTGATCAAATCATATTGTTATCTATATATATAAAAGAAAGTCGTGTTTGTTACAACACTTATAACTCGAGAACGGCTGGACCGATTTAGCTGAGAATTGGTGGAAAGGTAGCTTAGAACCAGGAGTCTAACATAGGATTTTTATCACATTTAAAACGTTTTACGCATAGATTTCCACGGGGGCGAAGCCGCGGGGCGTTGCTAGTTAATAATAAAAATGTTTAACATTTCGAGATAAAAGTGTTCAGTTAAATTTAACACCTTTTTGGCGCGTGTTGTGTCTATTATTATTATTATTTATTAGCTGCGCCACGCGGTTTCGTCCGCGTGAAAATTTGAAAATATCTAAAAATTTCAATTTCTTTATTATTTTCAAGTGTTTTACAGTGAATTTAAATTATAAGGCCTTTTAATAGATACCAATTTAAACTGGAAGAGCTTTATACTGATACTGAAAGGCTAAACTTAAAACCAGTAAATAAATAAACTGAAAAGTAACTGATACACTGATATAGCTCAACGTTTTAGCACCAAAGCTAAAAGCGCTATCGCTTTTTAACAGGTTTTTAGAACAAAAGTTATCACTTTGGTTCTAAAAAGATTTTTATTTTGCCAGAACAGAAACGAATAGTACGTATACATACATTGTATTAATTAACCTTAAATGAACATAGAAACTGACAAAATTGGTGTCCACTCAGCATGTGCTATATGGTAGAGCAGATCCTACCATAGCGTTGGTCTTCCGTGGAGACCGATTCCGTTCTCTGTCGGATGTATTCGTTACAAATCCTTCAGAGAAACATAGATTCAGATTCATAATTTTAACTAATATTATAAACGCGAAAGTTTGTGAGGATGTTTGTTGGTCTTTCGCGCAAATACTACTGAATGGATTTTGATGAAACTTCACAATAATATAGCTTTCATATCATAATAACTTATAGGCTACAATTCATAAAGATATATATTTACAAAATTTTGGAAAAACTTACAGCTAGGTTTACAAATATTTATGTAGATATATAATATATAGAACATGCCTGGATAGACCAGTGCATGTTTGCTGACGGCTAATTAAAAGTTTGCGCTGATAGATGCTTAAGAATTTAAAATTATGAAGAATGTAGGTAGGTGACGACTTTATGAAGATAATTAATAGACATGTATAGAAAATAATGAAAAAAGAAAAAAAATGCATTCTGCCTATTCTTAACTATAGGTCTTAACTATTAGGAACATAAAGAATTTCCGGTTTCCTCAGTGCAACCGTGCAAGTGCGCAGCCCTATTTGCTCAAGGAGCTCCGGGCAAACAACAGTGCCGTTTGCTATGTTAATTAAGTAAGTCAAATCTGCCATGTAAGAGACATGGCAGATTTGTGAGTTTCGTTTTTGAAGGGGGAAAAAGTTAAGTTTACGGCATCTAGTTTCATAGTCCGGCAAACAAATACGAGCTCGATATTGCAAGTACCGTAGAAACCTCTTTTGGATGGACTCTATTCGCGCGGAGTACACATCGTACCTTGGACTCCACACCTGGGAGGCGTATTCTAGGTGACTACGTACGTACGCACAATAAAGTATTTTAAAGGTTTTTATACTTGTAAATTCCGATGACATTTTAAAAACAAAGCCTAGTGAACGAGATGCTTTTTCAACTATGATGTCCACGTGTTGGTCAAATAACAACTTACAGTCAAAAGTTACGCCCAAATCATTATATATGAGCGACTATAAATAAATAAGTAGCATTTTTGTTTAGAGTGCAATAATTTTGAAATCTAACTAAATCGTCTTGTAAGAAGTCGGATATAAATAGAATATATTGTATATTATCCAAAATATCTATGACCAGGCGGGTGAAACCGCGGGGCGCAGCTTGCCAAACATATAAAAGTATACAATATACATATGGTGTACGATATAAAGGTACCTTAATCACACTCCGAGCATAGCTCTCGCCATAGCTCGCTGAGCGACTATGAACTGGTGGACCAGCCCTACCGTGAGTGTCCACGTCGCACTGATTGAAAACGGGGGAAAAAGTGATTGCAACGAGCAACAAGACACATTTTTGAACTTCCATGTGTACTACGAATAGTGCAGAAATTATGGTTATGGTAAGAGTGGTACGTTACGCCCGTAGCCCGCCAGTGCCCGGCTTTAGATGCATGGAAGTGACTCCAGCTGCACGGTGGGATGGAGACCTGGTTCTTCTCCTAACGTCTAGGTTGGTTTAACCTAGACACATTTAACACGCGTCTCTCCATCATCTGTTATTTCTTTGATCTTATTTAGAATACCGAAACGTGTCTTAGTGGCGATTTTTCGACTACCATTGTCATAGTGAAGCGATTAGTTTAGCAGAATAGGGTTGCATGACGGGCGCGCCTGACGAAAACAACATAGCTGACGCAGTGGTGGCACGGCGTCGACTGTACTTCACTCAAGTGAGCTAAACACAAAAAAAAAAAAAAAAAGATTATAAACCGAATGCTGCCAAAAAAAAACATTAAGAATAAGGGAAAAAAAAGATATTCCCACAAAACCCAAGGACCGAGGGGTCGTCACCCCTCGAGTTGACGCCGGGGTAATGAGGCCAAGCCTCGAGGTTCCTCTCTGTGCCCCCGCCAGGGCCGGAAAGAAAACTATTGATATTGACTCAAGTGAGCAGAGATACCCTTGCCCTCCGAGATCTAAAGCACAAAGCATCGGTAAATATAAATAAACAAGGTACTTTGAGATAACGAAATATCTACCCGCAGCTTTGCACGCGTTGTTTGATGAAATGTTTAAAAGTAGTTATTTAGAATCGTCGGCCCATCGCGTGGGGCCTACCCACACACACTGCACCTTCCGGTACGCGGTCGCCACTCAAGAGCCTTGCGGCCCTAGTGGCCGTCATCGCCGAAACGTTAATTCAACCCGTATAAAGATTGACCTGGCTGGTTTAAAGGTTATTTCTATCCCATGGCAACTGATTTATGAGATAAATAAGAAGTAGCACAGATATTCTGGCTAGAAAAGCTAGCGCCTGCTCGATAGGCAATGGCAAATTCAATACCGGGCTGCTATGGAAATAAAATAAGGTTAACTCCTGTATAATATTTTAACAGCCATACATTCATACGAGTGCATAGTTTGGAACGCAAGCTGGACCGGGACAGACACTTGGAAGCCAGGAACAAGGAACCAGAGAAGCTGGTTTTACTCGGCTACGCAGAGTGAGCCTAAGGCCCAGACAAAGAAGGCAAAACGTGGCACCTACAACACTTTGCAGTCGTGCAAAATGCTAAACCAACAAATAGTACCTACAGGAAAGAGTATGTACTCAATAAATAGTAATCTAAGTAATCGCGAAAGCTTATAAAGTTTTACCGTCAATTCTAACAACCCAAAACTGACTTTGTCAAGCCAGTTTAACAAAGAGACTAAAGACTACGAAAACTTTTCTTCTAAGATTGGTACATAGTTATTACTTAGACTTCTATTTTTTTAAGTTTGGGAATAGTAGCTAGTTCTTAACTAAAAAACTCCTTCCGGAAAATTTAAGTCGTCGACGTCTCGTCTCGTCCCGTCTAAGTGCGCCTGAACGCAACCAGAGCCGTGCTCACGCGCCGCCCGCCCAGTAGCGTCCCGCCCGCCCAACACTACACTCGCCGCGCCGCCCAAAGGTTAGTCCAAACTTTTACTAAAATACCTTTAATTGTGTCAAGAAAACATGTACTGCACTGCAACTGCTATTAGTGTGAGTTCAAACAAAGTTTTACATAATCTTCAACAGAAGTGGTGTCAAACTGAGTAATGTTGTCATTTACTGTTTTATTCTCGTAGTGCATCCAAATGTCCTCTTAAAGAAAATTCACTTTTGTACATTTGCAACCGTTAATATATTCCTGCTTATTACTGATTCCGGTAGTTAGTTTATTTTGATAAGCAGGCAGTTAAAAAACAAATCAAAACATTTTTTGATACGTATGCACAAAAGTCAGAATATCGCAGAATTTGTTTTGGTAAATACCTATTTATTTTATGGTTGCAGTAATAAGATGAAGAAAATCAGTAAGTATAATTGGTTTCACATTAGTTATATCTATCTGTTTTGTACAGTCAGCATTATGTATGTCAGTCATCTAGTACCCATAACACAAGCTCTGCTTAGTTTGGACTAGATAATGCTGTGTGACTTGTCCAGCAAATGTATTTATTTTTATATTTAAAAGCATCACAAAGGTTAACAACCAAACTCAAGGTGATTATTGAGTTAATTCATTGTAAACAAACATTCCCTTATGTTGAACGTTTGTGGATGTTTGTCACGTTATGTAAACATGCTCGTGTTTCTGGCTGCACTTTTTACATTTTCGCTACGATAATTAATAACAACATTAATTTAATTAGCAAACAAAATAAATAAAGATTATTTTTATTTAGTACAAGAATAAAATAAGTGTAAAACATGGGAATCTCATTCAGGGCTTCAATAACATTGTCTACATTATAATGTTTTATTATCATTATTTTGTCCCAATGATTAGTCAGATATCAAGTTTGCGTCTATTGCATTATAACTGTCATTATCTACTTATATCCTTAATGATTTTAATTCTCAAAAATGTTTTATTATTACCGGATGCTTGCAAATCCTTAATTATTATAGTTGCCACGTAAAGTTATAATGCAAAACAGCAGCTAACCAACCGACCTTGGCTATTTGCGGTAATCTCATTACGAAATAAACGAGCTAAATCGAGCTTTACACTTAATAATAAGAAATATAAAGAAGGGAAATAGCGCAGTGGGAACAGGTATATGGCAACATCTAGCCCATGAGTAGGTGAAGTTACGCTGTGAAATTATAATGGCATTCACAAAAGTTCTGTGATTTTAACAAAATAGTGCCTTCACTAATTAAAGTTTTGCCTGCTCATTCCAACTTTCTAATTGTGAGATTTCTATCCGAGTTAGGTTAGTCGGTTGGCCTTTTTATCAAATGATGGATTACCTAGTTGGACCGTTTGGCCTAGGTTTATGAATCCGCAATGGCTGTCTGCTGTTTTCTCTTATCTACATTAAATACCTTTATGTCGACAGAACAAGAATAACAGCTTTTGCTTGTAAGTTATTATTATTATTGGAAAAAAAAATACTTTTTATAAATTATACAAAAATAAATAAAAATTGGTTCATAGAGTAAACATAGTTTTTAAAACGGCAATAAATTGGGCTAAAATATTACTCTTCATAATGTTTAAGGATAAATAATCGATCATAGAAATCTCCACCACAGTTCAGTTTCTTCCCGAAAACTAAATCAAAGTCGATTATTAACGATTTGCCGACCTCTGGGGCTCTGTTCGTGACAAATGTTCGACCGACCTGCAGATATTTGCCGACCTCTGGGGCTCTGTTCGTGACAAATGTTCGACCGACCTGCAGATATTTGCCGACCTCTGGGGCTCTGTTCGTGACAAATGTTCGACCGACCTGCAGATATTTGCCGACCTCTGGGGCTCTGTTCGTGACAAATGTTCGACTGACCTGCAGATATTTGCCGACCTCTGGGGCTCTGTTCGTGACAAATGTTCGACCGACCTGCAGATATTTGCCGACCTCTGGGGCTCTGTTCGTGACAAATGTTCGACCGACCTGCAGATATTTGCCGACCTCTGGGGCTCTGTTCGTGACAAATGTTCGACCGACCTGCAGATATTTGCCGACCTCTGGGGCTTTGTTCGTGACAAATGTTCGACCGACCTGCAGATATTTGCCGACCTCTGGGGCTCTGTTCGTGACAAATGTTCGACCGACCTGCAGATATTTCTAACACCCGGAAAAGTAGGTGTTTATATAAGGTGTAATATGAAACTATGAACGTAAGTATAAAACCTACTTATCATAGTGAAAATATCTATCTATGCAATGTTTATCAGTTACCTAGTACCCTGGTAATGTAACCACACAAGTTCTTAAATAATGCTGTGTGTATTGTCTAGCATCATATAAATGGTTATCCCAATAGTCCATAAAAGTAGGCCGAATTGAACATCCTATATAATTGAACATGTTAGCACAGAAATGATACAAGCTTACGATGTGAGTTCAGAGTGCGCAGTGAATAACGAAAATTCTCCCCCACAAACGGATATTAGAACAAACTGGGATATAAAAAAATAATTTGTCAGGATATCCCATTGCAGAGCAATGCTGCTGCGTGTATTTATAGAGGCGTGCGTCGGATTGTGACACGCGACCGCAGCTCTCGTGCGCCGGAGCTAATATTGTAAAGCTTTGCTAGCTTGTTTGCTTTAAACCAAGTTAGTATACATAGTGCGTATATTCGGCCCAGCTCGGTTTGCAAGGCCACCATCGCTCCCAATGATCGCTCCAACATTTGTTTTGCGAAGATTTAGTTCAGCTTTGGTTGCAGACTTGTTCAAAGGTTTGGAAGAAAAAACTTTTTCAAGGTTAAGCTCGCCTATGTAGGTATATATCGGATTACTTATGTTAATGCTATGTATTATTGTGTATATTAAAGAATAACAGGAACTAAGATTATGTAGTACTTATTCGAAACGAGACACTGATTAATTATCATCATCATAAGACTATATCAGTCCACAGCTGGACATAGAGATACACTAATTAAGATCAATGAATAACAATCTTCGTGTATGTCTCCCAATGGTGGGAAACGTTGCTGATGCTCAGATTCGGGGTGTTGTTAATAAAACGGGGTGCTTAATTTGATTATACAAACTGTATTTTGGTTTTGTTTCGTTATTATATGAAGAATAATCCCAAGGTGTCCTAAAGGTGGAATAATTTATTTCCGAAGGAAATCTTTGTTGCAGGTTAATTTAAAACACAGTGGAAATACTTATAAATTAAAAATAATTTGAATAATTTCCTTGCTTTAACAACAACAACAACAGACGGAATAGATTGTAAAGGTTTTGGCCCATCATGCCGTGTGAATAATCTACAATTATTATTACTGATTAAGTCAAATTAAATGAAAATAAAATATAAACAAAACCCAAACCCTAAAAAAATTAAACTCGTCAAGGAATTAAAAAGATGTAAAACAAGGAGATGGCATATGAGTATCAAAAGCTGTGACAGAGAGCACAAAGAGCCGGTTTGCAATAATTGGAGCAGGTTCCAAGGTATGTGGGTGGTGCACATGTTTCGGCCTCATTCAGTTTCCCACAGAATATTGACGGTTAACAGGTAACGGGTAGTTTATTCGCAACTTTTATTAGTTATATTTTATTACAATAATTAATTGTACCTACTTTTAGAGACAGTGCATCGAAACTCGGTGATGCTGTTCTGAACTCACACGGAGGAAACTTAGTTTTTTGTGATAACTATATCACAAAAACCTAAGTTTTGGGTTCAAGAACTGTACTAATTTCCGTCGGAACGTTAAACGAGTCGCTTATTTTTTCAAAACTTTGTATAAAATGAACCTCTATCTCTTTATTATCTATCTTTGTATGCACCATAAACCGTTAAAAATAATACTTTTGAAAAATAACAAGTTTCTTCATTTAAATACTGATTTTAGCCCAAATTTGGGCGAAAATAAATGAAATACGGAGAAAGAAAATACTAAAATGGCGGAACGGGCTTTCCGTTCCGCCATAGTTTAGTTATTCTAAGGTTGAAATAAAGGTATTTTTAAAGATACACTCAATTGCTAGCTGTCATACAGTGGTGTTAGTCCTTGCCACTTGCCAAGACTTGGTCTTCTAGTGCTATTTTGTCTAAAGGAAACTTCCACTAGACAACTCACTTGCCACCTGGCAAGTGAGTTCCAAATTGACTTATCCACAGCACGACCCATATACCTGCGTCTAATCAAGAATCAAGTTTCGATAGCACAGCAAGTCATAACTGTGGTAAGAGGAAACTGATGGATATCCACTGTTAGATGAAAAAAGTGGTTTCTACCCTTTTCCGAGCTTTGCTCGGATAATTTGCTATGAACTTTAGGTAAGTACCTACTTACAGCTACTTGTATAACTACCCACATATTGGCACCTAAATACAGTGATAAAAAACTGGCTTTCATCCATTAGTTACAAGCTCCAAGATTTAGTAAAATTCAGGAATAAATAGTTTCTTATTTTCTATTTGTGATAAGCTAATGGTTCAAAAGGCAGGAAAATTCTCGAGAAACTTTTGTTTCTATAATATGTGTAATATAATGCCAGTAAAATATAATAGTAAATATATAGTATAACAGTAAAGTATAATCTCAATAAACAAAAGAATAGAAGAATATAAAACTGAGTAACTTAATTAAATTTTATGACATCGAGAGTATCTAGGTGCTCATACTTATCTCAGGTTTGAGTCCGTCTCAAATGACGAATTTTACGTCAATTTTTCATAAAAAAATGTCAAAAATCGCATATTGAGACGAGTTTAATGTAAGTTGCATTTGAGCATTCGGGATTAAGCATATTAATGTCCAAAACGTTCGTTAATCAATCCATAATGCTCAAATCCATGAAAAAGATAAATGATCCTAAGAATGGAACATTCTGTATTAGATTCGTCATTAATTGGGTCAGCAAATCGCTCGCAGTCAAAGGAACGATCATAAAAATGAAAAACAATTTTACCTACATCTCAATCTAGTAAATTTCAAACAAAATCCGCCAGACTGAGAGTGTCGCGTGGTAAACAAAATGACGTCAGGAGTTCACCTGGCAACCCGCCAAGTAGCTGAAACTCAGGAAAAATGACTGTAGTACGTATGAGTCATGCTCATTCTCATTTTATCAGACTTAGCAAGATCCAGATAAGGTGTCACGCTCTAGATAACGTAGTAACTAGGATTCTGCAATTTTTAGGTGTGAGTTTGCTTTTTATGTTCCACGATTAGGTTGAAACGGCCTTGTCTTGATTGATATACTCGTACTTACATAATAATGTCTGTTTGTTTTGACGCGTGTGATCGTGCCCAGCACAGGGATTTGGGAGCAATATTCTCAGCACTGGGAATAACAACAATGAGCAAAAACTTTTTAATGTTTCCAAAAAACGAGAACCGACATCGAATTCCTTAGTTTTAACACGAATTCTTAAGTTTTTCGAACAAATACTTGTCATTGTGGAACTACCTCGGAATCACTCTCCATAAAATAGTGAAAGAATTTTTCAAATCGGTCCATAATTGATAAATAAATCGAAGATCATACATTAATTAAAATACACACAGCCGAACGACAAACCTCCTCCTTTTTTGTTTTTCGTTGAATGAATAACTTCGATTAAGTTACATACAAAGTTACACTGATGGTTACAAGCTATCGTTATGATACTGGAGAAGCAAGTGCGATCTTTTTGTTCTTGTATGCTCGTGCGTGGCGTTTGTTTTCATTGCGATTCGTTTAATTCCACCGGTATTCAAAAGCTGAAATTTGGCAGGAAATTAGGTTTTTTTTTCATTTTTGCATGATGAAAGTAAATTTTTCATCCTTTTGACACTGAAATTTTCGATCTCAGAGTGGTTTATAAAGTAAAAATGTATATAAAACTGAAAGGCAGAGCTTACGTCCTAAAACGGCTACTTCCTAATTAGGCGTGAGTAGTTCAGTTTTGTAGTTGTTTTTTGCGAAGAACCAAAAACGTTGATTTTTAGTATTAACTTCACAACTCTGATTGAAAAGAACTATGTAGAATAAGCCTACCGATCGAGAGATTTGTAGCTAGATAGCTGTAATTAACCGACCTTACTATACCGTAGTATAACATAGTAATATGTAAACGCCACCTAAAAGGGACTCTATTGACAACAAGCTGACAACTACACAAACTCTCGCGATTTGTAAAAAAAAATTGTTGAAATCAAAACAAAAAATACGCAATAAATACCCGATAATTTAATCTTTAATAAGGTAACAATAAGAGTCAATAAATAGGATGCAAATTAGATCCACCACAGCGAGGTAACCTAGCCATGCCCTGGTCAAGGCAACCTGTTGAGGCGAGAGATGGTGTGCGGTCAAAGAAGGTTGCGGTTGGAGAGGTAGCTCTGTGGTTTACTGCTTCCTTGGATTAGCTTACGATTGGGCCTACAAGTACTCCGCACAGCATCAAATACAAATCATTTATTGATAACCAAGTTACATGTCAAAAGGGGTATTCAATATAAAAATATATTGCCTATTTAAAATGTATAGTTTATTAATATTAAATTGTATTTTATCTAAAATTTAAAGAATTGGTGGTTCGTAGAACTGAGCTACGGAATATAAAGTACTTTCTAGAAGCCATTTCCTCAGTCGATTTTTAAAAACCATTGTGGAAGTTGCCTCTTTAATCGTCTTCGACAGCCTGTTGTAGACTGAGGGATCCATTATTTGAAGTCGGTCTTTAGTTTTTCAAAACAATCAAATTGATATATTTTATAGCATTACTATCTTACCCGCGTCTTTGCACGCACTTTACCTGCGAGTAAAAAGTATCTTATGTCAGGACCTGGGTCACCGTCTACCTCCCTGCCAAATTTCATTCAGGCGTGATAAACAGACTGACAAAGTGACTTTCGAACCACACTAATACATAGTTACTGCTCGCGGCTTCACACACGTTTTTTTATGGAAACATTTTTAGGCTTTTTCCATCCCATGGGAACTGATTTATGAAATAAAAAGTAGGTTATATTTTATTCCGGGCCTGGAACTACCTTCAAGCTAAATTTTAGCTCAATCCATCCAGTAGTTTTTGCGTACAAGCATCCATACATACAACCGTCACGTTTATTATTAGTAGGATTTCCCATCGTCATCATCTCCTTCACCTACGACGGAGTTGCGAGTTCGATTTCCACCTCGGGACAAATGTTTGTACGATCTTCAGAAATTTGTTTAGGGTGTTCTGGCGTTTTCTTTGTATAGTAAATTATCTATGTAATGTTGTATTATGCATATCAGTCATCTAGTACTCGTAACACAAGCTCTGCTTAGCTTGGGGCTAGGGGATGCTGTGCGGATTGTCCAGCATTATTTTACTTTTTTTGTTAAAGTTTGTTAAATTAACACTGAACATGGACACATGTTAATGCCAAAGTAAAGTTTGTGTTGCACATAATAAAAAACCAGATAACTGATGCACATAAATAAAAAAACGTACTTACACAATATTCTCTGCGTACACACGAGACCCGGATCCAATATCAAAGAAGATTTTTGCTCACGGCTGGAATCGATTTAATGAGGAAATACTCGTACATCGAGATTATGGTTACAGCTCGATATGTACCATGATCAAATAGTGGCATAGATTTAGATTTAGATTTGGATTTTTTCGGCTAAAAAGTGGCATAATATTTATATTTGGTTTTTTGTTTAAAAAGTGGCATAATAATTTATATTTGGAATTTTTTTGGCTTAGAAGTGGCATAATATTTCGATTCGAATAATTTTTTTGACTAAAAATGTCTAATCTTAATAATAGTGGTATAATCTTTAGATTGTAAAAGTCAATAGTATATTTCGCTAGGAGCATCCCACTCGCACGTCACAGAACTAGATTTGGCAGAGGAGGCCGGCCAACGTCTTCGGGAAGAGTCACGACCCCATTTTAGAAGTGGCAATAACCTGGTGGTCTATACTTACTTACGCTTGTCAAGCGAGTGGCGTATGGATTCACGAAGGGAGGAACAGCCGAGGAGTCTATATCCTAATATCTAATATTATAAAGACAAAGTTTGTTTTGTTGACGCTTAGACGAAATGGGTTGAGTGTTATAAACTCTGAGGTTATAAAATGAACAATAACAGCTAAGGCTGTTATCACTAAGTTATGTGACATGTGTCAAAGTTTGGTATGTGGGAACATATAGCGAGTGACAATGAAACATCTTTTGCTTCTCAGGTATTCAATGTACATATTTGCAAGTGGAACGGCATTACTCATTTATTTTCACCAGCTGACTGTACTGCCGCGAGTAATGGACGAGCGGAATCAATCGTTACAAAATGATTGAGAAAGGAATACATTATTTCTTTATTTTGAGCTGTAAAATCGACTTATAAATCTTATTCAGCTTAAAACATGTAATGATCGCCCGATATACAGTTACTCTTTTAGAACTACATTAGAACTGATCGAGTACATCCAACCATTACGTTTTAAGTGTAACGCTCGTGCCAAGGCAAACCCTAGACTTAGTGGGCGCAGTCAATAGGGGCAAAGAGGTCTACAAGCCCAGCAGTGGGCTGCGGGCTGTTGAGTCCTCCTGGCCGAATCGTCGGCAAATTTAGGGATGGATCAGTCTCTATTTTGATAAATCAAGGATTTGACAAGTGCCTGCAAATTCGCCACGGGTGCGGCGGCCGGTCTCAACGGTGACAAGCCTGGTATACTTAGCATATATATATAAATATACACTAGCTGCGCCCCGCGGTTTCAGTGGTGATAGATATTTTGGATAATATACAATATATCTTTATGAATTGTAGATTATGTGTTATTCTGATATGTTATTGTGAAGTTTGATCAAAATCCATTCAGTAGTTTATGCGTGAAAGAGCATACATACTCACATACATCCTCACAAACTTTCACGTTAATAATATTAGTAAGTAATATATATATATATATACTAGCGGATCGTCCCGGCTTCGCACGGGTATTTTTTATTTTTATTATTTACCATCCATACTTACAAACTTTCGCGTTTATAATATTAAGTAGGATAAAGGATGTCACTTGGGTATTTAAAATGGGAACATATCAGCTCGTTTTTGTATTTTAAGATATCTTGAGCGAGTCTAAACAGTATTTTCAGATCTGAAAAGTTGAGTTCAATATCGTCCGCTTCCATCCATGATAGACCTTTGCAAAGTTTCTTTATCAGCCTGCCCGAGCTCTCGCTGTGAGAAGCTCAATATTTCTCGCCAGTCTGTCTCAACCATTATGATAGAGAACTTATGATTTGGGTATTGTAGTCAGTTTTCGCAAATAATCTGAAAGAATAACAATGAACAAACATAACCACAACAAATTATTATCGTGTCTACAGATACAAAATCAAAGATAATGTAAACGCTTTACTACAAAATAATCAAAAAAGGCGTACAACCTAACAAAAGAGTTTCCATACAGTAAATTGCTATCAAACGTTGTCAAAAGAGCGTTGCTAGGCAACCACGTTTATTTAGAAAATAGGTACCTTTTTCACACCTTGGGTTACATTATTGGAGTTTTAGTAAGAATCCCTTACTTTTTTGAAAATATAATATAGCCTATGTTCACCACGGATATTTAGGCTTCCTAACGGTGATAGAATTTTTCAAATCGGTCCAGTAGTTTCGGAGCCTATTCGTTACAAACAAACAAACATACAAACAAACAAACCAACAAACAAACAAACAAAAAATCAAACCTTTCCTCTTTATAATATTATTAGTATATATATATATATATATATATAATGGCATATATTACCTGGCCATAGGTCATTATTATAGTGGTTAATAGTGATGACGTAAGTCCTCTATATTTCCTTAACGATCAAATGTAAGGGTCCACTTGCGCCAGGCTTGGTTTACACAGTTAACTCAGAGTTAGATACTACTCTGGAGTTAATTTCTAATTATGTCTGGTACCACCAAGAGTTAAGAGTTAACCCTGAGTTAAATTTTGATATTTTTAACCCTCTGACATGGCAGGGTTATGTCAACTAACTCTGGGTTAGTAATGTCAAAACTGTGAGAATTGAGATATTTTAGGTTATGTTATGTTGTTTGATATTGTTTATTATTGGTTGTGTTTCTTGCATTCAGTGATATCGATTTTGAACAATGATAAACGAATGGTTTTTGTCTGATGTTGACAAAGAGATCATCGGATATATTCGTTCGGACTTTTATAATAGAATAATTGGCGAACGGTCCGATCATTGTTACTCACAAAGAGACAGCGATTTTCATAGAAGATTTCGTCTACAAAAGGAAACTGTTTTAATTATATTAGATAAAATTGAAAATAGATTGCAATATACAAATACTAACAAAAAGTAAGTACCTACCTACGTTTTCAAAAATTTGGTGATTTCTCTTCAGAGAATTCCTTGTATTTATTTTGATTGACCTAAAGGTACTCGCATCTGCACTATGTGCTGCACAAATAATAACATCTACCTACCTAAGTAGGTACCTAAAATGCGGCCAAGAACCACGTGTCATTTCAAATCTGTCAGAAAGGAATAGTCTTATTCAAAGTACGGTAGAGCGAGAGAGAGCAGTACACTCAAATCATTCAGCATTCGTCCTACTATATTTGGCCGGATGTAAAAAGAATGAATGAACAAGACATTAACCTCGAGTTATTTGACTCTGGACTAATTTCTATTGGTGCAATCAAAACTGCGTGTCGAAAATTTAAAAAACGAACACTGAGTTATGCAACCTCGAGTTATTTATTTAACTCAACGTTTTGGCACAAGTGGGCCTAAGAGTCAAAAGTCGAAGTCTGGGTGTGTTGTGCTATTTCTACGTGGGCTTTGATAATGCCCGCTGTAAAAACCATCTGGGCACCGACCTCTGTAAACACCTAAACCCTGCCGGTCCCTGCCCGTTGTACACCTGGCTGTACCAGGGGTATTTTTTCTTTCCGTGGTCCACCTCAAGATAACTGGGTGTTCCAGGGGGAAAAAATTATTTCCATGGTCCACCTGGCTGTACCCTCGAAATTAAGAAACCAAGGGCATTTTTTTCTTCCCGGGTCCACCTGTGTTTTGGGCATACAAACTTTATACATTATTTTTTCCTTTTAACATAATAAATAATTAAATAAATAATGCAGGACAATCCACACAGCATCATCTAGCCCCAAGCTAAGCAGAGCTTGTGTTATGGGTACCAGATGACTGATATACTTAATACAATACATTACATACATAGATATATATTTTGTATACATAGATAACCAGAACACCCGGAACAAATATCTTCCTTCAATTAAATTAAATTCGTTTATTGATTCAGACATTATACGATACATCCATATTATGATTAGTATATGTAGTTCAAAATTACATCACAGTCAAATTACATTACATTTTTCACATTAACACTTACAATTCAATTTATATAATAAATTTGTTTAGCATAAGGGTTCATTAGACTTGATATCCAGTGCCTTTGCAGGCTACTACAATGTTTGTCCACCAGAACCCCTAGCAAGCTATTGGTGCTGTCCAGCATCCTGTGTCTGACGGATGATATTTTGTGATGAATTATGTACAGCGTACAAGTCCTTAGTGAGTGCATCAGTAAACGTGCCCGACGCACTACAGTGCCTGGGCAGCCCCACCATTGCCCTAAACAAATTATTATTAAGGACTCGTAGGGCACTCAAGGACGCTTTGGTATAAGTAACCCACAGGCCGCTGGTGTAAAAAGATTGACAGTAGGATTTAAATAGAGATACCTTGACATCTACTGAACAATGAGCGAACCTGCGGATCAACATGTTTCCTCCAAATGAAGGGGCAATCGATGAATATACATAAAAAATACATGCTTACAGCCGAACCTAGAACTAGAACCTCCCTACTTTTCAAAGTCGGCTGATAAAAATTACAACCAATTAGTAATAACATAACGCAAAAGTAGAATTCTAAACAGCGGTCTAATAAAGCTTGAGAAACATAAAATTTTGGAATTAAATAGTGCAGTGTCAAATTATAATTTTATTATAATAGATAATTAGAAAACACTATATTCTACTACACAAAACAGAAAACAATACAGAATATGATAACAACGCGTGGGGGACAGTCGCCACAGCATCGTGGGGACTGGTGGGGACTGTGGCTGACTGCCTATCATCTCCAATCTGGAAGTGTTTTGTGCGGAGCGTGATCAATGAAGGAAGCTATTTCCTTTGTTGATTATCCTCTGTTTAATCTCATCTTATCACAAGTGCCTATTGTATTGTATTTTGTGTTTTAACTTTATTTTTATAGTGTGTCTAAAACTCGTAGCATATGGACTCATTATGTTGTATGAAATAAACTATTTTTTTATAGTTCTTATAAACACTTAGAATAGAGGAAATATAAATAATGCTGATGCAGTTATGAAGATATGGAGTGATTTTGCACGTCTGAAGTCCGGAGGAAGAGCTTTTTGCGAAAGATTTAAATAAAATCGAATGGCAAATTAAGAGTATTGCAAAAGATGGGAATCTGATATTCAACCATGATTGGTATTTAGTTAAACAGTTTTTTCACGGAAATTCGGACTAAATACGTGAAACATCTAGGCTATCTTTCGCTAGCAATTCAGTTGATTCCCCATTAGCAAATAATGCAGATTTCAAAGACAGACCGAGAACGATTCCACCTAATTTTAAATCCTAATTATGGTACATAGATGCTGAACGCAATGGCAATTCACAAGCCAAAAAAAGCTGGAACATCCATCAGTTGTTCATTGACTTGGAAGTAGGTCAGGCCCAGTCCGGAACTAGACAAAAGTTCTATTTGTAAACTTAAAGAAGTATCTAATGGTTGCAGCGGTCAGCAACACTGTTTGCGCTCTATCGATCGGTAACTTTTATTTTTAGGGTTTGTACGTAAGCCAGATCGATGTAGTGGAAAGGGCCAAGCCAATGCCTTGTGTGGGACATATAGCCGCTTCGTACGCTGATCGAGTGATCCACTATCAAAATCTTGATTGTTATCCTATCTCTCCTGCTCGATGGCTATGAATCATTATTTTCGTACCCCCTATTGTGATTTTGAACTATAGGTACTGTAAGTTTGCCTACCCAAGTACGCCTTGTAAATTTTTGCAGTAGGACACTACCGCAAATAAAATTTAAGTACCTAATGAAAAAAATCTTGTCAAAGAGTTGTTTCTCTTGCCGAATTGAGGTTAATCAGAGATTATCAGCATACGGACAACCGCCTTTTAAGTTTTGAGACACATTTTTTTTAAACTGGCGCGTTTCCCTTTTTTTTCGTATACTGGAGGCCAAAATTTGTGACGTCGCGTCAGATGGATTGTAATTAAAAAAGAAAATACAATCGCGCCAGCTTTTAAAAGTTAACCTGCACGTACGGGTTGGAATGAATATGTTCATATGCACACGATGATAACATTGTAAGGACGGTTTTTCCATACGACTGCGCTTGAAGCGGTATTTCAGCAAGGGTCTTGGAAGATAATATCTTAACATCTTTACCTTTCTGTACCCATCATGATCAAGGAATTGACGGTGCGTTGCTTCATTTGTGTATTGACGTTGATTGCAGATAAAATCAAGGTCTATTTTTGTTTACCTTGCAAGTGATCCGTCTTATGTATCAGCACTCGGTTGCAAAGGATAATTTTTCTTGACGAAGGACATCAGCGGCGCGGGCGGCCTGTCTACAGGTATGTCGGTGAAGTGGACCGATTAACAACTCTCCACAAGAAAAATCTTTATATTCTTTTTTGCAATCTAATCTCCAATTATCTTTACTTTGATGCATTTAAAACAAAATGGTATTGGTTTATGTAATTTTTTGTAAATTTTCTTTTTTTTCTACAAAGTTTGCTAATGTTGGAATATTATGTATCTTTGACATTTTATTTTTTAGTTAATTTGTATTTTTTTTTGTTACTTGAACAAAATGGTGTACATAGATACAACAAAGTAGGTATAAAAAGGGTTTGGGTGGCCGGTCCCAGTTACAATAAAATACTTTGTCGCTAACGTCGCTAACGCTTCTATTAAGAAGATATCTTCACTACCTAATATTTAAGTGACTTTTAACGATTTTCTAGGTATTTTTGACTCGAGCAGAGTTCTGCCACTCAAATCAAGCGCTTGTTTTAACCGCGATTTTGAAAGATTAAAGAAGTGAAGTAATTTTGATACTGTGTGGTCTGAAGCCTTCTAGGATTGACTTAATTTGTGATGTAGGCATTCTTAACTTAGTTCTAGATGTAAATAGCGTAAAGTTGATACGTTACTTTAATCGAACTCAAAAAGATTTGAGTGAAAAGATGACGTACGGAAATTATTCTATAAAATAATATCGGAAGTTTGTGTACTTCCGATATTATTTTATAGAATAATTTCCATTCAAAGCGTTTTTTGGTAAGCAAGTAATGGAAATAAAAGATGGTGAATCTAAATATAAACAAATCAATAAATAATGATGTACACATCATCTAGCCCCAAACTAAGCAGAGCTTGTGTTATGGAATGGATAAGATGAATAATATACATAATACAATACTTTACATAGATACATATTTTTATTATACATAGAAAATACCCAAAACACTCACAACAAATATCTGCAGATCGTACAAACATTTGTCCCGAGGCGGGAATCGAACCCGCAACCTCTGCGTCGCCGGCGGACCTTCACCCACCGCGCCGCAGAGGTAGTAAAAATACCAGCTCGCATAAGCACGGCAGTACTCTCCCTGACTGAAACTTGTCAACTTAATGTATTGCTACATATTATTACTTTCTGATATTTCAGAGTTGTCGCGAAAACCGGAGCTATCGCCGCAATCACTGATGGATCCCAGATGATACAGCGACCAAAATGTCTCTTAGGAACTATGTAAGTAGTTAGTTAAGTTAATCTGCTTTATCTAATTAATTTGACTAGGATTCACACTTGAATAAACTATGCTTAGGTACTAATTCCTATAAGTTGGGCTAAGGGTTATCATTTAATCTGAATGACCTACCAATCCAATGGCCAATATCGTGTGGGACCAACTTGTATTTAAAACTTCCCCACGGCGGCACCGAAAGTGTTGATGCTGTAATGGGCGAAACCTAGGGAAAGTAAACATTAATTCTCTAGTTTTAAGAAGTTGTGGGAGATAGCCCCAAACGTACACTCGACGTAAATCCATAAGCGATATTCGGTTCTACATTATATTCTGGCTGCTTCTGATATTAATATTGCTAACTCCAAATTCCTGTTTCCTATAGAATGTATGTTTAACGGATTCCCTTCGCCTTAAGATTGTATCTTTCACGTTAGATGCGCACGCGCATTCCCCGCTATTTATAAACAAAAGCTGTGAAAGGAACAGCTTTATATATTTTGATAGTGTTGAGCGAAGTGTGTGTATTGATTCTGATATAATTTATTGCTTACATACTAAATAGACAGATATAAATAATCTAGAGTGCAAGATAATAAGATATAAGTACCGGTAAAAAGGTACTTATAAAAAATGTACAGCGTGGTTAAGTCACACAATATTAGTCGTCTCATATTATATAACTTTAAACTATATAAGATAATACCGGCTGTTTTTTTTTTATTTCAGTATGACTCGTCTTCATACGGCCGCAGTCGAGACACGGGACGTATCAAGACAACTAGCATCGCTGACCGACCCACGTCGGTTACCGCTAAATACACCACCACACCCTCCTACAAGTCATCCAGCATACCAGTACTTAACTCGGAAAGAAGCGCCGTCGAAAAAGAATCCCCTATCACCGCAATTGCAAATAAATATGCCAATTACCACAAAAACGAATCGCCCACTTCTAAATATGAAAAGAAAGATTATACTAAACTTTCCATTCCCACCATTACCTCCACTAAAAGCAGAGATCCCAGTCCAGTATCAACAACATCTAAGTACGGCCTTGGTAGAACTTCCAGACACTTGAGCCCTGATAGAAGAATATCAAAAAGCCAGAAAGAAAAAAGCAGAGACTCCAGTCCTGGAGATAGAGACATTCCAAGCAAGACTGACAAGTCTACAGGCTACAGCAGCTTATCAAGCTACAAGCTTTACCCTCGCAGTTCGAGCTATACGAGGCCTGCCTCACGAACTGAAACCAAGCCTGATGTGACCATTAATAGATATCCAATAAGTAATCGACTATCTTCAAATTATATGAAAAGCCCGCCAACTGTGAAAAGAACTTCGGTTTCTCCTGTAAATGTCAGTCATATCGCTAAACGTGAAATAGAAAAACCTACGTCACCTATACATCAAGTTATCCAAGAAATGCCAAAGATGGAAAACGAAACAGTCAAAGAAGTAAACGAAAATAAAACATCTCAAACCAATTACGATGAAAATGAGACTGAAACGATCACTATTGTAACTCGACACACTTCACCTACACCTCCCGGATCTTCAGCTTATGTCAGAACAAGAAGAGCTGATATGGCAAAAACAGTGGAAAAAACAGTCACAAGGTTAAGAAAGAAGCCAGAAATGGTTGATAAAGAAATTCAATCAGATAGATTGGATGAGTCAACAAGGTCAAACAGGTATGCAAGTGCCACAAGATCTAGTTCTAATAATTGGTCTCTTTATACACCAAGTACAAATAGTTATACGGGATACGCCGGCAGATACTCCACGCAATACTTAAACGTGAGAGAAAATTCTAATCGAAGTTCATTTGAAAGAAGTAGTCGAAGTCGCAGTTCTGAGCCACAGCCAAAAGAAAACTCATGCAGTCCGCAATATTCAGAAAACCACAACGATAGCATAAAAATGGTCACTGATTCAAATTCAGAAATCGTTGAGGCAGTCTATGAAGAAACTAAGGGTGATGATCCCTCAGAAATAATAATTAACGTCAACCTGAAATTAAAACGAGCGAAAAGTCCTGTTGAATCAACTGAATTAGTATCTCCAGAGATTACAATCACTAACAGCCAACTACCACCACAAGCGCCCAAGGCCGAAGGTGCTGTCAAAATAAAGAAAATAAAAGCACGAAAGACTAGCACAGATTCATCATCAGATTCCAGTTCCAAGAAAAAAATCGTCAAAAAGAGAAGCAAATCTGTCAGTTCTACAGACTCTGACCAAGCTAGTGAAGCAGGTGACCAATCACCAGTCTCACCTCCCAAAAGCTTACCAAAAACCACATCAATTAGTAGCCTGACTAATGGTCCATCAAAATCAAGACATTCCAAGTCTCGCGAAAGTAATAGTCCAGAGTCCAGCTTGACTTTATCGACTCAGTCGTCCACAAGTGAAGAGGAAACCGTTTCTAAATCTAAACAGAATGATGCTTCAAGAACATCAGCCGACGAGACGTCTTTACCAACAGACCGATCTGGTAGAATACCATCCCCTTCGTCAAAGCAAGAAAATGAGGAAGCAAAATCATTTTTAATCAGAGCTCTCGCACCAGTAACGAACCTTTTCAAAATAAGACAAACGGATTCCAGTGAAAACAGTCGCTGGCCTGACTCAACTACGGAGTCTACTGGTAAAGATATATCTAATCTTGTAACAGAAAGTGACAGATCCAGTAAAAGTAAAAATATAGTAGCGTCTAACGATGATCATGTAGTTCAACTGAAAGGGATTAGACCTCTTGATTCTGAAGAAAAAGCTTGGTGGCTAGAATCAGATTCCGAGAAGAAATCTATAAGCAATGGTAATGAGAACTCTAGAGCAACCCCGGATAAAAATATTCCTCGACAAATTAGACACCAAGAATCTGGCGAACAAGCTTGGTGGATGGACTCAAATAGTGAAAATCATAGTAGCAATCAAACTCAGCCTGTAACTACGACCGATAGTTCCAGCTCAAATAAGCCATTTAAAAAGTGTAAGTTTGTCGACGAAGAAAAACCGTGGTGGTTGGACAGTTGCGCGAATATCCCAGAAGGCGTAGAACGTTTATCTCCACCCCGAAAATCCTCAAGTGATAGTGACAAAAGTGACAAATACAACTTTTTTAAAGTACGTCGGATAGAATCAGATGAACAGAAAGACTGGTGGGCCACAAGTAATGAAAACTCATCAAATAGTGCCAAGATAGATCCTCAACCGTTGAGTAAATCTGGATCACAATTAAGTAAGTCAGGATCTCAAACTTTGAGCAAGTCCGGTTCTGATAGAAACTTTCCAATGCGACGAATACGGCACATCGAGTCAGGTGAACGGCCTTGGTGGCTATCAAGCAATAAAAACATTCCAGAAGGTATCGAGAAATTGCCAACGCCTCCGCCTCAAGACGAATCTGATTCCTCGGACTCCGAGGAAGTTCAAGTATATTCAATACCGGCGCACATACCGCCGTTCCCTTTACACCTTCCAGATGACGAGCCCTTGGGCGCCCGAAGAAGCCCTGAAGGCCTAGAGACTCCTAAAGAAAATGAATATTACAGAGGTCGCAATTCACCTTACGAAAATAATGGGCATTTCCGACGGGAATGTGCCGAGAAATTTATATCTCGATACACAGATATCGACGACATATTGGGCCCATCTAGTCAGATTTACAGTCCTTTCATGGATTCGATCCTGGCTAGACATGATCAAACGCAATATGGTGACGAGGAGTGTGAAGAGATAGATCCTACGCAAGTCCGTATCCACGACAGCACAGCGCAGCGGCCCGTCCTCATGAAGATCGGCTCCAGGTTATATTTAGCTTCTATAAGCTTCTTTTAACAATATTTTTATTTGGAAGTCAAATTCATCTTAGGTTCGATTTTAGATTAGAAGAAAAACACCTACATACGAGTAGTTAGTTGATAATGTTAATTTAATAATGGGGAGTTTGTGGTAAAATGTACATGGCAATGTTTCTTTAAATATGTATGGTCATTGCACGACTGGATTCCGTAGTCACTCAAAGTGCTTTCCAACTATGGCAGTGCACGCCTCTACGTGCTTAGAACTGCAAACTTTCACGAACATTCTTCACTAACTTGAGCCTTTGTTTCAGAAGTGACATCGTCGACTACACCGATAATCAGGTAAGTTATATTTTAATGGTATTTCAATAAAAACGTGTACTTAATTAAATCGATCATTAACGATTAAGTAGGTAGGACACTTAACTATTTTAAGCCGATTCGGAACAAATATTTACAGAGGTTATTAAAATAAATTGAAGCTCTGGCTAATAACGTCAGCTGCCAGTATAAAAACTTGTTGAAGTCGACGCAAATAAGAAACAACTTTGGTAAAGAGGGAGTCATCGTGTTTATCAAGGGTTTCATATTTGTTTAAATAAGTGGTGATTAAAGATTTACTTATTTTGTTCTAGGATAAAACAATTCACTCTAAATTAATAGAGTTAATAAAAATTTAGTGCCTAGTAATCGGTACGTTTAGTCACCCCACAAAGAGATGACTAACAAAATACATAAATACATAGATAGAGACGAGATTAACCTTTTATTGTGATTTAACAAATAGCTAAGATTATTAAACATTATAAACTTTAAAATTAAATTGAATGCCTTAATTTGATACCTCGGGCGTTTTTACGATAGGGTTTTTTGTGAAGTTTAATTGGACGGAATCCTAAAAACATACAAGTCTAGTGAGTCTGCTTGGATGCGCACTACACGACTCGACAACAGTAATTTTATATATGAAACTTGAATTATCAATTTGCTTTGTATGTACATATGTGTATATCATCATCAGCAGCCTGTACCTATTGCTCCTCTGCTGGACGCAGGCTTCCAAGCGCCGCATTGTTTTATATCTCATGGGAGAGGGTAATGCCCATAAGCCCCACTCTTTATCTGGTTCCTAGAATTTTAAACAAAGCTGGATGTCATAAAAGATTTTTTTAAGATGAGCTTTACATTCGTAAAACATAATTTTTGTGTTTTTAAATATTTGGACCCACATAGGTAAAATTAAATTATATAATTTAACCTTTCGATCTTCAAAATCTCGATAAATATTTTTTATTGAGTTTTTAAATGCACGAGATCGTGGTAAATGTATCAAACTTCGGGAGGCCTACACAAACCCAGCAGTGGTTAAAGCTGACTGCGTTTGATGACGGTAAAAAATAATTAACAAAAAAAAATTTTTTTTTTTTAATAAAATATTCTATCCTTTAATATTGCATAATAATCGAGCAAGGTACTGATTTGATAGGTAAATTATTTGATCTGTATTATAACAGTATTTGCCCCCTTATTTTTAGAACAAACAAATGGCTTAAAATATGATAATATCAGGGTATAGAAGACGTTATGCGCGGGCGCAGGCCAGGCTTCGGCGCGCCGCGACGACACAACGGGTGCAGTGAACTGAAGAGTGCACCGTATAGAGTATCCTTGAATCGCTCTCCTCTGGGAGAAACGCGCTAGAAAGAGACAGAACTCGGAGCGCGTAGCAGACAATTTAAAAACGTGACGTCACGCACATAGACTTGACCGACAAGGCAAAAAATCATCTGGGTTTGGGTAGCAAGAAGCGCCTTTTTATACAAAAACTGCGTTGACTATCACAGAACAGAATTATAATCAAAAATACATTATAAAACTCTAGCGCATCGATTATAATAAAGATGCTATGATTGACATCCCGGGCATTATTGTTATTGTTACTAAATTTTTGCACAAAACATCACATACTTTTATTTATTTATTTATAAAACAAAATCCTTAATCACTGAGTACCTTTTTGTTCAGCATTCTGGCATTCGCATAAAACAGAACTCTAGCACACTACCAGTCATTCAGTTTTTATCTCTCTCTTTCCCACGACATAATACATTGTTATACAGCCTTACCGAGGAGCGCAAGAGACTCTCTCGTAAATACTCCGGAGTCATCGAAGCCTTCTAAAAGCGGCAGGTTAATACGAACGTGAAAATAGGTAGGTATGAGTTTGTTTGAGCCGCGTTCAGTTCGGTCGTATCTCGCTCTGTCAGGTTTGGTCTCCACGAGCCGTGGCCACCGGCGCGGCCCCTAGCTATAAGACCATAATGAAGTGATATCCTCATTCAAAGACTGTGTGTGTACTGATCTCAAGAAGGTAGTGTTTGGCGACTTGTATTTTTGCAGTGTCCTTAAAGTTTTGGAATAGCGCGGAGCCGGTTTCCAATGTTTTTTGTTGCTGTTACCAGTAACGGTAGATATCTTTATTTTAAATTTAATAATATTTTTAACAATGCGAACCGAAAGCTTATTACAGGGTTTTAATTGATTATACATAAAAACTGTATTAGAAACCTAGGAAGGTGCACAAGCGTATTTTAATGTATTTATTTATACCCGTGTCCTTGTTAGATTTTTCAGCATTTTTACTAAATAATGTCATCTCGAAAATTAGGATTGGACGATGTTATAATTGTTCTTTTTATGCTTTATGTTTTAAATTTCAATATATTTATTCAATTCCTTTAGGAAGAGTTGAGGGAACATTTTTTGGTTATTAAATTAACCTTTTAATGCTAATTCTCCTTGGGTTCAAACTTCCGTACACTTGTCAAACTCGATGTAGAATTTTTGTAATCAAACCCAAGGTAATATTATTTAGTTTGATATTTTTAGGACGTCAATAACTAAAATCAAATGAGTGATTTACCAAAATAAAGTGGACTGTGGACCAAAATTAAAATTAGACGGTGAAAAGAGAAGAATATTTTAAAGAATATTACAATCAAAGAATGGAAACTAATTTGAACTAGTATTTAAAATTGAAATATTATGGCTATATGCATACTGTTGGAAACAATCTATATGTAGCTCAACTGATCAATATCAGTTAAATAAAATAGTAATGAACATATGATAGGACGAATTTGATAACTTCATCATCTCGTACCTAAATACAATTCCCTAATAAAAAATATAAAATCCAAACACTAGATACGACAATCTCCAAAACAATGCCCTTGCTCGTCATTTCAAAAATACTAACTGTATGCCAAGGTTTTGGCGACTTAGGTCTATCAGGAATAACGACTAGGTATAACATTATTCCTGATAGACCTAAGTCGCCAAAAGCTATGCCAATTCTTGCAAACTTATGGTCATTAAAATTCAGCCAGCACATACCTTGCCTAGCTGCCTGCCCTGCCTCCTATAGAAAACAGGCTGTTATCTACAAATACCTGTAATGTTAATTTGAAGACATCCGGCCCAAGTCGATAAGGATTTATTACTTTTTACACCTTTCAACAAAAGGAACAGAAACAATACAAGGAACAAAGGGACCATAGTGCCTTAAGCAGGTGTGAAAATTAGGGAGAGGTCGAAATCCTTAAATCTGGTGCCCCAGCATTGTTTACAGGTAAATGTAACGTCACAAGCTTTGCTATTCATGATAGATAGGGGCTGGCTGGAGTGCGTCACCAGCGGTCAGGCATGTTCATTTATAAAATGTATTTACTTGTTATACATAAAATAGTCATGGTCAAAAAATCTTTACCTTCTTCTCTTTCATAACATTTTCGAATAAATAGGCCACGATCATCTCAGTTTAATTTGTAGTAAACGATTAATCCCACTTTTTGTGTGTTCGTCACGCGTAACGCAAAGTAAAACATACACATTCTACCATGCAGGAAGAATCACTCTTCTGAACCACATCCAACAAACAGAGGAAAGATGCCGCATTCCATTAAATAAAAAATCAAATACAATAAATATTATTTGTAAAAAATTGTGCTAACTGATGATTTCATAAATTTAAAGAAAAAGTACTTTTAATTCCTAGGATGTAAACTCGCGCTTTACACCCGTAAAGGTACCCTATAATGACACGCTCTTTAAGCAAGAGATGTGAAAAAGTATTATAGGTATTTCCAAGTAGATTATCATTTATTTCAATGTCCATAACGTCTACAAACTTTATGAAGGAACGTAAAGAAGGACTGCCATCAATATCATCCAACATGAAATAAATTTTCTTTACTTAAGTCTTGATGCATACGAATGGCCCAAGTCGATCAGTCACACGTCGTAGTGCCAAAACGTTTAAGTCCGAACGATCAATATTGTTGAATAATAAAGGAATATAGAGCTGCAACGGTACTTTTACGCCATGTAGTAAATAGCCTACCATATAGAACGAGGTCAGGTCATAGAACACTTAGACTTGAGGGTAGTTTCTAAAAAGCTACGAGGTTAGTGCCTGGGGAAATATCATCTCTCTAGGCACTAGTTGTGACGAGCAATAGCTATACATGGGATACACGAGAGATTAAAGCATCCTTTTACCAAAACCTGCCGAAAGATGGCCATGGCAATGGCACAGCATGTTATTGAAAAAAGTATAAATGAAGTAGTCATGTGTATATGATATAATGTTCATTAAACCCAATAAGTTAATATAAGTACATACAACAACGCCTTAGGGCTTACTAAAATCTCCATAAATAATAAAATAAACAATCCTTTTCTAGTATCAGGCATTCGTTGTAGGATAATATGAAGTTACTAAATTACTAAATAATAATCCTAAATTTCGACGATCTCTGTGGCGTGGTGGACGTAGGTCCTCCTGCGACGGAGGAGGTTGAGGGTAAGCAGAGATTGTGTTTTGGGTACTAAATAACTGATTTAAATTATACAATCCATCACAAAAAATAAATAATAGATAGATATTTTTTATTATACATAGAAAACGACCAGAACAGCCAAATCAAAATATCTGCAGATCGTACAAATATTTGTGGTCGTTTTCTATGTATAATAAAAAATATCTATCTATTATTTATTTTTCGTGATGGATTGTATAATTTAAATCAGTTATTTAGTACCCAAAACACAATCTCTGCTTCACTTGGGGCTAGATAATGCTGTGTGGATTGTCCAGCATTATAATTCATTATTTAAAGTCGGTATGCAAAATACATATTTGAGAGAATGACAAGTTATTGCACAATAACTTAACATTTACTAAAGTTTATCTTAAAAAAATCGACAATATTTATAAATAATTACCTACTTAAATTACTAATATTTTAAATTTCTGTTGTTTCATTTAGTTCTTTCAACAAGTTAACTAGTTTAGTTTGGTAGTTTTTTTGTCATCAAGCTAAAATAAAGTAAATAATATGCAAATAGATTTTTGCCTAAACTGTCTCATTAATATATTTTAGATTTTTTCTCTTCAAGAGTCGTATATCCTATTGTCCAAAATCAATCAGACGAGAACGTATAAATCTTAGCAAGGCTCCATAACAAGTTTGCATATGCATGGTGAATCTAAAATTGGCGTAATAGCTATCGATTATGTCATCGAACTCTGCAAAAAAGAATAGCAAGAGACTTACGATGTTTTAAGTAAAAATATGTAAAAAGTTCAAGTCTATCTGGCTTTAACTTTATGCTTAATTTTTCTCTACAATGTATATTTACATTTTATAACATTCTGAAATGTCTAGCTAGACAAACGCTAATTGAAGTTGACTAAACGAAAACATGATTATCGATAACAAAACAAATTGACTTCAAAACCCTGATTATAAATTTCATTTTCAACATTAAACCAACTTCTTAGCTAAAATCGAAACGCGTTTGGAGTTTGAGTAGAGGTTGAATCGTGGTCGAGGTACCACTAACGATATGGGGGACATGAGGGTTAGTAAATGAATATTCGCTAAGGCGTTTAGAAGGACCGCTCAGCCTTCACTAGGGACCGCACTTCATGCAAGCCGATGAAGCCATATTACCACCTTTACAAGTACATGCAAGAAGTAGCTTCTTTTAAAGTATTACGAAGTCGGTTTGAAAAATAAAGGGGTCATCGCATTAAACCGCTTTCTTTATTAACTTATTGTTCACCGTAACCACAATACATTTTTAAGGTTTCAATATTTATAGAAGAAAGGATCTAAAATCTGCTAGTAATCTACATACCTATGTATATTGTGTTTAAGAATCGACAACAAGAGTGTTAAGTTGAAGTTAAGTACCGCGGGCTTGTGTATCTAATTAGCAGAATAGGTAGTATTTACAGTTGTCGAAGGTCATTGAAATTTTAGTTTTCTACTGTAAAAATATTAAACCATCTTCATAATTTGATAACTCATTCATTTCACAATTACTTTTAATTACTTGACACTGGCAGAAAAGCATCCAACCAGACACATCCATTAACAAAGAATCATCATCATCATTCCTTAAAACAATTGCTTAAAAACATGTGTTAGGAGTCAGTTAACCACATAATAGATGCCAATGTTTGCAAAGTGCCAAAGGGTTTTGAAACAATGATCGATAGGTAGCGAGTAGAACGTACCTAATAATACATAATAATATGTTATGAATTAGTGGGCCTTGCTACCACGGTAGTGGGGAGTATATACAAAAGTCGGTGTCTAGCGCTGATCGGTTCTTTGTTTTGTAAATTTGTCGCACGATCGGGGTTTCACCGCCGAAAGAGAGGTCAATGTCTGCTGTCCTTGCGGCAAGCCGTATAATCTGCCTGCTACACATTCGATAAAACTATATCCTACAGATTTATAGCAGAGAAATTACCATTTTTGTCAAACACACGAATAATACATGCGAAGGTTTGGATGTTTGTTGCCTTTTCACGGCAAAACTACATAACCGATCGGTCTGAAATTTGACTTAGATGTAATTCCAGATCTAGATTTATTTACAAAATCCCAAATTATATATATATATTTTTTTGCGGCTAGTATGAAATGTCGCGACGATTAATGTCTGTTATGTACATAAGTAGAAGTAGGGATCAAAAACGCAAGTTATGAGAATCGATCCCGTTACAAACGGAATTCCTAGTATGCGTAGAAACCCAATAAGCATTCTGCTTCTAACTAAACTATTGAAAACGCTAGCCTTTGATTTACCGAAGGATTATACAATACAATTATTATATTATCAGCCCGAAGCACCTGCTACTTAACTAGTAGCTTCGTAAGATATAAGTAAATTATGGAGTATTTCGTATCAATAAATTAAATAACTTTAATAAAAAGAAAACTACAATTTGTTATCTTAACTGCATAGCTTACCAAATTAGAACCAGTAGGTATTCACAATTGAAACGGTCGAGTTACAGACAATAATATATAGCTTAATAACAATAAAATTATTCTAAGCTCCGATAATTTTCAAAGCGAAGAAGTATCACCAGATAACAAGCTTGTGAAGAACAGGTCTGCTTTCTTTACGTCGCGACGTCGGTCGGGACTTAAATAGCTCGATTGGCAATACCAACTAACACTTTTTATATCGGACAATAGAATTCTCGAACCAGTTATCGTTACTAACACGGGCGGTCGCCGCCGCCGCCGCCGCCGCGCCGGTGACGGTCCGTTTTGTCATTATCAGTATCTTTCTCTTATCACTAGCTCTACCAATTTGTAAAACAACACTACCGTAAAATAGAAAGAAAATTCGTTTATTGATTCACTATGAAGTATGTACAACTTGTTACTATTAAGTATAAAATAATTACCAACATAACGAAATAAAAATTAACTACAAAAAAGCAACAAGTGACTCTACAAAGCGAACCAATGGTCCTTGGTCCTGTCTCAGCATAATGTTGCTCTACTTCTCCAGAAGAAGTAGAGCAACACGGTTTTGTAGAGGATTTCTGAAAGAAACTTTGGCATGTGTCAACACGGGAAGAAGAGGAGCAATTTCAAAGCCTGGTTTTGTTTCATATTTACTTTTATTACTATTTATTTTACTTATTTTCTATTAGGTAGAATAACTCATATATACCTCATAAATAGGTAAGGTACACACAGATTCACTGCGTAACATGTCTCCCCCAAATAAGGTGGGTTTGTCATAATTACCAAGCTTAAATACACGCAAAAATACAAAGAAATAAGCTATTACCATTTCCTCATCGCTGACAGGTTCCTTAAGGTGGCTCTTACGACTTCCTCGGCCTTAGTAGAAGGTCTATTCTTACGCGAGCGCGGAATGATTTACTATGTGTTTAAACAATCCTTGTTTGTGTCCAGTGGGCACACGCATGTCATCCTATCCCGCGCACTCTCCTAGTGAAACCGGACACATCACAGCCTTTCTAATCTTTTGTTAATTCATTAGGAAAGCTCAAGGCGAATTTTAATTGCAAAATAGATGGATGCAAGACAAATACGATAAAGGTGGCTACTTACTCGTTTATTCAAATGATTCGTAGATAGCTCCTTTCTGTTGATTTCACTACATTTTGTTAGAAATTTATTGCATTTTTATGTTGTTTTCCTTTTACTTTATTCTTGATTTTGGATAATTTAGCGATTTATTTTATGAAAGTCTAACTTTGGTTCGACCGAGTGAAGAATTTCTGCACGTTTTTTACATTTAGTATGAACCTTTTGATCCTATTAAAAAACTACAACGAAATGGTCAAATCAAATAGATATTATGACCCGTAAAAGAGAAACTATTCGGATAATTCCAAAAGCTTATATGTATAGGTAATACTAAGGGAGCTACCATGAAACCCAACGCTCCACCAAAACAAACGATGTTCGAAATAGATCGCGTAGGTACTAACTTCTACGAATTCCGAGCCTGGTCCGGTCACCCACGCCTCGTGTTATTTTCCCACGTTGCCTATTTGCGCATAGGCATCCAGTCCTGTATCTCTCAGGCCCGGTGTTGCTACATTTTAGTTGGATTAAGAAGTAGATACGAGGGAAAATAAGCAGTAGATAGGTACGGGGCTAAGTCGCATTGCGGACTAATTATTTCATCTAGTGCTAAGCAAATATTTAACGTCGTCTTTAACGTAACAAATATTTTAAATTTGTTCTGAATTTTCGGTAGAAAACAAATACATATATAGCCTTTTGTGATAAAGACAACAATTTAATTCCCAGAGCAATTGGCAGCACTGCCTTGTTACTGTGGCTAGTTGGTCATGTGGCCGACTTTGGCCTGGAATAAGGCCAGGCTAAATACTTGTTCAACGGGCAGTTCTTTCAAAAGAATATCTAAAACACAACTTAGATATTTAAATAACACCTACAAGAGAAATTCACACAATATCATTTGGCCCCAAACAAACCCGAGCTTGTTGTCCCCTTTCATAAATGTTTGGACATCTCTCTAGGTATTTCATTCCCTAGCGAGAGTTAATCTGTTAACTTTTTTTGTAATAAATAAGTATGACTGTATTATGGGTAGGTTGCTCTGCTTAGGTTGGGGTGAGTTGATGCCTTGCCAAAGGGAAAACACTGGATGACCAATGGGAACTAGTAAAAGACCACAAATAGCTTGTAATTACTTTACCCCCTAGTTCTTTTAAAACAGTCGGTCATGGGAATGGACTTTATAATAAATATATGTATAATAAAGGGAACATTGGTAATATAAGGACTAATAACAGCGATTATTATTAAAAAACAACTTAACCACATCTGATAGCCAGATCTAGCGCAGATTTCATTATATTATTTATGCGTTGTAGGTTCTCTTTATTTGGCTTCAACTTGTTATAAAATATTTTCGAACGACGAAAATAAACAAGAGTGGAGTACCTCTACCTACGTTCTATGTCTGGCTGGTTGTATGTATGTTTTAATGAAATACAAAAATATAATTTTTGGTAAAATCAAACGGATGTGGACGATTCTTTTGCTTGTTGTATAAAGGATGATCCCGAGGTGGCCCCACAAAAATGGATCACGCAAAACATAAAAAATTGAGAGATTTAAAGACGACAATTTCTTAAATGTATGCTCGTGTGTTACTCTGCGAATTGAGGACCGATTTCGATATTTCTTTATATATTATATTACACATAATGTTTGACATATAAGAATATTCTTATGAATAAGAAACTGAACTGATCTGAACCTCCATTATTAAATGACAGCCATTTTGTTTGTGTGACTCCTCTGCTTATACTGAATCAGCTATAGGTAGCTTAAATTAGCTAGCCATTGAAGAGTCCTTGATAAACAAAGAAGTCTCACCCCAAAGTCTCCGTTAGAGGTCACCAGATTCCCTATAAATTATTATTATACCCACCTATGTATAATAACCCCTCTGACAAACTGAGTAGAAACAATAGAAGAGCGTGTTTGAGGCATCCTGAACGTAACGGTGCGGGCTATAAGCGGAATGAGTCAATAGTCATTACATTACCTTACCTACTATACGAGTACGATGGTATTGTACATATTTTCGGGGTGTTTTGCAAGTAGCAACAAACAGACAGTACAGTATTTTTTTCCAGGGTATATGGATCGTCTAAAATACTTGTATTAAATAACAAATCATCTACCTCGCTCACAACAAAATAAATCCATTCAAATAACGACTATAAGCCGTTAAGTGGGACAAAATGGGTTCCTACAAGATTCAAGCCATGCTGGAACGTTGTGTGTGGTTCGCGAGCTGTCATCATCTGTCATCAATATAAAATTAATCAAACCCACGACGGATAATTAGTATTTAATAGAAAAAGTAAGAAATAATCATGCAATCCCAACTCAAAGGAAATTAAAAGACAAATTGTGTTGACAAAAACAGCTTACAAAATTTTTTCAACTTCCTAAAAAAAATGTTTTGCGTTTCTTCAAACTTTTTAGAGATTTTCTGCGTTACTTACTGCTTGATATTATACACCTGGTTGAGTCTTATTTGAATGTCTTCGGGATCTTTGAGAGTTTCTGTCCTATTCACTGAGTGTGCCTGAGGTTCTGGTTCACCAGCAGACCACCAACTGCATATATACTCCTACGAGGACTAGGTAATCACTAAACACTCTAATAAGAGTCCAAACACGGTATATAGGACTGTAGATACAAATACTAATTGATTACATTGATTGCAGCGCCCTCTGGTGAGTTAACACCATAACAATTTAGCTAAGAGCCATTGCCAACAAACTCCACACCTTTTGCAGAAAGTTGTGTCTAAATGGATCAAACCGTTTTTCTTGAAATAAATGGTAAAATTGGATTTCATTAAAGCGTTGATTCCAGCGCCCCTGGTGAGTAAACACCGTATGCTTCTTTTAGCCAGGCTTAGAAGCATTGGCAATCAAACTCATGCATTTTACAGCCTGGTGAGTAAACAAAACACCATACACTTTAGCTACGAACCACCGCCAATCAACCCCACACTTTAACAGAAAACCATGGCCAATAAATTCCCCCGTATTCGAAACTTCTTTCACGTCTTCGAAACGTTTTGAATTAGGCCATACCATGCCATACGCCAAATAGACACCGTGTATATATAATATATACCTACGACAGAACCGTTGTATATAAACAAACGAGGTCTTACAACAACGTAAAGGATATTGCGTCAAAACGATGAAGCTTCGCTCGGACTATCTGTTGGAATAATTAGGCAGATTACGCAAAAGTAGCTGAAACAGAACCTGATAAAGATCTCACCACGGTAATAAATGTAATAATAGTGAGCAGTTAAATTCTAATTAGCAGAGTGGTGCAACACTGTGAGGGAGCCTTCTTGGACGGTATCCTACTCAGCAGATCATGAGGGTGAGGTAGCTAGTGCAGTACTTAATTGATTTATTTGATTTCTTACTGAATTGTTCTAAATTTCTAATAGATAATCAATCAATTATTAAATAGTAAATAAAACTTAAAACAAAAGTTCCTTAGTTTTAATTACTTACGCAAAAATATATTTTAAAAACTCATCAAAAAATGACTACTAGCTAATTTCCTATGTATAACAATAGCATAATATAAATGATAATAAGCTTAAGAATATTAAATACGTTCTCATTTAAATGATTTTTTTAAACTAAACTGAACTGAATCACTAAAACTTTCGCATAATTCGTCAAAATGTTTTATTAATGTTTATAAATGATCTTTGTAAATGATAGTCAACAAGTTCCTGAGTCGATTTGTGCCAGCGACTCAGCTGAGTTGAGCTTTGATGGAGTGCTTCTTACGAACTTCACAGTTATCGGGTAATCTCTTTTTGTCCATCTTTGCAAATGAAACCTCCTTTTGACCTATACAGGGCAAAACGAGGTTGCAATAGCGAGGTTAATATGTAAGCAGGTTACGGGTGTTGTAGGTAACTGTCTACTTATATAATTCTGGACGAAGGTCCGCCTGCGACTCAGGAGGTTGCGGGTTCGATTCACGCCTTTGGACAATGTGTGTACGTTCTGCAGATATTTGTTCCGGGTGTTCTGGTCGTTATAGTAAAACATATGTATATAAAATTGCTAAACTGTTGAAAAAACTTCAAGAATACATGAATATGCAAAGAAAAGAAATGAGGAAAATTAAAGAAAACTTAATTAATAAATAACAACATAAAGGAATAATTCAAGACTAGAAAACAAGAAAGAAAAATAAACATTTAGGCAGAAACAATTCTATAGAACAATTCCAATCTAGATGAGAAAGCTTCGATAGCGCCTGCTAACTTGACTGTAACGACATCTATTGGTGAATATAGCAAATAGGGTGGTAGAGTTAGGGAGACCTGCGCAAGACTGCAGGCAGATGCTGGATGCGTCAAGCTGAAGACAGGGCGCTATGGCGCTTATTGGGGGAGGCCTATGTCCAGCTGTGGACTAACATAGGCTGATGATAATGATACCATGTTGAATCGATCGGTATTTAACTCAGAGTGTTCTGGGTCCCAGAAGTGCAGCAGTGGCCCAGGTCCATTCCCTCGATCCATCGAATGAATGGAATGCCTACCAGAGGAAATAAAGCAGCTGCTAGACAACTATAAAATGACAAAGCATTGTGATGTATCGCTGACAAGCTATTGTTCCTCGGTTCTCATGAAACGTCTTTTTTCGCGGCAAACCGGTAATCGTCAGGTTTTGCGGACGTTCCGCGAAAAATGTCATTATGCATAGAGCGGTAGACAAGTGCTCGGGAATAGGATTCGCTAACGAAAGTGCATACGAATAATTAGGCGTCTTTTTAATAACTAACAGACTGCTCGAGTCGTGATTATCAAAAAAAACAGGTTGTTTTTAAAACTGGACGGTATAAATACTTATCCTTGGGTATATTTTTATTTATCATTTTTTATATGACCACCTCGAAGTCATTTTATATTCAAATAGCTACGCCACTTGGCCTCGCCCTGGTGGAAACCTTTGTTACAAATAATTTATAAGCCTTCCTCTTGAATAACACTATCTATTAAATATCCGTTGCGTAGTTACAAAGATCTAAGCATACATTAGGGAAGGGACAAACGGACAGAGGGAATCAATCAATCAAATCATTTATTTGCTGTAATGCAGGTACAAAAGTTCTTAATTAAAAATGGTATTTCCAATACATTACTACCTCATAGAGGCGTGCAAAATTAAGATAGCATGCAAAAAGGGAAGCGACTTTGTTTTATAAACTGTGGTGAAAACGAAAGAATTTTAAAAATCGGTCCGGAATACTCAAACCGTGTCTATAGCGGCTATACCATTGTCATAATGAAGCGATTTGTTTGATTGAATAGGGCCGCTTGACACTTGTCTACGTCCGTGCATTTATTGTATAGTAGCATACCTAAAGCCGGGACAGTGTGCATGTCACTTACGGGACTTCATCTCAAATGGGAAGCAGTTTCATTGTAACTCAGCAGCATGCCCATTTTGTACCTTGTATCTATGACAATAAAGTTTATAATGGAAGGTTTTGAACATTGTTATTCACGCTTCAACGATCACAGGCGTAGCTATAGCCAGTTATATTAGACAACTACGTATGTAGTTAGTAGGTACCAACTGTTTGGTATGTGATACGAAAATTATTACAACTACAATTAGCCTGGATTCCCACGGCTGGGCAAAGGCGACCCCCTGTGAACTAATAAACAGTTATAAGGGTACATTGTATACAATTTTGTAATTGTATCCGCGCTAAAACGTATCATATAATGAAATAATGAAATAAATGATATATCGATCGATCACAATATAACCAATAGGTATAATAAAACAAAATTTGACACAAATGTCCTCCGATTATTTCGCAAGGCGCAGGGCGCTTTACATGTATGAGTGTTTTGTTTTTGGAGTTTTATTATCATTATTGTATTGAATCTAGTAATAATTAAGAAAATCTTTATATTATGATCTAGAATTAATTTTAATAGTGTTTAATTCTTTTCGCGCTGACTACTGTAGGTAGCTATTTTCTTTATTGATTTGTTATAAAACTACAAAAAATGTTGTTAAATTAAATATTGAATCGTGTAGATCAAATACTCGTTATAATAGTGATTCGTTTCATTACCTATATTTGATTAGTGCTTTTAGAGAAATCTTTAACTTTGTACACTTCCTCTATCTGTTCCATCGCCTCTCCTATAATACCCTCAGGTTTGCTGGAAGAAAACTCTTATTCAAGGTTTAGCTCGCCTATGTACGTACATATCGAGTTTAATTATTTCTATGTATTGTCACTGCATATGTAGTATAAAACAAAGTATCTGCCCGCTGTCTGTCTGTCCCTATGTATGCTTAGATCTTTAAAACTACGTAACGTATTTTGAACCGGTTTTTTTAATAACTACATAGAATTCAAGAAGAATGTTTATAAATGACTTAAATTACTTGACACATAGATTTCCACGCAGGCAAAGCAGCGGGGCGCAGCTAGTTGTGTTTCCTTTTAATTCTTTATTATACGAATTAAAAGGAAACAGTGAGTACAGAATTTTGCAATATTTCACTGAGTCCTAATACAAAAGGGTTAGTTATAGAAAACTATTTATGTACATTATTTGATAAATACAATTTTTATGTCAATATGGGTAGGAAATATCAGATTTCGCGTCGTCGACGTCACGTCTAGTCTAGTGAAGAGTGAACCTGCGACCTTGTCGGGAACGACTGACTGGTGGTGGAAGGTATAAAAGACGGCGTTTAGAAAATAATGCTGTATTGTACTTACTACTTACCTACCGGTATCCGTAAACTATTGGTGATTTTTCTCATAAGACCAATTTCGCTTATTCTTTTTTTGTTGTGTTTGTTATTGTGAGGAGAAGGTTCTTATGAAAAAATTAAGAAAATTGCGCGAAAAATTTTAATATTTTAGAATACTTAACCACCATATTAAATTATTTCTAATGTAACCATAGACGCTTTTACAATTCAAACTTTTTTGATGTAACCTTATGACGTTTGACATAACATTGACAGAATGCTCAATATTCATAGTTAAGACAGGACAACGTCTGTCGGGTCCGCTAGTAACCTATAAAAACCGACTCAGTAAATACTTTTTCACGTTTTGTGATTCATTTTTTTGCCGGAGGGAAACCACATCCTTTGAATACTTCCGGAATTAGGAGGGATCGGATTTTTCAAAAAATTACTTTCTTGACTTCACATAATATATTAGTATAAAACAAAGTAACTCGCTACCCGCTGCCTGTATGTATGCTTAGATCTTTAAAACTACGCAACAGATTTTGATGCGGTTTTTTATAGATTGATTCAAAAAGTTTATAAACCATTTGACACATAGATTACCACGCGGGAAAAGCCGCGAGGCGCATCTACGAGTAGTTAGCAATAAGAACAATAGAAATGAAACGCCCCTAACTTGCACCACGGCGGCGGCGGCGGCGTACAGTCACGGTCAATCTAGTTAGCACTTAGCGCAAACAGTACACGTGGAGTGACGTTAATCAAATCCCTTTTACCGTAGGTACAGGTAAGGTGAGAAGGCTTAACAATTAGCAAGTCTTTTTTTACGTGAATTCGATGAGCGTGTGTTCGGTCTGGCAAGAGGGTGTAAGGGGGGCTCCAACATCTCGTCTCCAAAGCCAACCTGCACGTGGTACACCCTGCTAGATAACGAACTCGGCTCTTGTGAAAATATCAAACCATCTTCATCATTTGACAACTCATTAATTTAACAATTACTTTCCGTTACTTGAAACTGAAAGAAAAGCGTCCAACTAGACACAGTTGCCGTGGACTCTCCAGCTTTATTTACTAATTTATTTAGATTGCTAATTAGAAGCATAAGAAAATGTAAGCGCCTTAAATTGCATGAAAGATGATAGGTACATACATTAGGTACACTCGCGAATACAGTTGTTTAGCAGACCTTCAATTGATTTGATCAAAGGTAAGAACGCAAGCGATGTAGTTACATCACCCTATAAAATAGTAAGATGACGTCAGCTGTCCGGAAGTATTATTATACTACAGAAAGCTATGTACTAAGTTTGCATTCCAAGTCGGGCCTTAGTGAGCTGTGGGGATTCTGGTCACGCAAGGAAGGCCTTAGTTGAGGCTAAGACCCTGCTTTACGTCATTTGTTCCAACTAACACCCCCGGCCAAGTGCGATTCGGACTCGCGCACGAAGGGTTCCGTACCATTATCCATAAAATCGCAAAAAATCATGTCTGTTGTAAGGGAGTCTCTCTTAAATATTTGTTTTATTTTCATTTAATTATTTATTTTTAAAGTGAATATATAACTAAATGTTCTGTGAATATTTCAAACGTCTAAATGTTACCGTTATCAAAATCGAGCAAAAAAATCACGTTTGTTGTATAAGAGCACCCTCAAATATTTATTTTATTATGTTTTTAGTACCTATTTGTTATCGTAGCGGCAACAGAAATACATCATCTTTAAAAATTTCAACTGTCTAACCATCACGGTTCATGAGATACAGACTGGTGACAGACAGAAACACGGACGGACAGCGGAGTCTTAATAATAAGCTCCCGTTTTACCCTTTAGGAACCCTAAAAAAGGATCCGTTGAATGTACCAACACTGCTACCACACAGCACAAACAGCATTTAAATATGAGACTAAAGACGTAAACATAATGATACATTTTACAGTGACAGCGTGTATATTGCGTTATAACAGTAAATAGTATCATTAGGTCTCGTGAGAAGAATGCCAAACCGCGGACCTCAATTATAATTTGTTTGGTTCTTCTACAAAAGTGATATAAAGCTAAGACAGCTGCTTGAGATAGAATAATAATATAACCAAATCCAAAACTATGAAAACAGATAATAACATAACTCTAGTACCTACCTACCTGGCTAAATTCAATTCGTGAATATTTATACCTACTGATTGTAAAAGGGAAAGAGTAACTACATCATTTTAGCGACTAATATTTTAATTTAGAAAACTTCGAGCTAACCTTTTATACGAGAAGAGAAGAGATACGAAGGCTACTGGGGCTCGTCTTTGATCACCAATACGACATAGGTGATCGAAGGAGTTCATATTCGTTATTCCTTTTGAATAATATTGTACGAAATCGTCAAAAGTTTTAATTAAATCAACCAATAATATTGAATTGGCCTCAAATGCTCGCATTGATATAATGTGTATTTAAAGTATGCTAAATACATATCATTGTCTTTGCTATACATTAAATACCATACATTGTTTTTAGTGAAGACATAACATTCTGGTCTACCTACTCTTTAGAATCATAAACAAAATATATCAAACACTATTACTTTCTATTACTGCTTTACTTTGCATGTGTAGGTTAGGTACCTAATTTCTGGCTAATACATTATTATTAATCTATTTCAATAATTATATCCGTCAAAAAGCCAACGAAACATTAGTATGTACCTATAACGTTTCGTTGCCTTTTAGACGGATAGCGTACTGTTGGATTCATATTGATTTTTAGATTGACATTGGCTAATAAACAATATGGCATCTGTAACTGTAAGAAGCCATTTTGAATTCCCAAATAAAGTCTACGCAGTCGGCATTTAAGTTTTTTCTATAAATAACCGGTTTTATCATTTTCACGAGTTGTATAACGTGATATTTTCGATGTTTTTACAGTTTTGTACGATATGACGGACGGGCCAGGCGCTTAGCATAGTGAAAGGTTGGTTCTATTGTGCAATGTTGGTAATCTAGAATGATATCATTGTGGCCAGAGATGAGCCTCGGACAACGTTTAGACTGTCTCGGAAGGTCTTGCAGCTTCTCAAGGACATGAACTCGGTTTTCGATACCCTTTGATACATTATACGTGTGAGGTACATACCTCACACATAAATTAACATCAAATGAATATAAACAGAATTATCTATAGGTACGGAATAAAATGGTTTTCATGTATTTACCTAATAAAAACGAGTCTAGAACTAAGACTTCTGCTCGGCTCGCAATAAGTCGAATACTCCCACTAGTTTTTATACTAGTGTATAAAAAACCTCTTTTTTTGTAGAAACTTTAGTTGAGTGAATCGTGTTTACGACTCCTCCAGTAATATACATAACATAGACATATTCCCGTCCTTTTGATGCTCATCAAAAATTAATTTAAAAACTACGTTTTTTTGCTTTATGATTGATTTTCCTATATTCTGTAATCTGTGTTTTTCGTACAGGCTAAACGTGGGTTTATTTATGTAGACTCACTTTAAAGCAAAAAAGTATGAGTCAAGAATGGCCCGTGCTGACCTTGGACTACCTGGAAATAGGATGTCTGTATTGTCTGTCACACTTCCCCAACGCACTGGAATTACAATCTTAAAGTTCTTGAGGAAAGCTTTGTTCAGTAATGGGTTTCATTAAAAAAAATGTCCAAGACAAATCTACAAGTATAATATAATTTTGGAATACTTATTAAATGCACGGATCCCCAACACGCATGCTTAGCGTGGAGATTATGAACATTACCCCATGATATAAAAGCCGATAAGGCACTTATCAGGGGAAGGCTTGTGTCCAGCAGTGGACCAATATAGGCTGTTGAGGATTAAATGCGCCAACTTCAGAATGAATACTTTCCCATTATTTTTGAATGCCAAGTTAGTTGGACAAACATCGACTTATTCTGCTAAGCTGGAGCAATAATTTAAGTACAAAAAATAAACATTATTCAGAATTAAAATATACTTTAAAAACAAAATAAACATTATAATTTATAGTGACAGGAGTAACTTTCTGGATTTCATTAAATCGCTGTAAGTACAAAAAAATGCACTTAACTCAGATTTTTTTATTTTTTCTGATAACTACTCTGACTTGGCCTACTTCCCGTATCTTCTAGAGTAGCGAGTCTACGCTATTAACTTCTAGAGTAGAGTATTCCGGCCAAGAACTAATTAACGGCAAATTTGTTATCCCAGTTAAACGCGTGCTAGGCCGCGAGCGGAAACTAGAAAATCTTCCCATGAAACATCCAAAAGCATCTGTTAAAAACGTTGTTGAATCAGAGATCTAGTTTAGCGAAACAGCTGATCTCATTTCCGAGCCGCATCCAGCAGCGTCCCGTCTTGGTTTCACAACCGACGGCGGCGGCGGCGGCCTGCCCTTGCGCAAGCGTTCGCCATCAGAATAGAATACCGACTAATGACGGCGCGCCTGTCAAAATAATGAAACTTGTCACAAGCAGAATGCACTCGGTGCAATGATCGATGCTGCACTCTAAGCCAAAGAGATTATGATGAAGCTGGCACTAAACTAGTAAAAAGTAGTAGTTCAAAACTTAGAATAAAGGTATAAAGGGCGTCCTTATCGCTGAGAACTATTCCAGAAAACCTAAGGATAGACAGGAACTGAAGGAACAATATAGACGGTGGCACTTTAATAAAGTATTTGAAAAAGAAAACAAATACACTACATACCTACATTACAAACAAATACACTACATACCTACATTACAAACATTAAAATAAACTTACATAGACATAAGATAAGGCTATCAATCTTTTTATGTGGTTAAATAATGCATAAATCATCATCATCAGCCTATATCAGTCCACTGCTGGACATAGGCCTCCCCCAATGAGCGCCATAGCGCCCTGTCTTCTGCTTGCCGCATCCAGCATCTACCTGCAGTCTTTCGCAGGTCGTCATCCCACCTGATCGGAGGACGTCCTACATTACGTTTACCGAGTCGCGGTCTCCACTCAAGAAGTATTCGTTACGAATCCTATCCTTCATAGAAACTCCAAGCATAGCTCTTTCCATAGCTCGCTGAGCGACTCAAGGCTTTTCAAGCATTGCGGTATGGATGACGAGAAGACTTGACGTAGTCTACGTCTACGTCCTCCTTTTGGCCTCCTTCTCGAAACTATTTTTACCCAACTGCAGAATCTGCCCAAGGTAAGTGTACTCGGAAACAGTTTCGAGAAGGTGACAGTGTACGACCACCGGCCTTGGATCAATGTGACCATTGATCATGACTTGGTTTTATCCAGATTCATGGCAAGACCGATAACATCGGGAGGCTGAAGCTAGGCCGTCCAGCATCCGGTTCAGTTCCTCAAGCGACTCCGCCATTAAGACTATGTCATCAACGAATCGCAGGTGTGAGATGTACTCGCCGTTTATATTCATGCCCTTTCCTTTCCAGTCCAGCAACCTAAACATATCTTCCAATGCGCACGTGAACAGTTTCGGGGATATGACATCCCCCTGCCTCACTCCTCTGCGCAATTGGATGGGTTTAGACTGCTGGCCCTGTACTGGGACACTCATGGTGACGGCGTCGTAGAGACATCTCAGCACCTGGATATAACGATAGTCTACTTGGCATCGCTGTAAGGAATCCAGAACAGCCCAGGTTTCGACGGAGTCAAATGCCTTCTCATAGTCCACAAAAGCCAGACACAATAATTGCATATATAAATATATATTATGTATATCAGTCGTCTAGTAATAATTATAGACGCTCTGCTGAGCTTGGGGCTATATGATGCTGTGTGGATGGTCCAGCATTATATATTATTTACTTATTTATAAATTGTCAGCCAGCAGGCCAAAGATAAATCTGCATGATTGTACCAGTTCTGTGTATAACAAAATTATATGTATACTGTTCGCACTGAAGTTCGTACGGTTTTAGTACGGATCCCTAACTTTTTAAAAATATAATATTGCCTATGTTCACCGTGGATAGTGTAGCTTCCCAACGGTTAAAGAATTTTTCAAATCGGTCCAGTAGTTTCGGAGCCTATTCATTCCAAACAAACAAAAAATCAAACCTTTCCTCTTTATAATATTAGTATAGATCTCCAAAGACATCTGAAGTCTGATCTGAACTCACATTGTCATACCGTGGGAATGGCTCAGTAATTATGGCTAAACGAAACTTTGACGAGTCACGAAAACATCTCCATGATTTAGACAGATTGTAGATCCACCCGTGGCTCTCGCTGTCACGTCGCGTCGTCGTAATATAAGAATATACTCATGAACACATCACACTAATAACTACATAGTATAAAACAAAGTCGCTTGTCGCACTGTCTGTCTGTCCCTATTTATGCTTAGATCTTTAAAACTACGCAAGGGATTGCGAATACGGTTTTTTTAGTGAATCAAGAGGAAGGGTTATAATTATAAATAATTTCATAGATTTCCACGCGGGCGATGCCGCGGAGCGCTGCTGGTCCTAAATAAATGCGAAAGTGTGTTTGTTTGTCATTCCTTCACGCTCTTACCTATAAGCAACCAATCAACTTGATTTTTGGCATAGATTTAGTTGAAAGTATGGACAGTATAATAGGTAGACTACTTGTTGTCGCTGTAAAACATCAAATTGTCCTGGGAGACTTACAGGACTATTTGTATTTTAAATACAAAAGTATTTTTGAAAATCGCTCAAGATAATTTTGTATTATGTTCTGTTAACCTATTAGTACCTTAGGAATGGCTTTAGTATAATATAGGACGACCTCTGTGGTGCGGTGAGCGAAAGTCCGTCTGCGACGCAAGAAGTTCCGATTCCCGCCTCGGGACAATCGTGTGTACGATTTGCAGATATTTGTCCTGGGTAAAGATGGGTTTATCGGGCGTATTGAGTAAATGTCCAATAAATGTCCAATCACAGGGCAGATATTGTGATTGTGTTATCATGTTATTGCTTTTATAACTTACCTAAAAATGTTTTTTTAACATAGCTAAAAATAATGTGTAGGCTGAGGAAAAGTAAGTAGGACGTACCTATGATAAAGTAAATAAAAGTGAGTTTTCGTTTGTCTGTATTTGTTTGTGCTAGCCTAAGTATATGAAATAGGTACGTCCTAAGTACTTACTTTTCCTCAGTCTACAAATTTTTTTTTGGTATGTTATTTTTTTTGTAAGTTATAAAAGCAATTACTACATGGATAACACAAATTATAATATCTGCCCTGTGATTGGACATTTAAAGGGAATAACAAAAAATATATTGGGCATTTACTCAATATGGCCGATAAATGCCCGCCATAAACCCATGTCTAGTTCCGGGCGTTCTGGTTGTTATCTATTATGTATATAATAAAAATATCTATCTATGTAATGTATTGTATTAAGTATATCAGTCAGCTGGTACCCATAACACAAGCTCTGCTTAGCTTGGGGCTAGATGATGCTGTGTGGATTGTCCTGCATTATTTATTTATATATTACTAGCTGCGCCTTCCGGTTTCACCCGCGTGGTGAGATAGATATTTTGGATAATATTCAATACATATATCTTTATAAATTGTAGCCTATGTACTTTCAAACTTTCGCGTTTATAATATTAGTAGGACTAGCTGTATGTAAAATCTCATTGGCTGCGCCCCGCGGTTTCACCCGCGTGGTGATAGATATTTTGGATAATATACAATATATCTTTATAAATTATAGCCTATATGTTATTCTGATATGTAAGCTATATTACTGTGAAGTTTCATCAAAATCCATTCGGTATTTTTTGCGTGAAAGAGTAACAAACATACTTACATACATCCTCACACTTTCGCGTTTATAATATTAGTAGGATTTATCTAAGTCGATAGTCTTGCGGTGTACAATGTGAAAGGGGTCTGAGGAGCAGACCTTGAGTCGTTGTTACGCAATCGTTCTTGCGCCTGACTCCGTGGTCATGGGCCACGGCGGCGGCGGCGCGGCTGCCGGTGCGGCGGAGCGGCGGCGCGCGGCAGCGTTGTGAATCGCAGGCGCGTGCGCATCGGACAATGACCTCGATATATCTTCATTATCATCATTGTCCACATGTCCAGTGTCCACCCTTTAGTAACCAACAATAATAAACTAGCTGTTTCCCGCTGTTTCACCCGCGTTAAATTAGAATTTCACATTTCTAAAATTATGTTTAATATAGCCTATGTTCATCGGGGATAGTGTAGCTTCCCAACGGTGAAATAATTTCTCAAATCTGTCCAGTAGTGTCAGAGTCTATTAAATACAAACAAACAAAAAATCAAACCTTTCTTTATAATATTAGTATAGTACAATTCAGAGCGCATTTTCTAGCCCCAAGCTAAGCACTAAGCAGAGCTTGTGTTATGGGTACCACATAAAAATAACTGATATACATAATATAGATAGATATTTTTTATGATACATACATACATAACGACCACGTAATACATAGCACAAAATACTTCGAGTTGATACTGTTGTTTTAGGAGAGCTAACCTAAATTTTAGATTTATAAATTTTCTATCTTAGGTTGATCTGTAAATACATAATAATGTAATGTATGGTATGTATTCTCTACAGATCCTATAAAATCTTAAATTAGAACCAGCCTTTACTTTACATCTAACCTAAAGGCACAAAACACCTTTATGTAATCCCACTAATATTATAAACGCGAAAGTTTGTGAGGATGTATATACTAAGTATGTTTGTTGCTCTTTCACGCAAAAACTACTGAATGGATTTTGATGAAACTTCACAATAATATAGCTTACATATCAAAATAACACAAAGGCTACAATTCATAAAGATATATTGTATATTATCAAAAATATCTATCACCACGCGGGTAAAACCGCGGGGCGCAGCTAGTATTCAAATAAAACTTTATTCGAGTTTGTCTGCCTGTGGTACACTATTCTTCAAGTGTTACCAGAATGTCAATCACACAAATTATAGACGCCATCTTCAATTGAAACTTGATTATGATCAATTCCAAACGCACGACAATGATTAAACGTGCATATTGTATGTTATCAACTGTCTGGTGAGTGGTATTGTATGTTATCAACTGTCTGGTGAGTGGTATTGTATGTTATCAACTGTCTGGCGAGTGGTATTGTTTATACATTTCCACCGTGGGCAGGTGTACACATGTCACACTTGGTTCTTTTAGCTTTCAAATTATACTACAATTTTATTATATACCTAGGTAACACACATTTTATTCGCACAATCCGGTGTTTCCTATGTCAAAATATAGGAAACACCGGATTGTGTTAAAGAAAAAGCAGACAGACATGCCTTCTTTAAAAGTTAAATAAAAGATTCATAGAAATTTATCACAGTAAAATAAATAATAAATTTGTGAGTTAAATGGAATACTAAACTAAAATAAATGTATAAGAATATTATAATAATGCAGCTGTATAGTATAAGGGCATTGTCAATAAAAAAAACTAAAATAAATAGAGGTATACATATAGCCTAAAAACAAAAGTAGTATACCTATTTGCCGGTTATTTGGTAGTAAACTCAAATTATGCGAAAATAATTTTGGTGATCCCTGACGAATTTTATGAGGTTTTCATCAAATGTTTAGAGCAAATGGTGAGCGCGGAACCGACACTGAATGATTCAGATTTGCACGTCTTTTATATCAGCATAAAAAGAAGGAAGATTCCTTTGTCGGGATGCTATCTATAGGATTTTTGCATAAATGTATATCTGAACTAATACAAATGTTTCACGCAAAAGGCTAGTTCTGCGTAAGTAGTACGATTGGACATTCAGTAAGAGGTCATCACCAACATTGCAACATGCGAACGAAGCCGCGGGGCGCAGCTAGTAATCCATAATTTACACAGAAAAATGCGGTCTATAGTTTCGCATCAATAGACCTGAGGAATGGCTTAACCACAACGTTAGAAGGTAATCCTCAAGGAAGTCGTGAAATTAACTGTACGTATGAGGTACCTAGCCTACTTGATATTCACGATAATGTAATTTACGTAAAACTCAGCCTTGAAGCAAATCACCAAATCAGTTTCGGTAGGTAGGTACCTACCTATACCAAGATAAACAAATTACGAGAATAGACAATGATGCAGACCGTATACTCAGCACCTTTGCAAATGTAGGGTACCGATTTATGTCGAAAATACCGTTAGGATTTCCATGCGATTAACAAAATCGCCTCGTTAGTGCCGGCTTTTAATACTTCTAACTAAACCACATCCCTCCGTAAAAACCTAATCAAAACATCTTGCACGCTTATCGTAGGCCAGGCGCGGAAACGTGCAACGCGCGCTTGCACGAACTATTTCAGACCAGTCAACGCGCAACGTGAATCCACACGACACATCGAATACATTTCGGAAACCGGTGTTGCGCGAATTCCAAAATCCGAACATATCAGTGATGTGTGAGTGATACACCTACGCATTTACAGTTGTTGGTGTGAAATGTGATTGGACTGTGATTTTAAAATTTAAATAGTGTTATAATGTTTGAACTGTGTAAAGTGAGTGAACACAGGGGGGACCGCTGCCCCCCCGTGGCCCGAGACCTAGGGGCAGTGTCTCTGGTGTGCCGCGTGCAGTACCTGAATGATCTAGATCCCTTCCAGGAGTACAGCCTCCGGGAGCCCATCCGGCCGCTGTACCACACCTTCAACACTACCATTCCGTTGTCGTATCAAATCGGCGCCGTCCACCGTCTATTGCAAGCTCCTCATCGGGTAAGTTTATAAATAAATAAATAGGTAAATGTTCAGTTTGTTAATAATAAAGCGTCATAGCGCCCTGTCTCATCCAGCATCTGCCTGCAGGCCTTCGCAGGTCGTCATCCCACCTAGCCGGAGGGCGTCCTACACTACGTTTACCGAGTACGTAGGTACTCTACCTATAGCTATTGTGTGCTGTACAGTAGGCAAGTACGCACTCGCAGTAATGAGATCGCTCTCGCAGTAAAGATTTGATACAAAGAATATTGAACATAAGGCCAATTAGAAGTATACAATGGCACAAATAACTAACAATACAAGGACACAAAACTACCTTATTAGCTAGACATGTATTTTGATGATGATGATTGTTGCGATTTCGAAGTTGAGGCCAAGCAGACTGCAGGGGACGTTGTTTCTGACTTTGTGGCGAAGATGATGACTTGATGATGACGGCGTTACGAGTTATACACTCACCACCGATAAAATTAATCTTGATGCGCTGATTCACATGCGTAACAATAACAGAATATAGGAAGAGGCATAATGAGCTAAATTTAGTATTGCATGCAACACGGAGACGAGAGTGTGCAAGAGAGAGACAAGAATTTGCGCTAAGAAGTATTATTTTTGATATTATCAAGGTAGATAGATAGAAAACAGTTTATTAAACAGTTATACCACACAAAACAGAAAACAATACAGAAATAAATAATAAAATAAAGAAAGAACAAAGTTATGAACTTTATCGCTGAGAGCGATCTTTGTTTTTCATCATAATTTGATTGCAGTGTTTGTAATAATTTACATTATTTGTTAAAAACTAACATAGAATTAAGAAAAATATACTACTAACATGATATGGACCTTATTTTAATTTTTAATTTTGCTGACCGAAATAAATTAATTTTATTTATTTATTTTTTGGATGGACTGGACATGAAGGAACAATATAGACGGTGAAATGAAAAGACACCACAGAATAAATTCGTCATAGTATTCGTCAGATAGCTATCCATGAAGAATAATGTTTGGAGTTGTTGGAATTGAGATACCACTATCCGGTTATTAGGTAACATCTTCTGGCCTAAGGCATCTAGGGGCTAAAAAAGCTGCAAGTGGAAGAAAGGACCTCTGCAAACGGTGCCCTGCAGTGGGTCAATAAATAGAAAGAAAGAACGAATTTTTGTTTATTAATATAAAATATTTATGTTCAGCACACGCTGAGCCAACCCCTATTTCGGCGCAGGGTCGTGGAGGCAGTCTTATTTTCTTAATATCACCTATTTGTGTCACTCACCCCCATGATAAACTACTTTATTTGCCGTTTGTTATTCCATGCCTGTATTTTGTACCTGTGTCCAAATAAATGTTTTTCTATTCTATTCTATTCTATTTATAAATTTTCCCAAAAGTTAACATAATATCGTTGAGCTCCAAAAACATAGGCTTCATAGCCTTCATAGAATATGGTTTACAATGTACGCAAAACTCGGTAGGTACCGTATCTGCTAGATGTGTGTTCCTTCTATTGTAAAATATATGAACCGGTTTTATAATATTTAGTAATATCCAGCCACTCATCAGCCACTAGTGAAACTCCTGTAATATCACGTAACAGCGTGCAAAGGTTATTAATATCCCATGGGAACAATATAATGGTCTTCCTGTACCTACTTACATGAGCAGAATTTCAGCCCGATGTATTCTATAGTTTCGGCGTTAAGTAATAACAAACATAACTACTCACATCCAAACTCTCGCATTTATAATTATAACATGCGTGATACATATTTTGTTTTCTTTTTCGTGATATACAGTGGGTGGCCATATTATTAGGGACAGTGCTCATATCTAAGTGATTCCTACTTTATAACATTTATTTGAATTATAAAACTCATGTTTAGGGGGTTATTTTATTTTATATTGCTTCTGGTATCATTATTAGTGTTTTTGACGAGTGGCAACACAGGACATGTACGTCATTTGTCAATTATGTGACGTTTCTTCTTATTCGGTCATTCTTCGTTAAAAAGCGCGGTTTTTTGGTATTGTCGTTTTTATATTGCCTATTTGTTTTTCACAACTTTTTATTCGATTTTTGTGTCTAAAATAATCAAAAGGTAAGTAATGCTTCGTATTATAACATTTATCTTCGAATTTAAATTTTAATAAAAGTTTAACGACATGACCCCAAATTTCTTATTTTTTAGGATGGGCAAGGCTTCAGACACGTCTCCAAGAAAATGTAGAGCGATACAGACATTATTATTGCATTCCACACATTCCCAGAGAGAAATAGCAACTATTGCTGGAGTTTCAAAGTCTGTTGTCAACCGAATTAAAATTAAAATCGCCGATAAAAAACCTCTAGAAGCATGTCGTGTAGGAAAATGTGGCAGGAAAAGGATTACCACTCCTCGTACCGATCGCAAAATAAGGGACATCTGCCTCGAAAATCGTAAAAAGAGCGTTGCCCGTTTGACTACAATGATGAACGACGAGGGTGTAAATATTTCGGAAAGGACAATGCGCAGGCGGTTGGTTGAAGAGAACCTGATAGGTCGTCGGCCTACCAAAAAACCACGCCTCACCGACGCTATGATAAAGAAACGACTGCAGTGGGCTAGACAGCACCGAAATATGACTGTTGCAGACTGGAATCGAGTAAGGGCAGGTTTTTTGAATAGTACAATTCATTATTAATGACTTTCTACTAATAATTCGAATATTTTACAGGTATGCTTCTCCGATGAATCAACATTCCAAATTTTGGTTGACAAAAGTTCTTTTGTCAGGCGGCGCCCGGGAGAACAATTCCATGCAGATTGCCTTGTAGAGAGGGTTAAACATCCAGTGAGTGTCATGGTGTGGTCTGTGATCTCAGCCAAAGGCATGGGGCGCCTGTACATCGTAGAAGGGACCATGAGGCAAGACCAGTACAAGAAAGTATTGGAAACCCGATTACTGCCGCAGGTCGAAGAATGGTACCCTGATGATGACGGCTATATTTTTATGCATGATTCGGCACCATGCCACAAAGCCAGGAGTGTTACTGCATTCTTGGCTGAAAAAAATGTCACTGTTTTGCCTTGGCCAGGGAATTCACCAGACATGAACCCTATTGAAAACATGTGGGAACTCACCAAACGGGCGATTGCGAAAGAGGTGATCACCACCAAGCGCCAGCTAATAGAAACTCTCATCAGAGAATGGCATCACAACCCTGAACTCCTAAAGAACGCAAAGGCATGTATTGAGAGTATGCCCCGGCGCATAGAAGCTCTTATTTCAGCAAAGGGAGGTATCACCAAATATTGAAATTTATCGTATACATTTTTGTCAGTCATATTATTACCCCTATAAAAATAAATATATTACTTAGCCATGTTATTTTGTTTTTTTTATGGCCCCAATAGAATAAAGATAAAAATAAAAAAAACATACGAGACCTAAAACTAATCATTTATTAGAGAAATTCAATTAAACTAAAAAAACCAAAATCTCAGTACTGTCCCTAATAATATGGCCACCCACTGTATGTAGAGTTATCGATTGTGTATCGGTTTTATTTCTAGCGTCAGGCTACACCACTCATAGCTAGGTTAGGTTAGATACCTTGATATTTTATACGTAAACATTACTAATACCTGAGTTACTCACTGCGGTAGGTATTTGTCTAAAATTATCCGTTCTAAATATTTGCTCTGGACCGCCTCAGGTGCGACTAGTGTCATTATGACATCGTGCTCTCCCGCTCCATTTTATTATACTTACCTACTAAAACAAAACAACATTATTATTATTGGGGAAAATTTTAAATTACCTAGGTGTTATTATTTTATCAATTAAAGTAACTACATACCTACTATGGACATATATAATGTTTGGATAATAATTGATGTGAATTCGTTTTACATACTTAGATTAAAGTGAAGTGACTTTATAATATAGGTAGTATATGGTACCACCTACATAGGTACCTACCTATTATGTGTTAAGTGCCTAGTTTGTTTTTCGGGTTTCGTACAGTCAGCGTCAAATTGATATAAGCGTCTAGCTAGAGTAGTCAAAATGATATGAAAAACATGGAAGCAATTTCATATACGCAGTTTGAATCACCATAAGTGATTGTTGTAAGCACCCAAGGTATTCAAAATGTCTTACTACTCATTGTTTCATATCTACATATGTGAGCCTGAGCAGTCAGGGTGTCCAAAATAATCTAAGCAATTATCAGTTTGCATACAACCTTGGAGAGCTTGGTTTGCTTAGATTATTTTGAACACTTTGACTGCTCATATAAATATGAAACAATGAGTAGTAAGATATTTTGAATACCTTGGGTGCTTACAACAATATGATGATTCAAACTGAGACATATTTTGAGCAATTTCATGGATACAAGCGCCATCTCTCCCCCAGGAGTTAAACTACACCCTGCCGCTGTCTGTTAACGCATCATGGTCTAGTCTTGTTTTCGTGGGCGATCATAGAAGGTCGCCTCATATCAAAAATATCACACATCCTGTCATAGGTAAAAAATCATACACAGTAAAATTGAAAATTAGATTAACTTTACTACTAAAAAAGTAAATTTAGTTTAATATGCAAATATGATTACTTACATTTCCGTTTTTAATTTTTTATATTATCAATTTTTCATTTATTTATTTGTTTTAATTTATGTTTTTAAATTTAAATAAATAAATAAGTAATAAATAATGCTGGACAATTCACACAGCATTATCTAGCCCCATGGTAAGCAGAGCTTGTGTTATGGGTACTAGATGACTGATATACATAATACAATACATTACATAGATAGATTTTTTTTATTATACATGATAACGACCAGAACACCCGGAACAAATATCTGCAGATCGTACACACAATTGTTCCGAGGCGGGAATCGAACCCGCAACCTCCTGCGTCGGACCTTCGCCCACCGCGCCACATCGGTCGTCAAATCATGCGTAGGTTTTAATTGTAAAAATACAATTTGTATTATAATTATTGTAAATATTTTTATGAAAATTTGACATGTAAATTGATTTTACCAATAAATTGCATTTCTGTATTTCTTTAGACAAAAATAATTAAATCACTATTCTTATTTGCTACTGGACTACCTACTAGGTAAATTTGTGACATAAATAGGTCACCTTTTTGTGACCTATTTGTAAAGAAACTATATAACAAATAATTCCACACCACACTGATAAAACATGTACCTACCTAACATAAGATGTTTCATTACATAATCTGGACGCAAGTTACTTAGAACCTAGAAACGTAAAACTAATAAACGAATTGGCAAACTGCATGATAGCTAATGCAGGTAAACATTTTGTTCTAGGTGGACGATGCAACGCTCCAGGTGTTCAAAGACGGAGACTATGGGCCATACCTCGACCTGGACTCTACGCTGGGAGAACAGGACGAGGAGCTCGAGGGGCTGCAAGAGGGGTGAGGAAATTAATAAATGTATAGCTGTGCCACGTGGCTTCGTCCTCGTGGAAATTTGAAAAATATGAAACGGGATAAAAATATATACATAAGTCCTATGTGTGTACCAATTTTCAGCCAAATCGGTTCAGCCGTTCTTGAGTTATAAATAGTGTAACTAGCACGAATATACAATAGATATAGTATAATAAGCCCTCGGCGTATGGGAATGGGTGTTAAACGGTGTTATAAAACACTCGTTTCTGCCGATGGCTTCGCATGCGTTTTTGGAATAAAAAAAAGCAAGCGTCAATCCAGGTCCATATTTATAAGTGCAAAGTTACAGCTCGTTTAGTTCAGTAGTTTTGACGTTGTCTTCGGCGAAACATCTTTCGTCTTTATACTGCGGCCACCAATTGGTGATCGCAGCCTTTATACATATACTGGCTGCGCCCCGCGGCTCCGCCCGCGTGCAAATATATGTGTCAAATGGTTTATAAACATTCCTCTTGAATCACTCGATCTATTAAAAAAAATCTAAAAATTGTGAAACCTATTCTTTGCAAAAAGGCATAGGTATTACAAAATATCAGATTATCTAGAAGATAAAAAAGCTTGGAACGAGTTTTGCTCCAACTCAAAGTCTACCAACTTACAGATAAGCAAATCGAATGTTAGGAGGTACTAGACACATCATAAGTTATGAACATACTAGTGGTTTCTTCTCGCTTCTTCCACTGGTGGACAAAAAATTGAAGTGAATATTAAAATAATGTTATTTTATAATAATGAATAGTATAAAATATGACCTGTCTAAATTCTTATTTGTAAGCCTAAAGAAATAAACTTTCAATTCATTTCATTAAAAATATAAAAAAACCGCATCAAAATCCGTTACGTAGGTTTAAAGATCTAAGCATACATAGGGACACAGACATCGGGAAGTGACTTTGTTTTATACTATGTAGTGATTACTAGGATAGGCTAAAACCATCGTGGGATTGTAACTTGATGGATAAAAGCATAACGTAGTGTAGGACGCCCTCCGTCCAGGAGGGATGACGACCTGCGAAAGACTGCAGGTAGATGCTGGATGCGGCAAGCTGAAGACAGGGCGCTATGGCGCTCATAGGGGGAGGCCTTTGTCCAGCCGTGGACTATCATAGGCTGATGATGATGATGATGGATAAAAGCATCGAGTTACAATCTGACAACATGGTCGGGCGCGCTCCCCTCGACTATCATAATGAGAGCGTTTCCTTTCGCACTGCAATTGAATAATGATGGAGGGAGCGAAGGTGCATCAAGGTCGGATGTCAGTGTCAGACGGAGCAGGGGAACCCTATACCTATTCACATAAGTGCAATTTGTATCATTCAAAGATCGCATTCACTCGCGCTTGCACAAACGTTTTAGTTTTCATTATTTACCCGATTACTTAGAGTAATTTGCACACTACCTCTCCCTTCTACATTCTATCCTGTTCGTCCCAAATACACCTAGTTACCTCAAGGAACGTTTTGAATACCTTCACCAAACCCATAGCCGCTCCCTCCGCTCAACAAACACTCTTCAACTAAAAACTCCCCGCCCCTTCCATTCCTATAGCTCATCCTTTACCGTACATGCCATAAAACTGTGGAATGCCCTACCCATTTCGATTCGACAAGCTAAGTCTCTCCCTATATTCAAACATATGGTCTATGAATATTTCCTTACCTCAACATCAAACTGTTAATTTATATACATCATACCTATATTACATATTTATTATTTATATTATATACTAGCTGCGCCCCGTGGCTTCGCCCCCGTCCAAATCTATGTGTCAAATGATTTAAATTATAAAAAGTATCCTATGTTAGACTCCTGGTTCTAAGCTACCTCTCCACCAATTTTCAGCTAAATCGGTTCAGCCGTTCTCGAGTTATAAGTGTTGTAACAAACACGACTTTCTTTTATATATATATATTTATGTTTGTATTTATACTTATATAGCTATCAATAGGTATTTGTTAGTATGTCCCAATTAAATATTATTCTGTATAACACGCCACCGTCTATACTTGTTCTAACACTTCATGTCCGTCCATCCAAAGGTTGCCTGGCATAGATCGCTCTAAGGGATAAGGCCGCCCATTGTACAACACATTCTTTATTAGTCTATTTACTGTCCTGTGTATCTGTTTTTTATTTGATCAATAAAGAATAATTGTATTGTATTGTAATTTGCCTAGTTATTCTAAGCCGGACTAACATGTACCTCTCATTTATGAAAATTCTGAATCCCATAAAACATAAATGTAAAAAAGGAGAGCCAAGTTCAATACAAAAATTATGATTGGCTGTGGGCTTCCCCGCAAAAATAATGGAGATATAAATGAGTGCCAAGTGAAATCTATGTAGGTTAGATTTTATAAAGTTATTCAACATTTTAATTCTGATAAAAACAGTCAGTCAGTGCTAATATTTACGACTTTTTGACCTTCATATCTTAATAACCCTTTGAGCTAGCTTCATGAAATTTGGGCTTCTACATATCCTTATGGATATAATTAAACAGACGTAGTTTTATGAGTTTACGTTAAAGATGTTTTGAGTTATAGAATGGTCAAAAGTGGCACCAAGTGTTTCGTGTAATGATACACTCGGCGCGTTCCTTTGCTTGAACTTGGGTAAGGATTTAGTAGCGAGTAGCTGGTAGGTAGGTACGTCATTAATTACGAACTTTAATCAACGAAACGAATGTGGGAAACAGGGCCTAAAGTCGTTGCACCGTTTTCCATGAGATTTATAAATAACCCAGAACTGGATGTGGCACACACAGCATACATTTATTTGGGTTACTGTTACACTAGTAACCCGGTAAAGCATCTGCTCAACGGCTTTTTTTACCCTGTGTTCTTATTTTTACCTACCTATCTACTAGACGGTTAGATATAGAAAACTAAAACTACTTACCTACTATAATCTATTATTTTTATAGTACCTACATGCACAAGTGTATGCACAAACACATGAACACAGGTTCACTCATTATCCGATGTGACGTAGACCAACACGACGACGACCGGGGCGGGGAGAGGTAGGGCCAACCGAAGCACTGTTTTTTGGTAGTAAACCCCAATAACAATTTGGCCCGAACCCAATCCGAACCGGGATTTGAACCCGGGACCTCATTGTGACAGAGCGGCAGCTGAACACGCGACCGCTAACCAACGAGGCAGACAATTCATAATGATACATTAAGCATACCTAATAAAATAATAATTATCTATTTTTATTGCAAAAAAGAATCATTACATAACTTAACAAAATTAACTTGTAGTTTACATTTGGAAATAAGTGCAGTACATATTAGTTCAAACTATTAGTTGCCTACACTATTCTAAAAGTGTAATAGAGACAGCTCCCCCTATTGAGTAACATCAAATATAAAATAAAAAACCTATTATTCCAAAACCAGTAGATTAGTATAAATAAATAAATAAAATAAAACAGCTTTTATTTCTCACACTTAACTTAAATACTAATCTATATATTATCTCTGTCTATACATATGTGAGTGCCGCTTTCAGCGGTGAAAGCCTCCTCCAGCTCCTTCCATCTTCCTCGATCTCTAGCTACTCTACTCCATGTCTTCCCTGCTATTTTTACGATGTCATCGTCCCATCGTTTTACAGGTCTTCCTTTTCTTCGTTTCTTGTTTATAGGGTACCAATTCATTATAGCTTTGGATTGGACCATCTCTCGTTTTGCATTCTCTGGATGTGCCCCGCCCATTTCCATTTAAAGATAGAACTTTTTGTACCACGTCTTTTGCTTTAGTTTTTTTTCTTATATCCATGTTCCTAATTTTGTCTCTTAGTTTAAGGCCCAGAAAACTCCTTTCTATCGCTCTTTGGCAAACTTTTAGTCGTTTGATGTTCTGTGCGGTTAGAGACCACGTCTGGCATGCGTAAGTGAGACAGGGAAGTAAGCAGGTTTCCATGGCTTTGGTTTTCAGTTTAATTGGTAATTTGTTCTTGAAAACTTCTTTCATGGCCCAGTATTTTTTCCAAGTATTTTTGGTTCTCCACTCTATTTCTTGTTCCGTACAAGTCGTGAACGAGATTTGGTGTCCCAGATACACATATTCATTAACATACTCTAGATTGGCAGATAGTAGAGTCATTGGTATCTTATCTCTATTTGTCATAACCTTTGTTTTATCCCTGTTTATTTCCAATCCAACTTGTCTACTCCCAGTGCACAGGTTTTTATCATATATTGCAGATCAATCAGTAGATTAGTAGGTAACAATAATCATATCAAAAATATCTTCTTTATACATATGTGAAAATCTATTGCTGTTCGTTAGTCTCGCTAAAACTCGAGAACGGCTGGGCCGATTTAGCTGATTTTGGTTTTAAAATGTTTGTCGTAGTCCAGGGAAGGTTTAAATGGTGAGAAAACATGGTAAAATTGCGCAGAAATTTCCAAGCGGGCGAAGCCGCGGGGCGCAGCTAGTTTTATAATAAAGATTAAGTAATCAGATCAAATATATTTAAAAAACATGCATTGGTATTATTATGAATGTGAATAATGATGTAGATGGTATCCATTTTATTAATTTAAATTTTATTATGTATATCGGTGGTTAGGACCCTTCGGGTACAGACCTCCTCCAGATCCTGTATTGTGGGTTAAACTTCGCTCAGTTACAGGTGGTAGGGTGTCTAATTCAGTTTAAGCTGTTAATGTGTGTTGAATTCTATTTGTTTTTTGTTCACTTTTGTTCTCTTCGGTAGACAGTGATTATGCGTTGTATGAGCCGGATATATTTCTTTGTATGATTCTCAGTTTCATTAATTTTCATCTCATTAATTCGCTCTTAGCGAAAAGCAGCCCTTTGTACTTCCTCTATTCTTAGTATTTATTTCAGTATTGTTTTCTGTTTTGTATGGTATAATAAAGTGTTCGCCACTCAATGGTGCATTTACTCTGAATTGACCAACAACTTCTTATAGCTTTATAAATTACCTTACTATACAATAATAAAGTAATTTATTAGAAAGCAGAGAAACTGATTTAGCGAAATCGTGAGTGTTACCTACGCATTTTTTAGATGTGAATTTCAATTAAACGAAGTCGAAGGTGCATAAAAAGTTGTAGTCGATAAACAATGAACTTGGAACGAGTGAATCCACTTCACAGGCTGTTCGAGTTTGCAGCTGCGTATGTAGGTAGGTAGGCAGGTAGGTAGGTAGGTAGGTAGGCAGGTCGGTCGGGCGTTCCTTCTCCCTCGAGGAAATATCAATTGACTCCTTTTTTCTACACTTCCGATCTGAATGAGAAATTGCTAGTGTTATGATCTTTATTACAAAAATATACTTATATTGTCAATATTTGTCATGCTATTAAAACTCAGCAGTTTTGAAGGGGCGAACCTAATGAGTTTGTCTAACTAAGCCTAAACACAACATCTCCGTAATAAAAAAATACAATACAATACAAAAATACTTTATTGTACACCAGCTACAGATTATTATAAAAGACATCACATACAAGTACAATGGGCGGCTTTATCGCTTAGGAGCGATCTCTACCAGGCAACCTTTGGATGGAAAGAATTATGTGAGTTTAAGAAAGGCAGGGGGTGTACCAAGGATAAGCTAGAATAAATATTAACATAACATGAATATTTAAAGATAAATAAATAAATATATATAAAATAAGTATACCTAATATACTTCTTAGTAATACTAAGTTTATAAATAAATAATAAGTACCAATATTCACTATTCTGACAGGCAAAATTCCTTAACGCGAGCTTTAAAAACTGGCAAGGACACTGCTTTTCTGATGGACTCTGGTAGTGCATTCCACAACCTTATGGCCTGGATGGAGAAGGATTTGTCGTAGAAACTGGTTTTGTGAAGTGGCATACTCAAAGCCAGATTTTCTGACGACCGGAGGAACCGGGAAGGATGAGGATGAGAATGGTGGAGGAATTCAAAAAATCGAATCACATAAAATACAACCAGAATACAAGATTATTTGTTTGGTTCCTTGAATGTGAAAATACGATTGAAAAAAATTACAATACAAAAAAATCATGAAAGTGCACTGTTTCGTACATAATTTGATCAAAATCTCAGACACCCTGCTATCTATTGAAATGACCTAGTTATATTATTATTTGTTTCCAAATGTGAAATGGTAACGGATATACGAGATATACCGCACAGACGTAGGTACTTCACAGATACACCAGTTTTAGGGCTATTAAAAAAAGTCCTAGATTTTACTTACCAATGCGTATCACCTATTAATTTTTAACAAAATCCAGTTGCAAATAAACTTGCCCCCGCTTCTCAGAGGCGGTAACTCCAGTACTCCAGTCATCCCGTGACCACGACAGTGTGTATACCTATTGAAACATTGGAAAAAATAGGTAAATAAACGCGATAAATAGTTGTATGAATACTTATAATGAAGTGTTCAGATCGCGTAAGTATAAAAATATTGGAAACAACCTGTACAAACGGTTCATTGGAGAATACGATTATTACGAGAATAGATTCACACACTCGAGGTCTGTCGAGAAACATGAACACGTTTGGAGGACACCAAGTTGGCAAAAAGTGTCGATAGATTCGGGGATATCGCATTATGAACAACCCTGGAAGATGCCAATGAATATTCATTTCGAAGATGACTATACTTCAGAGGAGGACGAATTCGATGATGTGGCGGATTTTGAATTTGAGTGAGTTTATTTTATAGTTGATAAACTGTTTGGGCTTAAAGAACTGTTCAACTATGTATGTATATGTCATATGATCAATGTGATCATTCGTGAGTAGTAGCGGGTTGTGTTTTTATCCGGTTATTATCTCATCAGCTCATTTCATCTTATCACAGAGCAATAGCCTATTATTTATTTTGTGTAGTTGGTTAAAATTGTGTCTCATAAAAACTCGTATTTATAGGGACTCATTATGTTGTGAAATTATTATGTCTCTCATTTACCATGATCTCGGGCCATAAAGTGACCCGGTCCTTTGGAAGGCTTGCGTGGGGCCGAAGCCAACAGCACAGAGGCCCTTTGAGAAGTTAATCTAAAGGCGATGGCTACACATAGCGGGTATCATCCTCGGGTGCACAATATGATACACCTAAAGATGGTATCCACCGCAGGTGTAGAGATTATTGCATAGAAAAATGAAAGAAATAAAACCAGGCTATTGTGATGGATGCATCGGTCGATGGATGGATGGATGGACTGGGTAATCGGGCTATAGGGGAGATTGCGGACGTCTGCCATAAACAAGGCAATCATTATTTTTTTTTTTTTCACAAACTTCTATTTTGACGGGCACACCCAATGCAAATAGTATATCATATTTAAATTTAATATTAAAATTAGAAATAATTATACAATATAAATATACATATATAATAATAATTATACAATATAAATATTATACAATATAATATTATAGAAACCCTTAATTATGTCTGCATTACCAAATCTTAAATTTAAAACCACACATACAATCATAGATTACAAATCATATCCATTTCAATATACAATAAAATTACATTAAATAAGAATAATATCGATAATAAAAAATTTAAATTTCAGTCTAACTTTGATAATAAGTATTAACGCAACTAACGGTTACATAAAATAAATATCGAAGCTTATTCTAATAAAACAAAAATCTTTATTAGAAATCAGAAACTTATAGGGTACAATTGTGGGCTGACTACCGCAAAAGTTAAAAAACTGTGGAGCGGAGAAATAGATCTATTCCCTCGGCTATCAGATTCAGCGCGCGGATGCTGCGCGTTAGAGGGGATTTATGTACTAGGCTAGTTCACCCTTTTGGCACTGCGAATAGGGCTGGACTCCTTCGTCTGTGCACTGCACATAGTCCGCCGGCCATCCATGTTGGTTGGGAGAGTGTTTTCTTTCTATTCGTTACATTTGAGCTGTAATCTCGCTTTCTAGAACCCACAGGAGTAGAGCTGTTGTTTCCTCCTCTTTTGGCAGCGCAGTGCAGCAGCATTCAGGACATACCCAGGTGTTCTTCTCGTCGAGAGTCGAGTCTTTCCCACCGATGATGCACAGATGATGATACAGCTTGCTGCAACCTTCGATCACACCTCGTAGTTAGTTTTCATCCGGAAGTATGCCACCGTCACATGCGGAGCAACTCATCGTGTAACTATGACAAAAGTCGCAGGCGCGTGTCGTAGAATTCCCGTAGATAGGCAGCGCGCGGTCCGTGTGTTAAATACCGCGCGGGGCTCGGTGCAACGGCGCGGAGCGCCAGTTGGCATTATTTTTATAATTGACATTGTCAGTTACCAGACGATTGACAAACATTTTTATTTTATTTTATTTATTTTTATTTTAATAACATTTTTGAAATGATTTTGCCTGTAACTTTGAAACCACTGGGTCAATTAAAAAAAGTAACAGTTAACAGAAAGATGTTTCCGCTGGTCACAAATTGCACTCATTTTTATGAGAGTCACGTCACTTTCTTCAATTTTTAAAATTAAATTCTCGGAGCAAACAATGTTAGCGAGTGTCGTACGGCGCGGCGCGGGCGCGGCGGTTCGTTTTATATTGATTATAATAATATACTCATTTCCATAATTGGTATAAAATGTATAGGTATATTACCGAATAATTGACAACGTGGAAGTGACTTGGGTTATGGATTGCGACAGCGTAGCTTCTCAAAGACTGCAAAATCTTGGGACACCGAGGACGCCTAGGGAGGCATGCACCGGCATCAGCGAGCTGCTGGCCTTCCTGGAGGACATCGGGTGGTTAGACTAGCAGCCCCACCGACAAGCAAAAAACTTCCCACCTGTGGCCAAATTGACCAAACCAGTCCATAAACAACAATGGAGTGACTTGGTTTTTTGTGGTTAATGTGTAAGTGGGTTGTATTGTAAATACCTTTTCGTGTGGTCTAAGCATTGTTTGTTCATTGTTCCAGGCGCAAGAATGCCCTCGTCCTGCGCACCCAGCTGTCTGTTCGAGTTCACGCTATCATCGGTGAGTTTTCTAAATAATATGTATAGGTACCCAGTTATTTAATTTTAAGTTGAAGGATTACTTAACGAAGATTATTCTAGTAGATGATGATTATTCCATGAGAGTGTAATAACTATTATATTATCTGTGGTAAACCACTGCTCGTTCTCTCACTAAAACTTATAAACGACTTGATTTCCTTTTTTTTGTCTTCTCTAAAGACTGGTATGGTTTAATTAAAGCCTACCTATTTTATCTTATTATGACGTTGACCAAAGGACATGTTAAATGTCATTGGGTAGTTTGTGACACTATAAGCTTTTGTAATGCCTCTGTAATAGTGTTATATTGTACTAGTTTCTGTCCGCGGCTTCGCATGCGCTGTTTCTATGAAAACGTTTTAAGTTTATTTTTATCCCATGGGAACTGAATTATGGGATAAAAAGTAGCATTATGTTTTATTCCGGGCGTGGAACTACCTGTTTGCTAAATTTCAGCCTGATCGGTTCCGTAGTTTTTACGTGAAAGAGTAACCAACATCCGTATACATGTATTATATACAAACATTCGCGTTTATATTATCAGTAGGAAGAGATGTGAAAATAGGGTTTGGTTACCACTGTAGTATAATTAATGATTTATTTAGTGGAGGGTATCTTACATACCTAGTGTACCTACCTGCAATGTGACTTAAAACGGTGTTCATTCTCCAAGATTATCCATTACAGCAACCAAGGCCAACTTCGTGGTCTCTGCCTAAACTATATTGTTTAATTTAAAAATGTGACTATACAATTGACGAAGCTATGGCTGACACAACTTTATTTTTTGAAGTAAATTCTGATACATAATAACTTAATAAGTGCTATCTAGGTACGTTGTACAAATTTTATGTAATTTTTCGACATGTCTAAGTGCTTTGAACAAGTTTAAAGATGAAATAAATTACTATTACGACTAAACAGTTTTATGTGATTATTGACTTGTTTGTGTAATCGCCAGCTTTCTATCAAATAGTACGTCAGAATTTCCCAAAAAAGAATCAAATAGGTTAATAAAACATATTATTTATGATTGCTTCAGAGAGGCTGCTCCATTCAGAAGGTCGCGAGCTGCGCCGCGCCCTGTCCACTCTCAAGCATATCCTGCAGTCGGACAAGGATCTGGTGCACGAGTTCGTGGCCAACAAAGGCCTCGACTGCCTGATGCAAGTCGGCAAAATGGCGGATCACTACATCTTGGAACACATTCTGAGGGCGGTCGGTCAGGTGAGCATTCAACTTACATTTCCCTTTTTTCGTTGCTAGTATCGCTCGCGGTTTCGTAAACGGTTTATGGAAACTTTTGTAAATTATTTCTATCCAATGATGAACTGATTTAGAGGGTTACTTTGGATAAGAAGTCGTCCACGCTTTCGCAATGTCGACAATTAACAAAGTCGTTATTTGAGGAGAAGTGGTTAGTAAATTTTTTTTTTTAACCGACTTGAAGGATTCTATGTTCGGGTGTATGAATATGTAGGTTTTATCTATATAATGTTCGCTGATATTTGCGTTAATTATTAAAGATTGAATTTGAAAATTATTTCGCAATTGTTTAGATAATGTTCCCGAGGTTGTCCCATTTAATCGCGAGGGATTAGTATTAAGAAATTTGTCCCGAAAAACTTAAAAATAGTGTAAAGCTAATAGATTTGAAGTCGATGATGGTTTTTCCCCTCTAAAATGTCATCACACTGAACAACATTTTAAATTCAAATTACTTTTTTCAACAAGTTGAATAACCACATGTGGGCAAAAAAAGACAGCGTTTTCGAGCGGGAGTGGTGAAAATGATTATTAAAATATCTCTTCGAAAAATGTCCATCCCTAGCTGGCAAAGGGCGGAAACCACCACCAACGAACAAACAAACCATGGTGTTTAACTGCTCATCTTGAGGCATATTAGACTTACAAACGTAATATATAAAAAAAACAATTGAAGTGTTGATCTGGTTATTGTCCCCAGATCCTTCTGTACGTGGACGGAATGCACGGTGTCATGGACCACAAGGTCTGCATCCAATGGCTCTACTCTCTGATCTCAAGCAAGTTCCGAACGATCGTAAAAACTGCTTTCAAACTCCTACTAGTCTTCGTCGAATACACGGAAAAGAACTCTCTACTTCTCATAGACGCTATCGTTTCTGTTGACGGCTTGAATAGGAGGTCTCCTTGGTACAACGTTATGAACATTCTCCAAGAATTCGACGTTTCAGACACAGAACTTCTCAAATATGCAACAACACTTATAAACGGGTGTCTGAACAATGTCCCTGATAGAGACGCGTATTATGACCAAGTGGATGCCCTGCAGGATCAGGGGATCGATGATATCATTCAGATTTACCAGTCGAAGCAAGGACTTGATTTGGACTTTTTAAGGCAGCTGCAGATATTTGAAGCTGTGCTGAGCTTTGAAGATGGTGACGAAGGTGGAGCGTTGAAGTCAGTATAAGTTTCTTTACATACCTACCTCACTTTATTTTAGCACATTGTGTGTTGCCGTTGATTTTCATAATATATGAATTTTCAGGCAACTTGACGTTTCTGTGATAAACTCTATCCGGCGGCGAAGGCTAAGCATCAGTCCGACGGAAAAACGAAAATCCAAGAAATTACAAATCAGAGAAAACGGTATGAATCACTATATTTTGATAAAACGAGTGTATAATATCTTGTTTTGTTTTTCGTCTTCTAATTTTTTTGTTTAACTTAAGTCATTTCCTGCTGTACGTTTGTTTGTAACAGCTTAACGCATGAGGCGTGTTTCGAGAATAACTACATTCTGTAGTTTCAATGTTCACTTTTTTCGGCTTGAATTTTTACTGACTTCTATTTCATGTCGCCTGTTACTAACAACAGTCAAACTACCGGCGATTACTGTACCCGAGCCAGAAATCAAGCCTCTGGTCACCAGAACTCCATTCCTGCCGCCGATTATAGATAATAACAAAGAAAATAAGGAACTGAATACAGCTTTGAGACGTAGGCGTGATAGATTTGCTAGACAGGCAGCACAAATACAACAGCAAGAATCACTGAACAATAATCTTTACACTGGCGTTTATGGAAATTCCAATGGCATTGCAACGAACGGAGGCTACACGAACGGCATATACACCAGTACTAAACCATATACGAATGCGCATGGAGTTGCCAACGGGGTGAACAATTACACTAATGGAGCCAATGGAGGCAACAAAAGCAACGGTACCACTGGGATAAATGGTATAAGTACAGTAAATGGAATAAATAAGAAAAATGTAGCTGTTAACGGGAACCAAGAAAGAGAAGAGGAAACAGAAAAATTCGTAAACCGAACAGCAAAAACTCTGAATCTTGCTGATGTTTTGAAAAATGGTTGGTTTTATACCTAACACACTAATTTTCTGCTGCACTTTTTAATCTTAGTCTTCTTTCATTAATCTATCAGTCACCATCATTGTTAGCCGCTTCCTGCATGTCTTTTAACATAGTCTATTTCATACTATAATAACAAAAGTGAAAATTACTGTCTGTCGATAAGTATGTTTAGCTTGCCCATGATGGATCGCCGGGTCAATATTTTTGGCAAGCGGCAATCTGTTTTCATCATGTTTCCGAACAATATCTTTAAAAAATGCTTACTCATTGCTATCTTAATAAATGGTACCTATTCTAAGCACTGCTTGCTTATTGTGTTGAATGTATTTAGTTGTCAATCATTTCAATTGGACGTAGTTGTAGACATAGACATATAATTTATTTGCCACTACATTTATACACAATTTAAATGTACGGTTGGACCACTCAATAAATGTATATAGAAATACATAAAATGAAAAGTAAATTTTCAAACCATATTACTTTATAATTTAAAAAAACTTATGCAAGCGGCCGGTCTTGTTGAATCTAGAAAATTAAGATTAAAAACCATTTTGGTTCATAATTGACAATTATAACATTATAGTGACGTGATTTGTTTGTTGACATAAAGGTTGTGGGGTCGATTCGAACACGTCACGGTACGAATTATTGTATGATCTGCAGTTAGATTTCGTACGGCCTAGATGCAAAAGCTTTGCTTACTTCCGGACCAGCTGATGCTTTGTAAAAAGTTTAAAACCTATTACTTGCTCTTACTAAATGTCCATCTCACAAAATTAATAAAAAAAGTGTTTAATAAAGAAAACGAATTGATTGCAGGAAACCAAAGATATACAAGTGGTCTCAAACAAAGAATACAAAATGGGACATTAGGACATACAGTGACCGCTGTCGATGCCATTACAGTCATGAGGCAAAAACAGCAGGACGTGGTCGAGGCCAGCAGGGAGGAGCTCGGCCTGATCCTGAACAGAGAGCATAGCATCAAGGACCTAGCCCAAAGACTGACTAGCCCAGTGAGTCCGACCACTGAGGACAAACCACTGAGGGTGTCCGACATGGCAGGGATCGTTTCGAAAGCCAAAAAAGAGTTGGCAAAGTCTCAATCGAAAGGTAAGTTGTATCTTGCTGTGTGTGTTTGACGACCGATGTGGTGCAGCGGGCGTAGTTCCACCTGCGACGCAGGAAGTTGCGGGTTCCATTCCCGCCATGGGACAAATGTTTATACGATCTGCAAATATTTGTTCCGGGTGTTCTGGGTTCAAAGAAATTATACTTTATACTCGTATATGGTATATAAATATAATGTCCGCAAGATTGTAGAAACATTTCAGTTTCTACAATCTTGCGGACATTATATAGAGCTATTGTTTTGGGTACTAGATGACATATACATAGAATTAACCAGAACATCCGGAATTAATATTTGCAGATCGTACAAAATTTGTCCCAAGGCGGAAATCGAACAGACCTGTGCCGCGAAAAACGCTCCAAATTAGTTGACAAAGAGGAGGAAATATTCCCGAACAGGAGCTACATTGAACCTGCAGTATGCTCAATTGTTTTTTTATTTTATTTTATTGTTAATTTCCGTCATTTCAGAAGTCATAAAATCTCCGTCAGTAGAGAAATCGCCAAAAATACATGAGATCAAAGTCTCTGAGAACGACTTGCACTGGGAAGAGCTAAGAAAGAGTTGTCTCGGTCGGAAATTCCACCTTTGCGATCTCGACTTCTCTGATCTCAAGGAGGACTCTGACGACGACATGACAAGCCCAGCTGTGAACATGGTTAACGGGCCACCACCTCCCCCGCCGGGTTTCTTTCCCTTCCTCAATGCCCCTCCCTTACCAAACGCTGCTCCTCCATTCCCAAAGAGTGTTCCATTGCCACCACGGCACTTGTCATCGGAGCAGTCAAATGATTCTGACAGCTCGACGATAAAGAAGAACAAGAAGACCGTGAAGCTGTTCTGGAAGGAGATACAGGAGCTGCCTGCGCAGGCGCAGGTGATGGCAAAGGTGCGTATGGTTTGTGTGTCTGGTAGTAGTGTCAACAGCTGCATCGATATTAGTAAACACCACTGAAAAGTTAGAAGACTCTTTTAGAAACTCCAAATATTAAGTAAAGAACCGTTTTGAAACCATTTACTATGAACATTTGGTTTTTCTTTTCTATCATCATCATCATCTACCCATTTTGTTGCTACCTTACGCGTTGCTGGATCGCTGTAATGTTTGTACGATCTGTAAATATTTGTTCCGGGTGTTCTGGGTATTTTCTATGTTCCTATACAAAAAATACCATACCTATTTATGTAGTGTATTATATAAAGTATATCAGTCATCTAGTACCTACCCATAACACAAGCTCTGGTTAGCTCGGTGCTAGATGATGGTCTATGGATTGTCCCGCATTATGAATGTATGTGAATGTTGTTGCAGGAGGGAGGGTTCATCTGGGACGAGCTTCCGGACGTGAGCCTCGACACGGCCATGCTGGAGCACCTGTTCGAGTCGCGGACCAATGACCTCATCATTAAGGTTCGTGTATTATTGTTCAGGCGCCACGAGCGAGACTTCCTCCCCAGACAACCTGCGAGAACCTGCTCTTGTACGAAAACATTTTTATATTTATTTATTTTATAGGTTAGAAATAATGCATTTTACCTTTGATGATTATTCTTTGTTATTGGCAACTGTGTCTGGTTGGACACTTTTCTGCCAGTGTCAAGTAATGGAAAATGTAAAGCGTAGTAAAGCGATTAGTTCGCAGAATTCGGCCCCAGGTTTCTGTGTTGACCCTGTTTTCTTTTGTTTTCATGATTCCTCATCTGCTGGTTGGGCCCAACATTGGAATATTAGGACGTAAGTACATACCTACATTTATTAAGAAGTTTATTCTGCTGCGTCAGTTAGTACTCTAAAGTTAATCTGTAGTATACACACTAATAACGTTCCCTACACTTAATGCTACAAAAACTATTATACTCCTCAGTTTCTTTCAATAACTGTGCATACGATCACAAACTATTATACATTTTATACATTTTCTAACCATTCAAGTTATTCCCAAGTTTGTAGACAGCTCACTATACAAAAATCAATGATTTAATAATGATAAATATATTCTCCGCACAAAGCATTGTAGGAAAGTGTTTCGTGCTAACTCCCGAGTGCAAATATTATCAAAAGAGCAAAATATTCTAAAACTCTATTTGTATAGAATGTGTTCACTTATGTTTTACAGAAACTATTGGAGCCAAAGAGAAACCTTATCCTAGAAACAAAGAGGTCGAACGCAATAAATATTGCGATGAAAAGGTTGCCGACACCGCAGACCATCAAGGCGGCCATTATGAAGATGGACGCGACGGTGTTGGGTCGAGAGGGCATCGAGAAACTGCTGACGATGCTACCGACTGAGGAGGAGAAAGAGAAAATTCAAGAAGCACAGGTAAATAGGAGGCCAGAACCGACACCCGCTGGGTAAGGCGCTTGTAAACGTTCTTGAGTGGAGACCGCGACTGGCAAACGTACGGACGCCCTCAGGCCAGGTGGGATGACGACCTGCGAAAGACTGCAGGTAGATGCTGGATGCGGCAAGCTGATGACAGCTGCGGCGCTCATTAGAGGAGGCCTATGTCCAGCTGTGGACTATTATAGGTTGATGATGATGAGGTAGATAGTAATCCTACTAATATAATAAAAGCGAAAGTTTGAAAAACTACAGAGTAGATAGAGCAGAAGGCTGATTGGCACTTGGCACACATTAGGTTTTGAGCCTGAAATAATGACTAGGCTACTTTATGTTGTACAAAATGCGCGAGGTCTGACCTCACAGCTACTATTAGATATAATAAGGAATCGTTTACATATTTGCTATTCTTGAATAAATATAAAATAGCGCTGTACAATCCACACAACACCATCTCATCTAGCCCCAAGCTAATCAGAGCTTGTGTTATGGTCCTAGATGATTCATATACTTCATATAATACACAGCATCCTACTTAATTAGTTAGAAAATACATACAACATGATGATGATAATTATGTTTCATAGTATAAAACAAAGTCGCTTCCCGCTGTCTGTCTGTAAAACTACGCAACGGATTTTAATATTTTGATGTGGTTTTTTTTAATAGATAGAATGATTCAAGAGAAAGGTTTATAAACCATTTGACACATAGATTTCCATGACGGCGAAGCCGCGGGGCGCAGCTAGTTAATTATAATTATGTGTTCAGATCGCGTAAGTTTAAACATATTAATAAGTTTGCATTTGTTTTGATGCAGTATGCGAACCCGCACCTGCCTCTCGGGAGCGCCGAGCAGTTCCTGCTAACCCTCGCATCGGTGACGGAGCTATCATCAAGACTGAAACTTTGGGTCTTCAAGCTGGATTTTGATAATCTTGAAGTAAGTAATAAAATGAACCCCCTTGTTTCAAGAAGACGAGTTCAATGTGTGATATAAAATTATAATTATTATGAGATGGGTAAAACAGGAAGCCGTTTGCAGGAAGGAGATTGCGTCGTAAGAATTTACCCCTTTAGCTCGCCCATGGACCTCGTATATCTGACTAAGGGAAGCTTCCTTCTGTAATTAACTGTCAGAAGTTTTCTAATTGGTAACAACGCAAAAACCATTAAAATTTGTTTCAATCAGTCATATGTAAATTTAGTTCTAATAAGTCACGTCTTAGTTTTGTAGTTATTGGCGCTCGCCAGTCCAATTCGAGACGCGTACAAAACTTTTTCCGAATGTCGCTGTCTCACAATACGTGAATACAACCATAGTGGCGTCTGAGGTACTGTTATTCTGTAACTAGACAATATAAGCTATGTTCCTTAATAAATAACACGTGATATTGTTGGTTTTAATACGAAAAAAATAGGAAGAAAACTGGTCCATTTTCGCATAAAAATGTGCAAAATGCTGCAGTCATTATAGGTATAATGACTTCAAAGCTACCTTCAAAGTCCCTAAAAGTAATAAAGAATTAATTATTAGGTTATGCAGAAGGAATATTTCTCAATATCTTATAATAATAACAAATTCCAGAGAGAAGCTGCAGAACCACTCCTGGATCTGAAGCACGGCATCGAACTGCTGAAAGTGAACAAGACCTTCAAAGTGATTCTGTCGACCCTGAGGTCTGTGGGCAGCTTCCTGAACGGCAGCCAAGTCAAGGGCTTCCGGCTGGAGTACCTCTCGAAGGTCATGGAAGTCAAGGACACCGTCCACAAGCATCCCCTGCTGTACCATATCTGCGAAATGATCATTGAAAAGTTTCCGGATACAACGGATTTGTTCAGTGAGGTCAGTATACGTTACTTTCAAAGAGGAAGAACAACTCTGACGACCTCTGTGGTACAGCGGGCGAAGAACGGTTCGTTTGTGACGCACGACGTTGCGGGTTTGATTCCCGTCTCGGGAATTATTTGCAGATATTTGTTCCGGTGGTATTTAAAAAAGTACCTATTTAATGTTTTAAGTAGATCTCAATTATATAGCTTGGATAACCCTTCCTTCCTCCTTTTACCTTACTGAACCGGACTGTAAAGCCGTTGGCCCGCCCAGGGAGGCTACGCACGTATGTCGCTTCGCTTTGCAAGAAATGGTATATAGTATACGTAGGTATAACGTCCCACACACGCTATGCACAAATAGAGATTAATGACGTCATTGTAATACGTGTGGCTTAAAAGCCACCCTAAAGCAAAAAAAATAAAAAAAATACGCGTGGCTTGCTCGAATATGGCAGCTCAACGCTGTCAAAGTTATGCACAAGGTACGCGGTCATCACCCGTTAACTTAGACTCACGATGTCAACGAAACGAACCTACAAAGCTAAAATAGCCCGCGTGGCCGTGCACAGCATGCGTTATAGTATGTGCGGCAGTGGAAATGTAGCTCGTCACTGCCTGAGCAACCGAGTGGTGCACAATTGGAATTCAATTCAGTTATAAGTATTTCTTCTTAACTTCCAGGTTGGCCCAGTGATACGAGCGTCCAAAGTAGACTTCGACAACCTCAGTGCGAATGTCGAGAAGTTAGAATGCGACTGCAAGGCCTCCTGGGACCATATGAAGCGAGTGGCTAAGCACGACGGCTCGCAGGTATTCAAGACCAAAATCAACGAGTTCCTAATAGACGCCGGAGAAAGGATCATACTCCTGTCGCATATCAAAAACAGGGTTATGAACAGGTAAAGGCAACAGCGACGCGAACGAAAGAAGAATTAAGTATGAAAATAGTATGAGCGATATACTCACGAACACATCTGGATTAACCAGCAGGACTCTGTGTATATACCAAAGTCAAAACACTACTTATTTTGGCTTTGGTATACACAGAGCTACGACTATTTTCACACTTAAATCCTCTTTCGTTGATGTTTATTGACCAAATAACGATTATACTATTTTCGACGTTTATTGGTCCATTTAAAATCAAATATTGTTCGTATTCGAAAACTAAGTAGCTAATGATTGTCGAAAACAGTATGAGTGAAACTCCCACGTATAGGATCTGAAACGACTCTGGGTAGCTTTGGTTTCTAGATTGTAACGAGACGTTCCATTTTGTTTGGAGTTTGCACAACTAAGCAAAATATATACTTTTTGCCAAATTCCATACACTAAATGATTTATACTCTCTAGAAACCGAACTCAGGCTTTGAACTTCTAAATACATACATTAGAGGTGTTACAGAAATACTGGGCGTAGTACGGATAACGAAATATAAATACGAGTATACCTTATAGCGTTTATTATAGTTTTTAGATTATTCTTTTATTTTTATTTGCGATTTTGTTTTTTACGTTTTGCGATTATTATTTTGTATGCTGAGATTACGCCTTAGCGATTTTAGTCGACTTTCTGCTTTTTGTGCTCCACACCGGTTCCAGTGACTTTATATCGAATCAATATATTTTAGTAAACTTAGGCTGTTTACGCAACGCATGATGAATCTTGCTTGTTTGACGAAACTGCTTGGTTTTGGTTTTGCTGTAAGTTTATTAGATTTAAACGCTAGTATTCATTTCACGTACTTATACCCAACTTTGTTAGTTGCCTCTAAACGTGCATCACCTTTGTAAAGTTATTTATTCAGTCGGTGAAAATTACAATGTAGTGTTAGAGTACTTTAATAAACTCATTGGGAAATAAGAAACAGGAAAAATCTAAATTAACCTCAAGTTTGTATTTACACATGAAACGCGTTGAGATATCTACAAACTGTAAGAAATAATCTAGAGCTAGCTCAGCTCACCTATATCAATACTAAGACCCTGGCTGTATTGATATTTCATACCTCAGCACACATAAAAATATGTGCTTCCCCCAAAACAAAGGGGAATTTCCATAACCACCTCGCTGGGCAGATGCATAAGACATCGCAGTAGAGGTGTTAAAATGGGAAAAATACACAGAAGGAAGCTGTCTTTCCTCTGGTAGGTTTCTTTATTTGCTGTACGATATGGCTTGAGTGTAAGGGGTCGATTCTTACCCAGTCGCCACGGCTCAATTTATATTCACAGCAGCAGAAAGAACAATTCCAATTCTGCTTGTTCCAGGTACCACAAATTCCTGGTATTCCTCGGAGTTCCTCCCCACGATATCCGCAAGACGAAACCCTCAGGGTTCCTGAAGATCATCGCAGAGTTCGCGCTGGAGTACAGGACCACCAGGGAGCGGGTCCTGCAGCAGCTCGAGAAGAGGGCTAATCACAGAGAGAGGAATAAGACTAGAGGGAAAATGATAATCGACGTGAGTATCACAATGTGTTATTAACGTTTTTATTAATTTTATATTCTTCTCGACAGATCTGTGTGAACTCACATACATATAGTTATACAATATATATATGCAAAGTCACAATAAATGTAGCTAGTTATTATACATTATTACAATGTCAGGATTTAAATCAATTAATCGTCTTAGACTAGAACTCGTCCATAAGATATGCTGAAGTGGCAGTGGGCCGGTTATGTCTCGCGAAGAACCGATGGCCGCTGGGGCAAACGTGTTCTTCAGTGGAGACTCGGTAAACGTAGTGTAGGACGCCCTCCGACCGGGATGACGACCTGCGAAAGACTGCAGGTAGATGCTTGTTGCGACAAGCTGAAGACAGGGTGCTATGGTGCTCATTAGGGGACGCCTATGTCCAGCAGTGGACTACCATAGGCTGATGATGATGATTATGATGAATAACCTCAGGTGGGCAACTACTCGGCAAAGAACGGCGACCACGCGGCTGACCGCGCCCTGAAGGACCTCCTGACGACAGACCCCTACGACAGCCTCCACAAGGGACGCAAGAAGTCCAATGAATCTATCTCCAACTCTTCCAAGAATACCTCCAAATCCATATTCATCAAGTAAGCTCCGTTCAAAGATATTTATTTTCTCATTTACAATATACATGTTACTTACATGAGAATATTAATATTAAGCTTCGAATATCACATCACACTTAATAATATGAACCAATTCAGCCCGCTTGCGCTTCGCTGGCGTTGTTCTCATGGAAACGTTTGAAGGTTATTTTTATCCCATGGGAACTGATTAATGTGATATAAAGTAGCCTATGTTTTATTCCGGGACTAAACAACCCCGTAGTAGACGAGGTTTTTATACCTACTCCCGAAAGTAGCGAAGGATGATGATAAGTCCGAGCATTACTATACCTAATATGTAGATGCCTTATACATAGGTGGTTTTGGTACGAATGAAACACATTACTTTTCACTTTTATTACGAGAAAAAAAAACAGTCAAACTAACCATCATATTGAAATTTTTGTTCACGTATTTGTTTCTGTACATTTCCCGGATATTTTATAAATAATAAATAATGCTGGACAATCGACACAGCATTATCTAGATGATGCTGTGTCGATTGTCCAGCATTATTAGCCCCAAGCTAAGCAGAGCTTGTGTTATGGGTACTAGATGACTGATATATTTAATACAATATACATTACATAGAAATAAATAAATATATATATACTCGAAACGCCTAATGTGTATCTCCGTGACATAGGTAACTCATTTTTGTATCCTACATGACACTCTTCCCATGACATTCAAATTATTATTTTATTAATTGCATAGCAACATGCACAAAGTAAGTAAGTTAGTAAGGTAGGTACTTACTAAATCTATGGTTATGTTGATTAAATTGGCTAGCCTTAGATATTATGTACATACATTAGGCCTGTAAAGGCTGTGTTATACACCTTTATGCCATCCTACTCGTATATTAACAGTGACACTGTTTTATTTAGTTTCTAGTATCAAAATGTGTATCCTTTATTTACAACGACACATTACTTCCTAGGTTGCCTGGGAGAAATCGCTGTCAGCGATAAGGCCGCCTATTGTACTGTTCATTTTGAACATCAATCATCATATCAAAATTGATATACATTATGTGTAAGGTTTTATTTTCTTTTGTTAATAAATGCAATAAAGGCTTCGGGGCTGAACGTATAAGGGGCGATCACAATAGGCCTTCCATGGCCGCTGTGATACCCAAGCCACCCAAAGACAAGAAAAAATAAAAGTGCAATAAAAGTTCATGATTCATGAATTGTTTGTAATTCCAGTGGTGAGATATCTGCCGACGACGACGAGATATTAGAGAGTCTGGTGCGGTCGGCGACGACGCAGCGCAGCGCCGCGCCGCCGCGCCAGCGCAAGCGGGACCGCCTCTCCGACCGGAAGAACTGTAAGACCCTTCCACACCCTGCACTACTCACTGCACCAACCCTACCACGCTACTTAACACATAACATAACGCGTTTAACGTAAATGGCGCGTGAAAAGGCGTTATTCACGCCAAAACTATCATAATAACGCTGATAACACGCGTTGCGTATATGTGTTAAATAACGTAACGGCGTTATTATGCAAATATTAGTGCTAATAACGCGTGAAAAGGCGTTATTTACGATAAAATGCCGTAAAACGCCTTTGCGCCAATCCACACAGCATCATCTAGTCCCAAGCGAAGCAGAGCTTGTGTTATGGATACTAGATGACTAATATACTTAATAATACAATACATTACATAGATAGATATTTTTTCAACTTATACATAAAATAACAACCAGAACACCCGGAACAAATATTTGCAGATCGTACACACATTTGTCCCGACACGAGAATCGAACCCAATAAGTAACTCCAAAAGAAATAAACTTTGAACGTTTCTATAGAAACTGCACGTGCGAAGCCGCTTGTAGCTACTAGTAATATAATAATAACGGTTTCAATTAAAATATTTAACAAAAAACTGAAGGACGCTTTAAAAATGGAAATAATATTTCAATTTTTAAGGCTTCCTATTCAGTCGTCTTATTTTAATTGAATCTTTTAAAGTTTTCGCCCATCTGTTACTTAAACAACCATTGAAAATCAAGAGCCACCTACATACAAAACTAACAGATGGGCGCAAACTTTAAAAGTCTTCTTATTAATATTCAATAATATGAACCCTAAGAGCGTGATTACATTATTATTTTAAAATTAGGCTGAGTTTATGGTGAAGAGCAGAGGCGGGAGCGTTTTGGACAGTTCTCAATGACAGGCTTCTTTGACAGACTAAAAGAGAATATATATTTATACACATTGTATGCTCAGCAGGGAATGCAATCAATGGTAGAGTATTTACAATACAATACAAATACCCTTCATTGCATATGAAACACAGAAAACAAAGATACAGATGCACAATGGGCGGCCTTATCGCTAAGAGCTCTTCCAGGCAACCTTTGGATGGACACGTAGCTATGGTATAGGTATAGACGGTGGCGTACTATAGACTAATGTTATATATAAATTATATACCATACAACCCATGTACAAATACATAATACTTGTGAGTATTGAGTATTGAAAACAGCGCGTGGAAAGGCGAGTAAATCTACATATCTATGAACATTGGTTCGGTTTCGGTCGGATTCTGTTTGGGACAAACTATATAACATTTACTGGGGTAACATTAACGAGAAGGACAGCGTGTGGTCAGCACCATTTGAAGCAGAGACGTGCGGGGTAACATTAACGAGAAGGACAGCGTGTGGTCAGCACCATTTGAAGCAGAGACGTGCGGGGTAACATTAACGAGAAGGACAGCGTGTTGTCAGCACCATTTGAAGCAGAGACGTGCGGGGTAACATTAACGAGAAGAACAGCGTGTGGTCAGCACCATTTGAAGCAGAGACGTGCGGGGTAACATTAACGAGAAGGACAGCGTGTGGTCAGCACCATTTGAAGCAGAGACGTGCGGGGTAACATTAACGAGAAGAACAGCGTGTGGTCAGCACCATTTGAAGCAGAGACGTGCGGGGTAACATTAACGAGAAGGACAGCGTGTGGTCAGCACCATTTGAAGCAGAGACGTGCGGGGTAACATTAACGAGAAGAACAGCGTGTGGTCAGCACCATTTGAAGCAGAGACGTGCGGGGTAACATTAACGAGAAGGACAGCGTGTGGTCAGCACCATTTGAAGCAGAGACGTGCGGGGTAACATTAACGAGAAGGACAGCGTGTGGTCAGCACCATCGACTGGTCAGCACCATTTGAAGCAGACACGTGCGGGAGCATGTACGCAATGTCTTTTCGCCTACCACGTGTATTTGTCACTTGTTAGTGCCCGCGGATTCACACGCTTTGTTTCTATGATAACGTTTTATTTTTATAAATTATTTATATCCCATGGCAACTGATTTATGAGATAAAAAGTATGATTTATTCCGTGTCTAGAACTACCTGTATGAAACTACCTGTAAAATTTCGAGCATCCACACAAACTTTCGCGTTTTTTATATTAGTAGTATTTGAATATAGTTGTTGTATAGTTGTATAACCATGCAGTAGCGAGCTGAAATACATATATTGCCTGGAATGTGCGAGGCGAGCTAATGTTACATATTCATATATTCTCAAAGAGACAATTGATATAAAGTCACTTACATGAGAACAGGGTTCTTAGGTTAAGTATATATATATATACATAGGCTGTGGTCATTCAATAGCTGGCTCATTTACTGTGTTGTGTTTATATGATGAAGTGACCTATAATTTTTCATCTCGATTCCATTTAGTGGTATCGGTTCAATTCTATTATATTTTTTCGATTCGTAGTAATAAATTATATTGTTTTTTGTTAACAGATAATAGGCGAACACTAGAAGGGAAGCCGTCGTAATTCAGCAATAAAGCATGTTCTTGTCCAAGGTAAGACTGTTTCCAAATAGGCAAGCATGGGTTTGTTAACATATTACATATTATTTATCGCGATCTTGTAATTATCGCGTACCTTTTGTTTTACCCAGTTTTATACCTCGTTGTTAATGAAAATAAAAAACACTACTACTACTAACACAGGTAAATGGAATCTCATGTATTCTGTACTTTTAGTATTGTATAAAACAAAAGGTGCGCTATAAATAATCTCTAATATGGATAGGTACCTAGTCTGATTCCTCTAGGGAAGAATAGACAAAATATATGCAAAATACATTCCTTCAACGTCCATACTAAAATGTACACATGGCAGGTATTATTTTTGTCTTTTTAAGCCTAGAAAAATGTAAGCCAACATGTTCTTGATTTCATGACAATTTGTATCTTGACATCATCAACAGGCTATAATAGTCCACTGCTGGACATAGACCTCCCCTGATATAGTGCAATCAATAATAGTATTATTCTCATAAATCAGGGCTCGATAGCCGATTTTTATCTATTTTCCCATACAATCTTCATCATTGAGTTCTAACTCAACATTACATATGCATATAATCCGATCTCAAAAAAACAATCCAAATGTATCCGACAGCGAATAATTGGCACTTGTACTGTTCCGTGTGGGATGATCAAATAAGGTGTTTTGTTTTCTATATTTATTTACTGTGTGTTTTTCTCGTTTTTCAGATCAGCTCCCGAGATACAACCTCAACATACCAAGCTTGTCATATCAACGTTTAAAGGATTAGAGCGGTTTCATACAATGTCCGATCCGAAACCGATCCGAACATGTGAAAATATGGATCTAGAAAACTCGGACCGAATTCGGATACTGCTTACGTATTAGTCCGATCTCTGATAAGTACTTCTCTACTCGTACGCAGCTCGGATTCAATTCGGACGCAGTGCGCAAGCGTTCATACAAATAAATAATCAAATAGTATCCTTGACTATGACTAATTCGGTCCGTCAAAAATCTTCTCCGTAATGGAGATTCTAGAATGACGGAAAGAAATCGTATGACGGAAAATCGGATCTAGTGCGTAAATTACCTTAAAAATAGTTCTACAACTACTCTACATATTTTCACGGATTCGGATCGGACGTAGTGCGAAACCGCTCTTACTGTTAGGCACTGTTTAAGTAGGTAGGCACTGTTTAAGTAGGTAGGCACTGTTAGGCACTATAATAACTTTTAAAAGTCATTTAAAAATGAAAAATGAAAAGTAAAGATCACGTTAGAAACGTAACGACTTACGAATTTTGAAAAATCACCTCAGGTGCTAGAATCACCATCATTATTATTTCATTCAGCCACACACGCCCTTTGCCAGACATAATAATTTTATCTTTATTCTTTAATTAATTTATCATTGAATCTATCTCATTTTTCTTCTCCTTCTCTGTTAACCTTCCTCATCATCAATCTCCTGGAATGAGAGACTTCCTCCAAGAGTGGTGTTTTGCCACTTAGTATATTCACCACACTTGGCAGGCAGATTGTTAATACCTGTGGAGGTGCTAACTTTACAGTGGGAAAAATACAAAGAAAGCTGTTTCACTTTCTCTAGTCGCTTATGACAGCCACTGACTGTGTTGTCAACGGATGTCGTAAGATCGACACCAACATACTTGAGTTGTCGGTGTGTTGGGGTCGATTCCTACGCTGCGCCCACGGCGGCACGGTGCCGCTTGCTTCTGCTGTCGCTATAAGTTTTATTTATATTTATGACTATATTTTCGTAATAATAAGAGAACTACCTTATTACATTATTATATAGACCTACATATTGATTTATTTCTATGACATTTTATTTAATTGTTTTAGCTATTTAACGTTTACCACCGTAACGTGCCTGCAAAAAGTACCTAGATAGTTTAATCATGGCAATGTATTTAAATGTAAGTATTTAATTTTTTTTTATAAGATTTGGACTTCAACCCTCTTTAGGATACATATTAAATAAATATTTCCCTTGACATAAATAATGCATGTAACAATTGAAATTGGATATACATACTTACCTAACAAATAACGTACCATCTATTAAATTATAATACACTTTAAATATGAATGCAAACCTTTGTTGTTTTATTTTAATCTGTATCCCATCGTAGGTAGGTAATGTATTGTGAGGGTTGGCTATAAAGCATCAAATGAATATGATAAGGACAATCGATGAACGTTTGTATAAGACAAAGCTATCGACGTAGCTCTAAGAATTACCAAACTGAAGTGGCAGTGGCCGGTCATACATCACGAAGAACCGACAACCGCTGGGGTAAACGATTCTTGAGTCCACGACTCGGAAAATGTAGATTACTCACCAACAGCTCACCACACACAAGCTGCCCTGCGGGCAAGCAACATAATTGTATTTTTAATTATATTAAATAACATTATTATTATTGTTTATTCACTCGGAAGAAGAATTGCTTTCTGCTTTAGTAAATAGACTGAAAGACAATGAAAATATTCTTTTGGCTGAGGTCATTGACTGTCGTTATAAGGGATGACTGATAATCCCGGTACAAAAAATCGTGACTCGGATAAAGCTCAAATTCCAGACTGTTCTTACTTAGATGGCGCTGTCGCATAGCCGTAAAATTACCCTATCAGCAATTAAAGCCAAGAAATCTAGATTATTTTTGTGTTAGTGTACACCAAAATTTTTATTTTTATTCTGAAGTGTGGAAATATGATCGTAAAAAATGATTTATCCTTTATGTTTGATAGTATAAAACAACAATGTTTATGTACCTGTTGATGGCGTAGACAATGAGTGAAAACATGGTGAAAGGTAGCATGCAAAAACGAAGTAATACTACTTCGTTTTTAAACTAGGTGGCGCTTAGAACAAAAATTTAGTAGCTTGAGGATAGCACATACCAGTTTATATCAAGATTATCTTGATTTAACAAAGAATCATGATGGAATCATGATCATCACCTGTGAAATTTTATTTGTTGACATGATAGTTTCTCGAACTCCGATCTTGTATTAGCTTACTTTACAAGTACATTATCAATGAGTACTATATTTGCGAACAACAGGCAAGTCGTGTCCTGACAGTTCTTACAAACTATTAATACAGTTTTCTTTGTTAATCAAGAATCAAATATAATAAATTCTCTTAATTTTTTCCTGTCGTACGTGTTTCATAAAAAGAATAAACAAAAAAAAAGTACAACCTTTTGATTCCTTGTTTTGGACATCTTCGTTATTATTATTATTGTTTATTTGTGATAATTTTTTACAAAAAATGTTCAAAATGTAAAAAAAAGCCGTTGGATCGAATCTATCTCCCGAGAGTTTCGATCCAACCCAGTGTACAGATGACGGTATATCTCGATGTTAAACAACTGAGCCAGGCGGACTAGTGACTACTCATTCGAAATAGAAAATCTATTGCAATTATTAAACAGTCAGTAGGTATAGGTACAAACAACATTTTGTAGAAACTTTTTTTGTGATTCCTTGTTTTGGACATCTTCACTTTTATTATTATTGTTTATTTGTGGTAATTTCTTACAATATTAAGTAATTTCTACAAGGAATATACACGTTGTATTTTCATTGTAAGAAATGTTTATGCAGTTCGACTTCACAGATTTTGAAAACTGTTTGTAATATTTTGTCGAGATGACCTTTTCATTCGTTCTTGGTACGTTGTTATAGTTTTTGAATTGGATACAATATTATCACTTACCCTTTGTTTTATTCCCAACTTAGTTAGCATCATATTATAGGAATTGAGGTACCTACCAACTTTATATTAATCTACAAAACCATCTACGAGTATGTTCGCTGTGTTTTAAAAGGATTAAAAAAGTCCCTTCAGGAACTTTCTTCCACAAGTAGGTACATTATTACAAATAAGTAGGCAATTATGTCATTGCAAATCACTATTGACTACATATTACATATGTATGTATTACCTACCATGGAGGCTACTTTTACATTAATAAGTAACCTCATTGTCGTTTCAAAAATAAAAAACTTTATTGAAAAAAAAGAAAACGTGTATGTCAAACTGAATTAGTTTTGACAATTTTAGTATGAAATTGTTGATTGTGTTTCATGTGGATTTTATTTGTGAAAGTGTCGATGGTACCAATAATAATCACCTTCTTGGTATCTGTTTGCAATCTGTATGTAGACAGAGAATTCTTCTACGACTGAAGCAGGTACTGTAAGCACCTACTCGTGTCCTACTAATATTAGAAACGCGAAAGTTTGTGAGGATGTTTGTTGCTCTTTCACGCAAAAACGACTTAATGGATTTTGATAAAAAATTCACATTAATAAAGCTTACATTTTAGAATAACCACCCAGGTGGTCCGGCCAGGGGATGACGACCTGCGAAAGACTGCAGGTAGATGCTGGATGCGTCAAGCTGAAGACAGGGCGCTATGGCGGTCATTGGGGGAGGCCTATGTCCAGCAGTGGACTAAAGGCTGATGATGATGATGATTAGAATAACACATAGGCTACAATTCATAAAGATGTATTGTATATTATCCAAAATATCTAATCACCGATCAAACCGCGGGGCGCAGCTAGTATTTGTTAAATCTAAATAGTTCAATGTTAAATAAATCGTATTATTATAAAAAACGTTATCAGGTTATGTGTACGTCTTTAAATATGAAACACTAGTCTTTTCCCGCGGCTTTGTTTCTATGGAAGTATTTTAAGGAGTTATTTATATTATCCCATGTGAACATAAGAACGTTTTTATTCCATGAATGAGTATTAATGGTATAAAAGGTAGCCTATGTTTTGTTCCAGGCTAGAGCTACTTGTATGTAAGATTTGCGATCCATTCCGTAGTTTTGGCGTGAAAAGGTAACAAACATAAATCCATCCATCTAAACATTCAAACTTTCACATTTATGCTAGCTTTTCCACTGCCATGCCACTTCAGCTTGCTAATTCGTTGCAAATTTTCTTGGGATACATGAAACCGTCTTTCTATGAAATTCAGTTAATGATTTATATTATAATACCTCTGGCTGCATTATTATTACTAGGGAAAAAAAGAATCGTAAGCGGCATAAATACAAATGTTTTTATTTCGTTTACTAAGCACATGTTTATCTTACAAATGTTTAAAGCCTCCTTTTAAGATATAGAATACTTGTACGAGGAGGTTTCGCTGTTACAGTAGCCGAGATTAAACAATTACTTTTTACGTATTAATAAATGAGGTTGAGGATTTCCTCGCTGAGGCTTTTACAAGTGCTGTGATGATTGTTATATGACTTACACAGAACATAAACATAAACTAAGAGGAAACGTATTAGTAAGGGTGTAAGTCCAGTAACAAAATGGCTCCGCTTCAGCATGAGTTGGATGACTAGCATGCTAGCAACCAACGCTGGTCTAATGGCTCCGCCTCAGCATGAGTTGGATGACTAGCATGCTAGCAACCAACGCTGGTCTTCCAGCAAAGCAACTTATAGTCCTCCTCTCCATATTGGTGAACACCTGGGTCAAGTAAAAACACGCACACTTTGTATGCTGAAATGCTTAAGAACCTCATTAAAAACCCCTGAGCTTCGTGAGATCACAACTTAATACTAAAATAGAAGCAATTCTTCACTACATGGTATAAAACAAAGTCGCTTTTCGCCGTCTGTCTGTCCCTGTGTATGCTTAGATCTTTTAAACGACGCAACGGATTTTGATGCGGTTTTTTTTAAATAGATCGGATTCAAGAGTATAGGTTCATAAACTATTTGACACATAGATTTTCATGCGGGCGAGCGAAGCCGCGGGGCGTAGTTATTATAAAATAATATAAATATGTGGCCTGTCTGCTCGAAATTGGGCCGGAAAATTCATATTTCTATTTTTTTTTGTTTATTTATACTTCTTCTAAGATTAGTAGACATTCTAGTATAATGCTTGCTTAATAAACCTGACGCTGTGTGAACTGACATAATTGCTGTGAGAGTGTGAGATCGGTACTTAGTAAAGCGTTGACGTTAACGTGTCTTTATCACTTTTAAAATTTTCGGGCATTTTTTGCATTTTAAGAATTATTTATTGCGTACCTTATTATTTATTTTTCGCTACGTTTCAATCACCTAGTAAAAAATAGGCAAATGAACAAGTCAGCGATAGCGGAAAACCTGCTAGACTCAGGAACCAACCACTAGATTGAGCTAATAACCGATAAATAATCTTTAACATGATTCTTAGCATTTCATTTAGAGGTCATTCATACAAGTTTAAGAATGAAGAGCCGGCGTCTTCACGAGTGCGTCCGGGAAGAGGGTCGAACCAGCAGTTTATAAAGTATCAGTGAAATAACAATAACCCTGTATGAATTGGGGTAAATCATTTGTTGCTTTAGGTCCATCAATTATTGTTAATTTTATTAGATCCATGGGTTTTATTTAGCTCGCAACTGAACCGCGGAGCATCGGAATGTGCTTCGTCTATATATATAAATAAATACAATTGGGCATGATAATGTTTCCTATATGTATATACTATACACAATACAATACACCGATTTAAAAATGTTGTGGTACCTAATCTGCGATTCGGCTGGGCCGATTTTGACGGGACTTTAACTGGGAAATAGCAGATATGTGGTGTGCGAAGGCTCCTTTACTTTTAAAATAATTTAGATTCCGCGCTCAGAATAACCGGTGTAATGTAAAGAATTACATTCTAAATAAATTCTATCACAGTCCATGTTATTATTCGATTTACTCGCAACATGAACACCGACGACGCGACGCGCCCACGGGTAAAGAAATCCCATGGGCTATCTACAATACATTTACTATATAAATATTTTTAAACTTACGCGATCTGAACACATAATTATAAGTATTAATACAACGGGTTTATTTAACGCGTTTATTTAGCTATTCACTAAATAAACGCGATAATAATCCGTTAATATAACCGATATTATTAATCACCGCATGGTTATAAGCCACTGGTGATAATCAAAAATTTGTTATATGATATACCCCATGACAAGCTGAAAGGAAACACAAGAAATGTGATCCTTTGCCTGGCACTGTAAATTTCAGAAACAGGTTCAAAGTCCCATTAAAAAGCGGAAACGCTTCGTAAGCGCCTTTTAATTTGTCTAGTGGTGACATCTAGTTAAGCTCTGTTCGGATTTGTTTCAACACGGATGCCATGACAGTTAGTATGGGGAGTTATATCAGGTTCTACCAATCTACACGTTCAGTTCAGTAAGGGTGGCGCTTGTGGTGGGCATTGTATAGGAAATAGAAAACCGTATTGAAACAAATTCCGTAGTTCCAATTTTGTCCACCATCATAAATAAGTTGGTCGACTTTGTTAATTTCGGGGTTGGTTTGGAATGTACATTATATCTGTATTTATACTGGCCGTGACCTACGGAGCTGAGATGGACACTCACGGTAGGGCTGGTTCACCAGTTCAAACTGGCTCAGCGAGCTATGGAAAGAGCTATGCTCGCACCTACCTAGGCGAGCTTATATCTGACAAAGAATTTTCTTCTAGCCATATAGGAGAGGCGATGGAACAGATAGAGGAAGTACCTACCTACCTACAAAGAAATAAACTAGCTAGACTAATCGTAGGTATAGGTAATACAAATTACAAACCAACTAAGTACCCTCGGTAGGTACTTATCTAGCTAGCTAGATAGTGCCTGGGTTAGTTCTCTCTGGAAACCTCGGAAAACAAGATTTTCAATAGACGAGACCTTTTTAGCAAGATTGATTTATTTGATCCGGAAAATCCAAATTTAAGCGGCTTTTATAAAAATCGTTGAGTACCTACATTCAGTCTTTTTCGAGATCACAATGTAATTGGCGTTCATAATTAATCATATATGTATGTACGTCATCATCATCATCAGCCTATATCAGTCCACTGCTGGACATAGGCCTCCCCAATGAGTCAGTCTTTCGCAAGTCGTCATCCCACCTGGTCGGAGGGCGTCCTACACTACGTTTACCGAGTCGCGGTATCCGCTCAAGATCACGTTTGCCCCAGCGGCCGTCGGTTCTTCGCGAAATATGGCCGGCCCACTGCCACTTCAGCTTGTTAATTCTTTGAGCTATGTCGATAACCTTGGTTCTCTGTCGGATGTATTCGTTACGAATCCTATCCTTAGAGAAACTCCGAGCATAGCTCTTTCCATAGCTCGCTGAGCGACTTTGAACTGGTGGACCAGCCCTATCGTGAGTGTCCACGTCTCAGCTCCGTAGGTCATAACGGGTAGGACGCACTGGTTGAAAACTTTCGTTTTCAACGACTCCGCCATTAAGAATATGTCATCAGCGAATCGCAGGTGTGAGATGTACTCGCCGTTTATGTTGATGCCCTTTCCTTTCCAGTCCAGCAACCTAAACATATCCTCCAATGCGCAAGTGAACAGTTTCGGGGATATGACATCCCCCTGCCTCACTCCTCTGCGCAATTGGATGGGTTTAGACTGCTGGCCCTGTACTTGGACACTCATGGTGGCGGCCTCGTAGAGACATCTCAACACCTCGATATAACAATACTCTACTTGGCATCGCTGTAAGGAATCCAGAACAGCCCAGGTTTCGACGGAGTCAAATTCCTTTTTATAGTCCACAAAAGCCAGACACAGGGGCTGATTATACTCTTCGGACTTCTGTATAATCTGCCTCACTGTGTGTATGTGGTCTATAGTGCCATATCCTCCGCGAAACCAAGCCTGTTCCGGTGGCTGGAACTCGTCGAGTCTCCTGGCGAGACAGTTCGTAACCACTCGTGAGAACAGCTTATAGACGTGGCTCAAGAGTGAAATGGGTCTGTAATTCTTAAGAAGGGTTTTATCTCCCTTCTTAAAAAAGAGCACCACCAAACTCCCGCTTTACGCCTTTGGAGTTCTCCCACTGTGAAAGACGGTGTTAAAGAGGTTCTGCAGCTCCTGTACTACAGGAGCTCCTCCGGCTTTAAGAAGCTCTGAAGTAATTCCGTCCTCACCGGGGGCTTTTCCATTTTTAAGCTGCCTTGTACGTACTTTATGATTAATTATGAAGGCCAATTACAACACAAACAAAATTAAAATTACGGTAAGTACATATATATGTACGTGCTACAAATAAATGATTTTGTATTTTGTATAGTTACAAACATACAAATATTAGTCAAGGGATAGGTAGGTAAAGGTACATGATTCAAGTAAAGTAAATCTGAATATAAACTACAATTAAAACTAGATTAGATATGTGGGCACTGATCTCATTTTATAAATAGGTAGGTACGTCATACCTACCTAGAGTGAAAAGTGAGTCTCCTCCCGGTTAGTAAACAAATTCTAATCCTAACGTCTACTTAAAATTAAGAGCAGACGTCATATATACCTACCTATTTAATTTTTGTAAGTATGTATAGTCATTTTTACAGGTATATGTTCGTGGAAACTATTTTGTTCTTTATAAAAAAAGTAAAATAATATCACCGCATGATTTTGAGCCACTGGTAATATACAAAAATTGATTATACTAATTCTTGGAACGTCTTCCACAGATACAAAACAGGTTCAAAGTCCCAGTAAGAAACCCATGCCATGATAGTTAGTATGGGGAGTTATTAGTTTAAAAGCAGACAAATTATAATAGGTACATAAATTTGTCAAAAGTAAACGACACCTGGAAAGGTTATTAATTTAAGGACAGGACGATAAATATGCAAATTATTATTATCAAAAAGAGACTATGTGACTCACAGAGTAGCAAAACAGTGCCTCCACAGGTGGCCACTGGCCAGTAACCGACGGAGCTGAGACGTGGACACTCGTGGTAGGGCTGCTGGTCCAAAGTCGCTCAGCGAGCTATGGAAAGAGCTATGCTCGGAGTTTATCTGTTGGATATTATGTGCTCTTGAGTAAAGGACGCGACTCACCAAACGTAGTGTAGGATGCCATCCTGAATTGAAGACTGCAGGTAGATGCTGGATGCGACAAGCTGAACATGGATCGCTTTGGCGCTCGTCAAGGGAGGCCTATGTCCAGCTGTGGACTAATATAGTCTGAAGATGATGAGCGGAAGGGTGCAGGTTCGAGCCCCGTCTAGATCGTAAAATTTCTGGGAATAAATCCTAAGAATTTTCCCAGAGTGCAAGTAAGCACTAGAGGTAGAAAACAAATAACTAGAGATCAGCAGTAGTTGAATACTGTCTAACAATAACGACGGACTTTATTTCATGAGATTTTGAACCTCACCCCAAATTGCATTAATATGATAAATGCGAAAATTTGGAAGTTTAGATGGATGGATGGACTTTTCGTTAATTACCTCCGACCTTACATAATTTTCCCAAAGTCTTGTAAGTAAAACTTAATTTTTCTATTATATTATTCACCTTGTTAAAAATACTATAAAATCTCTCCGTCATTATTTTTATTTCGCACCCATCCCTCGAAGTACGAGCTGCGCGCGCATCGCGACATGTCAATCGATCTCTGTGCGAGTCCAGACGGCAGCCATTGTGTATTGGTTGTTATTGCTTCGTCTAGCAGATAAAATAAAACAACTATGAAAGTGAATAGTTGAAGCAGCATTTAACGGTTGTGGTGATCAAAAAGTATGTAATTTGTATATATGTAGTTCCTTAATCCGAATATTCTGAAACGTAGAATAGTGTTGGAACAGGCTTAGAGCTAGATCCAGGGGACACCACTTTAATTAAAGTCACCACTCCAGGTGCCTGGAGCTGATAGAACACGTGTTGTGCATGATCGTGGCGATGGAATTATAAAACGTCTCATATAAAATACACTACTAACAATACACAGCATGTCTATATAAATAATTGTGTATTGTTCGTAGCGAATGGCGTTTTCGTTTTAGGTGGGTATTATTATATTGGAATATAAACAAAAACGTCAGCAACAAATAAAATAGTATTAAAATAAAATAAGGTCTTAGGTATGTATTTAGTTAGTAGTAGTTTTACTTCGTGGTCCGGTACTCTCCTGGCTAGCTGAAGGCCGCTCAGGTGGGTGGACACCGACGACAGGAAGGAGAAAGGTCCGTGACGTCCGAAGATGGTAGGTCAGCCGTGTTATGAGTAGGAATCGAAATATTCCCTAGGGATTAAACTCTAGCGTTGTACGTTTGGAACCTTTCGTATGGGAGTAGAGTGTATCGTGACTGGTTTTATAAGTGAAATGAACCTGAACATGAACGTTAGGTACGGCAGGTACCTAACTTAAAATGAACTGTTCCCTTAGCTATCGTTTTATCTTACGTAACAGTACTAAGTAATAGAATGTCTTGTGTTAATTGTTACCTGACAAAGTATAAAAGGAAATAAATCTGTTACAGGTGTTCGAGCCAGCATATCCACCGCGAACACGACAGCAACAAGGGCAACCACGCATCCAGAGCCTGAGTTCAGCCACACATTACAAAGGAGCCAAAAGCCCAGAACAAATTAAGAGGTGGGTTATAAAGTATCGTAAACAGATTATTTATAGACGAAAAGACAGGACATTATTATGAGGCATTCCTCGTAGCGCTCCCAGATGAAGCGCCCCAAAGTACTTCCACATAGGCCCAACGTACACCCGTTTTGGTCAATCAATAGATTTCTTTCCGGCCCTGGTGGGGGCGCAGAGAGGGGCCTCGAGGCTTCGCCTCATTACCCCGGCGTCAATTCGAGGGGTGACGACCCCTCGGTCCTTGGGTTTTGTGGGAATCTTTTCTTTCCCTTACTCTCAATGTTTTTTTTGGCATCATTCTGTTTGTAATCTTTTTTTTTTTAAATAAACCCAAGGACTCTATGGTGGTTCCGCAGGGATCAGGTCCCGCGGAAGGGGTCGCCATGGGCGGTCGTCTTCCTGGGGCCGGGGCTGGGGCGGGGCGATGTTGTGGAGGTGCTCGTGGTGCCCGTTGTCGGCGCGATCGTACATTCGACGCGCCGTCTGCACGACGAATTCCTCCACGGATTGGATCTGCAGGTCGCGGGCTATGACGTCGTTCCTGACGTAGCGGCCCGCGCCCGTGCAGATCCTGAGAGCCACGTTCTGCAGCGCCTGGAGCCGGTCCTTGTTGGTCTGGGAGACCAGGGCGTACCAGCTCGGCGCCGCATAGGTTAGTCGGGACCGGACGTAGGACTTGTAGACCCGCACTTTAGTCCTCAGCGGCAGCCGAGATCCCAGGACAGGTCGGAGGAGCGCTCGGGCGACGCGCGCTTGTTGTAGCGCGCGGTCAACCTGCGGCTGCATCCTCAACGACCTGTCAATCTCGATGCCGAGGTACCTCGTGTGCGAGCTCCAAGCCACGTCCTGGCCCCGAAGCTGGAGTTGAGGTGGGTGGCGGCGGCGGCGGGAGACAAACAGCGCGGCCGTCTTACCCACATTGACGGCCATGCGCCATTTGTCCAGCCATGGCGGCAGGACGTCTAGCAGCTGCTGCATCCTGCTGGCTGCGATGGTTGGGCTGGTGGATGACGAGAAGTAGGCGCTGTCGTCCGCGAACAGCGCCAACGATACATCCCTCTCCCCGGGGCGTAGGTGGCCCTCCAGTGTAGGGATGTCGTCTGTGTACAGCGCGTATAGGGCGGGCGACAGGCAACTACCCTGCGGTACACCAGCTGAGATGGTCCGGGTGGAAGAGGTGGCATCCTCGACTGCGACGAAGAACCGCCGGTTGGCGAGGAAGGATGCCACGAGCCTGGTGAGGGCTGGTGGTGTAGGAGTCTGCAGGAGCTTGTACAGGAGGCCGGGGTGCCATACACGGTCAAAGGCCTTCTCCACGTCTAGAAAGACCCCGACGGTGGATCGCCCGGCGTTGTGCTCGACTGCGAGGTGGTGCATCACCCTGGTGAGCTGCAGCGTGGTGGAATGGCCGGACCTGAAGCCAAATTGCTCTGGGCGTGGCTCGATCGTTGGGGCCAGGCGGCCCAAGAGCAGACGCTCCAGGAGTTTGGCCACTGTTGGTAGCAGGGTGATGGGGCGGTAGCTGGCCGGATGGCGGTGGTCCTTACCTGGCTTCGGCAGGGCGATGACCCGCCCGGTCTTCCATGTGTCCGGGAAGTGGCACGTCCGGAGGATTCCGTTGAGGAGCCGGGCGAGTGCGGCGACTCCACGGCGGGGCAGCTGGGCGAGTGCCATGTTGGGGACTCCGTCATAGCCTGGCGCCTTCCGCCTGGGTAGGCGGAGGACGGCCTTCCGCACCTCAGCAGGGGAGAAGAAGTACTCCCCGCCTAGGGGCGGTGTCGGGCCAGACAGGAAGTCCTCAACCGCCTCCTCGATCTGGTGGTGATGGATGAGAATCTCGAAGGCGGCATCTGCTGGAACAGGGTGTGGCGTGAACTGCTCCGCCAGATGCTCGGCCAGTATCTCGGCGCGGTCGGCAGGAGCGAAGCGCCGGACCCCGTCTCGGTCCAGCAGCGGGTAGGTGGGCGCCGGCTGGCGCGTGAGCGCCCGGTTCAGCGCATGCAGGTTGGTGTCGTGCTCAGAGGCCCGGTCGATTGCACAATCCCAGGTCTCCCCACGCCAAGCCTGCACGGCGGTCGAGAGCTCGGCGGTGAGCCGGTTGAGGCGAGCTTTCAGTCGTGGGCATCGGGAGCGCGCCCACTCGCGCCGGAGCTTGCGTTTCTCCGCGATGCCCCTTTTGAGGTGAGGTGGGAGGTCGCGGCGGCGGCCTTGGCGCCTGATGATGGGCGAGGAGGCAGCTTCTTTAGCCTCCCGGATGCGTGTCATCAGAGCGGATGCCTCGGCCTCCACTTCGGCCGGCGTCCGGATGGGGCCGACGTCCACGGACTCTAATGCCTTGACGTACGCCGCCCAGTCAGTCCTCACGCCCAGGGGCCGCGGCGCTGTAAAGTCCGCGGCCAGGTCGAGCGTTATGAGGAGAGGGAGGTGCTGTGTGTCCAGGTCATACAGCACCTCAACCAGGACGGGGCAGCGCACGAACTTATGGAGCACTATGTCCAGGACGTCGGCAGCGTGTGTGGTGGCGGTGGGGATATGTGTGGGGGAGTCAGGCCCCACTACGGTGAAGCCGGTCGCATCGCTGTCGTCCAGCAGCTTGCGACCGGCAGGGTTGATCACTCGTGACCCCCACGCTGGGTGCTTGGCGTTTAGGTCGCCAGCGAGTAGCGTTGGGGTGTGTGAGTTGAAGATCGCTGCAGTATCGGCGGCAGCGTAGCGGGGTGTCGGCGGGCGGTAGCCGGCGAAGATGCGAAGTTCCTCGCCCGCCGCTCTCACCAACACCCCGGTGGACCTCAGCTCCTTGAACGTTTTGGTGCGTTTCATAACAATGTAGGGTCTAATGATGGGGTTGTTTTCTTCTATTAGTAACTTATAAGTTGAAATTTATGGTTGGCTTTCAGCTGACATGTATATTTCTGATAGTTAATTATGTTTATAAGTAGGCTAGCCCCGCGCCGAGCGCCGCGGCAGAAGCGTGACCGTGTAGTGCCTATCTATCTCCTATTTTGTTTCCATTGGCAATAGATTTTGATTCGAAGTTCGAGGCCCTTGTATAGTTTAAGATAAGATTATTATGTTATGTCCCTTTCAACCAAGAGTTGCTAGTAATTGATAGCTTGTCGTCACTCACAGCTTCAGCTGTAATTCTGCACTTCCACTCGCCACTAGATATGTATACCTCCATAATAGCTATTGATCCTCGCAAGGAACTACAGACGAAGAGATAAAACTAAGATAAAATCACACTATTGTAGTGTAGTGTCGCGTCAGAAGATAATTATCGGTTTGAGTCATTCATTATAGATCGGAACCAATTATAACTGTGGGCTGTGGTATGAATTATCAATAGCAAGGCTCAGAATCCTCCCACGCTGATGTTGCATGTTACGGTGCCGTGGAGTGAGTGATGCATATCACTCCGCAGCAAAAAAGTCTGCATAGAAAGGGAATTTGTGTAAAATAGTCTGTTTTTGAGAGAATTTCATTGAAAACTGTCGAAAAAAAAAATAGTATGTATTTACTTACATACTATGTATTTAATTATTATATAAGCTGCTTGTTTAGGACCCTTGTAGGCCTAAATTTGGAGAGACAAATCCAACGAACCCAAACTCGATGGTGTAGTGTCACCTAGCAGACAAGCCTTGGGGGTGAGCAAAGATGAGAACTACAAGGAAAAACAGTATTTATTAAAAATAAGAGAAAGGGTTCGTAGGTAGACCGGGTCAAAGTTACGATTTAGGTCTATTCGATAACCGCACTCTCCTCCAGGGCAATCCCGTCCGCCTTAACGCCAGTAGCTTCCTCCCAGTACGGGAATAGGCCGCCCGCCAAGAGTTGAGCGTCCTGGTAGTAGGTGCCAGGAACGGTTAGCTCCAGCTACGGTTACCCCACCGTAGGCTGAACTGGGGTAGGTGCAGTGTACAAGTTCGTCAAGGATTCGAGTTCAGTCCGTACGGTGTTCCTAGAAATCCAGACCTAGGATTAGGGACGCACCAGCGTAAGGGGTTTATAGGGGAAGCCTGAGGGTTGTACAGTATCTCGAAAAGACTAGAAGTTTCCCCAAGGCAAAAAGAAATAAGAGGCGGCGTTTACGAATGTAAGATAAAAGTTATAAGAATAGATAGATGGACGCTTCTGAAAGAAAATATTTAAAAAAATAGCCGTTAATAATGAAATAATAATGCACAGCTTACCCGATTCTGGGAACACTACAGACACTGAGTTTACTATATTTTTAGATTTCGCTAGGTTCAACTAGGTGAGAGTTTTAGCACTCTCGGGGTTGTTAATTTCAGTTTTAAAAATTGAGAGAAGGGAACGTAGGTTAGCCTTCAAGCTCTTGGGTGTCTGCCCGCTGCAGCGCCGCGGCGCTATGTGCGATTATGTGTGATTTTATTACATTAAAATACCAATGAAATAGCTAATCTAAAAATTATTTAAGACATACTTTTAATATGGTTGGTTTTATATGTCAAATAAATGATTTACTTACTTACTATATATATTTTCCACAATTTTCTATATTATTCTGTTACGTGCAAAAAATAAATAAATGTAATTGCCGCCGATCACGCTCACATGCACTATTTGGTGGATGTTCTGCAAAGATCAGTTTACGATAAACCCGTGCTACTCCTAACGGCTTCACAACAAGCAAGATTTTCCATAGGACGCACCAAATCAGGTAATGCCAATAAAATCCCGTTCTGACATTAATAAGAGTCTCAATACCATTCAGAAGAGCCTAGAAAGGATTAATCGTTTCTGTAATAATTCTCTGGATAAAGGAATTAGCGGTATCATGATTAGGTTATGACACAGACAAGGCAGGAGTTAGAGGATATCCCAGCAGCCACTGTGCCAGGCCAACCTCAGGCAGGCCAGCGTCAGACAGGCCAGTCGCAGGCAGCGAGCCTCAGGCAGGCCAGCGTCAGACAAAGAGCCTCAGACAGCGAGTCTCAGGCAGGCCAACGTCAGGCAGGCCAGCTACAAGCAGGCCAACCTCAGGCAGGCCAGCCTCAGGCAGAGAGCCTCAGGCAGCGAGGCTCAGGCAGGCCAACGTCAGGCAGGCCAGTCTCAGGGGGGTTAGCCTCGGGCTGCGAGCCTCAGGCAGGACAGTCTCAAGCCAGCTAGCTTCAGAGAACCCTCACCAGATCGCGAACTCAACCAAAAGCGATCAACTGAACAAATCTTGAAACCGAAGAACAATTCAAGGTAAACTAGACTCGCATGATGTTAGCTGTGGTTCATTGTATCGCAGGAACTTTGTAATCTAAAAGCGCGATAAAAGGCTTTTGAATACTTGCAGTGCTTTATCCTGTTAATTTCATTTCACTCCATCTGAAATCTCACGCTATGTATACATTGGACATTAAGGGTTTCTCTGCGACATCACGTGAGCAGGGAATCATTAGCTGATGCCCAGCATGCTTATAAACGAACCTCTTACTAAAACTATTCAAATATTGTAAGTATTGCAATAACTTTTTCACACATGATATCTGAAAATTATCTTTATTGCAAATTCTCTAAACAAATGGGAATATCATTTAGGAAAGTTTTCAAAAGACTCCCGAATAGACAATTTATTGATAAAGGATTTCAACTGTTACGGAAACCCAAACTTTTATTTACTAAAATAAAAAAATTGATTAACTTTACAAGTTGTTAACTTGTATAGAGGTACGCGTTATTTTGTAAGCTTAGAAATACATAGACTTGAGGCTGACTTCAAGATCAATTCAGACAATAATTCGAAATATCGAATAAGTGAAGCCTCTTTTCCTATAATCTCATAGGTTTGTATCAAGTTGTCGAATCTTAATATAATATGTTGGAGAAACAAACTTTTGTATTTCCATACGCCCAGTTAGTTTTTGAACACATACGAGTACTAAGTGATTTATGAACGCATCTTAACAGATCAAGTAAATTATTTTGAACGCGTGCTAAATGTGGGACCTCTTCAGTAACCACAGAATAGTTACTGACGACGCCGTAAGTGCAATGTTTAGCGACGATATTATCGTCACTGATTTTAATATTTCACGTATTGTATTCATAGATAATTATAAGTGTAAATTAATAAAAACGTAAGAACCCGGTAGGCGTAAACATTAACCTGCAAATACATTTGAGATTAAGACTTATGTATGTGTTTGGTCGACATAGGACGGGCGCAAAGACGTTTTAAAAGACGATTGAAATTCAGCGTAAATTTTCAATTAAACTTTCTTACTAATCAATGTGCACTCTCATAATGTAGTGTTTCCGATTATGTAATAGGGCTATGTGCATTGCTTATTAAAAAGTGTTTATGAACATATTTTATTGTATTTACCATTTAATAAGATAATAGTTCCGTTCTAAAACATTTCGGCACTACTGTTCCGTCAGGGCTAACCTTAAGGCATCATTCGCACGAGACCGTAAACCCCGGCGTTGGTACTTATACAAAGTTGTCAATGTCATTTTTCATAGGAACGCTTTTAAATGACTCTTGTTTCGTTTCTCGCTTCATTAAGACGTAGAAATGGTTTCTGCTAAAGTACTAGCAATAGCGATTTGTGTTGACGAAAAAGAAAGCAAAAGGCATTCTGGGTTCATCCTCTGAATGAACTGAGGTATTTATTAGCACAATTTGTGACACTGTAAGAAGAATTGAGGCAATACCCTAATAATAAATAATTATTATTCTTCATAATCTTATTTGAGTAATCTGCCAATATTCTTGCATATTTTCTTTTTTTTTCTTTTTCGTTTATTAAGGCACAAACAGTTTTCAATATTCTTAAAGTTAGCAGTAATATAGTTTTGTATAAATCAATCAAGATGCCACTAATAGAAACATTACATTCAAAAAAATAACGTTATAGACGTTTATTCAGAAAACTAATAAAACAACAAATAAATATAGAAGTGGACGAGATTCCACCTCTGTAATTAGGAGTTCGGGATCCACAACCCACGACATGGTAACGCCGCTCTGCTAACATAAACACGCCCAGCGCTGCAGCGCTCGAAATGCAACACTGCTCGATAAAAAAGCGTCGCCTTTTAAAAGCGCTGTCGTATGAACATATACTTTTTTAACGGGCGTTCAAAAACCTCCCGTGAGAATGAGGCCTAATACGAAAACGTATATCAGAAGTATGTATTATATATCAAGTCCTGATTTTTTGACAGCTTTCAATAAAAATCTCTCAAAAATTCTGACACACTTCTCAAATGAAGAATTTTTCACATGACACAGACAAATTCAACCATTCGATTTAATCCTTTTAAGTTTACAGGCTCTTTACACAAAATCCGTTTCTATGCAGACTTTTTTGCAGAGTGGAGGATATGCATGACTCACTCCACAGCACCGTAGCATGCAGCATCAGCGTGGAAGGATTCATGTGTGAGAAATATTAAAAAATGGAACAAGTCAATACAAAATGAATTAACAGTATAATGAAACTGGTATAATGTACCTCGTAAAATGACCACTCCCACGGGTCGCGCAGAGCAGCGCACAGAGGCAAGGTAATGAAAGAGGAAATAGACAGAATTATACTTCAGTAGCTTCTTTTTACCCGCGGATGGAATCAGGACATTACAGGATCTCATGTAACCTATAATGCATAGAGTATGCCACTAAAGCAAGAGTCTTCATCTTCTGAACAACCGGATTCACATTCACTTGTCCTGCTGGGATAAACGTGTTCTTGAGTGACCGCGACTCGGTGGGTGGAATGACGAGTTGCAAAGGATTGCAGGCAGATGCTGGATGCGGCAAGCTGAAGTCATGGCGCTATGGTGCTCATTAGGGGAGGCTGTCCGTCGAAAGTGTGTGTCATGTCATATTGTCTAGCTTCGTATCTTGTGCTTGATAGCTTAACTGAATCAATATTTCATTCAAATCAACAGTATACTATTCTATTGTTTTAGTTTCAGGTAAGTGACTATCCTCAATGATGATCTGCCCCTTGGAGCGAAAAGAAACTAAGTTTTGTTACGGTAACACTCCTTCTAAGTTTTAGACTTGTTATAGGTAGGTAAATGCGAGAGAGCTCTGCTTCAGAATAGCAAAATAATCAGGAGTTTATTCTCAAAATAATAAATGTGGTTCTGAGTCCTGACAAGCACTTGTCTATATCTGGCCACAGCACAGCGTTTTGTCACTGAGCCTCACACCGTTTCATCATAATTCGCTTCTCGTTTTCACACCACACCGCGCGCCTTAGCCGTTCCATTCTCTGTGATAAATTCACGGAAAAATAAATAAAATAAAATAAATAATGCTGGACAATTCACACAGCATTATCTAGCCCCATGGTAAGCAGAGCTTATGGGTACTAGATAACTGATATACATAATACAATACATTAAATAGATAGATATTTTTTTATTATACATAGAAAACGACCAGAACACCGATATTTTTTTTATTATACATAGAAAACGACCAGAACACCCGGAACAAATATCTGCAGATCGTACACACAATTGTTCCGAGGCGGGAATCGAACCCGCAACCTCTTGCGTCGCAGACGGACCTACGCCCACCGCGCCACCTCGGTCGTCAAAAATAAAATGTTCAGCCATTGTCTTTAATAGTTTTGATTTATTGCTTGTAATGTAAGTAAGTAAGCGATAACGCCGCCCGAAATTCGATTCTCAGAATTACCTTCTGTATTGTATTTTGTGTAGTACAATAATAACTACTTACTATTTAATAATAATAACTATTGCTGGAAAATCCACACCGCGTCATCTAGCCCAAAGCTAAGCAGAGCTTGTGTTCTTTTCACTTCTTCCACTAGTGGACAAAAATTGAAGTGAACAGTAAAATAATTTTATTTGATAATAATTTATATATAAAATATGACTTGTCTAAGTGCTTATTTTGTAAGCCTAAAGAAATAAATGATTTTTTACTTTACTTTACTTACTTTACTATGGATAGGTACTAAATGACTGGTATACCTAAAGATACAATTCCGAGATGGGCTGCAGACTGCAAACGCAGGCGACATTGCGGCTAGCGGCTGCGGTATGCGTTCGACCGTAGTGCTGCTTACAGTCGTGGTTGCTTCTATATCCAATACACCACTGGCGCTGCAGTATGCGTTCGCTGCACGCCGCGGCCGCAAGTCGCAGTGTTGCTGCGCTTGGAATCAATTTTATAGAGAAACAAGTAGTATCGCTTGCAGCCCGCAGCTGCAGTTTGCGGCCTGCGGTCCATCTTGGAATTGCACCTCAATACGTTACATAGATAGATATTTATTTATTATACATCGAAAATACTCAGAACAAATGTTTGCAGATCGTACAAACATTTTCCCCAATCGACATTAAGAGTTCAGTTTGTTTGAAAATGATTAAGAAAGTTTGCATCAAATGACCGTGCCGGCTAATGGAAACCTCCGGGATCGGGATTATGATGGCTCGTTATCAAATGACCGTGCCAGGTAATGGAAACCTCCGGGATCGGGATTATGATGGCTCGTTATCAAATGACCGTGCCGGCTAATGGAAACCTCCGGGATCGGGATTATGATGGCTCGTTATCAAATGACCGTGCCAGGTAATGGAAACCTCCGGGATCGGGATTATGATGGCTCGTTATCAAATGACCGTGCCGGCTAATGGAAACCTCCGGGATCGGGATTATGATGGCTCGTTATCAAATGACCGTGCCAGGTAATGGAAACCTCCGGGATCGGGATTATGATGGCTCGTTATCAAATGACCGTGCCGGCTAATGGAAACCTCCGGGATCGGGGTTATGATGGCTCGTTATCATGAATCCTACTAATATTATAAACGCGGAAGTTTTTGAGGATGCTTGTTGTTGCTCTTTCAAACAAATACTACTAAACTGATATTGATGAAACTTCACAATAATATAGCTTACATGTCAATGTGAAAAGAGTACAAAGGTACAGTGGCGTTCATCATTAGGTTGGTAGGTTTGGTAAGTTTGAATTCAATTTCTTTGCATACAGAAATTTAATTAAAACTAGTATCTTGCGGTAAAATGAAGAAAACTGATATAATTACGAGACTTGGAATCTACTAGGGGCAGTTAACGATGAACGCCACTGTACATAGTTTATGTGGTGGCCTTGGTGCTAAACTGGTTGAAGTGGTTTTTTTCACTTCCACTAGTGGACAAAAAATTGAAGTAAACAGAAAATCTAAAATACCTTTTTTCTTAAAATGTTTATTTGATTTTCTAAGTGCTTATTTTGTAAGCCTATATACATGTTTTTTTTTTCTTAAACCTTTTTTTTTCTTCATTAGTAAATACAATTAAAACTGAATAATTACCAAAAAATCTAGTTCAATTATTAAAATAAAACACGCATATTTGCTATGTAGCAATACTACGGCGTAGAGCCACCGTAGCAATACTACGGCGTAGAGCCACCGTAGCAATGCTACGGTTGCCCCAACGAACTTGTGTTTTGCATATAAGATTAAATTCGTGAGTAATGAATATAAAATATAAAAAGGTAAGTACCTAGAAATAAGCATGATGACTACTTATGAAAAACTAGTCCAAAATGTTTTTAGAAATCTACTACATAAAAAATAAATGATATTCCTGCAAAAAAATATAGATTTTCAAGGTAAATTTATGTTTCAAAATTTCGTTTTCTCTCTTAAATGCTAAAAGCTAGTTTAGCTTACTACTGGCTACGAAGGCATATATTTTTATAATAATTTTGCTTCTTTCATTCCTCCACAAGTTTTATCTAAAATTTAAATTCTACCTTAGATGCTACCGAATTCCAACGTCATGAGTGTTCGTATTTTCGTTCCCGAAATTTCTAGTCCGCAGTGAGTGCATCATAGGGCGTGGCTGTGCCCGGGCCGCAGTATCCCCCTCCCCTGCACCCACCCTGCGCAGCCCCCCGCTGCACATGCGCCGTGGGCTGCAGGGGTGCGCTGTGACGCAGCGCATCTGCAGAGCGCGGCCATTAGTCGTCCGGTAGAGCCTGTGCGTGCAGCACGCATACATCAAACACGGGTCTTGTGCCATCATCAGTTTCTCAGCTATGAACAATCTGTGAGTGAATGGTGATGTGAGTTGTCTGCAAGCGACCACTGTTGAGCTGATTTGGTAAGACGAGTGTTGTTTCGATCATCGTATAAGTTCTCTCGTCTCTGCTCTGACGTTTAGGTGCATCTCTTTTCCCTCGCGTGGCTGTGCCCGCACCGCAGTATTTCCCTCCCCCCCTCCCCTTACCCCGCGCAGCCCCCGCTTCACATGTGCCGTGGGCTGCAAGGGTGCGCTGTGACGTGGCGCATCTGCAGAGCGCGGCCATTAGTTGTCTGGTAGAGCCTGTGCCAGCATCAGTATCTGGGAGTGTTTGTGAATGGAGATGCGAATTGTTGATACAAGCACTGTTGATTTGGTACGATTAATACAAGATCTTCTCATATAACTGATATGTAAATTGGTCCAAAGTATAAAATCTGGTGCCACCATTCGAGCTAACTAATGACCCAGAAGAGGAGCTGTTCTTAATGAACTCCTTCTTTAAGAAACAGGAGTGGACATGGCAAAGCCCCGACACTGTGACTAAAAATTAAATACACTTCATATTACGGTTTCATTACTCAAACTTGGTTCTCCATTTTGAAGTCGCTTAACGGTTCGATTTGATTCTGTAGGTTAATCTCAATACAGATATTAGACTATAAATCCCGTTATGAGAAGCGACCTGTCTTTTGGCAAAGTCGTGGTATTAACTGGGTATATAAAGTGGAAATTGAGCCGACAAACAACCTCGTGTTTGAATCGCCAAAATTTGCCATACATTAATTTTCCGGTGTTGGGAGTTATTTTGTTAAGCACCATGTAGGTGACCCTACTTATATTTATATTTATGTATATAATATCACTGCACACTACACCTACATATCATACTTATTTATGTACCTATTGAACAACACTAACATGCATTACTCACATTCATAAATACAGACATTCATTACACGAAACAAATTATATTCTACACGACCCAAGCCGCGCGATATCAGCAGTAAGAATAGCGCGCGGAATGTGCCGACCGAAGCGATTCTTTTGTTTGCCTTCTGAGTTGCTCCGGCGCGGAGCAACTCAGAAGGCAAACAAAAGAATCGCAAATCGTGCTTACCTAAAGGTGAGGCAACGTGTCTGGTTACCTTCGAGCGCTGGCAGGTCAGACATGCCTTAGCCCATTCACGGCAGTTTTTCCGCATCAGTGGCCAAACGAAGCGTTGTGCAACGAGCTTGGCTGTAGCGTTGGCGCCAGGGTGACTGAGTGAGTGAAGACAGTCGAATACCTGCTGACGCAGTTGCTGCGGGACGAAAGGTCTGGGCGTCGCTGTACTGACGTCGCAGTACAAAACAGCACGACTCCCACGAATGGTCGTCCTAGTTAGGCGAAGTGAGGTCTCGCCACTGAGGTGTTCAGCTAGGTCTGGATCAGTGGCTTGGAGCTCGGCCATCACTTCCAGGTCAACTGGCATCTGCAGTTCTTCGACACGCGACAAAGTATCGGCGACCACGTTGTCTTTGCCGGCGATGTGTACGATGTCGGTAGTGAACTGCGAGATAAAGTCGAGGTGTCTATACTGACGCGGCGAGCTGTTACTTTTCCGCTGATGAAAAGCGTAACAGATAGGCTTGTGGTCAGTATAGACGGTGAAGTGAGTGGCCTCTAGCATATGCCGAAAGTATTTTATGCTCTCGTAGATGGCAAGGAGCTCGCGGTCGTACGGAGAGTACTTGGTCTGCGATGGGCTCAACTTGCGAGAGAAAAATCCTAACGGCTGCCAGTGTCCATCCTTCAGCTGTTGTAGGACTCCACCTAAAGCTGTGTCGGAAGCATCAGTGACGAGTCCTAACTTGGCCTGAGAGTCGGGATGAGCTAGAAGAGCTGCATCGCAAAGACTCTTCTTGCACGCCTCGAATGCGCGCAGTGAATCGCCTTCTATGGCTATGGGATGGGAAGCTTTAACCGAGCCGGTCAGCAAGGCATTGAGCGGCGCTTGAATTTGCGCAGCGTTGGGTAAAAATCTGCGGTAAAAATTCACCATCCCCAAAAATCGTCGGAGCTCTCTGACGGTTTTTGGAGGTGGGAACTGCGATATGGCTTCTACCTTGCTTTCCAGTGGTTTGGTGCCCTTCTCAGAGATGTGGTACCCGAGGAACGTTACCTCCGAGACGCCGAAGACGCATTTGGCCGAGTTGACCAGCACGCCGTACTTACGCATGCGGTCGAAGAGCTGGCGTAAGTGGTCTTCGTGCTCGTCTGACGATCTGCTATAGACTAAAAAATCGTCTAAGTAGGGGTAACAGAAGTCGAGTCCCCGGGTCAGCTCATCCACGAACCTCTGGAAGGTCTGGGCAGCGTTCCTTAATCCAAACGGCATATTACAGAGCTCGTATAATCCGAAGGGCGTGGATATGGCGGTCTTAGGGATGTCTGCTTCCTCCACCGGCAGCTGGTTGTAAGCCTTAACTAAATCTATGACCGAAAAATACTTACAACCAGACAGACTGTGTGAAAAATCGTGAATGTGGCGAATTGGGTACTGGTCAGGAATAGTCCGCGCGTTTAGTAACCTATAATCGCCACAGGGACGCCACCCGTTATCTTTCTTACTAACAAGGTGCAAGGGCGAGGCCCACGGACTATCGGATGGCCGAGCTGTTCCGTTCGCTAGCATGGCATCAAATTCCTGCTTCGCTATCTTTAACTTATCGGGGGCAAGACGACGCGGGGAACATGATACAGGTGGACCAGGTGTAGTGCGAATGTGGTGTGTTATTTTGTGCTTAACGATACCAGGAGTACCAGCAGGGCGCGTTATCTCCGGGTATTCAGCTAAAATTCTATGGTACTTACCATCGCCACCAGTCGCTACCTTTACACTAGAAACAAGTGAATTACTTAAATCTAATGAAGCTATAGTGCTAACATTGGTAAGGCTATCGACAAGTTTTTGTTGGCTGACGTCGACGATGAGGCGGTAGTGTGACAAAAAATCTACGCCTATGATTGCTTTCGTGACGTCAGCGACAACAAAGCGCCAAGGAAAATTACGGCGGAGGCCTAAATTTAAATTCAGTTGAATATAGCCGTAAGTGTCGATAGCCGAGCCATTGGCAGCACTGAGCTGGTACGAGGTTTTACACCGGGGTTCACGAATCGCGGATATCGGATAAACACAAATGTCACTTCCAGTGTCAATTAAAAACTGTGTCGAAGTTCCACGGTCCGTTATGAAGAGGCGACCTAAGTTGGCGGTACTGCGGCAGTCCTTGGTCGCCATCACTGACTGCCCGTCGCGTTTCCCGCTTTGAAGTCGCAGGGCTTGGTGCACCTGCGCGCCTCGGCCCCGTGCGTAGAGTGGTACCAGCACAAGGGCCACTTCCGGTAGCTGGACTGCGAGCGGCGCGACGACGAACGAGTCCGTTGACCTTTGCCTCGTCGCTCGGTCGACCGGGAATCATGCTGCGACTGCGCAGTTAACGCGCTTACCTGCTGTGTGAGCTTGGCTACCTGTCGCGTCAACTCATCGATTGATGATGATGATGGTTGCGTCGCCGATGATGATGATGATGATGCGGCGGTCGCTGATGATGATGATGGTTGTGCGGCGGTCGCTGCTACGTGGTATATCGGCGGCGGCGTCGCGATGTCATGGATTCGGTCAGCGAGCTCGGCGAGTGAATCCAGGGGCAGCGTACACTGCGAGGCGACGATCGGCTGCATCGAGGTAGGTAATCGGCTGGACCAGATGGTACGAACGAAGTCCGCTGGAATGTTCGGTCCGGCCAGTCGCTGTAGATGACGTAAGAACTGCGACGGCTTCCGGTTTCCCAGCTGTTCGAGTGATAGAAGCTGTTTCACCTGGTTCTCTCGAGTCGCCGACAATCGCTTGATAAGCTCGTCTTTGAGTCGTTGATAATCGGGAGGACCGATTAAAATATCCTCGACCTCGGCGGCGTATTGGCGATCGAGGTTGGCCGAAACGGCGGAATTCTAATATTCATCGGCGGCGGTGTCGGCGAAATGTCGGTCTTGGCGGGGGAAGCCATTTTGTGTCGTACACGGCGCTGGCGCGTGTTTACACCAACTTGCGAATTTCCAGAATCCGTTTCGCTCGAATGCTTCCTCGATCCAGATTGTTCTGTAGGCATCGACATCGATTGTTTGTCTCCTTGATGTTCTCCACGGGGTCACCAGTTTAGTTTTGGCGTCGGACCACCGTCATTAGTCGCTTACCTATTCACTCGCGAAGCGCACGCCTCTTACCGCTTTATTTATTGTGCTCGGCCGCGCGATCTTATTTATATCTTCCATTCTATGTTTTCTGTTTCTTTCTTCATATATTCTATCGTGTGTGTCTCCTACTCCTTCTGACTTTTATTGTGAACTTTATTTGTGAGAACTTTAATATACGGTGTATGTGTAATACAAGTGTTTTCACTGTACTTACCTACCTACCTCAAGCACACATCCCACAACCCACACTTCTAAACACCAGACTCTCAAAGGAAGTATGGCGTAAGTTTTATGTCGCACCTAAGTCAATCCTCTTGTTTCAGCCGACAATATGGGAAAGTCGAAGGAGACTGAGCTGACTAATTTATTCAAAGATAAATTGCCGTATCCCAAACGCCGAAGGCACCGCACGCGCCATCCACGCAACCAGCTCCAAGTGTACGGCCATAACGGCGCTCGTTACTATTACAGCGTCGTTCTTCCTGCACCACGCCGCAGGACAGATGCCGCCGGACGCCGTGCCCTAAATACATCAATTAACACGCGGGAGGAGTTGGAGGTCCCTGGCCTCTATGACGACGTTATATATGCACCTCCGTCACGGGCACCAGCGGCACAAAACTTACGCGAGGATGAGCGCATCGCTCATTTGGACTCGTCAGAAGAGACTGTCGAGTACATAGAACTATTCGAATAAACAAATTAAAGATATCTTTATTTTTTTTTCGTAATTTTCAATTTTTATTTTATATTGAGGGAGAAACAATAACTTTGTAATTACTGGTGTAATTAAAAGATAATGGATTGGAAGACTTTGTTGGAAAAGGGAAGAGAAGTCGTTGAAAAGAATTAATTTCAAGGCAATGGATGCCGGAAGACTATACACCATCGGAATGATTATAGAAGTACGAATTATAAGAAAATGAAACATACCACTTAAGCTCTATATAACCTCTTGACGTATGTCCCTGCATATCCTTTATAATGTGTGAATCTGGTACACAACTAAGGATTTTATCAAACAAGCAGCCTGAGATGGACTCATTCAGAAGAGATTCTGAGCCAATGAAGGCTAGAAGACTGTTCACCATCAAATTATGCATTATTATTACACACAGCGTACTACATAAGCGATATTTAACCTCGTGATATATTGTCCCTGCTTATAAATATATATTAATGTGTAAATTTGTACGAAACGTTAGAAGCATTCGGGATACAAGAAGCCTGGATATTATTATAAGGTACGTTTTTCTAATGACTTACACTACCTACGAGTACATCATTTGTAAAGATATTGAAACTTACCGGTCTATTCTGTGCTCGAATATTCTAATATATTTTCTGTCGTCTACAGGCAGTCTGATCAATTGAATGGATGCGATGGCGCTAAACCTTATAAAAAGGAATACCTAATGAAAACGAGAATATAGAGAAGGACGAAAGGTAATATATTATATAAACATATTCTAATGAAAATAATGGTTTCGTAAGTACCTGTACTTTATATGAATTCCTTGTTGTAGGTAACGGAGAAGCATTGATTGACTGCCCACAGGTGTACCCGCAGTTCCATATTTAACAAATATCAACTATGGCGTTAGAATATCAGGTGAGCGTGTACGATTGAATTTTCCTTTTGATTGCCAATTCTTGAATAGTTTACAAATAAATATGTGTTTTTATTTTTTAGAATGGAATGAAGATTTGTTGGAAAGAAATTGGATAAGGAATATACAGGTAGAACATCAAGACTCGGCTGTTCTCAGGAGCGTGAAAAAGTAAAACTTCACTTTTGCTTCAATAACGTTTAAATATTTATTATAAATAGATTTAACACTGTTTGATAGCAACTAAAATACTTGTAGATGCTGCAAATTTAGATTCTGTACCTATGAAATATTGGAGCAGAGTATACTCTATTCAATTCGTCTATTCAACTTTGAACATAATATTTCCGAATCGTTGTCTAGTAGGCACAAAAAGGTCAAATCCGAGTCGGTCTAGTGCACCGAAGGTTCCGTACACACTTGTAAAGGTCGGCAAAAATGTTTAAAATCGGAACTTGCTACGTCAGTCTATTTGTTTATGTTTCGTCATCATCATGTCAGTCAATCGACGTGAACTGTTAAACATAGGATCCCCTAACGATGACCGATTTTGTGCTGCCCGCATCCAACGATTTTCCGCGACTAGGTTCATTGCGTACCCCATACGCACACTGCACCTTTCGGGACATAGTCGCCTTTCAAGAGCATGGCAGGACCAGCGGCCGTCGGTCCTACCAGCTATGTTCCCTTGTGCCACCTATGAGCTTAATGATGAGGCCAATGGCCTTTCTTGAAACCTTTCCTTCATAGAGACTGCAGTATGTGGGACAAAAAGACACCGAGAAGCTTCTCGAAGGCTGCTCATCCCAGCTATAATGGTGATTGACATCTATATCAAAGATGTACTTGCCTAGGTTGATGATTTGTCCTACGTAGACATAATGGTCAACTACTCCGATTGATACAGGAGTTGGTACTACATGGACATTCGATGTGATTTTCGTCAAGCATTCGTACAAGTGATCAAGCGACTAGTGATTAACATAGTAGTAAGGAGTGATAATGTGGAAGTGAAGGCAAACAAAGATCAAGCGTGGATGGCGCTCTCGTTCGATTGAATGTTCGTGGCGCGGTCGGGCCTTGGCGGATGGCAGCCGCAAAAAGCTTCTCAACGATCGAGACACCCGCGTGTCTCTCGATTTGGCGAAGCGTCGCGGTGTGGAAGCGTGGGGGGGGGGGGGGGGGGGCTAACATCGGGGTGGGCGGGATCGTGAAGTACAAGTGATCAAGCAACGAGTGATGCATGCTGCTGAGGCGGACGGCTGGCAAGGCGGCAGTCTGGATGCTGTCTATGTGAGTTTTAATTTATAAGATCTTTATTTGAGTTAGGGTACTAATATGCGTGGGATTGAGCATCGAATAGCGAAAACATCTACGGTTGAGTTTATTACTCCATAAGTTCTCAACTAAGATATACCAGACGCAGGAATAGGTTCATCCTAGTCTGTTCCGACAACTACGCAAGGCTGAAATATCTTCCTGCTTCTGTGATACTTCATTCGTCCTTATCTAGCCAAGGAATCATTATCCGATATAAGTACTTTTTGTCCGCAATTCTTTTAATTAGTCAGTGTACAGTACACTATTACGTAATTGATACTACTATTGATTTACTATAACGTAAGAACAGATTGACAAGTTGCTGTTTTAAAGTTTAATTCACTTATTCTTGTCATAAAATTATGTGTGGGTGGGGTCATGTAAATCAATTCTTATAATTCTTTTTTCACAAAATTATACATAAAGATCTTAAAATAAATACTGCCATTAAATGAAGATAGAAATGGTTATTGAACCTACAAACACCGTTAGGAAAGTTTTGGACGAAATACCTCTTTAATTATAAAACAAATATTTGAAAAGAAGAAATATTTAGCAATACTTGATGATAATGAACTACAGTGTCTAATAGTACATTGTCTAGTTAAGTTAGATGAGTAAAGTTTTTAATTAAGCTTGAAAATGGATTTTTATCGTAGTGTGTAAAAAAAGTATAAAAATAAACACAAAAAAAAACCGTTAAAATTTCGGTCTTCCTATAAATTTCATTATTCTGGGGTTTCCCAATTATACTACTGCAAATGTCACCATATCTACAACCAACTATTTTGTCTAATAAATTTACTTTCGATTTTCACGGCGCGGCGGTTCTTTTCCAAACAATGTGACTTTTTATGTTAGTTTTCGGCAAAAAAAAAATTGTTTGGCCTGCGGCCGTCGTCGGTTGTGCCTACTATGTCCCTAGTTTTAGGTAATGTTCGTTTTGGCTTAATTGCTCTATAGTTATTATTATTTCTGTACGTAGGTTTGAGACACTTGAAATAGACTTACCAATATTATAAGCTATAACGCTTGTAAAATTTTTGGCGGTTTGAGTGAAACCACGACTGGTATTATGTACAACTGGTGCTAGGCCCAATGAGTAAAGTTCAGTAAAGTCAAGTTAAAAATTATCTAGAAGTGTCCAAGCCAAGGAAGCAGTTATATGAATAACAAGCTGCGCCCTGCGGCTTCGCCCCCGTGGAAATCCATATGTCCAAATGGTTAAAATTAAATCCTCCTGGTTCTAAGCTACCTCTCCACCAATTTTTAGCTAAATCGGTTCAGCCGTTCTCGAGTTATAAGTGTTGTAACAAACACGACTTTCTTTTATATATATAGAAGATGAGGTGTAAGTTTCGTTGTTTATTCCATAATTACCGTTTTGTTTTACATTTATATGCCTTTTCCATTAGTGCCTTATTAATCAAACCTAAGCAAACAACAAAGATCAAGTTTCTTCCATGGTATATTTATATTGTCATCTTTGTGTCCGTATGGTGTTTATTAGACGTTTTTTTTATCTTAATTCATTGGTTTAGTAATCCTGTCCGTTTTTATTCTGCTATATGAGCTCATAGTCAATTATGTTGTTTACTCAGTTTTACCTCTGCTGTTATACATATAGGGATAGACCTTTTCCATTAGTGCCTTATTGAAGTTACTAATGGAAAAGGCTTACCCCCATATCTTTAGTCATTACCTCGACTTCGATTCAAACTCTACTCAACCTCCAAATGCGTTTCGGTATGCTTGATCGTAAAAAAATCCTTCACTCGAAACAGCCTTCGAGAATTTTTTCATTCGAGTGGAATAACGAACTGTCATCTCAAGGTACCTCGCTACCTACCTTGAATGCTCCTCGAAATAGTTTGTTGTTATTTACAATGGATTTTGGAGACTATCTCAATTACATTTACGACGATGAAACCTACAATTACCCATCGCGAAGGTATATAAGAGAGGTTGATATATAACCAAATTAACGACTAAGCATACCAAACTCGAGCATGTTTTGGAGGAATGCTCGAAAAGCTCTTGAACAAGTTTGAGTGGAGAATTATTTGAGGTAATGACTAAAGATATGGGGGTTAGTCTTGACTCGTAACGATACTTTACTTCACTGTTGGTCAACTTGTTATAATATTAATGTGTGTTTGTTAACTTATGTTTTTCTTCTCTAGCATGTGAGTTATATAATTCTTCTTTTATGTTTACTAAATATTTGGTCGTAATAAATAGAATTTTTCCTGTTTACTTTAAACTCTCCACGTACAGAATAAATACGTACCTACGTTTTAGTGTCCTCCGTGCAGAGTGTCTTCCCACTTTGAACTTCCATTCCGTTCCAAAGTTTTAAGGCAGTTCTGTTTTTGTGTCCTGTTTATTATATATAGGTATACTGTTGTAACTATTGTATGTTTCGTCTTTTGACAATCTTCAGGTAACATTAATGCGTCTTTTTGAGTTTCCTTTTTTTTTGTTGGTAACTTATTATATTTTTATAACTGATTTTGGTAGTAGTAGAGCTCTCTGTGAAAGGCTCGTCCGGGGAAGTACTACCACCATTCCTATATCTGCCAAAATTAGCAGCATTTCTTTGCTGAGTTCTGGTTTGAAGGGTTTGGTGTCCGATGCAATTACAGGCACATGAGGCTTAACAACTATGCCTCCGGTTGACGAACTAATTTTGTTATGTTCCTATTTATTTCGTACATATAACATTTTTAATTTTTTTACAATTGGCATTACATTGTTTTTATTTCCCTACATGTTTCATCATCGAGTTTCCTATTCTGATGTAGGTCATTTCAGTTATATTCAATCGTTATTTTTACTTTCATCTCACTTGTTTTCTTATTCTTGGATTAATCGTTGGTTTTATCTGACATCTACACCTTTGTTTTTGTATCGTGTTTATCTAATTATTTCGCCTTCGTAAAACTATCGTACTTCTGGTCTATCGTGACTCATTATTATATCCTTAATAATTCAATATAGTGTAACATTTTTTTTCTTCGTATTTTTTCATTAGGTAATTATTTGAAAGTGATTTTTTTCATATTATTGTATGTCTATATTAAACTTAGTCCCTTCATATTTTTTTTTATTCAGCACTTGATTTTTAGACATTTATTCAGCACTTGTAGCGTTTGTTCAGAAAATCCAAGTCTTTCAAATATCAAATATGAAAGTGCTTTATTTTCTTTAAGACCTTACAGAACTCTTGGACACGTCACAAAATTCAAATAACATAAAATATAGTTAAACCAAGTTATTCAATAATGTTATTCCAAGTCTTCCCTATCATAATTCGGCTTTCAGTTTTCTTTGCGTCGTCAACCTTCTAGGTTTAAGTAATTATACTGCCAGGGATGTTAAGAGGCAGTTAACCTGGTCGGTGTCTACCATCAACGAACCCCATATGAACTTGGGGCTTAACCGCCCGAGCGGGTTATGAAGTCGTGCTGCCAATGTCGCAAAGCTTCACAGACCGTTACGAAATGTTATTGTTAAAAAAATATAAAACCCCGCACGGAAAAATCTATTCTGTTTTTTTTTATTTATTAAAAATGTGTCGCTATTAACTTTATACGAATTATTTTCATTAGACCTATTTTCGGGGAACAAAAAAAAGGAGAGAGAATTTGTTATATGTGATGAGTGTTAGTGTGCAGAGGAAAGACGAGTTGGTTTACATCTGGGGAGGAGATCAATGGCTCTCGAACCCTGGATGTCGGGCGCTGGGAAGTACACTTGTATAGCCCCAGCCACTGGAAAAGTTGCGAAAACTAAGCTTCTTTAGGTTTTGCAAAGGGAAGATTGATTGGAAAATGGATATAGATAGTCCGCGTTGGCTTGCTAGACTAAATAAGCTTGCCAACTGCTAGTAAAATGAAAGTTATGACACGAGTAGAAACTGGGTGACCACAGTCATATAGGAAGATATGAGAGAAATGGAAAGTGATAAAACATTGACACGTTAAAATATTATATATTTTAATGACTAATATAAATTGTTGTTATCTACCAAATTATATTTTTATATTATAGATTGTTTAAGGTCACCGATTGTTTTCAACAGATATAATTTGATAAACTTATATATGATGACGATACACAGATCATTCCTAGCATTCAAAATCCAAAGCGCGCTTTCACTATGTTACAACGACACTATGACATAGTACGATTACGAATCAGAGTGAGTATATAATAAATAGCAGAATATTTTTGTATCAATTGTCGTTACGAGCCTTATTAATAGCAATAAGTGAACCTTATACCTCTTTAAGCGTAGATATTAATTAAATTTCATTTATATTCTCAAATAATAAACATTGTGTCGGAAGTTTTAGCGTAGGTGCACCTTTAATAAGTTAATAACATAACAGAAACAAATATTATAATGTAATACAATAATACAAGATTTCACTTTATAGAAATTAAAGGAACTATGAAGAACAATTTTAATTTCTAATGTAACAAAATGAATCGAGATTTTTTTTTATTTATATAAAGAAACCGATTTGATTCTACCTGCATAAAATGAAATTTGATGTTTTTATTACAAAAACTAGAAAGTGACTTAAAATTCCTTGATATTTACAGTATTATTTTTATTTCATTTGACAAATTATTCCTCAGGAATAAAACTTTTGTGAGTTCATACTCTTAAATAAAAATATACAGCCAAATTGAAAACGTCATCCTCATCAAGAAGTCAGTTTAAAAGTGATATATATCAAAATAAAATAATATACATATATCAACAAATCAAAATCCGTAACAATGTTACTATTGTTTGAGAAACTAAATAAAATGTTATTCGCAGTTTGGTGATATGCTCTGGAGCATATCACCAAACCGCCCCCGGAGGTAATCACGTAGTCACCATTTATACCAACCCACGGGAGGAGTTGGGGTGGTTTGAGTTCTAGGCCGACGGCATACGGCCACGATTTACATTATTGATGTTAGTGTGATGTGATATTTTGGCTAGAGTCATGTGAAATGATATATTTCTAAAAATAAAAGTATTTCACCACCATCGATATAAAGAACACCAGCCATTTAGGCACTCAGCGCACTGAACAAAAATCAACACATCTGAGACATTATGTACTACATGTTTGATATTCGGTCCAGTGGAAAATGCCAAAACAAAATCTGTCTGCTAAAATTGCCTGAGGCCTATCAAATAGAAATACGACATAATTGAATCATTATCGTATTCTATAATCGCTCACGACGAGTACAAGTATCGTCGATGAGACGACCACTGGCTGAGACAAGGAGACCCGTGTTTAACTTGAATGAAAATACAATACAATCAAGAAAAACGGGTTTGAATAACAATCAGAAAAAGAGATGCGAAAGAAAAACTGGACTTCACGTCCATTATTTGTCTCAAACAAGCCAATGATTAAAGAAATCGGTAGATAATAAAAAAAAGTACTGATTTCAATGGATATGACAAAACAACGGATATGACATTAATTAGTTCAGGAATATCAATTGACCAAAATAAAAAAAGATACTAACAACATATTTAAAGTAGGGGACTATCGCAATCAATTCCTGATACTTCCAATCTCAACGTTTGTTTTAAATGTATCTAAGAAGGAAACCTATTTGTATTTATATCATAAATATTACGTTCAGGCTTTACTTTCCGGAAATCCATTAATAACATTATAAGAAAGAATGAAAAATTATTTAGTAAGAATTCCGAAAAAAACCGTCTCTGATAAAATCCGACAAAATACAATTCGTGTGGGCTTGTCACACGAAATTTAATTTTTTTGGATCCTAAACTATAACGTTAGATAAATTTGTATTTTAATATTTCTATATCTATTTTACTATAATAATATAAAACAATAGCGTGACGAATCCTTCGGAAAAGGATAACACGTTTGTGTTCATCCAACACAAGTAAGATTCGTTAACATTATTAGATGCCTGTGGGAACACCCTGGCTAGTTATATAACTAGCCAGGGAGTTCCCAAAGGCATCTAACTGATGATTTGGAAGAACGAGAGATCAGGTGGTTCGTAACCAAATAACGCCGAGGACTATGACTCATCGTGGATTAAAGAAATACTGTTTATAAGCTTTTGTCATTTATGTATTTAGATAATAGTATAAGGTAAAGAACATTTAATTAATTTTTTTATAATAATATGTAATAAATATACTTAATCTTATATTCCACATAGGGCACCACTAATCTTAACTTACTTAACTATGGAAGCACCTAAATAAATAATTACCCACGTCGCATCGCAGTACTATTGGTGTTAAATGTAAATAATATGTAGTAGATTTTTTATAAAAATATAAAAAAGGTAAAAAATAGATACACTTACATACATACATATATATACATTTACGGTTAAAATATACGAGTACAAACACGGTTTATATTCTGTGAAGAGACGAATATAATCATAAAAACTTCAGCCAACCACTCCTCTAGAATATACAGGTTGGGATAAACTCTCATCAGAAAACGAGCTGCGAGGCTGGACGTTATACTAAAAGAAAAAGAGTCAGAGGTTAACCCACCCTGTAAAGTTTAAGTAGATCATTTCATCTGACGAAGACGGTACAAATTAAAATAATATTAATATAAAATGCCCGCAACATCGGTTTCAACGATGATCGATACAAAAACATTCTGTGGTTATTTAATATAATTAATTGTATAGATACTTATTTATGTGTATTTTATTAATAGATATTGGAGTAATCTAAAATCTCTTATGGGTGGGTCTTAACAGTGCTTGCGATTTGTAAATTTAATAAAATTATTTCAAAAACAAGATTGCAAGTGTATCCTTGTATAAGCAACAAAAAAGGAAATTTACACATATAGTATCCAAGGCTCTTTATTCCATCATAAGCTAGTATATTTTTCAAGTGGATCCGCGACTTTAAAGATTTTTTAATAACAGACAACCGAAACTGTAGTCACAGTTAAAGCCCACCCTGTATGGTATCGTTGTAAGTCAGTTAGATGAGAAGGCTATAGGCAGCCAGCTTAGCATTCTCATGTAGCCGTTACACAAGTTCAGGCAGTCACGGCTCTTGTGTGTGTAAGTCGTAAGTGTTTGTGTGTGTAAGTCGTAAGTGTTTCGGTGTGTAAGTCGTAAGTGTTTGTGTGTGTAAGTCGTAAGTGTTTCGGTGTGTAAGTCGTAAGTGTTTGTGTGTGTGTAAGGTGGGATGTTAAAACACAGGCTCCTTATTATCCCATAAATCAGTTTCCATAGGATATAAATAATCTGAAACGTGTCCATAGAAACTACGCGTGCGAAGCCGCGGGTAGAAACTAGTAAAATATAAGAATTAGCATGAGTGGTCTTTTCCGCATGGAATTTGGCAAAGATCCTTTCTGTAGCGTACACGTATTCGGGCATCTCTCTGTCTACGACAATGCTGTTTGGTTTCCAGCTCGATAGTTCCCGCACATGGGACGCCCATAGGAGTCTGCTCGAAACTTGGACGGGCTTCTTTTGCATCGCGCAGGCCGGCGGGCCCTGCCCCACGCGATGTTGTGCGCTCCTGTAACTTAAAAACTTAAACAACTATTCATGCTCTCTGCGCTCAGTTTCCCTTCTTCTTTCCAGCTTGTCTTTCGACAAAGGCCTCCTCAAAGGCTTTCCACTCGTCCTTCTCATTTTGCTTACTTCTATAATGTCCCGTTAGATTTCGTTGATGGCTGTTTTCTAATTCGATAAGTTAGTTTCTCTAGGGTTCATAATGATCTTGTATTAAGTGATGCTATGTGTACGTCGCAATTGTTATTTCTTTCATTAATCATTGTATAGTATAATCACAATGGACGTGTAAAATGTTATTTTTATAAATAAAATTCTTCTATTCTTGTATTATATCATGATAAGGTCCCTTACTCAAATATGGGGTCAAAATTGTTGTTGAGGTTTTTTTTTAGCAATTAATTCACAGTAGCAGCCCCGAGTAAAGAAGCTGGACGTGTTGGACGCCCCTGCCCTCTAAAAGCACGTTAAACGATTGCTCTCGCATCTGATCTCATCTTGTTCTTATCGGCTCCTAGGTCCTATCCGGCTATAATGGAAGGAAAGGAATGTGAAATGAAATGAAATTCGGCTAGAAACAAAAACAAAGACATCGTGATTATGATCATTCTTAAAGCCTTTTTAATAAGGAACAGTGGTCGCAGGTCACGTGAAGTAGTGGGAGAGCCCTTGGTGCCGGCTCGAGCGGGGAAGTACCACCGCCTCGCCTATTTCTGTTGATAAGAAGCTTCATCGCTGTGTTTCAACTGAAGGGCAAGGTAGCCGGCTGATACACATTTTTCCGAGTCGAACGCCCCGAGAGAGCACAGCAAACGAATTCTAGAATTCATTTCAGTTCGTCTCTTTTTGCTCTCGTCGCGTTCGGCTCGGATATCCATTTATTGCACAATCAGCAATATATTTGGTCCAGCAACGGGAGATAACTAATCAATTTACCGTAAATTATTAAACTCAGTTTTTCGTATGCGACTTCTCAAGTAATTTTAACACCTATTGTCTGTGACATGAATACTTCACGAGCACATGAACTCCTCTACGCCGCGTCGCTCAACACTTCGTTAAAACGACCTGGCACATTCTAAAACAAATTTATCGATGGATTGAATGAACTTGCACTCACCACCACATCGGTTTCTACTAGTCCACTGCTGGACATAGGCCTCTCCTGACTATCGTGTCATTGCCATTTATCATAACGACATAGATTGGTACTTATTAATTGTGAATATACTACACGTTTATTCTCAATATTAGTTCTCATCTATCTATTTCATCATAGGTACAGAATCGTAAATTAAAATACTTATTCAATTGTGTAACCTTTTATTATTATTTGAGTGTAATTTAAAATAAGAATATAATATAAGTTTTATATTTAAGAGTGCCTGATGGAAGTGCTTTATGACTTACTGCATTGTTTATTGGACAGGGTTTCTAAGTTACTTGCTGCCAGTTAGTTGGTCAAAATAGGTTACGGATATCAGTATATTATTTAACTAACATATGTATTGGCAACTTGTATATTTTAATATGTTTTTCTCCCTCAATAACTTAATTAAATTACAATGTAATTTTTTCATAGTAATTTAGGTAAAATTAATATGTGATATAATTAATTATCGAGTTTTCGTAAATTTAATTTGAAACACTAGAACATATTGCCCTAATCAAACTTTGTTTTCTATCAATTTACGAGTTTTTAAAACTTTTTTGAAAGTAAATTATTTATTGTTTGTATAAGTTATATATTTCAAAGATTAGGTAATCTAAGTAAACATAGTAATTTGTTTCCATGATGGTGATGGTTTGTTTCTATAGCACGCAAATTAAAACCTTGCGTACTTACTCCGGGCCCTCTAATGACGCTACGGTAGAACCAGGCGTCGTCAGTTCTGTAACCGAATTATGTACGTTATGGAAGCAAAATCTTATTCTAACTCTGTCTATATAATGTGTTATTAATGTATATCTACCTTTGTAGTCGTAGCTAGTAGTAGCCTCAGTAAAATCTGGCGACAATTTGTAATAAGTAAATTAATGATATATCAAAATAAAAAAAAACACTATTATTATACGTTGTTTTCTTTGTTAACTGATAGTAGTTTCACAAAATATCTATATTATGTAGTAGGTAGTTAACTATTCAGTACGTTGCCATACAATTGTAAAAGGCTGATTATTTTTAATAATGCCAGCATTTTTAGTGCTTTCGTTCAGAATAACAACGAAAAACATAGTTAGATTAATGCACCGCAGTATAAATACCTGTAGAGCAAGTGGATTAGGCCTCCAGGGGACACCACTTTAAAAAAAACGCACCACTAACTCTACCGCAAGGTGGTGAGGAAATGAGTTAACGCATTCACTGCCGTGCCTCTGCGGTGCCTGGGGCTGATGGAACACGTCTATGTGCTCGTGGCAATGGAACTATTAAGCACCTATCGAATACACAACTATTTCGCAAAAGGAATCCTTGTTCCTGGCAGGTACCTGACTTAAAACATTTAATAGAATGTCTTAGATAATTATATTACCTGACAAAGTATAAAAGGAAATAAATCTGTTACAGGTGTTCGAGCCGTTCGAGCAGATACACCGCGAGCACGACAGCAGCAAGGGCAACCACGCATCCAGAGCCTGAGTTCAGCCACACATTACAAAGGAGCCAAAAGCCCAGAACAAATTAAGAGGTGGGTTATAAAGTATCGAAAACAGATTGTTTATTGACGGACAGACAGAACATTATTATAGTTGGCTTGATATAGAAGAGTATAATACCTTTGTACTCAATTATTCAGTTGTAGGTGTTACTGGCTGGTTAGAGAGTGAGGTGATTTGTTTGTTTCCAGAGACCATTATATCAAAAATATCTAGATATTCATTCATAAGAAACCCGAGAATTCGAGTCCAGACTCATATGAGACTGATGTCCTCCGGAGACCCATCAGATACACTATACTTTCACACAACTATTTCACAAATATTTAATGTTAATCCTACTAATATTATAAACGCGAATGTTTGTGAGGATGTATGTATGTATGTTTGTTGCTTTTTCACGCAAAAACTACTGAATGGATTTTGATGAAACGTCATAATGATATACACTACTCAACAAAGTCTAGGGAACAAGGATATTTTAGTGTATACTTTTAATTCAACTTGTTGTACTTTGTCCCAGATGTTATACATCAAAAGAAGCGAAATTTATTCTTGATTTCAGTTATGCAATTAAATAAAAAGCGTTCATGTAAAAAATTAAGGTTTAATTAAAAAAACTAAAATAGTGCCTAAACCAAAAAAAAAATATTCTTCAAATTACAAAAACATATGACGAAATTAAATGAAAAAACATTATTTGCAGCTGTTTAAAAATCCGTTGGACCTCCCAGGGCATTAGCCACGGCTCTACATCGGCGTGGCATGCTGAGTATCAAGTTATCAATTGTCGCCTGTGGAATAAGGCTCCATATTCTGGAGAGATGCGAAAAAAGTTCTTCTCCTGTGTTCAAATTTTGAGGAAAATCACTGAAAGCTCTTCTTCCGAGTAAATCCCATGCATGCTCAATTGGATTGAGATCGGCGGACTGAGCAGGCCACTCTAATACCGTGATATTGTGCTCGCTGAACACATTCATCACCTGTCTTGCGGTGTGTGGGCGTGCATTATCCTGCATGAACACGAAATCTTGGCCAAACTGCTGGTGGTGGGGGATGACCATAGGATGCACTACCTGTTCAATGTATTGCTCTGCGTTCAAATTGCCTCGTATGCGAACGAGATCAGTTCTCCCACCCAGGCTAATTCCAGCCCACACCATGATCGTTCCGCCTTGATAAGGATGAACTTCCTGAGGATTTCGGAGTCTACTTTGGCGACCAGGAACACGCTAAACACGTACTCTCCTTGAATCAGGATGAAATCCGAAGCGAGACTCATCGGAAAAGAGAACACGTGCCCACTGATTGTCGGTCCATCGCAAATGTGCATTAGCCCACAATAAACGACGCCCTCGATTTCCACGTCGCAAAGCTGGAACTCTTAATGGTCTGCGAGCGCGGAGATTGACTTCATGTAATCTTCTCCTGGCAGTTTGGTCACTGATAACCACTTGGTGCTGGGACTGGAGTCTTCCTACCAACTGGCGAGCTGTAATCTGGGGCTGCCTTCTTGCAGCATTTTGCAGAAATCGATCTTGTCTCTGGGTAGTGACCCTGTATCTTCCTCGGTGACGTTCGGCTACATCTCCTGTAGCCCTGTAGCGTGCCCATAATCGGCAAATTACGCTTGGCTATGTGTGAACAGCGGCCGCGATATCGCGTTGACTGCGTCTAACTTCCAACATACCCACAGCCCTAAGCATCTCTTCCCGCGTTAAATGACGACGTGACATAACGCTTAGAGTTTCAAAAATATCGAAAAAGTTGGCAGTAATGGTTTTTCACAAGAAAAAAAATCGATACATGACAAAAATCACAACAACTTTATGCTAGCAGACCCCTTACTCTGCGACCAAGTTCGGTTTTTCCTTCTTATTCTGAAAAGCTTTCGCACTTTTGTTTTAAATTTTTTTGAATTTCGAACAAATGATTTATTCCTCTTCCAGCCTTAATTTATAAATTTTAGTGACCAGTACTTTTTTACGAGTTTTCACAAAACAGTTGAAGTATTATTGCTTGTTCCCTAGACTTGTGTACATATATAGCTTACATATCAGAATAACACATAGGCTACAATTCATAATGATATATTGTACTATATTATCCAAAATATCTTTCACTACGCGGGTTTAACGGCGGGCGGGGTTAGTTATATAATATATACATTATATTAATTATATATAAATATATTTGGTTATTTTTTCTTGTCAGTACTCAGGAGAACTCCTCCACACAGTTGTGTGTACTCTATAACCGTTAGTTTGACAAATGTTTTATGTAAGGATCCCTCCTTCCCCTCGGTCCCCAAGATACGGGCCTAGCCTTGTTTGGTGACTAACGATGCGTTAGTTTTTAATCCTAAATATTTTTTAATTCATCATCATCATCAGCCTATAGCAGTCCCCTGCTGGACATAGGCCTCCCCCAATGAGCGCCATAGCGTCCTGTCTTCAGCTTGCCGCATCCAGCATCTACCTGCAGTCTTTCGCAGGTCGTGATCCCACCTGGTTGGAGGGCGTCCTACACTACGTTCACCGAGCCGTGGCCTCCACTTAAGAACACGTTTGCCCCAGTGGCCGTCGGTTCTTCGCGAGATATGGCCGGCTCACTGCCACTTCAGCTTCCTAATTCTTAGAGCTATGTCGATAACGTTGGCTCTCTGTCAGATGTGTTCGTTATTTTTCAATTAACGTTATTCAATGATTGTTGTTGCAGCCAGGTGGATCAGGCAGACGAGGCCGGGCGTTGACATCCGGTTCTATCACGTAGCAAGGCACCAGCTCACCTGATCCAGCATATCTTGGAAGTCCTGTTTCCGTGCGCCGCTGAAGCACTTCAAGTAGTGTAGTTATGAGCACGGTCATTAGTGAAGTACATATCAGTAAAAAGTTAAAAATAGTGCGAGGAAAAGAAAAGCGTACTACATAGTTCTGTATTAAAGTTTGTGTTGTATACAAAGTGATCGCGAGATGGTCTCATAATATATTTATAATAGTGTTATGTGATAATACTTATCTAGTTTTATGTATTACCTAAGTCACTCACTGTATATGTGTATACCTAGCTACTAACTTGTGTTAAGTAAACCATCTGTATTATGTAAATGTTCCAATTTATATTTGTAACAAAATGCTTCCAATAAATTTCTCATCAAAATAACTTTGTTTACGTTATTAACCTTATTAAAACCTTACTTAAATCACTTCTTCGCTAGTTAGGTAGGAAGGAAAGAATCAAATCTGTAGGTAGGTAAGACTGAAACGGACGCAGAGAAATAAACGATCCGTATGGTGATTAAGTGACTCGCGATCGGTGACCGCGATACAAAATTGACGTTTGACAGCACTGATTTCTTAATTTACGCCTGTCGCAAACCGGTCGCGAGTTACATAATCACCCGGCCGATCCCAAAACCGACGATCAAGTGCATGTTTTAACGGACTTGAAAATTGCATCATTGAAGTTTATTAAAACCCGAGTCCATGTACTAACTGAGTAAAGAATTACAAGAGGTACAGGAGAAATTTGTTATACTTACGATTGGCAGACACAGCAAGCATGAGATGTCTAATTACAACAGTGTAAGGCTGGTCTTGATAATAAAAAAGCTTGGAATGAGTTTTGCTCCAACTCGAAAACTAACAACCTCACAATGTAAAGGTTTCTTGTTCGCTTCTTTACTTTACCATAAAAAGATTGAAGTAAACAAAAATCAAAGTGATCACTTTGTTTCCTAGTTTTACTTGTAATTTGTGTTTAGTGACGTGTCCAAGAGTCCTGTTAGGTGTTGCAGAAATAAAGCACTTTCATATTTGATATTCTCCCTAGCGGCTGCAAAGTCCATGGTAATTACAAGTACAATGTTTCCAATCAAAGATATTTACAAGGGCACATGGAAATACCCAGATGGGGTACCTGTTAACGAGATAGACCATATTTTAGTCTACAAACGACACAGAAACATTGTGGAAGATGTCAGATCCTATCGTGGTGCAGATTGAGGTAGTGATCATTACAACATACATGCTTGAAACAACGAGCAAACAAGATGCTCCAAGGTCAAGTTTGTGTTCAGTGGTGGGTGGTTCTACCAGGATGTGAATCTGGATACTGCAATTTGAGTGAGATGTGTTAGCCATAAATAACACTACAGGGCCTTGTATCAAAAAGGAGGATCAGTTGTGTCCGCACGCACGCACTCTAGACCCCGTACTGATACTAGCGCCACGCGACGGAAAAGGTAGGAACTACGTACCAGACAGGCGAGTTACAGCCGAGGCCCAGGGTCGTATGGCAGTTCAAAGTATTTTAGAGTCTGTGCAAAAAGAGAACGTCGTAACGTTACGGTGAACTAACATTTTATCGCAACAAAAGTACATTGGCAAACGCGCCACGTCAATTCCTGAGACGCTCTTTTTGCATAGACTAGTCCGAACCTTAGAACAGGATACGCCCAAGCGGCTTACGTAGGAGCCCGCGGTCTCTAGATAGATGGCATAACAGCCAACATAATTGAAAAAAGTAGTAAAGTCGTAGGTTGACGCTTCGAAAGTCAATAGAGAATATAATATATGTAAATAGGTAAGATATGGCATGTTAGGTAATTATTACGTAATGCGTAATGTAGAACGACAAAAAAAGTCTTGTTTGTTATAGGGCCCCCCTTAAATATTCGTTTTGTTTTAATTTAATAATTTATTTAGTGAATGTATAACTAAATATTCGGTGAATATTTCAAGCGTCTACATGTTGTTGGACGCGGGACGGCTAGAGGAATGATGAATGAAGAGACGGCAAGGTCGAGGTCGTACGGGGCCCGTACGACCTCGACCTTGCCGTCTCTTCATGGTTATATTCACTTTGTTTTGTGGCGACGATTTCTCGTTTGATCTGCTGGGCCCCGCGTGGTCGATGTTTTAGTCTGTTCACGGTGCTTCTTGGTAGTAAAAAGTTGTTTATAACTGATTTGCTCAGTGTTAAGTTCAATCTTCAAAGGTCATAATAATCAACTAAAACGTATAAATCGATCTCAAAATTGACAGATGGTTATTACTAAAAGTGATAGATTCTTTGTTAATGGCAACTGTGTCTGGTTGGACTGCTATAGGCTGCTAAAAATGAGTTCAATGTGATAAACAATGTTCAATAAAGCTTATCGCACACCTGGAAAGCAGCGCTACGATATCATCTTTGAGTGTCTGTTTCGCTAATTGTAGCTCTCGCTCGTAGACTTTGTTCGTTACGTAGGTACCTTTGCGAATATTTTAAACCTCCACTAACGCTCTTAAACTCTAATATTAGAGTTTTGGCCGAAGGGTGTCAAGTTCCGAAAGTTCACTGGCCGCCTGCAACGGGACACCGCTGCACCGCTCGCGCCCGCGCCGTGCACTGACGTCAGCTGACACCCTGATTTCGTCATTTACACGCTGTCGGCATTATCATAATAAGCGTGTTATTAATTTTACTATTTTCTTTATATTTTATGTATGCTAGTTTTTAAGGTATTTATTTATTTATTTATTGTAATAAGTTTACAAAGCAGTTTACAATCACATTTATGCATTAAATAATAGATAGGTATATATTTCTATGGACCGTAGAATAAGTTAAATAAGATCTGTTACTTTTCTATGGTCTGAAATAAATGATTTTATTTATTTATTATTTATTTATTAATCCAATACCGCTACCACCCAGCACCAAAAAGAGCTTTCAAATAAGTATGGGCTTTAACTCGTAATATTGAGATGAATGTTATATTGACGGCATCAGAAGATGCATTTTATATAGAAACCATTGTGTCACTGTAAAATGAATCGTTATTGTGTATTAATAATAGTAATAATATTTTCTACGAGAATTTTAAATGAGTGTAAAATAATGGAAATCAATAACAAATATGGATCTCGTTATTCAAAATAGAATATTTTAATTTAGTTTAATAGACCACAAACATTTTTTTTAAAATCAAAATTCAAAATTAATTATTGATATGTCTAATAAATATGATAAGCGTCTATAAATAAGCTTCATCGATTATAAAAAAGCCTCAATATCGCACCGTTGCATATGGCAAGCTCTACAAACACATGGAATTGCTAAAGACTACATAGACCTGATAAAAGAAACAAAAACCGCACTTCCACAAATAAATTTAGAAAGCACGTGACCCAGCCTTAAAATAGAAAGAAGTGTGAAACAGGGAGACCCACTTTCACCGAAGCTTTTCATCGCCGTACTCGGAAGCAGATTTTCAAAAACATTAACAGGGAAAATAAAGGCTTGAAACTTCATGGACGACACCTGTCACATCTACGGTTCACAGACGACACCTGTCACACCTACGGTTCACAGACGACACCTGTCACACCTACGGTTCACAGACGACACCTGTCACACCTACGGTTCACAGACGACACCTGTCACACCTACGGTTCACAGACGACATCTTATTGATTTCAGAGAATCCAGAGGAGCTGCAACCAATGCTAGAGTCACTTTGTGAAGAAAGCAAAAAGATGGGATTAGAAATTAATGAAGACAAAACAAAAGTCATGAAACAGCAGAGATACCTATATAATTTCAAGACACAAATATAGAGTAGGACGTAATACTATGATAACTTTCAAAGCATTCCAAGAGAGGAGAATAAAAACATGTGGAATAAGTACTGGGCTATGAAAGACATTTTAAAAGTAATCTACCTATAAATTCAAATCTAAAGCATTGGAAAAGTGAATACAGAATATACGAGTATGCCCAAGTGATTCAGTGAAGCTTTTTGGGTTGCAAACTCCAAGATAAATTTAGAAAAAAGACGAAAGCCCAAGATACAGTTAAAAAAGTTCTCCACCTGAAATGGAAATGGGCTGGCCACCTTCAGCGTGCTATAGATAATATATGGACCAAAACGGTAACAAACTGGTACCCACTCGATAATTTGTGTGAAAGTAAATAAAGCTTTTTACTTTCATTTCATTTCACCATCGCGCAAATTTCTAGTCCGCAGTGAGTGCATCATAGGGCGTGGGTGTGCCCGAGCCGCAGTATCCCCCCTCCTACTGCCCCCACCCCGCGCAGCCCCGCTACAAATGCGCCGTGGACTGCAAGGGTGCGCTGTGACGCAGCGCATCTGCAGAGCGCGGCCATTAGTCGTCCGGTAGAGCCTGTGCGTGCAGCACGCATACATCAAACACGGATCTTGTGCTATCATCAGTTTCTGTGAGTGTTTGTGAATGTTGATGTGAGTTGTATGACTGCAGGCGAGTACTGTTGAGCTTCTTTCATTTGGTAAGATTCGTTTCGATTATTTACAGTTTTATTAAGCATTATTATAAAGTTATTATTAATGAAAAAATAATACTTTGTCATGGACGGTTTAACTTCTATATTATACCGCAACTTAAAGTAACAGTAGGAATTATTTTTACTCTTCTGTTTACCTACGTCTTATTCTGTATACCAGGAAATCCTGTTATTGTTCTCGAAATTTCTTTGTACTGTGGTGGAGACCATAGCTTGAATCGATAGCCCGCAATGCGTCATAGGGCGTGGCTGTGCCCGGGCCGCAGTATTCCCCCCCCCTACCCCGTGCAGCCCCCCGCTGCACATGCGCCGTGGGATTTCGTTTCATTTGCAAAACTTATACACAATAGCGATACTTGAGACAGGCCTTACCTTATTACAATATGTTCATTTCAAATCAACCACGCGGGCAAAGCCGCGCATTAAACGGTAACTAAAAATTGTGTTTAAAATTAAAATCAAATAACACTGGGTGATTAACAGAAGAGTAAAATTGAAGTTAGGTATATGAAACAAAACTTATTTTAAATATTTGGATTGGTAACAAACCTGCGCAAGTTTTTAATGAAAGCTGTGTGAATTGTCCAGTATTATTTATTTATTTATTCCTACCAAATATTGTATTATAGGGTCAGCTATTAACATGTTTCGACTTCAACATACATATTGTTTTAGTAAAAACGTTATGTTTATATTGTAGGCTGTTAGAGTATGTTACGGTTTCTAATCTCAAACTTGGTTCGTTCGATTCATTCTGTAGGTTAATCTCAATACAGATATTAGACTATATACATCCCGTTATGAGAAGCGACCTGTCTTTTGGCAGTGTCGTGGTATTAACTGGGTATATAAAGTGGAAATTTAGCCGACAAACAACCTCATTGTGTTTGAATCGCCAAAATTTGCCATACATTAATTTTCCGGCGTTGGAGCTATTTTGTTAAGCACCAGGCTCTCAAAGGAAGCATGGCGTAAGTTTTATGTCGCACCTAAGTCAATCCTCTTGTTTCAGCCGACAATATGGGAAAGTCGAAGGAGACTGAGCTGACTAATTTATTCAAAGATAAATTGCCGTTTCCCAAACGCCGAAGGCACCGCACGCGCCATCCACGCAACCAGCTCCAAGTGTACGGCCATAACGGCGCTCGTTACTATTACAGCGTCGTTCTTCCTGCACCACGCCGCAGGACAGACGCCGCCGGACGCCGTGCCCTAAATACATCAGATAACACGCGGGAGGAGTTGGAGGTCCCTGGCCTCTATGACGACGTTATATATGCACCTCCGTCACGGGCACCAGCGGCACAAAACTTACGCGAGGAAGAGCGCATCGCTCATTTGGACTCGTCAGAAGAGACTGTCGAGTACATAGAACTATTCGAATAAACAAATTAAAGATATCTTTATATTTTTTTCGTAATTTTCAATTTTTATTTATATTGAGGGAGAAACAATAATTTTGAAATTACTGGTGTAATTAAAAGATAATGGATTGGAAGACTTTGTTGGAAAAGGGAAGAGAAGTCGTTGAAAAGAATTACTTTCAAGGCAATGGATGCCGGAAGACTATACACCATCGGAATGATTATAGAAGTACGAATTATAAGAAAATGAAACATACCGCTTAAGCTCTATATAACCTCTTGACGTATGTCCCTGCATATCTCTTATAATGTGTGAATCTGGTACACAACTAAGGATTTTATCAAACAAGCAGCCTGAGATGGACTCATTCAGAAGAGATTCTGAGCCAATGAAGGCTAGAAGACTGTTCACCATCAAATTATGCATTATTAGTATTACACACAGCGTACTACATAAGCGATATTTAACCTCGTGATATATTGTCCCTGCTTATAAATATATATTAATGTGTAAATTTGCACTAAACGTTAGAAGCATTCGGGATACAAGAAGCCTGGATATTATTATAAGGTACGTTTTTCAAATGACTTACACTACCTACGAGTACATCATTTGTAAAGATATTGAAACTTGCCGGTCTATTCTGTGCTCGAATATTCTAATATATTTTCTGTCGTCTACAGGCAGTCTGATCAATTGAATGGATGCGATGGCGCTACTAAACCTTATAAAAAGGAATACCTAATGAAAACGAGAATATAGAGAAGGACAAAAGGTAATACATATATTATATAAAAATATTCTAATGAAAATAATGGTTTCGTAAGAACCTGTACTTTATATGAATTCCTTGTTGTAGGTAACGGAGAAGCATTGAATGACTGCCCACAGGTGTCCCCGCAGTTCCATATTTAACAAATATCAACTATGGCTATCCTTCAAGCGCTAAACGTTAGAATATCAGGTGAGCGTGTAGTACCTATAGGATTAACTTTTTCTTTTGATGGTCACTTCTATAATCGCTTTATAAATGAGTACATGTGTTTTTTTAGAATGGAGTGAAGAATTTAGATGTTTTGGGAAAAAATTCGGCAGAGGAAATAGTATCTACCTACATTAAGACTCGGCTGTCTTCGGCGAGAAAAAGCAGCGATTCACTTTGCTTCAATAACGTATATAACGTAATAATAATTTTAGAATGTAGGTAACTATTTGGAATCAACTAAATTTAGATTCTGTATCTATGACATATTGGAGCAGATCAATTCATCTATTCAACTTTGAACATCATCATCATCATCATCAGCCTATAGCAGTCCACTGCTGGACATAGGCCTCCCCCAATGAGCGCCATAGCGCCCTGTCTTCAGCTTGCCGCATCAATCACTTTGAACATAATACATACTATTTACATAATATTTTCGAATCGTTGGTTATTGTCTAGTAGTTACAAACAGGTCAAATCCGAGTCGGTCTAGTGCACCGGAGGTTCCGTACACACTCGAAAAGTCCGCCAAATTGTTTTAATTTAAAAAATTTAATTTCAATTTTTAATTTCGCCAAATTTAAATCGAAACTGTGTTTATAAAAAGAAACAAAATACATTTATTAATTCACAAGTAGGTACAGCTTGTTACTAGAGGAAACCAAATATGGAATACCGTTTTGTTTTTAGGCATAAATGAAACAAATATATAATAAATCAAGAACTTTTAATTGTAATTATAAATACCATATATTTGGATTTTACATGGTAACAGTCATGATTTTTTTTTATTAATTATTAATACTTTTTAAACAAAATTAACATAAAGGTATCCAATAATGGAATAGGTACCCCAAATATTGAACACTAGAAAAACTATCAATAATCAACCTAAACTTATATGATACTTTTTAGGAACTTTAGTGAAATAAAATATTAACTTATATTATTTGCAAAAATAACAAATCCAGGTGTCGAACTCTGCACCAGCGCAATAAATATGCCCCTTGTAATTTTCGTATATAGATAATAGGATAAGGTAAAGAAAATATAATTTGCATTTTTATTATAAAATGTAATATACATACTTAATGTTATATTAAGAGTGCACATATTTTAACTTACTCAACTAATCATCAAAATAAATAATTCACATCGCAGTACTATTAGTGTTACTTTGTAAATCATTTATGGAGTAGTTTTTGTAAAAAAATATAAAAAGTTAAAAAAATATTAGTTGAATACACTAAAACAATTAACAAAAAACACAATTAAATTATACACACACGGTTGATATTCTGTGAAGAGAAGAATAATTATAAAAACTTTAACCAACCACTCCTCTAGAATATACAGGTGGGATAAAATCTTCAGCAGCTAACTAAGCTAGCGAGGCCAGCCTCGCCCCATGAGTTAGCTCTTTTAGTTTGATGTCAACTAAAAGGAAAAGAGTCAGATATTAACCCACCCTGTAAAGTTTAAGTAGATCATTTCATCTGATGAAGACAGTACAAATTAAAATAATATTAATATAAAATGCCCACAATATCGGTTTCAACGATGATCGATACAAAAATAATCTGTAATTTAACATGGAATGTAATATATGTATGTACGTGATGAGATAAGTTTTATTTATGTGTATTTTTCCAATAGATATTGAAATAATCTAAAATCTCTTATCAACGCAGTATAGGGTAGGCCTTAACAGTGCTTGCAATTTGTACGTTCAATGAAAATATTTCAAAAACAGATTTTAATATATTTTTGAAGAATCAACAAAAAGGAAATTTACACAAAAATATAGCATCCAAGCGTCTTCTCTACTCTTGGTATTAAGGCAATAATAATAACCAGTATAGCGTACCTATACGTAGCTTATATCCATTAAAATAACGTTTTTGGTGCAATCTGTTTTCTGCTTCAAATTTTGCAGAGATCCTTTTTTGTAGCGTAGGTGCACAGACTATGTTCGTGCAAAATAATGACACTCGCGATTATAGCATGGGTGACAGTAACACAAGTGCAGTTCTATATTGACTTCTTCGTTGGTCTAGCGGTCACGTATTCAACTGCAGTTATGAGGTTAGAGAGGGCGTCGTACCCCAAGTTTGGCTAGATTGATATCGGAGCAGTGGTCGCGGGCCAGTAAAGTAGTGTAGTGGGAGAGCCCTTGGTGCCGGCTCGAGCGGGGAAGTACCACCGCCTCGCCTATTTCTATTGATAAGAAGCTTCATCGCTGTGTTTCAACTGAAGGGCAAGGTACCCGGCTGATACACACTTATTTCCGAGTCGAACGCCCCGAGAGAGCGCAGCAAACGAATCCTAGAATTCATTTCAGTTCGTTTCTTTTTGCTCTCTCGTCGCGTTCGGCTCGGATATCAAGTGTGTTCAGGTAAAATAACTAGCACACGATACTCAACATCGAACCTGGACAAGGAACTTAGAGTGCTTTATTCCTGAATACAGGTGAATGTCTCCAATCAGGGATTTTTCAGGGAACGGCTACCGCTTTCCACTGAGCGGAGCGTCCCTACATATTCCCTTTTCTACTATGATGTTTGGACGAATTCTGGCAAGATGTTGGTGATACAAGTTAGTCAGAATCCTGTAGACGGATATTGGCAAATAGTTGTGGATAGTCTTTGGTCAGAATTTACGAAAGGACTCACCATACCTACCGATGGAAGTAATAACCATAAAACCATCCCTTAATTCCATCTCGAATTAAGTTTTTGGAATTTAACATCTAGCTCGCCTAAGATGTTAAATTAACCCTTCGACGTATCCTTCAACGAACGGAAATATTTATATAATTTTCTAAGGCAAGTCGATGATGTTGATATGTATATATCATAATCTTGGTACTATATTATATATACATACAATATAGAGCGTAAGGCATTGCACAAACAGCAATATACTCACTTCCAGCAACGGGAGATAATCAATCAATTTATCGTAAATTATTAAACTCAGTTTTTCGTATGCGACTTCACAAGTAATTTTAACACCTATTGTCTGTGACATGAATACTTCACGAGCACATGAACTCCTCTACGCCGCGTCGCTCAACACTTCGTTAAAACGACCTGGCACATTCTAAAACAAATTTATCGATGGATTGAATGAACTTGCACTCACCACCACATCGGTTTCTACTAGTCCACTGCTGGACATAGGCCTCTCCTGACTATCGTGTCATTGCCATTTATCATAACGACAGAGATTGGTACTTATTAATTGTGAATATATACTACACGTTTATTCTCAATTTTAGTTCTCATCTATCTATTTCATCATAGGTACAGAATCGTAAATTAAAATACTTATTCAATTGTGATACCTATTATTATTTGTTTGTAATTTAGAATATTTAAGAGTGCCTGATGGAAGTGCTTTATGACTTACTGCATTGTTTATTGGACAGGGTTTCTAAGTAACTCCGTACTTGCTGCCAGTAAGTTGGTCAAAATAGGGTACGGATATCAATATATTATTATTATTGTGTACTTGTACCTTCTACATTGTTTTTTAATACTACCACTAAAATATTTTGCCCTAATCAAAATTTGTGTTCTATCAATTTACATATTTATGAAACTTCTTTTAAAGAACCTAAATTATTATAATTTATATATTTCAAAGAAATAATAGTTAAATACAAATATCATAGGAAAACATAGTGTTAGTTATATATTTGTTTCCATGATGGTGATGGTTTGTTTCTATAGCCCGCAAATTAAAACCTTGCGTACTTACTCCGGGCCCTCTAATGACGCTACGGTAGAACCAAGCGTCGTCAGTTCTGTAACCGAATTATGTACGTTATGGAAGCAAAATCTTATTCTAACTCTGTCTATATAATGTGTTATTAATGTATATCTACCTTTGTAGTCGTAGCTAGTAGTAGCCTCAGTAAAATCTGGCGACATTTTGTAGTAAATAAATTTATTATATATCAAAATAAAAATTCACAATTATCTATCTTTGTTTTCTTTGTTAATGAATAGTAGTTTCACAGAATATTTAAACACATAGTAAGGTAGTTAACGTTTCAGTACGTAACCATACAATTGTAAAAGGCTAATTATTTTTAATTATGCCAGCATTTATACTGTATTTTTTCAGAATAACACCTAAAAATGTAAAATTAACGCACCGCAGAATAAATAGAGCAAGTGGAGTAGGCCTCAAGGGGACACTATTCTAAAAAAACGCGCCACTAACTCTACCGCAAGGTGGTGAGGAAATGAGTTAACATATTCACTGCCGTGCCTCTGCGGTGCCTGGGGCTGATGGAACACGTCTATGGGCTCGTGGCAATGGAATTGTTAAGCGTCTTCTATCAAATACACATAGTTGGCTTAGGTATGTATTCCGCTTATTTTTAACCGACTTTGAAACAAGGAGGATGTTCTATATTCAACTGTATGAATGTTTTTTTTAAACTAAAAGCATTTATGTTCCGATTTGGATGTCGGTATCATTCTTTATATTTATATCATCTGTACATATAGAGGATACAAATACAGAGAATGATACCGACGTGGTCCCATCAAAATGTATTCCCAAGGGTTTCGTATTTATTTCGAGGAACTGGTACACAGTTTATATGATGGGAGTTGTTGTGTGTAACTCCCCCTTCTATTTGTAGTTATGTGTACCCTATAGGACCTCCTTCTATACGTCGTTGTGTGTACCCTTACGGACCTCATTCTCTTTGTAGTAGTGTGTACCCTAACGGACCTCCTTCTTTTTGAAGTTGTGTGTATCCTAACGGACCTCCTTCTATTTGTAGCTGTGTGTACCCTAAACACCTACAAATAGAAGGAGGTCAGTTAGCTTTTTAATATTTTATGTAAGAAACCCAAGGAAAGAGGTCCCCGAGATACAGGTTTAGCCTACTTTGGTGATTAACGATGCGTTATTTTTTGTAATTATTTTTCAATAAACGTTATTAAATGATTGTTGTTACAGGCATGGTCGGGTCGAGCAGACGAGCCGGGCGTGGGAATGCCGTGCTATCATGTTGCACGGGAGTCTACCAGTTGAGCTGATCGAGAGCACATCTTGGAAACCCTGATTCCGTGCGCCGCCGCGCCGGCGCCGCTATGGCGCTACATTTAACGTGGGTTATGAACACATCAGTCAAGTGTTAGTAAAAAGTTAGGCACAGTGCGAAGTGAGAAAAGCGTAACTACATGCTTTAAAGTCTGTGCAAAAGTGTTAGTGCAAAAATAAACTGTATAATGTAAATGTACCAATGTATAGTCGTAACAAAATAATTTCAATAAATGACTTGTCAAAATAACTTTGTTTAGGTTCTAACGCTAGTGTTCACCAAAAAGATAATCGGGAAATTACATTTTAAATGCGGTTTTTGACAGAAGTTTTCACACATTCAACGTCAAAATTAACCGAAGAAGCTGCTAACCGTCCGTTTATCTTTTGGTGCACACAAGCCTTAACCTCATAAACCTTGAAGACAAAAGCTAGGCAGATTCGTCACCCGTTAGGTAGGAAAGAAAAACCGGTGCTTACTCATATTGAACATAAGCCCATAGCTTTTCAGCCAGTATCCATGATAGATTCTAGTTTTCGATTTCGGGGATACATTTAGTTTTCACGTCATTTTCACGTCTCACTCGAAGACGATGACTTTCTCAAGAACAGTAAATTATCTTATACCACAGAGTAACTATTAGAGTACTAACGTACTCATACTTAGTGAAGTTATTGACATTAGTTTAGGTATTGTCAAGAACATTAGTGATTCATCTGCCATTGTTGTAGACTCCGTTGCCATTTTGAAGGAATTAGTATGTGGAGTCATGGTGCGAGCCGCCGTACTTTGACTCTACAGAGAGATCTCCCCTCGACCGGACCGCGACCTCGCCTCGACCTCGCCTCGACCGGACCGCGACCTCGCCTCGACCGGACCGCGACCTCGCCTCGACCGGACCGCGTCCTCTCCTCGTCCGGATCGCGACCTCATCGACCAGTGAGCGAAGCGCCTTAGTTGTCAACCAGTAAGCTGAAGCTACAGCTACAGCGCCACATATGTATACATATATATATACTTACTTATTATATTAGATATACTTACTTACTATACTTACCGCCTACTGACCCCGGAGATATATCGTAATAATTCAATCAATTTTTTTTAAGATTTATTGTATCTCATTATCAGTGAACATTTTGTTAATAAATGAGAAATAAACATCTTTAAACCAAAGCAGATAACTAAAGTAATCGACATAGTTCTGAGAATTTGCAAGCTGAAGTGGCAGTGGGCCGGCCATATCTCGCGAAGAACCGACAGCCGCTGAGGCAAACGTGTTCTTGAGTGAAGACCACGACTCGGTATACGTAGTGTAGGACGCCCTATGACTGTCTTCAGCTTGACGCATCCAGCATCTACCTGCAGTCTTTCGCAGGTCGTCATCCTGCGAAAGACTGCAGGTAGATGCTGGATGCGTCAAGCTGAAGACAGGGCATTATGGCGCTCATTGAGGGAGGCCTATGTCCAGCAGTGGACTAATATAGGCTGATGATGATGATGGGGATGAAATCAAACCTGGCTCATGTAGGCCTCTTTCATACTCTTCAATTTTTCAATGATGGGCAACTAACAATAACCCCTCGCCATTACAATACTTACCAAAGATCCAGGTCACTATATGGTCAAAGATCATGTGAATGAGAAACTATTAAAAATAATAACGATATTAATGTTCCTTTCTGGCATTTTGAGGAACCCATCCAGCATTCGGCAAGCCACCGTCTAACTTTTAACAGTTTTGAGATTATGTGTATGTTAAGCATCCGCAATCTCCCCCTAAGTTATTCTGTGCCTCAAGCCCGGTTACCAATTTCATCCACTCTTCACAATAACCTAGTTTTCAATCCCTAATTATTATTTTTTTGCAATAGTCTCTACGCCTGACGGATATTATCTTGGTGTGAAACACATTATGTACCTGAGGCTGCACAATGACCAACTCCCTAAGTGTAGCCCTCGCCTTTAAATTTCATACGTTACGTACCTACGTGAAGCATTCATTTTAAACTTCCACTGATATTAAGCTCTCGCTCAGTAATCCAATACCGCTACCACCCAGCACAACAAAGTGTATAAAATATGGGCTTAATCTTTAGATACATGTATTTTACACCGACAAAATGGCTTTCATATAAAATTCACCTCCTGATGTTGTCAAATGTTACGAGTCCTTAATATGAAAGGAAATGCTTGTACAGTGCTGTAGCGCTGCTTACCAGGTGTGCGACAAGCTTTATTTAACATTGTTTATAACATTGAACTCATCTGGAATTTTTTTACAATGAGAAAGGTACTTACATACATCATTTTACACCATCAGCGATAGCTGTAGGAATGAATAAATTGATAAATTAAAGTGATAACTTCAAATGATTATTATCAATCACTTTTGAGATTCATGATTTAGCGAAAACTTCCCTACAATGAAGGGCGAGCGAGTCACGCATGAAGGGCGAGCGAGTCACGCGCAGGTGCATCCAGTAATTCGTCGGAAAGTTCCAGCCCGAAGCCACCCGAGCCAAGCCGATGAGTCCCGAACACTGAGATCTTTGTTTCTGATATCTGTGGTTCCGAACGAAACCTTCTAGCGTCAGCGCGCACAGCCGGAGCAGAGCACATTCTCACGCTGATTGCGATCTTATTTGATTGAAGTTCTTACTCGTAAAGCATGTTTATTATAGACATGGTTTTTTAGTTGAATATTATGACTTTTGACATCATTTGTCAAAATGTATACCAGCTGTCTCATGCGTTTGAGCCCAAAGTCTGCGGTATTCAGCATCTGCCAGCATTCATAGGACGGCATCCTACCTGTCTGGAAAGCATCCTACACTTCGTTACTCAGAGTAAAAGTCCCCACTCCAAGAATCGAAAAAATACGTTTATCTCGGTGGTAAGTTTTGCGGGAAAAATGGCCGGCCCATTAAGTGTGCTTACTCTTAAATAGCTGAGCTAACTTTGTTCCACTGTAACTTTAGTTTAGTCAACTTCGAGTACAGGTCTTTCTAACAAGCATGCCAGTTATTCCAAGGAGCTGTAAGTGTGCCTGCTACAGGCATGTATGCTACCGGCTTAAATCTCACAGAGACTTAGAACTGGTGAACTAGTCCAACCCTGATAGCTTTTGACATCATCTGTCACTGTTAATACTGTCTGCCACTATTGACATTTTAACATCTGCCACCTTCATAAAATTCTTCTTTTAGACATTATTTGTAAACTTTCACAAAAACTAAGTACGTTTGACACTGCCATTTATACCGCAATGTTTGAAAACGAAAGTTTTCAACCAGTGCGTACCACCAGTTCAAAGTCGCTCAGCGAGCTATGGAAAGAGCTATGCTCGGAGTTTTTCTGAAGGATTAGGATTCATAACGAATACATCTGACAGAGAACCAAAGTTATCGACATAGCAGCTCTAAGAATTAACAAGCTGAGGTGGCAGTGGGTCGGCCATATCTCGTGAAGAACCGACAACCGCTGGGGCAAACGTGTTCTAGAGTGGAGACCACGAATCGGCAAACGTAGTGTAGGACGTCCACCGACCAGGTGGGATGACGACCTGCGAAAGACTGCAGGTAGATGTTATATGCGTTAAGCTGAAGACAGGGCGCTGTGGCGTTCATTGGGGGAGGTCCAGCAGTGGACTAACATAGGCTGATGATGATGATGATTTTTATGCCACCTTACTAACGGTACCTAGCTATCCATTCTGGCGTTATCTTTTTATTTTATGTGTTACCTATTCGTTTAGGAAATTTTAATTTCCGCAAATGCCTATCTTTACCTTTCTTTAAATTATGGCTTTATGGCTTGTCATAATTTAGTTATTTCTTTCTTTCTATTAACTTTTGTCGTTACTTTTATTTCAACAAGTCAAATCATGTCATTTGATATTACCTATCATTTTTACAATGTCTCAGAAATTGAAAGATTACTGTAATATTATTAAGTGCAGTTAGTTTAGGTACTATTGTTTCGTAATTAATACTACTACCTTCATACATAGCTTTTTTGTCCTGCCTTCCTACCTAGCAAGTGAGGAATCTGCCTAACTTTAGTCTTTTAGAAAGGAATGATGTTAAGAACGTAAACAAAGTTTTTTTTATAAATCGTTTATTGAAAGAATTTTGTTAAAAATATACATTGGTACATTTACATATTAATACAGTATGTTAATTTAACACAAGTTAGTAGCTAGGTACACACGTACACATTGAGTAACATATGTAGGTAATAGAACTACGTAGGTATTATCACTAAAACACAACTATAAATAATTTCATTGTTTCAACTCTTCTTTTCTCTTCGGGAATAAACTTTTTATGAGACCATCTCAGAATTATACAATAACAATTGATGAAGAAATCTTGGAAAATGCATACAGTTGAATTTAATAGATTCTTCATCCTTGGCTACCATTAAGATTTATATTTAAACCAATAGAAATTAAAACCGTTAAACAGGCAATGAACAAAAAAATAATAAAATGAAGGAATTTATAAAACATTACATAATATAAATCAGAAAACGTTGAATAGACATTAAATAAAATATACTGTTACTGTAACATTTTTTTTTTATTTTTGCACTAACACTTTTGCACAGACTTTAAAGCACGTAGTTACGCTTTTCTCACTTCGCACTGTGCCTAACTTTTTACTAACACTTGACTGATGTGTTCATAACCCACGTTAAATGTAGCGCCATAGCGGCGCCGGCGCTGCGGCGCACGGAATCAGGGTTTCCAAGATGTGCTCTCGATCAGCTCAGCTGGTAGACTCCCGTGCAACGTGATAGCACGGCATTCCCATGCCCGGCTCGTCTGCTCGACCCGACCATGCCTGTAACAACAAAATTGAAAAATATTGAGGACCAAAAACGTACGCATCGTTGTTCCCAACAAACATTAAATGTTTGTAAATAGTTGCCAGCTTGTTAGCTAACTAACACCTACAAATGAGTAATTAAGTACAAAGGTATTTTAGGTCTCTGTTATATCAAGCCGTCCCCGGCTGGCGGTGTCAGGCTGGCCTACCTACACTAATGTCCTGTCTTGCAGTCAATAAACAACCTGTTTTACGATATTTTATAACCCACCTCTTAATTTGTTCTGGGCTTTTGGCTCCTTTGTAATGTGTGGCTGAGCTCTGGCTCTGGATGCGTGGTTGCCCTTGCTGCTGTCGTGCTCGCGGTGTATCTGCTGGCTCGAACACCTGTAACAGATTTATTTCCTTTTATACTTTACAGGTAATATAATTAACACAAGACATTCTATTACTTAGTACTGTACCGTTACGTAAGATAAAACGATAGCTAAGGGAACAGTTCTAAGTCTAAGTATTAAGTTAGGTACCTGCCAGGAACACGGATTCCTTTTGCGAAATAGTTGTGTATTCGATAGAAGACACTTAATAATTCCATTGCCACGAGCACATAGACGTGTTCCATCAGCCCCAGGCACCGCAGAGGCACGGCAGTGACTGCGTTAACTCATTTCCTCACCACCTTGCGGTAGAGTTAGTGGCGCGTTTTTTTTAGAGTGATGTCCCCTGGAGGCCTATTCCACTAGAAGTAAAGTGAAGTAATTTTTTTATTTATTATCTTAATAATAGACAGTGAAATAGGGAAAACGATCCATAGGCTCCTGAACTACCTACTATATTTATTCTTCGGTGCATTAATCTTACTTTTGTATCAGTTAACAAAAAAAACAATATTTTATATACCTCTATAATCTATACTTGTAACTGCCAGCTGCTTTGCAGGCAGGAAAAATTCTGATAGTAACACTTCCAATGGAAGGAAAATAAACATAGCTGCTTTTCAACAGGCATTGTAAGGCCAGTAAACCTGTTGTACAATTCCTACAGTTCAAAAACATAGGTACCTACTATTAGATAGATGTTCCGTAAAAATACAAAAATGGTTTATTTGAACAAGTAAACAGTTTTATCAGGTTACATGTTTAACGAGGAGACCACAAAAGTTAAAAACTGCGGTGTAGTCTCATCGCCCGCCTCCTGACATGACATTATTGTAGAGCTTAGGTAATAAAGTACATGTCATAGTTATTATTATTAGGGTGTTTACAATAGTTTATTCTTATTATTATTAAATATTTCTAACGACAGAGTAACCATGAGAATTGTCCTTAGATAAAAAGGCGAATCTAAAGAAAATGACGAAAAATACCTCTACCAACACTGAAACAGTCTTGTCCTTCGATAGAATTTAAATTTTCTATCAGTTAACAAAGAAAACAATATTTTATATATAATCTATACTTGTAACTGCCAGCTGCTTTGCAGGCAGGAAAAATTCTGATAGTAACACTTCCAATGGAAGGAAAATAAACATAGCTGCTTTTCAACAGGCATTGTACGGCCAGTAAACCTGTTGTACAATTCCTACAGTTCAAAAACATAGGAACCTACTATTAGATAGATGTTCCGTAAAAATACAAAAATCGTTTATTTGAACAAGTAAACAGTTTTATCAGGTTACATGTTTAACGAGGAGACCACAAAAGTTAAAAACTGCGGTGTAGTCTCATCGCCCGCCTCCGGACATGACATTATTCCTTAGATAAAAAGGCGAATCTAAAGAAAATGACGATAAATACCTCTACCAACACTGAAACAGTCTTGTCCTTCGATATGAAGTGAACAGTAAAATAATTTTATTTGATAATAATTTATATATAAAATATATCATGTCTAAGTGCTTATTTTGTAAGCCTAAAGAAATAAATGATTTTTTACTTTACTTTTTACTTTTATAGAATTTCAATTTTCTATCAGTTAACAAAGAAAACAATGTTTTATATACAATCTATACTTGCAACTGCCAGCTGCTTTGCAGGCAGGAAAAATTCTAGTAGTAACACTTCCAATGGAAGGAAAATAAACATAGCTGCTTTTCAACAGGCATTGTACGGCCAGTAAACCTGTTGTACAATTCCTACAGCTATGTTTCACAGAAACAAAAGTTTCTGGCTACGAGTATATATGTATATATATTACCATGGGGCTAGATTATGTTGTGTGAATTGTCCAGCATTATTTATTTATTATTTATAGAGAGCAATCAAGGGGCTTGAACTTGGAGGGTTATCAAACAAGTGACAACAGCACATGTAAAAACAACAGCTACTCACGATTCAAGTCAATAATTCCTACGATAACTCAACTTTATATCAAGAATTTTATAAAGTAAACTCTCACATGTCAAATAACTTTACAAATTACGAAAAGAATCAATCAAGCACAAATTTTAAATAATTGGTTAATACCAAGCAAAAAGAAGAATTCACAATTAGATGTTTATCCATTTCTAACAAAGCCTCTTCTTCTTTTAATTTTTTTTTAAATTTCTCTTAACATGTTTATGCAAAACATCTTAGCTACAACATAGAGGAGAAAGAAATCTCGGTCAAACGATACACCCACCATAAATAGCACCACCTATTTATGGTGGATGTATATAGAACATCCTCTTTGTTTTCAAGTCGGTTAAAAATAAGTGGAAGATATATCTACAACAAACATGTGTATTTGATAGACGACGCTTAATAATTAAATTGCCACGAACACATAGACATGTTCACGGCAGCAAATGGGTTAACTCATTTCCTCACCACCTTGCGGTAGAGTTAGTGGTGCGTTTTTTTTAGAGTGGTGTCCCCTGGAGGCCTACTCCACTTGCTCTATTTGTTCTGTGGTGCATTAATCTTACTATACTATATTTTTTGGTGTTATTCTGAACAAAAGCACTGAAAATGCTTCCGTTGTTACAAATAATTAGCCTTAGGATTGTAGAGTTACATACTAAAAAGAAAATTACGTAGTACCTACGACAGACAATCTGTGAAACTACTATCAATTAACAAAGAAAACAAAGTTTAATAATTGATATTATTTTATTTTATATCAATCATCATATATTATTATGACACCTGGATGTACTGGGGCGTCATTATCACTATAAAGTTATACAAACATCAATAATGTTTATTATATAGTTAGAATAAAATTTTGCTTCAATAACGTGCAAATGATAAACTTAATTCAGTTACAAAAATGACGACGCTTAGTTCTGTCGTAGCGTCTTCAGGAGGGTATGACAATACACAAGTATTTCATTTACAAAGAATAGTAAAAAAACAATCTTGATCATGGAAACACATATCAAACTACCTTAACCTACCTATGTTTAACTTAGATAAACAATTAATATCAAACTCATAATCAAATAATTATATACTTTAAATAAAAGTTTTAAACAAATTTATAAATTTACGGAAATCAACATTTTAATAAGGGCAATACCTTGTAGGGTACAAATTAGTATAGTAAAATCTCGATAGTAATTAATACCACACATTGATTTCACATTTTCAAAATCGTAGAAAAAAAAATACATCTAAAATTGAAATGAAATTGGAACTTATATACGGTATACTTGTTAACTTGTGTAACCAATAATGAGATAAATTTATTGTTAAGTGTTTCTTTTTCACCACACTGGTAGAAGTAATCTTAGGTATGTTGATACTCTCATTTGTTGTATTTATTCATTTACTAAAAGTGCTTGCCAACCTTTAAAGTTATAAATAAGCCATTATCAGGGCTATTTATGTACATCCGAAAACAAAGCCGTCTTGTCATGTCATGTATTGTGGTGACTTGGGTACCAAAACAATAGTTTTAAACATCATTATCATTTTGGCACATTTAGAACAACAGTGAACCAGACGATAATGTAAGAGTAGTGTAACCAAGATGCGCTCTATTTATCTTGTCGGTAACAAAGGCTTTGACTCTGATGAGCATGAATCTAGGCTATTATGATCTTTATTTACAAATAATTACACACACATGCTCACAAAGTGAAGACAAAGCCTAATGTTTCCGATACCCATTGCCTTATGCAATATTCCTTCATTTAGCGAGGCTAAGTTTAGTCCGGAATCCTTACAGAGTTAACTACAGTTCCGCCACAATCGCTGCAGCAAACAGTTTCAACCGGCGGCGGATACCGTTTGAGACTGTTGTGCCATACCTTTCCAGGACAGCGAGAGATAAACGTCTCTTATTTTCAGCACTAAGATAATACTATGCTAACTACTTAGTACATCGACAAAAGACGAAGTGCAGATAATCAAGCCAAAAACGCTGGGCTGGATAATCCGCAGTTGCTGACTCGCTGTGCATGGCGCATAAACTTTTGTCGTAGGTACCTGTTACGTTACAAATTGGTTAAACCGATTAGGGGGTTATGTATTCAACATCTTATTTTAAGATGTTCAGTACATAAACCCCTTAATCGAATAAACCAATTTGTAATGTAACAGAAACACTAAATACAAAAGAAGTTGAATACATAACCCCAAAATACAGTATCACTGACTCCGTTCTGGGAATGTAACAAAATTATTATGATGTTAAATATATTATTTTTGTAAGTCAGCGACATGACAAGACGTTGAGGGATTTAAGTTTTTGGAAGAAATAGCCCTCATAATGGGGTCAAACCAATTAGTTAATTTAAAGGTTGACAATTACAATTACTAAATCAATAAATTCAACTTACGTACCCTGGTCGATTAGAATGAAGCTTGACTTTAACATAACGATTAAACGCTATAGGAACAAGCTTGGTTACTTGGCATCAGTGTGGTTAAAAGGTACATAAAAATAAGATGATCTCATTGTTTGTTACACAAGATTACAAGTACAATTTACGGTTCTGTACTTATGAAGTAATAGATAGTTAGTCCAAACAGAACAACTCTCAAAAAAAAATACCTACACTTGGACACCGTGTCAGGAAAGGGAAATTTAGGGACGCTCCGCTCAGTGGAAAGCGGTAACCATTCCCTGAAAACTCCCTGATTGGAGACATTCACCCGTATTCAGGAACAAAGCAGTCCCAGTTCCTTGTACAGGTTCGATGTTGAGTCTCTTGTGCTAGTTATTTTACCTGAACACACTTAATATCCGAGCCGAACGCGACGAAAGAGCCAATAGAAAAACGATCTGAAATGAATTCTAGGATTCGTTTGCTGTGCTCTCTCGGGGCGTTCGACCCGGAAATAAGTGTGTATCAGCCGGCTACCTTGCCCTTCAGTTGAAACACAGCGATGAAGCTTCTTATCAACAGAAATAGGCGAGGCGGTGGTACTTCCCCGCTCGAGCCGGCACCAAGGGCTCTCCCACTACACTACTTTACTGGCCCGCGACCACTGCTCCGATATCCATCTAGCCAAACTTGGGGTACGACGCCCGGTCTAACCTCATAACTGCAGTTGAATACGTGACCGCTAGACCAACAAAGAAGTCAATATAGAACTGCACTTGTATTACTGGCACCCATACTTCACGAATAACCTTATTTTATTGAATATAAGCTAAGTACACGCTATATACTGATTATTATTGCCTTAATACCAAGAGAGGTGTACACACAAAAGCTAAAGCCGTAATTACCTAAACTTATGACGGTGGCATTACATCTTGTGGGTACACATGTACGTATAATGTACATGCTCGATAAACTTGCTAGATCTCGAGCAAGTACGAACCAGTGTGCGACTGTGTGCCATGCAAGTCTCAAGACAAATACTCGGAGCAAACCAAAATTTTCGATTCGAACAAGATTCAACGTCTATAGTTCTTGCTCGATGTTCTAAGCGAACATTAAGGGGAATACCCATACTGTAGGGTACAAATTAGTATAGTAAAATCTCGTTAGTAATTAATACCACACATTGATTTCACATTTTCAAAATCGTAGGAAAAAAAATACATCTAAAATTGAAATGAAATTGGAACTTATATACGGTATACTTGTTAACTTGTGTAACCAATAATGAGATAAATTTATTGTTAAGTGTTTCTTTTTCACCACACTGGTAGAAGTAATCTTAGGTATGTTGATACTCTCATTTGTTGTATTTATTCATTTACTAAAAGTGCTTGCCAACCTTTAAAGTTATAAATAAGCCATTATCAGGGCTATTTATGTACATCCGAAAACAAAGCCGTCTTGTCATGTCATGTATTGTGGTGACTTGGGTACCAAAACAATAGTTTTAAACATCATTATCATTTTGGCACATTTAGAACAACAGTGAACCAGACGATAATGTAAGAGTAGTGTAACCAAGATGCGCTCTATTTATCTTGTCGGTAACAAAGGCTTTGACTCTGATGAGCATGAATCTAGGCTATTATGATCTTTATTTACAAATAATTACACACACATGCTCACAAAGTGAAGACAAAGCCTAATGTTTCCGATACCCATTGCCTTATGCAATATTCCTTCATTTAGCGAGGCTAAGTTTAGTCCGGAATCCTTACAGAGTTAACTACAGTTCCGCCACAATCGCTGCAGCAAACAGTTTCAACCGGCGGCGGATACCGTTTGAGACTGTTGTGCCATACCTTTCCAGGACAGCGAGAGATAAACGTCTCTTATTTTCAGCACTAAGATAATACTATGCTAACTACTTAGTACATCGACAAAAGACGAAGTGCAGATAATCAAGCCAAAAACGCTGGGCTGGATAATCCGCAGTTGCTGACTCGCTGTGCATGGCGCATAAACTTTTGTCGTAGGTACCTGTTACGTTACAAATTGGTTAAACCGATTAGGGGGTTATGTATTCAACATCTTATTTTAAGATGTTCAGTACATAACCCCCTTAATCGGATAAACCAATTTGTAATGTAACAGAAATACTACATACAAAAGAAGTTGAGTACATAACCCCAAAATACAGTATCACTGACTCCGTTCTGGGAATGTACCAAAATTATTATGATGTTAAATATATTATTTTTGTAAGTCAGCGACATGACAAGACGTTGAAGGATTTAAGTTTTTGGAAGAAATAGCCCTCATAATGGGGTCAAACCAATTAGTTAATTTAAAGGTTGACAATTACAATTACTAAATCAATAAATTCAACTTACGTACCCTGGTCGATTAGAATGAAGCTTGATTTTAACATAACGATTAAACGCTATAGGAACAAGCTTGATTACTTGGCATCAGTGTGGTTAAAAGGTACATAAAAATAAGATGATCTCATTGTTTGTTACACAAGATTACAAGTACAATTTACGGTTCTGTACTTATGAAGTAATAGATAGTTAGTCCAAACAGAACCACTCTCAAAAAAAAATACCTACACTTGGACACCGTGTCAGGAAAGGGAAATTTAGGGACGCTCCGCTCAGTGGAAAGCGGTAACCATTCCCTGAAAACTCCCTGATTGGAGACATTCACCCGTATTCAGGAACAAAGCAGTCCCAGTTCCTTGTACAGGTTCGATGTTAAGTCTCGTGTGCTAGTTATTTTACCTGAACACACTTAATATCCGAGCCGAACGCGACGAGAGAGCCAATAGAAAAACGATCTGAAATGAATTCTAGGATTCGTTTGCTGTGCTCTCTCGGGGCGTTCGACCCGGAAATAAGTGTGTATCAGCCGGCTACCTTGCCCTTCAGTTGAAACACAGCGATGAAGCTTCTTATCAACAGAAATAGGCGAGGCGGTGGTACTTCCCCGCTCGAGCCGGCACCAAGGGCTCTCCCACTACACTGCTTTACTGGCCCGCGACCACTGCTCCGATATTAATCTAGCCAAACTTAGGGTACGACGCTCTCTCTAACCTCATAACTGCAGTTGAATAAGTGACCGGTAGACCAACGAGGAAGTCAATATAGATCTGCACTTATGTTACTGTCACACATGGGGCATGCTGCATCAATAAACTTATTTTATTGAATATGAGCTAAGTAGTAGGCTATAATGATTATTATTATTGCCTTAACACCTAGATAAACACACACACACACAAAAGCTAAAGCCGTGACTACATAAACTTGTATGACGGCAGCATTAGTATCTAAGCTGGCTGCATAACAGCCTAATAAGACTTATGAAACTATCGTGGCTATTAACGCAAAAGTCTATTATTATAACGGGATATTTACCATGATTTGATTTTTGAGTTGTCCAATATTTCGGCACAGTTTCATGCGCCACGATCACGGAGTAACATGGAACTGTGCCGAAATATTTGAAAACTCAAAAATCAAATCATGGTTATCCCGTTATAAGTGACTTTTGAGCCTAATAAGATTTGACTTATAGTTATAATATTCTTTTTTAATTGAATATATTGATAACAACAACAAACGCGTATTTATTACGTTATACTTTTTTATATAATTATTAATGCTAGATTGAAAGTTATATTATTATTTATTATGGACCAAAGATGGAGTATCCATTTATATAATATGGATGTTACGTAGGTTTTCCTACAAATAATCAAGATATCAGTGATAGAATGCATCATACCACTGCACGAGTATGCGCTGTGGGTGGTATTTGCGGAAACTAAAAAGGCAACTTCTTTTTTCCGAGCTGCTACAATGCACTCTTGCTAGAAAAATCCCAATAAAAATTTCGTTTAAAACGACGCAGTCAGTTCAAATGTTGTTCCTTATACGTGTATGCTACAGAAGGAATCTTGGCCAAATTCATGCAGAAAGAACCACTACCACTAATTCTAACTTTATACAGGGTGTCCCACAGCCATGCCACATGGAGGTAAAGTACCTTAAATATTGTAGATAGAACATTTTACTGAAAGAAGACTTCATTTTATTTCAAAACTCCTTAAACTGTATTCAAAGATTTTTGAACAATCGCCTGTCTGAAACGGGAATCGAACCTGACAAATTGTAAAAAAAAATTACACCTAATTTAACGATACCGATCCAAAGACTCAATCGTAAGTATTATTTTTTTCCAAGTAACATAACATCTTTAATACGGAAGGAAGACTATGAAGTTGTATAAGTATCTAAATGAAGTCTACTATCATTAAAATTATCTATTTACAATATTTAAAGTACCTACTATCCCTCCATGTGGCAAGGCTTCGGGACGCCCCAGCTACCTACCTACATACGGTTCCCACTCTGGTGCATATGTACATATATGTATATTGCATGGCGTATTAGCCATAGGCTAGACTGATTATAAATATTAGTATTTATTTAACAAATCATTATATCTTAAGAATTAATAGACAAAAGCCGCCTACCTAAAGCCGTGACTACATTAACTTCTATTCTAGAAGGGCAGCATGAGTATGCTAAGCTAGCTGCATAATAGCCTGATAACTTAATAATTTTACTGACTGATAAGAGCCGCATATTACTTATTGACTATTTATTACTTATTGCTAAGCTGGCTGCCTGCATAATATAATACCCTAATAACTGATTGACTAAGCTAACTTCATAGTAACTGACTTATAATGATTCTCTATAGGGTAGGCCTTAACTGTGACGACACGATGTCACTTATTAAAGAACTCTTAGGTCGCGGATATTGTCGCGAGACGCACCATGTAGTGGAAATTACAGTGAGTGTTGTGCTGTGTGCACACGCCCACAATTTTTTAAGAACCTGCGAGTTTGACTTGAAAAATGTACGTAAATTAGCTGAAAGACAAGACTTAGATAAACATACATATAGTATAATAATAGTGTAAATCTATTTTATTGTATTATATACAAGAATTACAAACCGCATATTATTGAATATACAAACCGCAAGCACTGTTAAGACCTACCCCCCTATACTGCGTTCATAAGAGATTATGTGTAGATAATATCAATATCTACTAGTAAAATACGCATAAATACGAACCTATCCCATCGATTATATTAAATAACCAGCTAAATCACAGACTATTCTTGTATCGATCATCGTTGAAGCCGATATTGCGGGCATTTCATACTATTATTAGTATAAAATGCCCGCAATATCTGTCTCTATTTTAATTTGTACTGTCTTCATCGATTGACATGACCGCATTCTTACACTATACTAGAGTGGATTAACATCTGCCTCACTTTCTTTTAGTTTAATGTCCAGCCTCGCAGCTCGTTAGCTATTTCAAACTTTATCCTGAATATTCTAGAGGAGATTTTTTAAAAGTTTTTTATTATTATTTCCTCTTCACAGAATACCAACCGTGTATATATGTATATTTTAACCGTGAGTGTATTCAACTATTTTTTTTACTTATTTAATATTTTTTACAAAATCTACTAATATTTACATTAACAACAATGATACTGCGATGTGGATTATTAATTTATTTATATGTTTAGTTAAGTGCCACCCTATGCGAAATATAAGATTAAGTAAATTTATTATACTTAATAATTATGTAATGAAAATGCAAAATATATTTTCCCGTATTTATCCTATTATTTAAACACGAAAATTACATAAAAAGCTATAAATAGTCTTTCCACGATTTGTCATAGGTCAGGGCGATATTTGGTTAGAAAACAGCCTGATAGTCTCGTTCTTCCACATCGTCTAACTATCCTGTAGGACCTCGCAGGATCACCTGCCACTCTAGGTAGACAGTGAGAGGCTAAAAATGAGCACGTTCCGAGTATATAGGTGAGTAAGATACAGAAATTCATTAATATTAGGATGTAAGCGGTTTACTTCGAACTATATTTGTGTTGGGTGAACACAAACGTACATATCACTTTCCGAGGGATTCGTCGCGATTATGTTTTTTTTTTAACAATACTGTAAATAGATTTGGAAATCTTAAAATATATAAAACATTCATAACATCTCTGCTAAAATCCAACAAAATAAAATTTCGTGTGATCCGCCCTCCCTCCCACGCGAATTTTATTTTGTCGTTTTTTATCAGAGACGGGTTTGCTCGGAATTGTTAATAAATAATTTGCATTCTAATAATTTTAATGGATTTCCGAAAAGTAATGCCTGAATCTAATATTTATGAAATAAAAACGGTTAAATTAAATAGGGTTATTTTTAGGTACATTTTAATAAAATCTTTGAAACTGGGAGTATCATTTGCGATTGATAAATATTTTCTTTTATGGAATTTATAGCGATAGTCTGTTACTTTTTAATAAATAGTCAATATTCTTTATTTTAGTTTTATATAGGTAGCTAACCTAACCTAAACTTTAGAATGTCATATCCGTTGTTTTGTCATATCCATTGAAATCAGTACTTTTTTTTATTATCAACCGATTTCTTTAATCATTGGCTTGTTTGAGACAAATAATGGACGTGAAGTCCAGCTTTTCTTTCGCACCTATTTTTCTGATTGTTATTCAAAAACCTATTTTTATTGATTGTTTTGTATTTTCATTTAAACACGGGTCTCCTTGTCTCAGCCAGAGGTCGTCTCATCGACGATACTTGTACTCGTCGTGAGCAATTATAGAATACGATAGCGTTTATTTGTGTCGTATTTCTATTTGATATGCAACAGTCTCTTTAGAACTCTATCTGTTGACTGAAGTGATGCAGAGAGAGTTTATATTGATATTTTCTACTGGTTCCAATGTCAAACATGTACATAGGTACGTCGTGGAATGTTATTTCTGTTCAATACGCTAAGAGCTGCTGGTGTTCTTGATATCGATGGTGGTGAAAGACTTTTATTTTTAGAAAAATATACCATTCAGATGATATCTACCCACAATATCACATCACACTAATATAAATCATTAAATCGTGGCCGTATGCCGTCGGCCTATAGACTACAAACCACACCAATACTCCTGTTTATTTTATTAATATATTCAGTTCTGTTGGGTGGTATAGGAGGTGACTAAGGGATTAAGACCAGGAGCGGGCAGCTGCGCTCCCTGGTGGAGCATATCACCAAACTGCGAGTTTTATTTTATATATTTTCCCAAACAATAGTAACATTGTTTCGGAATTTTTCCTAAAATAGGTGCAAAAGTAAAAAATAAAATAAATATATATAAGATTTGTTTCAATGTAATTCTCTCTCCAAAAAAGTTTTTTTTAATATTTATCACATTTTATATTAATTTACTTTATTCATTATATATTTATATTATTATATTTTCATAAAAAAGATTCTCTTGTTCGTCAAATTAGTTAATAAATTTTTCCTTGATAACCAATTTAATATTCATTTTTGGTAATAATGTAAAACTATCTTATCTATTTTTATAATTAATAACATTTGCATGTTTTTGGTTATAAGTTTTGATGTTTAGCACGTTTGTAATAATTAAGGGCTGTGGATTTTGTTTAATAAATAAATAAATGTGCACGTACGCTAACATTTCTGACACAATGTTAATTGTTTGAGAAAATATGTGAAATGAAATGTATATTTACGCTTAGAGAGGTAAAAAGTTTACTTATTGCTATTAATAAGGCACGTTACGAGTATCGATACAAAAATATTCTGCTTTTAACGGTTTACACCAAACAACATTCGTAATCTCACTGTGTCATAGTGTCTTTATAACACAGTGAAATTGCACTAGGGACTGAAAATGACTAATATGATCTAATTTGCCTTGCCGTGAATGTTTCGTTACTTCATATTACTTATCCTCTTCCTATCCTTCTTCTATCCTTCTTTTTCTAAACTTCTCCATAACTGACCATATTTGACCCCTATCTTCCTCTATCATTATGGTAATATACCCAGTCCCAGTTTCTACTCGTGTCATAACTTTCATTTTACTAGCAGTTGGCAAGCTTATTTAGTCTAGCAAGCCAACGCGGACTATCTATATCCATTTTCCAATCAATCTTCCCTTTGCAAAACCTAAAGAAGCTTAGTTTTCGCAACTTTTCCAGTGGCTGGGGCTATACAAGTGTACTTCCCAGCGCCCGACATCCAGGGTTCGAGAGCCATTGATCTCCTCCCCAGATGTAAACCAACTCGTCTTTCCTCTGCACACTAACACTCATCACATATAACGCAAACCATTTCCAGCTTTTCAAATCCTTCACCGTATTTTTGTTCCCCGAAATAGAAATAAGGTCTAATGAAAATAATTGAATTGTTCAGCGTAAAACATTTGAAGCCAAGATATTTTAATAGAATAAAAAAAACCACAAAAGATTTTTCAGTATGGGGTTTTACATTTTTTTTAACAATAACATTTCGTAACGGGCTGTGAAGCTTTGCGACATTGGCAGCACGACTTCATAACCCGCTCGGGCGGTTAGGCCATATGGGGAAGTTCATATGGGGTTCGTTGATGGTAGACACCGACCAGGTTAACCGCCTCTTAACATCCCTGGCAGTATAATTACTTAAACCTAGAAGGTTGACGACGCAAAGAAAACCAAACGCCAAATTAAAATAGGGAAAACTTGAAACAATATAGGGAAGACATGCAAATATGAAATTCAAAGACAATTTAAGATACATACATATACATATATGGACAACATAATAAAACGGAGCACATCACATTTAAACAAGAACTTGATGGAGAATACGAAGAAAAAACGAAACTGAAAAAAATAGTAACTAACATGGAGATCTGATAAAGAGTAACGATAGACCAGAAGTACCATCGTTTTACGATGCTAAAATAGTTAACAAAACACAATACAAAAGCCGAGATGCATTTCTTCATTGAGGTGGAAGAATAAGGTGGGAAGACACTCAATGTGTGACTAATACATAAATTAAGTAAAAAAAAAACCGTCAACCTGAGGCATAGCTGGTAAGCCTCTTGTGCCTGTAATTTTACCGGCAACCATACCGTTCGAACCAGAACACAGCAATGCTGTATAGTGGCATAATTAGGCATGGCGGTAGTCCTTCCCCGGACGAGCCCTTTCACAAAGAGCTCTACTACTCTTAAAATATGTAGGTGAAAAATAATGTTAGTAGTAGGTAATGAAAAAATGTCACATAAATGCAACAACTAAGATCTTAGAAAGAATATTGCAAGGGACGCGTAAGTTTCTATGAATAAGAATTTGTGTTAGATCTTTAACGAAACAGATTAATAACTGAATTTTAAAAGATGGAAGACTTTGGATGTGGAAAATTCATGATGTAGCGGTGTTTAGAAGACTTAAAATTACACACTCTACACATAACTTTAAAAATAGCATGGAAGATACTTGATCTTTGTTGTTTGCTTAGATTACTATCCCAGGAAAATTTAGGACTGCACTGAAAGAATGCTATCAATTATAGAAATGATATAGCAATCCATTTAATAAATAGAGAAAAACTACACGAAAACAAAACGACGAATCAAAAGACTGGCGTGGCCTTAATAAGCAATGATGAATACTGACTTCCACTGAAGTTTCCCTTCTTGCTCCGGTCCTCAGTACCTAGTAAACTATATAAATGTAAAATATTATAAAGTTCCAAAGATTGTTACAAGATAAATATGACAACGAACAAAAGTTGAGAACATGTGAAATGGTGAGCATATAATTTATGCTCACCATTCCGATCCGAAAAATATAACTGCCTCTTTGGCTTGGACACGTCTCGGTTATTTCAAACTGATGTGACCTTACGAATCCTACTATGATTGGCCCTAGCACCAGTTGTACATATACCAGTCGCAGCTTTACTCAACCCGCCAAAAACTTTTATTAAATGTCCAAGTTTTTGGTGATGTAAATCATTCGACATAATGTATTTACAGGATGCAACCTGCTAAATATTAAGTGACGCATACCAATGCCCTGCTGACTGCAATGCAAGTAAGTATTAATGAAGGGCCATGTTATGTTCCATAACACCATAGATTACCAACTCGTATAAGTATCTCAAACCTACATACAAAAATAATAATAACTTAAGAAAAAATCAGTCAAAACCAACATGACTACCGAAAACCAGGGTTAGTAACTAACCAGGTAGTTTCTTTGCTAAAACATACTTAAAGAAACAGATTATTTGTAAAATAAACACCGTGAAGTCGCAACTGAATTTATTGGACAAAGTAATTGTAAATCAAATGCTTCAGAATAAGCAAATACATAATCGTGCATAGCCATTCAGTATATTTTGTTTTTTATAAATGATATATTTTTTTACTTTTTTTTATATTTTATAGTTTTTTTTCACACAAAGTCAAACACCTATTTTCTATCTTAATTACTAGAGCTTTGACTTAACTAGAATCAAAATCCTTACTAATTTTTACATTTATTTTAATCTAAACTATTAGACACTTTTTAACTATCATCAAGTATTGCAAAGTATTGCTTCTTTTCAAATACCCGCCTGGATGGTCGCTAAACGTTTTTGTTACTTATTTTTGCTCCTTTTTAAACTGTCCCGATTTACGCGAGGGGTATTAATTGCTGAGGTAGTTATGCCACAGTGTCTATTTATAGTTTAAGATTTGTCTTCGTGGTTAGGTAAAATAACCATTCCTATCTAAATTTATTGGCAGTATAATGTTTTAAGACCTTTATACCCATAGGATAGGTCTATGGGACTCTAATTATTACTTATTTTCCTATCACTGATCCGTTGTTTTATATAACTCATCGGGAACCGGGAACTGTGAAATAAAGTATCATTAAAAGTCAAGACTAATATATTTAATGCGGAAATATTAATCCGACCGTCAACCTGAGGCATAGCTGGTGTACCTCTTGTGCCAGTAACTTCACCGGCAATCAAACCGATCACACCACGACACAGCAGTGTTGCATAGTGGTATAGGCACGGCGGTACTCTCTGAATGGGTCCTTTTACAAAGAGCTTTACTAGTCGTTTTATATGTATGTAGGTTAAAAATAATGTTAGTAGGAGAAAGTAAAAAAGAGTCACATTGATGCAACAATGAAGATCTAAGAATGAGTATTGATTGCGAAGGACACGTGAGTTTCAAATAAGAATTTGTGTTATATCTCATCAGATGAATAACTGAAGTTTAAAAGATGGAAGACTGGATGTGGAAAATTCATAAAGTGACGGTGTATAATTGATTGAAAGTTTGAAGTTGAAGTTTGAATCTAAGCAGAGTAAAATTAAACAAATAGGCATCAACACAGTTAATCTTTTTCAAAAATTGAGTAAAAATGAAGCTATGACTTTGAAACATAGATAATTTTAGTATTTATATAGGGTAAGTCCGGGGGAGAGAGCCGTACGAGAGAGATGGCCAATTGAAAAAACTGCAACTTATTATCGATAAATGGTCTTAGTTTCAAGGTAGTTCGCTTTGCATCACTGCTAGCAACAAGCGTAAACGTGATTTATCTGAGAAAAAAAATTAAAAGTAAGTAAAATCCACTTTGTTTTATTAACATACGTATGTCCAATTTAGTGTAAGGGGTTGACATATTATGTGTTCTCAAAAAAGTTTTGAAAAATATTCCCGTTATTGTACTTTTATTGTGATATGATAACCTTTTCCCAAATTCTAACCTTAAAATTAGTAATGAGGATGATGTAATTCTTTGTTAAATTGAAGTGGCCATCTCTCTCGTACAATCGGGATAGATGGCCATGTTTCTTGCGGGGGAGATGGCTGTATTTTATACTTGTTATTTTACTAAGTATACTGATATGACGATGTTTTTCACAGATGCCTAACATCTACGTCCGGAAGGCAGCTTCTTCTCAAGGCTTTTGGAGAGAAAAAAACCATGGCTGAGGTTTAAAATAAAACGATGTCTGTCTACAGAGCGTCTATTATTGAACATTGGGCAAACCTACACCAACAAGAATACTGAAAGAAATTTCGACATTGCCTAACAAACTTTATGATGTTCGCAAACGTGCAAAACAGGTGAGCATTCTTTTGACATCTGAAGATCATATCGAAAAACGAAAAATCAGAGAAAAAGAGAAGGTTGAAAAGAATCTGGAAAACCGAAGACTAGAAATATTGATAAAACAGAAGGAAAAAAGACTGTCAGGAAACGTAAAGATATTCACAGGATCTCGGACAGTAGCTGTGAAGAAATTCCAATCGTTCTCTGCGATTCGTCCGGAAGTGAAAATCATGAAAATGAAGAAGATAACTGCAGGGCTGCGGTGAAAACTATTATAAGACACAACTTACTGAAGACTGACTCCAATGTAAATTGTGTATGCTGTGGGTGCATGAAAATTGCACTGAATACGAAGACATGTGCTCCAGCTGCGGAAAAAAGAAATTAAAGGAGATAAAAGATTGAAAAAGCAAGGGAAAGGGCAAAAAACTAAAGGCTCCCCGAGCCCCATGGCAATCTCCCCCGGATACTCTGGGAAAGATGGCCAATCGTGATTTTTTTAGAGATACTTCATTCTATTTTTTGTTGATTTTGAGGCTGATTGAGAGTATAATACGAGTAGAAGAATAATTAAAGTTTTATTTGCAATTAAAATTTTTGTTTAATCTCCGCCATAGTTTCTATTAAATATATCGTCAAAGTTAGTAGGGCCATCCCCCGGACTTACCCTACCTAATAAATATTTATAAAACGTAACATTCGATTAATAAGGCACTCATGGAAAATATTTCCATATAAAACAATAGAGTAAAATTGTAATACAAAACGTAACTGACAGTTCATATATCAGAATGAAAACGGGCAGGTTTACTAAACCAATGAAATAAGTCAACCTTCTTATCTACATACAGACACCAAGACGATACTATAAAAATAGCATGGAAGATACTTGATCTTTGTTGTTTGCTTAGGTTACTATACCAGGAAATTGTAACAAATTATTATCTAAAACTAAATACAAGAAGAAAAATAAATACTTACTATAATATAACCTATACATAGGAAGTGAATAAGAAACATTAAAATTTAGGCCTGCACTAAAAGAATGTCATCAACTACGATAGCTATTAAATAAAATTTTAAAGTTCCAAAGATTGTTACAAGATAAATAGGACAAGGAACAAAAGTTGAGAACATGTGAAATGGAGAGCATACATAGATTCGAAAAATATGAATGCCTCTTTGGCTTGGACACGTCTCGGTTACTTTAAACTGATGTGACCTTACGAATCCTACTATGATTGGCCCTAGCACCAGTTGTACATATACCAGTCGCAGCTTTACTCAACCCGCCAAAAACTTTTATTAAATGTCCAAGTTTTTGGTGATGTAAATCATTCGACATAATGTATTTACAGGATGCAACCTGCTAAATATTAAGTGACGCATACCAATGCCCTGCTGACTGCAATGCAAGTAAGTATTAATGAAGGGTCAAGTTATGTTCCATAACACCATAGATTACTTGTATAAGTATCTCAAACCTGCATACAAAAATAATACGTCCCAACAACATTTGTTACGAGAAAAAAATTCTGGTTGAAAGACTGCAGGGAGATGCTAGATGCGTCAAGCTGAAGAAATGGCGCTATGACGCTTATTAGGGGAAGCCTATGTCCATCAGGACTAGCATAAGGCTGATGATGATGATAATCGGGAAATCATATATGCGGGAAGCCATAATATAAATTTATAGAAAATTACATTAAGAGCCTTTATTCCTAAAATGCGCGGAAACAGTACTTTTCAAACCCGTTTATATCATGAACCACTTATCTTATAGTATATGTTATTTACTAATAATTTTAGGAAATTTTAGTGTCCAACGAGTTTGACTATAAAATATTTCGATTAATATAGTATGTACGCGTTCTATCAAGATAACTTGTGAGAGGTTTTCATAATTTCCCTTTCAGCATCAGTTTCGAAGCTCAAAATAATAGAAAATACTGACATATCTAATTAAGAAAAAAAAATAACCTACTGATGAGATCCTTGGCTAAAAACTTACTTAGAAAGATGTTTGGTTTTGGTATCCTACTATGAGAAATTAAAATTCAAAAAATGTGAAATATTACGAATATTTCACATTTTTAAATGATGTTTTTGCCGATATACCTTATTTAATTTAATATAATAATAGCCTACCAATAAAGTGAAGCATCTTTTTTTATAAATATTTTAAAACTACTATAAAACGCTGCGCGAAAATCAGTCCGCCGCGAGGCTTTCTAGAGTGTGGTCACGTCGCTCATTAAATATTTATAGAAAAATAATAGCAACAAAATCATAAAAATTTTAAATGTATGATTTTAAAAAAGATGCTCCACTTTATTGGTAGGCTATTATTATATTAAATTAAATAAGGTATATCGGTAAAAACATCATTTAAAAATGTGAAATATTCGTAATATTTCACATTTTTTGAATTTTAATTTCTCATAGTAGGATACCAAAACCAAACATCTTTTTAAGTAAGTTTTTAGCCAAGGATCTCATCAGTAGGTTATTTTTTTTTCTTAATTAGATATGTCAGTATTTTCTATTATTTTGAGCTTCGAAACTGATGCTGAAAGGGAAATTATGAAAACCTCTCACAAGTTATCTTGATAGAACGCGTACATACTATATTAATCGAAATATTTTATAGTCAAACTCGTTGGACACTAAAATTTTCTAAAATTATTAGTAAATAACATATACTATAAGATAAGTGGTTCATGATATAAACGGGTTTGAAAAGTACTGTTTCTGCGCATTTTGGGAATAAAGGCTCTTAAAAAGAAAATTCATTGAAGAGTCATACAATTTTGTTTAATTCATGAGAAAAAAATACAAAAAGTGCAAAATTGTCTATTAAAATTTTTTGATTTCTCGTTTTTTTATAAATGATACATATTTTTTTAATTTTTAACTTTTTTTTGTATTTTATAAAAAAAAATTGAAACACTACAACAAACACCTATTTTCGAGCTAAATTACTAGACACTGTAGGTTATTTATTATCATCAAGTATTGCAACATATTGCTTCTTTTCAAATACCCTCCTGGACGGTCTTACTCAATTAACTTCAACTCGGTCATACTTGTTTGATTCTTTGCCTTTTTGTGTTTATTTTCAAAGGCGCAAACTGTTGTTAATTGCCGTCTAGTCAAAGAACTGTCCCAATTTATGCGAGGAGTATCCACAAATTGTTGAGGCAGTTATTCCACAGTGTCATTTTTATAATTTAAGAGGTTATTTACCTAGTCTATCCTAACGTGTTCTTAGCTAGAATAACTAATCCTAAATCTAATGCCAGTATTTTTATTATATATCCGTATTATATACCCATGGGATGATAACGGAAATAAATATAACTTATTTTCCTATGACATGATTCGATGTTATACAATATGACCCACCATTTATGACAAGTTAAACGTGAATTCAATTTTAAGCAGCAAGTTGTTTTAAAGTGATTTGTTACAAATATTTATTTACAGATATAAAAAAATACGGAAACTGTATTTCAAGTATCTCAAACCTTACAGAAATAGAAAAAACTTAGGAGGAATAAAGTCAAAACTGACATTACCGAAAACCAGGGGCTTGGTAGGTAAGTACGAAGGCTGTACAGTGTACCTACCGTATTTAAATTATTTATTTTACCAAAAACAAACGAAGCACCGTGAAGTCGCAAGTGAATTTATTGGACAAAGTAGTGGAAACTGTGTACTTGAGATGGTGAGAATGTGCAATAGACATAAATCTTTATAGAAGAACACCGAGACATGTCAAACAACATTTATAAAAGTGCCAGTTTCATATTTTTTTATATTTCGAGAGCAATGAACACAGGGTTGGATTTCGTAGTATAATTATGCTATTTGTACCATTATTTTATAATGCGTAGTATGTAGTATCGGAAGGCCGTTATACTACGCGAAAATACCATAATTTTATCATCAGGTGTGAGGTGGAGTGATATGTCCGAAAACTACCCATTTCAAGATATTTCCAAATTTGCTCTTGATTTTCTGGTTTTGCCTCACGCAAACGCTGATTCTGAGCGAGTATTCAGCAAAGTCAACTTATCAAAAACCAAGCTCCGAAATAAACTTGGAACTTGCTCCATTGACTCCCTGATACTTTCTTGCGATGCGGTAAAAGAAAGTAAGTCCAATAAATGCATAGAATTTATGCCATCTGATGACATGTTACGTCGTCGTGTCAATGCTAAAGACGAAGTTCCAATTGACGAATTAGCTGAGAGCGACGTCCGCTTGCCTCAATTTGACTGAGTCGACTCTCCGTTGAAAGCTTGAGATAAATAGCCATTAGCCAAAAAGTTAAAGTGTAATATCCCAAAAAAAATTGTAACATTGTGTAGAAAAAGTACTTAATAGTATTCTTGCAACTGTCAGAGGATTTTGTTGCTGTACACTACTTATATTTTTGTAAATAATAAAACATTAGTACTTATTACCGCATTTTTTTTTGCAATCTAAAACAAAACCAAAAATGTAGTATAATTTTGGAAAAGTAGTATAATTTTAATTTCCATAGACAATAATTTTCTGAAGCTCTGAATCCAACCCTGAATGAACATAGAATTGCAAAATTCTAGATTCAAAAATTCACTCAAGATCTATTAATATTTTGTTTTTTTATGGTTTTTTTTTTTTTTGATATTTTTTTACTTTTTTGTTCATTTTTTTCACACAAGGACAAACACCTACTTTCTAGCTTAATAATTAAATTTACTTATAATAAAATTGCCTTTAACTTCATTGGAACCTAAAGCCTTAATAATGTATAACATTGATTTATATCTAACTAAACTAATAGACACTGTAGTTTATAATCATCGAGTATTGCGAAATATTGCTTCCATTAAAATCTGGACGGTTTACTTCGAATCAGCCCTACTAGTTCGCTACCTATTTTTGCCTCTTCTCTATTTTTTTCCAAAGGCCCAAACCGTTGTTAACTGCCTATTTTTCAAAGAAATGTCCCAATTTATGCGAGGAGTATCCACAGATAATTGAGGTAGTTATACCACAGTGTCTGTTTATAATTAATGAGGTTTGTCCAAGCCTATCCTAACTATGTTCTTAGGTACATAAATATTCCTATCCTAATGTTATGGCAGTATTTGTTTTAATATTTCCGTACCCATGGGATACCTAATAACGGGAATCTAAATATTACTTATATTCCTATCACACGAGCCATTCTTTCGCATGACCCACCCACACACCATTCTATGACAAGTAAATAGTAAATTCAATTTTAAAACAACAACTTGTTTTAAGATGGCATGTTATTAAATTTATTAACGTTCCTGTTACATTCTTGAGGGCAAAAGTTATTCGGTCTCAAAGCTGTTGTTCTATTTAGTAGGTTCACTCAGGAAAATATGTTCGTTACATTGCCGATGGAATATCTACTATACTACGAACAGAGATGGGCAATAGTGTGTGGTTGGAGCCTACATTCCCAGCCAAACGACTAAGGTTGATTATGGTTTATTTTTGCACCGATTCATAATTTAGTAAATGCAAGCTTACACTTACTTAGCTAAGGCATAAAATAAGGCGAGCAAGAATTTGTCATATCTTAGTTTAGAGGTAGTTGTAAAAGCCTGAGTGCTTAAGGGCTTTCGGTTTGTGCCAAAGCCTTTGGTGTTTTTTGTATTATTTATTTATTGCTGTAAAACTGCCTTTGATAGGTTATGAAAGTCCGCTGTTCTACATTCTGAAGTTTGAGTACTAAAATATAAAATCTCGATGAATACATATCAAAAAAATTGCGTGACCCTTGTTTGTGATATAAATGTTATATACAGGCTGTCCCGAATCTCTAAGTCAAGCTGAAGCGAAGTACTGTGGGTTCATGATTATTCTGTACAATTAGGGGCCTAATAGTTTCCGTGCTATGAGTAGGGATCATTAATGTATCTGCCCAACGTCAAACATTTGTGTGTTCATCACATCATTTTCAATAGGTTTACTTTGGCTCTTCATATTGAATAGAAAATTTACGGCATGTTCTGTTAAAAGTTTGCAAAGTTATCCATGTTAGTGTATTTAAGTTAACTAAATCAATAATAACTAATTTAATTTAATTAAGTATCTAGATAAATAAATAATCACGCTTTGAAATGGATTTATATGTTATTTAAGTGTGAATTACAAAAATAAAAGCCACAACATACATGCAGAGAATTTAGGTTTCTTAGTAAAAAGCCAAACTCGAAAAATAAAATAGTGTTTTTCCGGGTTTTCCGAGTCTTCATAAGCCCACCTGTCTGCCGTTTTTGCCTTGACAATGATATTCAGAACACCCTGTGTTAAATAGATGTATAAAAAGTTGAGTCGCCCATCTAGATCGGATCCCAGAATGCCAGCTGTTAACCCTCTTATCATGGAATCCAAACTCATTCACATAGATTTTAAAAATCATTAATTCAGCTAGGTAATACCTAAAAGTTATTAGGAATCAGCACACTGATAACGAATTATGCCAGAAGGGGAAAATCATCTCTTACTTATGTTGGTGACAGCTTCAAGAATGCAGTACAGATCGGACTATGCTTCTGCAGTTGAACAGCAATTTTTCAAATTTATTCGACAAAAACGTTTCATGGTGTGTAGGCCTATTTTTTTTTATTTTTTGTATTTTTAATTTTTATATTTGAAATGTATTTTAATATTTTTATGTATTTATTATTTTTATCGTTTTTTTTTTTACTTTTATTTGAAAATATATTTACAGAAACATAACATCTAGTGAAAAATACTATAATATTTTTTTTATATTTCAACGTTTTTATCTAAGGATAAAAATACATTCTACTAAAGAAACATCACATCTAGCTTCAAAGCAGTTTTGTTTTTGAGTTAACAGCACACTAACTAACACATCGTGTCTACTTAGTCTAACATGTTTTCAATTATTGAAATAATGTTAGACTAAAGACACGATCATTTTCTTAAAATTATTGAATTATAAATATCTACCGAAAGATCAAACTTAATCTATATCGAGTTCAAACAGGAATTTCATAGGTTAAAAAATTGTTCGGGAACCTTAACACAGTCGCAGATTAATTAACAATTATATTATCATATATGAATAATTTAGGTGCGGTTCACGAACGTTTTAATTTTTATTGCTAGATAAGGACGAATGAAGTATCACAGAAGCAGGAAGATATTTCAGCCTTGCGTAGTTGTCGGAACAGACTAGGATGAACCTATTCCTGCGTCTGGTATATCTTAGTTGAGAACTTATGGAGTAATAAACTCAACCGTAGATGTTTTCGCTATTCGATGCTCAATCCCACGCATATTAGAACCCTAACTCAAATAACTACTAAAAATAAAGATCTTATAAATTAAAACTCACATAGACAGCATCCAGACTGCCGCCTTGCCAGCCGTCCGCCACCTCAGCAGCATGCATCACTCGTTGCTTGATCACTTGTACTTCACGATCCCGCCCACCCCGATGGTAGCCCCCCCCCCCCCCCCCCCCCCCCTCGCTTCCACACCGCGACGCTTCGCCAAATCGAGAGACACGCGGGTGTCTCGATCGTTGAGAAGCTTTTTGCGGCTGCCATCCGCCAAGGCCCGACCGCGCCACGAACATTCAATCGAACGCGAGCGCCATCCACGCTTGATCTTTGTTTGCCTTCACTTCCACATTATCACTCCTTAGTACTAAGTAATCACTCGTCGTTTGATCACTATTACTCCACGATCCCGCCCAACCCGATGTAAGCCCACCCGCCCCACGCTCCCCACACCACGACGCCTCGATCACACGAGAGACACAAGGGTGTCTCGATCGTTGAGAAGTTTTCCGCGGAGGGAATATGAATAAATAAGAACTAGGTACAAGGCGCCACACAGTCGGTTTCATGGCTCAGAACTCCGACTATGTGGACCCTTGTAAGTTGTAAGGCACCTATTGCTTTCACCAAAATATGTAGGTGGTCATCCCTACATTTATTCGTAATAGCGATACGTGCAAAATTGTGTGGATTGATGTTATTATCCACTCGTAACAGCAACCAGTAGACACCTTCAACTTTTTATGCCAGCTGTACACGACGCGACATCTTGAGACAGGCCGACCACGAGTGCGAACATGATGCGATCATCACGATTCGGCCGCTTGGGGTCCGCTAGTAAGCTCAACGTTTAATTAAACTCGAGCGAGACGAACCCTTGGCGAATGTGCATAACGTTATCATGGCACAGGCAGTGCAACCCGCAGGCGCTACTGGTTGCTAATACCTTAGAAGGCTATAATACAAATATAGATTCCAAATACCTTTTTGTAACCTGGACTGCAGGTTAAATAGTATTGATCAGGACGCTTTATTTGTATTACAGCTTGGGGATTATATCTGCCATTTCAAAAGAATGAAAATACTCAATTTTCTTTTCACAGATGTCGCTCTGGCAGATACCACTCCCCACCACCGGATGGCAATAGCATGTGTCAGTGTTGGTTGTGTTAAGGCCAATGTGATCTACCGTAGCCATGAATATTGAGATCACATGGACAGTAACATTGGCGGCCCAGTAGTGGCAAGGGGTCCTAACAACACTGATTGATGTTTTTGCCGAACCAGTCCCGCCCTTCACCCACTGTATATAGCCTTGCTGGCGCATTGTATCAGCGTTTCTTACTGCTAGTGGTTTGAGTGATGCTGGAATATGTTTTCACTTGATATACATATTTTCGTAAACTTGCTCATTGCATCTTTACTCCTGGGAATGTTTTTCGTTTGTCACTCACTCAAAAATCACTAGTTCTCTAGAACTCAGTTATTCCAATGTAAAGCAAATAACTGAGTATAATGCTTATAGCCTCCAAAAGAGTTGGTCTTAGAATGAATATGAATATGTCAACATCAATTTCGCGTATCAATCGGAGGCAATACCTACCCTAAAATATTTTGCCGAACTTAACAAATTTTTATGAAATGCTCGGTGCGCAAGATCGACTCGTTTTTTGTTTTATACCTACTAGAGAACGATTCGAAAATATTATGTTCAAAGTTGAATAGACGAATTGAATAGAGTATACTGCTCCAATATTTCATAGGTACAGAATCTAAATTTAGTTGATTCCAAATAGTTACCGAGGTACATTCTAAAATCATTCTTATTTAACGTTATTGAATCAAAAGTGAACCGCTGCTTTTTCTCGCCGAGGACAGCCGCGTCTTGATGTACTATTTCCTCTGCCAAATTTCTTCCCAAAACATCTGAATTTTTCACTCCATTCTAAAAAAACACATGTACTTATTTATAAATCGATTATAGAAGTGACCATCGAAGGAAAAGTTAATCCTATAAGTACTACACGCTCACCTGATATTCTAACGTTTAGCGCTTGAAGGATAGCCATAGTTGATATTTGTTAAATATGGAACTGCGGGTACACCTGTGGGCAGTCAATCAATGCTTCTCCGTTACCTACAACAAGGAATTCATATAGGTACAGGTTCTTACGAAACCATTATTTTCATTAAAATATTTTTATATAATATATGTATTACCTTTTGTCCTTCTCTATATTCTCGTTTTCATTAGGTATTCCTTTTTATAAGGTTTAGTAGCGCCATCGCATCCATTCAATTGATCAGACTGCCTGTAGACGACAGAAAATATATTAGAATATTCGAGCACAGAATAGACCGGCAAGTTTCAATATCTTTACAAATGATGTACTCGTAGGTAGTGTAAGTCATTTGAAAAACGTACCTTATAATAATATCCAGGCTTCTTGTATCCCGAATGCTTCTAACGTTTAGTACAAATTTCCAAATAATTATTATATATGTATATTTATAAGCAGGGACAACATATCACGAGGTTAAATGTCACTTTTGTGGTACGCTTTATGTGTAATACTAATAATGCATAATTTGATGGTATATGGTCTTCTGGCATTCATCGCCTTAGGATCTCTTTTTTGAGTCTTCTCTTTACACATATAAGGAGATATGCAGGGATACATCAAGAGTTCAAAAACGCTTATGTAATACACTTAATATCTAAAAATATATCATAAGTCCTTGATTCTTTTTCATGGCGAAAAGTCTTCCGGCATTCATTACCTTGAAAGTATCTCTTTTGAACTTCTCTTCCCTTTTACATCAATATCATCCACTGCATTATCTTTAAGTTGCACCAGCTAATTCAACTTACAAAGTCAATATTTCTCCCTCCGTCTTTAAAAAAAAATCAAGAAATGCGTAACTAAAAAATGCAGATATCTTTAATTATTTAACCTGACTACTTCTGAGCTCGTGGCAGAACAGTCATGGTTATGTTCGAAGAACTCGTCTCCTATGAAGCCTTGTGTCGCCGGTGTATTTGACCCAGCTTCATGTTCGGCGGTGTATTCAAATAGTGTCAAATAAATATTTTTGTAGCCAATGTATCGGTTCTTATTTGACGTCTCCCGTGTGTTATTTAATGCATGTGGTGTACGGGTTTCCTCACGGTCTGTCCTGTCCGGTGATGAGCGCTGAACACACGGGGTGTGATAGCTGCGGCCACTATCCACGAAACTAATTCCGTTACGGCGACCAACGATCCACGTGTGCCATGACTGGCCGCGCAGTGAGTACGGCGATGTATTATTATATAAATAAGCCATCTTGGAATCCTCAGATATGTGCCCCATTTTGCCAGCTGAAACAAAAGGATTGACTTAGGTACGACGTAAAACCTACGGTATGCTTCGTTTGAGGGTCTGGCTTAACAAAATAACTCCAAGACCTGAAATGAATGTACCTATAAGTGTATGGCAAATTTTGGCGATTCAAACACAATGAGGTTGTTTGTCGGCTCAATTTCCACTTTATCTACCCAGTTAAACCACGACTCTGCCAAAAGACAGGTCGCTTCTCATAACGGGATGTGAAGTTATCTAATATCTGTATTGAGATTAACCTACAAAATGAAAATTTAAAATGGAAGTTTGAGTAATGAAACCGGTATATCTACTTCTAAGAGGCTCTCTCTATTCTCTTCGCTGACGCTAATATTTAGGAATAAATAAATAATACTGGACAATCCATACAGCATCATGCTCTGTACTAGCTCTGTGGCATCATGTTAGGCCCAATTATTCCATGTATCTAATAAGAATAAAATCCTCCATTTTAAAGTTGCTTGTGCATTAGGTAGTTACTTATGTAGCCAAGGGGTTTAATTTGTAAACTACATATGCAGATACATAGACACGCAAATAACATTATGGGCACACAGTCATGTCGATCTGTCGATAAACACATTTTAACTACGATAAATAATTATCAAATTAACTAGATAATTAAATATGTATTAACTAGCTGTGCCCCGTGGCTTCGTCCGCGTAGCAATTTGAAAATATGAAACGGGATAAAAATCTAGAATATCTTATGTTCCTGGTTCGTTTCCTGGTTCTAAGCTACCTCCCCACCAATTTGCAACAAAATCGGTTCAGCCGTTCTTGAAGTTATAAATAGTGTAAATAATACGACTTTCTTTTTGAAAAGAAGGACGTGAGTAAGAAAATCACATAAAAATAACGGGACGCGATGAAGAAGACTTTACTTGTACTTGGGTTCGGATTACCGAGATCTTTAGAACTGAACTGAAGATGTTTCCGTATCTAATTTTTAGAATACTTTTAACACATCTCTTTTTTTAACCAAAGAACTTTTGTACCAAAATTAAATAAATGATTCGGTTTAATGATTCAATAGGTAAAAAAACGTCACGTTGTGCACAGCGCACCCCCGCTACCCACAGCGCATGTGCAGCGGGGGTGCGCGGGGTAAGAGCTGGGGGGGATACTGCGGCCAGGGCAAGCCACGCCCCATGACGCACTGCGGACTAACGATTCGAGTTCTGGCGAGACTACAACGAGATGTCGAGAAGGAACATACGAACGACATATTATTATTATTCTGAGCCATTGTTGTCGTACTGCTGGGCAAAGGCCTCCCTTTACCAACGAAATAGGTACATTTTTATTTATATTACGACAAAAATTGTCGATGGAAATAATAACAAGAAAACTTTCAGAGAAATATGTCTTTTATAAAAAGGTAGATATATTTAAGACGAGGCAATTGTTCTGATTTCAAAACAGTAAAATATTAAGAAATAGTTCGGAATTTAAAAAATTTGGAACGATGAAATTTGGATTAATTTGTGATCGAAGATCTAATACTAATTTTACCAAGATATCTCAACAGTCCAGCGTCCAGGAATATAATTCTCATCACCATTCACAAGCACTCACAGAAACTGATGGTGTAACAAGACCCGCGTATAATATATGCGTGCTGCACGCACAGGCTCTACCGGACGACTAATGGCCGCGCTTTGAAGATGCGCTGCGTCACAGCGCACCCCTGCAGCCCACGGCGCATGTGCAGCGGGGGGCTGCGCTGGGTGGGGGCAGGGGAGGGGGATACTGCGGCCCGGGCACAGCCACGCTCTATGACGCATTGCGGACTATCGATTCGCGCTATGGTCTCCACCAGAGCACAAAGAAATTTCAAGAACAACACGAGCAAGACTGCATAGAATTTAGTTTGAATAAAACGTTGGTGTATAAGACAGTTAATGGAGTTCCTAGATTAATTATTAAATGTCCTGTAAATTTAATTTTATGTTAGTATGTTGACGTTATTGAAACATCGGATATTAGCGATCGAAGTATTAATCTTACCAAATCTGCTCAAAAGTGCAGTGTGCATACGTACAACTCACATCACCATTCACAAATACCCACAAAATGTTCACTGTACAAAAACTGATGATGTAACAAGACCCGAGTATGATGTAAGCGTGCTGCACGCACAGGCTCTACCGGACGACTAATGGCCGCGCTCTGCAGATGCACCGCGTCACAGCGCACCCCTGCAGCCCACGGCGCATGTGCAGCGGGAGGCTGCGCGGGGAGGGGGCTTCTCAAACTTACTGCGGCGTGGTCAAAGCCACGCCCTATGACGCATTGCGGGCTATCGATTCACGCTATGGTGTCTCACCAGAGCACAAAGATATTTCGAGAACAATACGAATAAAACTGCCTAATATATCGATTAAGACTTTACCGTACCTACCAGAATTCCTAGGTTCCACGAATAAATATCTAGTGTGCTGTAATTTTCAGTTGTAATATCCTGACTTTGTTTGAGAATTTATACGATGATTGAAACTAACACTTACCTTACCAAATCAAATCCACAGTGCTCGCTTGCAGACGAAGAACTCAAATCACTAGTTACAGATTGTTCACAGCACAAAAACTGATGATGATGTAACAAGAGCCGAGTATGATATATGCGTGCTGCACGAACAAGCTCTACCGGACGACTAATGGCCGCGCTCTGCAGATGCGCCGCGTCACAGCGCACCCCTGCAGCCCACGGCGCATGTGTATCGGGGCTGCGCGGGGTGGGGGCAGGGGAGGGGGAAACTGCGGCCCGGGCAAAACCACGCCCTATGACGCATTGCGGACTATCGATTCGCGCTATGGTCTCCACCAGAGCACAAAGAAATTTCGAGAACAATACTAACTAGACTGCATAGAATTTCGTTTGAGTAAAATATTGGTGGACAAGAATGGCGTTCCTAGATTCCCAGACAAATCATTTAAGGTCGTGTAATTTTAATTTGAGATATCGTGACGTTATATTGAAGAATATAATAAATATCGAATACATATTAGCAATCGAAGATCTAATTATTAATCTTACCAAATCCGTTCAAATGTGCAGTGTGCATACGTACAACTCACATCACCATTCACAAACACTCACAGATTGTTCACAGCACAGAAACTGGTAGTGTAACAAGACCCGTGTTTGATGTATGCGTCCTGCACGCACAGGCTCCACCGGACGACTAATGGCCGCGCTCTGCAGATGCGCCGCGTCACAGCGCACTCCTGCAGCCCACAGCGCATGTGCAGCGGGGCTGCGCGGGGTGGGGGCAGGAGGAGGGGGGAATACTGCGGCCCGGGCAAAACCACGCCCTATGTCACATTGCGGACTATCGATTTGCGCTATGGTCTCCACCAAAGCACAAAGAAATTTCGAGAACAATACGAACAAGACTGCATAGAATTTCGTTTGAGTAAGACACTGGTGGACAAGAATGGCATTCCTAGATTCCCAGACAAATCATTTAAGGTCGTGTAATTTTAATTTGAGATATCGTGTCGTTATATTGAAGAATATATAAATATCGAATACATATTAGCAATCGAAGATCTAATTATTAATCTTACCAAATCCGTTCAAATGTGCAGTGTGCATACGTACAACTCACATCACCATTCACAAACACTCACAGATTGTTCACAGCACAGAAACTGGTAGTGTAACAAGACCCGTGTTTGATGTATGCGTCCTGCACGCACAGGCTCCACCGGACGACTAATGGCCGCGCTCTGCAGATGCGCCGCGTCACAGCGCACTCCTGCAGCCCACAGCGCATGTGCAGCGGGGCTGCGCGGGGTGGGGGCAGGAGGAGGGGGGAATACTGCGGCCCGGGCAAAACCACGCCCTATGTCACATTGCGGACTATCGATTTGCGCTATGGTCTCCACCAAAGCACAAAGAAATTTCGAGAACAATACGAACAAGACAGAACACCAGTGTCTTACTCAAACGAAATTCTATGCAGAATTTCGTTTGAGTAAGACACTGGTGGACAAAAATGGCGTTCCTAGATTCCCAGACAAATCATTAAAGGTCGTGTAATTTTAATTTGAGATATCGTGACGTTATATTGAAGAATATATAAATATCAAATACATATTAGCAATCGAAAATCTAATTATTAATCTTACCAAATCAGCTCAAATGTGCAGTGTGCACACGTACAACTCACATCACCATTCACAAACAGTCATAGAAACTGATGGTGTAACAAGACCCGAGTATGATGTATGCGTGCTGCACGCACAAGCTCTACCGGACGACTAATGGCCGCGCTCTGCAGATGCGCCGCGTCACAGCGCACCCCTGCAGCCCACGGCATATGCTGAGCGGAGTAAGGGGAGGGGAACCCACGCCATATTAAAGCGCATGAGCGTTGGCTCAGCAGCGTCCCAAGCGGCGGAAAGACGCCCCGCCCCATTGTCGTATAGCGGATATGCTTGGCAGATAAGCTTGAGCAAGAAAGACAATGTTTTCTCTCAGCCATTTTGACGGCTCTTGTAATTGTGCTTCTCGGGCACTTAGGAGTCCAATATTGGGACCTATCAGCTTTGTATCAGTCTCGTAGAATACGCAATAGTGGAGATGCTGAATAGCGGGCTGTTGGAAATAGACCATCGAACATGGACCACCTAATAAGTATAAATATATTAGATGAGTTGGTCTATCACCCCACGGTGACCAGCCGTTTGATATAAAATCATATAAAATGAAGTTCATCGAACCGTTTTTGTTAAACTGTTAAAAATACTAATCTCTCAGCTGCTAAACCGGAACGAACAAAGACTCGGAACCTTGGCATCGTTGGACCCCTACCGTGGACCGTGGGACCACTAGGTTTCACAGTTCACAAGGGATTCAATGCAGACAAGACAAAATAATTGACACGGGCGAGGTCGCAGACTAACATGCTTGGTAAAGTGTCCATATCTGTGCTCTCAGACCAAACATAATTTATTGCCCTTTTCTCCTCAATGCAAGGTCAGGCTGAAATTTGAAGTTTTTCACAAGGCTGATACAGTGAGTAGAAGAACAAGATGGCGGTTGACATGATACGAGCGCGCATGCCTGAAATTTGAAGTTTGTCAGACGGCTGATACAGCGACTAGAAGAACAAGATGGCGGTTGACATGATACGAGCGCGCATGCCCGAAATTTGAAGTATGTCACACGGCTGATACAGTGACTAGAAGAACAAGATGGCGGTTGACATGATACGAGTGCGCATGCCTGAAATTTGAAGTTTGAAGTTTTCATATGGCTAGTGACAGTGACTGGTTGAATTACTTATTATTACTTGCTTAGTCTACCATGCGCGCGCATACAAAATAAGGACTGATAAGATATGCGCGCGCATGCGAAATTTTAAGTTGGTTTGACTTTAATATTGGCAACGTGTCTGAAGTTTGAAGTACCTATGTTACACTGATAGTGACTGTGACAGTTAAAACAAGATGGCTGTTGATGACATGACATGACACGTGCGCGCATGCCCGAAATCTGAAGTTTGAAATATGTCACACGGCTAGTTACAGTGACTGGTAGAACAAAATGGCGGTTGACATGTTACAAGCACGCATGCCCAAAACATGATACGTGCGCGCTAGCCTGAAATTTGAAGTTTGAAGTATGTCACACGGCTAGTGACAGTGACTGCTATAACAAAATGACGGTTGACATAAAACGAGCGCGCATATAACATATATGCCTGCAATTTGAATTCTATAATATCAAACTGACAGGTCCAACAATATGACGTTTGACATGATACGCGCGCGCATGCCATTTTTCTATGTTATGTTAGATAGGCTTCTTTTTAAATAAAATAAAAAAGTGTATCGCATAGGGTAACTTTTATGTACGTGTAGCGCTTCAAATTCTTGAATAGTTATCATGGTGTCGAATACTAAATAGCGGAATACCGCCAAGATAAAATATATTTTTGAAATATAACAAATGATCATGAATTATTAACTTTACGGATGTTTTTGCATTAGGCATTTGTTGAAAAAGTTAAAAGATTCCACGATGAAAACCGATTTCTTTGGCGAAGAAAATCGGCAAGTTACGCATTGGGCAATGCGCATGCGCGAAAAAGTACCGCATTAAAATTTGGTTTTTACGAGCCGCTCCGTTAATTAATCGCATTTTATGTTAATTATACATGAAACCCTAATAAACTAGCGATTTGCAGCAACACCATAGCTAGACACAATAACAATAGATGAGTCAGCATTATGTCGCCTGCGTAATGCAAGGGAAGTGAAGCGCAGGAAATGAACTTACCTGCAAATGTAACGTTGCTTTGATCGGCAGGAAGCTGCGAGCCGAACCGGAGCAGCATCACTGGAACCACCCAACACTGAATTTATATTATGAAGCAAAACTGACTCTACAATTTGGAATTTTGAGACGCGACCGTCCCGGCCGAAGCGCGGGGCCGAAAAGACAGCGAATCTAGACTCCCTCCAATACCTGCGGGGAGATGTCCGCGGGGTGCTGGGGTAGATTTTGCTGGGAGCTAAGTGATGAGCGATTTGAATAAAAGTTCTTACTAATGGACAAAGCAGTATTTTAATTATCCAATATTAATAATAGTCAATTATGCCTGTGCGGTATATACTTGTACAATATAAACTGGCATAGCTTATCATTTCTTTTGATACATTTCATTCGCATGAGCTTGGTTTGCGATCGTTTTAAAAAGCTAAATAAAGCACATTTTTCCATTATAAGCTATAGCATCGACATAGCTCTAAGAATTAGCAAGCTGAAGTGGCAGTGGGCCGGCCATATCTCGCGATGAACCGATGGCCGCTAGGGCAAACGTGTTCTTGAGTGGAGACCACGACGACGGAATCTGGTCGGAGGGCGTCCTACACTACGTCCTGATGACCTGCCAAAGACTGCAGGTGGATGCTGGATGCGGCAAGCTGTCAGGGCGCTATGGTGCTCATTGGGGGAGGCCTATGTCCAGCAGTGGACTGCTATAGGCTGATGATGATGAAGCTATAGCATCAACTGCGACTGCGTCAACAATGCCGTTCTAATAATTAAAAAGAAGGTAGCTGCCATTATATCGATGTTAGTTTTATGACGGGCTTATAGAAAAAGGTTTATAATTTGCAGAGTTCTGGCTACAGAGGTCAGGGCATTCAAGGCTGAGTCAACATTCCTCAGGTTCGATATATCAGCCACCTATAAATTAATAATAATTAGTAGGAATCCACCTAGTAGCAGTAGTGACACTTGTTTCATACAAAGATGTATAGTATTATTTGTTTTTAAGTATTCATGTTATGTTCATATTAGATTACCTTTGGTACACCCCCTGCTTTTCTTAAATTCACATAATTCTTTCCATCCAAAGGTTGCCTGGAAGAGATCGCTTCTAAGCGATAAGGCCGTCCATTGTACTTGTCGCATGTAATGTCTTTTTTGTATTGTTCTGCATATGGTGTACAATAAAGCATTTTTGTATTGTATTTCAGCTGGGCTAGCCCAATAATACGCAGATTGGGTAGTACCTACCTACGCACACTTTGAGTGCTGAAATCACACGGTATGTGTTTTCTACAAGTGACTAATATGCGTCAATCCACACTAGCGCAGCGGCTGAGAAAATACAGATCTTTGTGACTCAGCACAGCCGTAATATTTTTCGAACGAAACGCATGTGCGGTGCAACACAACCGCTGTGTAGAGCGGCAGCACGAATTTTTTAGGTTAAAAAAACGATCGCAGTCGTCGAAAAAAAATCGCTGTCAAAGTGTTAATAACCTGCAGAATACATCCACACAAAAAACAATGTTTAATATAATACTACTAGCTGGTCCCCGCGGTTTCATCCGAATTGAATTCGAATTTCATATTTATATGGGATATAAAAAGATATTTTTTCCCCTGCAGTAGTTTTCCGTGAATTGAGAACCTCCTCCTGTTTTTACCTGGTGTGCCAAATGTGTAGTTTTTGCGTGAAATTGCAGTAAACATCCACATTCATCTACATCATCAACATTATTATTTCATTATTATTTATATTTTAACATTATTATTCGTTCATAATATTATTTTAAGGATATTCCTGTAAATCGCCCCTAAAATGTGTTTTTTTTTCAGGACCAAATGTAGCCAATGTTTTTCTACGTTCTTTCAACAATATACCTACATACTTCCTCGTATATCTCTATGCCAAAAATGAAAACGATTTGTTAGGCCGTGATTAAAGGAAGATTTCTCGAATATTCCTGTCATTTTCCCTTGGGATATTGAAGTTTTTCCAGGACCTAAAGGAGCCTATGTTACTTCACGTCCTTTCAACTGTAGCTATGCCAATAATCAAGTCAATTGGTTGCTTAGTTGGTGCGTGAAGGAAGGACCAGCAAATAAACACACTTGCGCATTTATAATATAAAATTGAATAGATAATTTATATAATAATTAAATTGCACGCCACTTCGGCCTTGTTAACATATTCGTTTTGGCGTTTACTGGTATGAAACACAGCTACACTTTCACTTGATGTTTAAAAAAAATTGCAAAAATAATGAGATAATACAAACAAACAAGTTTATCAGCTTCATATTTAGTACATCTAGCAAGCTACATGTTCTATGCGTCCTACCCGTTATAACCTACGGAGCTGAGACGTGGACACTCACGATAGGGCTGGTCCACCAGTTCAAAGTCGCTCAGCGAGCTATGGAAAGAGCTATGCTCGGAGTTTCTCTGAAGGATAGGATTCGCAACATCAGACAGAGAACCAAAGTTATCGACATAGCTCTAAGAATTAGCAAGCTGAAGTGGCAGTGGGCCGGCCATATCTCGCGAAGAACCGACGGCCACTAGGGCAAACGTGTTCTTGAGTGGAGACCACGACTCGGTAAACGTAGTGTAGGACGCCCTCCGACCAGGTGGGATGACGATCTGCGAAAGACTGCAGGTAGATACTGGATGCGGCAAGCTGAAGACAGGGCGCTATGGCGCTCATTGGGGGAGGCCTATGTTCAGCAGTGGACTGCTATAGCCTGATGATGATGATGACATGTTCCTTAATTAATAATTTCCATGTCTGTTTCTAAATTTACAAGCTTCTTCTGTTCTGATAACATTATCAAAAGCTGTGAATGCCATTTATTCGTTTTTTATTCCTAGGTTCCTGTAATTTATCTTGTATTCGTATAAACTTCTTTATAAATTCTACAAACTGATGTCAGACAATTCACCCAGCATCATTTAGTCCCAAGCCAAGCATAGCTTGTTGTTAACATTCAAAAACAAAACTTCGTGTTGGGGACGCTTCCCGCTGGTTGATTTATATGGATCAGTTTACCTACCTCTACACTGTTTACAGCAGTCTGCAGGTAAGCTGTTTCAATTGTCAATTCAGTTTTTTTTTTATATGGTTACCTATGTTTTAAAAAATACATTAATTTAATTAATTCTGCAGTATTCTTTCAATTCAATTCAGCAATCTTTCATTTTCTTAGTCTCTAGACCCAACACAAGAAATAAAGTAGGAGAATCAATTTATTTCACTCACGAAAATAAATTTAAGCAAACGCACACCATTGGCTCACAGCCGTTCCAATGCCATGAATGAATATTCTGACCTGTTATGGAGTTATTCGACCAGCTGAAAATGCTGGGGCTGGGACCGCCCTAAAACAATAAAGACAGTGAAGTGAGCCGTCCAACCTTCTAGTTTATTTGCACAGCACTTCAATGGTTTCCACGCGCCAGCGCTTCAGCGGGCTTCATGGTGTCATGACTCCGCCCATCGACGCTCAAACAGGTGTTCATCGCTTATCAAGATGATGCTGCTGCCGTTAGCTTGCGGTACAGCAGATGGATTGTTATCGATACGACACTGGTTAAAATATAAAATCAAAATCAAAAGTTTTTATTTCTTTAGGCTTACAAATAAGCTCTTTGACAAGTCATATTTTATACTATTCATTATTATCAAATAACATTATTTTAATGTTCACTTAAATTTTTTGTCCATCAGTGGAAGAAAGAAGGTAAATACGACGAGTTAACGAGCTAGTTTCATTGCTTACCTACTTTCACGCGGGACATACATATATGTATTTGTATGATAAAATAAATGAAATACATAAAATATATGATGTACATCAAATAAATAATGCTGGACAATCCACACAATATCTACTAGCCCCAAGCTAAGCAGAGCTTGTGTCATAGGATAACTGATATACTTAATACATTCTATAGTATATTCTATACCACGACTCGGTAAACGTAGGACGCCCTTCGACCAGGTGGGATGACGACCTGCGAAAGACTGCAGGTACTCATAGATGCTGGATGCGGCAAGCTGAAGACAGGTTGCTATGGCGCTCATTGGGGAGGCCTATGTCCAGCTGTGGACTGCTATAGGCTGATGATGATGATTTTATGGTGACAAATACACGTAACATCCAAATAATTGTCAGGTTTGTGATATCATGTCCTATTTAAATAAATAACTAAAGTAGATGGGTATTTGTAAGTACCCTGAAGGTAGCTGAACCTGGTGGTGATCTTGGGATGGCCATTTGTTGTTTATGTGCTGCAACTGTTGGGAAGAGAGGTGTAGGAAAATGCATCACTGCACTGTGAAGAGAGACTAGACTGACAGTCAACAGTTAAATTATAATTACAACGGTTAGCTCACTGGTTGCAGCGGATCCATGATGGAATAATTGTAAAATTCTATATAAGTAGTGACTTCAGTGCTGGCGTTTGCACATCAACATCGCTATACAGCGGGGCGTTGCAGCCAGCATTGTACGTCGGCTTCTGATTGGTTTTGATTGATCAATTAATCTGACTCTAGATTGTTTACCTCAGTGTGCAGTTAGCTTAACAGCGTCAAAAAAAATAGAAGTTTAAGTTTGTATATCTTAGTAGATACCTAATAATTTACATTTTACTAAATTGACATCAAGTTAATGATCAAAGTCGATTTATTTAATCGGTGACACATCCAGACTGGTTTTATTTAATTCATTTCGGTATCAATGTTGTTATGCATTTTTCATAAAAAAAATTATTTGAATGAATCTTCTTTTGAATATCATGATAACCTAATAATCATTATTTCAATTTTTTTATTTCTATTTCTCTTTGAATTGGATTTTGAAATTACTTTCGTCCGATAAACAAAAAACATTGCTATTGAGACAGCCAATCACTCACCTAACTTTTTGGTATACTTATTTTAAAGGAACCTTTAAAAAGTTCTTGTAGAAAAAAACGGATTCCTTCTAGAATGATCGATGAGATCGCTATCGCTTGTAGCTGACGGCATCCGCCACCCCTGAGCCCACGTAGTGCGGGGTAGGGTCGCGGGGGGAGTACACTGGGGGTTGAAAATCGATACCGGACCATAAGGCTGAATTTGGCTTGATGGCGACGACAGCGCCCTCAATACCGCAGCGGTAGCTTTGTGCAACTGCGCGCGATGCGACGCTATGACGTAATCGTTTAGGAACAAAGACTGGTTAGGATATCTTAGTTATATTGAAAAAACATGTTTATAAATCTGAAACAGGGTTTCGCCATAGGACTGTCATGTCTGTGCACATGGCATAATGACCACAGAGGGGCTGTATAACCAGGCATAGGTAAATAAGTACATTATTATGTAGATGCTCCTGGGCTGAACATACATATATAGCTAAGAAGCGTTGTGGTATGCTATTAAAATCATTTTTCATTATTATATTTCATTACTTATACTTATCAAATATTTTTTTCTGTGTTGAAAATCGATACAAAGCCCGAAGGTAGTTTTTGGCTTGAACACGACGCCAGCGCTCCCAATACCCGCAGCGGCAGCTTTGTACAACTTTGCAGCATTATGTTATGACGCACTTACTACCTACTTATAATGGCATAAAAACGGCGCTCCTTGGGGGAGGCCTATGTCCAGCAGTGGACTATGATGGGCTGATGATGAATGGCATACAATACTTCTGTAATTAAATATGATTGTTTTATGATGGCCCAAATAAAAAGACAGCAAACATTTATTTATAATACCTGTCGGTTGAAAAGATACATCTGACTTTTGATTTTTATAAATGATTAAAAGATATTATAATAAAAAAAATATTAATACGAATAAGGATTTTTTACACGATAAGACTTAATAATATTAAATAATGTACTCTAAGACTTTAGTGGCCATTTTCTCAATTTGCTACATCCTAACCCGCTGCATATAAACTATCAACTAGGTACGATAATAATAAATAAATTAAATAATACCTACTTAACAATTTACACATCATTATCTAGCTTCAAGCCAAGCAGAGCTTGTGAGATGGGTACTAGATTACCGATATACAGAATACATACAATAAATAGATAAATGGCATATTTTTTATAAAAGAAAGTTATAATCAAAATATATAAAAAAGTTGAATAATTATTTACAATTGAAACAATTGAGTTAACTGCAGACTGTTGCTATTAGTTGCTAATAAATACATAGATTGATATTTTATATTATATATAGAAAATACCCAGAACACCCGAACAAATATTCTATCGTACTACAAACATTTTTCCTAAGGCAGAAATCGAACTCGCAACCTCCTGCGCTACATCGGTCGTCGCGTTAGAATAGACATTCATAATATAGGTAATAGACACAATTGCTTTTAAAAGACAGAGATGCGAATCTTTTGACTCGAAAAAATATGGAGACTTCGCAGGTATACGAAGTCAGTTTTTTTTTACAATAAAAAATTCTAAGTACTTTATTTTGTAGGTACTCGCATTCAGGTAATTTTAAACATTTTTTACATTTCAACTGCACTACGACTGTAAATTTACAGATAGAATGCAGTTAGCACGACTGCAATAAAACTGCACACCAACCGCGCAGTCGTTTGCAGTTTGTGTGCAGTGATAACCACAAACTGCATTCAAACTGCATTTTTGCCGTGAAACTGCAGTTGAAATGCCGTCCGTCTATCAAGAGCCTTAAAATTTCTACAAAATGCCAAGCAAAACTGATCCTTCTGGTAGGTGGGATTTTGTAGCGCAAGAGCCAACGGAGATTTTGTGAGAGATTATATAATTCAATGTAGATAGGTAGTGCATCATCTAGCTAGATAGTGCATCATCGCTATTGAAATGCTCAGCTTACCAATACTATGTTACAGTATACTTGAAAAAAACTAAATATTCTATTACATGAGTTCAGGCAATGGGAGAGACAAGTCAAGCTAGTCAAACTTTAAAATATTTATTAGCTGAGCACTTATTATATGATAATGTTATATATTATATTAGATAGAGCTGGGCAGTCATTGTGCCTGATTCATATTTTTTATGTGACTTTTTCTAACTTACCACAATTTTTCGGTAGCTACAAAATGACAATTAAAGCAATGAGCGAGAATGAAATGCACTATCTCTGCACTCGCTCGCACTCTCCCCCGATAGGGTGTCGAGGGGGTGACCAGAGTTGCAAGCTGCATAATAACCAGTACGTCCACTTTTGATTTATGACCAGCGACCAGCTACGCCTGTTATACAATTAAGAGGGGTGAAAAAAAGCTTTATGTCAGAGTTTTTGGAAATGTAATAACGGAATGTAGACATTGACCTAAAAACTAATGAAGGAAAATGAAGAAGATATGGATAAAAAGGTATCTAATTTACCCAATTAGATACCTTTCCATTTTCCTCTTCCTTTTCCATCAATTATGGTTTATATATGTAGAATAAAGAGTAATTATTTATGATAACTTGAGAGATTAGCAGTGAGAGCGCTGCTGAAGGAATATAATATTAGTAAGGCGCTGCGACACTCGCTCAATTAATGTTCACGTAGAAACTTACTGGTGTTTCACTTCGCTCACTTCAATCCCCAGGGCCGCCATAGCCGCTCGCTCTACAAAACCTTCTAAGCCGAACTGCGGTCGTCAGTGCCGCACCGTTCTAGGTACTTTATATTCTGTGTTCAAAGACCATTATGCGTTCAATGGCCCCAGGAATTTCAGCAAGAAGTCAGAACGCTTGCGCGAATGCCTGGATCCCTTGGAACACTGCCAAAATTGGTATTTCAGTTCTGCAGTGTACATGAAGCTGCGGGGCCAGCAACCCCCTCATCCCGCTTAGTTCTGTTCTTTGAGCAGTTGCTGGGGGAATCCGTTTTTGGCACATTACTTGTCACCTGCTATTGTGTGTTATTTCCTCCACATTTCTGACGCCAAAAGTCAGTATTTAGTGAAAGTGTCAGTAATTTGTATCCAAAATGGTTTGTGTGAGCTGACATTCTGTTTTTGATGCTCGCTTTCCCATGGCCCCCATGGGTGGGCAAGGGTGGCCGCCCTCCCTGGTCGATACCGCCCCACCCAAGTTCCAGTGGGGTTATATCAAGTTACAGCTTGCGGTACTTTTAGTTTACAAGTTAGGGAACTACGGCCGTTAAGTAAGACTAAAATCACACTAATATTATATAGGTAAATGCGAAAGTTTGGATGTTTAGATGGAATTATGTTTATTACTTCTTCACGCTAAAACTACTGAACAGATCTGGCTGAAATTTTGCATTCATATAGTTCGGAATAAAATATGGTCTACTTTTTATCTCATAGATACTGATCTTTGGGATAGAAAGTAGACGTAGTAGTATAAAGTTATTTGAATCTGCCCCATGATAGAAATAACTTTACAGCGTTTCTATAAAAGCAACGCCTGCGATTTCGGACAAAGCATTTTGCCGCCACCTTTCTTACCCGGCCAAAGCTTCTCTCTTTATTTCGTAGCTTTGTATCTGCTTATCTCATGAATCTACTGTAAATAGGTACGTTATACCTAGTCCATATTTATGTAGAACTAGCTGCGCTCCGAGGTTTCACCCGCGTGGTGATAGATATTTTGGATAATATACAATATAATTATGAATTGTAGCCTATGTGTTATTCTGATATGTAAGCTACTGTGAAGTTTCATCAAAATGCATTCAGTATTTTTTGCGCGAAAGAGCAACAAACATACTTATATACACCCTCACAAACTTTCGCGTTTATAATATTAGTAGGACTTATATTTTACTTGTACTGTATATTTACCAAAGAGTATCTACCTATTCATGCGCGTCGTTTCCCCTCTGCGTGTGAACTTCCCACATGCGTTGTTAAGTTTAATATTAGTAAGGGGCCTACATATCTATTTTTCTGTTATCTTTCCGCTTCGGACCCGTCGTCGTTTCCGAGATTAAAAGAAGATACATTATTACAACGCACATAGGCTACTTTTTAAACCATAAATCGGTAAATAAATATCTTTAGAAGACCTACGAAGCTTCAGGAACAACAGTTTTTGGATTTGTCAATACATAGGTCTTAATAAATTATAGCATAACTATATTGGTATTTAAATTTAAAAATATTTAAAATTTACGAAAGAGCCATCTCGCTGTTTAGTCTGGAATCAACTAGTAACAGATAGGAGGGATGATATCAGAGGAGGTTTCGTGTACCTGGATCTCCTTAGTACCCATTCCATTGGTCTGCCCAGTGTGCAGTTAGGGTGATAATGGTTAACAAAATAACATAACGCAAAAGTTGCCCAATGTTAAACAAAAAAGCACCATTGCATGCTCCAATTTACAGTTGTTCAAAGAACTTTTTTATTGGGTCAGAAAATAAAATGTATCTAAACACCACTGAAGTGTGTAGCATAATGTTACAGATTTTTGTCAAAAATTACAATACAAATCAAAATCTCCAGAAAATCATTGTAAATTGACACACTTGTCAAAAAAAAAGCAAAAACGTTGGCCTGCCCTGGTGTATCATTAACTAAAGGCAGGCCGACCTGGGCAGGATTTGAACCTACGATCACCCCTGAAACCCCCGTCAGGGCGCTTTATCCAAACTAAGCTACCAGGTCATCTACAAACTAGTCGAATTACTTGATTAAATTCAGTTTTCTATGAACTAAAAACGATCGTTTTCATAAGTTGCCGACCACAATATGCATCGAAATCAAGGCCCAGACAGATATTTTTTTTAAGATAGGTGGATTGGCCTAAGATCTTGAAGTACCTTTTTTTTCATGTAAATTGTCATTCGCCTTTAAGTGTACGCAATAAACCAAATACCTTTCGAAATTTAATTTTACCTTTATACATAAAAATAAAACAATTTATTTCAAAAATAATAATTTCTGATCTTCAATTAGTTTAATTAACGTTTTGGGTTTCAGGTCAGTTCTTTATACATTCCTACATAGGTAGGTATTGCAAAAAAATACCTATGAATGAATGTATGAATACATTGTTCTATTAAAATATCATCTATGTTTAAAAATAGGCCTTTAACATGCTGCAGCACACACAGACATCTTACCCTTTTAATTTTAAAATTGTTTGCTTTTTCTTTGTTAAGTCAACTTTGTTTTATGGTTTTCTTTTCCAGTGTAATGTATAATTGTTGTATGTGTGTTTTATCTAAGTATCTAAAATAGTAAAATAATTACTTAAGTAGGTAACAACTTGTTGACTTTCAGAAATATTATGATATTAGTAAAAAACATAGTCTGTTCAACGTGTTTCGTTTACCTATCTTCTCTTATACAATAAAATTGAATCGCTGAATGTGTTGCAAGAGCAAGTGTCAGTGTGGTCCAGTGGTTGGTGTAACTGAGTTTATATCGCTGGATACCGTAATGTCCGCACTCGATTCTTGACAAAGGATGTGTATATACCTATCTACCTTATTGTAGGAATGTAAAGTATTCACGTGTATTCACATGTATACTTGCGAAGTTCTTTCTGAATCAAAAGTGGTTGATAAATAAAACTTTTGTAGATTTATACTTACTTTTTTTTAAATTATTAGTTGCGCCTTGCGGTCTCACCCACGTGATGATAGATATTTTTGATAATATACAATATATCTTTATGAATTGTAAGCTATATTATTGTGAAGTTTCATCAAAATCAATTCAGTAGTTTTTGCGTAAAAGAGCAACAAACATAATTATGTACATAGACATCCTCACAAACTTTCGCGTTTATAATATTAGTAGGAAGTAGGATAAAGTTTGACTATAAAACAACATAAAAAAACGTAATTAGTATTGCCATATTTTATTTTATTATTTTATTAAGAATATGGCATTTTAGATATTAATTTATTTATCTCTGCATGTACTACATTTATTGTTAGGTCTAAGTAAATGGTTAGTTATGTAGATACATGCACCCGAGAAGGGCACTACAAACATGTGCTCCATTTTATTAACACATGTCAAATATAATTTAAAATAATAATATTGAACAATACATCATTTGAACAATAAAATAAAATTCATTCAAATAAAATTAGTTTCTTCATTCAATTAGATTGAATTTAGAAGCCAGAATGGTCAGTCATTTAATTTTTACTTTTTACATTAAAAAAATAGTTTTTTTTTATATTCAGGCAGTTTATTATATATATTTTTGCCAATCTTTGACTAACCAGTTTAAGTGTAGTTGGAGGTAAATACCGTTTTATTATAGTAAATATTCTCTTGCTTAGTTAAGAAATGTTTTTGTGGTATCTTACGAATGAAGATGCCTGCATTGCATATCATAAATAGATGTTGATATCAGTATTTTGTTATTGATGAACTTCCACTATTTCCACGCCTACAGCTATCCTATGGTTTAGTAAATATTAGTGACAATTTTGTCGCCCCATACAATTATAGCATAATTCAGCTAACTAATAGACATCTGCATAATACGCAACGCAGGCAATATACTTCAAGAATACACATATTTTCATGAGATTTTTGTTAACATAACTAATCTAATGAATTAAATAATTTGGTAATTAAACATCTCCTGTAAATCGTAAAATATTATATAGACAGCTAGATTGTTTTGAAAATAAATAAGTTACGTAACATTGCGTGGTTATAATTATCGTCTTTTTAACTAGTGGTATTATAACTACTTATCGCTTAATCGCGTACGGGATAACCACCACTAATTATTATTTGTTGTTGTCTGTTTATCTCCTGACTAATCATGTTCCATCTCGTATTATTACTTCGCACTAATTTGAAACCATTTGACCCCACATACGAGTATTTTCTATAGGATAGGGCCGAACTTTTCGATCCGACTGCATCCATCCCCAATAACCTAAAAATAACAATAATAATCAATAAGTATAGTGTTTATTTTTTGGCGCGTTGGGCAAAGGTCCACCTGCGACGCAGGAGGTTGCGGGATCGATTCCTGCCTCAGTAACAGTTGCGGACCTTAATATTACGTATCATATTGTTTGGATGGCAATACTAACCAGATTTACCTACATCTCACTGGTCTCTCTCTGGTCAGTATTGCCATAATAATTAATTCCTAGGTACGCAACATTTTGATTACTTACTTATAAACGCCTCATAAGACGATTAGGTACTACAGAAGATTAACTTTGTTAGTAACTAGTTTGATAATGAATTCATTTCTTTTCAAAGGCGGCCCTTTCTCTGGACGTCTGCTGGTGGCCTTGGTTCGTCCTGGGTATACCTTCTCTGATGAGGAGCAAGGAGAGGAATAATGAAAGGTATGCTATGACTTGCATGCTTCTCCACTAAAATGATACATAGATAATGCATTTATTCGACACTGCAGCATATAAAGATAACAATAGCAATGGTAAACAATAAGTACCTCATAGAATAAAAAAATTAAAAAGTAGAGATTTAAAAATTGTGTGTGTGCTGCAGCCTGTCAAAAAGGTAATTAGCTCAGCGAAAAGCTTTGCTCTAAGAGCAAAATACAGATTTTCAGTATTACCAGGCGACCAGAAGAACGAAACACTGACAATGAAGTGTGAGAAGAACAAAACACTGACAAAAAAATGCGCGTTATTCACGTTAAAATGCAACTTAACTAGCGTTATTCACGCTAAAATTAGCGTAATAACGCTGGTAACGCGCGTTAGCCTTGCAGGTCTTCCTAATGTCCTGTTTTCTGCTAAGTTATGGTTATGAGACGGCGCTTTTAAAAACAACATTACATAAGAACGATTCTACTCCGTGATTTTTTTAATACCAATTGTTGTTTGTGGATGAATTACTAAAATTTGTGGCAAACACATAATACTTTGAAACTTACATTACTATTTTTGAAAAGTATTATTTATTAGTGGTAGGTTATCGTAGGTAATTGCTTGTTACCGGTAATTACGGTATTTGCTTTCCGTTTAATAAATATCGGTATAATTTATATCCGTATATAGGTTAACTGGTTTCTTTGAGATGGCAACCACGCCGCACACAACAGATGAAATAAGTAACTGCACTCCATACAACCAAGTTCCTTGCTAGGTTTACTTTTATGATAATTTCAGCCTTTCTTGAAATACTTATTAGAATTGATGCAAACAAATTTTCGCCATATTCTCACTCTAATCATGTTAACGCTGTATGGACTTATTAACGCGGCAAATTGCCATTGTCATTCGATGATAGTTTATAAGATGCGATTCTTTATTTCGGCACTGCCACCTGTACTGTGGCATGATCGGACCTACGCGTCCTAGTGGGGACACTCACAGGACACTGCCCACTAAACGAACACCTCTTCACCATCGGAGCAACAGACAGCCCTCTCTGCAGAGGATGCCTTAGCGACGAAGAATCAGCTGCCCACGTAGTCCTGGAATGCGAGGGAGTAACAGCGCAATGACTAGAAATCCTCGACCACCCGAGGTCACTCCGCGAAGCCTGTTTAGATTCTGTGCTGCTGGACGGAGTTGCTCTGGTTAGACTAGCAGAACAAACCACGCACAATGGAACAATCTGAATCTAAGTGCGTTCAAAAGAGTACATACACCATACAAACCATACCATACCATGGGATCAGGCGATTGGAGGTGGACCTGCACCGCTGGCTCGCCGACGATGAAGGGCATAACGAGGACCCAGAGATACAGGCTCAACTAGTTTCCGAGGATCCAATCAAGGAGTGAATGCATCATGCCAATCAGTAGTGTGTAGTTTGTAATATAGAATGGAAATAAAAAACCCGAAATCATTTAGTTCTTTATTCTTGTAGATAATGAAGCCACGCAAGTCAATATAGAAAAACCACTAATGTATGATATTAATACAGTTATTAATTCTCTAATTGATTTATTTTGATTATCTTTATACAGTTTAAATCTAGGTAAATAACCTAAAAAGTAGGTTGGTAGGTATAACTATGTTAGCTTCTTTGCCAATCTAAGGCAAAGGCTTTCTTTCTCCTTAATTCAAAACTATTCAGAAAGGTCACAAGGTGACATTCTTGATTTTTTTTATTTCTATAGCAGCAGATGTTTTTTTATCCCACTGCTGCATAAGAGAGAGGCAGACCACTTATTAAACTATAATATAATTGAGATAAGGTATTTCTATTGACAGTACCTATAATAAGCATTCATCTGCGGGTAGTTGTATATTTCCTGTACACAAAAAATAAAACTCGTCGCGAGCATGTTGACTTTGAGTTTAACTTATACAATGTAATAGAATAGTCTATTAAGTACATTTTGTAATTGTATATTTTGACCATGATACCATAGTCAAATCAAAGAAATTTCTGTGATTACACTGTATTATTGTGCCAAATATTTATTTATTTATTTAAGAAACAAAATCCACAGCCTTTAAAACTAATATTAACATACTTAATTACTAAACTTAAGGCCAATTAAGGATTTACTTTGTATAAAATTAAAAATGACTATCACTATAAATCAAATTACTAAACGCTAAAACAATTTGAATGACATATCTAAGAAAAAAAAGAGTATAAACTAAATTTAAAACAAAAAGAAACATGAAAATTAAAACTAAAATACTAAATACAAATCTCATTATTCAAGTGTCTCAACTTTGTACCTAAACTATTACAGCCTTACTGTTAACTATAAACAATATAAATTAGGTCATTGGGAATAACTAAATACATTACAATTACACTTAATGATAATAAAACCTGCAAGTTAACTGTGTACTATAAATCATATATGTTTATAATGTGTATTATATATATATTTATGTCTATGCAATACAAGTATACTAATATAAAAACATGCGTCGACCTATAATGATCCACGCCACACTATTAATCCACCAACTTCGTACGCGCGTTTGACTCTACCCCGCCAACCGTACCCTGTTCTAGATTATTTAAGACTAGTAGAACATCACGTTTGAACCCCGGCTTACCAATGTTGAAGATATCTATACCATTAAATATTTTGTTATAGCTATTATGCAGACGACTAATAAGAGAATGTTGAGCATAGTTAGAAGTAGTATTGGACACAGCGAAAAGTTTAGTTTTGGTATGTCTAGTTCGCTTTTTAGGCACGTTTAAACATAAAACTTTTAAGAGCAATTCGGAACAATCTATAAAGCCATTGCATATGCCATGGAGGAAAGACATGTCCGCCAACTTACGTCGATTTTCGAGACTTGTTATATTATGGAATTTGCACGAATCTCGATAGTCAACAGATCCATAACCACGGAAACATCTATAATTGAGGTGTTTTATGACTTTCCGTTGAATGCCTTCTAAGCTTTGCGTGTATATGAGATATTGTGGATTCCATACTGAGCTACAATATTCCAGGATGCTTCGAACATAACAGTAGTACAGAATTTTTACGCAGCTAATATCTGAAAAAGGGCGACTGATTCTCAGTATGAAGCCTAAGCTTTTATAAGCCTTACAAACTACCGAGTCCACATGTTCAGAGAACGAAAGCTTTGCATCTACTACCACTCCAAGGTCTCTAATATAATCAAGTTTACCTATTTTGATACCATTTATTAGATAATCAAATTGTAATGGCAGCTTTTTCCTTGTAAACGAGACATAGGAGCATTTACAAACATTGATAGCTAGACGATTCCTACTATAGTATATTGCCAGCCTGTCAAGATCGGATTGTAAGTTCAAGCAATCTGCGTGATACTGAACTTTCATAAAAATTTTAGTGTCATCTGCGTACATCAGGAACCGTGCGTGCTGTAAACAAGAGCTGATGTCATACAGGTAGGAAGAGTATAGAAGAGGAGCAAGGATGGATCCTTGGGGCACCCCAGAAGGGATAGAAACAAAGTCTGAGCAGAAGCCACCTACAACCACCACTTGAGAGTTTCGTAGATATGCCTCCATCCATCTTAACAAGTTTCCGCGGATGCCGAGCTCGTAGAGCTTATGGAGGAGTAGGATGGGGTCTACACGATCGAATGCTTTTTCATAATCTGTATATACCACATCTACTTGAGAACCACCATCCATACTATTGGCAATATGGTCAATGAAAACGCCAAGGTTTGTGCTCGTTGAGCGTCCCTTCATGAAACCATGTTGTTCTTCAGGAATTGAAGTGGATATAACTGGGTATAAGTGCGTGTGAACAACCCTTTCAAACACTTTACTGATGACATTAAGAATGGAGATGGGACGATAATTTTCAATTTCAGCTTTTGAACCTTTTTTATGTATAGGGACTATATAAGCTTGCTTCCTGATGTTAGGAAAGCAGCCATCTTTAAGACAACAAAATTATATTCTATAATCTAATCATAGTGGTCTAAAACTGGCTATTTGTAAATAATAAATAATGCTGGACATTTCACACAGCAAATATATATATAATATACTATACCAATATACATATATATAATATACTATACCAAAGCTGATATAAATGCCAATTAATTATGCCATTGTTCTTTAAGACATTACATACTACGAGATATTATTATTAGATATTATTAATTTGTTTATGTTTAAATATTAAGGTGTACTTATAATACTGTGATATTTTTCAAAAAAAGATATACCGTTTATTTTATATACATATATAATTATGTCAATTTTGACTGCAAGTTCATTTGTAATTTCATTTGATAAACATCGGTGCCTTCTATTAACATCCCGGTTATTCAAACTAGGTTGCATACATACATGGTTAAGTAGAGAGAGAAGATTTTTGTCTTAGGCTTTTTGCGAAAACCGTACCTGCAACTCGTGGCATTCACTGGGAAGAAAATAACTTTATAATGGTCGACTTAAAATGTCGTGGCATTGCTTGGGAATCAATTTATGAAGTTTAAATTTCAGCGAACAATAGATTTAGCATTGGTAGGACTAATCGTCAAAATGGGCGGTGGTTAGCGTGCGGTGCGAGCGGGCCGCCCACAGCAGTTTGTCGCGCATGTCGCGGCGCGCCAACCGCACCACAAGGCAGTGCACGCGCGGCTACTCGCCCGCCGGCATGGTCTGCGCTATGCTATGCCCAAGCGGTCCGCGTACACGATGTCGCGCGGCTCTAGCTCAACTCCCAGCTTAGCCGCCACCGTGATGACAGCCAGCGCGCTCTCGCCCCATTTCTCGGGAAGGTAGCTTATTGAAACGCCTCCTGATGGCGGTCTGCCGGCGATCGACGGCGGGCGCGTGCGCCGCGGAAGCCGCCGCCGCCGTAGCGCATTTCTGCTCCACTGCCCCTAGGCGTCGCTCCAATCCATCCATACTTTGTGAGAAACCCTTGAGAGAGACGCAGAAGGCAGCCATAGCTAGTCTTACCTCTTGGAACTCTGAGAAAAGGTTTTTCATATCAGCCTTAAGTGAGTTGATATCTTTAGAGATGTCATACTGCATCTTGCGAAACCCTAAGAGAAGCTCTTCCGTATTTGGATTTAATGCAGGTTGGAAGTCATTCACTGTCTGTTTAGGACTCGTATCTGTACTTGACGGCCCCTGCAAGGGATCTTCCTGTGGGACAGACACTCCCCGGTCTACGAACTGCGATCTCAGTGGGACTGTAAGCCATGGCGACGTCGCTTGATTTGTGTTCGTTCCTTTGGGCGTGTTCGTATTCGTCCCTTCGTCCCCGTATCTTGGATCAACAGCTTTTGAGCTGTATCCAAAAGCTGTTGAGTTAGGGCCAGCAGTTGTTGAGATGTATTCAAAAGCTGTTGAGTTGGGCCCAGGAGCTGTTGATATGTATCCAAAAGCTGGTGAGTCGGGGCCAGCAGGTGTTGAGATGTATCCAAAAGCTGGTGAGTAGGGGCCAGCAGTTTTTGAGATGCATCCAAAAGCTGGTGAGTTGGGGCCAACAACTGTTGAGATGTATCCAAAAGCTGGTGAGATGAGGCCAGCAGCTGTAGAGATGTATCCAAAAGCTGTTGAGTTAGGGCCAGCAGCGGTTGAGCTGCATCCAAAAGGTGTTGAGATGGGGCCAGCAGCTGTTGAGACACATCCAAAAGCTGTTGAGTTGGGGCCAGCAGCTGTTGAGATACATCCAAAAGGTGTTGAGCTGGGGCCAGCAGCTGATGAGATGTATCCAAAAGCTGTTGAGTTGGGGCCAGCAGCTGTTGAGTTGCATCCAAAAGGTGTTGAGCTGGGGCCAGCAGCTGATGAGATGTATCCAAAAGCTGTTGAGTTGGGGCCAGCAGTTGTTGATATGTATTCAAACTCTGGTGAGTCGGGGCCAGCAGGTGTTGAAATGTATCCATAAGCTGGTGAGTTGGAGCCAGCAGGTATTGAGCCGCATCCACATGATGTTGAGTTGGGGCCAGCAGCTGTTAAGCTGCATCCAAAAGCTGTTGAGTTGGAGCCAGCAGGTGTTGAGCTGCATCCACATGCTGTTGTGTTGGGGCCAGCAGCTGTAGAGCTGGGACCAGTAATTGGCGATAGACTGAAACAGTTAAGAAATACTATAGCAACCTTAGCATAGGTAAGTAAAACCTATATATTTTATATAAACTATTACATAAGTACTTAATTATTTCTATTTCAATGCAATTTTCCTGAACATTATTTTGTTATTGCTTTGAACGAAACGGAAAACAAAAGACGAGGAGGGTCTTTGTTTGGCTGTATGTGTGTATATTTTTTAAGTACATATAGAATCTTGCAAGCCGGAACCGATGGAAAATTAAACTTCTCTGTATAGACAAAAAGGTAGCGAAGGAAAATTTTATAACGCTGTTATAAATAGATACTTGTAAATCTTTGATCACTTTGCGACAGCGTAGAGGCAATAACATCCCTCTGGCCACGTGGCCTTCGTCCTACCGATCGGAACACATGAACTCTTTTTTCCTATTAGTTCGATTAATTCACTTATTTAGTTTTCGCATGACACTTATGCTCCATCATGAGCTATAGTGGTGTAGGAAAATTAAATAAGGGCATTTAGCGTATGATGTGTAAGCTTCAGCGGAGAATATTGTCGAAGGAAAAATGAATAACTACCATACACAAGTAAATAACTGACATAAACATTCAACATTTTGGCGAGGGAAAAATACACAAGTAATTTTTTATTATTTTCTCATAATAGAATAACCCAAAAATGCGTATCTTTAGATCGTAACAAAATTCTCGCGATTTTGTTTTTAATAAAAATAGTTATTCTATTAGGTTAAGTTTTATTTAGGTACGGCAGGTGAAGGTGTTATAATGTTATGAAGTGTGTAATGTATAATGTAATATAATTACCACAGATAATATTATTAATCGTGGTAATGCAAGTATATACATTTTTCTAAATGCTTGTAACCAGCCTATGTTTCACAGATTCAATACCTACTATATCTGTAATTCTTATGGATTCTCATTTAGACCATCATGTTTTTCAAATTAGCGATAAGTGATAAGGTTAATAAAGTGGTATATATAGTATAAGTGTCATCACAAAAATCCTATTTCGTATAATTTATAGCGTACCTTTTGTTTTATGTTCTTCTACGTTTCTATCGCGTATAAGAATAAATTATATCTATTTATAAATTTACAAGATAGCCTTAAATACCTATTTATTGGTAATACTAGCTATTTATACCACTATATAGGTATATCTTATCTTTTATTATATATTATATACGGTATCTTAGCAATATGTAATATTGTTACTTATTACGAATTACAAAATAAATAATAATTACTAATTACATTATCCGACTACGTATTGTAGGCCATAGTACGTATGGACTTGTAAGCCATAGTACCAATTTTAAGGCAATAAAACCCATATTTTTATCAATAGTTTAGGATATTAGTTAGTAAGTTATGGGAGTTGAAACACGATTGACTAAACTTGACGCTATAGAAAAAATCGCAAAGTTTCCTCGAAATCTTCATTTTTACAGAGATATCTCTACGGAAAAACCCAGTGCTAGTTATTTAACATTATTGTAATGAAACTTCTACGTGTCTAATAAAAACTTTAGACGATTATGGTTTTCGTTTTTTGCGCAACAGTATTATTTTAGAGCAATAACAAATTACAAATAAAAACCAGAGAAATTGCGTGCAATTGAAAGTTTAAAATGTGGTCTTCTACATCGACCTTGACTCGTGTATAGGTAGGTCAAGCAAAACTCTAATCCTATAAAAAATATGATTAGGTGTACAAATCAATATCCTCACCTTGTTTGTTTGATTGTCTTCTTACGGAGCGGTCGGTGTTCAGCCCTCCCGGTATTTACTCCGAGGGCACTGAAAACGAACACAGGGACCTCTTCGTCCCCGGAGCTAGGACCAATAGCTGATGAGCTGGGACTAACAGGTGATGAGCTGGGACCAACAGCTAATGAGATGGGACTAACAGCTCTCTCATTCTGCCATTCTGCATTCTTGCTTTCTGGTTCAGACGTTATTGGCGATAGACTGTAACAGTTAAGAAATAATAGGAACTTTAGCATGGATAAGTACCTTATATATCAAATATTTTTGTTTATTATCTACACTAGTAAGTACCTAATTATTATTGGTTTTATTTTATTTGACAAACCAGATTTCTCTTTTTAACCGACGAAACGGAAAACAAAAGTGTAGGAGGTTCTTTGTTCGGCTATATGTATTTTACAAGTATGTTAGTCGATTTCTCCGTCTCTAATATTAAAATTTGTAAAACTATTAAAGTTAGACACAAATCAATATTCTCACCTTCTTAGTTTGAAAGCACACTCGGTATTTATTCCGAGAATAGTACTGAAACTGAGCACGAGCCCCTCGTCCCCAAAGCTTACATCATCAGCTGATGAGTTGGGACTAGCCGCTCTTGAGCTGGGAACAGCAGTCTCAGTCTGATTGTCGTTCGTTGTTTCCACAGTAGAACCAGTAGCGGCTTCCCCTTCTGACTCTTTCGACTCATTTACTTGTTTCCCTCTATTGCGTCTTCTTTTACGTTTTTTCTTAGGTAGGCTACTCTTAGGTCCTGGCATTATTTGCGGTAGACTGAAACAGTTAAAAATAATATAGCACTATTAGCATTAAGTACAAGTACAATCAACGCCAAAAACCGTTGAAAAAATGTAGCAGCTGTACGAATATAACCCCGTTTACCTACACGCGTGACAATAGGAACTGCTAAACCACAAGATTCCTAAAACCACTAACACCGCTAGATGCCAGAGAGTCCAGTCATATTAGCCAAAGTATTGGGTCAACCTAATAATGAGATTCAACCAGCTGAAAACATGGATACTCCTACATTTTGGCGTTTAAACGTTGTCTCAAAAGTCTTATAAAACATCGTTATAGTGTCGTTAGTAATTGAAATATCACTGAAATCGGTTTTTCGCTTTCTTTTTCAATTAGCTTGATTGTAAAGCATGAATGATGTTGACATTTTATTATTAATAGAGCATAAGATTTTTACTAAAAAAAACCCTATTCCATTTTTCCGTCTTTTTCTGACAACATCAATGTCTGTAGGTTTAGAGTGTTGTATGAGGCCAATTTGTTGAATGACTAGTTTCCTAACAAAGAAAACATTAGAGTTCGGTGGTTGGATATCTGAATGGCTTGGTATAAGCCACTTTAAGTAGATAGATAGAACGCGACAAATCCACTCGTGAAATAAACGAAGAACTACCATTATCTATGTTCTTTTGTTTTCAATTTGCAGGTTTTGTACTGATAACTGAAATTAAGCAACGTCGAGCGCGGTCAGTACTGGGATGGGTGACCGCGTTATGATGGCTTCTCGCTATTGAATTTTTTACATCAGCTTTTAAGATTTTTTTGTGAAATTGTTACATACGGTGTAACGGAACCCTCCGCGTGCGATTGCAATTGACCAGTTTTATTTTAAATGTGACAATGACAATTAGGGATTATATTTCACTCCATTATTTTTTCAAGTCAGCAATAAAAAGTGATAAGTTTTGGAGAACATAGGTAGTGCTAATGTATTATATCAGTCACCCATCTAGTACCTACCCATAAAATAAGTTCTGCTTAGCTTGGGGCTAGATGATGCTGTGTGGATTGTCTTGCATTTTTTTTAAATTTATTTATTTAAGGAAGAATCGCAAATTAACAAGTAATGTAAATTGCGGATAAAGCCGCGGCAACATAGTGAATTTTAGGTTAGTTATGGCTGATTTCTTACACATTCTACAGCGAACTTGGCCAGTTTACAGATAAATACGCAATCAAATCTAAAATCATTATAAAAATACCTTGTTTGTTCGGCCTTTTTCTTCTAGGGCCTTCTTTGTTGTGTCGTGTTCTTATTTACTTCCAGGAAAGTCTCACTATTACTAATACGAAACGAACAAAAGCCAACTACCTACTAATGATCGGTTCCCGTCGCTTTAAGAAGGAAATTTAAATATCTGATTGGTTTGGTCGTAACTGAGGCCTTCTCTCACTCAAAATACTCAAATCGATATCAAAATGATGCAAGTACCAATTAGGTGCTATTCGATTGCGGCGCATGCGTAAATGATGCTTGCATGGTACGTTTCTGGCTTTATAAACTGCTTTAATTTTTATTTTATCGTTATTTATCACTTAAGTTACCAGTCCCATTCGCTTTTTCTGTTTATATGTATTATTATATTAAATTTTTTCGTAAATATGCATTATTATATCAAAACCCTTTTATTAGAGAGGTAAAGTTGGATACAAATTCGTTTTCCTAGGGTGGCCCATGGGACTTACGCAATTAGGAGACTGCCCTTTACTGACTATTTTAATAGGTCAAAACTTAAACGCGACACATACGTCATAATTATTACTTATTAATTACGTAAAACAAAAATGAATGTTTGTTTTTAACGTTTTACTCATTTCTTCGTTCCAATTTTGCTAATGAAACAAAATAAACCGAATTGCGTAACTTCCGGTAAAGCCCTAGCACACGAGGATATTGACTGGGAAGAGTTGTAGACAGGCATATTAAGGAACGAACGACTCCAGCAACATATCAACAAAGGGTAAGTAGGTAATCGATAGTTCCAAATAGATCGCACGGTCTACCTAAATTATCTACTGCTCCGTGATCATCAAAGAAGGGTTCCGAGGAATAAAATTATTTTTACAGCGTACCATTGAAGAGAGTAATTTTGTTCGTCCATCACTTGAACTAACTTGTGGAATGGAACACATTTCACATTGGCTTTACGTGATATTGGATGTACTGAGGTATATATATACCTACATAACATGACGTAGTTCCATAAAGGCCTAAAACTACTAGACTAACTACATATGACCATTGACTGAGTTGATTCTACATTTTGTGTAAACTATAGAAACGCTGCCAGCTACACGTACATATAACGAGAGGATAACTCGCACACGCCTCCTGTTATTTATTTATTTATTAAAGGTACACCAACAGTACATATTGTGTTTATATATTAAACGTTAGTATAAGACAAATTCTAATATATAAGTATACTTCTAAAAAGTGTTATACGGTTAAAGACCGCGCATCGATCGCTGCTGCTCCTTTGTAACTTTACCTTGAATTTCTGGCGCTTTATTTAACGCCACGTATTTTCTTTGATTTTATTTTAATTCAATTTAAACAAACGAAGTTCTGGGAAATGGTTCTAGGCCCAGAACTTCAATAGGTATGTGAACACAGGCTAGGTACCTATTATACCGAGATTCATTTATATTATATCAGATTAGCATGAAGATTAGATGGTAATTCTACCAAGTGCCTGGCAGAGATCGCTTTAAGCGATAAGGCCGCCCATTGTACAACACATTCTTCATTTGTCTTTTTCCTGTCCAGTGTATCTGTTTTTTATTTGGTGTGCTATAAAGAATAATTGTATTGTATTGTATTGTAATTCAGACATGGTAATTGCAGACAGAAAGTTTATTCCTATAGGAGCTTTTGGCTTATTCCCGAATCATCATCATCATCATCAGCCTATAGCAGTCCACTGCTGGACAGAGCGCCATATAAATATATTCCCGAATACCGTAACGCAACTTAGATTGAACGCACGTCTCAATTGTCAATTTTTGACAGATTTTCTTGGAAACGTGTAAAAATCGCACGATTTAAGACGTGCTTAGAGCATCGAGTTGAGTGTGGATGTTTGGAGGTTAGTCACTTAGAAATATGGTGATAGGTAAGTTAATGAAAACCGTGTTGAATGACAGACAAGCAGTTTAATTGATATCATAAAGGAACGAAGATAACATTGCATAGGTATATCTAATTAAAGTAATTAACATTCCATGTACTCTCAAATAGGTGATTTATAAACAATATTTTAATTTTTATGATCTAAGAAATAAGAGTTTATTTAGATAACATTATGATAACAAATAATCACACATAGGTATATTTTTAAAGATGGCACTAAGCTTATTGTGTACGCAAGAACTAATTTACTTTTACTTAATGGGACACTTGAGTTCTACGCGTTCTGACAATATTGATAACTCAAAAATGAAGGTATAGTTCATCGTTTTTATAATATATACATATCTGTATATATTATAAAAACGATGAACTACACTGATATACATAATGTATAGGTATAATTGAACATATAACTACGTTTTAGTTGGCGCTTACATCGTAGCATACAAAAGACTTCAACGCGCACGCACAGCACATCACCCTTATTTTACACCAAACAAAACCACTAATATCAAAATCAAAAATAATTGTGTTTGCCTCTGACTTCGCAGGCGTTGTTTGTATGGAAACATTTCAAGGTGCGTTCTTTCTCTTGGAAACTGATTAATAGGATAAAAAAGTAATCATAGAAATAAATCCCATATAACACAAAACATGGATGCTAATGATAGCTCAAATTGAAGATGTAGATTCTGTTTATGTAGATGGCGATACGTGTCTGCTTGGATACTTGTCACTCTGCCAGTATCAAGTAATCATAAATAATGCTGGCAATCCAACTCAAAATCTAACAACTTACAGATAAGCAAATCTATGTACTAGACACATAAGTTATGAACATACTGGTGGTTTCTTCTCACTTCTTCCACTGGTGGACAAAAAATTGAAGTGAACATCAATATAATAATGAATAGTATAAAATATGACTTGTCTAAGTGCTTATTTGTAAGCCTAAGGAAATAAACTTTCATTTCATTTCATCATCTAGCCCCAAGCTAAGCAGAGCTTGTGTTATGGGTACTAGATGACTGTTGTAATGAAAAATAATTGTTAATTATCTCAGTTATCAAATTATGAAGATTGTTATACTTTCAACAGAGTCGTTATCTAACATTTAAATGTATAAAAAAAATAAACTTTTAAAGAGACATGTCAGAATATACATAGTTAGTCTATGTATATTCTGACAGGTCTCTTTAATAATAGGTCTCGATCATTTTTCTAATCTCGGAAAAAACATTAAAAAATAAATAAAATAAAAAATATTTACTTCAAGCATACTACTCATATCAGAAAATATAGAGAATTTTAAAACTAAAAGGATTGCTGGGAAGGAGGCGTTCACAAGCAGCTCTTGAATCACTCTATTTATTAAAAAAACCGCATCTAGAGAGATCTAAACATACATAGGGACAGACACACTACAGGAAGCGACTTTATTTTATACTATGTAGTGATGATACCAGTTGTTACATAAGCTTGTCACGCACCTGAACAGCACCGCTGCCACCCAACATTAACATGTTTATTTTATTATTTATTTATTTTGATAATATATTTACAATGTCTTTACAATTTTACACCAAAGCGACAAAGAAATACAAAAAAATATATAAAATACACGAACTAAAAACTAACATTTATAAGATGCGCCAACACGCTACTAATTACAACTTAAACGTTCACACGTTCGTTTTAACGTTTCATTTAAATATGGACTTTTATATTGACAGCTCAGATGACAGATGACTCAACGCACGAGGACTCAACGAGTTTAAGTCTACTAATAATATTACTCTAATGATTTTATTTGTGCTGTGTGGTAGTGGTATTGGGTTAATAAAAAGGGCCAAACAATGCAAGGCTACTGTACGACTGACTTTTTTAAACAGTACATAATTTGATTATTTTGAATGAACATAAAACGACGAAATTCAATAGGTACCTTTTACATAACTCAATAATTCTAGTTTTTTGTCTTTAAAAGTAATCGGGAATAACATTTTTATGGGACTATCTTGGGGTCATTCTCCATAAAATAGCCAAAGAATTTTCCAAATCGATCCATAATTATCGGGGTAATCGACAAACATACAAAATACATATAGCCGAACATAGAATCTACTCTTTTGGTTTTCGTTTCGTCTCTTACAAATTAAACTTAGATTAACAGAGAACCGACAAAATCGGTCTCCACTCAGCATGAGCTATGGTAGAGCAGGTTTAACATTTGGTCAGCTCAGAAATCCACGAAAACATCACAAATACTATTCAAGGGGGCTCTCAAATCTTGCATCGACGACCTCTGTAGCGCGGTGGACGAAGGTCCATCCTTTCGAGTACGATTCCCGCCTCGGAACAATTGTGGGTACGATCTGCAGATATTTTTCCGGGTGTTCTGGTCGTTATCTATGTATAATAAAAAATATCTATCTATATCATCATCATCAGAGTATAGCAGTCCACAGCTGGACATAGTGCTCCCTCCCCCAATGAGCGCCAAAGCGCCCTTGGGTTTTATAAAACTCTTTGAGTACCTACATTGTTTTGTGTTAATTTACGGTGCCACAACTAAATACGACGAAGTGGCAATAAAACTAATTGGTAGCAAAATGGATGGTGAGTGATATAGCTTTTGGAAATAGTTCAATCTTTAGAATACAAATCAAAAGAAGAAATATATTTTATATTTAACTACAACCAATCACACTGATAACAACTTATAACTAATACAAGGAGCGGATTCCTTAGGAACGTTTTTACTCACCATGTACCTTTGTTTTCGTTTTTTTTTTAATTAGAATTAAAATTTGGCTTGTTTTCTCGAATTCGAATTGAAAATGGGTTTAAAATTTAGTTTTATAAAAGAATTATCGAAATTTGATGGCTTCATCATCATCAGCCTATATTATATGCCATAATCAGAACTGAACCAAATTGAAATGGCACCTCACACGGAAAGCACCAGCTTTCGGTCGGAAAGAATTATCTAAATCGGTTCACTCAGTCGAAGCTTCCAAGGTAACGAACAACAAAATAAATTAAAAATACAGTCGTATTCAGAACCTCCACCATTTTTGAAGTCGGTTAAAAATCTCGCCCTCGCCATCGCGGGGTCGCCTTTACCTACCCTACAATGTCAGTAAGACGTTTGTATGTATATAACTGAATTACACCGCGAGAGTAAAACACGTGGCGTGAAATTCGTACCACAGTTCTCCAGCCACAACTTATATTTAGTTTTATTTATTTAAAGGAAAACCAGAAGCTACTAACACACTAACGATTTAATTAATAATACTAAAAAGCTTATTGAAGGTTTTCACGAATAGATTTAGAATAATACAATAAGAAAGACTGTTAACATAAAGTGAATGGTTTAGGTTCATGTAGCATCTATAAAGTTAAATTACATAATTATCTGTAGGTTACAACTGACAGTATCTCTACCGACGACGCTACGACGACGGTGTGACTGTGTGACTATTCTACCGAAACTGGTTTTAAAGAAAGAAAGAAAATATATTTATTGATTCAATGAAGTAGGTCCAACTTACATATTCTAAAATAAATAAGAACATAAAAATATAAAAATTAACTACGTATCTATATAAAAAGCAATAAGTGACTCTACAAAGCGAACCAATAGGTCCGGTCTCAGCATAATGTTGCTCTCCGGTCTCAGCATAATCTACTTCTCCAGAAGTAGTAAAGCAACACTGGTTTTCAGTATGGTATCCCAATGATATATTTATCATTGGGATACCATACTGAAAACCAGTGTTGCTCTACTGTTACTGTCTACCGTTATGTTTTATTTTCCGACGTACTATTGTACGTCGGAAAATAAAACATAACGGGAAAGATAACTGAATCTCAGAAGGCGTTTTGTTGTATATTATTTTCATTAATTTTTTATTTTATTTTTTAAGACATTTCAACAAAACAAACATTATCTTATGTTTATAATTTTTGTCGACGTAGTGATAGACCCGATGGTGTTTTCTCAGTCTTATAGGTAAAGCTTTATTTTGGAAAATATATTTTTTTAAATTATGTTCAGAACCATCTCAATATAAATCGTCTGAACCGAGCCTAATTAGACATGATTTTATGCATTAGCTTTATTGTTTATATAAACTGGCAACAATTTGTTTGTCAACTTCCTGTTCCTGTTCGATACAGATACCAAATCACAAGCCATTTTTCTGTTACATTATAATTAACAATTCAATACATCTTTAAAACCTTCACGCATATTATATTATATTATTTGACCCTATTAAAGACGCTTTTATATATTTTCGTAAGTTTTTTTTCCGCTTCTGTCCCTCGCTTTACCGTGCTGCGCGCGCATCGCGACTATCAATCGATCATCTCTACATAGCAGCCCATTCGAGTCCAGACGGCAGCCATTGCGTATTAAGTTTAGCGGATACCCCAAAAAGTTATTGGTTGAAGCTAAATTTAGCGGTTGTGGTGATCAAAAAGTAAGTACTTAGTATATAGTTCCTTAATTCAATACATAGAATGATGATGGAACAGGCTTAGAGTCAGCGAGCCATCATGATGGCAAGGTGTGCATTGCACCTTCGCAGATCTCTCTTTGTATGTCGAGGCATGGGTATGTCTTACAAAACTTGATAGACTCAATCTTCCCTGTTAATAAGTTATACAATGTGTCGGGGACTTTGAGGGGGTGAAATACGGTAAATTATATCGACAAATTACTATCCATATTTATTGTTCTCTCTCCATGATATAATGGCAGCCATTTTGTTTTCATTTGCCTCGAAGCAAGGATTACGCTATCTAGAGGTCCTAGGAAGACGATAGAGGACTAATTTGATACCCAATGTAGACAATAAAGCAATGATAACATTGAAGCAATGAGAACATGTTTCTATACACACAGTATGCGTAGCAAGCTACACGACGAAGTGGTCTACGATGGCTGTATCACTTCAATCCTCGTAGCAGTGATACGTTGATCCAGTGCTACGGAACGGCTACGGCGTAGCAAGCTCTATTTATATATATTTATTCTATTTATATATATGAATGTATACTAGGTTGCATTGTTCTACAGGCCAACGACCTCCTTGGGTTCCAGTTTATATATGTCCCTTACGCTGTTCCTCTGTTTTAAATATGTAATCACGTAATACGTAACGTATGTATAGATTAAGCAGTTTCAGTTGTTTCTCGTCAAGTTAATGTTACTGTTAAGAATGCATATCCGTAATATAATAAATGTGTGTATTCCCATGTTGAGTGCCGCGACACAGACGCTTGTGTCGCAGTGCGCAGGTCCCTGGAACAAAGAGAAAATGGTCGCCGGATAGTATCTCTGCTTTGACTAATTTTAATACGCAGTTTTATAACTTTCGTAAAAATATTGGTAAATATAATAGCTATTATATATATATATATACGCTAATGATTGTTACCTTTTTACTGCTGCGGCTGGCGTAGACATGGATTACGACGATGAGGCTGAGTTTCAGTAAGTAAATAATAAATAAATCATACATTTATTGCAAAAAAGAATCATTACAATCACATAACATAATTAATTTATCTTACACTAGCAGACCTTCCCGGCTTCGCACGGTTTTAATATGGATCCCTAACATTTTTTTAAATATACTATAGCCTATGTTCACCGGGGATAGTGTAACTTCCCAACGGTGAAAGAATTTTTCAAATCGGTCCAGTAGTTTCGGAGCCTATTCATTACAAACAAACAAACAAAAATCAAACCTTTTCTCTTTATAATATTAGTATAGATTTGGAAATAAGTCCAGTACACAATGAGATTCCATTTCAAAGTATTATGTAGCCTCAGTTGTCTAAACTAGACTGTAATATAGGTAGCTGTGCTTTGTCAGTAGCATCGACACTGTACGTACGGTAGGAAACGGTAGCTGCCTTTTGATGTTGCTATAATGTAGCCCACCGTCTATACCTTCTCTGTTCCAACTATACCTTCTAAAGTTCCTAATTTAACTCTTCCCGTGCCAGGGAACGGATGCCCAAAAAATATGGTCTATGCCCTCTTCTGATCACATCTTCTCATCTTTAGGGATGTCGGATGTGAAAAAATATATCGATTTATCGATGTTTATTAAAGTTTGAGGAAAAAAGATCGATAGGTATACCTGTTTTTCAAAAGATTTTTTTTTTAATATTTAATATAATAGTATATTAATCTCAATATTAATATCAATAGTATTATTTTTTTATAAAATGTACAAAAATCTCAATAAAAATGTAGCGGAAAATGAGAGAAATACATATGTTGAGACTTAGCTAAATAAAATTCAGTGTTTGTTTAGAAATGTGTATATACCTTTTGTTGCCACTTCGTTGCCGCTTGTTTACAATGACCGTGCCTTTTTATGGGAACGCTTCATTATCTATAATATAAATATTGGAGTACCTAGTCATTTTATAATAAGATATTGTCTGTGTTAGGTCATTCAACACGCAGCAGCCGAATAGAGAACGCTATAAAGTAGGTACCGCGAAAACAATCATGATCAATAGGAATGCCGAGAATCGCGTTAATACATAGTGCGGCCTACTCGCTAGGAGCGATCTCTACCAAGCAACCTGGAGATAGCCTGACTTATAACAACTACACGGAATAGACGATTAGATAGTCTACGTAGGAAAAAATAAAACTTGCACGGCATACTTTAAAATAAACAGCGAACCTTTTACATACCTCAACCAAGGGTCTTAAACGCTGGTTGAGTCGTTTTTTCTTTGTTTAAGTATTTAATGCAACTTAGTTTATATATTTAACCATTGCTGTCTTTTTCCTTTTTCTACTGTTAGTATTTAACTTTAGTATCTTTTTTCTCAAATCTGTGGAAACTTATAATTAGCCATTAGTTACACACTGTGTTTAGTATTAAGTTACCTAGCAGTTAGTTTTCCCAAAATTATAAAATAATAGAATGTATTAACTCATTAGAATGTTGTTGTTACAGTCGCCAAGAAGAAGAAGCGGAACATTGCGTCGCAGCGCTGCTACGCGAAAAAGAAGCAGGAAACCTGCCGGGCGTTTACGGACGATTAGTAATATGAATATTATAATCTTTCTCCTTTCAAGTAGTTTAAGATAACCAGATGAAACTATGGTCCGTGATCCCCAACATGCATGCCCAGATGGCCAGCGTAGGGATCCTGGCAGTATCACCTTACAGGGGCGGGTATTGGGGGAGGCCTAGAGCTAGGCACCGGCCTGGTATCGGCTGGTGTCGTTGAGTACCTAGTGCGTACGATATATTAACTCGAATGAAGTACATTTTAAAGTAGATGTTCGGTGCCTACCAGCTGATGAAGCTGCAGGTTATAGCTAGTTCCAAAGGCGAGGTAGTTCCAATTTTAGGTTTTAAACAACTGTATCTCTACCAAAATGTAAATGAAGAACGAAATAAATAAATTTAAAAAAAATTGAACAAAAAAATTAAGAAATAAATAATTAAGAAAAAATAAAAAAAAAATCTAAAAAATTGTAAAGATAGAAACGTGAACAAAAATCATTTTCTCGATAAAAAAAATCGCAAAGATGACACTAATCGAAATTTCAAACAACTTTTACTCAGAGGTTTTTTCTTGGAATCTTTTCAAAGTTATATCAAAAGATAGGGTTTATGGTTTACTAAAAAACTGTAAAGTATTTTTTTTAAATCAGTTATTATTAATCTCTGAGAAAGAAAACTATCAAAATCTACTGATTCGGGCGCTCACGCCGGCCGGCCAGTGCCCGTCGAGACGCCTTCGAGATTGGACGCACGCCGTTTGTCGCCCAAAAATCCCCCCACGCCTCTGACTTTCACATTGGTGCAGAGCAATAAAAATAAAAGAAGGAAAGTGAAACCCAAGACACAACATAAAAATGATACTCTAAAAATGGAGTAGATACACTCATTGTTTCATTATTTTGTCAGATTGTTGACATGTAGGTAATACACAAATAAATAGCTTCTTTGTCACTCACTTATGTAAGAATGTAATGAAGGTAAGATATCCATTTACGATATAAATGATTTTGTAGACGCGCCACAGTAAAAAAATACACACTGATTGACATAATTGTTCTCCTTGATGGTGGATCGGGAGGTATGTTTTATTAACGAAATCGGATAGGGGAGTTAAAAGTCACAAATTCCGACTTTTTGGGATTTGCCCCCCCAAGACCAGTGGGGGGCCTTCTACGTGAAGCCATATTGTTTAATTTTTTTATAAGAGGTATAGAGGGGGAAAAGTGATTTTGAATGCATAGAAAATTTTGCCCATTCTGTCCTCCCAGACCCCCCCCCCCCCCCTCCCCCCTTTTTCTACTAGACAGACAGTCCAGTTTCTTTTTTAGGCTCGCTTCGCGCTCGCGCGTTTTTCCCTAGTAGTCAGTCAGTCAGTGGTAATCTAGCTTTATACTAATGTAAAACATTTTCAAAAGTTATTACATCAGGTAGAAGTAGATAAATACTTATAATTTGTATTAAAAAGGGTTGTTCATAAAAATGAATATAATTGTCACTTCTACAATTTGTTTTTTTTACCTCTATGTTCTCGTTGCTGTATATAAAAGTTGTACCTACATAAATATGCCACACGAAACCAACGTAGGTACATATTTTGAATTTTTGATGTAGACTAATTTTAATGTCCTAGCTTTGTGACTGTACCTAGATCTACACATAATAAGTAATACAAATACTGCTAATAATTATCAATATTACCTACCTGGAGTAAGAACATAACATACGTACCTTACCTACTATTTGTTTTTCTATACTGTGGCACCAATATATCGTAAGCGGTCAAGTGGCGCGCGGCCTAACGGCCTTCCCCGCTGGACGCGTAAATAAATACGTCGCGCGCTCAATGGGCGGGGCTAAAAAGCCCAAAGTTCTCGAACTACCTCGCCTTAAGTATATCAGTGCAGCCAGCGTCTCGGGGACGCGCCACCTGTAGATTGTTCGCAACCGTCTGCAGTTATCTAGTTATACAGCAGCTTTGGTCAGGTGGGGGCTATATGATGTTTCTTATAAACTAAACGACCTAACAAAGCAATGTTTCAGGGTGATTTTGGCGAAATTGATGACAAGTACGATGTCTGTATTTCTACGAGCTGTCCAGCGCTAGACAGCGTCGTGGTTGACAACATGCAGACCGTTAAGGCTTGTTTCGACTATTTGGAGAACCATAAGATAGGCCGCGGGTCAGTGATAGCGCTGGATATGCATGCGGATCTCCCGAAGATGTACGAAAAAATACAAACATTGTAAGTACTAATAAAATGTGGGAAAATACAGGTGAGGTATGTATGTACATGTACACCTCGTGCGCGGACAACTTGTACCTACAGTCTTAGTACCTACCTGGGACGTGCTTTAATGAAAAAATTCGGTCATACGTATAATTGTACCTAATTCGTCAGTTCTACCTGATACGACATGGTCGTTACATCCACGGTTCCATCATAGCACAAAACATGTGGCCTAAACTCAGATTATTTTAGTACAAATTGAACAGAACAGAAAGCATGAATTCACAAATCATAATTTACTTATTAACTTTCAGACATGACGATAATCATCCTTAATTTGTGCAGCCTAATATAATAGTACTAGTGAAATGATCGAAATTATAACACCTAAATAATAAATTAACTGGAATTATTTATGCAACATTTTTGTTCCAGCCCCGAAAACCTCCCGCGCTTGTTTGACTTCATTACTTGCAAAAATGAGATCATGCGAAGGCTTTTTTACGCCGTTCTGCAGGACACGCTGGTGGTTCAAGACATGACGCAGGCCAGGCGCATCGCACTAGGGGATCCCCCCTACCGCTGCGTCAACCTAATGGGCGATGCTATTTCTCCGGATGGATGTGAGTTGGTTTATTTCGTAGCAATAATTGTAAACAACAAAACAAAAGACAATGAACAGTTCAGTTGGTACGTCAGTGCACAGCCCCAACAGGTCGCAGCGCTGAAGTGCAAATGAGAAGGGTCTCATTGATTTCGCTAGTAAATACAACATCTTTAATTTTATAAAACGTGGTTGGAACGGAAAGATCTTCTTATAGCATAAAGTTACTTGAAATTAGCGTAACGCAATTAATTTTCAATATGGTAGAAATAATACATTTCTGCACCGATTCCTTTATTGTAGATATTTTGAGTAAGCCATTAACGAATTATAAGGCGAGAAATGCGTGGCAGTCGCGGCGTAAAAATCGACCCCTCCAACTCAGGTCTGGCGCCTGAACAGAGGCGGCAGCTTCCTTCTGTGTATATTATTCAAGACATCATACATGGAGCATAGGTACAATGAGAATATAATACCTCGTTATTTCAGGTGGTTCAGTAATCTATGAAGAAAACCACTTTCGTTTCGGCCGCATGGGGACCAAGAAGGCCGCACCAGCCACGGGCGACCTTGCTGCTGCCGACGACGACGCCGCGGCGCCCGGCCCGGCCGGGAATTAAAAAGGGATTATACATTTGCATACCTAATGTATAAGGAAATAAGTTGGCTATCAATTAATTTCATTTCTTTTTATTTTAATAAATGATATCTAAAATGAAGTTGTTGTGATTTTGTGTTTATTAAGTAGAATAGGTACTGGAGTTTTTGTTTGTTCTCTGAGGTACGCTGTTCTACAGGGTGTCCGACGAGTAGAAAGGAAGAGGTTCTGGCCTTCTTCAATCATATTCTTCGATCATTTGATCTTGTTTCACCCGTTTCCCGGATCGAGTCTAACAACTATACAAAAACAATTATATCAAATTAAAGTGCCTGTTTATAATGTTAAAATACCTACCTACAGTAATACCTACCAGTTTTTACTAAAGTGAAATTTGAAAGTATACACAGGTAGTCCCCAAAGCGGTCCATATGGACTCAATGTAAACTAGAGTTGGGTTGTTAGCATTCACCAACTACGCGTAGGTTAAACTAAAGATGAAATTAAAGACTTCAAGATGTAGCAATAGAGATGGCAACTCCTCAACGAAACGACGACCCATCGAGTTTGGGTTCCTTGGATTTGTCTTCCCAAGGACTCTCGGCCTAGAAAATGACCACATAAAGCCGGAGGGTGTCTATAGCATCTAATATAGTTATTTGTTATACAAGTGCAAAGTTGCTTTTTAGCTAGTCGTCACTTGTTAAACAATACCTAATGTTTCAAATACCTACTCTCGCGTTATTGTTCAGGGAGAAAGCTCATTTGCGTATTTTTAACAGTTTCAGTCAATTCTGTTGGCGTCAAATAAACTTCCTCGTCGCTAGAATTACTCATTTTAGGTTATTCACTTGTTTTCCTTGTTTTTAACCTAAGCTTTTAACAATATGACGTAAAAAGAAAATGACGATCGCAAAGCAAATTCAAAAAAGGTGCACCAAGAAGGTTCGGTGTCTGAGTTTTTAACAAATTAAAAAAGGTTGTGTGATAAATTCAGCACCATGGCGGTAGAAGTAAATAGGTTTACTGATTTTTTGAAGTTACCTATATTACCTTACCAGAACTGTATATCTACCTAATATGTGAATCACATTTTGCTGGATCTGGATTCGACACCCAGTTAGTTATAAGTTCCTGGCAGTTTTAACAGCTCTCCTCAGCCGGCGACATTCATTGTAGGTGTGCATATTGTATTGTTGGCAGCCGATAGTTTTATAATGATGCCTTATACCTACACGAAGTATTAGATATACCTACCTGCATATTTGTTGTCGAACGTCACAACTAAGGTCGTAATTTCTATGAATGGAAAATCATGTAGATCATACAAACATTTGTAGGTACCTACCTAGGCGAGAATCTAAAACGCAGCCACCTGTTTCGCAGGCGAACTTTCGCCGGCTGCGTCACGAGGACGTCGGATTATATTTCAGTAGTGCAGAGTGTGTTAATTTTATTTGTATAGATACCATTTTGAATTTGTATAGATTAAGAATGTGTGTCTCTGTACGTAATGATAGGTGTAGGCAGGGACGAGTAAAACTTTTTACTAGTCTCCCTGGGTGTAGGTGGGTATAATATTTTATTTAATAAATAAAATAAAATATCTTGTCGTTCTAGATGGCGCAGCGTCCTGTGCTAAACCCCACTTAGGTAAGCTCATTTTGCCAACCACCACGGAAAAATAACATTAAAAAAAAATTTTTGCTGCTTTCTCCGACCGAAATTAATCGAGCGTTTGTCATCGGTTTGACCCAAAGAGATTTTACATATAGAGACGTCATACTCATTGTAAAGAAATAAAAACATTGCGATATTTTACTATAGCTACATATCTAGCGTCGACGTTCGAACATACAACGCCGCGTGGCATTATCGTCACTCATAAACTTAACGCATTGCTTGTTTTGTTCGTGTTGGTGGCAAAGCGGCAACGCCGCGCGGCAATGATTGTTGAGTAAAATAAAATTCACCATTTTACATTTTAACATATTAAACAGTACTTACGTATGAAAAGATACACCCTTTCTGGTTTTTATAGTCCTTGTGTAGTTATTGCACTTTCGGAACACACAACTTGGCATTTTCGAGGTTTATTTAGGTTTAAAGAACTTTATTTTCTCATAAAAACATTACAGTTCACTTAAAATGAGATAAACTTAAACAGTAATATGTGTACTAAATATAAGTTAAGTAAGTATAACTCCTGGGCTCTGAGGCTTAACCTAGATTAGTTATCATAACTAATTATATTATATGTATATTAGTGGTAATTTATAATTATGTACATATGTAGTTAGATTATTCTATTGAGTAGACATGTTCTTTCAACATATTTTTATACATATTAATGTATATTCCGTAATTTAAGTATATTCCGTAAGTAACCTCGTGTTCAACGAACGTGCGCGTCGCGGCCAGGAGCAGGACGGACTGAGCTCAATTAGGATACGTACCTGATTTTCGTTTTGTAAGGCAGACCTCGATACAACGTATCTACGTATATATAACATCATTGGTTTGACCTATCTAAGATTACCATCACAAAAAATACACCAAAATTATCAAAACACTCATTTACCTATAGCGGGTTGCTCCGCTTGCCGAAAATATATAAGGGTTTTCATTAGAATCTTCAAACCCCTAAAATGATTCCCAATTTTTTCTATATCCAGCGAGTTCAAAAAGTCATTCTTTCATTCAGGCAGAAGACCTGTGCTTCAAGGGGTGTAGGTAAGGGGGAGTCCATCATCTCGATCTCCCAAGTCCCAAGCCAACCTAACCTACATGTGGTACACCCTGCTAGATAACAAACTAGACTCTGTGGGGCTACCATGCTATTTAAACCATAACTTAACGTGCGTTATCAACTTTATTACGGTAATTTTAGCGCAGATAACGCGTAATAAGGCACATTTCAACGCGAATAACTCTTTGCTTAACATTCATTCATTTATTCACCACAGAGTAATCTGTAATCTGTGTTATTCAGTAGACAGGCCACTCACTCACTCACTTTCATTCAAACAAACAAAGTTGAAAGTTGAGTTGTGTGACGTCGCGTGCGGTGCGCTGCGCTTGGTTTTGTTCAGTTTGGTTGACTTGTTTGGTTTGGTAAATAACTCGAATAATATTTTAGTGACATTATATAGCTACCCATACATACCTACTATCTGCTGGCTGTTTCTCATAATAATGAAAGAGTGCTAATTTGAAATTCACTTCCATAGTTTCAGTTCTTTAGTCATAGTGGAAACTGGCAACGCCACGCCCAAACTAACATTCCACAACAAAAAAGCGGTTGGGCTGCGATTGTGTTGTGCTGTGCTTGGTTCACAGATAACAGAAGCCTCATTCATTGTTTCTCTTCTACAGGTGGAAGGAAAATGTCGTCTGAAATAAAGCAATTCTTTACAGGGAACGGGACTTACACGCCTGTAAATCCTGTAATAGTTGCGTCAAAAGTTGGTGATTTCACGCCGTTCTACATAACTATCGCGATCTGCTCCGTGATTTTGGGCTGCCTAATCATCCTAAACGTCATTTGCTGCTGTTCGAAGCACTCAGAATACTGGCTTGACCGACACACGGGTAAGTTTATCAAAAACAGAGCTCAATGACAAAACTAATGAAGACACTCCCTATGTAGGCCCAGCGTATTGTGTATATTAACTATTTTTTCATTACTTAAATAAACAAGTAAATAATGCTGGACAATTCACACAGCATTGGCTAGCCCCAAGTTAAGAGCTTGTGTTATGGATACTAGATGACTGATATACTTAGTACAATAGCCACAGATGTCCTCTAGGATCCTTTTTACCCGACTGCATCCATTTTTCTACATTATAAAAGTTTTTGTAAATTAAGTGGATTATTTGCTTGTATTTCCAGGAAATCGCTGGGTTGTATCTATCTGGTCTACGACCCCGCACAAGCAACCTCCCCTTGACTACACAGAACTGAAAAACCAAGAACAGCTCGGCATCTACATCCACCAACACCCTGAGGATTACCGTGTTCACAGAGAGACTGAAGTCCCCCCCTCCATATCCCAACAGCCACTCACTTCTTCTCAAGAATACTTAGAACTTCACAAGAGAGAAAGTGATATATAAAACTAGCTTGTAAAATCAACTATAATATAATAAAATGGCTTTTCTCATGTTATATCCAGTGATCGCAGTGCTTTCAATGTTTGTGCTGATGGTGATCATTCTGATCCTTCGTTTCGGCGCCCGCTGGTGCAAGCTGCGACACACAACATTCTCTGACCAGGATTACTGGAATGAGGATGAGGCTTATGACCAGAAAGTTTCATATGCATAGTTTCATTGGGAATAAATATCTTTACCATGTCTTCTACATTTCCCATATTATAAGAATGCTTCAGACACAACATGAATATCAATAATCATGACTAGAGAGCTAGGTTGCCCCTGAGTATATCCTCAGGTTTTTATATCTTTTTAAAAGTTTACTGAGGCACTTTTACATTTCTTGTCTCTTCTGTTAGTAATAAGTTGATCTTAATGGAATGTATTCCGTCCATATTAATTTTTATACTTATTTGTAATATAGCTGTAAGATAAAATCACCAATTGTATTTTTTACTTAGCATAAGACCATACCCGCACCTGTCCATGTCCCGTTGCATTAGTCCAAGAGTTTCAGACAGGTTTTTCATTTTTTATAACAATTAACTTTACTGGTAATTTTATTTGTAGATGACATTTATTTGAATTAAATTTAACTTACTATTTAACCAACTTGCTATGAAACCAGGATGTATGAAAAGGCACTTAAGAATTCTATTAAGATAAAACAGTAGCTAAGCATTGTTATTTCTCACCTAGGCCAGTATGTATTATATTATCTGTGCCTAGGCTAATGTCAATAGAAGTAGTCAGGATTAGCAACTGTGTTTGGATTATGAACTACTGTGTGTGAATTGGCGGGTTACTTTATAATTTTTAATTTTCCTATAGGGTAATCAATATTTTAGCACTTGATATAAGCATTTAGTGTCATTTTTATTTACGTTACGTCATTTTGCACCTCTTTAGACAAACCTAACAAGAATTAAATATAAAAAGTGTGAATAAAAATTTGTTTTATTAAAACATAGCCAGAGATAACTGAGGAAAATGGGTACTTTGCCTTGCAGCGGGACACCTTATATTTACTTCGATATGTTTCAATAGGATATCTATCTATAGATAATTTGTCATGTAATAATATGAATATGACGTCTGTCGTGTCAGCTGGTTAAAAATAAAGCACAGTTTATAAAAACACTTGTTTTATTCAAATTTATCGAATTAGTCACTTTATCTAATTATTACTACTTAACATCAATGTGATTTAAGGCCCTTTTCACATGTTCACTGAGGCACGTGCGACGCGACGTGTCGTGCTGTGTAGCGTGGATACTACTAATAATACCTCAACCCAATGATGTTACCTCAACCTGATGCGATCTGCTGACCAAAAGCTTAGCTTTGGTTAGCTCGCATAGCTGACGCAGTTTTCCATAAATTTGTGCAGACTGCAATTAAGTATCAAAACCTGCGAGCTAAGTTAAGCTGGTACCAAGGTCTTTTTTTAACTGTCACATATTTTCCGATCTTTGTCAATCACTTCGTAGGACAGCAGAGCAGATCGTTATGAACAAGATTTGTGATTAAGAAGTAATATAGGTAATCACCAAATCGGCACCCGTGAGATTTTGAAACGTCTTATACTAAGCACGACACGGTCACCTTGTCACGTTACCTCGTGGATTGGAAAAGGGCCTTTAAATTGATATAGATATATAACAATATTTTGAATAAATTTAAGTATTTCTCGTTATGTCGTGATATGCTGCCATCTCGTTATTATCGCAGTTGTTTCGATCACTTGGACGTTCTTAGATCATAGATATTGCTCACTCGTACAACTTTATATTGATAAGTTCGATATAACAACTTAAACGAGACACTAGGCTGTATACACAGCGCCTTAAAGAGACGCCTCTTTAAGGCGCTGTGTATACAGCCTAGCCTAGACACGAATTACCTGTGCCAATGTTTTTACGTAACTAGAAAAATAAACTCAATTTGGAAAACCAGACATAAATCTCTTAACGACATTATTCGTAAACATTAAGCACTTAGATTGCCTTAACTTAGACTTATATAAAAAGTAGATATACAAAAACAGCAAATAATGTATATAGGGGAGCGGGGGGCTTGTTGTAACGGGGGCAAGTATTAACAGCTTAATTACTCAGCAGGTATCGAATATTTTGTGTTGGAATTTGCGCTAATCAAGTCCTTATACGGTGGCCTACGACGTGAACACAGTCAGTATCGTGCGGGAGTGCGCAGTGAGTGGTCGTGTGCAGGTGCTCCATTTTTGCCAGGTAACGTAAAAAACTTAAGTTCGTAAAGTTTGATTCTAGGTTACTGCATTGTTTTTTTGAAGTGAGTTTCCATTAATTTATGTAGTCAAAATATTAAGCTATCTTAAGTTAGTATTTTCTTTTGGATAAATTATACCATTTTTTTTCAATAAACAAAAATGTCCAAAATATTGCCATGAGGCAAGTTGTAACGACATCTCGGGGCACGTTGTAACATGTTACAACTTGCCCCTTCATGTTTTAAACGTAAGTGTGTACCTATGCTTGTCGTTATTCACATTTAAAATAGTTTTTTAAATACCTAATTATACAATACCCCACAGCTGGGTACAATCCCTACATATTGCAGAACTTTTTTTTCTGTGTTTTATGATGAGAAATTACAAGCGAGTATCGGGAAGGGCTGCTAAGTCGAAAGAGGTTTACGAACAAGCTGCAAGGGAAGTTTCCGAAAATGGTACCAAAATAGAAAAAAAAACTAATAGAAATTAAGCGAAAACCAAAATCTCTTAATATTAATAAAGAAACACTTGTTGCATCATTAGTTTGTAAGAAATTTGTTGTTATAATTAGTAAGCATCAAATATTATATTAATGTGTGTTAATGTGCGTAATTAAAATTATGTTTAATTCTGTTTACCAAACCATAAATGCCTGAAATTCTATAAATATGTTGTTTTAATTATGTTGTTACTATTTGCCCCACACCAGTTACAACTTGCCCCAAGAACGGGGTATGTTGTAACAAGCGACCATGTTTGCAATACATTTTTTTTTTAAGTAATCATTATGAAATCCAGCCCAATTATCATTCTTATGGATAAATGGATATTTTTCCTTTACTATAAAATAACTTTATTATTAGAATATTTGTTATCTTGACTTCCCCATCAAAAAAACTAAAAATTGTTACAACTAGCCCCCCGCTCCCCTACCTAGGTAGTTAACTTGATAAAAGATTTCTGCGGCAAAATGGTAGGTACATAAATAATACGACGTGAACGCTATGTTACATATAGGCACTTTTGAACGTATTAGGAATGTTACAAACCTAAACCGGAAAGATATAAAAAGCTTACGCTATCATTACATCACATTCAGGCCCGTGTTTTGAAAGGTTGAGCGGTCTTCGAACTATGACTGAGTAAGCTTTCATAATAGGGGCGTTAGAGACCTATTCCATGGCAGTTTTTACGTCATCAGTTATGTAAGATAAAGATGAAGGGATGCAAATCAATATAAATGGGTAATGTAACTTTTAATCTACATGTACAAATTGTGTATTAGGTTTTGCTGTACTGTAAAATGTAGTGTTTTGATTTTGAATGTTAAAGTTTCTTTTAAGGTGTAAGATGAAGAGCGAAAATATTTACAATACGAGAAAAATTCCTTCCAACGTAACTTCATGTCCACGTATAAGCTACTGAGCGCCGCCGCGTCCATTCGTCCTCGTTACGATCACGTCTCGATATTGTCGTCAAATGGTCTCGGGCCTCTTGTTACCTATACTTACTGAAGTTTAAAGTTAAGATCAGAGTAGTTTTTTGTTGTTTAACATAATTTTGAGTGAGCGAACTGAACTTGTGGTGCAAAAGTTTGTTCGAATATAACTTTCTAACCGTTGATCCTATTTGCACAAATTAGTGACGTGTACAGATTGAATTTAGCGAGATCAACTTCGGAAACTTATATCTTAAAAAGCGGGTGAGCATCCGATTAGGGCTTACTAAATTACCAGCACATTTCAAAAGTCGATCCGTATACGCACCGTACAATCACACCTTACTTCTTTTTTGATAATAATTTATACTAAAATTGACGTGACCTGTGCCTTTTTTGTAAGCCTAAAGAAATAAAATTATTTAGTCATAAATCTTATCTTAAATCAGAATATAACAAATGTTGTGTAAATCGGATCAAAAAAGGTGTGAAAGCACCCAAACTGCCAGAGATCTTCGTTCGCTTTGTTCCCTTCGATCAAAGAACTTGGTGTTGCACACACTTTACTGACTACGATCCCCTCTGTCTACATTGATAACATGATGCTATGGCGGAAGAAAACGCGCAGTTTTTTTACACAACATACACACTAAGGCCCGTTTTATAAAAGCTTGCTCAGTTCGATCTTTGCCTTTTTTCCTAAGCTTTTCTATGGCATAAGCGTTACTCAAGCGTAGGGTTAACTTGTGACTGAACATTTCATAATACGGTCCTAAAACATGAAAAACAATCTTATTATTTAGTCTAATGAACAATTTCCAGAACGCATATAAATATAAACAATTAGTTAATTTGAAATTACAACTAAAACTCTTCGAATTTGTATCTAATTAATTGAAATTCTCGTTACATTATTTCCTAAGCCTCCCAAAATAATGGTATACTTTTAACTGTTGACCAACGACATTGTAGCGGTCGCAGGGAGATGGTGGATGGAGGCGGCTTAGGACCGCTTTTCGTGACGTCGTTTTGCCTATGTTCAGCAGTGGACGTGTACGGGCTGATGATGATGTCTTTGTAATCAAATAAATTACTAATATTATGGAAAACATCCGATGGGTATGGACATTAACATGCCTGTGCTTGCTTTATGGCAGTCGTTTATATTGCAACTTATAGTTCGACTAAAACATTTTGAAGGTGACTTAGAATGAACACATTATAAATACGGGACGAATAATATTATTTTTATTTCCAATTTGAGGTAATCAATAAGTTCTGAGGTGTCACTTTACCGTTAACACCGTCAGTAACAATCAGTCTCCGATGTCGAACTACCCAACTCTTTTGGGCATTCTTTGAAAGAAGGCTGCGAATCACTTTACTATGACAGTGGTATCGTCCCAGAATGTAGATAGCTAGTGCGGGCGGTGCTATCTGCACAATGACATTGATGGAATGCTTTCAACCTGGACACTTTTGACACGCGCCCCTCCATCTATAGTTTTTTTATCAAAGGTAAAATACCAAAATGTGTTGAGACAATACCATTGTAATGGTCAAGCGATCAATTTAGTGTTTCAACTGCCGTTAATTAGAGGCACTGTGGCACCTGTGTCACTGTCCACTCAAATAACGTCAACAAGTTTCAAGTTATTATTAATTACTATCACACGAATAAATTTGTTATTGCTTTCGTTCAAGAATTATACCAAAGTTATTTAACTTATTAAAATCCTAGTTCAAAAAAACTAAAGTACGTTTATACGAAAAAATAACAGACACCGGTGTGGTCACTGGCGATCAATATAAACTACATTAAAATAAATAATGTCTCGTTCTGTACAACAATAAACGGACCTATTAAAAGTTAATGATTGCTTAGTATATTAATAACTAACAACACGACGCTGCATTTCTACAAACATGCTTTTGTATCCTACGACGATATGGAAACTTTATTTATGTACAAAGTTTACAGACGCACTTATAGTTATGTAGAAACGCGCGCTGTTTCATATTACTATTGGAATTTTACTTAACACTTGTTAAGTACATGACCTAGGATGCGATTCATTAAAGAAAAGTTCCTCAAACTTCAGTGTAGCATATTCATAAACATTCTTAGCTCGAAAATGCCAAAAACTCTGTTTGAAGGAAAGAAGACTTTAATTATAACATCATATTAAAAATCCTTAAACAAAGTTTAAAGAAACAGCAAGCGTTTCATGTAACTTATATGTTAGGGCGTGTTCCCATATAATACTAATCGACGATCTAACATGGTGCGCTCCGCACCGCGACCTTGGTTCGCTACTGACTATATTCGATCATGTGGCGATCGATGCACCGCACAATATTATGATTTATACATACGTGGGCAGTTGGTTCGATGGAATGAAACGACTGGACGGTGCGATAAGCTGTGCAATCGTCTTGTTATGCAGAGCGCACTGTACAGTGCGGGGCTACGGTCGCATTATGTTTGATCGTCCGTTAGTAACTTACTAGTATAATACACGATTAACTGTCGTCCCTGTCGTCCACGACACTTTTTCTGCCCTGACGATAGATTGCTAAAGGGTCAGCAGTGGGAAGCGATAGTTGTCCAACGATTAATTTACCGTTACGACATAATGTGAACACGCCCTAATTAGCTTACGTTACAAATTTACAATGCTGATTGCAGAATATGCAATTACTAAAATATTATACTAGATAAATAAATTGTTTAATATGCAAAATATACTTTTCCATAACATTACACAATTCACTCGATAAACTCACAAACAAATAAACAGGCGATAAGTATATTAAGCTAACAACAATAGCTGCGATTATATATCACAGAATATAAAGTTACAGATATATATTTTAGGATAAATATCAGCAGAGCTTATTTACCTATAGCGAAGCTTCAAGCAACACTAGCGCCGCACTTATTTTTTCTTAATATTTGTTAAAAGGAATTATTAGATCTCATCGCCTTTTTAGAAACCTTGCCCTGATAACTGGAACAAGCTTTTTTAAAGGTCCCTTGTAATACTTCTGTTAATAATTACGACTCGACAAACTTTTATATTAAAGTCATTTAAAACGGGATATTTACCATGATTTGATTTTTGAGTTTTCCAATATTTGTGCCGAAATATTGGAAAACTCAAAAATCTAATCATGGTAAATATCCCGTTTTAAATGACTTTAGTGTTAATAACCATGATAGTTTCAGAAGTTTTAAACTTTTATATATTTTATAGTTTCCTTTTTTATATTTCACTTTAAATTTAATCAGACACTGGTGTCAAATCAATTGTCGCTAGAACTAAACTAATTTGACAGAACTAATATGTTGCCACCGCTTTAATATTGATCGGAATAAAGAGATTGGAGCCATATGGGCGAGGGTACTTATAATAAACAATATAATGTGTATACGACTATCCATTATCCATAAAATGTATTAAGTATATCAGTTATCTAGTACCCATAACACAAGCTCTGCTTAGCTTGGGGTTAGATAATGCTGGTGGATTTTTCAGCATTTCTTATTTAAATTGACACCAATTGAGTGACACCAAAACTAAACAATCAATTTAGATGTCACAAAAATTTTACATAATACAATTGTTCTTGGTGTCAAGTTGCCACTAAGAGCAATTTTAGATTTAGTTTGTCTGCATTCTACAAACAAAACGAACAGGGGGCATTAAAAATAGTAATATATATAACAATCAGTATCAGAGACTGGACTGACAATTCTTGATAATCCTTTGTATATCGTAAAAAACAAACGGCGGCGCTAGTTTTGTTCCTATCTCCGCCTTAACCGAACACTAACCGATTCGAATCAGCAAAGCGGTTGAATTAGATATGTGTTCGGTGTTGCGATATATTACTATCACTGTTGTGGTTGGTCACCCTATGCACCCTGCGTACGCTATCATCGACGATGCTGTAATATATTTATCACACTCTGCTCGTAAAACGCAAGTTATACGACATGTAGCCCAAACCGCAAGAAAGTGATTATAGCCCCGTCGCCTAAAAAGATTTTACCACATTCGAACAAATCTAATAAGATCTCTTACTGCTAGTCTCATTGGTCAACGTTTCCATACATATTTTGAGGTTCCAAATTCAAACTCGTTTGGGAAGACTGAATATTACTCCCAGGGGAGTTATGAGACTGAATTTATCTGAATAATCAAAATGTGTCATTATTATTTTTTACCAAGGAGATCTGTACAATGAGATCTTCGTAATTAGCATGAACGCTGTTCAAAGCGGAATAAAAGCCTATTGCCGTGAAACACGTTAACAAAAGGTTATCTATTTACTAAAGTGTGAACAGTAGCGTATTCTCTTCGTGTATAAAGCGGCTTTAGTCTTGGCCGTGAATAAATCCCTCGCGCACTCGGGATTCTAGTAACTCCCTCGCTCGTTATTCTACAATCCGGTGCACTCGGGATTCAAAGATGCCCGCGACGCAAAACACTGCTTAACACACTCGGTGCATTAAATACTATACAAACATCTTAAATATGCCACCCTATTGGTGCTATTCCCCAGAACGTAGAAACAGGCCGTACTTAAGCCTCTCCCAGAGAGTAGCGGCCTGCGATGGCGGCAGTACCATAAGAAAGCGAATATAGATATTCGCTTGCTTATGGTACACCGCAAGCCGCTGTCTGAAGAGGCTTAGCAGAAGCCATTTCATTTGCTGGTATCGCACTAAGTTAGCGTCAACAAGTAACCTGCGTGCTAAAATCATGGTATTGAGAATGACGCCATATCTCATGCTGTTCCGCTAGACATCATTCTCAATCCCTTTTTTATGTACGAAGGTTACATTAAAAAACAGCTCCTAAAAAATCTCTTACCTACTGGTAACGAAAAATATCACTACGCTTTAAGTCAAGGTCAGCTCGAACGTTGTGTATTGGCTTTTGTGATGTTTGTAAAAAACAATTGTCTGAACATCAACGCGAAAGCATTTTTTTCTTTTCACTGCGTTTTTTAACTAATTTGACAGCTATTAATCGTACTAATCGTTCTCTAGGGTAGACAATAATGATATCGCATCGACATAAAATGCGTGCATTATTGACGTTGAAGTAATTCATTATACATATATAATTTACGCATTCGTTGACAAAGTGATGCCATTTTGTCTATTGTACCCTAGACAACCATCCCCGTGTTTGCCCTATAGATTTCACAAAACTATTTGGCGAAACGGAATCGAAGTATTAGGTTCGATCGTTATATACGCTATTTTATGCAAGCAACATAGGAGTTGGTTTTGCTTTAAAACGAAACAAGAATTTTAAATTTTCGTCTTCCAAGTCGACCCAATGTGATGATTTGCAAATTAGCACTCATTCACAAAAGCCAAAACCACTGAGCGTATTTGAATAATAAATGGTCCTTTCTAAATCGTTGGAAAGAAAATATAATGAAATAATCTATATTTGCTATAATACATAGATTTAAAAAAAAAATAAACTAGCCCGGGTTCCTAAGAGGTCTGATACAATTCTAAAAAAGTTTCAAGCAGAGATAATCCGCAAGACTTCGCAGACTGCATAATACACGGTATATTTCAAAAAATTGATAAAGATGTCTAAAATGGAAGATCCGCAGGCTGATTATGTAAAAGCAACAGCAACAGCGACGCGACCGCGACCGCAATTTTAGCAAGCAATTTTTAGTTCACCGATTGTCCGGCAGAGGGAAACCTAGTGCTCGATTGCTGGGTGACGTAGTACCTGGTGTCATCTAATACAAAATTGGCTTTTGACAGCACTGATTGCTTAATTTTCGCCTGTCGCAAACCGGTCGCAGTTACATAATCAGGGGGCCGAGAGGTAGAATGATATTTAGTAAAGTTGTAAAAAGTTTGATAGATGGCTGAGTTAAATTGTTATACAGAATCCCTGAAGGAACCTTACGAACCTCGTTAAGGCCACTGTGACTTAATTCTTAAAAGGAGGTAACCATGTGACCGTAATACACGAATTGATCTAATCCCTCCGGCCTCTTTAGCCAGCTTAGGCCAGTTCAGAACGCGACGCGACACTGCGCGCACTTTCATTCGAAATATGTCTTTATTTACTACGTAAAATGGTACAAAGTTTAATGTCATAATACGAGAACTCCGCAAATCTTTTAGCGTAGTACATAAGGTTATATTATGCAGCGTCGCGTCGCGTAGCGTCACTGTGTGAGCCGACACTAAGATTTATATCTGAGGGGAAAAGCAAATCGCCTTTGAACTGGCAAGTTTAATCCTTAAAATATACTAATTCTTCTAGCATCTATACTCCGATTCAATAACCTGGACATTTTTTGTATACAAAGGGTTCCAATGCCAAGGAATATTGATGGTAAATATTCAATGACATTGGAATATAGAAGCAAAGCACAGAAGCTCGAAACAATTGTTGGTTTTAAAAGCCAAAAAAATTTGTTGTGATAACCTTGCTGGTACATTGCTGTTTTCTGTTATTGTTATCAGTTTTTGTTTTATTTACTTTTCATTTATCAGTCTTTGACATAAAATATCTTAGATTCTAAATCGGAGTAAGTATAATTAATTTACAGAATTCTTCCTAAGTATGAAATAGGCACAGGTGTTTGTGGCTACACCAAATTAGTTTGCAGAAGTTGAAACCACGGCTTGCCAAAAGACACCTAACTACAATCTAAAGGTAATACTGACCGGCGCTACGGAGCGTAACGTGTTTCTTACACAGCGAGCGTTCGTACGGGGAAGCAAGGCGCTCGCAACAAGACTAGCGTTGCCACGCGGCGTGACGTGTCATGCTCGCTGCGAGTGGCAGGTACATACGTGGTACCCGCCCCGTAGCACCGGCCACTACTCGACTTTACTCACTATATTTTCAAAACAATAACAACAGAAGTCACCCGGATCAAAGTGCCTTCTACATACATCTAATTAATGGCGATTATCATTCTCTTTCTACACCAAAAATAAATAAAATAATTTTGTTTTATCTAACAATAAAAATATGTAAAAAAATCTATCCAAATATAAATATTAAATTTAATACTTCACTCAACATATAACACACGACTACATCGCGATAAAACTTTACAAACTATCATGCTTGTTAACTAAATTCATTTAAAACGAGCTGTGCCAAAATATTAGAAAAAATCGAATCATGGTAAATATCCCGTTTTAAATGACTTGACATCGCAATAATCGCCATTATTTAGGTTACGACATTATGTTGTACTTAATTATTATATATGTTACTTGAACATTGTGTAAAGAATATTTCCCACGACATACGCGGCCGCGTCATATGCCTTACAGTTTGATGTAGTCGGGCTGCGCTATGGTCGCCAGAGTCTTCTTGATGCGCAAGGCAGTCAGCCGCGCCGCGGGGTTCTGGTACCAACACTCCTTCATCACCTTCGACATTGCTGACAGCACCTGCAACAATTGACAACTTTAGCATGCAAATACATCTTGCAATGGAAAACTTAAATACGTTTAGAAACGAAATTATCTACATATATGTAGATCAAGTCCTCGAACGAATCGAAAGGAAAGGAGAATATAAATTTATTGACGACCTCTGTGGTGCGGTGGGCGAAGGTCCGCCTGCGATGCAGGAGGTTCGATTCCCGCCTCGGGACAAATATTTGTACAATTTACGGATAATTGTTTCGGGTGTTCTTTTCGTTTTCTATATATAATAAAAATAGCTATCTTTGTAATGTAAGCTTGAGCTTGAGATAATGCTGTATGAATTGTCCAGCATTTTTTCTATTTAGCTATAGCCTCAGCAAAGCGTAGAGTTTTCGAGTAAGGCTCGGCAGACGAGGAAAAAGCCGAGCTTTGTTAATAGCCCAAGTAACATTTTGGACCTATAACTTAGGTTTATATCACATAAAGGTTGAGTAAACGTCGTATAAAGGTTTTTAGCGACACCTACGGGTTCTATAGAAGCGTTTGGTAAAACGTTTTTGCTCTGTAAGCTATAGAGCCAAATTATCCTATTACGTGTTCAGGATTGGTATGGACCTTTTGTAAGTTAGGTTGCAAGCTTGACATGGTCCTTGACTTATCTGACATTAGTGACATTGACAATTATTCTAACCAAAGTACGTTTATGACCGTTTGCTTTTCGCGTTATTTTATAAAATGTTTTCATTCTGTCTTGAGATTTCGTCGAGAGTAACGGTTCACATTCTTTTGTTCTCGCATAAATTTAATAACCTTTTAATTTTCGTATTATCTATATCTCTATCGTGAGGTTCGATATTGACTAGTGCCGTGCGTGGAATTGTTTTCGTTTGGAGTGATAGTCGAAGTTGTAAGAGACACCACTGTCTAGCTCTCACGCTCCGACCAGTTTCTCCAAGCTCGCCCTAAGCTAACCCGCCAAGTGAAGTACGGATCTCGAAAGGTATAGTTAGCCGCGACGCGCCGAGCAATCCTGGGAACGAGTGGAGGAAAGCTACACATCCGACTTTCAAGGTTAGTGGTTTTTCGCAACACTCGACACATCTCTCATCCATACGATCCAACGTTTCTCACTCTCATTATAGTATTACATACAAGATAGAATCACTCTCGTCTCGTTAGTGTCGACACAATTTAGAGTCATCTCATTAAATTAACAATCATGCAGTCCACTCTCTTATAAATTTTAAATAAACCAAGCTGGGAATCGAAGAACAAGCATTTAGTGACATAGTGGTTCCATAAATCACTGCAATAGTCCATGGTCTTTAGTAGTGTTAACGACGCCATAATCGAGCATTTTTGCTCTATAATCGATTTTATGGACACTTCTAGCAATTAAAAGTGTTTTAATTGTTTTTCAATCTAATGCTAGAGGGGAAAGATGGGGGTCAAAGATCAATCGTTATCGTGCGTACAGTAAAACTAAGATCGAAGCTTTCCCTTTAATATTAGATAGATCATTCTTAAGAGCGTTTATTCCTAAAATGCGCAGAAACAGTACTTTTCAAACCTGTTTATATCATGAACCACTTATCTTATAGTATATGTTATTTACTAATAATTTTAGGAAATTTTAGTGTCCAAATAGTTTGACTATAAAATATTTCGATTAATATAGTATGTACGCGTTCTATCAAGATAACTTGTGAGAGGTTTTCATAATTTCCCTTTCAGCATCAGTTTCGAAGCTCAAAATAATAGAAAATACTGACATATCTAATTAAGAAAAAAATATAACCTACTGATGAGATCCTTGGCTAAAAATATAATTAGAAATATGTTTGGTTTTGGTATCGTACAATGAGAAATTAAAATTAAAAAAATGTGAAATATTACGAATATTTCACATTTTTAAATGATGTTTTTACCGATATACCTTATTTAATTTAATATAATAATAGCCTACCAATGAAGTAAAGCATCTTTTTTAAAATCATACATTTAAAAATTTTATGATTTTGTTCCTATTATTTTTCTATAAATATTATTTTTTTCTTAATTAGATATGTCAGTATTTTCTATTATTTTGAGCTTCGAAATTGATGCTGAAAGGGAAATTATGAAAACCTCTCACAAGTTATCTTGATAGAACGCGTACATACTATATTAATCGAAATATTTTATAGTCAAACTATTTGGACACTAAAATTTCCTAAAATTATTAGTAAATAACATATACTATAAGATAAGTGGTTCATGATATAAACGGGTTTGAAAAGTACTGTTTCTGCGCATTTTAGGAATAAACGCTCTTAATTGCACACTAAGTTTAAAAAGGAAAATGTAAAAAAAACTAGATACAATTGGCGGAGTTATCGCTCAAGAGCGATCTCTACCAGACAACCATGGATGGATAGGATCGTGGAGAGGACCATGCGATCTGTGTGATTGTAGGTTATATATTATAAAATAAAATATTTATAATGGTACTTACATGGAAATATACTACATATTATACATAATCTTCACTACTCATCTCATAAACTACATGAACAATTATCTAGCTGATATATGTTTGGTTGTCTTCGCGGATGACACAAATAGGCTTGTTTCAGCCACTTGCGGTGAAGCTGAACAACAACGTACTAACTGGGGTTAACACGTATTAAAATCATCCACTGCTGGACATAGGCCTCCCCCAATGAGCGCCATAGCGCCCTGTCTTCAGATTGACGCATCCAGCATCTACCTGCAGTCTTTCGCAGGTCGTATTAAAATAAATAAATGTATTTCTCGTTTACATGATAAAAATAAAATAAATAAACAATTTTGGACTCCGCACAGCATCGTCTAGCCCCAAGCTAAGCAGAGCTAAGCAGAGCTTGATTATGAATACGACAAAGACTAAGCTCATAACATTACTTTAGCTCTTCATGCTATACATTAAGAAGTCTAAGAGATGAAGTGCCGCTGAAACAGTTAAAGATACATATATATAAAGATATATACTAGATATATCTATAGTATACTTTGAACTAGTTGAGTCCAAGCTTCGTTACAGTTACAGCTACAGTTTACACGTTACAGTTTACATTTGTGATGCAAAGGAGAGCGATTAGGACGATGATACGCATCCCTCAAACTGAATCATGTAGGGATCGTTTTATTAGTTTGCGTATACTCACTGTGCCTTGCTTATATCTTTTAATTCTACTCACATTCCTTTTAAAACATTTAAATTCTTTCGAATCTACCGAGGCAAGGGCATTCAGAGTAACCACTAGAAGAAAAGATATATGTAGTAAGGAATTAACACCTCTCGCGAAGAACCGATAACCGCTGGGGAAAAAATTTTTTATTGAATAGAGACCACGATTCGGTAAACGTAGTGTAGGACGCCCTCCGACCAGGTGGGATAACGACCTGCGAAAGACGAAAGGTAGATTGCTGGATGCTTGCGTCGCCATAGCGCCATGTACTGAAGACATGGCATTGCTTCGCCATAGCGCCATGTACTGAAGACATGGCATTGCTTCGCCATAGCGCCATGTACTGAAGAAATGGGGCTATGGCGGTCATTAGGCCTAGCAGTGGACTAATATAGGGTGATGATGGAGTGTCACTCACCGCATCCGAGTGCCAGCGGTTGGGTATGCTAGGGCGGCGCCTCTCGCAGCAGACGACGCGGCGCATGTCCTCGAGCGAGGGGTCCGGCGGCACCGCGTCGTGATACGGCGGCTGGTAGTCGTCGGGCAGCGCGCCGCAGCGGCGGGCCATCTCCCACAGCACCAGCCCGAACGAGTACACGTCGCTGCGCTTGTACGGGTCGAACTGGCACGTGTCCATCGTCTCCTCCAGCACCTGGAAGTACAGAGTATGGATTCTCTAAGTACATATTCAAATAAATGTATTGTAGAAACTGTGTACAAACATATCTTAAAAGATAGGTGAATCAACAGTTTATCCATTAATTATGGACGAAAACTAATTAACTAGGTAATTTAATGATTGTAATTTTTAAAGTCATAAAAACATTTCTCTATGACCCACATACGGAGTTTTGTATTAAATTTACTTTTACACGTAGACAGTTCTCTTACGTCTCTAGGAATGTTATTATATACTTTTACAGTTGTGTTAGAGCAATTTTTCGCCCTCAGTTGCCTTGTTAAAAATAACAGTATCTACTAGCTCCTGCCGGAGGCTTCGCATACTCTTTTCCGGGTTAAAATGTCTATGTCCGTCCCCAGGACTTAGTTGAATTACTGGAAAAATTATTTATTTACAGAATTTTGGAGAAACTTACAGCTAGGCTACAAATATTTAGATGCAGATAATAGAACATGCCTGGATAGACCAGTGTATGTTTGCTGGCGGCTTTTTCCGTCTATCTTTTACCTACCAAATTTCATAAAAATCCGTTTAGCCGTTTCGGTGTGAAAAGGTCAAGACAAAACAGACAGACAGAGACAGAATTACTTTCGGATTTATCATAATATGTATGGTGCTCGGAAATGTGAAAATTCCACAATAGGAGGATAATCGGCCAGGTGGGACGACCTGCCAAATACTGCAAGCAGGTGCCGGCTGCAAACGGGCACTACCAGCAGTGAGCGAGCATATATCATAGACTGTTAGATTATATTGTCATACGATCACCATATTGTGATTATGATCATTGCACTGTGCAGAACTCATACCGGCAAATGGGCCTTTTAATTCTTAATTGTTTATTATACCCAAATGTATATTGTACCCAAGCTATTCTTAAAAAAATGCTAAACAACTAACAGCACAAAATTCTTGTTTAGGCGTCGTCGTTTTTGAAATATAGCTATCAGCACTAAGGCCCTTATCCAACTGACAGTTTGCAAGCGACTTCAAAGCGAGTCAACGATCGAAACGAACTCGAAGCAAGGCGAGGTCGCTTCTATTGCGCAGCTAGGGATTTAAGAGCTAAAATAGATGTCGTTTAAATAGATTTATTCTAAAAAAAATACTACTAATACTAATAATACTAAGTATAATACTGAGGTACCCACCCACCCATTGCATCTAACAATCATTATATCTGACTCACAAGCATTGAGTTAGTTCTGTTTTATAAGCAATGAATGACTTTAAATATTTCATAATAAGTTTATAATGTTGGACCATTCACACAGCATCATCTAGCCCCAAGCTAAGCAGAGCTTGAGTTTTGGGTTTTCTAGCTGACTGATATACATAATACAATACAAAATATGTCGATAATTTGAAGTATGTCTTATTTTCTATGCACATCATCTCCCAGAACAACCGGAACAACTATTAGCAGATCGAACAAAACATCTGTCCAAAAACCAACAACAAGTCAACAAGTGATGTTTACCTTCGTATAGGGCGATATGTACAAACATTGTATGTGGACTTTGCACGATGTATATATCAGATTACTCAAAAACATACAATTGATTTTATAAAGTCGCAATTGATTTTACGAACTCGCATATTCGATTCAATCCCATTTTACACCATAGTTTACAGAAACCTTTTAATAACTTATAACTTACTGAATTAAACATTTGGCTACGACGCGACAACATGTGTCTTGTTGCTAGGGTACCGTAACCAAAGGGTGAAAACGGGACACTATCACTAAGCCTCTACTGTATGTCCGTCTGTCAGCGGGCTGTATCTCAAGAACTAGGTATACAAGGTAGACAGCTAAAATTTTTTTCTCACTTCTTTGAAAAAGGATTTCTTCCAAACCAATTTCAAATAACAATGGCTGACAATATAGAAAATAATAGAATAAAAAAACATTAATGCATAGCCTTAATTTTAAAAAAAGCTAAAGATTTTTTTTCATGTTAACAAAGTTTTTACGAGCCAGTTTGAATTCTCTTCTTCATCAAAGAAAAAGACGAATGAATCCAAACAAAACAATAAGATAAGTTTAAAAATGTTTATAAATGTTATTTATGTTTTACGTGAAAGTTTTGAACACAGAACTATATCGAGATAGAAACAATGAGGTCCTCGTTTAAGATTGAAACCAAGCGTAACCAACATTATGCGTGGGTACTCTGACGTCACGAGGGTAATTACCCTTGTGACGTCACAGTGCCTACGCAAGTCCTACCTAGTCAAGCCACGCGATAACGATACAAAATCATCAATTAGCACGCGTCAATCCGATTCTCCCAGTCGATCATCTTCATCAATCGTAGCAAGGACATACTTTTCACTTTATTAGCTTGATCACTCTTAATTAGCATATGTACATATGTAGGTGTATCAACTTTTGTCTTTCGTTATTCTGTCTGATGAACTAGCACACAGCCGCTGCAGTTGATACCTATAGCTCAGCAGATAATTTTTTTGCACCAATAATGATAATGTTTATGATAGGAGTAAGAAAGGTGTTTAGAGTAAACATTCTAGTAAATTAATTTTGCAACCTAAAGATAATTATATAATTTAACTTTATAGATGCGAAACCATTCACTTTATGTTCACAGTTTTTCATATTATATTGATCTGTTATCTATCCGTGAGGTTTCTATTATTAATGAACTTGTTATTGTGTCATTTATAAGCTTCTGGTTTTCCTTTAAATAAATATAAATGTGTGCCATTTTTAAAAGCTTTATTCAATTTTCCCTGCACGATCCGTTCAGTGTTTTTGGCGTGAAGCACAAACAAACACCCCGTCTATCTAAACTAAACATCTATTGATAGTATTTTTATTGAAAACACTTTGAAAGGCGTCCGTAGCCTATTGATTTATTTATTAATCAGTCTTGTATTTAAAAGCAAATTACTGAAACGTGCGTGTCTGTTATTATTTTACGTATACAGGGTGCCTACTGTAGTGTAGGTACATACCTAATGTACCACGTCACTCAATGACCTACTTTAGAGATAAGGAAAAATAGAATTATATTTTATTAAATGTCAAACATATCGGATTACTTACGGAGAATCTTGAGATAAGAAAATAGAATATCATTTTATGTTACAAAAATAAGGAATTAATAAATTCAAATTAGAGGTAAATCTATAGTATAAAAAGGCATGTTTCAACTCAATAAATATTCAGTATTCAACCTACTACAGTCGTGTTAAATACTCCTCCTCCTAATTACCGCCATTACACTACTTTTATTACTTCGAATTTAGTTTCGATGGGTAATCTAATTGATTGATTTTGCGGACGTACTTTGGAACTGCGGTAGAAAAGAACTGGAGTAAGCCTGCATATGAACAGATTTGTAACGTCAGCGTAGTTAATTTTATGAAAAAATATAAAACAATCGCGCCAACTTTTAAAAGTTTACCTTTATATAGGTTCGAATTCTGTTAATCTACGCTTTGAAAACTTTAAAAAACATAAATCAATTGTGTACCACAAAGTAAATTTTAGGTTAGGTATAAGGTTTGTTGACACTAACCTCTGGCGCCATGTACCGCTTGGTGCCGACGCGGTTGGTCGAGGGCACGTCCACCGAGTCGTTGGCCACGTTGTGCCGCACGGCCAGCCCTAGGTCGCCGATCACGCACGACAGGTTGCTTTTTACAAGGATGTTCTTCGTCTTGAGATCGCGGTGAGCGATTGCTGGCTTGCCTATAAACAAACAGTCTTAAGAAAGCTCTTCGTATAAGGCAGCAGGATTTACAAGGAGTCACATTGTGTTGACTGGCGGTCACTGTGTCATCATCATCATCATCAGCCTATAGCAGTCCACTGCTGGACATAGGCCTCCCCCAAAGAGCGCCATAGCGCCCTGTCTTCAGCTTGCCGCATCCAGCATCTACCTGCAGTCTTTCACAGGTCGTCATCCCACCTGGTCGAAGGGCGTCCTTACTACGTCACGGTACGTAAGGTCACTCTAACTCGGTCCGTGGATGCCGTAAGAGCCGACTATGGGAACCTATAGGTCGTGAAGACAAAGATTGGGATTGAAAATATCGAGCTGTTTAACTTAGACCATATTTGACAAATAATGATGTACGGGACAGCATGGGATTTTAGTTTCACGTAGCTGCATTAATGAAATAATATTAAGAATCAGACCACTTGTTCTGAAGATTTCCTCAAACATAAAATCTTACTGCACCGTTCATCTTCTCAAACAATTTGTGTAACATAGTAGGGGAGCACAGCTGCCTAAATTACAGATTTTTCAGTCTAGTTTAGGCAACTGAGGCTACATAATAATTTGAACTGGAATCCCATTATTTACTGGATTATTTCCAAATATCAGACAAATTAATTATATTATGTGTTTGTAATGATTCTTTTTGCAATAAATCAATTTTTATTATTATAATATTAGTTAGTTCATATTGACCTTTAAAACCTAGCTGTACAAGTACCTTGTTAGATAATTTACTAAGTTTTTTTTTCGGATAAAACCGCTTCTTCGTCCGTTTTTCAGCATCATCTTATTTGTAAAATTTAGTTTCAATCTTGTTTTTTATTAGAAAAGAATTTTACAGTTACTGTATTTGAGGGAGGCCCTTGGCCAGAATGGGAAAACCAGTTCATGTGGGATAGAAATAACTATTGAACGTTTCCCTAGAAACAAAGCGTACAAAGCCGCGGGCAGAAACTAGTTTGGTAATATAAATATTTATTAAAAAATCAACATATTCCCAAATGCTCTAAAAGTACCATTAAAATTCGTGCCCGACCGTATCGTAACCTTAACTGCCGGAAATGCAACAATAATAATCAATAATCATTTATTTCGTAACTTTCATGAAATACACGTCACATTAGTTTCAAAAGTCGCACAGCTCAGCAGGTGAGCGGTCCATTTCGTAGTCAGCTATACCGGGAGCAGAGTGAGCTTCCAAAATATCTTTCAACAAATAATAGCTGTCCGTGAACATTTGCTAGGTCAGGATCAGTGCGCAGTCTGCTCTCGATTCAGTTCATCCATCGGTGAAGCCGCGGTATAGCAGTGACTGGTCTGTTTTGTAATTTATCATGGAAATAAGTACCGAAATAAATAAACTAATAACTAAATAACTATCTTCTTAAATAAATAACTGTCCCTTTATAGAAAAAATTGGACACACGCGAGTTCAATTTATAGGTTTTCCATCTAAAAGTATATGAGCTACTTTCTGCAGTTTATTCGATGTTGCTCAGAGTAGTTCACTAGACGGTCAAAGCACCGCGCTTATTATTGTCTTTTCTATACGGTGATTTATTATAAAACTACAAAAAAAATTAATAAACTGAAATATCATGTAGATAATAGTCACATTTTGTAATTAATTTCATTATTTAAACTAGATACGTTTTAGAAAAATATTTTAAACGATGAGGACAGAATGGGGCAATTTTCCGTAGACCTTGCTAAAAAACTTTGGAATGAATAAAAACCCCTTTTTAAGGGGCGGTGCCCCGGTCACTGATGGTCTCTCGAGTCCGCATATTTTTGTTTTTTGGTTGTGTCCATATTTTTATTTTATGTCATTGATTTGTGATTGAGTATGTAAATTTTAATGTAATTTTTTGTATGAGTCCTGTGCTCGAAACAATCTTTTTTATTTTATTTTATTTTAAAAATCGGTTGTCATTATTATTTAATGAAATGACGTTTAAAAACTCCATAATGCGTTGGTATGTTTACTCAATAGGTGGCCTGCCTGCGACAAGCTGTATAAACGATGTATAGTAGGTACGTCCCTATCTGGACGAGACGCCAAGTTCGGATATTACGTCTACACGATCTTATTGGTGATACAAAGTAATTACATAATTAAAATAATTACGGGACAAATAGTAATTCATCGGAAGAAAAGTTTTATGCGATCACCACGCGAGAAATTGTCTATGGAAACCATAAGAATTATCAAGATCGTTTCAAGATTGACGGAGAATTCGGCGAACATACCTACATAGAAAACAAAAAACATGGTAAGCACAGCCTACTTTTTCGAATTGTTTGTTTTAATAATCCTACTAATATTATAAACGCGAAAGTTTGGGAGGATGTAAGTATGTTTGTTGCTCTTTTACGCAAAAAGTACTGAATGGATTTTGATGAAACTTCACAATAATATAGCTTACATATCAGAATGAGACATAGGCTACAATTCATAAAGATATATTGTATATTATAAGATATATTATATATTATCCAAAATATCTATCACCACGCGGGTGAAACCGCGGGGCGCTGCTAGTCATTCCTATTTACATTTTTTTAGTGGTATTTTTATATTACATATTATAATAATCCCTCATAAATATTTATGGTTCACCTGATTCGTTATTTTAATTGAAAAGCTTTAACTAGCCTTTATGTCCTTTATGTGTTGACCGCAGACGTGTATACCAAAATTATCAGACTTTTGAACCGAATTACTGAGAATTTTCGTTCCACCACGTCCAACCACGTTAGAATTACATAGCCACTTACTGCGCGCTTCGAATGTTTCACTTTTACCCGTTGGTCATGTATTTATAACATTGTCTCTATTCTAGCCCAGACAAAAATCGCTAACCTAAGGGGGCTGTTCTTTCACTGATAAAATCCCTGATCCCTCAGTGTCCCTTTTTATCAGTGAAAGAGTAGTATTATTTGTCCAGCCATAGTGCTTTCAGCCTTTTAGTCGTTAAAGCCAACGAGACAGACAGAGTTTTTACGTGACATTCGCAATATTATTGATGTGGGCAATTTCAGAACATGGATGATATCAGGTGTAGACGTGTGCGCCGCGCCGATCCGCCGCCGCCGCCGGCAAATTTTCTACGCCGCCGCCGCCGATCGGCCAATCGGCGTGATATACTTTCGGTAATTGTTCGTATTTACCACCGTATATAATTGCACAGACAAAACCTTCGGTTTCCCCAAAAAGGTCACCGAAGCGTGATGCGAAGCGCTCCCCCATGCAGCCTTCCGGTCCTGGATGGTCATCACCACAAGTTTGCGCAGTTCTCGTTAGTTAAGGAGATAGGGGTAATGTTTAAATCTACTGCAACCACATCGCGATGAATCTGGTATTCGACTTGTAGAAAATGATTTCTGAGATTGCATACCTCACGGTTGTGCTGGGTCTTGGCGTTTAAAAAGCCTCGACCACCACATTTCCGCCGGATATACAATCTCATTACCGAAGATCGGGGGTGTCGCATGTGATGAATAGTCAAAAGTTGACGAACCCTACAGTCCAAGGCCTCTAGTTCAGTCTGAGTCCATCTTAGTATGCCAAACGTATACGTGAGCAGTGGCATAACCTAGCCGTTGGAGACACGCACCTTGTTGCCACCTGACAAAAGGCTATTTAGCACTTTTTTGAAGCGACAAAAGAAGCGCTCCTTCACCGACTGCTTTATGCCTCTATCTACTATACCTTCAGCATAACGCTTCTGGCATACCAAGGTACTTGTGAGTTTTACCCTCCGAGAGATTTCAGGGACTTTGTCTCTGAAAGTTGTAAATTATTAGAATTTAACTTTCCCTCGCTGTATTTGTATAACTGCACACTTATCGATACCGAACTCCATGTTAATAGCACTACTGAATATCTGTGTGATATTCAGAAGGGCCATTACTATACTTTTTTTATAATGCTGGACAATTCACACAGCATTATCTAGCCCCAATGGTAAGCAGAGCTTGTGTTATGGGTACTAGATAACTGATATACATAATACAATACATTACGTAGATAGATATTTTTTATTATACATAGAAAACGACAAGAACACCCGAAACAAATATCTGCAGATCGAACCCGCAACCTCATGCGATCGCAGGCGGACCTTCGCCCACCGCGCCACATCGGTCGTCATTAACTGTGTTTTATTCGGCGCGAACAGTTTCAGGTCATCCATATACAGCAAGTGAGATACGATCTCACCATCTCTCCGAGGGCGATATTTCTGAATCTTTCAGTAGAGTACTGAGTGGATTCAGAGCCAGGTAAAACCACAAGGGACTCAGACTGTCGCCCTGGAATATACCCTCTTCTGTCCTTATCAGATCATTGATGGCAGGTGGTCCCCCTCGGCTCTCTGTTTGACAAAGAACTGTGGTCCACTGTCTCATACATGATCCGAAGAATGATCTTAGAGTATCTACCCTATACAACTATCTACTTTATACAACTCTAAGACCCTCTGAAGCCAAGTATGAGGCACCGAATCATTCATAGGCCTTCTTATAGTCTATCCAAGCAGCTGACAAGTTCCCTCTGCCACGTTTGATCTGTTGACTAATGGCCATGTCAATGAGGAGGAGCTCCTTAGTACCACGGGACCCAATTCTACATCCGTTCTGAGCAGGTGCCAAAATATTGTTTGTAACAATATGAGTGTTAATTTTCGTGGTCAAAACGGATGTAAGCAACTTGTAGATGGTGGGTAAGCATGATATGGGTCTATAATTCTTTGGTTCCGTAGTACTATCAGACTTATGGAGCAGGACAGTTACACCCATTGTCATAAAATGTGGAAGATACCCGATCTCAATTGCTTCTTGGAAATTGGAATTATAGCCAGAACCAAATACCTACGCGCCGAGTTCACGCCGCCGCCGCCGATTTCAGGTCGGCGGCGCCCGCCGCCGATTATTTTAATGTTGGCGCACATGTCTAATCAGGTGTAATTAATAGAGGAGGTGGGCGGTTTCGAGCCACCTCCCCCATCCGAAATTATTAATAGCACCCCCCTTCCCCCTCGCAAAGTAACGTAGGGAAATTGAGGATCATTGATTTTTGTCTATTATTAATCCTGTAAATACTTACTTGCTGAGATATATTCTGTCCAACCGTATGGTTGTGGAACGCAGAACTTATCAAATTTTCGACGGTATTTTAAATGCATAAGCATATAATTATTTCTTACCGTATTTTGGAAAGGGTGACTAACGGGGCAACTTAGTGAAAACCACCGTTTCCCCAAAAAGATCAGTGTCCTTGTTCATATTCACTGACCTTGACCTCAAAACTTATTTATTAAACTTACAGACATCGACTGCCTGCATGCATGGAACTACCTGTATGCAAAATTTCTTATTCACATTTTGCCTGATCCGTTCAGTAGTTTTTGCGTGAAAGAGTAACAAACTTTCGCGTTTATAATAATAATTTATTAACTCCCTGCAGCGCGCCGCGATGCACCGCGTTTGCGTCAATTTATATCTTTCGCCGCATCTCGGTGTGAGCTGACCCTCACGTTACATTTTGGCGCCATATTAAACACGAACCCCTTTCCTTTCATCTCTCGCCCTTCTTGCACTTACGAATTGACCGACTTCCTTCCTTTAAAATCATTTTACTCTCTAAATTGTGAACAAAATAAAATATTCCACTTTCTTAATTCTTAACCCCTTAATTACCCCGTAATTCTGTTGATAATTTTAATGATTAATTTAATTTATTAGTTTTAAGCTGTGAAGAAAACAAGCCCGTTAGCTTTTTTATCCATATTTTCATTATACTGAACGACATGATCATCACTCACTAATAAATCTTGTTACGTCGAGCGGATGCACAACCTCCTTTATTAAGCTTCATGCGTCAATTCGATTATGACGAGCGGTTGCACAAACTCACTAATAAATAAGCCTTATTGTGTCGAGCAGAAACTCAAACATAGCTTATTAAAGCGACTTTCCTAGAACTCTCTTCAAAAGACAGCCTTGGGATAATGAGTTCTCTTCTTAAATAAACTCATTTTCAAACATTATCTTATATAGAGCGTTTTATAAACGACTTCGGTATTCATTGTGTACTAGCGGATCTTTCCGGCTTCGCACGGGTATTTCAAAAAACACACTTATTGTGATTTCATAATATGAAATCACGACAAGTTAGACATATAATGTCTAACTATTAAGTTAGACATATGCTGTCACGACACTTTTTGTAGATAATGATGTGTTCTGCAAAGTAGTACATTATTTTGTTACAGCTTGGGTTACATAATTGGAGTTTTAGTAAGCATCGTTAACTTTTTTGAAAAAATAATATACCTATCCTATGTTCACCGGAGACAGTGTAGATTCCCATAATCGGTGAAAGAATTTTTCAAATCAGTCCAGTAGTTTCGGAGCCTATTCAATACAAACAAAAACATCTAATATTTTCTCTTTATAATATTAATGTAGATATAGATGACATGATATTATATTCATTAAGGTCCGCAATTATATTATTGTGAATGAATAAAGATTATGATTATATAGAATTTTCTTTAAGAGCTCTCCTTGGTAAGAGCGATCTATAACGGTCAAGACACGTGATTTTATTTCTTGATGGTTAAACAGTGGCGGGTTACGACACCTATCTTATTAAAAATAATCTATTTCTATTCTTGTAAATACTAACTTGAAATCGAAGGCATGGGTATGTCCATTCCTCTACATATCTTATTTATAAATATTTCTTGTAATATCTATAAAAAAACTAATTTTTGCTATTTAGTTCTGTAAAATTTTTCATACTATAAAATGACTCGATAGAACCGAATGTTCTGGCTCCATAGTATAAACTTGATATTTATTTTGATTATAAAGTAATGATGATGATGAATGGGAATATGTGTCTGGTTGGACACGTTTGTGTCAAGTCATGGGAAATAATTGTAAAATCTCATTTATCAAGTTATGAAGATTGTTTGATATTTTCACTAGAGCCTAGAACCAGTGCAGGTTACGTTAGCTTGGGAGACGAGATGTCGGAGCCCCCCTTAAATCCCTGGGCATCCTAAAGGCAATTTTATTAACCTGTCGCGTCGGCAGCCCAGTTCCAGTTCAGACTCACTATTGATTTCATCAAAATCGTTAGAGTTTACTCTTTTCTTTTATAAGTATTAGGATATAAATAACTTGTGCGTAGTTTCTTTACTAAGGGTGGCCACCCTCAGTAACGAAACTGTTAGTAACTTAGAAAAGCCCAACGGGCTTATTATTATCGATTTTTAAGGATCTACACCAGATTGTGATTATACTATCCAAAGCTTTTTTACCCTCTAGCTAGAGAATTTTATAGCAAGCCTTTTTCCACAGAAAGGTTTTGACAATTTAGTTTCAATTTATTTAGTGATAGGTTTTTTGCACTTGAAGTTTTGTTTTACATAAGTAGATGCGTATACATTGTCCTTTAGTTTTCTATTCTTATAAAGGAAAGATTTGATTGTTTGTATTGAATAGGCTCCGAAACTACTGGCTAACTATAGATAGATATAGGCGTTATTAAGAATTAAATGGCCGCGAATAAATTATAAATAATCGTGCGAAGCCGGGAAGGGCCGATAGTCATAAATGAATTAGCATGGTACTGCTATTATGTTTATTTGAGTTTATTACGTAGGGATTATCTGGGACCCCATATCAAGGGGAAACCCTACCAATTAGTCTCGTTGCCAAGGCGACAGTAAAGGTAGACATCAGTCGTACTTATATAAATCAGATTTCCGGTAGACTCAATGTTCTAAATGTAATGGTTGCCGAGATATGATATTAAAAGATTTTTTGAAAATCCATCAAAATCTCGCCTGTAAATCATATCTTTTTGTTTATGATTATAATGCGAAGAACCTGTGCGGTATTCTTGTTTTTATACTTATTCGAAATAAATTATTATATAAATTTAACATTCTAAATTAATTAACTTGCTAAAATTAATTTAATAAAAAAACAATTCGCGCAGAGTTCAAACGTCTCGAACATGGTTCGTTCCGTCATGGCAATCAGGACGTTAAGTACTACTGTCTAAGGGATATCCACCGTAGGGCGGGCAGCAGCGCCTTATGCGGAACAGTTCTACTACGCAACGGCATGCCCAGTGTGACGACACTTGTAAACACTTTCGACTCAAGAGGCCCATGCTGATCTCCTCGTCGTATTTCGGCCACGGCGCGGTGGCCAGTAAGTGCACGAACACAGGGTCACTTACTATGCCTTACTCACTCATAATTCAATAACACCAGAGGGCAGAGGTCAGGCGCAGCACCAACGTCCTTTCCGAGGGACTAGGGCCTGCCAACTTCAAGACTTCGTTCTGTTGTGTTTTATGGGGGATCCTATGTTAAGCAGTTGAATGTATAAGGCTGTTGATACGATGAATCTAGACTCACCCTTAGTCCCGACGATGTCCATATGCAGATGGGCCAAGCCCGTAGCGACCGACAGCGCCATCTTGATGAGAGTGTTGGAGTCGATGGTCCGACCCGTGAGGAAGTCGAAAAGAGAGCCGTTCTCGTGGTAATCCGTCACCAGCCACAGCTGCGTCCATGTGCCGTTATCTACCAAATAATATTCTATTAATAAATAATGCTGGACAATTCACAGGGAAACTCTAGATTTAGATATTGTGTTATGTGTGTGTGTGCTGTGTACCCACGCTGTAATATAAATGCGAAAGTTTGGATGTTTGTTATCTCTTCACGCCACAAATACTGAACAGATCGGTCTGAAATCATTTACATAGATGTAGCTCCAAGCCAGGAATCAACTACTTTTTATCCCATAAATCAGTTCCAAAGATAAAGATTTTTAGACGTGTTATGTAAGGTAACAAGTAAGTATACATCTGTACAATTTGTGGATCAACATGCGTGACCGTTAGTCGGTATGCAAAAATATTTCAAAGAATGACAACAAATAAAATGTACCCACTATCCAGTGTCCAATGGGATAGAAATAACCTTTAAATTATCCCGATAAGAATTTTTCAAATCAGTCCAGTAGTTTCGGAGCCTATTCAATACAAAAAATCAGACATTGTGTCTTTTTGAGAAAAAATGTCTTTAAACCAATAGCGGGTTCGGTGTGTAGATGTAAAGTCTATTATATTTATGGTGTATGGAACCCTCCGTACAGCTGCAGCGCACCGTGTGCGAGTCGACTCGCACTTGTCCGGTTTTATATAACATTTATTTTGGTAGTAAATAAGTAAAGTTTTACGGGACCACATCGCAGTCATTTTCAATACAAAAGCGAAAGAAACATCAAAAATCAGATAACAATTGGCGCAGATGTCGTGTCACATCCACGATTGAAAACTAGATAAGTGAAGTTCGAGCGAGACGCGCGCAGATGTATGTGCAGATGTAACCGGAGATTAAGGGGTCTGGCTATTGTTCGACTCTTTTCAATGTATTTTAGTCCGTTCAAAGTATGATACCCAGATAATTTTCTTACAAACGAGTCTGTAATGTACAAATCAATACCATTCATTAGATATCTCTCTCATTTTTTCGAACATTAGATTTTTTAACATTGTTCAAAAAGTGGGTGAACCGATTTTGATGACTCTTTTTTTTATTTGAAAGCTGGTGCTTCCTCATTTCATTTGCTTCCATTTCAATTTGGTCCAGTTCTGACAATGGCATCCATGAGAAAACCTATCTTATAATTTGCATTATATCACGCCAACCGATTTCGATGATTATTTTTTTTAAACTAAGTTTTAAATCCATTATCATTATATAGTAATTTGAATTCGGTTAATTGTTTTTTAAAACAAGCTAAATTATTTCTTTAACACTTTGAGTGCTGAAATCACACGGTATGTGTTTTCTACAAGTGACTAATATGCGTAAATCCACACTAGCGCAGCGGCTGAGAAAATACAGATCTTTGTGACTCAGCACAGCCGTAATATTTTTCGAACGAAACGCATGTGCGGCGCAACACAACCACTGTGTAGAGCGGCAGCACGAATTTTTTAGGTTAAAAAAAAATCGCAGTCGTCGAAAAAAAATCGCAGTCAAAGTGTTAAGGATGCGTTCAAACAGCATTTCGTTTTACGGGACCGTTTTTATTCAGCGATGGTGGATGTAGTTGTATGAGCGAGTTCACACACATTACTTGATCTGAGATCGAGTATACACCGAATAAAAACTCAAAGTTATTCTCTGTACAGGCACATGTATTTGTATTATTATATTAAATTTCAAATTAATATCTAAGTAGTTGCTGAGATATTCAAGAAAAAGAACGTAAGCGTCCCTGACCGAAAGCCTAAAAATATACAGCCTGAAATATCTTTTGTTTTTGAAGTCAAGGTTGAAAAATAAACTATTTTACGAAAAACCAAAACGATTGATATTGTATTATTGGCAACTTCTATGCATTCTTTCATTCACCATCAATCTTATCAATACCACTCCTGTAAAGCATATTAAAATATGTTGCTCGTTGTGAGCGCCTTCTTTCCCCGACTGCACGAACGCTCACTGTGTAAAAAAGTCAAAGTCTCAATATCATTTATTCTCTAGGCTTACAAAATAAGCTCTTAGACAAGTCATATTTTATACATTAAATTATTATCAAATAAAATTATTTTACTGTTCACTTCAATTTTTTGTCCACACTTTTTTGAACACGTTACATAACACCGGCCATCGCCGTTATGGAGTATGCCATCGTCATGTACCTAACCTTTTATGATTGGCAGGTACCAATTATAACGAAAAATTAAAGACGAGACTAACGACAATCGACTCGCTATTTTCATAGGGCTATTTTCATGGAGGGCGGGTAACAGAGAGAATCATCTTTTAAAAAAAATTCAAATTGCGTTTTTAATTGCGAAATTATTCGTTGTATGGGAATTCGGAATCAAGAAATTCTTTATCGTAAAATTTTATTGAACGCTTGTAATGTAATAAAGTATTATTAAATGAGCCGTTCATGTCTATGTTTTCGTGGGCTAATTAAACGTCTAGCCATTAGTACCTAGCTAAAATTTCTTACGAAGATGAGCCTTTTATTTTTGATAGTTGAAAGTATACTTCTAATTCAATTTGAAATTCAATTTTAAGTCCTCAGAATATGTAAAAATGTATTAAAAAGTCGGAGTCATACAATTTTTAGTCATAAAATTCTTAGCTTCTTAAAAACGAAAACAACCCTCCCGTAGGTAAGTGAGAATAGCTACATGTTGAGTTTCGTGGCCGTAATTCTTACAACTAAGAAGGCTTTCAGTGTCGACGTCGTCCTCAGCGTGGTAAACTGTGAAAAAACAGCGCCAGCTTTAAACAACCGAGGTGCTGATGCCAGCAAGACATACTGTAAAGCCCTTTTCAGGCGCAACGCTGTCAGTTTATCAGTTTATTTATTTCCACCGTAGGCACACTATGTTACACTTGATGTCGTTAAATACTATTTTAAAAGATAAATTACATTTTTATTATAACTCGCACTAGCTTTTGACAAAGGAAACACCTTAGGACATTGTGCAAAAAAAAGCAGACAGACATGCCTTCTTAAAAAATGTGTATGTAGGGTTGGAAGACGGTGACGATGAAGCTGTGGTTACCTTTATTATCAGCAGCGATGAAGCCCAGTATGTTCTCATGTCGTAGCATCATAGTCTGGTAGATCTCTGCCTCCCGGAACCAGGAGCATTCCTCGCGTGACGAGAATATCTTCACGGCTACGTTCTCCCCGCGCCACCGCCCCCGCCACACCTCCCCGAACCGACCCTTGCCTATTATATCTACCAGCTGGATCTGCCGGGCTATGGATCTCTGCACGAGGAGAGGTAGACCTGTTGATAACATATATATTCTAGAGTACTCACGCGATACCTATACTCCTAGAAAATTCGATGGAAATGTTTGTAAATAAACCACAAAGAAAGATTCAAATGATTTTCGTGGTGTTTCAGATATAATTCGTTAGCAATACAAGTATTTATTCCAAGAAATTTCTATAATTAACAAGGATTGATGAAAGCTGCAAATAATAAAATACACGGGAACAAAGTTAACTTAAGTTACTACTAACCGTACCTAAAATTTACTTTGTTACCATGGACTGTTGGTTCATAAAAATTTCCCATCGAATTTGGCTTTAATTGCGAGAGTATTTTGTAAATATAACATCCTCCCCTACGGAGTCTGAGTGATTTTCCCCAACCTCCCTTGTTTGGGGGACTATTATCTATCTAATCACCGGGCTTGGCAGGCGAGTTGGTGATCGCAGTGTGGGTGTTCAAATACACAGAAGGAAGTTGCTGCCCTTATTGGTATCCTTAGTAGGCTCTTAAAATATCAACAAGAGTTGGAGGGAAGGATTCTGACGGCGCGACCGCCACGACTTGCTGTTTTAAGCAGCAAGCCGCTTGCAGTTTAATATACTCACCAGAGCCAGATCCAGAGGTAGTGAGCTCAATCATGTCTTTGATCGTGGTCGTTATCATCGGATGCCTGGTCTCGCAGATCGAGTCCTCGGGGAACAGAGGCCGGGAGCCCCGCTTGCTGAGCTTGCGAGACCTCTTCGCCCACCAGAAGCTTATGGCAGCGCATATCCCGACCACCATTAGCACCATGACCCATGGCACAACGCGCCAAGCCACAGATGTGCCTCCTTCTTCATCAGAACATCAAGTTATACGCATGGTTAGGGCACACCCATGTGCTAAGACATATCGTGCTACTTTGTCTCAGTACATGGCTGCTATATTTACATACATAGGTACCTCGTTTGAGAAAACGCAGAGCGCCTAAGCGCGTGGTGAGAGAAGTCAAGCAGAATATGGGCTAAAAGCAGTGTGAAAGCACCGCGTCTCCTTAAACGAGGCTTCACACTCACCCCACCTTCATAAGCCCTCCTACGATGCTCTTCGAATTAACTACACTACACTACATCTTACAGATATGATTTTATTATACAATAAGGTATTTGCTTAAGATAACATGCATCATATGCTACCGAGGGCTAATATGGGAGTATTTAATAAGAATAATAAGCACACCACATTAAATCTCAAACATATGTACTCTTCTACTATTAGTGATACAAGCAGTAAATAAGTGTAGAAATAGGACCGAGAAACTTCAAATTAACAATCTTAACTAATCTTATCTTACTTAATCTAACTACGGCTTTTTACCCGACTACCAACAGAGGAGGGTTGTGAGGTTGTAAGATACAGGTATTCTTATAATAGGGCAAATTGCCAAAGGAACGATAAATGGTCCGCCGTCTGGATGAATAAATCAGGAGTGCAGAATGTTCGCGTGAAATCAACGGGGAAAGAATATGGTATAAGAAAAAAGAAACGTAGCTTCCTTTTTTCATCTAATTTAACACCCTCCCTCAAAATAAAACAAAGCAAATGTAAAAACGAGCGCGGTGTTCTCTTTCTAAGAAAAGGACGGCTTTAGGCTGAGTGTACGTCCAGTTCAGTACCTTTAGCTGTCGCTGTAGCCCTAGGGGTTTTCAAGACACACGCGGCAGGCGGTGGCGGCCACTACAATTTGATACATAATGTAGTCAAATTCTGCCGTGAGACTTTTATAAGCGCGGCTGTACCGATTTTGGGAAATGTGGTGTTGTTTGATACAACTTAGGTAAGGCTTTAAATAATGTGAAACAAATAAATAGCAGTTGTAAGAAAGCATGTACGAGATAAAATATCAGATACATTTTTGTCGTTTCTCGTTCGAGATTTTGCGTAGTTGTCCACCTGTTTCCTAGAATCTTATCTACAAAAACGTATCTCCATAAGGTAAACAGGATAGAGCAATCGCCACCCACGTTCAAACAGAAATAAACAAGTCAATTCATGAGTTCGTCAAAAAGAGAATCAACGAGGACATCTCGGCGAGAAGTGACCAATCTCAAGTACCTACAATATCCGCGAATTATGTCGACATCGGCGGTGGCAGGCTATTTACCATCCACAATATACCAGTGCCACTGGGCACACGCAGATAACACTGTTATGACGCGCCGATTGATCATTTTGTTCACTTGTATACACCGTTGATGCATTGCTTTTAGGATGGAAAAATCCTTAAGACATCCTTGATCTTATGAAATGCACAACCATTATTTCATAAAGCGACCGCGTAAAAAAATGTCAACGGGTGTTTTTATAGAAAAACTATTGAATGTTTTCGAAATAAACTTATTTAACCTTTTTTATTACAGTTTTCTCTGGATATATGTATTTATTTTCGCCCAAAGTTAAGCTAAAATCAGTGTTGAAATACTTAAGTTTAGAAGCTTGTATTTTTCAATTGTACATTTACTTTTTTTACGGTTTAGGTCGTAAACAAACATAGTTGATGACGAGATAAATTGATATGATTCTTAGTTTTGGATGATTAACTTTAAACAGTGGAGTAATTATCCTTCCACGTTCGTATGGAAACAATGAGGGACTTGTTTAAGCAACTTGTTAACGCAAGTAAACCATATCTCAAAGAGGTTAGATGAGTGCGTCCAGGTCAACGTTGGATACCACGATTTGAAAAAGGCTTTTGATCACGTGGATGATGACGTCCTGATAGAAAAATTGAGCTCCTACAGTTTCACTAACATTACTCCGATTTTTACGCCAACTGCCTTTCGAAGAGTACCTACTGTTTGTTGGGTTGTGTTGCTTCGATTCTCCGGCATACCATACCCGCTTAGGAGTGAGTCTAGCTTCCTCCCTTTAGTCTTCCGTATCATGATTGATGATGATATGACTATAAGGGACCTCAAAATTCAGTTTGACGCTAAACTTACTTTCCGTGAGAGTACATGCGTTCACTTACATCCACAGCTTTCAAAAAAGTGGGTTTTGTTACACGTAACTGCAAAAACTCTACTCACCCAAATGCAGTCAAAATAATCTACACCGCATTAATAAGATCCTACTTATGTATAATCAAGCTCCACGTTATGGAACTTACATACAGCCTTATGAAAGAGAAGGTACAAAAGCGCTTTCCGAGATTTCTCTCTACCGGAAATCATGTGCGTGGGTGCTATCTCTATTACCCTACTAAGTTCCTCCAAAGTACTAGGTTTCAACTCGTTGCAAGCATTTCATGTGTGATTTAATTATATATTAGATAATGATGAGATAGATTAATATTATCCTTAGTTTTAGACGGTCAACATCAAACGGAGTAGTAGTTACTCTTCCACGTTTGTATGGGATGATGAGCGACTTGTATAACCTTTAGTTTGAGTGAGATTGAATCTCGTGCCAACTTAAACCAAAGCGTAAAAGTTCCGTTAGCGGCTTCACGTAGGTTTTATAACTACTAACGTAAAATAGGTGTATGTAACCGGCCCCTTTACTTATAAACATCTGTAGTTTATGCAATGAGTAAGCAATGTTTCATTTCATTCTTATTTGTAGACCATAATTTTAGCCACGAAATAGGGTCAACCTCGGAATTCTCCGAGACAATCAGCTAGAAAGTCGTAGATATACGCTTTAATTTACGCGCTTAACGGGTATAATTATATATGTTGTCTCAAAAGTCAATTATAATATCGTGTTGAATTCGTAAGTTGTTCAAGTTCAAATGACATAAAAATCTGTTTTTCGTTATTATTTAGCTTTCTTCGCGCTCTCCACCCTCAATCTCAAAAGCAGTTAAACACATGAAAAGGAATTGGAGAAAATTTGTAGCATATTTGGAGCTCTAGATTTAAATTTACAATAAATGTCAACATCATTGGAGCTTATAGAAACCTAGATAATAACGAAAAAGCAACGATTGTGACATTTGACCTTTAATATCTTACGAATCAAACGCTATATATTTAACTTTTGAGACTATGTTTATAACGACAAACAGAAGAGGTATACGAGTTCCCGTCTTACTGTGTCAACAGAGTAAAACAAACGACTCTAGTTATTACTGAAAATGTAGAGATGTTTATAGGTAATTCTATAATTCGTCAAGCCTTATCAGATGTTTCACCAGAGGTCTACATGAATAGAAGTTAAAACCACCATCTCCAAGATAAAGTCAGAGCTTAAGAAATGTTACATTATGTAGATACTCGTCGCTACTTAGCGATGGTGAAATATTGAATAGGCACTTGGAAAATCCTGAATTAGCATGATTTCAACCGTGAAAAGCCATTCTAAAAAAACCAAACACCAACGTGCAAAGCAAACATGGGGTATTCGTATATTTTATTATTTTGTATACAGGGTGGGTACCTTTCTATTGTTACGTTGTTTCTTCCGTTATTTTTATGGCACCAAAAAGAAACAATATTCATGAAAAAAGATTTTGTTTCGGTGGTTTTTAAAATAGTAGTCAACCAAAATACCATGCCAGTATTATTAATATTAAAAATGTTAGGCTTGTCAATAATGATTCTAAGTGCGATTAGTAGTAAACTGAAAAAAACAAGCTAAAATGAATGAAAACCGGCTTATGATCACTTACGCACTATTTCCCTGCAGTGAAATGAATAAACATTCGTTTAAGGCATTCTCGTTTCATTTATAAACTGTAACATAATAATATTATTTTTTAATGTGTAGGTCTCGTCTTGTTTACTGTCATTCCGATGAATACTCATGAAATAAATCGTTACGCCAATTCTCCTTATAATAATAAATATCAACGTATAATATATCTGTGAAAGACGGAACGATACATAGACAAGAAAACATGAGAATATGCTTTATTCCGCTTCATTCGCATGCAAAAATTCCAAATGCTGCTGACGGAACCATGAATAGACTGAACGGATTTGTCTGTACGATGTGGACGTCACAATGTAAGCAACCCTGAGGCTCTTCCGGACCTCATACTGTACCTTTAGGCTCGGCCTTCGGTATCTCACGGTTACAGTAGTCCGTATCGCAGCATGTAAACTCCTCTTCGCGACACCACACGGGCCAGTCGCCAGGTGGGAACAAACTCTCGCGGTTCCAACATCTAAGTTCAAATCGATATATTAGCCATATTTAGTAGGTACTCTATTCATTTACCTACAGGGTGATCAAGGCCGGTCTACAGAAGGAAAACTAGTCGTATTAGTCAAAAGAAATCAGAGAAAATCAAACAGCCATGCAGTCTCGCACCTAATACCAAGCGTGGACCGACGTTGCAACGTACTCGCACCAAGCAGTTCCACCAGTCGTGAAAACTTGATAATTGATAGTACTATAGATATTAATAGTGAGTCAAAGTTGTTTACGAGACACGCTAGGCTAGGTTCATTCATAACATTAGTGAAGTGAGGGCGCGCGGACAGTCGATAAGCTTATCAGTTAGTAGCTGAGGGAAGTGCATGGCGCGAGTCAGTCGGCTGGGCAGAGGGCGGCCGCGGGCGCGGGCCGAGTGGCGAGACGCCGCGGTGCAGAGCACGAAGCTCCTACCTGGCGAGGGCTTCGGAGTGGGCAGCGTCAACTTCAGGATCAAATCTCGATTGCACATATCGGGCGAGCGACAACATTTTATTCGCACCGATTCATTTTTAGTTTTCGTCGTGGTGCAATGGAATGGATGCTCGATGGGTATCAGCTGCCTTTTATCGATACAGCTGCGCCGCAAGGGGAACCACCATACAATGTTTAGTAGGTAAAAGCAAAACCAACACACACTCGGATAATTGGTTAACAGTACTGCAAATCATTCAAAACATAGCGAGGTGCTGTCTGCACCTCTTTGCTATTTCAGAAGCTAATGTTAGGGTATCAGCATCTCAACACAAAAGGAAATTCAAAAAGATTGTAATGGACAAACTCAAACTCTGCATTGTCATGATTCACGCGGCCACAACGAGTGCACTTCTTACCTAGGTTGGGGGTGTGGACCTTTTTATACAATTTCTGTGGTGAATTCTCACCGGAATTGCAGAGGTCAGTTTTACAGCAGAAGTTTGTTGATATTTTGCATATTATTGGATTTTCGGGAGGCAATGCTTGTTTCAAGTTCAGACAGCTTAAGAAGACCTTGCTACATGGGAACAGTTTTGAAGAAGAATATTACTTTAATAGTAATATCTTAGTTTTTGAATGTTTTGCAATTAGAATAAGTAACATGAGTGTGTACTCACTGGTAGGTTGACTCCTGTTTACCACTCTCAATGCTAGTAGAAACGAAACAGTACCCATCGGTCACACATGTCTCATTTAGGCAGGATCCACTGTTGCAGTAGCATTTCAGACCTACATTAGAATATTCAATCACTTTCAATGCGTACACACAAGAGTCTTCACTATTATATTATGTACACAATAATATCTAATAGGATATGTATATATAGCCATATATTTACAAATTTACTGTATTTTTAATCCGATGGGCTTGCATTAAACTTTTCTAGAGATTTAAAACGCTTGAATCATAATCTCTTCTATTTAATTTCGTGCCCAACAGTTTAAAAAAACTTTGGTACGTAGTTTTTGTGTATGGGTTCTGTTTATTTATCAAGTTTCTCGTTAATCAAAAAGTTAAAAGTGTACAAAGGGACTCACCATCAACGCCATCCAAATTCCGGTCCAACATAATTATCATTACAAGTAACCATTTTACGCTATCTAAACAGATCCAGGCAGCGCACTTTTGCGAAAACATCGCAATTTATTATTTAGAAAAGAAAAACACTAGCTACACTCTGGCAGCACGGCCATTGAAGATACCAGAGAACTTATCATATTTTATTGACTTCTTTTACTACAGCAAGTCCCGCTTTTATAACAGAAAAAGTTTGTTTTTATTCTCAAAATTACGTAACTGTAAAAACTATGTACAAAACAATTAAATTGTAACTAAATCGTATTTTAGTATTTAACTAAAGAAAATAGCATCGTGAACTGTCGGAAGTATGATTTGATTTGATGTGATGATTGAATGAATGATAGCATTGAAATTGAATGAATTTGAATGAATGAATGAGGATATTACTTTAGGAATGAAATGATAAACGACGACAGCGTTCAACTTCTTCCTAGATGGGACTTGGCTTGACTTCTTTTATTTGGCAATATGCGTCTGGTTTGCCACTTTTCTGCCGGGGTGTCCAGTTCATAGAAATTTCATAGATGGAATGAAGCGGAATTACAATACCTAATAATTGGTATGGTCATCTCTCAAGCCAATCTAACCTACGTGGTACTCCCTGCTAGATAACGAACTAGGCTGTGGTGAAAATATCAAACAATCTTATGGAATAAATAAATAATGCTGGACAATCCACACAGCATCTAATATTTCATAACATTGATTTTACAATTATTTTCCATTACTTGACACTGGCAGAAAACAGACAAGTTGCCATTAACAAAGAATCATCAATAATAATAATATGAGATAAAATTTTAAAAAAAATTGTGTAACATTATAAACGTTGATAAGGGGTGTTTGAACAACACTTTTCAATTGATGTATGTTAATTTGAAAAGCAAAAAATTTTTTTTTTAGAATTTCTATTCCAAACTTAATATACTTCTTTACATAAGAAGATACTTTTTTACAATACCTTTGTTAAATGCGTTCAACTTTACACGGGTGATCAATTAGAAAGTAAATGACAAATGTGTGGTAATACTCTGTAACGGCAGACACTAAACAAACCTTCTCTGGTGTACCTATAGTCTACCTATTATCATTATAAATAGTATAGGTACATTTTTGATTTATATGTAAATATAATAAAATAGGTACCTACTTAGCTACTCAGCAACGCGTCGCATCGATGTTGGCATGAATTTGGATAAAACTAAAGTCAATACCGATCGTCGTAGATGGTGTGGAGACCATGTCTTGGTAAACGTAGTATAGAACGGCCCTCCGGACAAGTGGGATGACGACCTGCGAAGGACTGCAGGCAGATGCTGGATGCGTCAAGCGGAAGACAGGGCGCTATGCTGCTCATTAGGGGAGGCTGAGAGGAGGGATGTCCACATGGACTAACATAGGCTTATGATGATGACAATAATTAGCTGTGTCCAGTTCCAACTAACTCATGTCAAGAAGAAGTTTTAGAATATCGTGTTGACGCCCAAAGCTAAAACAATGAAGCGAGCACAAAATGAAGGAACGCCTACGGCGGCGGCTCTACTTTATAGTACCTCACACACGTATTCACGGCATTAAGTTTATTTAACTTAACATTCTGCTGGGTCAACTTCATCTCATCTTTCTTTCTTGCTTGATAGATTATTTAGAGTATGATTAGCTTGGAAGTTAGACCGAGTTTTTTTATTTGGCGACGTTTATAGGCGATATCATAAATCATGTAGGTAGTTAACAAAAACCAGCACTACCAACTAGTAATTAACTACTACAACCAGTAGGTACTGACCTAAGTACTATTCATTATTTTATCTTCGGAATTGTGTACCTAAATATAACATATATATTTATAATTTTTACTTACTTTTCTATTTGGCTAGGTACAAAAAACAACTAAAGTATAATTTGAATAGAAAAAGTAGAAATTATTAAAAATTGAACTAAACTAACCAATGATCTGGCAACACGTTTCAAATATCGTCTTCGTACCTATTACTTCGGTGGAATTGCGTCAATCCAGCCATCTATCTAGCAAGAAGTTGTATTCTCTATGCTATGCTAACTAAGCTGTCGCAATCGCATGTAAATATTATGTATTTCACATCCACTATCGTTTGTTAGTATTCATCTATGTCCAGGAAAATTGCATAAAATAACTGTTCTAAGTATATTATGGTGTTTAGTTTTTCTTTAAAAACTAATCGCAGTGGAACAAGACAAGTGGTTGATTAAGTGTTCATGCGTTGTTTAACTGCATTTCAATTGGGAAACCTATGCCCGATGTTTCAGCTTTTGGTTATTTTTCTGTTATATTACAACCTGCGACCACAATAGTATTTGTGATCGCAGTTTGCAAGTTGCAACACATATTTTACAATCCTTTTGTCATATTTCGGACCCAATTTGCATTCGGTTCGGAGTTTTTTCATTTCCACTGCCAGCAACACTGTTGTTGACCTACGTCACTGAATGCAATGCATTAGCAACTCTGCTCTAGTTCATCTGTGGTAACTGCCGGCTATGAGTGAGAGATCAATGAAGTCCATCTGTTTTTTATACGATTTACTTTTCCACCTCATCTTAGGAAGTAAAAGCTAATCATCAGTTTACTAGATCTGGAAAACAGTGTGGTGAGTTTGAAGGATACTAATAATACATATGTGTGATTATAATATTGAAGTTCAATTTATATTTCGTAGGTACCTACTATCATCTTAAAGCTAACACATACACAATAGATGAATTGACAAGACGAAATACAACTTAAAATAAAATAATTATACTGAAAAAGAAAAATTCTTAAAAAGTCCCTGGTCACACCACCTCATTCTATGACAAATCTTTCATTGTACAAGCTACCTGTCTATGGAATGCTCTCCCTCTGGACATCAGACGTGCAAAATCAGTCCTTTTCTTCAAAAAACTGCTGCATCAGCATTATTTATCTTTATGAAAACATTGATAGCTCTATTCTATGTCTATATAAGTTTATTATAATGTTTGTAATGTTGGTATTATGGTATGTAGTGTAAGTACTTGTTTTCTTTTGTTTATCTATATATCTACTAAAGTACCACCATCTATTTGGTTCCTTCATGTCCAGTCCATCCAAAGGTTGCCTGGAAGAGATTGCTCTCAGCGATAAGGCTGCCCTTATATTGTTTATTCCTGTATTGTTTTCTATATTAGTTAAAGTTAGGTCTTTTCTTTGTCTTTGATCATTGTATCTGGACTGGTTTCCTCAACTTGGCCACAGGTGGGCCCTTTTTGCATGTTGGGTGGGGGGGGGGGGGGGGCTGCTAGTCTAACCACCCGATGTCAGTTAAAGTTAGGTACATTTAAAAGTTTCTGAGCAAAGAATATGGTATGTAAACAATGTACCTACACTATAGAGTTTCATTAATACCGTAGTACCTACAGCTAAGCTGACTTTCTTACACTTGCATAAAGGTTCAGCTACATCCAAGTTACCTCCTGCCTGAGTAACTTTGTTGTCAGCCTTTTTTGTACTATAGACTAAAGAAATGTCTTTATTCACAGAAAATGCTGGAGATTTGCGTAGACAGTTTGGCATCTGCCAAGAGAGCCATCGCTGCAGGTGCTCACCAGATTGAGGTTTGCAGTGACCTGCAATCTGGAGGTTTCACACCGGATGCGGGTCTCGTGCGTAGAATTATGAATCTGGTATGGCCTAAATGCTGCTTATTTTAATTTAATTTGTGATTATAAAAAATCTACCTATAGATAGTCCAGTCCAAAAAGTACACATGCTACATTATAGACCATTCAATAATTGCTCAAAAGTTTGACTTTATATCTTTTTTTGGATTATGTAGGAGAGAAACATACTAAAAGTCCTCGCCCCTGTGAGGTGAGTCCTAAGGGTGGGGAAAAGAAAAGAGCAGCAAGAATCTAATAATTTTATTTACCTTATAATCTACTACAGAAAACAATAACTTATAATTATTATTATAACACTAAATTAATCCTTAGGCTTAGCTGCTTGGTTAGGAATTCCAAATTCAAATGGGTTTCAAATTGAGGCCTGTATCGAATTCAGTGATTCATTTGCTTTCGCGACATTAGTTTTTTTTTCACATTGATCACAATAAGGGAAACTGGAAATATCGCGTTATTTACGAGTATGTTCCATCCACTGTGGCACCCGTGCTGTGTCCCTTAAACCTGAATTGGTAAACAGTTGAAATTTGACAGAATTTATATTACTATTGCTGTAATATCACCAAATTATGAAAATAAATGAAAAATATCTTTAAGCTATTAAAACAAGACTCGTAGTCACACTCTTAGTGTGGGGAATTGAATAAGTACTTAGGTACATATTATCTGCCCTACGAATCGCCGACATCGTCCTAATGTCGGCGATTCGTTTATTTTATTTTCGATGTGAGCGTAGTGTAAAAGTAGTTAAACAAAAAATTAAACAGTCCCCCTGTGAGCGAGTCAATGTTCGCGCAGTCAAACTTTCTTCTTTCAACCTTTCTTTCCACAATCCTTCATTGACTAAGAGGGCTAGCTCAAGAGATGACTTTTTTAACTCCAAAATCTTTCATTTCAGTTGCACAAGCACCTCATCCAGTGGTGTACACTGAATGCGATCATTCGTTGCCGGGGACATGATCCTAATGACTTCACTTACTCTGATAACGAGTTACTTGCGATGATCTGTGATATGAAAATTTTGCAGAAATGTGGTGTAAACGGATTTGTTTTCGGGGCACTTACGAAGGACAACGAAGTTGACGTAAAAAGATGCAATCGGTTTATCATTGCCGCTGGGAAGAATAAAGTCTCATTCAGCCCCGCGTTCGACCACACAGTGGATTTTAAGGCAGCTGCGGGTATAATCTGTGCACTTGGCTTCTACAGACTTTTGACCTCTGGACACCGCCGTGGCAATAAGACTAAAGAAAGTGCTGAAGAGAACATTTCTTACTTATACTCCAAGGAGTACGCCTACGGTCCTAATCAAAATATTATAACGCCCGGGGGGGAAATCATCAGTCGAAATATACGCGCTTACATAAACGGCACTTCAAAATGGTTCTTTAAATGCAAGTGCTGTGCTACAAAAAACCAAACGTCGTCCTCGCCTTCATTCTGGATAGGATAGGATCTCGTGAGAGAGTTGAATTCAAATTATTTATTTACATAACACCAAAACATTACAGATAACTCCAAATCGTTATTGAAGGAAGCTATAACAAGGCAATGATCTAACTAATCTATACTTTAAAATAATATTGTAAAGAGGAAAGATTTATTTATTTTTGAAAAATATTTCACCATTGGGAAGTTACACTATCCACATAAGAACATAGGCTATATTATATTTTTTCAAAAAAATAAGGGATTCTTACTAAAACTCCTATAATGTAACCCAAGGTGTAAAAAAAAATCCGAAAAAATTTCTTACATTGCGTGCGCTGACTATTGATGATAGAACAAAGTATACTACAACTTTACAGAACACATCATTATCTACAAAAAATTGCGTGAATATGGTGTCACCATATTATGTATACCTAACTGTTATAGTTACGTCACAAAAAGTGTTTTTATTTTAAAAATTCAATCAAATGTCACCGCTAGAAAAAGCTCTTTATTTGTACCGTGGTATTAATTCTTATCAAAATAAATTTATATTATGACTTTATATTCAAGACTGCTTCAATACCTTTATATATCTTTTTGAATTATTTAAATCGGATATTCCATTCATCTTTCGAATCTTAGCAAAAAGTCGCGTAGCTCACTCCACTCGGTAACTATAGGTATAACTGTGCGATATAGGCGTCACTGGGGCATGGGTACGGGAAGTCAAAGTTATTAATTCTGTGTTAGGCACCTATGCACATTTTTGGTTATAAGATTGCAATAGTAAAAAAGTTTAAGAAATTATGTACATCTGGAAATATAACTATCTATATTTATATCCATAAGAATTGCATTCCATGTATTTAACGACTAGTTTCTGCCCGCGGTTCCCCGCGCGTTGTTCCGGGATAAAAGTAGTCAGTCCATGTCCATTCCCGGGACACATCTACCACCCTGTCTTTAAGTAAGACATATTTCATTGCTTGTATGGTATAGTGTCAGAATCAATTCCACCACTGTGTTTAGTATGTGTAAGCGTAGTATAGCATCCTTAGGGAGGGATTCGACTCTAGTAGATTTGATGTTAGTTGAAAATGTAATCTTAAATATATGAATGGAAAATGTAATCGAGTTTGAAAACTTATTCTCTATTGTACTGAATTTTTAACAAAGGCTGGCCTCATACATCCAGATAGTCTTTCTAAATTCAGAAAGTCTGAGGCCAGCCTTATTATAAATATAAACATATCTACATGTTTCCTAATATTTAAGAAAACGAATGTTATGTATATTTTTAGAATTTATTTCGTTTATGTGTCAAATGTTTTAGTAATAATGCTTATTGTCTATTTCTTTGACATGCTATTTTAGTTTAAAACTGACTTCAAAAAAGGAGGAAGTTCTATGTTTTCTTCGTAAATTGTGAACCGAATTTGTGATTATATCGCTTGTGTGTTGTTGAAGAAGAGCCAGAGCCGGCCCCTTAAAAAATATTTGCCTAAGGGCAAAAGTAAAAAAAACACCAGCAAAAATATTATTAAGGAATTTGAAGTCAGTTTTTAAAGTTATTTCAAAACAATTTTATATGTTACAGCTACTGATGTTATTTGTTTTTACATATTTTGAAGTAACGTTAATTTGAAGTATTTTAACAATATTTTTTTCACCTGTTTCTTAAAAATAATAAAAAGTAAATCATAATACCTGCCAATAGTTTTCTTGAAATCCTTTTATATTGACACATGTAGGGTAAGAGGATGCGGGTTTGATTCACGCCTCGGGACTGTTTTTTTTTATATATATAATATTATTGTTATTTATATGGCCATTAAAAGTTTCGAGAAAAATGGTAGTAACTAAAAAACCAGATGGTTTGTACATACTTCGCACAATTATTTCTAATTATTATTTTAAATGGTTTTTATTCATTATTGAAAAGAAGGGGATATGCCTTGTATCATGAATGCCTTGTATGATATAGTTTTTTTTTCTTGGTCTCGCTAGTTTTAGCATTTGCCATATTTAATTTGTGATTTATGATATAGTTTATTTAGTATTTTTATCTAAGTTTTCCGTGAAATATTTCGGAGAAAAAAGGTTTTAATATGACCTAATTCGCCAATTTACTTGTATAGTTGTATCGACTCCATAAACAAATTGAAACTGACATTGGCAGAATTGCGTCCATCCAGATGCAGAGCCATTTATAAGAAGTTGAAGGTAATAAATTTGATAGAATAGGCGACTGGTTTGTTCTCTTTCTAGAGGTTTGTTGGTTTCCCGACGTTGTTGACGACTGGCGCGTGGCGTTGGTTGGTGTAATCAGTGCGCGAGCGATGGGTACACAAACTAGAGAAAAATCTAGATTTAATTGAATATGTGATTGTATAAAGTATAAACTGAAATTGAACAAAGTACATGATTTTAATCATAACTGCTTAGAACACAATATAATCCATGCGATGTAAGGCTTGGCCGCAGTCTGTGTACCTACATCCGGCGAGTAGAACGGAATCGCGATGAGTGTCGTCTGCTTCAGCGGGGCTGGTGACACGCTCATCTATGAGGCTGACCAGCTTATTTCTTACATAGAGCGGGGTTCCTCTGTTCTCAAATTCTATCCAAGAAAGCGACCAGAACGACGCCAGTTGTCTGTCCGTCGTGAGACCCATCAGATGATCTGGTCGCGCAACTCAGCTCCACAACGGCGGGCATACGAGGGTGCGCTCGATATACGAGACATCAAGGAAGTGAGACTTGGTAAATCTGCCAAGGATTTTGAGCGATGGCCGGAAGAACTCAAGCGACTGGAGTCATCAAACTGCTTTACAGTTTTCTATGGCACAGAGTTCAAGCTGCGGTCAGCATCATTTGCAGGTAAATTCATTGCCTTAAGAACAATAATGTTATTTTTTAAATAATACCTAATTTGATTTTTAAACTGAATGGTGTGTGCATCGTATTCATACATTATATTTAAATAGTTTTGTAGCAGTTAGCTAGTATGAACATTTTGTACCAAAAAGATGTTATTCAAACTCAAAATAATTGTGCCACAATCACTGTTGTATCAAAAAATCTAAATCAAAAGTTTTTATTTCATTAGGCTTAAAAAAAAGCACTTAGACGAAGTATAATTGTTGGCTAGGGCTGTTTTGCTGAAAAACATACAATAAATAATAAGGTTACTATGTATAGTCTTGTGTCGATTTTCCTGGGAAATAAAGTTTATTACTTGTTTTTCGCACATTGCGGATCTGCACCGCTGAATCCAGCGCCTGATGCTGGATCCAGCAGGAGTGCTTTATCCAGCATTGCAATTCCTATTCCCCACATTACACTGGCCAATAAAAAAATTTTTGTTTTTGGTGCAGCTGATTTAGTGACTTTGGCTAATAAAGTAGGTAACGGACAGTATATTGACATACATATATAATTTTAAGTCATCAGCTCTAGTTTACCTACTACCCTCATTTTGATTTTTTTAAGTTTTGTTCGTAAACTGTCATTGTTACATTAAAACCTATAAATAAATTAATTTATTTTAATAATGGCTAGTATGTTCAGATATTGAGTTAACGATCCTGATATATTTTGTTATGTTTGTGTTGAATAAATACCGAAAAATCAGCGTAAATCGATTAAATACGCTGTGATTCATATGTATTTTGCTTCCTACTAAATTGAAATTCGACACCAAGATTAAGTGTGGGTGCCTCATAGTATATTTAAAATATGCGTTAAACATTTGTGACAATGGGAGAAAGGGACACGTAAGTCTTTGAAGTTTGAAGTGCCTATGATATGGCGAGAACAAAAAAATTATTAGGTTGTATTTATTTTTCCCGTCATTAGACTCAAGAAGAATGACGTCATTAGACTCAAAAAATTGGCCTATGAGAGATGATTTTGTCGTTGGGTAAAGACATGTTATAAATTAACCCTTAGTTTCAAGAGAAAAAATCATTCTTCTGCCTTTGTATATAAAATTAGGCCTAATTAAGCAATTTGTTAAGGCTCTCGACCGAAATGGTCAATGTTTTCAGTTTTTTCACGGAAATTTCCTGTTACAAGTACTGAAAAACTTTAAACAGGTATCTTTGATGGACCTGAAATACGAAAGACACCAATAATTTTGAGACTTCTATGATTGATGTGGAATAGCTTGCGTGGAAATCTTTTGTAGCAGTTGCATAAAATTTCCTCGAAAATCATAAGGCTGACAACTATATATAATTAGTAGAGGAAATGCTGATTCGATTCAAAGATTTAGGCTTTAATATTAGTATTAAATTACAATATCTCAATAGTCATATATATCAATTCCAAGACCATATAGGCGATCTAAGCGAAGAACAAAAGAAACGTTTCCACCAAGACATTAAAGTGATGGAGAATAGACACCAAGTTATGTGGGAGCTAATGAATGGCTTCAGAGCTACTTATACAATCGTCAGCAATGTGTTGAAGTAGCGAAAGTTTATAAAGGAAACAAACATACTGTGCGGTCTACCTTTAAATACAATAGATTTGGAGTACTTCAGGGTAGTATTTTAGGGCCGTTCTTATTTCTCGTATACATTAATGACATTCAAAGGCCTTTCTCTGTGGCGCTTGGAGTACGGACAGCTGCAAACCCTTATTTAAGAAATATAATATACTTCCATTGCCGAGCATGTACATAAGAGATATTTGTTTGTTTGTGAAAGAATATCCTCATTATTTCAAGAGTCACGCAGATGTGATGGAGAGACGGCGAGACATAAAGACAGGCTCTATATCCCAAAATGTAGAGTAGAACTTGCGAATAAGAATGCATATCATCAAGCAATAAGAATTTATAATAAGTTACCCAATGAATTTAAATCTATGCAATATAATTTATTTAAAATTAAGCTTAGAAAGTGGTTAATTGATAGATGTTTCTATGACATGAAAGAATATTTAAATTATAGGACTTTTTGATAAAATTGTAAAATTTTCTTTCTGACATTTTAGTTGTCTACCTTTTATGATTATATTTTTTTTTTGACATTACTTATAAAGCCTAAGAATATTGTAGCTCATAAATTTGTAACAATTTTGAACGCCCTGACGAGGCAGAATGTATAGGAACCTTATTATTAAGAAGATCTATTGTACCTACATTCCTGCAAAAATAAATGATTTATGATTTATGATTATGATTTATGGGGACACTCACATGATGGCCGGCTATTGCTGGGGAATCATGCGAGATAGCCCAAGGCAGTTTCATTCCAAAATAATCACTCAAAATTTTTTTTTTACTTTTTGTACCAATAAGGTTTTTTTGTAAAAAGTGACTTTTTTCTTATCTCGGGAACTAGAGATGACAGAAAGAAACTGGTAACATTTTTGATATCCCCATGTAAGTTATACTTAAAATCAGGTCTAAAATCTCCGGCACCAAAATGGTTGTAGGCCTGTGTTATAGATGCTTGTTTTCAATGTGTACTGAAATTCATGTACATGTTACATAAATATTACATGTTACATAAATATGTAACATGTACAACATGTTTTTGTATTGCTTTGTAAATTCTAAGCAATATAAAACATTACATTTGAATTGTCTGCGTCCTATGCTAATAGCTGTGCGAAACATTTATATTGAGTTTGTGAGGGAACCGGTTAGTCAGATGGAAAGTATAGTAATGTACAGTCAGCTGTTTAGATATGTATACACTCGCAATTTACACATTTATGTATACGCAAACTTTTCAAACAGAATAACAATTTTTGAAAGTATGTACCTAGTCATTGTACTTGTCATAACGCGGTATCAGTCAGTTATCATGAAAATGTTAACACTTTATGGTCTAGCAATTGTAGACATATCCAGCTGACTGTACATCAGTGGTAAACATATAAAACTTATTTGACTTGGTCACATATATTTGAAGATTGGGGTGTTTTGTAATAATTAATTTAAATCATGCTTGGGAAGACAGCCCAACATTAAGATGAAACTTTTTACTTCATGAAGTAAAATATCATTCCATCACAAGCAAAGCTTTGAAAAGTAACTAGTATGTCTATCATAAAGCAAACAACATGTCAATAATACTTTGCATGCTTGTAAAATATGGACAAATGCTTTGGTTTTATCTTATCTATGTGGACATACAAAGGGTAGTAGTAATCATAATATTTTGATGGATTTTTTGTGTTTGTGTTATAGTCTACTCTAATACTGCCGTGCTAAGGATAAGAGCGACAAGTGCATGCGTGCTAGTTTGGAGAAAATTGCGTCTAAAGTTTTCAATTTGTTTTTGTTGTTTAAATCTACAAAATTCACTTTTTGATACTTCTGATACATTTGTGTTATAGAGAAAATGATGTAGTTTTTAAAGGCTGGATAAGAATACTCCTACAACAACGACTACTTCAATAAAATAACAAAACACATTTTATGCTGAGGAAGCTTACGGTTATTTAAAAACAAATACTTGCAATAAGCGTTGTAAGCAACACACATAGAGCGCTAATGCTATGGAATTCATTTTATTGCGCTTTTGCTAAAAAGAACAAAATTAGAAAATATTGTTATTTGAAGCATAACCGCGCTAACCACGTCACCTACGACGGTTATAAGAAGGAATTCATAATATAAATAAATTTTTACCTCAAACTACTTACGCTACTTACGGCGCTTGTTGCAAGTTAGTGAAGGAGTCATTCGAAGAAAATCTTTGTATATGATAAGCCTTTATTAATTTTATTATCATTTATTCCATCAGGGTTTGTTAGAATAGCGAAAATAAGTTAAACAAAATATTGTTCAGTCTAAAATGTTTATTTGGAATTCAAAGTTACCTAAAATCTAATTACTAGTTAACAGTTACGTTATTCAATCATAGAAAATCACAGTCAATAGTTTTCACTCATAATGCTCTTCGAGATCACTTTGTTTAGTTATTACAGTCTCATTAACTTATACTAATCACCTGTTAAAATATTAATTAAACCTATTAACTAGCATTTTTCATTGCACATGCAGTAAAATTATTTTTATTTATTCTAAGGTCGTCTTTATGCTTAAAAAATGTTTCACATCGATGTCTTGTACTTTGGAAAACTAAACTTTACTACGTACTTTGGAGGACATTTAAAACACAAAAAATCAAACAAACACCTTCTAAAACAAGTAAGGACTACCCACTTTAACAATAAAAACGAAACCTTCAAAAAATCGGAACATCTAAAAACACAACTCGGAAAATGTATTTATAGGTGTTTTTATAGGTATTAGTTTTCATCCAACAGGTTTTCAGCAGAATATGCGGTGGGCAAATTCATCCAAAAAGCTTTCCTATTTTCGGGCATTAGAGGAACCAGCTTTTCTATAATAGCTGATTTTCTTTCCTGGGTTATCCCTCTAGGAAATTGTTTGCGCTGTATAGGAGGAAATTGATTTAATTTAGTAATTTTTATCTGTAGAAAATCCAATGGTTCTGGTTTGAATTCCTCACTGTGAAGAAATTTATATTTTAATTTGTAAAGGCCCCGCTCAACCCTCACAGCCATTATATTACTTAAATAAACTCGTGGTTCATTTTTGCGTAGCTTGTGCTACGACGACATGTCTTCATAAGAGATGAAATCTGCTATATCCATCACCTTTACAATGTTTTTCCTTTTGTTGCTCTTCTGGACCGAGTCCACAAAATCGTTAAAATCGTAAAGTTTTCCTTTTCTTTGCAAAGATAGTTCCACCTGGTGGTGGAAACTATCTGCTGACATAAAGGTATGCCCTGGTTCAAAGAATTTTAGCGTTATGCTCTCAGCTGCAATATCTCCACTGTTAACAATATCGACCAGAAAGCATAGCAGTGCCCAGTTCTTATTCTGGGCAGAGCAGTTGTCTAGCCAAAGCACTACGTGTTTCACGTCTCTTTTGTGTTCAAGAAACACCTTGAAGGCAGAAATTAAATCTTCTTGGCTACGGCCGGATATAGTTTCATTCCATACAACAGCATATGGCAAATTTTCTGCTGTTGCTGGATCAAGAGGGACGAAGCTTTCGTTAAACGCGATGATCCGCGGGCAGAAAATGGCAGTTTTAAATAAACTTCAAGAGAAACTTTGATGTCTGGATTTTTCGCGCAAAAGTTCTCATGCATCATTGTGATGGTTATATCACTAGGGAGATATAACTTTTTGGGAGCATGTTCCCTCCTGTAGTGCGAGATTGCAGGATTATATGACATTATATGTTCTTTTAAAGCGTCTCTGTCTATTAGAGTTCTTTTGTAGGAACCTCGAGTTGTTTTTTGTTCGTCAACAGCCTTCTTCATCGCCGTAACAATTCTTCTGTCATTATTAGGCTTATATCCTAAAGTAGAAAGAAAAAAGCATTTGCAGACTTCTTTTTTTATATTATCGTTGCCTTTTAAACTGTATATGAAAGTAGTATTTCTCTTGTATGTATTCGCCACTTTGGATCTTCGAATAACTGGCTTTTCATCAATGCTACATTTAATGAATAGTCCTTGCGATTCATAATTCAGAGCATTGTATTTGTCATGTATGTCTTGCCTTTCCTGCGCTGTGAATTTTGTTGAACATTTCTTTATACATGAATCTGTGCAGGGTTCTTTTAATGTAGTCTTGTCTTCTCGAATTTTCTTCTTCTTTTCAAGTCTCTCCTTGACAGATTCTTTAATTTTTTTTCTTTTACGTGGCTCACCTTTTTTAGTTAATCCATTGTCTTCTGTTTCAGTAGATTCGTGTGTTGCGTGAACAGTTTCTGTTGCATTATCTTGCAAGTATTCAACGTTATTTTCGGAGGCAATTTCGGGTTGTGTTAGTGTGTCAGAGTTTATGTCATTCATTTGTGGCGTTAGATCTCTCATAGTAGGATCGCTTTCTTCTGGTTCTCGCATTATACTCAAACTTGTACCAGGTACTGGCTCTAAAACTTCGGCAATCATTGAACTACTTGCTTGTTCTCTGATATTCTGCAATATTAATGATGGTTGTTTTCGTCCTCTGCAGTAAGGGGATATATGGTTATCATCTGAATCTGAAGACTCAGGAATATATGTTCTGTCATCATCATCATCGGAGTCATGAAAAATATCAATTTTTTGTTCATTTTCATAATTTTCTTCGTTATCAGGATCAGGAACAGGTGACATTCCTACTTCTTCATGGCATAGCAAAAAATATACATCCCTGCCTGTGTTTGCCTCATCACTGTTACTAGCACTATTACGAGGCTCCATTTCTGATGAAATATTCTTCACTCCTTGGTCGGTGGCCATAGCTAGGATTTTGTTACGTCTTGCAGATGATGCCGCCATTTTTCCTGAAATTATGTTTTTTATTTAAAAACGTTTAATTGTATAAATTAAAGTCTGAAACTTCTAAACAGCTTGTTATAAGAACTGCAAGCTGATTAAAATGAGCCTCATATAATGGCAACCCAGATTTACAATGGGCTACCAACCAACCACCATCACGGAGGCGCAATCAGACGGTTATTTTAAGTCTTAACTAAAAACCTGGCTGATCAGGTAGTTTTCCTACAGCGTGGAAGAGTTCATTGGTAAAATATGAATGAGAGCTTCTATGGCAGTTGTTACTAGACACTAAGGCGGCGTCCTACGTGGACAACTTAACGCGAACGTGATTTCGATGCGAACCCATGCGAATTCAATGCGGTGCAGCGCGGCGCAGTGTGTCTGTCCTACGTGCGCGCGGATCGTCCTATCCTACATCACCACCGCCCGCGTCTAGTTCACGTGAAAATATCAAGCCGCGTTCGATTCAATTCGTGCTGCGCCGCAGCGTACCATATGTACGTTTGGTCACGTAGGACACTTCAAAAGTTACCTAAAGACTGCTTATTGTTTCCGCGCCGCGCCGCTTCACGTTCGCATCCCAAACATACAAATAAATGAATTTGAATCTGAATCTGAGCCCAAATACAGATATCTGACAACTATCTGTTGAAAAATTCCAATGCCCCACCTTTCAACTCTATCATCTAAACCTCGATACCATTATTATTATTGCATTGTTATAGGAAAATGATACGTAGTACGCAAAATTTCAACTCCATCGGATGATAGAAAGTTTACAAATTATCTTCGTCTCGGAAGATTTAACGTGCTGATAGCACGTTAATTAATATACCAACTGCTAGCTAGACAATCAGTGAATGCTAAATTTAAAATTTAAGTAGGTACTTACCAAAATTGCTTTTGCCGCCAAATGTCTGCAGCACAGCTACACCCAACACGCGCGTGGCGCTCCCGGTGGTCCGAGCCCAACTGATTTGGTGAGCGCTTACGCAATAATATTAAACCCTTCCCTCCCCCTCATCCCGTTAAATTCGTACCGACTGCCGCAAAAGACAATGTATGTGTATTTTTATTGGCAATGCCCTAAAATAACAGCCGTATAGTTACTGATGTGGCTTACATTTTAAGCATTAAAAACTTCATTTTCTTAGTTTTCCTTAGTATAAGCGTCGTGGCTTATAATTACGGCGCGTATTTCTAGGATTCACCCTGTGAAGAGTCGTGCGTTTCCTTTAAATAAGCGCGGTATGTGTACATCCGGCGGTTATCATAAGAATAACTAGATATAAGCTGTTACAGCTACCTATCTTAACCGCCGCATTGGTCAAATACAACGCTTATTATAAGCAAGAAGTTGTCGAAAAAAATACGTAATGCTTAATAAAATGTTATTGTAAGTCGTTACTGCATTTATGGTAAGCACTCTATGGGCTATATTTTAGGAAGTTTAGAGCATAACCGTGGCATGAGCGCTTACAACTGTAATTCTAAGGATTATAAAAAAAATACAGTACTTACTGCGCTTATCTAAATTGAAAATAGCCTTTAGAGCCTTTATCCTGAAAAACTGTCAAAGTAAAACTTATAGATCTCGATACGGCGGTTCCGAATATGATAGTAACTCAATATTGAAAAAAATGTTGCTTACGGCGGTTATCTTTAGCACGGCAGAATAGTTGTACAGGTAATTCTGCAATATGGTATGAGATAGTTGAATTAGGGGGCATGTATGACGTCCGCAGTTCTGTAGTTCATCATCTATTAGGTATGGGCATGCCATAAAAAGGGTCGAATATAATTGGTTAGATAGATAGGCTAGAGAAAAGATGAATGGATTGTATGAAAGTTAAAAATATTATCACTTGAGTGAGATTTTTTTAATTATGTACTGCTCATACATGTATGTACCATGCCATGGTGCTGATGTCAAATATCCGGTACTGCAGGAGTTTTGTATAAGTTTGAAATGTTTATCAATAACAGTTTCCAGTTGGAGAGGAGCCAACATTTAACCAAGTTCTGATATAAAGTTCATAAACTACTCAAATGTAATGGTACATTTTGAGTGTAGATGACATTTGCTCTTAGATTTCATAATTCCCTGAAGAGTTATTTTGGCAAAGCATTATATGTTTTGGTAAAACAAATTATTTTTGAAAATGCCCGGATTCAATTTTCTTTTGGGGTTTTGTTTTTATCTGCGTTCTAACTAATGGAATAGTTATTTCATCAACCAGTGGGCAAAACAATTAAGAAAACTATTGAGCTAATGAGGGATTTAAAAGGCATGAAACAAAAACCATTTGCTCTTGAGTTAAACCTATAACTTTCCCCTCAACTAAAGAGAATATATTTAATAATTTATAAAAGCTGATATCTATAGTTTCAACCAATGTAGAATAGAATACCAAATCGTGTCATTCTAAGATTATACCAATGTCACGGTGACCCGATTAGCTTAACAGATTAGGGACGGTCATGCTTAAGATGCAAATGCAGTACCCATCAGTGGAATTTTACCAACTAACCAAAAAAGCCGCTCAGTTGCACTGACGCGTAGTGCTTCTGACTCTCATCTGACTTTGTTTAATAAAACATAAGACATTGAAAAACGAGACAGTTTTATATACTTGAGTTGACACATAACTTTACATCATAAGATGGAGAGAGGCAATGTTAAACATGGCCGCCGCCGCAGACGGAGCCATAAACATTATTCCAAAAGAATAGACACACTCGCAGAGCCATAGATTATACTAAATGTAAATAGACTTACTTACAGACCGATTGCTTACTCGAACTACATTCCTATATAAACCATTAAACTTTCCAAGTTATACATTCTATATAAAAAAGCTATTCTAAGTCAATAGAATAACGTAGTATATATAAATCTTTATTTCAGTCCAGTCCTAAGTTAGTTTTACAATCTATACAAAATATATACCTACCTAAGTAATATACATATGTGTGTTGAAGGTAACGTCTCCTAAACTTGGCCATTTGTTCACATTTATGTGTGCTGTGATGTTTTTTGTGGGATGAATTTTATATACCTTCCCATGAATCATTCCGTCCTACTAGTATGAAAAATAATTCTTCGTTTTGATTCCGGACGTGTTCCGAGAAACGGACGAGACGAAACACTTATTTTACATCAAGCAGTGAAATTGGAAGGCAGTACCAATCTCTACCTCTCTTGCAGCTCAAACCGACAAGGAAAGCGAGATATGGGTGAAAGCGCTCCAGTACATTATCGAAGAGGCCATCAGCGCACCCTACCCGATGCAGATTGAGCGCTGGCTCCGGAAGGAATTCTACGTAATGGAGAATGCTGATGAGAAGTAAGTTTAACTAACGCCTTAAGGTTCACCTTAGGACGTTATCCCAAACAAAATCAATTCTGACGGGACTTGAATCCGCAACTTTCCCACTACAGCGGAAACATTGAAGCTAGAGCGCTCGAGTCGTAGGAAGTCCCAAAGATTTTGGACTCATCGGTTACTTGACTTCGTGGCTTAGTTGATTAGAGCGTCGGGCTGGTTTCGGGTTCAAGTCTCGTCGAAATTGAATTTTTTTGAGATATTATTTAAGTTCTTAGAGATCACGCTACGCACTGTAATAATAAAAACCTTAGTCCTTTCCTTTTCTTAAGTGAAGCCTAAAAACCAACGAACCAAACGACATTAATGCAAAATATACGAGCAAAAGTCAAAAATATACGTATGAAAAGAAGATAGAACTCCTGTCCACATTTTTTTTGAACAAATGTCTTATATTTTCTTTATAAATTCCACGCTCGATTTTGCCTTGCCCTGTCAACGATTATCATGTGTACTTAGAAAGGAGCCTATCCATACCCTAGAATTAATATATACCATATATCCTTCCGTCCAGACATGCATTGTAGTCGATGAGCTATACCTATACAGGGTGTGGCGTGAACAGTGGCATGCGTAGGTAAACACGGGCATCAGAACTATATAGAAAATACCGAAATATAAGAATGTACCGACCGACCATATAGTTTTTGTGAAATATCAAAATGCGCATATTTTGACAACGGCTGCAACTGTCATGGAAGATTGATTTTTTCACTGTTCAAAGGTGTTAATATGTACATAATAATGAAGATTACAGTATTTGATGCGTTCTTGACAAAAAGGTCTTTCCTCGGTAGAGTTTTTGTGTGCATGTGATTTCCTTGGAAATATCAAAATGCGCATATTTTGACAACGGCTGCAACTGACATGGAAGATTGATTTTTTCACAGCTCAAAGGTGTTTATATGTACATATGTAGATTACAGTATTTGATGCGTTCTTGACAAAAAGGTCTCGATTCGGTAGTTTTTGTGTGCATATGATTTCCTTGGAAATATCAAAATACGCATATTTTGATAACGGCTGCAACTGACATGGAAGATTGATTTTTTCACAGCTCAAAGGTGTTAATATGTACATAATTATGAAGATTACAGTATTTGATGCGTTCTTGACAAAAAGGTCTCGTCCCGGTAGAGTTTTTGTGTGCATGTGATTTCCTTGGAAATATCAAAATGCGTATATTTTGACAACGGCTGCAACTGACATGGAAATTTGATTTTTTCACAGCTCAAAGGTGTTTAAATATTTCAGTATTTGACGCGATTTTGACAAAAAGGTCTCGACTCGGTAGACGGACAGTAAAGCAATCATTTAGTTTAGTGGTTCCTTTTTCCTTTTGAAAAGAAACATATATCTATAACTAGCTACGCCCCGCGGCTTCGCCCGCGTGGAAATCTGTGTCAAATGGTTTATAAACCTTCCTCTTGAATCACTCTATCTATTTAAAAACATCAAAATCTGTTGCGTTTTTTTAAAGATCTAAGAAGCATACATAGGGATAGACAGACGAGCGAGTTTGATTTATACTATGTATTGATAATAAAAAAATATCCGCAGCGTATCGATAAAGGAAGTAAAGGGATTCCTGCCCAAGATCAACTGCAAGATAGCGACGAGCAAGCTGCGGGACTTGTTCCAAGAAGTGGACCTGGCCAAGCGCGGAGAGATCAGCTTCGATGACTTCTCGCTTCTCTACCAGAAACTCATCTTTGAGGAGAATGTAAGCACTGCTCAAGAACTACTATTGTGATAGAATAGAAAAACATTTATTTGGACACAGGTACAACATAGAATAACAAACGGCAAATAAAGTAGTTTATCATGGGAAAGTGACACTAATAGCTGATATTAAGAAAATAAGACTACCTCCATGACCCTGCGCCGATGTCTGAGCTGTGACAATAAGATTTAGTTAGACACATTTATTACTGTTTGCTGAATATCATGTGAATAAAAATAAGAATTTATTTATAGCCACACACAATAATAAACAGTTACAAAAAAAGGAAAACACAAAAATACAAAACAACATAAGTAGTAGGGATTTAAACTATACATAATGTAGCGTGGTAGTAGAGTCCCAAGTATAAGAATAACTGGTATTTCCCTATGTGCGCGGCTAATAAGGTCCAATCTCAGCTTGTTGTCATTATCGATCGAGGACGATAGTGACACTGGTTTTCAGGCTGGACCTTAAATTGGGGTGACGTCGTGTCTCGAGTAACGGTCCACAGATTAAACATAACTAAGTTTTACATATATAGGTATAAGTAACAATAAAAACGAAGAGTTGGAGAAAAATCAATGGTACTATAACAAGTTAAAATGTATAATTAAACAAATAGATATGATAAGTATAATAATATTAAGTACATGCAGAAAATAAAGAATGTTAAGGGTGTTTTTGGGTCGGTGTATTGACTTAGGAGCTTTTTTGTTTGGATAATAATATTTTTTTGAACTTAGATTTAAATATATATAACGACTTGGTGTCGCGTAGTGGAGGAGGCAAATCGTTACAACAGCGCGAGGCCGCGAATCGAAATGAACCTCGGAAAGCTACAGTTCTACATTGTGCAGCTGTAATAATGTGTCTAACCAATACTTACCATATTAAATGTACGAAGCTGATTTGCTTCTGTCGCGCCTCAATCACACCACGATAGTGTGGTTCTATTATTATTCTATCCTAATAATTTTTGTTTGCATGACGTCTAGGTTAAATATAGAGCACCTACAGCACTGAAATGAAATGAAAGTTTATTTCTTTAGGCTTACAAATAAGCACTTAGACAAGTCATATTTTATACTATTCACTATTATATTGATGTTCACTTAAATTTTTTGTCCACCAGTGGAAGAAGTGAGAAGAAACCACTAGTATGTTCATAACTTATGTGTCTAGTACATATGATTTGCTTATCTGTAAGTTGTTAGATTTTGAGTTGGAGCAAAACTCGTTCCAGGCTTTTTTATCTTCTAGATAATCTGATATTTTGTAATAAGCCTTTTTACAAAGAATATGCTTCACAATTTTTTTAAATTTATTTATTGATGATTTTTGCAACTCACTTGGAGTTTTGTTGTAGAATACATTGCCCTTTAAAAGATACACTTATCTTATGTAGTCTAGTTGTGGGAACAGCGAGTTTATTCTTATTTCTAGTATTTTCATTATGTATATCGCTTTTTTTAGTGAACCGATTGATGTTTTTATGAGTGGACACTGTACAACAAGTTTTCATAAATATATTGACATGGTACTGTCATTATGTTTATTTCTTTGAATTTATTACGTAGGGATTCTCTGGGACCCATATTATAGATCGCACGAACAGCCCTCTTCTGCAACACAAAAACGGTGTTTATATCTGCAGCGTTCCCCCAAAACAGTATGCCATAAGACATAATACTATGGAAGTAGCTGAAATAGACTAGTCTAGAAGTATCAACGTCTATAAGGTGACGGATTTTTTTAACTGCATATGCTGCAGAACTAAGTCTCTTCGATAGCTTATCTATGTGTGGGCCCCATTGAAGTTTACTATCTAAGGTTATTCCTAAGAATACGGTATTGTCACTTAAGCTTAATGTAGCTAAGCTTCCTTACATAGGTACCAAATCATTTTCTTCTAAGTCTTTATATAGTATGCAAAATCGCACACCACATCCGCGCCGAACGCGCCGCATTCGAGTAAAATAGAGTGCGGCCCCAGCGGCGCGGACAGGTGCATGTTCAGCTTAAATAACCTTTTCCAAATTGTTTTTTAAGCGAGCAATATTTGACATTAAACGATGTTCTATCACATGACAACTTTAAATGTCAAACTCGGACTAACTATGCTTATACTACTTGAATGTGAAGGCACACAGCTTTACAATACTTTACCCTCCCAAATTAAAAGTGTAAGCATTTAATGTGTTCAAACTTAAATTAGCTCAACATATCATAAATAATATAGGGCGAAATAAATGGCCGAAGGTCCGTCTGCGACGCAGAAGGTTGCGGGTTCGATTCCCGCCTCGGAACAATTGTGTGTACGATCTGCAGATATTTGTTCCGGGTGTTCTGGTCGTTTTCTATGTATAATAAAAAATATCTATCCATGTAATGTATTGTATTATGTATATCAGTTATCTAGTACCCATAACACAAGCTTTGCTTACCATGGGGCTAGATAATGCTGTGTGGATTGTCCAGCATTATTTATTTATTTAATAAGTCACTTCTTATTAATGAGCCAACTTTTGAATGACCACAACCTATGTATATTTATATATACTTAACCTAAGAACCCTGTTCTCATGTAAGTGACTTTATATAAATTGTCTTTTTGAGAATAAATGAATATTAAACTTTACAGAATGTGTACGAGGTATTCGACAAGTACCCTCTGTACAGCTCGAACTGCTCCACCATCTCGCTCCGTGAGTTCCTCAGCTTCTTGCGCGTGGAACAGAAGGACAGTATGGGCAATGATGAGATACGCGCCTCTCTGTTCATCCGGGACTACTTGCGCGACCCGCTGCGGGACGTCTCCGAACCCTACCTCTTACTGGCGGAGGTAACTATTCTATATTCACTTTACCGTTGATGAAAAACTACAGATTGAATTTGTCAAAAGTGCCAATGTTCAACCATTCTAAATACCACCGCACTATCTATAATGTATGCATCTATGGACGATTCTGAGACGAAACCACTGTCATAATAAAATGATAAGTTAGACGAATTCGCCCCCTGACCAGCGGTCTGCGGCAAGATTCTACTAATTCTAGCTAGTCTCTCTCGGTAGTCTTTAACATGTAACATAAGGTGGCCTTAATGTTATTCCCTGTATAGATCTTGCAAATTTTCGGCTCGTTCCATTCAGTAGTTTGGCGTTATCTTCGTCCAAACATAGGTTACGCGCAGCGGCACAAAGTTTCGCCTTTATAATTGAGAAGGAGAGGTATATAACAAAAAGTTTCGCCTTTATATTGAGAAGGAGATATAATAATGAATGAAGATCTGATTGCCTGTTCCAGTTCATCGAAATGCTGTACTCCAAGCAGAACAGCGTGTGGGACAGCGCGCACGACGCCATCACGCAGGACATGAAGCGCCCGCTAGCCCACTACTGGATCTCATCCTCGCATAACACGTACGTTTCAAACTGAACAATACTCAAATCAATATCAAATCCTGAGGAATCTCAAGATAGAATCTCATACATGAAGGCTCTTGGTAGGAACCAAGATCTCTTAAGGTATGAGATTCTACCAGGGATTTGCGAATATTCGCATCCGCATCCGTAATTGCGGAGCTTCCGCGTTGATTGCATCAGCATCAGCAACAATTATATACACAAATAAAAGACAATATCTGCATATATCTGAATGTACCTGACACTGAAAGTCCCGTCAAAATCAGTCCAATCGTTTCGGAGACAAGCCAAAACAAACGAACATTTTAAATACAATACATTACATAGATAGATATTTTTTATTATACATAGAAAACGACCAGAACGCGCGGAACAAATATCTGCAGATCGTACACATTATTGTTCCGAGGCGGGAATCGAACCCGCAACCGTACCGTACCCGCATTGGTACAGTATTGGCTAAAAAAAGTGGTTACACGTAGTTTTTAGTATCATTCAGTAAATAGCTGTTGTTTTGACATCACAAATAATGAAAATTTTTCATTGCAACTCATAGACGACTAAATAGCAAAAGTTATCAGTGTTGTTACTGCTTACGTGCACTACACACCTACAATACATAAAAATATACACACAATACAATACATAAGACTACATGAATTGAAGACCTCTGTGGCGTGGTAGGCAAAGGTCCACCTGTGACATAGGAGGTTGCGGGTTCGATTCCCGCCTCGGGACAAAATGTTTGTACGATGTGTAGTCTCTTTACACCTATTAGTTGCATCACATTCCGAAACATATGGATAGGGCATCAGGCCTTCACGTACACAAAGCCCCTGTAACATGATGATTTCCTGTACAGGTACTTGACTGGCGACCAGTTCTCCAGCGAGTCCTCCCTGGAAGCGTACGTGCGGAGCCTGCGTTGCGGCTGCCGCTGCATCGAGCTGGACTGCTGGGACGGGCCCGAAGGCTCGCCCTACGTCTACCACGGGCACACGCTAACCACCAAGATACGCTTCCTGGACGTCATCCGAACCATCAAGGAACACGCCTTCGTCGCCTCAGACTACCCTCTCATTCTATCCATAGAGGACAACTGCTCGCTGCCCCAGCAGAGAGGTATGGCCACTGCCTTCCGGGATGTCTTCGGAGACGCGTTACTCACCCAACCATTCGAGAAAAACGAAACGACTCTCCCGTCTCCCCACGACCTCAAACGGAAAATCATACTGAAGCACAAGAAGCTGCCTGAAGGCGCCGAGGAGAACTCATTCGCCGTGCGCCAGGAGGAGGGCCGCGACCTGGACCTCCGCAACTCCATCAAGAACGGTATCCTACTGCTCGAGGACCCAGTGGATAAGGAGTGGCATCCTCACGCGTTCGTGCTCACAGAAAACAAACTCTACTACACTGAGAACTACACTCAGAATGAGAATGACGCGGACAGCGACGGAGAGGTCGAGCCAGAGGGCAGCATACCGCAGGACGATACGGAGCTGCACTTCAGCGAGTGCTGGTTCCACGGGAAGCTGGCCGGGAACAGACAGGAGGCGGAGGACTTGCTCAGAGCGCACGCGCATCTAGGAGACGGGACCTTCCTCGTCAGGGAGAGCGTCACCTTCGTCGGAGACTATTGCCTCTCCTTCTGGAGGAAAGGCAAGGTCAGCCATTGTAGGATCAAGTTGAAGCAAGACTACGGCATGACGAAGTACTATCTCATCGACAGCGTCTGCTTCGAGAGTCTCTACAGTCTGATTACGCATTATCGCCAGCATCCGTTACGGAGTCAGGTAAATTAAAATTAACACTTCTTTTAAAATACTAGCTTGTTCTCTCTTTCTCGCGCTCTCGCTGCCCGCTGCTTACGTGGCACCTGTATAAAAAACAGCCCTTCGAAATGAAACGTTGGGGTTTTGGAAAGCCTCGTATAACTCGTACAGGACTTTAGTAAACTCGCTGTGCCCACAACTAGGCTACACAAGAATCTGTTGAGTTGCAAAAATTATCGATAAATAAATTCACCACTGTATTTCCTAGTTTTACTTAATTTGATGACGTGTCCAAGAGTCTTATAAGGTTTAAAGGAAATAAAGAAAACTTTGGTATTTGATATTGATATATGGAGCGACTCATTTTACGCGACTGACACTCACAACGCCCACAAATCAAATAAAACAAGCTAAGTGCGATTCCACTCGCACACGGAGGGTACCCTAACATCGTACAAAACTATTAAAAAAAAAAAAAAAAAAACAAAGACATACTAACAATGAAACAAACAAATATTTTTGATTAAAGAAGACAGAAAGAGATCCCATACCTGAGACTCTTTCAAGTGTACCTACTTGTAAAGTAGCTGTAACTGTAAGTGTTGGTTTCCAGGAGTTCCTGATAACGCTGAAAGAACCAGTGCCGCAGCCCAACAAGCACGAAGGCAAGGAGTGGTTCCACGCGCAGTGCACGCGCTCGCAGGCGGAGGAACTGCTGCGCAAGACTAGCCTGGACGGGGCCTTCCTCGTGCGCCCCAGCGAGAAGGAAAACGGCTCCTTCGCTATATCATTCAGGTTAGATTTGATCATTATCATCACCTACTACTTACTGCCTCCCCATACAAATACAAAATTCATATATTTACCAGTTCAACAAATGCTTACATTGTACTGGTGGTCCCCGCAATAGATCAGAACCTGTATCGCGGGAGGCCGAAATTACCAATAATCAAGACTGTAGTAAACAGGGCAGCAGTTCACGCTAGAAAAATACTTTAGGGAAAACAAAAGACAAAAGCTAATACTAAAAATAACAAAAATATTATAAAAATAAAGTGGAAAAACATGTAGGTACGAAAATTTTTAAAACTTTACAATACAAAAAAACTTTATTGTACACCAGTTACAGATCATTATAAAAGACATCACATGATACCAGTAAAATGGGCGGCCTTATCGCTTAGAAGCGATCTCTTCTAGGCAACCTTTACTAGAAGGATTATGAAAAAACTGGATGATATGAAATTAATGAACGTGGGTTTGGGTCGGGAATTGCAGTTCGGTGGAAGAACTGTTCTGCAGGGGGCGCTGCTGCCCGCCCCTACGTTTATATCCCTTAGTCGCATCACGACGCCCACGGGAAGGGTTGGTGTGCTGCAGTCTGCCCTGCATATTAGATTCGTCCATGATATTAGGGAAAACCAATAATTAACTCATTTATTCACAATCCATAATAATGCACATACAAATTAATAAAATGTCACAAAACAAAATCACACAATAAAATTAAATAAAACTAGAATAATATAACTTAAGGAAATTCTAAAAATAATAATAAAATACAAAATGAAAACTTACTAACCTAATGGACATTGAGAAGGAATAGACCCCATCAATATCTTCATTCATTTATTTTTCTTAATCAATAATGATTTATAATGATTGTCCAGAACCGACAGAGAGATCAAGCATTGCCGAATCAAACAAGACGGTCGGCTGTACATCATAAGGACGGTCAAATTCGAGAGCTTACTCGAACTAGTCAGCTACTACGAGAAGAACCCACTCTACAAGAAAGTCAAACTGCGCTATGCCATTAGCGAAGACGTGGTTAGGAGAATCATATCTGTAAGTACCTACCTATCTGCACGGATAAATATTATCCAAGACATTCAATCTCTATTTCGTTGAAAGAGCCCTAAAAAAAGATTCTTAAGTAAATCAAGTGTAAGTACGTGCACGCTGTACCATATAAATGAACAAATCCTTACGCTGCGTACGCTTCGATTCGGATCCAGTGGCTTCGACGCATATGAAACTACATTCCTTGGAATTGTTTCTGAATAGAGCTGCCATAGTTCAAAACATCCTAAGTATGAAACGTAGGTGTTCTTTCAACACAAGTAAGGTTCGTAGTTAACCCGCTGACATCGGTAATGAATTGATTACAATACAATACAAAAATACTTTATTGTACACCAGATACAGACCATTACAAAAGACATTACATGCGATAAGTACAATGGGCGGCCTTATCGCTTAGAAGTGATCTCTTCCCGGCAACATTTTTTTAAAATTATTTGTTTATAATTCCAGGAACCTGACGACAGTTCTGTATACGGCACTCCAGGTTACATGGATCCCACCGCCTTTACATCCAAGGTATATTGTCTATTTATTTGGTTAAGTTACCTTGAAAGTGTTCCGCATTGGGAATAGTCGAATAACTTGTTTTTTATGTAACTTCTAGACATACTGCATATTTTTCTAAAATCCTAAAATGCTGTTTTTATTTAAATGTATAAGAACCAGGGTTGGAAAAAAACCAGTTTTTTTTATATTTTATAAAACAAACAGTTCAAAATGTTTAAAACAAGTGGTTTTTTTGTTGTTTTTTACTTATCAATTTCAAATCAATTATAGCGAATAATATAATAATCCATTTCTAAACTATTTCCTAATTCACATTAGTAAAAATTAACAAAACGATAAATATTTACTTTTGTTGCATATCTCAGTACCTCTAATATAATTATTAAAAATTATTATTATTATTAATCAATACAAAACACTTTACATAAACCTTGTATGTAGTGTTGTAGGTAGGTAGAGAACTAGAGAGAGAGCGGGGAATAGGTACCGTACCCATTAATCCAGTGAATTACTTTCTTTCGACGGCCGACATAGGGACTTTCCCTGCGGGACTTTACTGGCGGGGAGTTACCTATGCAGTGTACAGTGTATAAAACGGCCGACATAGGGACTTTCCCTGCGGGACTTTACTGGCGGGGAGTTACCTATGCAGTGTATAAATACCACAGCCTGTCTGTGGTATTTATACACATTCATTTGCAATTAAAGGTAGTTTTAAACACTGTTTTAAACACGTGTTTTAAAACAACTTGTTTTAATCATGCCAACCCTGATAAGAACACCTCGTGGTTAATTTTGATTGTTATTTAATTGTAGGCCGAATTGTAGTGGCCGCTTTAATTGCTAATTGTATTGTCGTAGTTAGCCGTAGTGTCTGATAGTAGCTTTGAAACATTCGAATAAGATCACCTGCATGTCCAAAGAGGCACATGTCAGTGAGCGGGCGTTCCTGCGCTCGCACCGCCGCGGCTGGGCAGTCATGTAGTCATGTGTAACCCGCCATATTGTATCTGTAGATTTCTATTCGTGGATTTTTATCTTTGAGGTGGTTCGTGACGTTAGCGCCACCGCCGTGGCGCTCAAAGTATATATTTTTTTATGTTTTGTAACGTAAATATTATTGTCCACCATAATACCGGTTTTTGTTAAAATTCTGAGTTCTACAAGTCATTTGGCTAACAAAAAGGTAATTATGCGACACATTGTAATCCATTTGCTATGAACCTACGCTAGAACTTACTTCTAAATAACTGTCGTTTTGAATTAAAATTCAAATACATATATTTATTATAGTGCGTCAAACATGGTATACAGGCGGTTTAATTGCATGCAATAATTATCACTAATTAAATTAGGTACCAAGATCTAACATTTTGAAACTCATTGATTATTAAAATCAACTTATTTTCGACGGATAGTTAGACAGCGCATGCTAAACCAAACATCCAATCAATGGTCGCCTGGGTTTATAGGTGACAACTCTATACCTATTGAAACCTAAATAACACATTGAATATGATATAGTTATTTATTCAGGTAAAAAAAATTATACGTTTTAAACATTTTCGACTTGGATGGGAATTGAACCCGCAACCCTACCTCAGTACGGGATGCGCTGCCCATTGTGCCACGAGGTCAAGTGACATAGAAGTCGAAAAACTGAGTCCCAGAGGACTTCCTTCAGACTCAAGCGCCGATTACTAATTTTTGGGACATTATTTTATTTCTTAGGAATGACCCCCGCGTGAGACTTTATATATAATTTAGGTATATTATCATTTTTAGTATAAAATTTGACTGAGTGCTTATTTTGTAAGCCTATAGAAATAAGGTATATTGAATCTTATGCACTATAATAGCAAACACCTTTATAATTAAGTTTTGTTTAGAAGTGTCATATAGACTCACGCGACATTTGACAAACAATTGAAGTGAACATTAAAATAGTGTTATTTGATAATAATGAATATTATCATCATCATCAGCCTATATTAGTCCACTGCTGGACATAGGCCTCCCATTAGGGGACGAGACATCCCCTATGGGGAGGCCAATGTCCAGCTCATTAGAGCGCCATAGCGCCCTGTCTTCAGCTTGACGCATCCAGCATCTACTTGCAGTCTTTCGCAGGGCGTATGATGATGAATAGTATACAATTTGTCTAGTCTAAGTGCTTATTTTAAATGCCTAAAGAAAATAAAAAAAAAAATGAATTTTATATGAGTTAGTCTAGGTTGATAGCAAAGGGCTTACAATCGCAGGTGACAGTGAAAGCGCTGTACGATTACCGAGCGCGGCAAGAGGACGAGCTGTCGTTCTGCAAGCACGCCATCATCAGCAACGTGGACAAGCCGGACGAGGGTTGGTGGCGCGGAGACTACGGCGGCAAGCAACACCACTGGTTCCCCGCCAACTATGTGCAGGAGATCGAAATACCGCATATGCCGGACATCACGGTAAGTACTTGCCTGCCTCAGACCTTCTTAACTGATAATTATCAAATTATTCTAGTTCCAATTCATAAATCTAGTAAAAAGCGCAAGTTTGTATGGATAATCATTATGGATAAAGTTCCTGCGACTAACTTCACACCGGCCTCTTGTAATCTATTAATTATATTTGACGTGTTATTTGCTTCAAGGGTAAAGCTTTGTCACTTTGGTTCCTCCCGGAGGATGCCGTTCTCTTGTAGACTGCACCAAACTGTATCCTTATAGAAGAAACTATCAAATTAATAACAACAGCATTATCGAAGAGCTCATGGATTCAACAACTAAGTTAGGGCATGGTCTATTACCATTTGAATGAACTGACAAAACAATACGTCATCTACTCGCTGATGTCGTAATTATTAAAAAGCGTGTTTTAGTTAAGTCTTTTTTATATTTGATATAATGCTAGTTTTAAGGTATATAGTAGTATGGACCGTAGAATAAATGAAATAATATGTGTTACTTGAGTATGGTGTGAAATGATTACAGAAAGGCGTGGTGGACGTGCTCGGCGCGCTGGTGGAGCTGGTGGTGGGCGCGGAGGGCGGCGCGGCGCGCTGGCTGGTGCGCGTGCAGAGCCCCGCCATGCTGGCGCCCTTCGACATCGCCGCGCCCTCCAGGGAGCTCGCGCTAGAGTGGCTCTCCGCCATCAAGGTACCACTTACCACCACTGTGTCACTCAGTCGAGCGGTGGCTACCGTCAGACAGGACTTAGGGAACTTACATATTAGTAGAAAGGCGCCACTTTACTGATAACTTAAAAATGGTTCACTTTTGCATGATGCACATGGGGGTGAAAATTATCGCAAATAGTCACCCCTATCACCTCCTAACGGGAATACGTTGAATTACCAATAACCCTGTATATACTTAACCTAAGAATCCTATTCCCATGTAAGTGACTTTAGTGACTTTATATAAATTGGCTTTTTGAGAATAAATGAATATTAAAGTTAAAGGTATAGTTTCTAAAGGTGTTGTTTGTGTTTTGTCAGGAGGCGGCGCACAGCGCGAGCGCACGGTCGCTGCACCACCGCAAGATGGAGCGTACGCTACGCATCGCCAAGGAGATGTCGGACCTGATCGTGTACTGCCGCTCCGTGGCCTTCAGCCAGGAGCGGCTGCGTGCCAAGGGGTTCGTGCCTGCCGAGATGTCCTCTTTCTCAGAGACCAAGGCCGAGCGGCTCATGTGCCACCAGGAGACCGCCTTCTTCATAAAATACCACCAGGTTTCGTATTCATATTCATTCATTATTTATTGCATACTTTGTTTGTTTATTAATTTCCATTAAATTCCGTAGGTACACATGTTACATTTGATGTCGTTAAGTTCTATAAGTTGTAAAAGTTAAATTAAATTTTTATTCTATAGGTAGCACACTAACTTTTGACATAGGAAACACCATAAGGCATTATGCAAAGAAAAGCAGACAAACATGCCTTCTTAAAAAATTAAAATAAAAAGATTTATACAAATTTATCACAATAGAACAGATAATAAATAAGGCATTGTCATACACATGCATTATCAGTTTTTTTTTTCAAGACTAGCGTCATTAGACCTAAAACAACATAAATACTGATTCAATAAGTTGCTGTTCTGAACACTTGTCCACCACTCAAACACACTTGACTTCGTGTGTATTAGTTGTTTCAAACAAACACTTGTCCCATGGCGGGAATCGAACCCGCAACCACCTTCATCGCAAGCGGACATTTACCCGCCGCGCCGCCGCGCCACATTAGTCGTCGTACTACATCGACAACGTATAATAGACGCCTAATACCTATTTATTCACTGTGCAAACAAGTCTGTCAACCAACTGAGGTGAGCGGGCGCGGGGAAGTGAGTGCTCATTGGTCCGTTCAAGGTTACGACAAATCATGACCATTATTAGTGATGGGGTAAGTACTATGAAAGCAATCGATACTTGCAACAAGGTATATTTACCTTGACGGTTTGACGACCGATGTGGCGCGGCGGGCGAGGGCTGCCTGCGACGCAGGAGGTTGTGGGTTCGATTCCCGCCCTGGGGTCAAATATTTCTACGATCTGAAAGTACCTATTTGTTTCGGGTGTACGACCCCCCGACGACCCCCGACGACCCCCCGACGACCCCCCCACGACACCCCGACGACCCCCGACGAACCACCGGCGACCCCCCGACGACCCCCGACTTCCCCGCGGTCGCATCTTGAAGTTAGTCAAAAACGATACACGCGACGGTATCTGGTAGCACACTCAAAAGGGGGGTCCTGGGGGGGCAGGGGGGGCAACATTTTCTATGCATTCAAAATCACTTGTCCCCCTCTATACAACCCCCATAAAAAAATTAAGCAATATGGCTCCATGTAGGAGCCCCCCCCACTGGGGGCGGTCTTGGGGGGGCAAATGTCAAAAAGTCGGAATTTTCCCTAGGAGACTTTTACCTCCCCTATACGATTCTGTAAAAAAAAAACATACCTTCCCATCCACCATCAAGGCGAAAATCAGTCAGTCAGTGGTAATCTAGCTTTATATAGTATGTATAATGTATAATAATAAAAAAAAATAAGTATCAATGGTAATCTAGCTTTATACTATAGTAGAATAGAATAATATTATATGAAAAATAAATAAATATTAGAGTTAACATTTAGGTACCTTACATTTTAGATGTAGCAATGTAACGTTAAATATTATTTTAATCGATTTTTACATAATTCATCATAATCTTTCCTACGGCCATCGACATCTTAATGTCGCCTACGGCACAGCACTATTTACCCCGCCTTCTCAGAGAAAAAAGGAAAGCAAATACAGAATTGGTTATGAAAGAAAGAGATGCACAGTTGACCTCGACAGTTGACCTCAACCGGTCAACCAAATTAAGTTGAGCTCCGTCAGGAGCCATTGAGTAAGCGAGCGCAGAGATTGTCACGGGTCACTGGTCTGGTCGTTACTGATCGAACGTTAGTGGGCGTGGATTTTTATAAGATATCTTTATCTTATGTGGTGTCTTAAATCGTTCGCCCTGTATTAGGTGTCTAGGGTACGTAGTCGATGTCGTACTACGAGTATTACTGTATGCTAACATACTCTGTGACATTCACAGAGAGTGAACAGTAAAATAATCCTGTTTTATAATAATAGCATAAATTACCTATAGTTATACTACGTATAATTTGACGCTAAGAGGCGACGTGAGAGTTAGATTTTTCACTTTCCCAATATTTCGGCACAGTTTAATGCGCCATGATCACGGAATAACTGAAGGCACTGTGAGTAAGTTAATTAAAAATAGTTGATGTTTACTTTCCAGGTGCAACTGAGCCGAATATACCCCAAGGGGCAGAGGATCGACTCGTCCAACTACCAGCCGGTGCCGTTCTGGAACGCCGGCTCGCAGATGGTCGCGCTCAACTACCAGACGCCGGACAAACCGATGCAGATCAACATGGGCCGGTTTAGAGAGAACGGCGCCTGCGGGTACCTCCTCAAGCCGGACTTCATGTTTGACGAGGACTACAACCCCTATGATAGGAAGAGTATCGAGAAGAAAGTCACCGGCCTCAGCGTGATGCTGCGCGTCATCGGCGCGCGGCACCTGAGCAAGACGGGCCGCGGCACCGCCTGTCCCTTCGTCGAGGTGGAAGTCCTCGGCGCGGACTACGATAGCGGCGTCAAACTGCTCACCAAAACTGTTTGTAAGCCTCTTTTCAATCACTCAATCTAAAACTCAGCGTGGAGTAAGGTTGTCGCAGATCTGTACCACGAATACACAGCGCAAACATTTGCATTCAAATATGGGCTTGACTTGACTTGATGTAGAAAAAATATCGATCTATATATTGTATTATGTATATCAGTCATCTAGTACCCATAACATAAGCTCTGCTTAGCTTGGGGCTAGATGATGCTGTGTGGATTGACCACAATTTTAATATTTAGATGTATTTTATATCGAAGGCATCGGATGATAGACAACTGGCTTGCAGTAGCCATTTTGGCACTGTGAAATGTATCTAAAGAGTTCAAGCCCACATTTGAATGCCTATTTTTGTACTGTGCGGTAGCGGTGCTGGCTGCATGATGATGTGTTAGTCAATCAGCAAAACAAATGCTCTGGTGGTAGGGATTGTTTTTTTTATTGTGAACCGGTTGTCTCCGACAATGATGATGACTTATCATTAGGGGTCACAACAAACTATATAACGCACTAGCGGACCGTCCCGGCTTCGCACGGGTATTTTTTATTTTTATTATTTACCATCCATACTTACAAACTTTCGCGTTTATAATATTAAGTAGGATAAAGGATGTCACTTGGGTATTTAAAACGGGAACATACCTGCTCGTTTTTGTATTTTAAGATATCTTGAGCGAGTCTAAACAGTATCTTCAGATCTGACAATATTGGGACAATATTGAACTCATCTTTGAGTTCAATATTGTCCGTTCCATCCATGATAGACCTTCGCAGTTTCTCTTTATCAGCCTGCCCGAGCTCTCGCTGTGAGAAGCTCAATATTTCTCGCCAGTCTGTCTCAACCATTATGATAGAGAACTTATGATTTGGGTATTGTAGTCAGTTTTCGCAAATAATCTGAAAGAATAACAATGAACAAACATAACCACAACAAATTATTATCGTGTCTACAGATACAAAATCAAAGATAATGTAAACGCTTTACTACAAAATAATCAAAAAAGGCGTACAACCTAACAAAAGAGTTTCCATACAGTAAATTGTTATCAAACCTTTGTTGTCAAAAGAGCGTTGCTAGGCAACCACGTTTCTTTAGAAAACATGGCGTATTGATATGCAAGAGGCGTAAAACCTGACAAAAGAGTTTCAATACAGTAAATTGTTATCAAGCTTTTGTTGTCAAAAGAGCGTTGCTAGGCAACCACGTTTATTTAGAAAAAATGGCGTATTGATATGCAAGGAATTTTATAGGTACATTTTTCACACCTTGGGTTACATTATTGGAGTTTTAGTAAGGATCCCTTACTTTTTTGAAAATATAATATAGCCTATGTTCACCACGGATATTTAGGCTTCCTAACGGTGATAGAATTTTTCAAATCGGTCTAGTAGTTTCGGAGCCTATTCGTTACAAACAAACAAAAAAGCAAACCTTTCCTCTTTATAATATTAGTATAGATAAAGCAAAGTCTTCATAGTATTACTATAGCTCGGTAATGCTAAGTCAATAAAGCGTTTTACTAAGCTTAATGTCCAATTCTGGGCTGGCAAAGGCTGTTGTTGATGTGAAGTCTGTTGAATTTTTTTTTTACCCGGCACGTTTTAGGCTTCTTATTCGCACGCTGATCAGCTGTTTAACAAAAAGTCTTTATTATGAACTTACTTAGGTGCTAGTAACAACAATATGAAGCGATGCGACCTGCAGAAGTGAAATACTGTGTCGCAGGTCGCAAAAAATCAATGGTCAAATCTCTTGCAAACGGCAAAAGACATGATGACTGACGAAACTATTCTAATATGTAGTGAATAAATCATATTTCTGTGATAAATGGATTTGGAAGGAAAAATTGAGCTTAGCTTATAAAAATGCAATTTCAATTAAACTCTAAAACGGTAGAATGTGAGGGGCGTGTGTCTATGACGTCACCGAGGCATGAACATAAAAAAAAGATTAAAAAAACAAAACTGTTGCGTTGTGGAGTTGTGGTATTGGTGAGGTGATGTTGAATGAGCATCATTTGATCCACAAAGCCTATTATTTTGATAACTTAGTAGTATTTAGTATATATTATTCATACGAGTAAGTATTATTTAATTACATGTTCAAAGAAGTCTGAAGATTTTGACCCGAACAACTGCCACCTTTTTGATATTTTTTTTGGCAATAATTGCACAACCGATATTATTGCCACATTCCATAAAAGAATCTTTAACCCCTTTTACATATAATAAATAAATAAATCAATAATGCTGGACAATCCAGCCCCAAGCTAAGCAGAGCTTCCGTTATGGGTACTAGATGACATAATAATTCTGACTATAGATTACATAGATAGATATTTTTTATTATACGTAGATAAAGACCAGAACAGCCGGAACAAATGTACGCAGATCGTGCAGACAAATTTCCCGAGGCGGGAGGCGAACTCGCAGCCTCCTGCGTCGCGCACCTTCGTCCACCACAGAGCTACTAGGAGGTTTATTTGGTTTGTCTTCTCCCATTCCAGCGGATAACGGCCTGAACCCGATATGGAACGACATCTGCGAGTTCCAAGTGCACAATCCGGACCTGGCTCTGATCCGGTTCCTCGTGCAAGACGAAGACATGTTCGGGGATCCCAACTTCATCGGGCAAGCTACCTTCCCCTTCAGGTGCCTGCGCACAGGGTACCGCAGCGTGCCGCTCATGAACAACTACTCGGAGGAGTTAGAGCTGGCCACCTTACTTGTGCATTTATCTATCGTCAAAAATGACAGCAAATAATGTGATTTGTTTGCGTGAGTACGATTCTGAACTATGAGTGAACCAAACCGAACCGCTCGAGTCAGTTGTTGGGTGACCCCCGCACTGACGTCTAGTCAGTTATCCTTTCCCCCACTCGTCATGTTTTCATCAGCTATTTTTAACCGACTTATAATTCAATACAGGGGCAGGTTCTGTAGGCTGTATGTATACTTTTTTTTTACGTGTGTTGTTCGATTTGTCAATCAATTATGGAACGATTTTAAAAGTTGTTTCGCTACTGTATAGACTTTCTATATAAGAAATTGTACGCGTGTCAAGGCTCTCTACTATACTATAGAGTCTTGTTTCTTCAAACAACCCCACTTCATTGGAGCATTGTCACTGCCATGATTGTTGTACACGTCTTTATCACAGTGTCTCATTTTGAGAAAGATTTTGGAATATTGACGCGTTGCGTCGGGTCTAGAGTAGAACGATTCCGCGCGGGTGGCGTGCGTTACCTCCATGTCGACCTGGCGTGGCGGAGACGGATAGGGTGCCCAGGCCACCCACTTCTAATTCTGGGAATAGCAAATTGTGCGAATTGATTCAATTGAACATTATCGCATTGCGTCGGGTGGCGGCTCTTTGAGATTATGCACGTGTTTATAGACTATTTCAGAGCGCAAGTGTTTCACGTTAGTCGTGCTAGTATTTGCTAGAGTAGTAAAAAAGTTAAAAGTAAAAAAGTATGTATTATATCAAAATACATATAAGGTATTTCCTTTGGTGCAGATTCTTAAATAAGTATGTATAAAACAAGATAGGTAACATAAGAAGAGAAACAATGAACACCATACAAATTAAGAGAGAGATTAAGATAATGTATCACAGTGTCATTTGCAGTTAGCTTTTAATTCCTAGTAAGTGGAAGTACTTATAATGTTTAATGGCATTTTAAGTAAACCGCAATTGCCCGGTACTTATAAACTACCTTCGAATTGTTTTTCGACTCTGTATATCTATTGAATGATTATGCATCAACAGCCAAGCTCAGCAAAAATCATTCAAAATAGTATTATTTGCGTCTCTGAAATACATTCAGTACAAATTGTTAATAATTTCATTGTAATTTCAATTTGCTTTATTTTAATTTTAAATTTTTAACAGTACAAACTTAATTACATAACCTATAAATGTTATGCAATTATATTTATAATGTTTTCTTAGTTTTAGATTTTGTTATTTGAATCCAAATATTATTTTTGTTCTTTGTTTGTGTTTGCGCACCACGGTCTCCACGGAAGACCAATGACCTATGATATAACCGCTCTGCCATCATAGCACATGCTGAGTGGAGTCTGATTTTGACAGTTTTCCTGTTAATTTAAGTTTTATTTTTACATGCATCTTTTTCTCATTATTTTCTAACAAAATATATATTTTTACTCTCTACTTTACTTACATAATATGTATATATTTTTTTATTTATTTATTGAGGAATAAAAACGACTACAATTAATTTATAGTAGAAAGGTGCCGTGCAACCTTTTTAGGGTTCCGTATTATTGCAACCTACCTCATGCTAAATCCTTTTTTTTAGGTGTATACTGTTTTAAATTCATATCAACTAATTTAGTGTTACGAACTGATGAAAAGATGTGATTTAGTTACGTACATATCTACCAAAACATTAGTGAATAAAGTTTGGCAGGGCAAGTTATACAAACATACCTTAATAAAATACCGAAACCTAAGTAAGCTACATGGAAGTATCTGATACTAAAGGTTATTTCTCCAAGAAGAAAATCTTATCACTTAAATAATAAGTGGGTCTTAGAACGACGGTGTATGCGGTTCGGGGCAGAGTCACCTCTTAGAACGACGGTGTGTACGGTTCGGGGCAGAGTCACCTCTTAGAACGACGGTGTGTACGGTACGGGGCAGAGTCACCTCTTAGAACGACGGTGTGTACGGTTCGGGGCAGAATCACCTCTTAGAACGACGGTGTGTACGGTACGGGGCAGAGTCACCTCTTAGAACGACGGTGTGTACGGTTCGGGGCAGAGTCACCTCTTAGAACGACGGTGTGTACGGTTCGGGGCAGAGTCACCTCTTTATTTTGAACAATCTGTATTTTGCTATGAAATAGCAGAGTAACTAGCAGAACACAAAAAATATCAGAGCAAGGGCTGATTTCCTAATTAACCTATCTATAGGTACGAGAAGAATTTGTGAATTAACTTTCATTTGCTGAGATTATTCGAAGAACAGCCCCTTATAACTATATATTTCAAATTGACCTTATAGATTACTGCTTATATATAAAGTTACATGTACCTAGGTATATTTTACACTTGGAGTAAAATATACCTAGGTAACCATAAAAGGTACCTAGGGTAATAAATGTTTTTTTTTTATTTCTTTGTAAAGACCTATGTTATATAAATTACCAGAACATTCCTATTGGAAACAACGTAAAGTTTAACAAAAGGAAAATATAACTAGGTTAGGTTTGACTCTCTCACAAGTTACTCGGCCTGAGATTAAAACTGAATGTGCTCAAGCAAGATCATTGTAACTGTGATCTCTGACTTGTAAACAAACCATCCTTATTCAATACTCGTAACTTATTTTACTATCTGTTATGTTCTAAGGCCTATTAAAACGAAATGCAACTAGGCATGGGTAGTTTATTAAAGATAGAAAAATTGTATTTAAGTGAGTCTCAGGTCTCTTAATAGTATAATTAACAAAATTTATTGATTCTACAAATGTACACATCACCAAGCAGTACGAGATCAACAAACAAAAACCTGTATTGGAGAAGTTATAAACATTCACATTAAAATTTGAAACATTACTAAGCAACTATGAATGGTGGTCCATTCATTGATGCAGAAACTACCGCTAATTGATAAATATTAGACCTTCAACTTTGAAACAGCAAGATCTGATCAGTAAGATATCTTTGTTTATTGTGTTATATATATGTAGCTACATTATATTACATAAATTGATGTTAAAGGTACTAAAGAAAAAATGAAAAGCAGAGCTTTACTTTTTGAAATATTTAAATATCTACCTATACAGTATTTTAATATCCAAACCACCGGCCTCAACGGAGCGGCCTGCAGGCTGCATAGCACACATTACAGAACAATTATTGTAGGCATCTGCGTGATCTTAGGCGGCACTTGCACATTGTGCAAAGCTAAGTATACTTGAGTTCAAGACTTGACAAGAGGAACAGCCAATTTATTGTTTAACACTAATATATAGTATTAGAATAGAAGGTATGTATCACATATATATCCACGCACATAATAACCTTTTTGTTTTTGAGTTATATTAATATACCATGTAGTTGCAAAGTAGCTTTCACTGTGGTAGTTAAAAGCTTTTAAATTTCTAAGGCATACTTAGTATTTATATTTAACGTTATCTACCTTAAAAGGTATGTTAATAATTTTTATATGACTAGTTAGATTTAAGTTTTCATATAATATAGGTAATCATTTAAAAAAAAAAATTGATTGCATTTTTATATTCAGGGTAAAAGGATAATTATAATTACCTTATTGGTAAGATGTTTGGAAATTTTGACAATTTTAACTTGCGGGTGTAGATCGCCAGAAGGAATTCAGAGGACTTTTTGAAAGACAATGAATTTAGTACAAGTTTAGAACGTCTTCATATCTTTTTACTATGGAGTATAATGTCTTTTTGCGCTGGCTCCCTATGAATTGTTTAAATAATAATATCGAAAGTATATATTGTGAATGATGCATGTTATATTGTAAATGTATGTGATCATGTAACGGGGCATAAACGCATATAATATGCGCATATAAATATCTATGTTGGCGTCAGGAATGTTATAGTAAGATGAAACGAAATGTGAAAACGTATGTTAAACATGTTGTCTGTACCTACTACGCCATATACTTAGAAAAAGTTGGATTTAACGAAAGCTATTCAATGAATCTTCGCATTTATGAACAATATGTACCAAGTTAGTGTATATGTATAATATACGTACATAAGTTCTATGGGTATCTAGTTAAGAGCATACAGCATAAATGCTGTACAATAGATTTTAAATATTCACATGTAGGCGAGAGTCCAGCAAATAACTTACTTTATCATTCTCACGCAGAACTTACCTACTGATTCTTGTACCACTAAACGTAACCTTCACTTTAAAATTGTTTGATTTACTTGACGTGACTTTTTATACCATAATTATATTTTATGTATGTACCTAGTTGTTATCCAACTTTTTACATGCGGTGCTGATATAATATCACTTATATCTGATATTGTATTCTATTTATTTATTCCATAAAGGTACATTGGTACACTTGGAAATGTAAAATTTTATATATATTTTATGTTACAGAGTAAAACGTAAAGTGTAAGATAATAATAAGTAAAATTGGTACAGCAGAGTACATACACCGATTAGGTAGGTATAACAGATATCATCAGCAACAGCTTCGAATAAATTGTCAGTCTATCAGCCACGTATATATATGACTAGCCCAGGTAACTTACCATGTTGATAATAAGGTATCTTATTATTTCAATTTAAGCCTGGAACTAAGCTGGACAAATGTCAATTTGATAACTAATTATATTCATTTACGTGCAAGAACGTATCAGGGCTGCTTTAATCTGTGTTATTTTGTATCTTATCAACTTCTATAAAATTATGTATTTAAAATAAGAATTTTAACTAAATTTAAAAATTAGAAACAGAACCTTCAAAATAATCATAGCTGAAAAAACAAAGAAGGTATTTATTATTATTTAAGATCTTAGGTAAGGATTTTTGTAAAAATATATTTCTAAATATTATATCTTATTGTTCCGCACGTTCCGACGACTGTGTGACGTCAGAACGTCGTCGTGAAGTTCAAAGCATCGTAGCTAGAAACGACAGTAGTAAACGATAATTTACGGTCACGCCACAGGGAACGCGCCTCTACTGTTACCAAGTTATTTACAAATGATCTATTTAACATACGTACATAATGACATTCTTACCTCTATTGCTAATACTATGTAGTTCTTGTTTCAAATTAAAGACAAATTATAATTAAAAAAATCTTGATTTATGAACTAAACTTTTACAAACTTGCATAAAAATAAAGAATAATGCAAGTCCATAATTAATAATAATGACAGCTGTAAGTAGGTGTTTTATAGAAATATAATTAGTAAACATTTATTAACGAGGCAGATTTTTTCCTACGTATCTACCAAAAAATTGTGTTGTTAGAAAATTGATGTTAATGTTATACACACTTTGAATTCAATAAATTAGGTATACTAAGCACAGTTTTTGATTTTTATTCAAATGACCTGTTAGAGCCCTTCAAAAATTATCATAAATAAAGACTTCTTGTGGATTATTAGATATTTGTTCTGGGTGTTCTGGTCGTTATCTATGTATAATAAAAAATATATATCTATGTATTGTATTGTATTAAGTATATCAGTCATCTAGTACCCATAACACAAGCTCTGCTTAACTTGGGGCAAGATGATGCTGTGTGAATTGTCCTGCATTAGGTATTATTATTATTAATAACTCATAACAAATTGAGATGTTAGCTTTATTAGCTACCAACTGTTCAGGAGACGTGGCAGCATCCATTAATCTATCTATAGGTATATGTACTCCGGCAGCATCAGGGTATATAAGTCATTTTACACTAATAAAGCACGCTAAATTTATATCGCAAAGATTTGACACGGACAAGTGCCTAAACAATTAAGTCCATGTTATACAAACTTGAAGCGAAGGCCCATCGATTTATGTAGCGTACATTAGAACTGATATAATCAGATGAATTGAGCTCACATTCCACCCGTCTGAAAAAAGGACCACGACGTTTTCAAAAATAACTACCTATGTCGTCGTCGTAAAAAAATACAATTGGTATAACCAGAACTGTGAAAAAACAGCCATTAGAAACAACAGATAGTACTATTGAGGCACCAGAAAACACTCGGAACAAATATCTGCACATCGCACCAACATTTGTCCGGAGGCGGGAATTAAACCCACATGCTCCTATGTCGCATAGGTCGTCAATATAAAAGGATTTCAATAAAAGTATTGGTATGTATGATTATCATTTATTATTTAAAAAAACAAGTATTACAACGCTAAATTAAAATAAATAATAAACTTACAAATATAACTTATATAACAAAAACTATCAGTAGCTGTAACGGTAACATAATACTGACTTCAACTGCCTTCATTATTAGTTAGTTATTTATTATTAGTTTTGCTTTTCCAGGAGTATTCCCTGATGCACACATTTTTTATGGGATCACTAATAATCATCAAAATTTACGAAGCAATCGGTGAACAGAAAATACATTTAAAGCATATAAACAAACAAATATCAACGCACACTGTAGAAAACTATAAGACAATGATAGAACACATCAGAGACAAAGGACTGATCGGGTACACATTCACTCGGTAAGACCAAAAAAGCATGAGAATTGTAATCAAACACCTCCACTTTAGCACACCAAAAGATGAAATTATAGCAGCCATAGAGAAAACTGGGAATACTGTACAAGGGGAGATAGTTACTGCTCGAAAACCAGGTACTAAGGAGCCCCTAAACACATTCTTTGTCAACATCGCCCAACATGAAAACAACAAACTTGTAAGTCATCTATAACCAGAGTTCTTATTGAAGACCCCAAAAGAAAAACTTCAGTAGTCCAGTGCAAAAGATGCCAGCAATATGGGCACAGCAAAAATTATTGCATGAGATCAAACCTCATGAGACAAGACCGGATCGCGCGGTTTTGTGAATATAAAAAATGTATAATCACAAAACCGCGCGGTCCGGTCACGTTTTCCTGACGCACCGCGCGTCGCAGCCTGCTGGGAATGCCGCGCAGCATTCGAGGAGCGACGCGGAGACTTGCATGCGTCAGTCCAATGCTCCTCCCAGCATCCTCCGGCCATCGCTACTGGGACCGAGCCGAACATCGCAGAAGCAAACTTCTTAAAAGCGCGGCAGCCAAGAAGCCGGAAAGAAATTTGATGGATGTTCAGCAAAAAGTACCAAGAAAGACTGAATAACCATAGCAAAACTCTAGCAAGAAGCCTACTACAGGACAAAGACCACATAAAACGCCTTAAAAGATGGCAAGTACTCAATCTTGACCAGAGGAACTAAAGTGTTCAAAGCGAAAGAAAGGTGGTTTTAGCTGGAATGGCACTTGAAAATCCCACCCAAGACCATATCTAATTATGGCTAAACAGCCGATTGTAGATAAAATAAGGAAAAATATATATATGTATAAACAAACAGAAAGCCAAACATAGAACTTCCTCCTTTTTTGAAGTCAGTTTAAAACTAAAAGAACATGTCAAAGAAAAAGATATTTAACACAAAAAAGAAAATTAGGCATCTACACAGCACTTAGCAATCAGGTAAGAACCATTTTGAACCTTTGTTTATGTAAGCGCGTATATTTCGACTGGCGACCCCTCCCTCGGGCAATATAATCTTTTGGTCTGCTCCGACGCTGTACTTGGTTAGTAAGTAAGCAATGTTCTGCTCAGCGTTTTCTTCAGTCAAAGTGCCACGGCGGTGTTTACAGGTCAGAAGTCTGTAGAAGCCGAGGCCAGAGATAATGGCCACAGCTTTCTTACATTCCGCAGTGTAGTCGAACGCGCGGCTGAATGTCACTTTCTTGGGTGCAGCTGCATTGAGGAACCGAATGCATCTGTCTTCATCTACATCTTCGGTACTCGTGAGCGCTCCAAAAACGAATCCGTCTACACCCATCTCTTTGTAAGTTTTCGCATCACCGATCATGAGATCCATGTCGCGATCAGAGAAGGTGAAGTCATCACCAGGTAAGCCGCAACGTATCATCGCATGTAGTTTAGGCCGGCTGGCTACGGGTAGCTCTTTCACCTGAAATGAAGGCAGATTTTTGAATTAAATACGTCATCTCTTGACCTAGCACTCTTAGCCCAGCAGTTAACGAAGGATTGTGGAAAAAAATGTTTAGTTCGGTAAATATGCGTACCAGGTGCTTTTTAAACTAAGCAAAATCGTTTGTTTAGATTCTCTTAAAACGGTGCACCATACCTATGTATCCTCGAAATTACGATTCGATATTATATTATTCTTATTCATAGTTTATCTTTTAGGTTAGTTTCTAACTTAAGTAGCTTTGTATTGCATGCAATGTATATAGTTTGTATCCTTTGTTTTATTTGTAATTCTTGTTTTTGATACTTCTCCATCTGTTTGTTTGTGATGTACCAACTCTTAGTTTGCTTATATCTTTTCTCCATCCCTAGGTTGCCTGGGTTAAATCGCTGTCAGCAATAAGGCCGCCTATTATTATGTTTAGATATAAGGTGTTATTTAATAGTTTTAAGTGCAATAAAAAGTTATTTCATTCATTATATTTTGGGGCAATTGCAGAGACAGAGAAATTATATTTAGGGCAAAAAAAAAGGTGCATCAGAACAATAAAAGGTTAACAAGCATTGAAAGCTGCAAACAGCTTAAACAGGGCCCCTGTTTAAGCAAAGGCGGCTCAAGTCACACAGTTCTATATCGTAAAAACTTCTGTGGTGTCTTCTGCTCCAAAAATGTTTAATAAATTACCAGCTGCTCTACGAAAGTTAAGCCTTGTGATGTTTAAACAACAATGAAAAAAATGAAAATGAATGAATGAAATGATGAATGAATATCAAAATAATGAATTTCTCACGGATTCTAACATAAAAGTTTTTGTAAGTTCTAATTTTACATCTGTATACCTTATTAAAATCAGCGTGTGATTTTGATATGTGTGTGAGTTTTTGTTATTTCTAAAGACCAATGTTATTGTAATACATACACATAGTTTGACATTATTTTAATAATTTTTCCAATCAGTATATGTACATAATTGCGATTAATATTATATAATTTTGCACGCCAAAGCTGTTTCAGTTGGTGAGTCATCACATGGGACGTTTAGAATAAGCATACTAATTATTATAACCCGTTGACTGCAAATAAATGATATTTGATTTTCGATTTTTTTATTTTGATTTGTTCGGAACTGTTGATGAACCAGTGTAAACCCAGCACAATGCTGACTGTAGGCATATAAAAATTTGCCCATTATGGAAATCAATTATTTGTCTAGTTACATGCACTATATTAATGACATAATCAAAATAAAATAAAACTTGAATCAGTTAATGATCATAAATAGCGATACAAAATAAAAAAAACATCAATTAAATAATAAAAAAATACATAATTGGGTAATTATTTTTCAAAATTCTTATCGCTCATAAATTCTTTATCTGTATAATAGTTTTTATCAGATAGTAGTTATAGTCTTCAGCTGTAAGAGAAAGAGAAAGGGAGGGTAAGGGAAAGGGATACGGTAAATAAAATTATTTAGTTTCTTGCTTCTTCTTTTCCCACTTCTAGGGATCACCGTACAGGGGTGAGGACTTTTAGTATGTTTGTCTTCTAAATACTCCAAACAAAGAAGAAAGAAGTTCTGAAGTCAAACTTTTGATTTCAAAACTTCTGAAGACTCAGTACCCTGTGAACAATCTATAGATTTTTTATAATAACAAATCATATTAAAATAAGTAGCATTTGGTCCATACCATTTTTATAACTCCAGACACGAGCTCCACTGTAGGTGTAAACCCTCCGGCCTGCAGGTTGCTACAGATCTCAATGACATTAGCGCCTGCAGTGATGGCTCTCTTGGCAGATTCCAAACTGTCTATGCAAATCTCTAGCATTTTCTGTAAATAAAGACATTTCTTAAGCCTATAGTTCAAAGGAGGTAATTTGGATGTAGGTGAAACTTTTTGTAAGTTGAAGAAAAAGTAGGTTAGCTGTACTACACTAATAAATAAGTAACACAACTTTAACTATTTTAATTAATCTCTTTTTTGGTAAAATTTGTTTATTAAAATAAACTTGACTTAAGTGGTTCCTTTATTAGTTTGTAAGTTGTGTTTAGCCTTGTCAATTCTTCTATTGAGTAAGTTAGGTCTAATTAATCACAATTGGGGGATCACTACTGGTGATGCCTTGTGTTGAGTGTTTTGTTTTTATGTATATTCTCTGTTGGTATAGTGCTCAAGCTCAATAAACAAGTAAGGGTTGAGATGATTGTACGAAATATCAATTTAAATATTAAAATCACATAAAATGTCCCTTTTAGTACCCTTCAAACTCACCACACTGCTTTCAAGATCTAATAAATGGAAGAGCTTTTACTTCATAAATTGGAGGATTAGAGATTAAGAGATAGAAAAGTATGGCGTCCGTCAGAGTTCAGACAGACACAGACGTGTACAAAAAATCTATGGATTTTATTGATCTTTTACAGGGTAGTTACCAACTGTGGTGGTCTTTGAATTCTCAGGTGGTGTATTAAATACCTACCTATGTGGGGGATGATTTCTTCCGTCCACGGGTAGGTCACTCTCATCCAAACACTTCACAGACACAAAGTACTTACCATAAAATAATATGTCTCACAGATGTCTAGGGTTATGCTAGGGGGGGACGTTGATTGAAGGGTTGCTAAATAACGCATAAGATGAACAACACCGAGAAGCGAAAAAGCTCGGGTTATTTGAATGAATATTGCCGTGCCCTTGCAGGGTGCATGTTTGAAAATCTTTAAATCCCCTGTACAGTAAAACATGTTTGCAATATCGAGTATGTGTATGTAATGACATAATTTGGGCAATACTTGTAAAGAGAATACAAACAATAATATTAATAAGATAAGTCTAGGTAATAGGTACCTATATAGGTAATAATAATATGTTTTTTTTTAGTGGTTAGCATGGATATCGAGCTTTTGACATGTTGGTTGGCTACAGATTTTTTGAGCTTGTGTTGTATAGTGGCCGCTACTTTCATATAAAAAAAGGCATTGTAAAATCTACTGAATTATCTCAAATAAAAAGCCAACATCCATGTTTTTTTATATTTAATAAATGCTCTAAGTCGCTTGACTCTAATCCTGAAACATTAGCCTTAATTTTATTTATGAAAATACACCAAATATATATCGCTGCTAACAAGTACTGCCCAATTTAACAAATATCCAACCATCCATAAACTTTCGCATCTTTAATAATAGGTACCTATACTTTAAAAAATTATAAACCTAGTGCGACCATAAGTGGCATTAGACGACCAATGTGGCGCGGTGGGCGAAATCCGCCTGCGACGCAGGATGTTGCAGGTTCGATTCCCGCCTTGGGACAAATATTTGTACGCTATGCAAATATTGTAATATTTGTTTAAAAGTAAAGTTACTGGCTCGAATCTATCTCAAAAGATCCGAACCAACAATGGTCAGTATAAAGTCATTGTCAATCTCGGCGCTAAACAACTGTGCCAAGCGGCGGCGGCGGCCCGCCAAAGGAGTAATCAAAATATAAGTTTAGTTAAAATGATCAAACAACCAGTTAAACGTTTAAGTAACGGCAACTAAGCAAAAATAAGTAGCACAAAAACACTTTGTACAAAAAATATTTAACCTGTCAACGTGTTTCCTTGTTTTGGACATATTGTTAGAATTGTTTATACTGTTTGACTTTATAGATACGCAAGCAAGTCTTGGGCTTTCTGTAAGTGAATAAATAAAACAATTTTCTGTCTTTAATTGGATTTTCTCGTTTTCCCTTTGAAAAGCCGTATTATGGTTAAGCACAAATTCCAGTTAGTACGCCTAATAATGTAAAGGTGTGGGGGCTGGTAGACGTAGACGTAGACGACTATACTCATGGACATAATTAGAGGAACGGTCCATAAATCGAAAAAAAATACTGAAATACGTACAAAAAGTTCTTAGTAGGTACAAACATATTCCTTATTTAATTAAAAAAAATAATTACTTACTTCAATAGTCTTTTGTTTTACGATTCCAATTGTTTGGTGCATTTCAATTTTTCGTTCATTGCTATTTTCACTAGTCTATTGGAATAATTTTGCTGACGTGTGCGAATACATTTCATAAAATTCTGTCTTTTTTTAATTTGTTTTTTCACAAAACGTAAGTATTGCAATTAGTGGTGTTCACATATCAACGAATACCGAAAGGACCATGGCGGATCTTAGCGTCGTCGCTCAGGTTTCCAAAGCTGTTACTTTAATTGAAAAGGGTACAAGTTATAAAGAAATGGCACAGACGTTAAGAGTTCGGCAGGTGACACTAAAACAGTAGGAAGAAGAGTTAAATAAGCTGGAATAAAGACGCACTTGCCAGCCAGAGGACCCTTGCTTATCATAGATCATCGAGTAGCTCGGGCTAACTTTGCTCGCTCATACCAAAACTGGAATGATGATGACTGGGGGAAAATATTGTTCACTGACGAAACTAGGTTTTGTCTACAGCCAGATGATAGAAGGATTAAAGATTGGAGACGACCCTGAGAAAGATACGCTCAGTGTAACATTGTCGGAGGAGAGTAGGGGCACGTACGGAATTGCACTTCGTAAAAAATGGATCCCTGACTGCGGCTCGGTACGTAAAAGACATCTTGGAACCAATTGTCATGACCTTTGCCCCATACATCCTGCATACGTCGGAGAAAATTTTCAATTAATGCAGGACAATGCCCGGCCCCACACTGCAGCGATAGTTTATCTTCGAGATGTTGAAATTGACATTTTTGTACTTACATACAAAAAAAAATTACTTCGATCTGTGTCTTTTTTATACCGTTCCTCTAATTATGTCCATGAGTGTATTTGTGATACAATGAGACATTAAAACGTGGAAGTAGGTACCTACCTACCTACCTACTATTCAATAACAAAGCACTACCTATAGGTATTTATTTGATTGATTGATCAGATCACAATTATCATTCAAAACAGAATCTATCAATCTAGTTAAAAAGTAACCAACTGTTTGCAACACGGGACGTCAAAACTGAAATTCGTTAGGGATGGCACTGTTACAAAGACAAAAAATCTCTAGCGATTTTAATCTTTGTTTTTGACCACATAATGTCGATTTGTAAATTGAAATAATTAGATTTTGCATATAATTGACGTCAGGATTATAAAAAGTAATAAATCTAATAGAATGTATATGTGAAATCATTGGAATTCTATTAGGCCTGCATCATTTCGTGGTGATAACCCTAAAAATCAGCTGTTTTCTAATGTTTACAAACATTCTACATTCTAGGTGGACACAGTATAGATACCTACCTTGGATAAGTTAATTCAATAGTCTGTAAAAAGTTTAACTTACCTAAGAATTAGCAAGCTGAAGTGGCAGTGGGCCGGCCATATCTCGCGAAGAACCGACGGCCGCTGGGGCAAACGTGTTCTTGAGTGGCGTTCTTGAGTTCTTGAGACCACGACTCGGAAAACGTAGTGTAGTATGCCCTCCGGCCAGGTATTAATAAGCGACGTGACCACACTCTAGAAAGCCTCGCGGCGGACTGATTTTCGCGCAGCGTTTTATAGTAGTTTTAAAATATTTATAGAAAAATAATAGCAACAAAATCATAAAAAATTTAAATGTATGATTTTAAAAAAGATGCTCCACTTTATTGGTAGGCTATTATTATATTAAATTAAATAACGTATATCGGTAAAAACATCATTTAAAAATGTGAAATATTCGTAATATTTCACATTTTTTGAATTTTAATTTCTCATAGTAGGATACCAAAACCAAACATCTATCTAATTTACTTTTTAGCCAAGGATCTCATCAGTAGGTTATATTTTAATCTTAATTAGATATGTCAGTATTTTCTATTATTTTGAGCTTCGAAACTGATGCTGAAAGGGAAATTATGAAAACCTCTCACAAGTTATCTTGATAGAACGCGTACATACTATATTAATCGAAATATTTTATAGTCAAACTATTCGGACACTAAAATTTCCTAAAATTATTAGTAAATAATATATACTATAAGATAAGTGGTTCATGATATAAACGGGTTTGAAAAGTACTGTTTCTGCGCATTTTAGGAATAAACGCTCTTAATAAAAACTAAAAAACCACGCTTTTATAAATAAACCGAACTAAAAAGTAGAAAATAATTCAAATTATGGATAAGAGTGATAAATAAAAGAAATTATTTTAATGTAAATTATCACTCTTATCCATAATTTGAATTATTTTCTACTTTTTGTTCGGTTTATTTATAAAAGCGTGGTTTTTTAGTTTTTATAAACTATTATTTATTTTCTTCATAATTTTATGTAGGTACTGGAGTACCTACTACATAAACTTATTCCTACTCTTATACATAGTTAGGTATGTGAAAGCTTGTAATTAGGGGTGGCGTAAGAGGCGACTATAAGGAATATGCAGCAGCGCCTCCCGCAGAACAGTTTACCACAGAACTGAGATCTCTAACCCATGTGGGAGTTGGTGATCCCAGTTCTGTGGTAAATCAAGCTGGGCATGTGCCCAGCTTGGGTATTATGGCTGTGGACTATTTATAAGTTAGGTAGGTATATAGTTATTTACTCGTATGATGATAGAAAAAAATTAAAATTTCTAGGACCTGGCTTTTTTGTTTAAAAAAAATAATACACGAGGCGTAACGTTATGTACACAAATGAGCTAGATTTCAATGTAACTGCTAGAGGTGATATCATTCGTCCGATGTTCGATCCGATTGATATGTAATGTAGGCAATTTTCATTATATTTTCACTCCTTACCTACTGACACTAAAACACAAAATTTTAGCAAAAAAGCAAGCGGCGCCATTAATAAAGAAGTTGAAGAACATTTAAGTCTCCGTTTTTTTATACACCTAGGGATATGGTATCGAAACAAATGTATCGATACTATACTTATGAGTAGTATCTCAACAAAGATAATCGATACCGGTATCATACTCGTATCAAAAGTATCGAGTTACTCAGGTATCGAGTACTTTTTAATTTTTGATTAAGCGTGAATGAAAACACGAAAAATAGTACTTAAAAGTGGTTTATTTAATTAAAATTATGTTTATAACAATCCAAAGTCATCTCCCGTGCAATCAGACAAAAATAGTAGTTTACTGACCCTCGAGCCCAGCAGTCGGTTTCGAGTCTCCGTGATCAGGGATCCAGCTTTAGTAAATAGACGTTCCGCCGGAACTGACGTCCCTGGTATTATGAGAAAACGAATAGCAAGATTATAAAGCCCTGGGAACACAGTTTTCATGTCTTCCCACTACTGGAATGGGTTTGATTTCAACGGAAACACTGGATTTGCGAGATATAAACTCATCTCGTCTTTGTCTGGGTCGGTAGTGCGTTATCTTCTCGATATTCCTCATACACAATGTTTGTCCTGAGTGGGAATCGAACCCACAGCCTACAGCGCAGACAGAAGGCAGGATCACTACCAAGCTATGAAGCTTGTCAATAATAAAAATAATGATTCAGTGTAAGTATGGTTTAACTTAGCTCTTTACAAACTTACCTCTCAGGGTGAGTTTTTAGGTGTTTTATCAAGTTCGATGTATTTCCACTCGTCTTAAATGTCTTGAAACAGATTTTGCATGTTGCTGTATTCCCATACTTTTTATTAAAACACTTCCAAACATCGCTTGTGCCTCTCGTCGGGGGCATCTTTTGTTTTGCAAATAAACCACACACAAGTATATATAACTTAGACTAGCAAGAGTTTTATTTAATTTGTTAGTCTTAGTATACATACATACAGAACGTTGGTATACGAATAAGATGAATGAATGTAATGAAATAATGAGAGCGAGAATGTAAAAAATATCCTAGGTCACTTCGAGAAGGTATGTAATATAGAGTGCATAATACTCCTCATAAAATCTCGGTATCAAAATCAGAAAATCACAATTCGTTAAGTCAGTAACATTTTATAGGATCGTTTTGAAACCTCAACTCTACCGCCTGTTCGGAATAGCGACCGGCACACATTAAGACAGGCAAGAACTTTGTCATCAATCTAAGATTTTGGAGGAGGCATCATGTACTCTATGTTACTTACATTACACTTTCGAAGTTTCGGTATAATTCCGTGATTTAGGACGGGGACTTCCCCTAGTACAGTAGCAGCATTAGCCAGAGTCCATAAACAATAGTCAAGAAGAACGGTAATAGGGATGGATACAATGAAAAAGTATCGAGTACGGTGAAAAGTATCGATTCTTACTCAGTATCGTATTAAATAGTATCGACTACAAAATTACTCGGTATCGTAACCAAAGCATCGAGTATACTCAGGTATCGATACTTTTTGCGGATCCCTATTACACCTACAAAGTTGGAAAATAAAATAATGTAGAAAGGAGACTCATAGACCAAGTAATAATTCTAGTTTTTTATTAGTATTATTTCGTTCATGAGAAGACTAATCAATCCTGAATCTACGGTGAATAAGAACACGTGTTGAGAATATTAATCTTCTGTACTTGGTAAAGCAAGAAAAGTTGCTCAAAAGAGAACACCGAAATTGCCTAAGACACCGCTGAAAACCCATCGATAATTACTGTTAAAATTGGAAGCATTGGTAGGTAATCTTATAATCTACACAAAATGTTTAGTGCGAGGTCTACAGGCAGGTATTGTGACAAAGTTATCATAGTTTGTATCCAAGCTTAAACTTGCTAGATAAGAATTCAAGCTGGTCCAGGTTCTGGCTAAGTCAACAAATATCATATAACCATTCAGTATGTACCTATTACCTGTCAAGCAATGTACCTTATGTGTACATAGTGTATGCCTGGTCAAAATATCTGTACACATTTTGTTTGGGATGAGGTGGACATATATTGTAACCAGGTATTAATTACCTACCTCACTATTCTATCTATGCCTACCTTCTCTATACCCATGCCTGTAGGATAGTACTACAGACAAATTTCACTTGATAATATAAGTGTACTCAGTGCTTCACAGCATTGAAATTACCAAAAAATAGACTAGTGTACCAATGAACCTACCCTATACTACTGCATCGATTTTCATATTTTATCAAATCTAAAATCTTTAACATACTATATATAATAGGTTGAATCAATTATGACGACAGCATAGGAGTAGTTTGGGCATTGTTTGGTTGCTTTCCTGACATCTGTCTGTCAATTGTATTTCATAATTAGAAAAGCGTCAGTCGCGAAATAAATTAAACTGGCTAATTAACTTATTTACTAGCACTTGGTTAGCTTTAAGGGTTTTAGAATTATGAAATTAAATTAATCGGTTCTGCTTTGTAAAATTCGTCATTTTTCTTTTGCAGTTGATTTCGCACAACTGCAAGGACAAACAACCAATCACACAAATCAGCAGCGCTGCCTACTACACAGGCTAACTCAGGAAACTGTGAAAATGCCCAGGGAACGATTGACTACTGTGACAGATGGTGATAGCTCGGAAGATTTTGAGAAAACACCAGAGCCAATAAAAAGTCCACACCCCATGCCACAAACTAAGAAAACACCACTTCTAAATCTGGTGAAAGGAAAAATAGCGAAACCCATAACAAAGGCTTCATACTACCCTGGTTTGACCTATATGACTTCAATAACATCCAACGACATTGTAATGTTCATCAATAAACTTTCTCAAGTATGGTTGGTGAACTGTGTGCTGCCAAATGCTGATATCAAAGGATAGCAACACATCTCGACTTTGGCATGGGTAGATATATTAAATAAAACAACAATGTTATTTAGGTACATAATGCCAGTTGTATATTAAAAGATACATAAGTACTTGCTACTACTAAGACTATAGTGATTCAGAGATATGCATTCACATCATAGACCAGCTTTCAAATACTATGTCCGCTACACAGTTAGTTACTAACTTTTTCAAATAAAGATTTGTATTTTATGTCTAAATAAATTGGGCCAAGTAAGTACATTTAAATCATCACTATACCTAATAGGCTGGCAAGCACCGCAGGTTAACATAGGTATACCTAATCTGATTCTATTTTGACAAGAAGGGTATACACTTGTCTCTGCACAAGCGACATTTGCAGTGTAGTCACTTGTTAGCTAACCCCCCTAGTTACCTTTAAAATAGATGTATAAATCTATACAGAAATTTTTCAAAACAAGAATCGTTCTATTAAATAAAAAATAGCAAGCCATTAGAAACTACAAATTTATTAATATGTAAATAAAAGTGATGTAATTACTAGACTTGAAACCTGTCAGGGGGTCAGCGAACGATGGACGCCACTATAACTATTTTCTACTTAAAAATATGAAATTTTTAAACAATAAAGCAGTCAACCCAATAAAGAGGGGTATATCACTGCGTAGCGTGGGGGGAGGGGCGTGTCATGGCCCCGGGCGGCATATGAAAGGGGGCGGCAGCAAAACGCACAATGATCATTGGCTGATTGTACTCGTAGTTCATGGAGTTTGATGGTTAGATATAAAGTCCTGATTCTCCAAGTACATGATTTGGTGCTTATTTGTTATATTGATACCCATCGGTAGTTGATCGTGTTGTAGAATCCCTTCTGGCAAGTTCTTCACCTTGTTGGTGAACTTAAACATGGTTAGACGTTGTGGAACTTCAGCCGGCGGTGTCGGTTGCGGCTGCCAGGCGTCTTCAAATAGAGTGTCTCCGCTTCTAGTCCGTAGGGCTTATCATCTGTGGTTGTTTCTACTTTATATCTATACTGCCGTGGCAGATTATATTCTGGCTCCTCAGCCTTCTTTTCTTGGATCGGAGGCACGCCACCCATACGTGCGCTGTCATTTTGCGACTGAGAGTGAGCTGGTTGCCAAGGGAAATACCGGATGTCGATCGGCGGCTTGTGGTTAAAAATACAGACATCGCGCCTACTTTACTATTAAGTAAAAAAGCAGTACATATTGCCTTCCTCGGTACAGGCTCAGGCCTTGTTAGAAAGTCAACGAACATCAATAAAATGAATACAGCATACCTACTACAAAATGTCAATGTATTTTAGGGTCAGTTTCTTCTGCTCTTTTACTTAATATAGTATTTTGGTTTAAGTCATAGAAGAGTTAGTATTAGGAACCGATTTACTAACTTGTTGCAAAATGCTGCTCATCTCTAAGTAAGCACCTTTCATCATCATCATCAGCCTATAGCAGACATAGAGCACATAAGCACCTTTACGAGAGAACAATATTTTTTTGCGAATATGTGCCAGCTGCTTTTACCACTGTGTGCAATACGTGTGGGCGTAACACATTCTCTATTTGCCTCTCGTGTGCGTGCATACGCGTTTACCCCTATCCCCGTAAAAAATCGGAGAGGTGTTCGGGTCATTTTAAGTACAGCGGTTCTTAATACTAACACTTCTATGGTTTAAGTTCGTTTGTACATACTGCAAATACTATTTAAAGTCAAAAGAGTAATCAAATTAGGTATATCTGCTTTACCCACGATTAATATTATCCAATCATTTATACTTGGCTATAATATATATAACATCAAAATTGTATACCTATTGTTATGGGCTATATGGGCAAACATACAGAGTTATAAGAACAATCGCGAGAAATTACTATAACACATTCATTTCTACACACGAATTTACTAATTTCTTTTTTTAGTACATACCTCGCGATGTTACTTTTTTTTCAATAATTTCTTATTAAATAATTTGCATTTACTTGATTGCACATGGCTTTAGAAAATAGAATATTATCAAGGCTAACAAATTGTATTAGCAAATAAAAATAACTATTTAAACATTATTCAACCGTTTATTTATTTATATAAAAAAATCTTACTTATCCCTAGTCCTTGTCTACGTACGTATACGACAAAGCAAAATAGACCGCTCAGTTCTTGGCATACAGTCGTTCGGTCGCATTCGTTTGGAATGTTTTCAGCATTTGTTAAGGCGGCTATTGTTTTCAGAAAAAACTTGTGAACACAATCAGCACATGTTATTTGTACGAGACTACCAACATCTGCCCCGAATCAAGGTTTTGTATAAAACTGTTTTTAGAAGCCTCTGATCATTATAAATTTGCAGGTGATGAGATCGACATAGCAAACTAACCAACTTATGGGGTTTAAACAATATTCATAAGTTATTCAGGCTTTTTCGGCACTTTACAGATATAAATATATATATACCTTACTTATATCTAATCGACACTTTTCTACAGAGATTATTCTATTCGTAGATCGTTGCTAACCGTTTAGCACCTTGAGTACTCCCGCGTTAGTGGCATTTATTGTTGTCACCTCAACCGATACCGGCCGCATAGTGAAGAGTAGACGAAAGATATCACCTAACTGAATTGATTTTATAGCTCCTGATCAAATCCATTATGGTTTTCAGTAGCCAGGCTGAAAATACTCACACATGTGTACGAAATAAATTGAGCATAAAATTACTGATTATACATAGATATCAGTTGAGTATGATATTGAGTAACAATTTAATCTCGGCAGATTTTAATCTCGTCTTTGTGCGTCGACGCATCTTTCGCCTGAATATTATACATGTAAATGTCCACTCGGCACAAAATGGAAACCTGTTAACATAACCAGACATTGTAACTTCTTAATTATCGACGAGTTATGATGGAGCGAGACGCAGAGATATTCAAGTGCCACTCAGTACGACCCCCCTCCCGCACCCCTCTGCTAAACTAATAGCTTTACTATAACAATGGTATGGTCGTAGAATCGACACCTTTTGTTACAGTATCAGTATTTGCGATGCCATTGCCATACAGTTGTTCGTACACTGATTATAATTAATTAAACAATGATCCAATCTGTTGTCAACGTCAATTCAGTAAGAGAAAGAACTGAGGAGATATGAATATTGATGTTTTGACAACAAAGGGCATTTATGAATGTAAACATCAAGAATTTTAACTAAAAGAAAAAAAACGGTACTTACTCACTAAAGTCAAAAGTACTTATTTGAAAAACGCATGACACAAGCGCAATTGAACCTTTTTAGGTTCAAATTTGAGTTCTAAAACGGACGACAGACAAATATAATGACAAAAGAAACAAAAATTGTTTCTAACTTCTGCGATTTGAAGAAACTTTTAAAATTTCCGTTCCTATGAGGTATGTCATAAAATATCCATTCGATCAATATTTGTTCGATTTTGTGATCCAAAAACAAAAAATATTCCCGATTGTAAATGCGAGCAGCAGCTGAAGAGCGTAGGAACAGCCGCAGGCGGAGTTGGTGTTCTGACGAGGCTCAGGTCGACGCGGAGGCTCAGGTGGAGGCGGAGGCTTGCAGCACCTCATCGAACGAGTCCTCCAGGCAGTGCTTCAGCTCCGCGTACGACACCAGCAGGATGCTCTGCTCGTCGCGAGTCATCAGCGGCACCTAACGACAAACACACATGTCAAAAACTTCACCAAACCAAAATATAATATATATAATTCGGGATTAGGGAAACACAACGCAACTCATTCTAATTAATGGGCACCAAATTATTTATCACATGATTCTAAAGATCCTTTTAATTTTTAGCGCCTCGCCGTCGTCCCAAAACTATACCATTCATGGAAAGTTAAGCTGTTGTATAAAATGTGATTGTAGTACAAAAGTTAATCTATTTCTGTTTTAGTGAGGGTGTAAGAAACTAGTAATGTCACTGTATCAAAGAAGCGCCCTTCCATGTTTTCGTATGTGTAACTTTACAATTATAACTGTTGAATATGTGAAGGTACTCATTTCTTTACTTCGTCTCTGGCTTTTTTTATGTTACCTACTCTTGTCTTGTTTTATGTACCTGCCTAATGTATTCAACTCCGGCTTGTAGCGGCATAATGCTGAGACAGGGACCTTTTTGGCCCCTTACGTAATTCGTATTTGTGCCTATCTGTATGTTTTATCTATTTCGTTATATTTTTTTCTTGTTTGTATACTTTCTTATTATGTAATGTGTCGTGTTATTTGTTATGTATGGTGTCAAATAAATGAATTTCTTTCTTTCTTCTACTTCCGTCAAACGTTTAATTAGGATTATTTAATACATTTTGAACACAGAATTGATAATAAATATCCTATCACTACATAGTATAAAACAAAGTCGCTTCCCGCTGTCTGTCTGTCCCTATGTACGCTTGGATCTTTAAAACTACACAAGGGATTTTGATGCGGTTTTTTTCATAGATAATGTGAATCCAGAGGAAGGTTTATTAACTGTTTGAAACATATATTTCGACGTCTCCTCATCGATTGCGGTGACGGAAAATAATTTAGGCAATAAGTAGTACTTACTAGTTTGTTATCCACATTCCTTAAGGAAGTGGCCATGCGGCAAACGTTTGTTATTTCTTTTTTGTTGAGTTTATGTATTTTGCCATGTTTATATATAAAGAATTGATCTCTTACGGGAGTGACAGTCACTTTGTGACAAAACTCAATTAATAAATAAACATTTAAAAAATCGACGAGGGCAGCTAGTGTCGTGATATGTATAGAATGTGTGTACCCGGTCATGCGAGCCTCCGTCCAGCAGGTTGAGGCAGTTGACGATGTGCGCGTGGTCGAGCCACGGCCGGCCGTCGTCGCAAACCGCGTGGAACACGTAGTCGCGGAACAACTTCAGCAGGTAGCGGTGTCCGGTCTCCGACCACGCCGGGTCGCAGTTCAGTCTGGAACAGAATGCAAATAATGATAGACAATCCACACAGCATCTTCTGGCTCCAAGCTAAGCAGACCTTGTGTTGTGGGTACTAGATGTGAAGGAATCGCGGCTAGCTCTTCCCGGGATGCTGATGTAATAATAGTCGAGTATAGGAACAATAGCTATATTGTATAAGACTACGACTAATATGATGTTAATGAGTGCGGTTTGAATGGCTGCTGGTGATGCACTGACCTCTGTAGGCGCCCGGTCCGCGCTCGCGGCACGGGTGACCTACTTGGGTCATAATAATAATAGTCATAAATAATTACATGTCATGTTTTTATAGGTTCCTTATTATATTGGTACCTAAGAGTATTTAATTCATTAACATTCAAATTAATAATATCATAGCTAAATTAAAATATTAAATTAAGTTGTTAAGTTATAATTTATTATCATAAAATAATTTTATGATAATAAATTATGACTTAACAACTTAACACTAACTACGAATTCGTCGTAGCTGTAGAAAGTTTGCTCAATAAGCCAGCGTTTGAGTTTATATTTGAATGCAGGCAGACTGTAGGCTCCTGTAACAGTACTGGGAAGTCGGTTGTACACGGCTGGGTCCATGATGTGTATTAGCTGCTTCGACAACTTCTCCAGCGAGCGCGTCACGGTGGCCAGTCTATCGCGGCTGCGCGTGGCATATGAGTGGGTGCTGGCGTGGCGTATGTGCCATGGTTCTGCCGGACGTACATAGCCACCTGGTATATCAGCAGACATGGTAATGTCATTATACCCAGGGACTTGAAATGGGGTCTCGCCGAGTGGTCGCTGGGGATCCCTACAATTGCTCGTACAGCCCTTTTTGCATCCGGAATGCGCGCTCCCAGTCGGCCGCGCGGCCGGTCGAACTGCTAATGCTGTTAATAATATACCTCCGTGCGTGGTCGATGACTGATATCTATACTCTATACTAATATTATAAAGAGGAAAGGTTTGATTTTTTGTTTGTTTGTTTGTAAGTTTGTTTGTAACGAATAGGCTCCGAAACTACTGGACCGATTTGAAAAATTCTATCACCGTTAGGAAGCCACACTATCCGTGGTGAATATAGGCTATATTATATTTTAAAAAAAGTAAGGGATCCTTACTAAAACTCCAATAATGTAACCCAAGGTGTGAAAAATGTACCTTTTTAAATTCCTTGCATATCAATACGCCATTTTTCCTAAATATACGTGGTTGCCTAGCAACGCCTTGACAACAAAGGTCTGATAACCTTTTTTCTAAATATTTATTGTATGGAAACTCTTTTGTTAGGTTGTAGCGTAAGACCTAACAAAAGATGTTCCAGATGTACTTTTTAGTAAAGCGTTTACATTATCTTTGATTTTGTATTTGTAGACAGGATAATAATTTGTTGTGGTTGTATTGTTCAGTGTTGATCTTTCAGATTATTTGCGAAAACTAACTACAATACCTAATACATAAGTTATCTATCTTCTATCATAATGGTTGAGACAGACTGGCGAGAAATATTGAGCTTCTCACAGCGAGAGCTCGGGCAGGCTGATAAAGAGAAACTGCGAAGGTCTATCATGGATGGAACGGACAATATTGAACTCATCTTTTTAGATCTGAAGTTACTGTTTAGACTCGCTCAAGATATCTTAAAATACAAAAACGAGCAGGTATGTTCCCGTTTTAAATACCCAAGTGACATCCTTTATCCTACTTAATATGATAAACGCGAAAGTTTGTAAGTACCTATGGATGGATATTTGGTACTCTTTCACGTAATAACTACTGAATGGATTTTAATGAAACTTTACAGTAATATATAATGTATTATAGCTTATACATCAGAATAACACATATAGGCTACAATTTATAAAGATATCCTACTAATATTATACACGCGAAAGTTTGTAAGTACGGATGGATGGATGGATGTTTTTTACTATTTCACGCAAAAACTACTGAAAGGATCTGGATAAAATTTGTCACCGAGATAGAATATAGTCTGGAATAACACATAAGCTATATTTTATCCCGGAATTCCCACGGGAACGGGAATTACGCGGGTGAAACCGCGAGGCGCTGCTAGTACTTAATACAATACATTACATAGATAACGACCAGAACACCCGGAACAAATATCTGCAGATCGTAAACACAATTGTGCGGAGGTGGGAATCTAACCCACAACCTCCTGCGTCGCAGGCGGAACTTCGCCCACCGTGCGGTGTCGTCCAATGATAACGCAATGCAGACAGCATTGCGTGCTGTCTTCTGTTGCTACATGAACTCATCCACTCAAGCCGCGGCGGCTGTGGTGCAAGATCCTAAGGAAATTTATCGGAGGGACGGCAACAGGCAACAGTCAAGAGGCTTTTAGGGTTAAAAGCTGCCAAGCTATTGCACATGGATCCACCTACATCATAGTTTCTAATATGACTAAAGATTGTGCCGAACACCCTGTAGTGATTTCATTTTTTATTCGACCATGTTTTGTAAGCCTATAAGAAATAGACTGTATAATATAGATATTTCAGATAACTCGATATGAGTACTCACTCAGATCTTTCGTTACAGGTTGCGAGTTTCACCATCAGCCGGAACAGTCGTCCGTTGTCGATCTCCATGGAAAGGAGATCTTCGAAAGCATCGGAGCGCCTCTGCAGCGCCTCCACCTGTTTTATACACAAAGTAACATAAATAAAAGGTATAACAAGTAAACGGTATAAATAAGATTAACATTGTATCTAGAACATACAATTATGTACCCTTACATTTAGTCACCATACGAGTATCAGTCTAAGCTGCGCGAATTTTGTGGACGAGTTGCAATAGCTGCGACTATTGTAAAGTGCTCCAATTGTCACTTCGTAATAAACGAGCCATTAAGTTTTTTGCGTAAAGTGAAGGACTATATGGAAGAAGAGTCTTCGCGAAGATACCTACGTTACACAAAGCGTAACGTAGGTATCTTCTCTTCGATTCTGTGCCAAACGCTAAGAAACCTAAGAAAGAAGAGACCTTCAGAAACCTTTTCAATAAACCTTCATAGGCTTCCACCAGTCACTTTTGACCATATTGATGCTCCCCGCTTTACTAAAGAAATCTGTTATTAAAAAACCAAGTGCTACTGCATCTTTACTAAATTGACTGATTTTACTCGAACATCTAAATATTCAAACGATTTCACCTACGTCTAGTGTAAACATTTATAAAAGAATAGAAGCATACCTACAGAACAGCTTTGAATTGGACAGTGGACCCTCAGGACTACAGTATGTGCATGAATACGTTTCAATAAACCCTACTTCAAGCATCACCTGTTGCAGAGGTCAATGGACTACCGTCAACATTGATGCAGTCAGTAACAAAATAATCGGAAACTACGGTACCTGCCTCTGTTTAGTTCATGAAAGATTAAATAACGACAGTGACTGAAACACATGGAAGCGCATACCACGATCCCGTCTGTATCGCACAATAAGATATAGTCGGTATCGAGTGAGCCCTGTTGTCATGCCGGGCGCGAGTGTGGCAGATCCAGTGTGAGGGTTTGTTTCTTATAATGTTACGTTACTTGCTAGTAAATGTACTTAATTCTTTTCAGAGCCAACTGCTAAAACGTGTACACGGGAAACTTGTGGATTACTCACACCCAGACTCACTTGTGGCCCTACGTATCCTAATATAATAATATTATGAGGACGATAGGTAGGACGCCCTCCGACCAGGTGGGATGACGACCTGCGAAAGACTGCAGGTCAGCTGGATGCGGCAAGCTGAAGACAGGGTGCTATGGCGCTCATTGGGGGAGGCCTATGTCCAGCAGTGGACTGCTATAGGCTGATGATGATGAGGACGATCTTGGGGCGATCGATACAGAGACAAATAAACTATGGTCCATTTAACACAGATTTTTAGAGTAGGTACTAAAGCAAAAGTTTTCCAAGCATAAACAATAAGCTAATTTGTACATTTTATGGAAATCCGTCCTCAATAAGATAAGTCTTGGTTTTTCATTCACCGATTTCAGAAACATGTTTTATTTTGTCCAATAACCTTTCATGTCTGTGGTCATTTCATGGAACGAATGGAAGAAAACAAGTGATGGTCAAACGCAGCTGTCAAGCACCAAAGCTACTACTCCGCTCATTCCAGGACTTGCGAACATCTCACCTAGAAGTCTCCTGTAGATGATATGATGACGATGACGAGTTTTCTTCAAATAAAAGAGACGTGTTTCCTTAAATAATATTCATTTAATCAACAAGCTTTCACCGGACGGTTTCGAGCTTAAGGTTATATTGGTATTTGATTTTTAACTTGATTTATATAAACATTGAGATAAACGTCTATAATTCACAGCATAGCAGTTACAACAACAAACTAACAATGATTCTATTATTCAATGTACATTTTTACTAATGCATATCATATTCAATCACATTCAGGTTTAATTCGAAAGCTATGTAAACCATCAATCACATAAGAAGATAGCCACCAGGGGCGTGAAGTTTCCGTTGTCTCTGGGGCATATATTTATAAAATTTTCTACATAGACACACTTAAAGCTTTTCTATTTACTTAAGGCGTCCATTAGAGCGTTAGAGCACCCCGCACGGGTGACGCAGACGCACATCTCACACTTTTATCGCCAAACTGGTTTGCGGTCACTGATTATTGAGGAGTACTTTATTGTTTAGAGCGGTAACCTTTAAGCATATTTTTTATAGTTCCTAGTATCATATGACTGATAAAGGCGCTAAAAGTTTTATATTTTAATATAAGCAATAGCTTAGAAATTTCTAGTGTTCTAAGAATAAAAATGTAAAGATTATTCAACTAGTTGTGATTCATTTTTATCTTTGTTTTTTAATATTTGTCCAAGTTAAAGTTAAAGCATGGAGTATTGCTTAATAGGATTATTTTTGTTGAAAAACCGGGTGCGTAGGACCGTAGACACCAAAGATTTAAGTCACATTCACGTCACTAGTGGCGGATGTAGACCCTTGCAATTGCAACTTTCTGCTACCCACCAACAACTATAATCTACTAGTTTTATCCTAAGTTATAGCAGTTTTAGAAGTGACCGCTTATACAGATAGGCGAACACTTCTAAAACTGCTCTAACTGAGTTGCCTCATTTTCAATACAAGAACATTTTACACTTGCCTCTAAGGCTGCCTGTCAGCCGATGGAGTTGCATTAAACCATCGCTCTGTTTCAGTGTACAGCTCAGTTAGCTTCCTAGATCTACAACATTCCGTAGCTTTAGAGATATCAGGTTAGTGTGTAGGCACACTTACCGATTAAGAAGGTGGTAAAGCATCTCTACTTCGAAATAACATTGTACAAATAACGTTATTTGTGAACGCGAGAGCTCTTAATTATAAATAATATTTTTCACATTCACTTCTTTTACCTGTAAATCCTAAGATTTCTATTACATTTGTCCTTAATTTCATATTAAAGAAAGTGTCAGCATCAGCAAATGAGACTATCAGCTCGAAGCTATCAACTTTGTCCAAGAATAGTGAAACACATGGGAACTAACATGGGAACTCGGAAAACTTTTTTGCGCCTGCAGCCTATTTCATATATTGTTTTAAATTGTCAACTGCATTATTATGAGCCTCTCTCTCTCAATTTCGTACGAAATTTTCATTTTCGTTTCGAGTTACCATTACAACCCATTGGTACCCACCAATGGGTTGGCAGTTGGCCGTCCCATCGGCATACGACGGTTGACATTAGAAAGCATTAGTGGGTCAACAGTTAGATTGCCCATCGGTAAAGAAACGGTATGAGAAGGCATTGGACGTTCCAAAGCTAGACTCCGATTCGGCAAAAAGACGTCATGAGAAGGCTTTGGTAGGTCAAAGGTTTGGCAGCGCAATGGCAGAGAGACGTTTACAGCTCTAGATGCGTTAGATTCTATCCGGTTCGGTGCAGTTCCTAGCAGGTGCGAGGAAGACAGCAAGCCCTCAGATATAATGCTGGCGCACCCGCGACGTTTGTCCCGACCGGCGCGGCGCAAGCGCTTCTTGAACACGCAGTTGCGTTGCTTGGACCGGTGCCCTCGCGGTGAGCGATTGTTTCGGTTATACGGCCTACGACTGCCGCTGCTTACTGTACTTGCTCTTAGCGGTGGTTCTGACATCACCCCGGACTAAAAGAAATAGGAAATTTAGATGTTTGCTCGCTTATATCTTAATTTCTTATTGAATTAATGTTAATATTTCTCTTTAATTTATTTTCTAATTTGTGACATAATATGATAATCTTATCTTATATGTGACTATTAGTGTGTATTTAATCTTCACTTCATATTTATAAGGGCTAAATGAATAATATAAAACATTGTTTTTAGAAGTGTAACCCAACAGAATATAGCAACTCCGACAGGGTTCATGTTCATTCTACTTCAATATTGTAACACCTTTGTAATGGACATGAATGCAACCAATAAACTATAAAAATAAGTTCATTATTCTTGAATTTCTTTTATAAAAACATATTCTGACCTTTTATTTTGTAAAATTAGACTGTTAACGACTAATAATAATGTACATAATATGAATGTGCATATCAATGCTGAGAAAAATGACAAACTCAGTAACGATAAATGCAAAATAATTTTGATGAGTGAAAATAAAAATTCAAAACAATCACATGGTCCACAATCAATCATTCGGCAACATTAAACAATTTGAGACGGACGTAGTATTTGTACTTACGTTTTCTTTTCTTGCGAGTTGCAACGTCGACATCCCGAAATGTGGGCGACTTACGGACGAATACTCAAAGGAATCTTAAATATTAAAGACCGTCTCAGTTGTCAGACGTTTCTGCATAACATAAAACGTTTTGGACCAAACACTATGTAAAATATCCCTAAGGGCTAGCTGAAATAATAAAAATATATTTAGTTTTATAGCTGACATTTAACACTTTGAAAATTGTTTTTTGAAATTATTTAAAAAAGGTATCCAAGGGTGAATAAGCTTGTGCGCTCCAAGTCCGCTCTTATCCTCGTCGATGTGGATGTTGCCGTCACTGGTGAGAACATCACCCTACCATCCTGAAGGCGGGTCAATAACGTAGACGTTGAACCCTACTGGCCCGCCCTGTTTGCGAAAGCCCTGGAAGGCGTGAGGAATGTGAGGGAGCTCATCGCCAACAACGGATCAGGCGTGGGCGCAGCGGCGGCAACTGAGGCCAAGGAGGAGAAGAAGGAAGGACCCCAAGAGTCGTACGACGACCTGGGCTACGGTTTCATTCACTAAAGAGTTTTAAATATTTTTAAACTTACGCGCACATAATTATATGTATTAATACAACAGGTATTTCTCGCGTTTATTTACCTATTTTTCCCGACCTTTCAACAGGTTTACACACTGTAGTGTTCACGGGATGACTGGAGTTACCGTGGTAACCGCGTTAAAGCTGTGGTATTCCAATTCCAATCGAATTATTCTGATAGTTATTTATTCAACAAGAGAGCAGTGAAGTAGTTTGATGAAGTAGGTCAACATTGACCGCGCGACTGTACCAAAGTTGGACAAAGCTTTGAGCACCATGCCACCGGACATACGGATGACCAAGCACCACGCTCGATGCCACTTCATTTTGAGTAAACTAGCAACTTTCCTAAAGATTTTTTATAACTAAGCGGGACAAAAACTAAGAGGAGCGAAGCAAAACTGCCTTAATAATCTAACTTCAAATAATGTCTCAAATAATTCTAGAACATAAGAGGAAGCACTAATCTAAAAGGTGAAGGTGTGGCGTAAAATTATAAACATAAATACGACTAAAATCATACTGAGTTGTTAATAAGCCAGGCCGATTTCGGTCACATTACTTCTGCGAGAGTGGGCTCATTACCGATATCCAACCAATCCATCGTCTTATCTTGAGTATGGACGACTCGGCGTATTTCTCATAATAGGTATGATGACTGACTTTGAGATCATTTTAAGACATTTACTGACACACTACAATTTTTTTTATTTTTTTTTTAAATTTTAGTCTTTAAATTTGCAAATACAATTTCGCTCAAAGACGCTACGATACAAGTGGCGTATGTTTATGACGTCACCGATGCAGGAACATCTGATGATACATAATATTTATCTCTTTATGAACAAAAACAATTATAATCAAATACTAGAAACAAATTAGAACTAGTCACAGTACACAGATAGACCTTTACCATAGTTGGGTATTCTGTGCCTTTGTATCACGTATTGGAACCACGTGACGTCACGGCTCAGTATTCTCTAACTGGTGGTTAACGTGTCATGACAGATTGCTGTATTCTTAAAAACTTAATAAGTATTACGTAATATATGGTTTTGGAATAATTCGCTAGATACATAATTTTGGTGATTTAAATAATAGTTTAGTCATCATCCCTATTCTAGCAGAGTCCATTTTATAATAACATCGTAAGCTTGTATGCATACACACGGCTCGAGTGTAGTTTTGCTACACCAATCGCATAAATTCGACTATAACGTCGTCGGATGGAATCGCCACGTAGAACACGAAAACGTGTCTTCGGTGGCGATTCAGTGACGTCATAGTGAAGTGCCGTGCTACGTATGAGCGTTACGATGGTAATTGACGACCAAATAAGAGATAGATTGAACATTGGCAGCCTACGCTACTAGCTACGCTAGTGAACACGTACATGCAATGACAATATTCAGGGAGCAAGCACCTAATAATTGAGATAAAGTGGGATAATCAAAGCTGGTACCTGTGTGTAGAACCTTGCTCCAATCATCGGCATCAGGTCGGTGACGGAGCGCCGCGACGGCGAGCCGGACAGCAAGTAGCTGGAATCGAAACATAAATAATAAATATTAATGCTGGACAATTCACACAGCATTATCTAGCCTCAAGGTAAGCAGAGCTCGTGTTATGGGTACTAGATAACTCGTATACTTAATACAATACATTACATATATAGATATTTTTTGTTATGCATAGAAAACAACCAGAACACCCGGTCAAATAACTGCAGATCGTACACACAATTGTTCCGAGGCGGGAATCGAACCCGCAACCTCCTGCGCCGCCTGCGCCGGCGGACCTTCGCCCACCGCGCCACATCGTAGTAAAGGTCGTCAGAACATGACACCTTTACTACTAAATCATTGTTTATATTATAAATCCCTCTGGGAACAGCTTCAACAGACTCGACTCGACCTATCGCACTGGTTACGAACGCAAAATCTGACCACTATATAAGAGACAGATTAGTGTAGTGAAAAAATAAGCACTTATGTTACACCCTGTATAAATAACTAATAAAACCACCTAATATTTAACTATATAACGGCCACGTCTTGGCTAATTATAGGGCTTACCGGATACAATTCTGTTGACAAAATAGAAATATCATGAAAACAAAATATTAAAAAAACTTTACAGGATTTTTGTTGATAAATTAAATGTGCCAAAACTGCATAGATAGACAATAGCAACTGATTTTAGTCGCTCTGCCGTGACAAACTCACAAGATGAGGTTCTTGAGGTCGGCGGAGTAGGAGCGCGTCACGATGTCCAGAGAGGCGGTGATGTTGTCGCAGTGCGGCGTGCGGCACGCCAGCGACAGCGCCAGCCGGCCCAGCGCCGTCAGGTCTTCTTGCTGGGCCTGACAACACAGATATACTTTACTCTCTTTGTACGGACCTACTGTAGTAGCCCAAGTTTGGGCACTGATCTATTTTATACGGAGAACAAAACTGTAAAATTTCCCGTTCTAACATATTAGGATAGTTATTCAAAAGTTGAAATTAATTTAAAAAAACATACTCTCAATAGTTTCTCTATAAAAACTCTTGTGCTAACAGTCTCCATGAATATTGTTACGCGTTCTTTTTAGGAATTAATCATTGTGCTTTTCATCCTACCGCGCCCTTCCACACATTCCTCATCCTCACCAGCCTGTATTGGTCCACTGCTGGACGCAGGCCTGCCCCTGATAAGCATATGTCAGGTGTCATAGCATACATTTGCGCCTCTCGCCTACAGACAAGATCGCGCCGTCGACTCGAGCACCCTTAAACACCACTCATTTATTTAAAGAGTAGGTAAAGCCATGATAGTTTACCTGTCCGATATCTCCATTGCTGGGATGCAGAGCGTCCGCGGCGCCGCACCACGAGATCTGCACGCGACATCCGTTCATTATCACCTTGGATGGATCCAGCGTCCTGGAATGCATACAAAGAGAACAGTAAACAGAGTGAACATGTGTTTGCTTTGCGCACACTTGTGTTCTATAATGATGTCCCCTGAAATAGGCCGATGGTGTCCTCTTAGCCGATCATAGTCACATAGAAATTTTATACCCACATTTATTTTCTTTCACTTTATTAAATAATATTTTTCATTACGTTCTTCTGCCTCATCATCATCAGCCTATGTTAGCCCACGGCTGGACATAGGCCTCTTGAGCTTGACGCATCCAGCTTCTTCCTGTAGTCTTTCGCAGGTCGTCATGCCACCTGGTCGGAGGACGTCGTGGCACTCAAGAACACGTGTTTACACACTCTCACATTTAGTGTTTACGTGTTCTCCTGCCTACCTGCAAGCGAGTCCGGCCGTGTGGATGGCCCGCAGCGCCGCCGTCAGCTGTACGATGATGCTCCAGAGGACCGCCTCGGGCAGGAGCGTGCCCGACGCCACCGCGCGCAGCATTGCGTTCTTCTGCGAAGCGAGACAAGTCACGCACGTCATGATATAGAACAACAATTAAACACATTTGTCATGATATCTCCGTTCGCGCCTAAACCAGACCGCCTCGCTGCTGCGCAGAACATGGGGCACTAACAACACCATCCTGCAGTCTTTCAACAGAGTCCTCACTCTTTAGAAAGCGTGAAAAGGCGTTAGGCGAAAATAGCACCTATTCACGCGTTTTTTACGCTAAAATTAGCGTAATAACGCTGATAGCGCGCGTTACATTAGGTGCTTAATAGCGTGGTAGCCTTGCTGGGCCCTGCTCACACCAGACACGTGACAGTAAGGTACCTGGTGTGTGTAGGGGCGCGGCGCGTCCGGGTCCGACGAGAAGGGGTCGTGGAAGGGCGCGGTGCCGTCGCTCACGGGGTTGCCGCACCCCACCAGGTACTTGTTCATCAACGTCACGCTCGCGGGGTGGTATGAGTACACCAGCAGCAATGCTGGAAACAAACACAACCAACCTTCATATAACACAAGCTTCAACTTCTTCCTAGATGGCTCTGCGATTGCATTGTCCGCCTTATGATAGCATCGCAAGCTTTGTTTATGGGTAACGCACTTGTAATGATGGGTCTTGCTTTATGGCAATGTTTATGGTTGAACACTTATCTGGCAGTGTCAATGGAAAATACATATATTTTGTCAATAAAAATACAGAGTCAATAAAAAAGTGCAGCGTAAAGTAATATTTGAATTCGAAAGAACGAGATCCATTAATCATGAATGAAAGCTTTCAAAACCACCTTTTTCAAGAAAGTGAGAGTTCACTACCGCTTACTAGATATAGTTGAAACTCGTGCCGCCAAAATGTAGCAAATCGCTCAAAAAAGCAAAACTATAATAATGTTCGTTTCAAACTATTCGAAGCTCCAAGTATCCAATAATAGCTGCAGATAGCTAAATGTATTGTAGGAAAGGTAGGCACAAGTCGTGTCGTGTCGATACAGACAGACCTACGACATATACATTTTCCTCAACTATGCCAAAACATAAACTAAGGCCTAAGTTATAAAACTCCATAAATATCAATATTTATATATTATTCGTTCCTCTATTGGTTCTACTGCCTACAAACAAATAGTAACTCCAAATTATGAAACTCAACTTAAATGTAAATCTTTTAAATGTTATTTGTTGTTTATTGGTTCTACTGCCTACAATGATATATAAATTGAAACTTTTTAACTTCTTCAAAGGGTTGTTATTGCAAAACTTTGCAAGGTTTTTACGCAATACTGGAAACCATCGCGAAGGGCTTCTTTAGGGCAAATTTTAGTTTGACTTTGAGAATACCTATAAAGTCTGTTCCTGAGCCGAGTTACATTATTGCATTCAAAGTTTATACAAGTAGGTAACGGGAATAAACAGACATATAGTTCGTCATTTTCTTTCTCTTCTGGATAAAAAGTAGTATTTTAAAATACTTATCATGCTTAATACGGATAGCGACAGCGTTGCTCGATCAATGATTAACTGACAACATTCATATAGTCATGTAACTTTACCGATTTGTTTTTTATGACAATCGATTTTGTTATTGTTCATTATCATCATCATCAGCCTATGTTAGTCCACAGCTGGACATAGGCCTCTCCCAATGAGCGTCACAGCGCCCTGTCTTCAGCTTGCCGTATCCAGCATCTACCTGCAGTCTTTCGCAGGTTGTCATCCCACCTGGTCGGTGTTATTGTTGCTCATCATAAATTCATTTCATTAAGGAATAATAGCATTTTTGTGTGAATAGTTCAGTGCCTCCGAAACAGCGTACAAGGCGCGTTGTGATGAGATATGAACTTACAGAGGTCTCCGAAGGCGTTGGAGGTGAGGTGGTCGTGCAGGGTGACCACGTTCGGGTGGTCGATCTGCTTCCACACCTCGAGCCGCGGCGAGGGGCAGGTGCCGTACGAGTGCAGGCGACGCATCGCGAAGTGCTCGCCCGTCTGTCGGTGCGTCACGCGGTACGACGAGGACATGGAGTGAGGCGCTACGCCCTCCAGGGGGATCGGCTGCGCGTAGATTTCTAGGTGCTCTGGTAGATCTGGAATGTTTTAATTATCTATTATGCAAACAAATTAAGTTGTGGGCCAGTAACCTGTAGGGAATACAAATTTTATCAAAAAATCCTAATACCTGCGACCATTTTATATTAACTGGCACTTTAATTAAGTTACGATAAAAAAAATAAGAATTCTTTATTTATGCTACTAGTACTGCAGGTTCTGCCGTATCTTGAAAATTATTATTTTAGAAATAATTAAGTGATACCTTTCAATAATGCGTATTAACAGTTACTTGAAGGCTTGGACGCGCACAAGGGGCGCGTAGGAGGCTCTTCAAGGCTACTTGAGGAAGTCTATTTTGAGTTCCCGAGCATTGTTTTAAGTAGTTTACTCAAATCAGGACATAAGCATCACTTAAGCACAGATCAATGACTAAGCTTTCATAATACGGGCCTTAGTTTTATTATCACTTGACTTGTTGTTTACTTGGCAAATAAGACAATGTTTAATTGTCCAGCTGTGTAGTTACCTGAGAACTGTGGCATGTCTTGCTGCGAGATGAACACAGCCTCGTTCCGCTGGTACACCTCGGCGCGGATCGTCTCGGGCTGGTAGAAGCTTGCAGCGAGACCTTACAGACAATAGCAAAGCATCACTATTGGGAACAACAAACAACAACCGTCAAACACATCGAATTGCCACTCAACTGCAGGACAGCGGCGGGCAGTTTAAATTTTAAAGCACTTGACTGGTATTGATCGCCGATTTAGCGGACCCAGCTAATGACCTTGAGCTCTCTTACGTCCGGTCACTTCAATAGAACATTTTATTTTCTTCGGTCGCTCATCGAATTATGAGACTAAGGTAAATAGACAGTGCACCAGTATTGACGCGTGTCGTACATTATGTCCTGCGCACATATCGTCAGCCTCTGTTGGGACTAGCCGCTGCGCCGCCACCGTGGCCGAATTGGCTATGAGGAAAACATAATTTTGCCAAATGCCATTTCGATGTGTTTTGACGAGTTACATACATATTGCTGTTTTTTTAATTATAATTTAAAAAAAGATTAAGTTCCTATTTTTGTAATAACTATACCATTACGTTTGTTTAACATGTTATCATCAGTGCAAACCGAACAGAAATGCTTAAACAATCGTGGACGATGTATTTTAAAACACAGAGAAAAAACGAACAAACGAACACAAGCTCTGTATAGCTTGGGGATAGATGATGCTGTTATCCACACAGTCCAGCATTATTTATTTATTATTAGAGATTTTACATTTTTTTTATAGATGCCTTTTAGTGTTCCATTTATTACATTTGTAAATAAAAAAACTATAGATTCTGAAATGTAGTCTTGTACCATCAGAATATGGTTACTTTCCAATTCATTTTAACAGATCTTGGTCAATTTGGTCGTATAAATACGTAAAGTTATTAAAGGATTAATATATTGCAAAAATAGTAAAAGGTTAGATATACAAGGACACACTGTATATCTTACATTTCACTGTATTTCGGAGCGAAAATATTATAGAAAATTCGTAAGTAAGCATGTAATGCTTATCAAAAGAAGATAAAACGTTCGGGTTTTATTTTTGATTTTAAAGTCGGTATGTTAGTAATACTATAGTATCTTCCAAAAATCATATTACAGTTCCCTCAAAACAAAGCAATACTGTATTGTACGTAGGTCTTCCTACTCGGCCCATGTGTATCTTTTACCTACTTTTCTTATGATTATCCGTTTTATTTAATGTTTTGTCAATTTGCTATAGATTTTGTAATTTTTGCTCAACATTTTGTATCAATTTTCAAACCCATTCAGGCGTTTAATAGACTTTATTTATAGAGTTTAGTACATCTTTCCGCGTAGTCGACGTATCATCCGATGATTCAAAAAATAAAACCTTTCATCCAGCACCATGTAAATATACCATGACCGTCATCTTGACACAGTTGACCATACGAGACGCATGTTTCACAGAGGCATCCAGGTCAGTACGAATTTCAGAACATTCTTCGCACAGGGGCGCGTGTCCATAGCATAGATATTTTTTTAAATATTGCCATGGTACTTATACAATTTTTGCACATAATCGAAGCTAAACCAAAGCGCAACTCTCGCCTATCACACATAATGTTATACTTATATTTGAAGCTTTATAGGTTGCGCTACACCAACATAGAAATTCAAATCGTCTATTGCTTAATTTTATACAGATCAGCCGTTTTGTCTTGAAAAGAAAGAACAGCCGTATGAAGCAAAAAGAGTGACAGATGGACAGAATTTTCGTTTATGTATAATGCTTATGTATTTGCTAGTATACGAAATATTCACATTCTTAGTTACGCTTCGAATAGAAAGAATACACTCATGTAAGAAACGTTCTAGATTTCACTTAATCTGCGTATATCATATGCATATATACAGTATCAGCTGAACAATTTAAGTGGAAGAGCAGCATTTTACTTGAATCAGTGCGTTTATTAAAACGCTATGCAGTTCACTAAAAGGCCACCCTAGTTAAATGTATATGTCTATTGACTGTAGCACATGTTTGTAGTAGTCACCGTTACTCATTTAGTACTCGCAAAAGCAAATTTAAGAAAGCACTAAGATCCTAGTAAATACTCCTTTGTATAGGTGTTAATAAGGAGACAACGCTAACACTTCCGAAGGGATCGGTCTGAAATTTTACGCGCAAGGAGTTCTCCACCTACCACCTAAAAAACGCGAGCAGCGTATTTTACGCAACTTTTGCTAAGGACAGGTTTTACAACCTCTGTGGCGCGGTGGGCGAAGATTCGCATGCTACGCAGGAGATTGCGGGTTCGATTCCCAGCTCGGGACAAATGTCGTACGATCGAAGTGCTAGTTGCTATCTATGCATAATAATAAATGTCTATCTATGTAATGTATTGTATTATGTATATCAGTCATCTAGTACCCATAACACAAGCTCTGCTTAGCTAGGGGCTAGACGATGCTGCGTGAATTGTCCAACATTATTTATTTATCTGTCATGACACATTATCGAAATATTTGCCGCAAACCTTAGCATAATGCGACCGTCCCCCACAACACAACACACGGAGCGGCTACGCAACGCACGTGTGTCTAGCTACGCTCTGCGAAAAATGTATGCGATTACGTCTACTGCAACCCACGAACACGCTACGCACGAATAGGAGATTGTCAAACAAACCAACCCACGCCAATGAGATGAATATCGGATAAACCTCTACTCTAGCAAGAAAAACTGAACCAATCCTCTTGACAGAGGCGACGCTTTGAAACTTGAAATATATTGAAGGAAAAACATATTTATCTCAATTACTCTCGTACACGACTTGAAGTCACATTGATAGCAATATTGATTATTCGAAGATGGCAAACTACGAAGCATACTACCAGAAACTACAGTAAAACAAATACCCATTATTTAAAAAAAAAAAAATAGAGCACCGACCAAAATATTAAACTCCCTAAAGCAAGAAAAATGTTGTATGAACCTGGCAACACAGCGAAAAATTATTTTAAAATGTTTTTTTCATGGTTTTTGCACTGTTTCGGAGAGGAAAATTGTATGTTTTTATGTTAATACTAATCGCGCTATCTCATATTGTGATTTATAGCTGGTCTCGCACATTTTACGATTTTATGAAATGTAGTTTTCGTCGACGTCTTGATAATGAATGAAGGAACTATACAAGTACCGCGGTGTGGTGGTAGAGAAACATTCTAGAAGTATTCGGAGTAGCGAGCAGGCAGAGCGCGACTGCAGGCTCAGCGTACGTCCCCTATTTAGGTCTGACCAGCCGTCCCCGTCTTCAAACACCGTCATCTTATCAGACAGAAAATGTCCACTGCTGGACTCCTCCTTAAAGACCAGTAATAAGTCATGCTTGGGGTTTGAGTGCCTGAGTGTCGAAAAATAACGTCATTTCTGGATGTAAAGGAGATCCCATTGCCTATACTTTATTCTGTTTATTACAGTAAATAAATAAATAAAATTTTATTGCCAAAAAAGAATTATTACAATCACATAACATAGTTTACATTTGGAAACTATGTTATGTGATTGTAATAATGCAAAAACTTTGCTAACATATGTAGTTCTAGATCTGAAATAACATGTAGGCTATTTTTACACTAAAAAAACGCGTGCGTTAGCGCGGCAAGACGATATTTGATAATGCTTTCATTATAATTTTCTTTTATCAGAGCAGGAAAGAAGCGCGCAAATTATTGACCCATCATTTTATTCATATCAAGTAATCCACTGCTGGGCAAAGACCTCCACTAAATCATACGTGCCAGCTCTTACATCAAGCCCAAAGAAATAAATTTATTTAACACTTTGGGTGCTGAAATCACACGGTATGTGTTTTCTACAAGTGACTAATATGCGTAAATCCACACTAGCGCTGCGGCTGAGAAAATACAGATCTTGTGACTCAGCACAGCCGTAATATTTTTCGAACGAAACGCATGTGCGGCGCAACACAACCGCTGTGTAGAGCGGCAGCACGAATTTTTTAGGTTAAAAAAAAGATCGCAGTCGTCGAAAAAAAATCGCAGTCAAAGTGTTAAGACAACTTTGTATAGACAAAGACGTGAAACGCACCAATGCACTTTATAAACTGTATTAATAATTTATTTATTTAATATGTATTTATAATGCACTCCTAAACTCTAGGTAACTGTACCTTGAGTTAAGGAGTCAAAATAAACCCCGCGAGCTATGTCAAAGTTGTTTGAAAATTTAATCTTCCCTTGCACGACGCTTTTAACTCGAATCTCTTTATTAACTAGATAAGCTAAGCGAAGCCTTTAGAACAACTCTGTTGTTCTAATATTACAAATTAAATAATGCAATGAACGTGGCAAAAACCACCTCGTTATGGGAATTTGTTATATTATACCTACTAGCATACTCATTTTAAGAAATAAATAAGTACTATTGTAACTTTGATATTGTTCACTAAAATTCAATTCACATAATGGACAGGGTAACACACTTCAAATATTTCATATTACAAAATCAAATATAAACTAAGGGATTCAAAGTAGCTTTTTAGTTTGTTTCAAAACAATCAAATGCTTCGTGCGCATTATGAACATGCCGATTCATTATTTACAAGCTTGCCGATCAACCGGCGAACGCAAATGTCAAAAGTAATAGAACAATATCATATTATGCATGCTTTTCGAAACGTTTGTTATATTAAAGTGGTTAGGTTCAATTTTCTAAATAGGTTTCGTACTTATAAAATATTTAGTATTGTCGTCAAGAACCTATGACGTTATTTGGTTTGTGTTAATGTACGCGTGTATTTAAACGCTGCATTGTTAGTTTTTGGTTCCTAGGCTACAGCGATCGATCGACTATTTAATAAATGGATGTCTGAACTTGATACATAGTGAAATAATCGACGTTTTATTTTTGTTTGCCTTTAAAGGCTATTATTGTATATTTATTTTTTTACCCTTACTTTCTAACTGCGTTAAATATCGGGCAACATTATAGATGAAGCATGCCGCTTAAGTCGAATATAATAACTTAAAGAAAAACTTCAAATAATTTTAAATTCCCTTTGAAATTGTTACAAAATTTCCACCCTTATGTTCCGTCAACGTGACTCTGTTCCACTACGCAAACGGTAAGTTATAAACCAGAAACTACAAAGTTTTTTAACTTGTTTAATTGGTTTGCATTGCTTTGGTTTTGTTTTGTTCTACATGTAAGACGTCATTGCCTCCCTTAGTGCAGAATAATCGAGTTTAAGCAGAAGTTTCGCTTTGTTTCGTATGAAACAAACGACTGAATAGGTACATAACGTAAGCCATGAGCTGCAACTCTCACGATTCAATTATTAGAATCAAATAGGAAGGTCCATAGTTAGTTCATAGCTCATTTATTGATTACTTTTGGTTACAGGTCACATGTATGGCCATTGGCACTTGCTTTAATTGTTTTATTTAGCTTTAGTTTGTTTTATTGTTACTAAAGTTTTGTTAGTGCACCTTACCAGCAAACAGAAAATGTATTGATACCCCGCGAAACAGGCCTAGCCTAGTGCGGGGGTCACTGTTAATTGCAACACCTCAACCAATCAACTAAAATGTAAGAATATGTACATAACTTAAGTTAAGGTGTTATTATTTGTAAACTTTTGGTAAGTAATTAAACTTTTTGTATTTGTATAAAGGATTAATTTTTTTTGTTTAAATGCGTACCTAGCTAGGTTTTCGCCCTTCTTTACTAATTTAGGCTTTTTAAATTGAAATATTTTTCTTTGTTTAGAGGTAAAAGCACGGTGGAACATATTTTTTTCAAACCTGTGTTATTTATCAATGGAAGCTTCTGCCTATACGGTCGGATGACACTAATGACGGGCCGCCTACACCGATTGCGAACCTTAGTTTATTTAACGTTGTTTTACTGCAGTTGAATAATTAAACGGTAATCGAATTGTTTTAAAGCATTTCTTTTCGCAATTTTACATATAATAATAACAAGACAAGTAAACATTTGCAGGGCTTGCAATGCAAGTGGGTTAGTTATCATCGTCATCTCCAGCTCGTGGACCCACTGCGGAGCATTGATGCACTCCAGGCGGTTAGTTAGTTGTGACATTCATTGCTTCTGGTACAAGTATTCATACGGCAACACTAAAGTTAACCGACAAAGCTGCTAATTGCCCGATTATCTTTCGAAAAGCAACAAGCTAAAAGTATGTGTCCATGTCCTAAATTAAATGAATGACAGTTGAGACGCTGTATTTGTGCTTTTAAGTGGTAGGTTGATGTGCGGTGCGGGACGGTGCAGCGGTGGCTCGATTTCAACAATGTCATCATCCAGTGACTCCTAAGTTCAGATACTTAGATGGTTTTACGCAAATACATTTCTATTTTGTATCGCTCGACGAAATGGATAAAAATTTCAATATGGCTGAAATGATAATTAATATAACAATTGTAACTTAGTTTTAAATATCTTATTGTATGCAATCACAAATAATATTTGTGTTCGCAAATGTCTGCGATCACAAATAGTATTTGTGATTGCAGATGTACATAGTTTCTTATAAATTAAGTGCGCAATAAAAATATGTATAATAATGTTTACCTGGCTTGGTCGGCATAGGATGCACGTGAGTCGGTATTGGCAGGTACATCGCCGAGGCGTACGGCGAGGGGACGATCATCGGAGGCCCCACCATGCAGGCTTCAGCTGAAGCATCTGAGGATAATGTTAGACGTTCATTCATCATCATCAGTCTATCTTAGTACACAGCTGGACATATTCTTTCCCAAATGACCGCCATAGCGCCCTGTCTTCAGCTTGACGCATCCAGCATCTGCCTGCAGTCTTTCACAGGTCGTCATCCCACAGAATACGTTAATGATGTATTGAGAAAAGTGTGCAATATTTTACAGAAGTAAGTTTTTTTCACACTGTCAAAGGGAAGAGTTTTTCGATTGGGCTAAAACCACCCATTATAACTCGATCTTCCTTGTCACCCTCGGGAGTATAACAACCTAATATCTAATGGTGTGGTTAACTTCCCAGAAGAAATCTATTATTGTTATAAATGAGGGTTCCTTAAGGAAGGTGGCGTTATTGTTTTACACCAAAATACACGAAACACACGTGACAAATAAAATGCAGGACGATGTGATTTAACATTTTTCTTTCTGTTATTAGACAATACTTTGAAATAGCGGAGATCGTTTATGCAGCTTGTGGGAAAAAAACTACTACCTACTATAGATTGTATTATAAGGGAGCAAAATAATATTTTACGACGAGGGCGCTTTTTTGAATCCAGAGCGAATTCACGAAGTAAGCACAGGTCTTTCAAAGTAGCAAACATGGTTTTACACTATTGATCACTATCCAAAAATCAAAACCGTGCAATTTTTGCATCCTGTAATTTTAGTGTGGTGACTGGCTTATTGTGATTAAACCCTGTCCACATTTTATACGCGGTCTTTTTAGATATGAATGCATTTCATCCTGGCGCGCCGGTAGCGGGTATTATCAGGTGAGATATCATAAATTTAGGACTCGCTTACGAACGAGTTCGCATCGTTGACTCAAAAAAATCTATAGGTACTGATCTGTTACCCGTGTGAAGCAGGGGTGGGTTTCTAGTACATAGTTCGTAAGATTTAAATAAAAAAGCTCAATCTAACCAATTTTATAACCTACTAGCTGTTCCTCGCGGCTTCACACGCCTTAAATTCGAATTTCACATTTCTAGGGGGATAAAGAGGTTTTATTTTACTTTCAATAGTTTTTCGTGAATTTAGAACCTTTTTTGAAGTCGGATGAAAGTAGTATAGGTACCCCAAGCACTATAGGATGATGAGCTGGCTAACAACGCGCTTTATGGTAAGAACTCCCCTTGCCGTACTCATACATACCTACATATAGTTAGCCGAACAGCGGACTGAGCGTCGACCATGCGACTTTTTTCTAATAGCTAAATTTTTGAACTCGTGATATCTTTCGAATGGAATATCCGAATTGAATAATTCAAAAAGTTATATATAGGTATTAAAGCAGTAATGAATATTCTGGCTAGAGGATAAAGTAAACTGAATTTAGAATAGCATGTGCAAGTTTGTGAATTCAAAAATCATTAAACCTATTAACATACAACAATACAATACAATTTTTCTTAATGCACACCTTTTTTAATTTGTTAATCTTAGTGTATTTTATTTTTAATTTTCTTCGCACGTCATTTTCGACAGCCAACAGAAATGACTGAAACTGTTAAAAATGCGCAAATGAGCTTTCTCCCTCAACAATCACGCGAGAAGTATTCGAAACAGTGCGACTGTTTAACACGTGGCGACTAGCTAAAGGAGCCAAAACTTTCTCAGAAAATGACTTAAGTAACTGTAGCAACGTTATTTTCAATATTTCTTAATTATAATAGGTATACCTAAGTATTATTTGTTAAAGTTTTAAGATTATTCTACTATCTTGACTATTCTACCCATCATATTCATACCGAAACTGAAATAAAAGTATTTTGTGATTGTAAATGTATTTTTTTGCATTTAGTCATTTCCTCGCTGAGGTGGGATGAAAAGTTACGTGTTGCACTCGAGTGCAAACATTTTATACCTCAGGCTCTTTTGATTCCCTTTCGCTAACGCTCACGATTCTAATTTGAATGAATTTTAGTCCTTCGCCTGCTCGGTCTTAAAATTGAGCACCCGGTTAAAAAGCAACTTTGCACTATTTTATAACAAATAACTATTTAAGGGCAGGAATGGTTTTTTTTTCAATAGTCTCTTGGAACTGAACAAGATCGTGTATCACGCCTGGGAAATGACCAGTTTTCATGCGTGGACAAATATTATAAAAAGCGGCGGGAATCGAACCTGCAACCTTCTACATCGCAATAAACCAACTCCAGGCCAGGCGATAGTGTAAGAAAACACGGCATACTCAGTAGGGGAAGTTAATAGGTACTTACTGAGTGATGCAGATGAGTTCAGAGCTGATGGGTTGATGCTATCCGATGGGAAGAAGTAGGTCGTTCCACCGACATTCTCCTGTGAAATAAATTATTATTAGAAGTTATGTCTTTTTGTGGTGGAATAGTGTTTTAAACATCATCCTCTATCAGCCCACATATTATGTTCACAGCCCCCTCCGTTTCACTTATATTTGACCATTGCTAAAGAACTTTTGGCCCCGTTGATCTTGGCCTTTCTGTTTGTAGACTTGTCTTTAGATGGAAATATTGATTGGGAAGCTGGCTGTGTGTTCTGGGATGTGATGCCAAGATTTTTTGAGTTTTCAAAAATGGTAGTCAGTTCTGCGCTTATGTAATTTAGTATTTGATGTTGTTTTTAAAGTCTTGTCTTGTTTAAGTATGTTATTGTATATGTATTAACATGACTTTAGTTATGGGCGGGATTGTAAAACTGATGACTTATTTTGTTGTAGTCTATCTGCCTTTTTGTTCAAAAATGCTTTTAGAGTCAAGTTAAGAAAGATTTTCTATAGCAACACTACTTACATGAATCATTTGTGTGGGTGCAGGCATATGTGATGCTTGCTGCATGTTAGCATTCATATGGGAAGCCTGCGAGATACCAGCTCCCATATGTGCGTTCTGTGGGACTCCTCCCATGTGTGGGCCTGGTGGGATACTCCCGACCATGTGAGGCCCTTGTGACAAACCACCCATCGTTAGCACCGATGGCGGGGAGCCACCTGGTGATTCCGGTATCATGGACGGCTGAGCAAAGTAGTTCATTGGAATGAATTCGCGCACCTAAAACCAGTTTTAATTTACTATATTATTATATGTATTTGGATTGCAGGTAGAAAGTGACCGGCTATCTCACAGCTGAAGTAATGCTTCATTTTATTTATTGTGCATGACCTATGAATTCATTATAATCTCTGCCATATGAGAGCTCTTCGAGGCTAGTTTCTAATTATTGAAAAAATATACATTATATAAATGTATATAAATACATATTTATATAATGTTCTCATGTATACCTTCTTATGTGACCCCACTTGATTTAATTTATTGATTTTACTCTCTTGTCTTAAAAATCCCCTCAGACAAATTATCAGCATTATAAATGTCTTATCTGACACCTACATATAAAAAAGCAACTACAGTCATTTCATACAAATCAAATCTTTGGTTGGAAAGTATTCTCGAAGTGACTATTTCACCCTATGGACACTACCCAAGCTGGCACTGAGAGCGTTGTTTGCTTTGCTCATTCAGATCAATAAATAAATGCTTATGTTTATTTCTTTATCAAATTAGGGACCCATATCACTGAAGTGGAATAAAAATATATGTTTATGCAAACGCATAATCTCAGACCAGTTTCTTTAGCTCAATAAATAAGAAAAATTTACAGAATACATTTTTTACAGTAGGCTGGTTGTTTTTATCATAAAAACCTAGGTTTCAAGATGAAAGACTAAAGTGACAACTAACCTGCTGGCTGGCTGAGGATGGAGAGTCATCAAAGGATAGACCTGCCATGGCCTGGTTGAGGGGTCTGGAAGGTGTGGATGTAGTCCGGTTCTAAAAATAAGGAACTACTTACTATGTTGTTTACATATTTATGCTGGGAAAAGCAGAAAGGCTGTTTTTAGATAATGTGACAAGCAAAATTCAATACAATGTTATATCAAAATTGTAGTCGAGACTTTTATTCAACATTATTTTATAACAAAAACCATTCTTCAAATTGCATTATAACATATATCATGCATAGCTACACTAGGACTTGTAAATGATTGTCAGTTGGTACTATATAGCAGCCAGTGGTTGTGATCTATGCCTACTAATGATAAAATAAGAAATGGTGGTATAATCTTATTCGTTTTATAGGGATCTTAATTTAAAAGAAATAAATAAATAAATCCTGGACAATCCACAAAACAACATCTAGCCCCAAGGTAAGCAGAGCTTGTGTGGTGGGTAAATAGGCATCAAACGTGAAGCTTTATGTTTATGATGAACCAATAACAAAGTTTGACAAAATGATTACTTACCATGTAGGTCACCAATTTTGATTCCTGAGGCAGGCCAGCCGGCGGCGCGTACGGCATGTTGGGGAGATACAGCGATGGATCCATGCTAGTTGGATTATACCTAGCATAAATAAATACCACTTTTGAGATGAAACAGACATAAAATAGGCATAGCTACGTCTATCGAGACCTGACTGTACAAAAGTCGAAACACAGTTTCAACCCAAGTTTTAACTCACCGAGCTAGAATCTAATGTCCCATCTTGGTAAGCAGGCAACCACAATAATAACGGAATACGGAATCACCAAGACATGTTGGATTTCCGCTGCTTACTTTTACATGTACACAACGCAGAACATCACGCCGGGATATATTATGTACGATCGTAGTTTGCTTGCTCATCACATCAGTCTAGTGTTCATCCTATGTTGTTTCGGGCTAGGATAGATATTTTTTTGCCAAAATACAGCAGGAAGGGCACGGCCACGGTTTATTTTATACAGGCAGGCAGGGTGATAGGGTAGGACTTTACCACAGAATATTTAATAATAATTATCACTTCTCAGTGCTATTAGTCAACGGCTTGTCAGCCGAGTGGTGGCCTTCGATCAGGGATGGTCATTTTCTCCGTCCACGGCGCGGCGGCGGCGGCGGTGCGGTGGTGGCGGCGGCGAGCGAGAGGACACGAATACAAATGTCTATTAACTACTGCATACAAACTCTAGATTCTGTGGTTATTTTCTATCTGTGGATAAGATTGTTTTGGCGCCATCGAACATTGATACGAGATGAGGTCGCATCACGCTAGAACTTGAGAACGGATGACAATTGAATAGATATATATTTTGTTCTATTTATTATAAATGTAGTACGTAAGCGTAGATAAGTAAGAAGGGAAAATAAACGTAAAAGTTCACGGGGTAAACTCGTAGCATTAACTCGTATAAACTGGCGGCCCTTCCCGGCTTCGCAAGGGTATTTATTATTATTAATATTCATAATTTATTCACGGCAGTTTATTTCATAACAATAATGACTCCCCTTCCCTACCCTAGTGACGACGCCTACCTACATTACATAGTTAGCCGAACGGAGTGATCGGCGACCACATGATTTTTTTTCGAATACTTAAATTTTTGAACTCGTGATATCTTTCGAATGGAATGCTCGAATTGAATAATTCCAAAAGTTATGTATTCTGGAATACAAAGTTAAGTAATTTATTTTGATAAGGATTCACACCGAGGTACATATAAAGAACCTTTTCTAGAGGCGGCATTTCAATTAATTTTTGAAAAAAGATCTCTTATTGTGACTTAACTAATAGTTACCTAGACATACATATGCTGTCGCGACACTTACTAGACACTTTCTAGATAATAATATTATGTTCTGCAAAGTCGTAGTACATTGTTTTGTTCTATCATAGTTTTCGCAGCGCACGCAATGTAAGGAATTTTTTGGTAATTTTTTACACCTTTAGAAGTTTTAGTAAGGATCCCTAACTGTTTGAAAATATAATATAGCTTATGTTAACCGGGGATAGTAGAGCTTCCCAATGGTGAAAGAGTTTTTCAAATCGGTCCAGTAGTTTCGGAGCCAATTCAATACAAACAAACATAAAATCAAATCATTCTTCTTTATAATATTACTAGCGGACCGTTCCGGCTTCGCACGGGTATTTATTTATTGTTATTATTAATAATTTATTTGCGGCCGTTTATTTCTTAACATTGACTTTCCGTACCCCAGTGACTGACTGGCTTATATATATATCGCATTATAGTTATAGTTAGCCGAGTGTGAACCACGCGACTTTTTTTTAACGCTTTTATTAGGGCACGCGGCAGCGTGTCCAAGCCAAGTTCAAGCAAAGGAACGCGCCGAGTGTATCATTACACGAACCACTTGTTGCCACTTTTGACCCTTCTATAACTCAAAACCTCTTTAACGTAAACACATAAAATTTCGTGTGTTTAATTATATTCATAAAGACATGTAGAAGCCCAAATTTAATGAAGCTAGCTCAAACGGTTATTAAGATATGAAGGTTAAAAAGTCGTAAAAATTGACACTGACTGACTGACATACATATAGTACCTAAATGTAACCTACTTCCAGATAACCTAGAAGGATGAAATTCGGAATCCAGCTCGGTAATTGAGTGTAAACGTAGGAAAAAATAAAAAAAAAGTCAAAAAATAAGTGATGATAGCGACGACGACATTATGTCAATGGAATAAGGTTTAAATTAAAATAGATCCGCATTAACGACTAAGCATACCAAACTCGAGCATGTTTTGGAGGAATACTCGAAACGCCCTTGAACAAGTTTGAGTGGAGAATTTTCTGAGGTAATGACTAAAGATATGGGGGTACGTCTTCGATTGCGCCATAGAATACAGTGTAGTTGTTAGGGACCGGCCCGTATATACCTACCTAGCTATGTACCTGTTGTCGAACGAATAGAAAGGATAGAAAGGGAAATCAGAAATGTCTGTGGAAATGTTCTGGAATATAGAAAGAGATAGGTATGGCCCGGAAAATCGTAGAATTGGTTTGCAAGTTTAGTTAATTTTTATTTTACAAGTGACCAAGTGAGCAAGTGTTAAGGAAAGTAAAGGAAAGGAAATAGTGAACACTGCAGTGCAGTGACTTTGTAATAAGTGCGTAGTTGTGAGTATTTTAGTTATTACTCCCGAGTCCCGACCAGCCCTAGTTGAAGTCTTACACCTTCGACGAGCCCCTACATTATGGTGTCCCCATACAAAAAAAAACATTTTTTTTTCTCCATTTTTTTAGTATTTTCAAAACCAAGCAGCGGAAACGCAAGAAAAAACATTAAATTTCAATACCTGCCCAGTTTTCTTTACAAAAAGTAATGATATCCCACCAAAAACATAAATGTAAAAAAGGAGAGCCAAGTCAAATCTAACCTACATAGATTTGACTTGGCACTCATTTAGATCTTCATTCTTTTTGCCGCGAAGCCCACAGCCAATCATAATTTTTGTATTGAACTTGGCTCTCCTTTTTTACATTTATGTTTTTGGTGGGATTAGCTTCTATCCTGCTACCTGTATGTATGTATGTATGTTTGTTTGTAACCGACTCCTTTGGACTTGATTTTGACCAACTTTGAACGGTCAGATTTCATTTAAACTTTGTGAACTTATTAATAACCGATGACAATACAATAATTTGATAATTTTAAACTAAAAAATAGAACATAAATAATAGTCATCGTCATCGAAAATGAATGGATTAACGAGATTCCCACTGTCCCAATCTACTATCTAGCGAAACCACAGCCAAGGGAACGGGCTTGGGAGAATCAGCGGGGAAAGAAGACCCTGTTGAGATTGACTATAGTCTGGCATTGTAAGAAGACATGAGAGGTTAAATTAAAAAATAGAAAATAAATAATAGTTTAAAAAAACTAAAAAACCACGCTTTTATTATTATATTTTTTATTTCGAAATTTTTTTAGTGTAAAAAAGCGTGGGAAATTCTGAAAATATTTCTTCAATGTCGCTACTCCTATCAGTATCTAGTTATGTGAGGCAAGTGTACGCTGTTGGCAAGAGAACGCAAATCCTCCATCATGTATGTATCCATGTACCCCACACTTTTTACATTAAAATAATTTCTTTCATATATCACTCTCATCCATAATTTGAATTATTTTCTATTTTTTAGTTCGGTTTATTTATAAAAACGTGTTTTTTTTGTAAACTATTATTTATTAATACTTAAATTTTTGAACTCGTGATATCTTTCGAATGGAATGTCCGAATTGAAGAATTCAAAAAGTTATATAAACGTATTGAAGCAGTCTTGATTATAAAGTTTTAAATTTATTTTGATAAGGATTAATACCACGATACAAATAAAGACCCTTTTCTAGCGGTGGCATTTTTTTTTCATTTCTCTTCGATCTGACCGGTGTTCATGTCTGGTCCCACTGTCACACCCGAGTAGAAAATTGGATTAGCTAACAGTATTCGTGAAAATTGTCGGATTTATAAACAGAGTAAATTTAAAGCTGAATCTTGGCTGAAACCGTTAACCATAAAGCTTCCGTCTAAAGTAATGAAATATTTTTTATTTATTTTTTAGCTTACATATTTAGTTGGATACCTATTATTGAACGAACTACTTAAAAAAACTACAATAATTTAATAACAAGCAATATAAACTTTGTTTTAGTTGTTTGAGCCACAAATGAAAATTATTACTCACCAATTAAAATTAACCGGATAGTAGTAATAATAGTAACTCATCTTTAACAACGTTTATTTTTCCGCGTATATTCAAAACCAACGAACGACATATCACCTTGGTTCCCTGACTGGTAATGATGCTGAAACTTTCTTCTATTTAAGCCTTGTTACCCCATTGCGCATGCCCTAAAAGGGTGATTAATCGTGCTCTACTCAAGGGCGGATCCAGGGGGGAGGGGGGTCATGGCCCCTAGACTGGGTCCAGGACCTAGGTGGACCACTTATTAAAATTGTTAAACATAATGTTTTATACATTTTTTGACACAATATATATTTTATGTAAGTAGCTTTAATATTTAATAAACTTATTTATAATATAATATTTTGTATGGTGGCAAAAGGCATTATTCGGGAACGGGTACAAAAAAGATTATGTAGGTTAGATAATATAAGAAGATAAAAAATAAAACGTAAGGCAGTTTGGTCGGAATGGATAAATCCGGATGTGGATAGACACCACAAAATTGTAATGTATTGTAAGTAGGTAATCTAATCATAGATGTGATTTTACAGCAATTTACAGCTAGGTCGTTACATTATGCATATTACAAAAAAAAATTAAAATACTTAGGATAGTCAATATCAGTATTTTACCTACTACACCAAATGTATATGTACTTACAAATTACACACAAAAAGTTAGAAAATAGAAAATGAATAAAATAAAATCGCAGACACAGAAATATATCTACCTACAAAAATTACATACACTACTCATTACATTACTTAATACATACCAAACTAAAATAGCATTACACAACATAAATTATATATGGAATCGAATTAGAACTTTGAAAGAATCTTATATAAAAGACTAAATGCATATCTCGTAGAAAAATCATTTCTAATAGACGAACAATATGGTTTTCGCGCTAAATCAAGCACACTCACAGCAGTTATTGATCTTGTTACTAAAATTAAAACTAATATTGACGATAAAAATTTGGCTTTAGGTATTTTCATCGATTTAAAGAAAGCATTCGATACAGTGAGCCACCCTAAGCTTCTCCAAAAGTTTCACAAATTATAGGTATCAGAGATAAGGCTCTAGATATGTTTTCTGCCTATCTGACTAATAGGATACAATTGGTTTAGATCGATACCTTTACAAGCGACTTAGAACGTGTCTCTTATGGAATTCCGCAGGGTTCAATACTGGGCCCTTTAATGTTTCTTCTATATATAAATAATATAAATGTCATAGGTTTACAAGGGCACCTAACTCTATACGCCGATGACACTTGCCTTTTTTATTATGGTAAAAGTATCCATGACTTAATAATTATAGCTCAAACTGATCTAAACATTTTAAATTACTGGCTCAAGTATAACTTGCTTACAGTTAATACATCAAAAACATCTTTCATGATCTTTAGTGCTAAAAATAAACAAATACCATCATTTTCTCCATTAGTTATAAATAATTATATAATAATAATAATGATCTGTATTTCAGACTACATGGGTCCATATAATTTTAAAAGTACACAATAATAATTAAAAAGTCACATAAATCTACAAAAATTAAAAATTAACATGAGATAATTGAAGGGAAAAATAACGAAAACAAAAATAGCAAAATAATCAAAACAAGAAATTAATAAACAAAATTACAAAAATTATTTAACGAATTTGAACTTTACGTCATTATTATTTGTAAAAGCGTGCAACCTGGAAGAGTGATAAATATAAATGCAGTCAAACCTATTCGCGAACACGCTCAGAATGCTGTTGGAGCTGGCCCCTACTCTGCGCACCAGAGATGTTCCCCGCTTGCGCATGGTTGTATAGAAACAGTCCATGCGCGCCTCGGCGAACATCCCTGACGCGCTGCAGAACCGGGGCAGCCCCATCAGCACCCTAAATGCGTTGTACTGCACTCGTAGGGTGCTGTACTGTTTTTGCGTATGGTTCACCCACAGGCTGCATGTGTAAAAATTAGAACAATAGGCTTAAAAAGCGTTGTTTTTACCTCTCTAGAGCAGCGAGCGAACCTGCGGGCTATCATGTTCGCTCTTACGGACAGCGCCCTCCGTTCTCTCTCAATGTTTGCATCGTCGTTCAGGTCAGAGGTTAGGGGATGTCCCAAGTATTTAAATTCTCTAACTATCTTTAATGAAGTTCCATATAACTTTATGGATGTTAGATACGGGACAGCTTCCTCTGGCCTGAAAAACCATGCATTCACTCTTCTTCACATTATATTTCAGACCATGTACTGTAGCGTACCTCTCGCATATCTGTAATAGCTTACCCAGGCCACACGTGGATGCGCTTTACAGCACCATGTCGTCTGCATAGCTTATGCTGTTGATGCAGACACCGTTAATGTGACAACCGACACGAGTGCTGCTGAGCTCATCCATCAGGGCGTTCATATACAGGTTGAAGAGCTTTGGAGAAGTCCGCCCCCCCTGTCTCACGCCACACTCCAGCCTGTATGCCACCGAGTAAGCGCCTGACCATCGTACCACATTGACCTGGTTTTGATACCAGAACTTAAAAATATCATTAAGCGAATATAATTCACCAATCTCATGTAGAAAAATATTTAGGTTTGTGGATAGATGACAAGTTGACATGGGTAAACCGTATTGAACACGTAAAAGTAAAACTAAAATCCTTACTAGGAGCACTATAAAAAGTTTCAAAATGTATACCAAAAATAGTACGTAACATTATTTATAACTCTCTTGCAAAATTACATTTAGAGTATCTGGTAGAAATTTGGGGAACGGCTGCTACTACAAATTAAACCCCCCTTCAAAGAACCCAAAATAAAATTTGATCATCTTACGCCAACTAAAGAACTACCTATACAATAAAACTAATATTTTTAATATAGATAAACTTTACATTTATAATATAATGCATACTAATAAAAAAAATTACTTCAAACTCCATTGAATCAAACATCAAACTACATCTAAAAGAAAGTAAATATAATTTCAGAAATAACATAAAATTACAGTTGCCGAAATTACGAACAAAAAACTATGGTACTAACTATGGTAAAAAAACAATATTATCAGATGGAGCTCAATTGTTTAATAATGTACCAAACATTGTAAAGGAGTGTATTCATTTGAATGCCTATAAAAATAAACTTAAATTACACGTACATACTCTGTAACAGTACCTACCTACACGAATAAAATACTTACCGGTTTTTGATTTATTTCTGGCTGCTATAATGTTGGTATTTGTGTATGTAATGATAATAGTAGTAGTAAAAAGTTATAAATAATATTTAGTATAATTTACTTTTAGGTACCAGAGGCTAGTTTTAAATATTGTAAAACATAGATGATTTTTTTCTTATGTATCTCATTATAAGTGAACCATGAGTGTTTGTATGAGAATAAAGTTCTTTAAACCTAACTAGTATTTAAAATTGAATCAGTTGAGCTAACTGCGCTATTGCAAATAATCTACAGGTAGCTCAACCGATGCATATTAATACCAAATAACCAAAATGTCGTATGTCATGTTTATATACAGTACCTAAACCAAATTATGCCTAGATTGAGGTGCTAGACGCAGTACAGAATACAAGAAGGTAAAAGCATTTTGATCTTAAATGTTATATATCTATTTACAATAATTTGACATCTTTGGAAATAATCAATCATTAATGGTCTTCAATATTTCGTCTTTCGAGCGAAATGCGGTATGAATTAAACTTAGGCTTCTTTCTTCTGGCTTCAACGTCTTTGGAATATCTTTACAACACTTTTAAAATGTCAGCAAATAAGATGCTGACAGTTTAATAACCAATTCATTTGGGACGAAGGAAATCTCACCTGGCTAGTTAGGGTAGCCAATAACAAATAAGTCGTTGAATAAGAAGTTGAAAAATCAGAAGTGAAGTCGGCCTTCTTGACAGTGGTTTGCTTTAGTACTTTTCTGCCAGTGTCCATTTCATTTCATAGAAATTGCATAGTTATGAAATGGAGGCGGAATTACGTTGAATTTTTGGTCATTAAATCTCCTGATTAGACACTAATGGTCAGAAACCTGTGAAATTTGACATTTTACTCAATAGCTTGATAGCTGGTGCATACATCAGTGTGTTATCAATCCGTACATTCCGTACCTACCAATTAGTGGCAGTAGCAAGCACGGTTTGCGTGAAACACGTCATTTAATAACATCGCATTTCTCTAACTGGATTTAGTAGGTATGTAGGAACGGTTATAATACAATCTTACAAATCTGAGCTCAGTACTTTTACCTTAAATACACACAATTTGACTTTACAACCTTTCTGAAGAGACAAAGTTTTGCAGTTTTGTTTTGTGTTGTAGGCCCAGGATGGAGTCATATCAAGGAGGTTTCGATGACGAGGAGAGTGGCGACTTCCAAACCCAATCTGGTAACATCGCCAGCAACATAAAGAAGATCGCTCAAAATGGTAAGTTAATGATAGGTCAATATAAGGACAAAGTTATTGAGTGTTCAGTTCAATTAAGTTTAGTTTCTTTTGTTCCAATTGTATTGTTTGTTACTTGGTAAGTTTATACTTGTTTTTGTGGTTTATTTGAAAGAATATCAGTTTAAATGATTCAGTCATCATCATCAGCCTTATGCTAATGATATGGTTTTAGTTACTTATAGTACAAATATGAAATATAATGTTAACACTTTGACCGCTGAAATAACACGGTATGTGTTTTCTACAAGTGACTAATATTCGTAAATCCACACTAGTGCAGCGGCTGAGAAAAAACAGATCTTTGTGAATCAGCACAGCCGTAATATTTTTCGAACGAAACGCATGTGCGGCACAACACAACCGCTGTGTAGAGCGGCAGCACGAATTTTTTAGGTTAAAAAAAAGATCACAGTTGTTGAAAAAAAATCGCAGTCAAAGTGTTAAAGTATTGACCTAGTGAAGCTTATATTTCAATTAATCCTGACGAATACCTAGCCCGAATAAAACTGAGGTGTCATGATTCCACATCAAAAACAGCCTTGCTAGTATGTCAGTAGTAGTATCAGCCTGAAGACACCTGCTGGGTATAGGCCTTCCCCTTTGTCATGTCAGCTTCATAGGCCCAGTGCCCATGGTCTTCTGGCCCCCAAATATGCATACAGCTAAGAAAAATTTATGAGATAAGGGGCGGGTCTAGTCATTGTTTCTTTGAATGAAGCAACAAATATAATTGTGAATAGAAATTTACTTATTAATTGTCAGTTTATAATAAAACCTACCTACTAGGTATTTAGTGTAAAATATATGATCTCTCTAAAGGCCAATCAAAAGAATGTGCATAGATTAATCTATATTATAGTGCAAGAATTCCTAAATACCAAGGATATAGATACCTTGATTAAAAAATAATGTGTAGAATTTTGGTTTTTCTGATGTTGAAAATACTAATCTAGTTGAGAAAATGGTTGATCTAATTTCATATCATTGCATTTTGTAAAATAACAATATGGCAATGAATAAATAGTTCCACAGTATAATCCACTATTGATGTCTTATAGTAAAAGCAAAGGTAACAAAGTATTCACAGTACACATTTTTGTTTTGTCTGGTACTGATACAAAACCCTGTTTTGTCAAAACATCTGAGTAAACATGCAATTGAATCTTGCAATGTGTTTCTTTTCGAAACAATTGTGTGGCTGGGATTCAAAACAATCAATCATACAATAATCTTTTAGCCTAGTTAGGCACAATTCATTAGTCCCACACTTATTAGTAGAAATGCTAGAGTTTGAATGGATGCATAGATGTTTGTTACTTCTTCACACCAAAACTACTGGACATATTGAGCTAATATTTTCCTTAGGTGTATGAAACTCTACTACCTTGGTTTGGTATCAAACAAACTAAATGAGTTAGTGATAAATCGAAACGAATATAAAAACAATTTATATGTATAATTTCACAGACATAAAACTTAAATATAGGGTATCTTCATTGAATTGGACGAACAAGTATCTTGATTATTTTGTCACTACAGATTATTTCTGCACATTTCGTCCCCATTATGACCGAAAGCCTCCATTCCTTCCTCGTAAAAACTTAATAAATAAATAAATAATAAATAATAAAATTGTTTATTTCCTCTTCACAATAGGTTTACTTAAAATTAAGTTATTTAAGACACAATGTTTAGTAACTATGTTAAACCTGTATTGTGAGAGGCTGGAGCTTGCTATAGGTTTTTGAAAAAAAAACCTGTACTACAAGTCTCCAGTGCCCCCACTCCACGGATTAAATTAAGATACAATGGGAAATTAGTACAAAATAGCAGTAGTATTTATTATACAAGTTGAGTCTTTATCTGCTCTATATTATAAATAATTGAGAGAAAAAAAATAATAACTATTGGGTGGATATTGTGCGTTGTTCGGAAAAAAAGAAAAAGAAAAATAATAATAATAACAATTTCTACTTAGTCTAATCTAAATGTATCTAATCATACTACAACAAAATGTCTCATGGCACAAGCCTATCATGGTCCTTAAATAATCTACATTATATAGACATACTATTTATATCTGAGTAGAAAGAAAACGGGGGAAATTACGGCACAAATTTGAATACTTTAACAGAATGTTACTTTATCCCTGAGTGTGTGTGAGTGAGTAGGCTATAATTTATCCAGATAGTGCGTGAGCGCAACCGCAGGCAACTTAGTTTTATATAAAATATTACAGTACAATAGCTTTTTTTTGTTATTCTTATTTAAAATGGTTTTGTTTTACAGTGTCATCAATGACGAAGATGGTCCAACAGCTGCAAACACCTCAGGACTCGCAGGAGCTCCGGAATCAACTGTAAGCCTTATTGAAACATATTATTATACACATAGAGATATAGGCTTCGCCTAAAGGTCGATGTTTGGGGGTGGGTTGGTCTTATCGCCTTGCCAGATAGGTCAACAATCGCTATTCAGTGGTGGCTTTCTGCTAACATCTGTGTTTTCACTTCCAAAAAGAGAAGTCATCATTTTCATCTGCCCACCCGTTCCAGCCAGTACAAGCCTGTATAAGTTTTTGTATAGGTTTAATAAGATAAAATTTCGTACATTGCGTAGGTTATCGAAGTTGTAAGAATAATTCCAAATTATTTAGTAATTTGTTGACCACGACCAATTCCACGTCATTTTTTTCTATTTTCTCTCAGATGACGACTGTCTAGGTTTTCTATGGTATCTATGCCTTGCCTCCTTATGTCCTTTTGTAGTTTGAGTAAATAATGTTGTTGTTTAGCCGCCAGATCCAGAACTACACTCAGAAACTGGCCAAAGACACGTCGCTCATGCTCATGGACATAATGAAGCTGCCGACCGACCAGCCGGCTCAGAAGCTGGCTCGCGAGCGCCTCTCCGAGGAGTACATGGCTACTTTGAACTCCTTCCAGGTACCTAACAAACTCAACCATCATATTTCTTGTTTCTGAAACACAGTTTTATTATCTAGTTCAGGAGCCCATGTACTTGTATTGCCTGTTAAACTTAACGTTTATAATTAATTTATTGATGGACTTAACTTATAATTAACCTCGGGTTGGCGATTATAAAACACAAGTTAAAGTACTTGTCGATCCTTTGTTCACTAAATATTGTTATCAATTATATTTTTATCATACAGAATTTATTAATAGGATTTGTTGACATAATCTCCAACTAATTGTCATAGTTTGGTTCTAGTTATATTATAAATTGCCAGGAACAGCTCTTCAGTGGGGCCCCACACTGGTTAGAACATTATTTTTACATTCTTACAAGAATATTATAATTATCAGTAAAAACACACAGAAATCCGCGAGCGGAGACAAGTGCATTCGTTATTTTATGGTACAAAACTTAAAATTGAAAACAAAAATTACTTTATCATGTTGAGCCATTGTACTGAATTTTATCAATTTTTATTCTAATCAATAATATTCGACTAATTGGTTTTTCTTTTTATCAAACTTTTTACTGATAAATAGTATGTACAAACTCATTTAATGAATAGCTAACACCATGGCTGTTTCTGTCGCCAAAAGTAAAACTGTTTTTCTTTTTCAAGGTTATACTAGCAAAATTGAAGGCCACTTATGATGTGGTTTAAGTTTATGTTTGGAGGGCAAAGCAAGACGACTTCTAGCTTATTGAGTCCTTTTATAGGCGATAGTATTAACTCGTAGTAAACATAATAATAATTATTGAACCTTTGCCTTTATCTTGCACTAGGAAGGGCGAAAGCCTCCCTAGTACTTCACATAAACATATTCTTGATGGGATTCGAGGTTTTCTGAATTTATATCCATGCAAGTAGCATTTGTATAGTTAATCTAATGGAACGTATGATATGGTACTAAAGAATAAATCGAATATGGAATTAATTAGAGAAAGGTTAGTAGCTTCCTTTCGTGTATGTATTATGCAATAACATTATTCACCAAACCCACCCTTGTTTGGGAAAGCGCAGTTTTAACTTAATTGCGTTTTCCCAAACAAGGGTGGGTCAGTCGTGTGTGTCATTCGATGAAGTAAATCAATACTGATTCATTATTTACATATCGATGTCTTTGTTTTGCAAAGAATAGCTAATAATAGAAAGTACGTAACAATAGTCTTGATTGGTACGAAAGTCCATTCTTTAAGTATGTTTTTTTTATATAGGATATTATAAAAATAAAGAGTCGACGCAAACGGGAATTGTAGCTCCCAGACGGATGATGCCATATTTAGATTTAGGTTTTTTAAAATTCTAATGTGACTTGATTGAGATTGATTTTTTTTAAGCTATTTTTGACGAAAATCGGTGGTGCCGTTCACGATTATGATACTATTCAATTATATCTGTAGCATAAGAACAGCAATTGTTGGGGTACCTATTCCTATGGTTTTATGAATGTAGGAATAACGTCGTGTTGTGTTTATTTCAGGCGAACCAGCGGCTGACAGCGCAGAAAACTAAGGATGAAGTTAAAAAGGTGAAGGCGCAGAATGTGGTCATCAACATAGATCCCTACTCCGGCAGCAACGGTTAGCTTCACCAACTACCTACTAATGCATCCATTCTAATATTTATTAATTGAAAAGTAACTTTTGTCTGTCTTTAACATTTTCATGGCTAAAAGGGCTAAACGGATCTCAATGAAATATGGTATGGAGGTAAATAGTATTCGCGGGACTGACTAGCCTACTTGGCTAAAATGATTAATTTCTATCATTTATTTATTACTAGCTACTGCTTGTGGTTTCCTAACCTAATTTGTACAATGGATAAAAATCCTGATTCACTCAATTTTAGTCATGAATTCTACTAATTTGAATTTCAAAACTGTCCAGAACTTGCATGATTAGCAGCTGGTTAGCAGATCTACGAATGAAGCTGTGCTGTAGGTCGCTCAATCCGAATATCATTATAGGGCCTACATCTCTCGTCTTTCCAGTGGTCTCAAACCTTAACAGAGTTATGTGAGCGTGTATTTCCTTGTAGCAAGTTATTAATGACACAATTATTGGTTTGAGCCACTAATTCTGCAAGTAACGTCTTTAAATCTAATAATGTAATTCAGGCACACGAAATATTTTATTATACAGATATAAAAACAAGAAAAAAGACAGACAGACGGAGACAATAAGGGTTTCGAATCCGATCTCTAAAAAAACAGACGGAAAAAGTGAGTCAAAACGCTAGTACAGTCAGTTTAGTTCAGAGTTTCCTTATACTTTGAATTACAGTAAATGATCTGTTTGCTTCTGACTCATATGTCATTACAAATTATCCTTAATAGAAGTCTGGACATGAATTACCCTTGACGCGTTTAGATCAAACTCAAAAACGGATCTGTAAAAATCGTGTTTTGCTTAGAAATATAAGAATAAAAAATAAAAATCAATGTTCAATATTCTGCGGTAACGAACAAAAAGTTTTAGTCAACTTTGACTATTAATATCTCATTATGATACGCCGATTAAAATATTACATGGAATTGTGAAGCATACATAAAAAATATGTTGTCGAAACGCAAGGAAAGCATCGTTTCCTTGCCCATAGAGTTAGCCAATCTAGTCCCGGTAGACGGTAAGTTCAAATTAAAACACATGCTGGACAATTTACACAGTATCATCAGCCCCAAGTTAACGTATTAGATGAGTACTAGATGACTGATATACTTAATAATACATTACATATATCGAAATTTAATTGATTGCTTGTTTACAACCTGTTTAAAAACATCAAAAGCAGGACAATTATTGTTTTAAATAAACAATAATAAATTATTAATATTTTAAATAATCTGTTGTCCTTGTGTAAAATTACATTTTTTTATTTTAAATTTTAAAATCCACTTATCATATTTTTAAATAAATAAATTCACCAGCACTGAGCAAAGAGGAACAGTCACGAAAAATCCTAATGAATTTGTAATATTAATTTAGCAGAGGGAAAAGCAGCATGGTTGTGATATCTACCGACCCATAGATACCACTAATAGTGCTGCATGCTGAAGGCAAGACATTGAATATCTTGTATGTTATTCCAAAAGTGATGTGATATGATATTAACGGACGACGGATAGATTCCACACGTAGTGCTGTATGATGTGGGCAAGTCGTTGATTGTTACAGCGGGCAAAGACCTGGTGGAAATGAATGAGAACGTGTCGATGCGGCGCCAGGAGCAAGCCACGGCGCAGGCCGAGCGCTCGCTCGTCGAGCTCGAGCAGCGCGAGCGCGATGTTCAGCAACTAGAGGTACAGCATTCGCAATACAATATGCTATTATCATTTTGTAAAATAAAAATACCTTAATTGGCACAACACAGTGAGATTAATAGAAAAATTCAATTGATTTCCTAATTATGAGGTGTTTTCCAGAATGACATCCTAGCCGTAAACGACATATTCAAGGACCTCGGCACGCTGATTCACACACAGGGCGCCGTGGTGGACTCCATCGAGTCTCACGTCGAGTACACGGCCGAGCACGTCGAGAGCGGCGTGCAGCAACTCCGGGAGGCCTCCGCCACCAAGGTACACTATTAGCAGAGAGGTCACAGCCACCTCAATACTCAATACTCAATGGTTTATTGCTTACATGTGTACAAAAGTTCTTAAAAAATATATATAAGTCCAACATGCACCCTGCAAGGGTATTGCAACATAAATTTAAAGTTAAATGTTAAATGCTAGGTGGCTATATACAATACACGCAGGGCGCCGTGGACTCCATAAACTATAATTCACATTCTTAGGGTCGATATTGAGCGTTTCTACATCAGCTGGTCGACTGATGTCGGTTCTGGCAGCGAAGTTTTTCGGTTAATATAAGGTGGCGAGATAAATATGTGTTAACATGTTTTCCTCGTGCAAATCAACGGTTTCCATAGTGATAATGCTGTCATCTGTGAGTGCAGGTATTAAAATTATAATGTTGTGTGTTAATATATGTATATATTTGAAGTCCTCTAATTCCCTGTAATTAAAATATTTATTTATGGAATAACAGCATTTTCTAGAGCACAAAATAGTTTTTTTTTAAAGTTCTGGAGTTCTGTAACAAGTTCTGCTGCTTGTTGAGAAGCATGGCAGAGGAAGATTTCGATATTTTTCGAAGAGTGGGTCTAAAAAATGTGATCCACATAAGGAACGAACGCAATTCTTTTGGGCCCTGAATGCCCTATCAGGATCTACACAGTTGCCCCACAAAAGTAAACCAGTCCATACAACCACTCACATATGACAGTATTATCACTATGAAACCCATAGATTTTAACATCGAGACAACGTATGTTAACAAAGCCCTTAAGATGTCTGCGTCGGGTCGGGTAAAGTCCATTAAATTATTAAATAAAAAATAAAATAAAATCAGTTTATTTCAAGCACAGAAAAAGCTCTATATTACAATTATCCATTAACAATTATCTACAAGAACACCGACTAAATCCAGCCTTTTTCATTTCAGAACAAAATGAGGAAGAGGAAAGTCTACATCGGCATTGTTCTAGTGATCATCGTGTGCATTATCATCATACTCCTCGTTAGGAACTAGACCTAAGGATGTTACTTTAACTTCTTAGCTAAAGGCATTGTGAAAACATCCTCTGTTGGCATTTCTTCAGTTAAGTATACATTTCTTAGATATTCTATGCTCTGTTTATGTATTTTGTACGTAACAACCTGATTTTGTTACTTTTTTCTAGTGGCATATGATTTTTGATCGCAGTAGAATAACAAGATAACTATTAAAATGTACTTATTGTACTGTGGCTGCCTAAATTGAATTCATTTAGAATTTATAATGGTTTACTAAAGTTTGGAAGGTTTTTGAAAACGAGGTTCATTAGTTTGCTACATTAAATTTTTTATAATAGAGGATATTCGCAATTCTACTACAACTGTTTCGATAATGGCTTCTTGTAAAGAAATAGTTATCGGCATATAATTTATGTAAGGATTGTAAATAAATTTAGATTATCAAAATGTATAATATATTCCAAAAAACCGGATATTATTTAAGATATACACCTACTTATTTAGCTTTTGTTACTTTTAACTATTCCATTTGCTTGTTATGTATGATTGTGTCTCTAATGAGAGAGTGAAAAGAATCAAAAAATTTACATTGACCTGGTCGCTTAGTTAATAAAGTGGTAATACTATTTAGATTTTTCTCAGATCTACTATTAAATAATGTTTTTTTATGCCGGAGCGGGTATAACGCTTTAGAATCGACCCGAAAAGGGTGTGAAATGGTCGTGAATTTTTTGGCAAAATATCCCTACATGCTTGGCAATTCATTATTGTAGTATTTGTATTTTATAATACGTCCAAATAAATTTACAAACGCGATTATTAATATTAATTGCATTGTCAGTTATTTAATAAGTAGTTATTTGTGATTTAAGCCCAGAGAACAATCCCCGTACTTGGCCATCTGGTACCGTATTTATCGAGTATTGACTGGTTCGGTTTGATTGTCAAATCTGTTGTTAATAAATTAAAGTGATTAAAGCTGTGCGCTCATTAATCCTACGCCGCTACCACGTAGTACTGAATGAAATGTGCATCTAATATAGCAAGCAATAGAGGAAAATCACCCATATAACTACAGTGATTTGACACACACAAATGCACCAGTGTATACATTTGTGTGTGTCAAATGTTTATCAACTCACACAGATTAGTTTTTAGTTCCAAAAACGTAGCCAAAAACCAAGAAAATTTTTGAGACTATCCCTGCTGTGAAAGAAGCGTCAACAATCTGTCGAATGTTTTTGGCAACACCTTGTTTGTGTCTGCTTTCATTCTAAGCCTTGTTCAACAAGCCCTTAGTTGCCCACAGTTGCATTATTATTATATTCTTGACATATATTATTTTTTTAGTATTCAATTTAACTCATTTATTATTTATTTTACTGTGATAAATTTCTATGAATCTTTTATTTAACTTTTAAAGAAGGCATGTCTGTCTGCTTCTTCTTAACACAATCCCTTATTGTGTTTCCTATGTCAAAATTAGTGTGTATATACTAAAATTGTAATACAATTTTAAAGCTTACCTATAGAACTTAACAACATCACGTGTAACATGGTGGAAATAAATAAACAATATGTCCTTAAACTCTTTATCTTTGAATACATTTTATAGTGACCAAATGGCTTTTAGTAATTATATCGAGTTAAAACCCATATTTGAATGCACATTTTTGTGGTGCGTGGTAGCAGTGCGCCTCTGATTTGCGACAACCTTCAGCATGAATGTACAGTTCACAGTATTTATTATAACGAGTCCATTTTTTATAATCATTGTTATGAATTGTCTTTACTCATAGTATTTCTAATTTTTTTTATGTTATAGGTTTAAGTTATTACATAACTTCAATTTAAACTTGTCTGGAAACTATGGTATTCAATTACTTACTTTTTGCTAAATTAAATGGCACTATTATATTATAATATACATATTTGGCAAGTAAAATATAGTGTTTATTTCGTTCAAAATGTAAATGATGTCTCACCAGTTTGTGTTGCAATGCCATACAACACCCGAGAGAGAACTAAATTGTAGACTGTCACAAAATATGTATATAGATGCTAACTGAAATTTACGGGTACTTACTATTGAGTAAGCTAGATATACCTATGATTCTTATTCACATTTGCGCTTCGGTCTTTCCTTGTTTTCTCCGCATAGTAATAAGTTACTGTTCCGCTCAGTCCACTCCAAAGCTGAGCGGAGTCGAGATTGTAAACAACGGCGTTCTATTCTTGTGTAAAACATATCGTCTCCGCTAGAGGGGTGTCCAGCCCTAAATTTGTAAATAATGTCTATTCTGTATCGGTTGCTGTCACGTTTGCATGTACTCGCAATAATAATGTGTGTTATCCTAACAAATTGTTGACCACCTGATTGATACAGATTTATTTGAGCCTGTCACTTATTTTTATCTTGTTATTTTCTCCGCTCTTTGGCTGTTTCTTCATGACAAAGACAAACATGAGCGGTGAAAATAGTTTTGTTATACACTCATGAATAAATCTGGATGGACCTGCAGATAAGCTGTACTTTATCTACTTAGTTACATCAATCACTTTCAGTTGAAATAACGACAACTAGATGCCTACGGTAGGTATCATTTTGTATTTATACTATTCTAAGTACTTATTGTTATTAAATAAATATATAAAAGCCATTTAATCAGCCTAGTTATTGATAATATTTATAAATGTAGCTATTGTTATTGGAAGTATACACTGTAATCATTATTTTGTGTTTTATTTGTAAATGCAGTACTTGAGTGTCTTACCTTACCTATATAGTGGTATTATTGACAAAACGTAATTCAAAACCGGTCAATCAATCAATCTTCAACATATAGCACTACAACATTTATTTTTGCAGTTTTATTTCTCTGCTATTAATTCTAAAGTAGCCTAACGCGGGGTGTTAGGCTACTTTAATAAGGCCATTTCTCCATAAGGGATTTTAGTTTCTGCTCGAGTCAACCATCTGTCTATAGGGCTATGAAGAAAGTAATAGATGTGCTTGCTGGTCATAAAGTTTCCCTACAATACATATGAAATGATTTTTATTGCGATTATGTTGTACAATAGATGGTGTGCTGTGCTAATAAATCCTAATGATTTGATCTTATGTGCTTGGCCGCTATCAGTGTCGAGTGAATTCTTACTTAATTATATTTCTACCGTTTATTTGTTTTGCAACTGCAACGATAAATGGCATGATATTAATTTTAAGAGATATATTTTATAACAAATTTGTGCTTAATCAATGCATTACTAGTGGCATAGCCCTAGCAATGACTCGGATGTCGATGATCCATCAGAAGATAGTCCTGAAGATTAGAAGGTACATCATGGTAATGTTTGCAATCAGGGTAATCTAAACCATCATTAGCCTATAGCAGTCCACTGCTGGACATAGGCCTCCCCATTAGGACATCCCCTATGGGGAGGCCAATGTCCAGCTCATTAGAGCGCCATAGCGCCTTGTCTTCAGCTTGTCGCATCTAGCATCTGCCTGCAATCGTATGTACTACGTTCGTCGAGTCGCGGTCTCCACTCTAGAACACGTTAAACCCGTTGTTGTCGGTTCTTTTCGAGATATGGCCCACTGCCACTAAAGCATGCTAATTCTTAGAGCTATATCAATAACTTTGGTTCTCTGTCGGATGTAGGTATAATACGAATCCTATCCTTCAGAGAAACTCCGTGCATAGCTCTTTCCATAGCTCGCTGAGCAACTTTGAATGTTTAACAATTTTTTTGCTGGTTTGGGATTGCATTGGTGACCTCACTGACGGTTGCTGCAGTCTCTGTGAACGTCTTTTCGATGGAAAAAACCTGCCGTTCCAATAACTTGTGCAGTTCTTTATCTAAAAACATAGTAAATATAAAATAACACATTTGTGAGTAAAATAGATTGAAACGTACATTTACGTGCCATGTGGTGCCGGCGTAGTATTTGCACCCCACCAACTCATCCCCCGGTGTAGCATGAGGCGACTAAGGATATCCCCCCTGCCTGAAACCTGTTCAGAATGAGGCGCTAGGGCCTCATTAATTGACCACAGAACTGTGATACCCAACCCGCATGCCTAGCGAGGGGATTAGGAACATTACCCCTACATTCCATAAGATAAGGCGCTAATCAGCTGTGGACCCGATATAGGTTGTTGAGGCTGAGGTAGGTACATACATACCTCTGTCTTGTGGTGTCTTCTCCTACCTATCATGGACGATTACTCGTCCCTGGTACCTATTTAGTGTTTTAGGTATGTAGGATCCATGCTCCACTCGGAACATCATCAACAAAGGCGCCTTAGTATTTAGTACCTATCGTTCATTTCTTGCATTTTTGCTAGTTGTCTATATCGTATAGATATAGATAATAATATTATAAAGAGGAAAGGTTTGATTTTTTGTTTGTTTGTTTGTTTGTAACGAATAGGCTCCGAAACTACTGGACCGATTTGAAAAATTCTATCGCCGTTAGGAAGCCACACTAGCCGTGGTGAACATAGGCTATATTATATTTTTAAAAAAGTAAGGGATCCTTACTAAAACTCCAATAATGTAACCCAAGGTGTGAAAAATGTACCTATAAAATTCCTTGCATATCAATAGGCGCCGTTTTTCCTAAATAAACGTGGTTGCCTAGCAACGCCTTGACAACAAAGGTCTGATAACCTTTTTTCTAAATATTTATTGTATGGCAACTCTTTTGTTAGGTTGTAGCGTAAGACCTAACAAAAGATGTTCCAGATGTACTTTTTAGTAAAGCGTTTACATTATCTTTGATTTTGTATTTGTAGACAGGATAATAATTTGTTGTGGTTGTATTGTTCAGTGTTGATCTTTCAGATTATTTGCGAAAACTAACTACAATACCTAATACATAAGTTATCTATCTTCTATCATAATGGTTGAGACAGACTGGCGAGAAATATTGAGCTTCTCACAGCGAGAGCTCGGGCAGGCTGATAAAGAGAAACTGCGAAGGTCTATCATGGATGGAACGGACAATATTGAACTCATCTTTTCAGATCTGAAGATACTGTTTAGACTCGCTCAAGATATCTTAAAATACAAAAACGAGCAGGTATGTTCCCGTTTTAAATACCCAAGTGACATCCTTTATCCTACTTAATATGATAAACGCGAAAGTTTGTAAGTACCTATGGATGGATATTTGGTACTCTTTCACGTAATAACTACTGAATGGATTTTAATGAAACTTTACAGTAATATATAATGTATTATAGCTTATACATCAGAATAACACATATAGGCTACAATTTATAAAGATATCCTACTAATATTATAGTTACACGCGAAAGTTTGTAAGTACGGATGGATGGATGGATGTTTTTTACTATTTCACGCGAAAACTACTGAAAGGATCTGGATGAAATTTGGCACAGAGATAGAATATAGTCTGGAATAACACATAAGCTATATTTTATCCCGGAATTCCCACGGGAACGGGAATTACGCGGGTGAAACCGCGAGGCGCTGCTAGTTTAGTAAATAGGTTCTCCGCCGCGGGCCGCGACCCGGGGATTGGAGATTTACAGTATGCATTTGTTTTATACATACCTACATATTATGACAAAAATCAAAGAGCCATCCACACTACATAAATACCTACCTAATGAAAAGGCCTCGGACGATGGAAAACACTTCCCATTTATAATTGTTTTTAGCCGGGCTACCACGCCATTTAATGCTTAACATAACGCGCGTTATCAGCGTTATTATGCTAATTTAAGCGCAAATAACGCGTGTTTAGGCGCATTACACAGCACACTGGCGAGTTATTCACGCTAAAATGAGCTGTAACACGCGTTATTACTAGGTATGTAGGTACTCCAATAACAATGGTGTACTCCAAAAGAGGTGATTTAAAGAAACACAATTCAATTCAATCATCATTGAAAATCTCATGAAAATCTAATTTATTACTAATATTATAAAGATGAAAGATTTGATTATTTGTTTGTTTGTATTGACTCCGAAACTACTGGACCGATTTGAAAAAATATTTCACCGTTGGGAAGCTACACTATCCTCGGTGAACATAGGCTATATTATATTTTCAAAAAAGTTAGGGATCGTTACTAAAACTTCAACAATGTAACCCAAGGTGAAAAAAAATCCTTACATCGCGTGCTGTGCAAAAACTATTGATGATAGAAAAAAAAATTACAACGACTTTGCAGACACATCATTATCTACAAAAAGTGTCGCGACAGCATATACCTAACTATTATACATAGTTAAGTCGCAATAAGTGTCTTTTTATTTTAAAAATTTAATTGAAATGCTGTCGCTAGAAAAGGCTCTTTATTTGTACCGTGCGTGGTATGAATCTTTATCAAAATAAATTACCTACCTACTTCATATTTACGACTGCAACACCTCTGCTCAATACCTTGACAACATATAAGTTATATAACTTACCTAATTATTCGATTCGGGCATTACATTCGAAGGATATCATGAATTCAAAAACGTAAGTATTAGAAAAAAAACGCGTGGTTGCCGATCCGTTCGGCTATAACTATGAGATGTGTAGGCGTCACTTGTGTAGGAGGGGAGTCAATAATGTCAAGAAATAAACTGCCGCGAATAAATTATGAATACTAATAATAAAAACTCGTGCGAAGCCGGGAAGGGCCGCTAGTAATTGGGTCATGTCATCGTTGATATCCTTAGTAAGTTATGTTATAAATAACTGATAATATAAAGTTAGATGAACTGGAGTTGTTAAATTTTATACCACTTGTACTATAACATCACAGTTTTAACAGAGTTAAGGATTCCTGAGCAGAAAATGATAAAATTTTCAACGATGACCAAAAAATTAATGCAATGAAAAATTTTATTATGACAAAGTAAATAAAACATAAAGGGGTTGTTTTATTTACTTTGTCATAATAAAATTTCCATTTTTCTGTACATTTGAAATAAAAAGTTAATTTCAGTAATTGTTTGTTTCATTATGGCATCATCATCATTAGCCTAATGTAGTCCACTGCTGGACATAGGCCTCCCCTAATGAGCGCCATAGCGCCCTGTTTTCTACTTGCATCCAGCAATCTGCCTACAGTCCTTCGCAGGTCGTCAGCCCACCTGGTCGGAGGGCGTCCTACACTAAGTCTGCCGAGTCGCGGACTCCACTCATGAACAGGTTTACCCCAGCGGTTGTCGGTTCTTTGCGAGATATGGCCGGCCCACTGCCACTTCAGCTTGCTAATTCTTAAGAGTTATGTCAATAACTTTGGTTCTTTCTCTTCCTTTCAGAGAAACTCCGAGCATAGCTCTTTTTCCATAGCACGCAAATTAATGGCCTAATTGTGCCTAAAGTAGTGGAATTATCATAGTACGTTATGCAAATGTTAGGCCACAAAAATAATGAAAAAATGAGAATTAATTTCCTAATAGACTACATAGGTACTTCATACCATCAATGAATAAAATATGCATTTGGACTAAATTAAAATGTAATATAATTTGAGTGCATTTGTTAAATTCATGATTCAGTTATACAAATGCCATTATTTCCATACTGCTGTAAAGCTTAGGTCACTTTTCGCTGACAGGCTCAAAGCTAAGCCGTGGTAGATTTGTAGTTGTGAAACTTTACAAATATTATTCAAATTTGGCCTGAGGTGAGGAAACGACCTTCTAAGTATGGCATCTAAGTACTTTCAACTCGTTAAAAAACATTAAATCATTATCATTGCCATCATACGAGCCCATGCACATCCACTGCTGGACTAATAATAGATTTACATATCCTACGTCAGGTTGTATTATTTAAAAGGTGTTCTCTTCATATAAAGGTGATTCAGGTTTAGATAAAACATCAATTTAAAAAAGCACATTTATTTTAATTCGTTGGAATTTTCGGAATCAAACATCGATTACTAATAAACAAATAATAATGAGGATCCCTATGAAATGCTCTTAAACTCGAAACTTAAAGAAATGAACATAACGGAAATAATCACAAATGATATTCTCTGAACATTATTCATATATGAATGATTTAGAGATACATATATAATAGTCCGCAAGGATGGCTTACCGGTTGCCGGCCCTACCTACTGATTTATTTACACAAAATTCAAGTTGATCTAAAGTAAGTATAGGATAATGATAATATAATAAAATTAAATTTACAATTCCAACTATGTTCTTCGTTCTCATACAAGCGGTGATAAAACTATATTAAACTTAAACAATTAATATAATACTGAAGTCATCAAAATATTAACACTTAGCGAAGTAAACCACACTTCCCCATATAATATTATATTTATATATAAAAATTCAATCATAATTTAAAGCCAGCATTCATAAAAAAAAATTAATTAATAAATCTAATAACAAAACTTAAAGAAATAAATCACAATTCCCCATATAAATAAAACAAAAATTCAATCATAATTTAAAGCCAGCATAAATAAATAATTGAATTAACAAACCTATTAATAAAACAAATAATTTATACAACATTTCCAAATAACTTTCCAAAATCATATTGGTCTTTTCCCTAGCACCGTCTTGTACGCACACGCGCCCTTTGCACCGCCGCCGGCCTCAGATTATAGAGAAAAGGACAAACCAAGGGTCCTCCGGCCACACTCAACTTACGTTCTAGTACTAAATAACAATAATTACTTTAGTAACATGAACATATTAAATATCTAAAGCCTAATAGAATATCGATTAAAATAGAGATACAGTCGACTCTCGTTAATTCAAACTAGAAGATAAAAAAGCTTGGAACGAGTTTTGCTCCAACTCAAAATCTACCAACTTACAGATAAGCAAATCATATGTACTAGACACATAAGTTATGAACATACTAGTGGTTTCTTCTCACTTCTTCCACTGGTGCACAAAAAATTGAAGTGAACTATAAAATAATTTTAATTGATAATAATGAATAGTATTAAATATGACCTGTCTAAGTGTTTATTTGTAAGCTTAAAGAAATAAAATCTTTTCATTTTCATACCTGCGATCATGCAAACCTCTCTCTATACAATTCAAAGTTATCACGAGTTCTCAACACTTGATATGTCGACATTCTATTTATAGGTTTTCGAACTATATAGAACTAGGTCAACTAAGTTAATCTAAAAAGTAGAGGGAGGAAAAACAGTTAATATAATTAAAAAAAAATGATCCACACTTGATAATTCGACATTCTATTTATAGGTTTTCGAATTATATAGAACTAGGCCAACTAAGTTAATCGAAAAAGTAGACGGAGGAATAACAGTTAATATAATAAAAAAAATATCAACACTTAATAATTCGAAGTTCTATTTATAGGTAATTTCTCTTAAAAATGTTGAACTATTTGATATTTCGATAATTCGTTATATTTGAAGAGTCCCTCGAGATTTAAATGAACGAGAGTCGGCTGTATTTGATGCTTTGCTCGTGCGGGTGTGCTGCTGACTAGGTAAGTAGTTCATAGTTCGTAGCGGAGGAGCTCCTATAAGCGCGTGAGCTCTCCGCCTTCACATCTAACACAGGAACACTTACAAACGAACTAACACTTAGAGGTGATTTTGAAGAGGGTTTTAGAAGTGCGCGGGGTGTCTACTGGGGGCCGTGGGGGTGCTTAACACGCAATGGCTTTTGCGATAGGATTCTCTGTAATATTAATGGCGGGCGAGTAACAGGCGCGCCCCAGTGCATTTGCCACGGGCGCCCGTTGCGGTCTCCCGGCGGCGGCACGCTCGTGCTCCGAGACTCTGGACGGGGTGATTGGAGTAGCTGAAACATATTTAAATACATAAATAATTCTGGACAATTCACACAGCATTATTTATTAGTTTATCTAGCCCCATGGTACATAGAGCTTGTGTTATGGTACTTAAAAACTGATATACATAATACAATACATAGATATATATTTTTTATTATACATAGTTAACGACCGGATCAACCGGAACAATATCTGCAGATCGTACACACAATTGTTCCGAGGCGGGAATCGAACCCGCAACCTCCTGCGTCGCAGGCAGACCTTTGTCCAGCGCGCCACATCGGTCGTCATTTATTGTACAGGAAGCGTTCAGCTTACACAAATACTCTACAACAGAACTTCAACAAGTTCAATTTCCGTACATTCTCATAGTTTATACCTATATGCTTTTAGGTAAAGATGCTCCCTATATCCTCTCTACTGTCTTCTGACGGCGAGATGTTTAGCAAGTTATATACAGGAAATAGTTGATATTTTATATAAATATAGAAAAAATCTATAAAAACTGTACTCGGACACTGATTTAAGTAAAGTAAATCGTACTCAACGCGTAATAAGCGTGTTTATTAACTGCGGTTCCGAAAAAAATAATTTTATGTTTTTATTTGGCAAGTGTTTTAAGTAGTGTTTTATACTTAAAACATAATTAAACCCGTTCTGCACACTTTGCTTTAAGACAATGACCAAGTAAAGTATTTATTTCAAAGCGACGATCGTGAACCTACTGTCCAATGATCCTACTCATCCATGTTTGTCTGGTAGCTATTGAGCGATAAGACCGCCAATTGTCGCTTGGTTTTCAGGTTGTTTTGTTGTAAATAGTTTTTATTAGATTTATGTGTAAAAAAAAGCGACCATCCATCTTTATTCTTTATAAAAAATAATTTATAAACCTGTAAAAACAAACGACTCATGGACTCGGTACGTAAAGTGAGAGGATTTTAAGGTTAGAATGCGATGATATAAAACTTAGAATGTATATTCATAAAAAATAAAACTACTTACAATGCTCTTAAATGAATTAATTTACGCGTGAGTACCGACGGTGGCGTCTTTGCAGGCTTAGCACGGCTACAAACCAAAAAAGACAAAAATCAAAAATGCAAAGTATAAAATAAAAACAAACAAAAAATAAATGGTGAAATAACAAATAATAAAGTTTGTGGTTTGCTTCGTTTCCCGTGCGATCGTTAAACACGAAGATGTTACGTTAGTAACTATCAACGTACCTACATTCTTGATGTGACCTTGAATACGGATTCCCAGTTTACAGGAAGGGAAACTGAACAAAGCACATACATATCGAACAGGCCACATTTTAAACAAAACTAAATAATGCTGGACAATCCACACAGCATCATCTAGCCCCAAGCTAAGCAGAGCTATGAGTACTAGATGATTGATACAAGAGATTTATTAAGATATATATTTTTTATTATACATAGATAACGACCAGAACACCCGGAACAAATATCTGCAGATCGTACACACAATAGTCCTGAGGCGGGAATCGAACCCGCAACCTCCTTCGCCCACCGCGCCACAAAGGTCGTCGATACATACAACAACACATATCTACCCTCCTTACTGCGCAGTTGAATAATAAACTTATGAAGCTTTCTACAAACACATTTACTAGGCATGCACAAATATAAAAATCACACAGAAGTTAGACTGTCAAAGCCACACAAGGCAGACGTATATACTGTACACTTACATGCTATTCTGGGGACACATTCCAGGCGCAAACATAATAAAAAAGGGGTAAAATAATAATGCTACACTACCCTTCATATACCCAAATATATCTGGGCATTCGATACTAACAAATAACCTCGACTGTAGTCGACAAATATCAAAATAATCACCTCATAGCTCTTGAATGTTAGGTATACAATCCAGCATATCCCACACACTAGAACTATCGCCACCACACAAATTTTTGACAAATTCATTATGAAAGCAATTACTTCGACACTGCAGAATGCACAACCTCTATGCCGCACGAGCCACTAGGTGGTGCGGCCGCACAGGCACTAGGCAGGGTCAGGTATTGATTGATTACCTGTGCGCACTTGGTTCGGGATGCGCACTATCAATCTACTGTTCCAACACAATGCAACTGCGTCATAAGGTCAAAGGTCTCCCGGATCAACTAGTTCTCCCCCGACCACTGACATTTATGCTAACATTGTTCGGCTCTACAATATGAATTTCCAGATTTGAAGGCCATGTCCAGTGCGTCTTATTTATTCGCCAGTGCTATTCCTTTGTACACAACAACTGTACTTGGTCCTCGATGTTACAAGATGAGGTAACATTGCTGTTATGTTTGGGGCCCGTACTACGCAACTACATATATAATGTATAGTAAATATTCTACGAATATTGCAAATATAACAGTACTTAGATCTAGGCTTCGAATAACTTCTAAGTAGTACTTTTTATCCCGGATAAGTCAAATCACATTTATTTCGGACTGCAAAGTTAACATACACAATCCATAAAGCGAGACACATTTTAAAACATACAAAGAAAACATTAAAATAAACTAAAAAAATATGAATTATCGTCCAGTGCTGCATGAAGGGGAGGCTATGTCCAGCCTTCCTGCAATGACCTGAGGTCGCTGTTGGTGCCGCGTACCCTGCGCATCAGCGACGCCGTTCTCTTGCAGGATCGCAGCGAGTCGCAGGCGGCCCACGCCTCGAGAACATCCCTGATGCGCTAGAGAAACGCGGTAGCCCCAGCCACCTGAAGGCATTATGTATTATATTGGACGCGAAGGGCGTTCCAGGTACTACTGCGTATACCCGATCCATAGGCTGTAGGTGTAGAAAGACTGGCAGTACGCTCTGAACATTGTCGTCTTTACCTGCACACTACGACGTGCAAACCTACGGGCCAACAAATTAGCGCCCTCTGCTCCTCTCCATGTCTACATCATCTGCGAGTGCCTCGGTGGCCCAGTAGTGGCCCAGGTACTTAAACTCCGACACGCGCTTCAGATGATTGCCGTTGAGTGTAACTGATGGCGTAGTTTTTAGAACCCCCTTGAAAAGTCATCGTCATCATCAGTTGACTCTTGCCCGGGTTGTACCTGAACCCATGAACCACCGCATAACACTCCACAGATGCCGACCAGTCTTCCGAGGGCACTGGTCGATGGATTCAGACGCACCATATCATCAGCATAGCTAATACTGTTCACGGTGACCCCGTCAACCGACAGCTCACGGATCAGACGATCTCTGTATGTAAAGCCTCGGCGCAGTCCCCCCACCCTGCCTCACACCGCACTCCAGCCTATTCATATCCGATAATGATCCCGCCCAGCTTGCATTGTAGTCCTGATTGCCGTACCAGTACTGAAACAATGAAACTAGCTCCGGACGAGTTTGGCCTCAGACGCGAGTTTTGCGACAACCTGTCATACGAAACAAGATCGAAGCCTTTGATAAGAAACAAGCGTAGACAGGTGTACTTGAGGGTAATGACACTGCGGTTTCAGTGTCAGCTGAACTGTGCATCACTTGGAGGTGTTTCTCTAAATGCTTATCAATGACACCGTCCAATATGGGCTGGATGCGTCACTAGTCTTGTTCTTAAGGATAGGAACAACACAAATGCCTACGAAGCTGCGGGCAAAAGCTGGTTTAATAGTTTCAGATGTTAAGTACCTTACAAAACAAACTGACGCTATAACCAAGCGAAACCCGTATTTTTTTCAAAATATATTATGCCTTACCTAAGTTTGCGCTCAATAACTATATTTGGCAAACTGAAAATGATGAAAGATATCTATATATAAAAATAATATAGTAATAGTACAAAAATGAGAGCTTACTACAGAGACTCAGTAAGTATGTCTTTCTTTGTATCCCGGAAGAACGCGTGTAATGTAAGGCTGCGCTGCGGGAAGCAGAAGCAAGTAGCAAACAATAATATTCGTATCGTAACATTAAGTAGTTCGGACGCCATGCGCGAAACACTCCTGTAAAATGATACAAAATATTCAACAAAATAATAAAATGTAATCGGTTTTGTTCTTCAACTAAATTGATTTTCATAAAAATTCGATTTAGTGTAAATAATTTAGAAAATGACTAATGATTGGTCTGTCGATAAGAAAATAAATGCATGGACGTAGATATCAGCGAACTTATTTCTACAAATTGTTTCGTCTCATATGGTAGGATTGGTAGGTACGCACCGATTATGTACTCTAAGAGAAGGTGGTAAGATTAATTTATAAGGAGGAGTTATTTGCCTGTCTCTAGACACTTATTCATGCAGTGGAAAGTTCAACGCCATTCATCCAATATATATACAGGTTTATATAAGGTATAATATATAATCAAAGCTCTATCATACTCCATTAATAAGCAAGAAACAGAATCAAGCCACGCTACGCAATGTACGCGACAACATGCAAGAAACAATGGCGCGGCGGCGGCGGCGGCGTGGCGTACGATAAGAGACTCTAGCTAGGAGGCCATCTGTTTTCATACAAATTTAAGCGTTCAGTTATCTTAATGCGTCTTGTGGGCTCAGTCTGTTTGTAACGCAACGTTCCTGATTACTAAAGCACCCTCCTTTGTCAGCGACAAACGCGACGCTACGCGCACTTTCCTGAACTTATCAACCCCTGAAAATGTGATAAACTTTGAATACCTACTCAAACTTTATCACATTTTAGCAGATGCAGTTTGTTGGGGGTTTTGTTGTTTGGGGGAGGCCTAGGCATACAAAAATGTTATTATTTAGCCTCAATTTATCGGAAACCAAGAATTGATCGGAAGAAGATCATTTAATCTTTCTTCACAATCGACCTCTTAAGTCCAATGATTAGTTCTAGAAATGCGCGTTTCGTGCGGTAAATAAGTTCTTGTTTCCGAGAGGCATGGTAAATCAAAATGGTCGTCGAGTTAGTCGCTCATTATAGAAATAATGCGTTTATTTAACACAAATAGGGTTGCTTTTGACCTTATCTCCCCAGATGGATGACGAGTCCTTGAACCATCCATCAGGAGAGATGTGGTCAAACAAAGGTTCATAGACTGCGATCACAAATACTATCTAGATTTCGGGTCACATACAAAATCAAAGCTTAAAGCCGTCTCCGTAAATAAGAGCGCACTTGAGGTAGAATAAATAAATGTAGAATAAGTTATATTTTTAGCTTTAAACTAACAAATAATTAACTAACAATTTGTTTTTTAAAACTTTTGAATACACATTGCGACATTGGGACACGTGTTTACGTTGGCTGTGTTTCAATCGAACTAAACAAAAGAAGAGCTCACATTACGAGTGCGCTCTTATTTACGGAGTCGGATTTTTGCGCCGACCAGACATCTAGGTAGGTAGTACATATTTGTGTTTGCAGTTCATAGATAAAAGACATACAGGTGTGTTGCCGAGTGCAGTGTGAGTGGAGTGGACCCTGTAACAATAGAGAGACAGAGTGTGTGTGGTGCGGAGAAGACGTATTGCACCAGGTACTTACCGAAGCCCTCTCCCTGCAAGAAGAGACGGAATGCCTTGGCCATCTTGCCCGGCTGCTCGTCCATCACGTGGCCGCAGTCCTGGATCTGAAATAAATACAAAAATATATTAGAATGATTTACTATGAAAATACATTTTAACACCAATGCGTGAGATTACTAAGTCAACTTCCACTTCTTCCTAGAAGGCTCTGCGTCTGGATTGACGCAATTCTTCCAGTGTCCGTCTCATGTAGCATCGCAAGCTTTCTCTATGGGTAACGCACTTGTATAGTTAAAAGTCATAACATCGATTATTATACTGAATATGTATTTATACTTTTTCTGACATTTACAATTTGTTTTCCATTGACATTTAAATCACTTTAAATTTCATTTTGACATGCTATTTTTTGTTTTTCATATGTTTGATATAATAGTATACCGAATTGTATTTCCAATAATTTGGAAAATAATAAGACCATTCAATTAACTCAAAATGTTGAGTTACCCTACACTTTTATTTTTCCCGTCTTAATTGGAGGACACATTGTATTTTTTTGGTTAAATATTTCTTATTGCTTGATAATAATACAACATCTTTATAATTCGTCTCTTCATTAAAAATGGCGGCGGGGTGACAAAATAGATTTCTACTATAAAATTTGGTACCAGAAGAGCCAAAGAGCCAAAAGAGGTTGGTGCATAATTAGCAACCTCTTTTCTTTGGACTTTTTTCTTTTCTATGTTTTGGCCCGCAAATATTTGTTCCGGGTGATCTGGGTATTTTGTATGTAGGTATAATGAAAATAACTATTTGTCGGTGGCTTTACTTACATACCTACTTCCTACCCTACTTCTTATTTTGATCGTGGAATGAACGTATAAACCTATAAGGTCCTGACTAGAACCTACCTATAAAGTAAAGTAGTGAAGGGTTGTACCGTAGTATATACATTAGTAAAGTGCGCACGAAAGTTTTCAACCAGTGCGTCCCATTATGACCTACCGAGCTGAGACGTGGACACTCACGGTAGGGCTGGTCCACAAGTTCAAAAGGAAAATGCTATACTCGGAGTTTCTCTGAAGGATAGAATTCGTAACGAATACATCCGACAGAGAACCAAGGTTATTGACATAGCTTTAAGAATTAGCAAGCTGAAGTAACTTGGTGTTATTAATAAAGAATTTGTATTTGTATTTGAAGTGGCAATGGGCCGGCCATATCTCGCGAAGAACCGACTACCGCTGGGGTAAACGTGTTCTTGAGTGGAGACCGCGACTCAGCAAACCTAGTGTGGACCTGCGAAGGACTGCAGGCAGATGCTGGATGCGGCAAGCTGAAGACAGGGCGCTATGGCGCTCATTAGGGGAGGCCTATGTCCAGTAGTGGACTAATATAGGCTGATGATGGTGATGAAAGCCACGCGCATCGCGCCTACGTTTTTAAAAAGTTTCTCGACACTCTCCTCACACTGTGCAGACGCGTCCTTGCTTTTATAATTTAAATTACGAAATAAGAACAAATTCTCGAGTTCAGTTTATAAAAATTATTAATTCTCCCTTATGTTTTAAACCTGAACCGGTTTTCCATCTCGAATTAATCCACGCGTCAGTCTAGTCGATGTACTTCGCGCCGAAGTCAAGTCTATGAAGCTACAACTTTCTAACGCCAACCAAAGGTCTCGACGGAACAAGGTGGAAATTAAAGGTATCTCCACAAAGAAAGAAGAGGATCTATTCACCATCATAGAAGCATTCAGCTCTCCTATTTGCACGCCAGTAGTGGCAAAACATGTAGCTCATTATATAATATTTTAACATAATTGCATGCTCACACCATGTTAATACTCATGTTTTAAGCAAATAAATGATTCTTATTCTTATTCTTATTCAGCAGGAACGTTCCCGAAGTCACAAGCTTACTACATATGTAGACGTGTGTACAATTCCAAGGACAAGGCAATATTCGTCAGTCAATACGTACGTCAAGGAGGAGTTCATGGCAGTAGCAAGGGCGACCAAGGGCTTTTAGCTGTATATGTTGGCCTCAAGGACGCCACCAATCGAGCCTTCGTGAATGACAATCTGAGAGCTGAGGGATGTGACGCGAAGTTGTGATATATCTGAATAAGAGGGCAAAATCCCCTACTCTGCAATTCCGCACAAGTGTTCGCTCTCGCAAACGTCGTGCAAATATTTTCCGCGAAAAAATAACTTTCAAGCACTTGCCACTCGCACAAGTGTACCCACATCCGTAAATGATCAAGATCACTTCAAACTTGTTTTATATCTACATACAATAGTTGATAATTGAAAATAAGAGTATCTCAAAAGTAAAGTATAGCAGGATTCGGAACGAATCCTTCCGACAGAGTGTTATCAAAATATTAGGAAGCTGAAGTGGCTTTGGGCCGGCCATATTTCGCGCAGAACTGAGTGTTCACCGACTCGGCAAACGTAGGGTAGAAAGCTCTCCTCTCAGCTCTCACCTGCAGATAGAGTCTGTGCAAAAAGAGAAGCGTCTTAGGAATTGAGGTCGCGCGTGTGCCATATTAGTTCACCGTAACGTTCTCTTTCTGCACAGACTCTGTTGGAGGTAGGTGTCTAAGTGGCAGGGCTCACCTTCATCCAGGCAGACTTGTTGGGGTTAAGGCGCGCGTTGAGGGCGACGGTGCTGTCGGCGTGGGGCGACTTCTCACCCGTCACGTTGAGCACGGGCGTGAGCAGCGTGACCGTGTTGCGCGCGATGCCCAGGTCTTCGCGGGCGTTGTATGCGTCGATGTAGCGTGACAGGTTGGTGGGGTTCACGTTCCGGGTGAAGTAGTTGCGGTACGCCGTCACGAGTTCCGGGTTTCGCGCCTGGGCGTCCTGGAATAGAAACGTTGCAATGTTACGTTATTCTTGTAACGTGACCTAATAGTCTGTTCAATAATTTTCTTTGTTTCTTCCCTATAGAGATAACACGTATAAGATGCGATTATTTGGTGTTTATATATTTTTATTATGGCGGGTATTGTCACATAAACGCCAGTAAGGCGTATACGTTAGGGCAGGCCTGGGTCCCGCAGTGGCTTGTTATAGGCTGGTGTCGATGCTATTATAACAAAAGTTTAGGGCTGCAATGACACCTGTTTACATTGTATCGTGCTGTTTTAACATAGTTTTTGTATTCCTAGTTTCTTCCTAGTGGCTTCGCGCGCGTTATTCCCAAGGAATCGTTTTAAGGTTATTTAAATAGGATAACCTATGGGAACTAATGTATGGGATAAAACCCTAAGTGACATTTTGAACGCAGGTATAAAACATTGCCTGTAATAAAATATTAACCTATCTATTATTCCATATTTGAATACACATATTTGTGCTGCCTGGTAGCAGAATGCGATGGAGCAATGGAGCATAACCAATTTACTATGACAGTGGTTTTATCGCAGAATCTTCCATGGATGAAAGAAACTCTAGATAGTGCGTGCGGTGCTTATTTGCACGAAGAGATTGATAGAATGCTTTCAACCTTGACACGCGTCCCTCCATCCGCAGATTTTTTCATCAGTGGTAAAAAAGCCAAAATATATCATTTTGTGACGATACCATTGTTATAGAGACGCGGTTCATTTATTGGAATTATGGCCCAGTGCGCCTCTATTCGGCGGAATCGTTAAATAACATCATTACTGACGTCAAATATTCCATGACGTCATTAATACCGACGTCATGACATCATGACATCCTGACATCCGGATGTTAGTATTGCAAAGCATTCTACTAAATCCAGCGTAAACCGGAGCTCTGAATAAGATAGCTCGAAACAACTGTTTCGTATGCTTGGACAAACATTCATGTACCTATAGAAAGTACTGGTCTGCCAACTTTACCGGCAATCTGCCGACATTCGATTACTAAACGATTTTTGAATAGGGCAGTGGTTTTGCGCAGCACAAGGCGACAAATCGCGTCGCGAATGTCGCGAGGCGCATCCTCAAGTCATTGGGAGCACGACACGTCGCTGCGCAACGAAACGCGCCGCCGCCTGGGGCAGCAACTTCTCTACCTTCTATCATTCCATTCAAAAAATATCGAATTCTATCACTCATAATTTAATAATATTTAATTTAGAAATCTGGACATAAAATAGAAGAGACAAGACGCCACGAAGCGCTACCAGCGACTTTATGAAGCACATCGTGAAGTCGCTGGTAGCGCGTCGCCGCCGCCGTGGGGCATTGCAAAGGCGCAGTGGGGGACATTTTGGTATTATTTCAATAAAATGTGTATATTTTTGCGTAAAAAAAGTTGTGCGCGCAAAGTGTTTCGGGTGTTCTGGATATTTAGGCTGGGTAAGGTGATCTTTAATTGGTGTCCAGAGTCTGACCTCAACCAAGAATAAGAAAAACGCTATCGGCAATCGGAGCGAAACGGAAATATGTAGGTCGTTCTACAAAACACATCAGCGTGCGTGCGGAGCAAGCCGCAACTTGGTTTTAAATAAAGATTTATTGAAGAATATTTGGTGATAATTAATGGGTTGTCTTGCATATTTTGTAGATAAACAACGGACATTTCAATCATTTATTTTACTGTTAAATATATACCAAAAGACTAGGACAAAACTATTATTAACTATTATCTATATTATATTGGACAATGCCCCTTAACAGCAACTTTATTAGGACATTCCTTGATATTTATTCAAATTGTTATTCTATATGTATTTGATTGTAGGCTAGATACCTAGGTTTATTTTAGTTTATTATTGACAATGCCCTTATACAGCTGCATTAAATTATCTTGACATGTATTCTTTATTTCAATTCAATTTAACTAATTTATTATTATTTTACTGTTATAAATATTGTCTATGAATGTTGTATCAAATTTTTAAAGAAGGCATGTCTGTCTGCTTTTTCTAAAACACAATCCCTTATGGTGTTTCCTATGTCAAAATTAATGTGTGTTTTATAATAAAATTGTTATATTATTTTCATGTACAACTGACCGACATCAAGTGTAACATGTGTACCTACGGTGGAACTGAATAAATGAAATGAAATGAATCAAAATAGTTAAAATAATAAATAAAATATTAATTGTCGCGTCTATCTAACCTATCTAACAGGCCCGGAAACTAAGGGAATACGAATAGCCTTGTTGCACGTTGCTTTTGAATGAGCACACGTTGGTCCTAGTGTGATGTGGTGCTGCGAAATCGATATGCCAGCGGCTGACGGGCTGAGCCACTAATCCGACTCGATTCGATTCTAGCGCAACGCACGGTAATGATAGGGGTGCGTGATTGGGTGTGTGTGCATGCCAGGGTTGGAAAAAAAACAGTTTTTTTTTATATTTTATAAAACAAACAGTTCAAAATGTTTAAAACAAGTGTTTTTTTTGTTTTTTTTTACTTATCAATTTCAAAATGTTTAAAACAAGTGTTTTTTTTCATCAATTATAGCGAATAATAAAATAATCCATTTCTAAACTATTTCCTAATTCACATTAGTAAAAATTAACAAAACGATAAATACTTACTTTTGTTGCATGTCTCAGTACCTCTAATCTAATTATTAAAAATTATTATTATTATTAATCAATACAAAACACTTTACATACACCTTGTATGTAGTGTTGTAGGTAGGTAGAGAACTAGAGAGAGAGCGTGGAATAGGTACCGTACCCATTAATCCAGTGAATTACTTTCTTTCGACGGCCGACATAGGGACTTTCCCTGCGGGACTTTACTGGCGGGGAGTTACCTATGCAATGTATAAATACCACAGCCTGTCTGTGGTATTTATACATATTCATTTGCTATTAAAGGTAGTTTTAAACCCTGTTTTTTTCTTAATATAAAACATAGTTTTATTTCAAACTGTTTTAAACACTGTTTTAAACATGTGTTTTAAAACAACTTGTTTTAATCATGCCAACCCTGGTGCATGCTAATGGCTACGCGAGGACTATTTCTGCATAAAACTTTTACAAAATCATGTATATATTTTAAAATATGTACAGGTTATACATAGTTTTACAGGTAACTAGCGACGGCATTTCAATAAAAATTTTAAAACGTGACCAAACTATAATAGCTGTTATGGTCACAATAAGTAGTTAGACATATTATGCTGTCGTGATATTTTTTGTAGATAATGATGTGTTCTGCAAAGTCGTAGTACATTATTCTGTTCTATGATCAATAGTTTTCGCAGCGCACGCGATGTAAGGAATTTTTAAGGTATTTTTTTTCACCTTGGGTTACATTAATTGCGTTTTAGTATATACCAACGGTTTTGAAAAAAAATATAGCCTATGTTCCGGGGATAGTGTAGCTTCCCAACGGTGAAAGAATTTTTCAATTCGGTTTAGTAGTTTAGGAGCCTATTCAATACAAACAAACAAAAAATCGAATCTATCCTCTTTATAATATTAGTATAGATATATTATATAACCTGTACAAAGCCTACCAACTTGATAGCCGTGATCCCCATGGTAATCAGAAGTCTTAAATTATACACAAAAATAATCGAAAAAGAGGCAGCAATCCTTTATTTTGGCTGTTATTTTAAATTATCTATCCACTAGCGGGTTTGTTTGTACTAAACTCATTATAATCAATCAGCTCCTATTTAGAGATTCATTGGTATACAAAACTTATTTTAACTACGACTTTTTTTTTCTCAGAACAACATTAAAAAATGAGAAATTAATTACCTATGGTCTGTCTGTCTGTTACAATTTCGCGAGCAAGTATCGTTATTAAAGTTGCAACGAGTTTGATGGATGCTGTATCAGTACATAGTATAAAAAAAAGTCGCTTCCAGCTTTATATTGTCACTTAAAAACATTTTCCATATCAATAACATTTTCAATTTGTCTTAAAAACATTTAGCTCTTTCAATTGGCAACGTAATTTTTGAAAAAAAAATATTTACTAACAACTTTTTTTCGCTTTAGTGCTTGTGTTAGCTTGACGTGTTTGTAATCTACTATTATCTCGTCTGTTTCTACACACAGTGTCATAGCCAGGGAAACAGATTATTTATAAACGTCCTTTTTCGCTGCGTTGTTTATTGCCCATTGTGGAAACCTTGCAACAATTCTATAAATTCGTCAAAAACTGATTGAATGCTGCAAGAAATCGTCACAGAAAAATTGACACAGATCCAGCATCAGCAAGCGCCAGCGCGCTACTGGCTGATCCGATCGCGTTCGCGACTACCAAACCGCCCGCCGCCGCCCCGCGCCGCCGCCCCGCCTGCGCTGCCGCGCTCGCGATTTTGTGTTGTGAATCAGGGACGGGACGAGTAAAACTAACGGACGGAGTCTCAGTCAAACGAAGAACGAAGCACTCACTGATAAGCCCTATACTATACATACGCGTGCACACTTAATAAACATTGTCATCCAACCAGCCCATCGTCAGCCATTACCGCTTTAGAGACCCACAGAAAGTGTAACATAAATCGAAAAATGAAAAATGCCTTATTGTGTGGTCAGATGTTGCCGAAACCACAGTCGTTTAGTTAACAAAAAATACGGAATCACATTTGACAGGTAAATTTCTTATTACATCCAATTATTTGCTCGATTTAACAGATTTTTACTTATAACGAAATACGAATGATTTTTCCCAATGATATATACGTAGATACGTTGTACCGAGGTCTGCCTTACAAGACGAAAATCAGGTACGTGTCTGAATTTAACTCAGTCCGTTCTGCTCCTGGCCGCGACGCGGACGTACGTTGAACACGAGTTTACTAACGGAATCTACATAAATAAACCTCGAAAAATGCCAAGTTGTGTGTTCCGAAATTGCAATAACTATACAAAAACTATAAAAATCAGGAAGGATGTATCTTTTCATATGTAAGTACTGTTTAATCTGTTAAAATGTAAAATCATGAATTTTATTTTAATCAAAAATTATTGCCACGGGGCGTTGCCGCTTTGCCACCTACACGAATGAGACAAATAGTGCGATGCACGAGTGCAAGTAACAGAGAAACAGGACGCTAGGGGATACTGGGGTGATTTGACACTGGTATCCAATATTATCCATAGTAAGTAAAAATAAAGACCTTTGACATTATTTTGTTCTATCATCAATAGTTTTCGCAGCGCACGAGATGTAAGGTTTTTTTTCATTTGTTTACACCTTGCGTTACATTATTGGAGTTTTAGTAATGTAAGGATCCGTAACTTTATTGAAAATATAATAAAGCCTATGTTCACCGGGGATAATGTAGCTTCCTAACGGTGAAAGAATTTCTCAAATGGGTCCAGTAGTTTCGGAGCCTATTCAATACAAACAAACAATCAAATCTTTCCTCTATATAATATTAGTATAGATTATAAAAATATATATCGTAATTCATTTTATCATTTATAATTTTTGTAAATAAACCTCATTTTTATAAAATTTTACTGATTATTTTCTTCATGCTGCCTGCTGGTACCCATTATACATTTTAGCCCAGTTTCCTCTAACTGATAGCCGATCTGACGTCCTAGGCTGTTATTGGCCGCGAGATAGACATAGTTCCATATGTCATAGGTAGGTAGCTATAATAAAATATCGCCATGTTGTTATTTCTTTAAAATGAGTATGACGTCTCTAATGTAAAATCTCATTGATTTTTCCTATCTGTTTGTTTGAATTGATCTCCGTAACGGCTATACCAATTTTGATAAAACTTTCACTGACGATGTTAAAGCGAAAACAAGGCTTCCGCGCCAAAAAAAATTAATGAACATGTAAATTCTGCGTGGACGAATGCCGCGGGCAATAAAATCAGCCAGTCGTGCAACCGCAATGTGAAGGAATATAATTATAATCATAGGTGTGTTACGGTAGGTCTAATAAAACTATAACATTTATGTGACTAAAGCATTACGCTATTTAAAAAAAAAATAAAAATAGCTACTTGATTTGTAAATCATTTTAGGTCAAGAATTTTAGAAACTTTTACGAAAATATCGGATTTTTTCATCAGTTGGCATCTCTCCTAAACACGCATACATGTGACTCGTCCGCTATTGTTGTTCTTCACATTTGATTCCGTAGGACTACGTCCATAAGTTTTTACTTGTCCCTGGTGTGAATATAAAGATGTAGGTATTATATTCCGCTACCTACTGACTTGTCGGTGTGGGTCAGTACGGATCGGTGCAGAATACGCTACATAAAGCAATTTGTCATTATGTATAATTTGTATTAGGTATATCAGTCATCAAGTACCCATAACACAAGCTCTGCTTAGCTTGGGGCCAGATGATGCTGTGTGAATTGTCTAGCATTATTTATTTTATTGACCATCATGGCTTCGAGTTCGTCGGACGACGATTTTTGTTTGGAAAATGTAGAAAAAGAAGGACTGTTGATAAAAAAACATTTTATCAAATCAGACTCTGCGAATTTGTGATTTTGATTTCTTATACTAAATATAAGATCTTAAACTAGGAGCTAGGAGTTTTTAAGCGTTTTTTGCGTCTCACTTTACTGTTTTACAAAATTTATACAAACTCAGTCCTTCAGTTCCGTAAAAAATGTAGTAAAAATAAATATTAAAGTCTAGACCTGAGGAATAGCAAATGAGACAAACGTTACCTCCGTGACGCAATCGGGTCCGGGTTTCCGTTTCCGTCCCCTGACTCGTAACCTTGTTACGTAGTTACGTAATGGCACTAGCTCGCTCGCACCGAGCTAATGCCAATAAGCTAGCAAGCTAGTACTTCTGGCTTCGTGTAGACACAACTAGTTCATTTCTAAGCTAGTACGCTAGTAAGCTAGTTTACAAGCCAGGTTTTTAATAGGATGAAGTTCTTTTTTAAGGCTAGTAGCACCCCCTTACACATATTTTACTATTCTGGCTTGTGTACTAGCTTAATGTGGCCGGCAAAGCTAGTTTTCAGTTGGCTAGCAAACAGTAACCACGCGTTTGTTTTTTTACAGCGACGTGTTTTTGAGATTTTAGGATACCAAACTAGTACGGAGAATAATTTAAAGTTTGTATTATACAACTGTACCGTGACCATGGATGTCAGTGGAACGGCACCGCTCCATGTTATGAAAACAAGTCAAAACGTGATTCAGCACTACAAAAAATGTGTGGTGAATAAAAGACAGAGGGTATTGATATGACTGACCAAAGGCGTAAAAAGAAAATACTTAAACAATTTAAGAGCAAGAATTTAAAATCCATGGTCAAGACCATGGATTTTAAATTCTTGCCACCCGTTTTTGTAATTCATCTTCTAGTTCGTCAGTGCAAATTGGCACAGTTTTCGAAGTAACTGTTTCAGTCAAATAGTGTTTTTTTTCGCTTGCTGTTCATTTTGGACGCGTGGTCACCTCAGCCACTGCAATAATACTACCTAAAATAATCTAGCCTCATGTAAACAGAACTAGCATGTTCCAAGCCAGGTCAGTTTAGAAGAGAACTAGCTTGCTATCCTAGCTTTAAAAACTAGCCTCGTGTATCCCGGGCAATAATGCGATATACTAAATCTTATTTATGATATTTTTCTTTTAAAATCGGCATACAAATACAGTGTGATCAAAAGACAAAAAAAAAATTACAAACAACCATTGATTAAATATAAATACCCTACTCGATCCAGTAGCTTTATAATAAATGATAGTCTATTCTTGTGGACTACGGTACCATAAAAAGCGATTAATAAGGTCGGACTTACATTTTAGTGCGTGCACATTAGTCAGATATTTCGGAACAGAAATACCTCATAAAATATCCGTTCGGCAGTAACGTTAACGTAACCTTGGGAATCTCGAATGTTTTCCTAAGCAGGGCTATCATCAAATTCCATAAGACGATGTCTTTATAGTTGCCATGCTGTGCGCGGCTACAAATAAGTGAGTAAACACTCGACTCAAATTAAATTAAATCAAATCAATATATGTATATAACAAAGTATGAGTTATTATAACATATCTTAACTTAGAAGCTAATACTGAAAGGTTTTTCTATTGTGTTATCTCTAGTTGGTAGTCCTAGCCACGCTAATATAATAAATGCGAAAGTTTGTATGTTTTGATATCCATCGAAACATACATCCATATAACCATCCATCTAGACTAGATGGATGGATGCTTATTACTTCCCCACGCCAAACCTCTGAACAGATCAGGCTGAAATTTTGCATAAATAAGGCTTTAAGGCTGGAATCAAACATAGGTTACTTTTTGATTCGTACTCCATTGCTCCAAGAAGTTATGGACCTGATTATTTGATGTTAATATCAACTCTGTACCTCCACGCCTTCCTGAGAAAAGAGGGTTGATAGACGGACAACAAAGTGTTCCTATAAGGATTCCTTTTTTTCTTTTGAGATGCGGAACCCTAAAAATATCTATTTTAAAATCAAAAACTATACTAAACATTTCAACTGCTTCTGAGTTACAAATACTTACCATATTTTTTACGGGACCAAATTCAGTTGTGATATAAACTCCGTTATTAAAAACCTTGAGCTTCTGTTCCATCGAAAGGAATGTCAAAGAAATAATCCCTATGTTTGGGGGTTTTCCGCGTATATTTAATAAGTTTAGATAGGTATAGTATAGCAGTTAACAGTTTGTTACCCATAACACAATCTCTCCTTTCTGTGACTGGATGATGGTATGTCAGATGTCGATGATCATGATTCTTTGTTAATGGCAACTGTGTCTGGTTGGACACTTTTCTGCCAGTGTCAAGTTATGGAAAATAAATAAGTTATAGAATTAAGAAGATGGTTTGATATTTTCACCAGAGCTTCGTTCGTTATCTAGCAGGGTGCCACGTGCAGGTTACGTTGGCTTCGGAGACCAGATGTTAGAGTCTTACACCACCAAATGTCCAGTAAATCTATTATAATTGCCAGTTGAACACACAATGATTGTCACAAAACTCGCAACCACTCCATTATTACTGATCTAACCTGAAATTTCGCACGACTGACGTTCCTCGCCTGGATTTACATAACAGCCTATTTATCCCTCAAGCACGCTAATGAAATCCCGGACAAACTGCACTCTAAAAGGATCATCAGAAAGTCGCATTGAAGGCATTTTAAAATATCGCTTGAGGCATTTATAAATAGAGCATACTGCATAACCGTGGTTCGAGACCTAGTAATAAGTCTAATAATTATCTACAGACGGCAACAACTAGTGATTGATTGAATATTGATGGTCTCCCATCAGCCGACAGCAGCAAGTTGGTCTAGCGAGCCAGTCAAACGAAGTGTTTGGTCGCGTCGCGTTTTCGCCAGATTATAATATCGTGTTTCTTTATGCAAAGCTTATGAGACAGATTTGATTCTTATGATTGACTCTACGCATAAGTCCCATAAAAAATATATGCTAATATTTCTTTGATTTTAGTGGGTCCGATTACTAGAGAACACAAGAAATTAAAATTCGGTTTTAGTTATACTTATTGCTTATTTTAAGAAAAAAAAAATGATTCCTTTGATTAAAACTTCCTATCTGTATGTGTCCCATGTCCGTGGGACACCCTGTATATTATGATACTTTAAATATTCATGGCGTCGAATATGATGTAGAATGCGGTCACGCTGTTCATTTATTAATGGAATAATGGATGCACACTCAACGCTAAAAGCATGGAGTTGATTGTGATACGAACAAATGAATTACTTTGCGTGTGCGTGTAGCATTCGTACTCGTACTTTATTTCATTCATTCATTTTAAACATTTTATTCAGATAAATATGTATGTACCTGGTTTTACTTAAATACTGCTTAAACTACATCTATATTATCTATTTGCCCTCTTTTGGCAAAGGCCTCCTCTAACCTCTTCCACTTTACTCTATCTCTCGTCAGCTCAGCATTCGTCCTTAGCGACATTCAAACTTTCGCATATATTATTAGTGTGATTTCAATTATGTTAAATCAGTGTTAGTAGTATATAGGTAGTTCGATGTGAAGGGAGATTCTACCTCCTTGGTAGAATACGTCCTCAAACTTGGTTTTGCGCGAAATCTCTGGTTATTTATTACTATAAATTAAAGAAGGCGAATGTGGCTAAATCATATTAATTATGAATGTCATCAAGCTAAAAGTTTTATAAAAATATGCAAATAGATATGATAACAGAAGAGAGAAATAGAGCAAATAAATAATTAATATGAATCTGTTGCGGTCGAAATCACGTAAAATACATACATATATAAATTCTCTAAGAGTAGTGGAAAACGTGTGCATTTAATGAAGGTATTTTTTGATTGATTCATTTTGTCACAATCGAAGTTCAAAGTACTCGCGCCTAAACAATTATAATTCCCCGCGCGGGAGTATAACTACGAGTACATACAGGGCGTCACAGGAGTTGACGTCAAGACGGAAACGGGTGAAAACTAAATTATCTAGTTATAGTGAATAAAAAAACCCGTGAAATAAATATACACCATGTGATAGTCTTTTAACTCGCTTTATTATAAATCTTCATATATTTTTTTGAAATATGTTGGTACATAAATTCATCAGATTTTATCTGTATTAAGTAATCATTTTAAGGCGTTATTAGCGCACACTTAAGGCTAAAAATATTTTTATCACAAGGTTTTAAGTGCTGATATTTCCTAAGAAACATTCCCTGTACACAAAGAGGAATAAACCACATAGTTAACTAAGAAAGATTTCCTGTATACGAGTACATAGTGTTTTAAAACAAAATGTATAGAGTTGTAATCTTAACGCCTGGTGGCTTATATTCATACATAGTATTTCAACCCAAAACGAATTCAATTCCCGCACAGGACAGGATGTGTTCAATTACGCAAGTTGTGTGGTTTCCCGTTCAGATTGACACAAATTGTTTATAAATAATTTTGTAAAATTTCATTCGCTTTGCGGTCTATCGCCTATTTCTTAATAATGGATAAATCACACAGCTTCTAATGGCCACGATGTAAGCAGAGCTTGTGTTGGATCCCAGATTACAGACGCGCTAATACCTAAAATGCAATCGTTCAAGGAAAACACACGTTATTTACAGACCATAAATAAAAATTCACGTGGCGGGAAACGAACCCGCAAGTTGAACATACATTTTCGATGATTAAAATTGTGTTAGGTTCATTTTATGTTGGTGATATGGTAAGTAAGTACAGTAACATAGCTTAGCAGATAGATTGCCTTCGGGATTTCCTTAAGCAGTCACGTCTCCGTTTACTGGATAAACTATTCCCCGACAAATAACAATGAAAGCCCACGCATGGGTCCCCAACCCAACAGCTATTTACATAGCTGTTTACGTGGGTTTACGACCACGTTGACACCACAGCTCTGACCGCGGTGATTCAGATATAATGTAAGAAAAGTAGGAAACAGGTCGTTAATTAATCATGTATTTAGTTTATTTAGCAATTTAAAACCCCTGCCCAAAAATACGTAGTACATATTTTAATTTTAAAATAAAATTATTGAAAACTACTTAAATAACCGATTTTTTATTGTAAAATAAGTGAATATGTTGTGTCAACTGGGTGTATGATTTTCGGCAATCCACGTGGATTGTTACAGACTATTACTGCTCGGATAATCAACAAACTCATCACCTCTTTCGATACTTGCATCGATCACAGTTTCCCTCCGCGACTCACTATAACAGTTTCACCTTCACTCAAAGGTTTATTGCAAATAAAGCACAATTGAGACATTTTATCAAAAATATTAATAGTTGCAAGCTGTATTGGTAGATGACAGCACTAAATATGTATATTCACTCGAAAGGAACGTTCCAGACTAAACGTATAATACATTTAAACTACATGGAAAAAGCCGGTATAAGAGGGTTGCGTGGACAATAGTGGCAGATGTTAATCAAGGCCATGATGGTAGAAGGAACTGGCTAGGGGACTGAGTTTCTTTTGAATTGTTGTTCTCAGAATTGTATAATAATAATATATAAATAATAATGCCGGACAATCCACACAGCATCATCTAGCCCTAAGCTAAGCAGAGCTTTAATACAATACATTACATAGATTATGGGGTTGCCTATTAGTTTTATTATTCCCATATTTTTGTTAGTTGTTTATTATTTTTGATATGATTTCCAGTACTTTAGTAGGTATTACTTATTGAGGTAGGTAGGTAGGCGCAAAGTATATCAGTAAGATCACACAGAAAAGACATTGCCCTAATAGTTTTGTACCTAAGCACCTTCATTTCATATTACTAGTTTAGCGTAGTTCGCATAATCAAGTTATTTTACAAATTTGCACTGTTGCTTTGTTTTATTATGACTATACTGATTAATGTGAGTATAATTTTTTTCGTTCTAAGCACTTTCTGCCTGAGAAAAAGGTTTACTTAATCTAGTTCGGGCAAACGTATTATTTAGACCTTACAGATCAGAACATGAGATAATTGACTCATAAAATCCATTTAGTCATAAGTTATTTCGAAAAAAAGTATTTATTATTATTATTTTATTATAGTTAGATATTTACGTAGATAACGATCAGAACACCCGGAATAAATCAAGCAGATCGTACACACAATTGTCCCAAGGCGGGAATCGAATCCGCAACCTCCTGTGTCGCAGGCGGACCTTCGTCTACCGCGCCACACAGGTCTTCCAGGTATATTTTATACCTATATATATAAGAAACACACATAGGCATGATTATTTATATGAAGCGCTTGACCATGTATGTATTTACGTGGCATTTGTGTGCATATAATGTAACACAACTTTTAGAATCGCGATATCTTAGGAATGGTGATAGTTAGGAAAAAGTATTCAGACCTTTTTTATAGATAATTTTATGACCTACAAGTTTTGTATGGACTATATTTCTCACCGCATATTTCATTTATAGCTGCGATCACCAATACACCGTGATCGCAGATTTATTGCGTAAATTTGAAGGAATTAATATTACAAATATTATTTGATGAGGATATGACGCGACTACAACGGTACGGTGTCATTTTACTCCTTCTACCTTAGAGGAGGTGTTGTTTGAGCTGTCCATGATAGTCCTCCTCGGCTTAGCGCTCACTACCACACACCACTAGAAACACCGCTAGAAGTCAATTTCTGAAAGCTTGCGCGATCGTCTTTTGTTTTACAACGAACGAAAACCAAAATTTCGTACGAATTTGAACTGTCATTCCATTTCTGAATGATCAATGTATATCTTTCATTCTATTGACACAGAAAGTTCAGTCCTCAGGTTTTATGTGATAATGTACATATTAGAAAGTCACAGTCAACACAGTGAAAACGGACCTTTCGTAACTAAGAGAGCTACACGTTGAGTTTTGAGGCTAATGGGTAGGTACTTCACAACTGCGGATGAAAACAACTACATATATAGTCGGCTTCAAGTGTCGACAGACTCATCGGTCATCGGCGGCGTGGGCGTGTAAATTGTAAGAAGAACAAAAGACCATCGCGCCGTCTTTATATAACTATGCTATAATAATGAAATAGACTCACCCGTCCCAAGTGGTGCCATATCAGGTAGTCGATCACAGACGGGGTCATGCCGTAGGAGCGCAGGTAGTGCGTATTCATCTTCTGGTAGGCCCACTCCACCCAGCCCGACTGGTGGGAGCTGCAGTTGATCAACACCAGCGCATCCACCTGGAGTACAGGCACCCTTTATTATAACAACTTAACGAGGTGAAGGTTTCTTTCATCATCATCATCAGCCTATAGCAGTCCACTACTGGACATAGGCCTCCCCTAATGAGCGCCATTGCGCCCTGTTTTCAGCTTGCCGCATCCGACATCTGCCTGCAGTCCTTCGAAGGTTTCTTTACTTTTCCTTAAAAAAAATTGAAGTGAACAAAAATCAAAGAGATCACTTTATTTCCTACTTTTACTAAGTACACTGCTAGGTTGAGCGAGACGTTTCCAGAAATTTTGAAAATGTGGTGATTTTACTCGTTGTCGAGATGACGCGGGGCAAAAGGTGATATTGGATAATTTGTATAGTAAATATTAGAAATATTAAGGAAATCCGTATCTATTTGATATACTTAATAAAAAAACTATTTATAGGAATAAAAAGAAAAAGCGATATATAGTTGGTTGTAATAAATATGTTGAGGATGCTCGCATGGTTTCAGGACCATTCCTGAAATCAAGCCGTATACAGAAATATGCAGAATTCACGATTGCATTTTGCACATTCATTACTGACGAGTTGGTCTCATACATTCCTTTTATAATGTGATAGTAATAGCTAGAAGCCCTTTTACATTTTCTGTTACAGTCCTTTATTTGAAGTTTTTTTAAAATAAATAATGCGGGACTATATTTTATTTCTTTAGGCTTACAAGCACTTAGACAAGTCATACTTTATACTATAAACTATTATCAAATAAGATTATTTTACTGTTTACTTCAATTTTTTGATAGGGCAGGTCACAGAGCCAGCAGTCGGGATGAGAGATACACCTCGATGGACCGGGACGTTACATGATGGGTACGCACAACGCCGTGCGAGTTTGATTAATGTCTGGCACTTTATGTTATTTTCCTTGTTGCCTTTTTTCTATGGAATTGTTTCAAGGTTATTTCTGTTTCAAGGCTATTTCATAGGAGTTCCCAACGTGCTACAGATAATAGATGGACCAAAAACGATAACAAACTGGTACCCACTCGATAAATAGCGCAGACCAGGCAGACCATCAAAACGTTGGAGTGACGAAATAGTCAAAGTAGCTGGAGTTACTTGGAGCAGACTGGCTTTGGATAGAGAAGCATGGAAGGACCGGAACCTGGAGGAGGCTTTCACCACTCAAAACTATTGCTCTGTGGCAGTACCGCGAGTGGTACTGCCACAGGGCAATAGTTTAATTTCAGTGCATAGATCAAAAAAATAATAATTGTGGTAGTAAATAAAGCCTATTTTATTTTATTTAGCAGTTCCCAAAATAAATTAGTTGATTTATAGGATCAAAAGCAGCCATCTTGTATTATAGGCCAAGAATATTGTAATATCGAAATTTTAAGACCTACAAGTTCAAATGGGTTGTCAAATGAAAGGTATCGTATTGAACATTTATGGGTTTAATATTTATGAATTATTTTGAAAAAAAAATCTCTGAAGGTTGCTGAGCGATCTATCGGATATGTTTGAAGCGTTAGTATTAATCACACTAATATGTATAAATAAATAATAATTTTACGCCAAAACTACACAGAACGGTTCAGACTGAAATTTTGCATAAAGTTAATTCTGACCCTGGAATAAAACATAACAAACAAACATAACGTACTTTTTACCCCATAAATCAGTTCTCATGCGATATAAATACCCTTCAAACATTTCCATACAAACAACGCATGAGACCCGCGGACACAAATTAGTGGGTGTACATTTTACAAGAAAAATGGTCCACAAGATGCAATAATTTTCAAAGTAGGTATCGAAAGAAAGGTATCCGTTTGTATTTTATCAAACAGTTTTAGAAATCCATGTAGAATTCATAGTTGACGACAAAACTTAACATTATCCCCATCTACGAAGTTACAGAGCGATTCATCTGAAATGTAGGTGCTGCTGTTGCAGTACAACTATACTAATATTATAAAGAGGAAATGTTTGATTTTTTGTTTGTATTGAATAGGCTCCGAAACTACTGGACCGATTGATGATTGATGATACCGTCGCTGGGAAGCTACACTTTCCCCGGTGAACATAGGAATTTTTATATTTTCAAAAAAATTAGGGTTCCTTACTAAAACTCCAATAATGTAACCCAAGGTGTAAAAAATATCACCTAAGAAAGTGAAATTCGAGTTTAACGCGGCTGAAACCGCGGGGAACAGCTATTATTTGAATAGTTGACAAACGCTCGTAGCCCTCCTCGGCGCGAGTCACACTCGCACTAAGTAGAATAGCTATTACAGTGCGTTGCGTACCAGCTCCGGGTGATCGAATGCGAACTTGGCGAGCACGCACGCGCCAGCGCCGACGCCGAAGCCGATGAATGTCCTCAGGTGGAAGTGCGCCATTACGTCGTGCAATTGCTTCGCCATTTCGGTCAAGGTCGGGTACGTGTATCTGGAACAAATTACAATAACATTATTTACAAATATAAAAACTAATTTACGATTTTTTACTAATTTAATTTGGATTACTTCTGAAGCCCAAATAACTGCGGCTTCAAATAAATTATCTGCAAATATTTGTTGAGGGTCTGCGAGGAGCTGACACGATTTTGCAGGGTCCCTCCAAAACCTGTATTTATAGTTTTTAAGTAAATGTAATGAACATTTTTCTTTTATTGCTGATCCGTAACTCAAAAGTAAAAGAGGACCTGCTATAAGATCCTTTCATTTTTTGGTTTCCGTCCGTCTGTCAACCCCCTTTTCTCAGGAACGCGTGGATATCGAGTTGGAATTAACATCAAATGCTCAACCTCTTGAAGCCGTGACGTAAATCAAATCAAAAGTTACAGCACTTTATGCTCGAATATTTTGTAATTTCCCAGGAGATCACATGCACGCAAAACCTATTGGGTACTTCCCGTTGACCTAGAATCATAATTTTATTTTATTTTTACTCGTATCTATGTATATGCATAATTTCGTACCGGTCTACGGTAGACTCGAACGAAACATCAAATTGATGGGCGTAAAAATTTGTTAACCTGAGTCGACAACTTATAGGCGGAAAATTCGGATTATTGAGTATGTATTTTCAAAATAAAAATCAGGTAAAAATGAAAAAATTGCTATATTGTTGTTGCGTTGCGAAGTAAACATGTCAATGTCCTCAATGTGGTGTTGGTGTCATGTCATCACGTGTCACAGGTTCGTATTCCGTTCTCCATAGCACACTAGTACCGGGCGGGGGACTCCAACATCTCGTTATTTAATAATTTTAAGTTGTTATACGTGTCTACGTCACAACGGATCAGCTAGTGTACGTCGATACGTATAAGAGATGTATGAGAATAAAACTAATCTCCCTCGGCGATTCTGAAGTGATGCGCTGACCAAAGGACAGCATGTTATTTTAATTTATCTATCTAGCAGAGCATTCCCCTTCAAAGTTCACTTTCATTTTATGGAGAAATGCAAATCGGGTAAATCTGGCTTAGCTCTGCAACGGGCTCCAGCGAATCTATTGTAATTGAAGCTGAGGACTCCGACCCAGCATTTTACGATGTAAATAATAATGCTTTCGACCACAGTACAACCGGAACGGTGAAATAATCTCTAAACATTTTTAAAATTAATTATATATATTTCGTATAATTTGTTTTGAAAGTGTTCTTATCATTTTGTGCTAGGTTAGAAATAGTGGCACTACGGATTACGGAACTAGTTGACGAGTTACGTGTCAGATACATTACTATTGTATTGATACGAATCATCGTAGACGTTTTTAGCTGCGACTTATTGATTATTAAATATTACTGTAAACCTGAGACGAATACAAGAATACTATCTAGATATTCGTAAGATTGCAACCTTTCACCATGGTAATTCATCATGGTGGTAACATGACGCTATTTTGATATCCTTTTGTTTTTAATAGTGCACATCTCGAGGAAACGGCCTTAGGGCTATTAATAACGGTCGCATCTGTAAATAAATAAATAATGCTGGACCACACAGCATCATCTCACCCCAAACTAAGCAAGCTTGTGTTATGGGTACTAGATTTACTTGAACAATTATCTGCACAATTGTCCCGAGGCGGGAATCGCACGTGCACGTGTGGTTTTAGGTTATTTTTAACCCATGGGAACTGATTTATAGGATAAAAAGTAAGATTTGTGCCAGGAAAAGAACTATCTGTAAGCAAAATTTCAGCCCGTTCCGTTCGGTAGTTTTAGCGCGAAGAGGTAACAATCATCCAAACTTTCACATTTATAATATTAGTGTGATTTAAAAGGACGATCAACTATACGTAGGTATATAAAAATAAGAAATTATTTGTAATGGAGGCATTCTAAATGTTTAATTGAGGGATGCCATAGATGTCTAACACAGGCTTTATAAGCCTAGCGTAGATATCTAAGGCTAGCCAAATCAATCAAGTCTCCATAGATTTAATAAGTACTAATTTGTTTTAAAAATGTGTAGAAAAATGATTGTGTTTGGAATTACTTTGTCAATGTTTCTATGCAATAAATGAAAATTTCAATTTCACGTAACACAGGAAATCACAAAATTAATACGATTAAACTTAAAAACCCAAACTGTATTATGGAATAACATAATACATTACAGGTATGACAACATGCGCAAGAAAACTACTCTACATCAGGATGGTAGAGGAACTTTTAATGTAAAATAAATGTATTTTCTAACTTTCTTTCTTCTTTCAAACATTATGCTCGTGTTTGAATAGTTTTGTACTTCATTTCGTACGTACGTCCAGCAGAAATTCCCTATGTATGGAAATAGTCGCGAAGAAACATGTCCAATGAAACTTTATGATTGGTCGTATGTTTCTCACGACGACGTAAGTAGAGAGAAACGAGTAACTCATGTGAGCATTGGACATATGTAGAATAAGAATGTCTTGTGCCAGTCGGCGGAGTGGACCGACGACGGCCATTCGATATATCCAATTTATATGGAAATGCATCGTTTGCAAATTCATTCGGGGAATTTTGATGCATATTTACGTAGATACCCTGCAGAGTGCAGACACATACTGTCTATAAAACTTTAATAATTCCTCGTGTAATGCTTTTATGATTTGAATGCATATTTAGAGTAGGTCAGAACACGCGGCAGCGTGTTCAAGCCAAGTTCAAGCAAAGGAACGCGCCGAGTGTATCATTACACGAACCACTTGGTGCCACTTTTGACCCTTCTATAACTCAAAACCTCTTTAACGTAAACACATAAAACTACGTCTGTTTAATTATATCCATAAGGACATATAGAAGCCCAAATTTCATGAGGCTAGCTCAAACGGTTATAGAGATATGAAGGTTAAAAAGTCGTTAAAATTCACACTGACTGACTGACATATATATAGTACCTAAATCTAACCTACTTCCAGATGACCTAGAAGGATGAAATTTGGAATCCAGCTCGGTAATTGTGTGTAAGCGTAGGAAAAAATCAAAAAATAAAAAAAAGTCAAAAATTAGTGATTTTAGCGACGACGACCTTATGTCAATGGAATAAGGTTTAAATTAAAAATAGATTCGCATTGCAAAGAATAAGCAATAGTACTACGTCTCCGATTGCGCCATAGAATACAGTGGAGTTTTTAGGGACCGGCCCGTATAATACCTACCTAGTTATGTACCTATGTCGAAGCATTGCATAGAATAAGCAATAGTAGGTACTAACGTCTCCGATTGCGCCATAGAATACAGTGTAGGTGTTAGGGACCGGCCCGTATACATGTACCTACCTAGCTATGTACCTGTTTTCGAACGAATAGAAAGGATAGAAAGGGAAATCAGAAATGTTCTGGAATATATAAAGAGATAGGTATGGCCCGGAAAATCGTAGATTTTTCTAGTTTAGCTCAGCGAAGGTATACAAGCCCAGTTTGTTTGCAAGTTTAGTTAGTTCTTATTTTACAAGTGAGCAAGTGTTAAGGAAAGTAAAGGAAAGAAAACAGTGAACAGTGCAGTGACTTTGTAATAAGTGCGTAGTTGTGTGTATTCGGTACAATAAACCGACACGAGCTGTTTTACTTGATCATCACTCCCGACCAGCCCTAGTTGAAGTCTTACACCTTCGACGAGCCCCTACAAGTGGTGTCCCCATACAAAAAAAAAACATTTTTTTTTTTGCAAGAAAAAACATTAAATCTCAATACCTGCCTAGTTTTCTTTAAAAAAAGTAATGATATCCCACCAAAACATAAATGTAAAAAAGGAGAGCCAAGTTCAATACAAAAATTAAGATTGGCTGTGGGCTTCCCCGCAAAAAGAATGGAGATATAAATGAGTGCCAAGTCAAATCTATGTAGGTTAGATTTGGCTTGGCCAGTTTTTATCAGAATTAAAACGTTGAATAACTTTATAAAATAACTGATGTAATGAAAACTGGCAAAGTCAAATCTAACCTACATAGATTTGACTTGGCACTCATTTATATCTCCATTCTTTTTGCGGGGAAGCCCACAGCCAATCTTAATTTTTGTATTGAACTTGGCTCTCCTTTTTTACATTTATGTTTTGGTGGGATATAACAATACCCAACTAAGTTTTTAAAGAAATGAAATGAATTTATTTGTTATTAGATTTACACAGAACATAATCAACTTAAACTAAGAGGAAACGTAAGTGTGTAAGAAATTATACCTGTCCAGGTTCTTAAAAACGTTGTGGGGAAAATCTTTGCGATGTTTAAGTTTTTCCTCTTGGACTTTTTAAGAACCTACCTACTAATTCAATGATGTAGCGCCCTAACGAGGTTTCATTTTATGTATTATCTCAATTTTATTTATTTATTTGGAACACAGACAGTACATAGACTATATAAAGAGGCACATAGACAATATACAATAAAGATTTATCTTATGAACTCGATATATGTACACACAACATAAAAGTGAATATATGATCAGAGTATAGAAGTTTATTATCGAGGCTCGGTGCCAGGTAGGTGTCAAAAGCACGCCCTACACTCACAACACGATTTGACATCATTATCAAGACTGATTGGGGCATAGGGGAGTGAATGCGCTCATTGTGAGGGCTGAACACTTGCACAGTAGGCCCGGCCCGTCCGCAACCAGATCTGATTGATTGGATGGATTGATATACCTATTGACCCGTCTAGTTCATAGTAATCAGATATGCATATCTGATTACTATGAACTAGACGGGGGATCTTCGTGAATTTACTTTTAAAACTAGAATGATAAACATAATCTTTGTAAAAGGGTTTGAATGATGAATGGTTGAGACCAGCACTTATTTAATATATGTTAGAGAGCATAATACCTACTATATATGAAAATATTGATTACGTGACGCTGTTGGTATACTCTAGCTGTGCAATTAAGTATTAGGTACCCCCTTCATAACTAGCTTCTGCGTGCGCCTTTACACGCGTTTTTCCGGGAAATATATATACGTATATTATATTTTATGACAGACCAGATCATGCCATAGCGTTGGTTTTCTACGGTGGCCTAGTAGGTAAATAATTTCTTTGTTTGAGATGGTGACCATAATGAAACTGAAGGTACAGTTGCGTTCATCGTTAGCTGGCCGGTCCCAAATCTCGTAATTACTTTAGTTTAGCTATTATATGATTAAAAATTATGTTTTTATATAAAACGGCTTGCTATCTTCATTTAACCGAAAGAATCTTGATTTAAAATAATTCTGTATTCATAGAAATTGACTTTAAACGTAACAGTCGTTCAGCTAACAATGAACGCAACTGTACCGAGTAAGTTTATTTTGAATAAACCTTATTGCATTGGAAACCCGATACCAACATCGACTCGGTTACGTAACACTGCGGCAGTATGAAATTTGGAGTAAGGAGACGTTGTGGCGGACGGTTCGCGTGTAAATGTTGAATTAGCGTTGAAACACAATCAAAATAAACTTAGGTCAGTTTAAACGGGATATTTACCATGATTTTATTAACCAGTTATCCAATATTTCGGCACAGTTATGTGATCATGGCGCATGAAACTGTGCCGAAATATTGGACAACTCAAAACATTAATCATGGTAAATATCCCGTTTTAAATGACTTTATTGTTGATAACCATGATAGTTTCAAATGTTTTATCACTCAGTTACCAGAACATTTCACGCTAATCGGATCATTGTTTGGACAGTTGGACTCGGAGTGAATTTTGCATCATCCAGCCAAATCGGGTTCGTGGCTTAGGCCCCCAGTGGTCGACGCACCTGTGGTTGACGCCCCCGGTCAGTTTCATTTAATCCGAAGATTTTTTTATCAAATGTACTGGCAGGCATAAAAGGCATAAGCTTGTAATATATTCACCCAATCTGACACAGAGATCTTCATTTGCTTCGCTCACTCCGAATAATTCATCATTTTCATTTTTAAACCTTTTGTGCGCGGTTAGCTTGTTCCAATCAATGCTACAATGACCTTGTGTGGCGAGAAGGTCGACGTTCCCGTGAGTAGCCAACACGGGAACGAATGCCGGCCGTCTAGCTCGCCCCTCCGAACATTTACGTAAAACTTAAGGTGTCTTTCCACGGTAACATAGAAGGGAAACAGGTTAAGATGCCCAACGCGAATAATAGAAACTCATCATCATTCTCAGCATCTATCGCTCCAGCCCCCTAGTATTAAATAAATCATGTTGGACCGTCCACACAGCATTATCTAGGCCCAAGCGAAGCAGAGCTTGCGTTATGGGTATTTATATTATCTAGGGTGCTAGATAACAGATCAGACGTCGCAATTATAACGTGTACAATTTTATTTTATTAAGTAAAATAAGTGTTCCCCGTACAATTTTATGTATGTTAGATTTAAGGTTTATATCTACGTATATGGACCGTAGAATAAACTTTTTTTTTGTGTTTGTTAAGCAACGCAAATTACGTAGCTGCACATTGTACCAAGGAGCAGGAATCATTCTTCTTAAAAACACCCGAGAATCACAAAGAAGGCAATAAACAACGCCATTGCGATGGTTTGACCATCGCAATGGCGTTGTTTATTGCCTTATATCATTGCCTTACTCGTATAATGAAATGAAATGACGATCAGCACAAAATAACATGACCATCAAGAAATAAACTTATTTTTACACATTCTGCTTCTCTGTAGAGCTCCGGCTTTCAGTTCCGTTTTTTAAAATAAATTCAAATGAAATGAATGTTTGTGAATGGAATACCAAAGAGTCGGATCCTTATCTAAGAGGACAAATGTATTGAAAAAGAAATTACTTTCAATACACATTTTTTAATCAAGAAAAAATAATTGTAGCTGTGGGAGATCGGAGTGGTACAAGAACTAGTAGGTGAAGCTGTATTTTGATAAAACTATATCTCAATGGTTTTCGTACAAGCGCCAAGCTATGCAGCAGTATTGATCCATGGGTACGTATTTTTGCAAAACATTATTTGGAAGAATTCTTCAAGCTATTCTTCGAGTAAGTTTTCGTCGGCAGCTCCGCCCAGACACGGCTGGTACTAAGTAGGTATGTCTATCGAGCGGTAAGGTTACATAACACTGCGGTACGAGACCCGAGGGCCTTCGACGATACCATTCCAGGTTACTGAACAAAACGTCATGCTTTGTAGTTTTTATATGATTCAAGTAACATGTGCGCTAGTAAGATCGTTTAATTTTCAAGGAGAGGTGAAATACGACGCCTTGAACGCGTGTTCGTGCTTTCAAATTACTGCATTTTTTTCAGCTGGCACCTGCTCAAACTGAAATTGGGCGACAGGAATTAAGAAATGAAGAGATCTAAGCAGCGGTAGATATTCTGAAGACCCTGAAGAGTTCTGTTGGAAGAATTACAAGAGCTTGTTGGTTCGAACGTATAAAACATTTTTTAGATAATCAACTAAATTTTTCGATCCCCGATCCAGATTAAAAAAAAAGAGAGTTCGACAAATATACGTATTCAGTCGAACATAGAACCTCCTCCTGAAGTCGGTTTAAAAACGACGAGTACGATTAGTATTAAAGCAGAGCAGAGAACCCAAAATGAGATGAACTGTATAAAAATGTTTAAGCAAGTAAATTACCCCCTATCAAAAACAAACAACCCATTTGGTGTTTTTTCATTATGTTATTGAATTATAAAATGATTGCTGGCCTAAAGGCAGAAACCAATGATTCAAATTTATCCAAAGTAAGTATAACATCTTTATTAACATTGTATTTTCGAACAGTAACTGAATTTTGACTTTATTTTACCGATATGCACCCTCATGTTCCCTCACCACGACCTTGTCAACTTCCTAAATTGACCACTTTCAAAGTTGACCACTTCCTAAACCGTCTTGTTCTTTTCCTGCATTTTCACTACTCAAATCCAACTTTTGTCAACTTCCTGAATAGTCCATTCCCCAACTCGTCATTTCCTATTAAGTCCACTTCACGTTTATTCGTGATGTCCCCCGTTCATGCGTCCCACCAGCTAGGATTTTAATAATCTGATCGGGGCGGTACGTCAAAGTGATAGCAAATGTCAGTATGGGCGCCATCAGTTCAAAGTGTTTAAAGTCACAACGACGCGCCGCCGCCGCGCCGCCGCCGTGCCGGGCCAGCCGCGGCGGGCCCTCACTCACCCCTGTCAACGTTTATGAGCACGGTAGGTGCAATAAAGATTGAACTAATTGGATTTGTGTTTGGTGATTGAAAAGAGGAATGACGTTTCATATTTCATTTGTTCCATCCACACTTTCAGTACGTACATGAATATTTAACTTTTCTAACACTTTTAGGAGGTAGTAAGAGATGGGAACCCAAGTTTGTTTATATTATTTCGCCATTATTGTCCCACTGCTGGGCAAAGGCCTCCCTTTTCTCCTTCCACTCCTCGCGATCCAACGCTGCAACAGTCCATGATGGAAGATGTACCTCGAGCTCGTCGCGCCATCTCATCCTGGGCCAGACGTCCACGTCGCCTCTTAGCGTTGGGTGGGCTCCACTCTGTGGTGGTCTTTGCCCACAAGTTTGCTGGACATACGGCAGACGTGTCCGGCCCAGTTCCACTTCAGGCTTCCGGCTGTCTGATCAACGTCAACGATGCGTGTTTTGGAGCATAGTATGCTGTTCCGCACGCGGTCCGCTAGCTTGACTCCTAAGATACTACGCTCCATGGCTCGTTGGCAGACCCCGAGGGCGGACTTTTGACGATTATTTCATATTATTATTAAAATCTTACCGTCTAAAAACAGTTTCAGATTGTCACTTTTATATTTTCATCACACCGCGCAGTACATACCAGTGTACACCGGGTAAAATGGATAATGAGACTACAGGAATAGAGTTCACCTGAGCACACACTTCTGCTCTGCAATGATACAACATGGTCTTCTAAGACATTTATCGGGTCGGCAATGCGCGTGTAATGTCCCTGAATTACAGGCGTCACATGTAAAACACTATAATGTATGTGGGTTGACATTAGCCTCGTGTCCGAAGTCTATATAAGTAAATTTATGTTCAAATTGAAGTCCGACATTATCATTTGAACAGCATTGTATCTCAGGGGCTAGAGTGTCAGAGTCCATAGCAAATACAAATCCAAACCGGATATTATTCCGGGCAAAAACGGATGCAAGATGAAAACCGCAACGGAAATTGGCAGAACTTAAAATGTGAAAATGTACTTATCGAGTTCCTGTCGGAGCCATCGGCTGGCATTTTGTATTAGGGTGGTCGACATGAAAAGGTTTTCTCGAAATAATACCTTCACAGCTTCAAGGCTATTTATTTAACTTTTGTCAGTTTTTGTCTGGCGTCCTTGGAACACGACAAGGTTAAAGCATTACGAAGCAGTTGAATTCGATTCCGTATCATGAAGCATTACCAAGCGACGTCAAAAGGTGGGCGCTTAATGGGAGCAGATTGGGGCTTCAGTAATTTCGTGCTAGACTCAGTAATTTCCACAGGGAGTTGAGCAATTACACAAACTGTGCGAGTTGATTCTAGCTCGACAGAGGACGAAGACATAGTAATATTGTTTTCACTACTCTTCCTCAAAATGTGTCATTTCATTATAGCGTTGCTTAGCCAAGCAATATTAAACCATGCTTTCTGTTTGGTGAAATCGGCCTTAACCTTAACCTGAGTTTGAGCGCTGGGAGGTGCGACACAGTTTAAACTAATGCGCTTTCCAGTGTTCCGTTGTATTTAGTGATATTATGTATTTGATCATTCTAAATAAATAAATTGAATTGAATTAGCGGGCGTATAACGCGAGTGAGATTCAATGTAATTTTCATCTGCAATCAGTCATTGAAAGACATTCTTACTCTTACATTCGACTCGACTTCTTAGTGTTACATCAACGTAATTTTTTAAAATATTTTTTTATAACTAGACCTGAAAGCTATTTTTGCCCTAGCCTTAACAATGTTCAATATGGCTTTATTGAAGATTGTTGTACATTTATAAGAAGGGTCATTCTGCCTCCATAGTAGATTGCGTAACGAAGACACAAAAAAAGTTTGTTATAGCGCGTAATCACTGGAATTTTTTGTCTACTAAATATTGAACCGAAGACGAACGTGGCTAATTTATTGACAATTTAATCAAGCGCATATTAAGTTAATAATAATATTCAAATGGAACAGAATTGGCAAATAAATAATAATATAATATGATTGCGGTCGAAATCACGTGTAATATATTTAAGGACGTACGACAAATTCATAAAGTAGAGAAGTGAAAAAGAGTGCAAAATTAAGATAAGTTTTGATTGTATTGTGCAACCGAAATACTTCTCGTTATATAATAAATGTTTTTATTTGCTAGGAGTTGCTCAAAGATTCACTGAAAAATGTATTCCACCTGGAACTTTCACTGCCAGTGGCCGTTGTATGCCGTCTATGGAGCGACTTAGAACGAGTTATTCATGATTTTTTGGTTTTATGCTATATCGAAAACCTCTCATTGTATTTTTAGTGGCTGATCCATATTTTATTTGATATTAGTATAGTTTGACAAGGATAATAAAAGTACTTCGTTGTTGTTCCTCTCCGATAATTATGCCGGCTTTTTGAGGAACCCATCAAACCCGTCTGCCACTCTTAACATTATGACTGACTTGTTTATGGCAGGCGTCCGCAATCTCCCCTATAGCCCGATTACCCAGTCCATCCATCCATGACAATAGCCTGGTTTTATTTTTCTTTGCAATAGTCTCTGGCGGATACCATCTTTGGGTGTATCATATTGTGCACCCGAGGATGATACCCGCTATGTGTTGCCATCGGCTTTAGATTAACTTTCTCAAACGTGTGTGCTGTTGGCTTCGGCCCCACGCAAGTCTTCCAAAGGTCCGGGTCACTTTATGGCCCGAGATCATGGTAAAGTACGCTTACAGAAGTGTAAGCGGCCCTCGGTATCGTCAATTTTAAACTCCAGTCCACTTTTAAATTATAAAACTTGGGGCATTTGCACATCTGTTCGCGAGGGGATGACCTAATTGCCAATATACTCGTAACGCAACGGGTCATCGACTGACACGGCCAGTGCAGTCACAACTTTTTATCTATAATCTTACTAGCTGCGCCCCGCGGTTTCACCTGCGTGGTGATAGATATTTTGGATAATATACAATATACGAGTATCTTTATGAATTGTAGCCTATGTGTTATTCTATCAAAATATGTAAGCTATATTATTGTGAAGTTTCATCAAAATCCATTCAGTAGTTTTGCATGAAAGAGCAACAAACATACTTACATACATCCTCACAAACTTTCGCGTTTCTATTATAATATTAGTAGGATATACCTACCTACAACTACGCTAGTATGCGTGGTGCACGTCGAAGTTTAATTTTAATATTTTATACGAGATTATTATTTTGATGTTATTTTTTTATATCCTAAGGTTGCCTGGAAGTTATCGCTTTCAGGATAAGGCTAATATAATAAATAAATTAATACTTTCTCTATTCTAAGTATTGATTTCTGTATTTTTGTTTTGTGTTGTATAATATAATAAAGTGTTTTCTATCTGTCTATGAGTACCTACCTACCTACTGACCCGCTCGCCTTTCATTGGACTGTAGGGAAAAAAGACTTGAAAATAAATCTACGATATTTGATTACCTTTTTGGACTATTTAAATTCGTTTAGGCACACAACACTACCGCAAACAAAAAATATATGATGATGTAAAGGAGTGATATTGGGTGTCTTGCAATTAATTAATCATATCTGGGCAACCGTAACACTTACCCCTATATCTTTAGTTACGAGTATTACCTCAAATAATTCTCCACTCAAACTTGTTCAAGGGTGTTTCGAGCATTCCTCCAAAACATGCTCGAGTTTGGTATGCTTAGTCGTTAATTTGGTTATATATCAACCTCTCTTATATACCTTCGCGATGGGTAATTGTAGGTTTCATCGTCGTAAATGTAATTGAGATAGTCTCCAAAATCCATTGTAAATAACAACAAACTATTTCGAGGAGCATTCAAGGTAGGTAGCGAGGTACCTTGAGATGACAGTTCGTTATTCCACTCGTATGAAAAAATTCTCGCAGGCTGTTTCGAGTGAAGGATTTTTTTACGATCAAGCATACCGAAACGCATTTGGAGGTTGAGTAGAGTTTGAATCGAAGTCGAGGTAATGACTTAAGATATGGGGGTTAGGATAGTGATTCTTACGGATAAATAAATGTAGCCCATGACACAACTCCACAACACCCAAAAAATTATGTTCGTCGTAATAAATATTTTGAAACTTTTGTTTATTTACCTTTTCGTCGTAATACTTCACTAAGGAAGAATTCTGGCCGAAGAATTTGCTGTTCCGGTAGGTTCCGGCGTTTTCGCGGACGATTACCGGACGCAGCACATATCGCAGCACACGTCGCCGACATGCGTTCTAGTAAATAGGTTTGTTTTATGTGTTAGAATAAGGTATATATTTTATAAGGACCGTAGTTTTTAAGTATTTACCATCCTAGACTAATGTTTCATGAAATAGAAGAATTTAATTGAATACACCCTGTATAAGTACTAGATCAAACATGCATTCAACTGGTACTAATAACAAAAGCTCTGCTTACTTTGGGGACCCCATTATTGTCTACCACTATTGGTGGATTTCTTGCTACACTAGGAAGTTACATAATTAGTCAGCACAGGCACACGTCATCAGATGTGCCTGTAGTGATGGCTGTACACTATTTTAATTAAATACAATAAGTACATTAATTCTTAAGATCAGTTCAGCCACCAGTTCAAAGTCGCTCAGCGAGCTATGGAAAGAGCTATGCTCGGAGTTTCTCTGAAGGACAGGATTCGTAACGAATACTTCCTACTGAGAACCAAGGTTATCGACATAGCTCTAAGAATTAGCAAGCTGAAGTGGCGGTGGGCCGGCCATATCTCACGAAGAATCGACGGCCGCTGGGTCAAACGTGTTCTTGAGTGGAGAACACGACTAGGTAAACGTAGTGTAGGACGCCCTCCAATCAGGTGGGATGACGACCTGCGAGAGACTGCAGGTAGATGCTGGATGCGGCAAGCTGAAGACAGGGCGCTATGGCGCTCATTGGGGGAGGCCTATGTCCAGCAGTGGACTGCTATAGGTTGTTGAATTCATACGATAGCCCATATAAATAGGGCAAAGCCCGCGCGACATGAAGTGCAAAGCTTTCTATAAATGTTTAGTATAATTATTGGAACAATGAGGCGGTCACTAGCAGGACAGTCGGCCCTGTTGCCATGAGAACGAATGCAAAACAAACGCGATGCATGTCTTATTGCGACCTAATTAAAACGAGCGGGCGCCAGACGTCTGCTAAGCAAATGGTCTACTTCTCAACATGACCGCATGCAGACTATTGCGGAAACAGACAATTTTACAATTTACTACAACTCATCAGTATACAGAAACGTGCACATAATCAACGCGCCTGGCAGGGTGTTGGTGACCGCAGTAGATGTGTAAAAATTGAAAAATCACACAGAACTGCCCTTGCTCCGCTAGTCCTCATTTACCTATTAGGATATCGACGGGCAGAGTTGAAGGTAGATTCGACGCCGCGACCGCTTTTTAATCATCATCAGCCTATAGTAGTCCACTGCCGGACCTATGTGCAGCAGCTATGTCCAGCGCTCATTAGGGGAGGCCTATACCTCAACTAATGAGCGCCATAGCGCCCTGTCTTCAGCTTGCCGCATCTAGCATCTGCCTGCAGTCCTTCGCAGGTCGTCATCCCACCTGTCCGGAAGGCGTCCTAAACTCCGTTTGCCGAGTCGCGGTCTCCACTCAAGAACACGTTTACCCCAACGGTTGTCGGTTCTTCGCGAGAAATGGCCGGCCCACTGCCACTTCAGCTTGCTAATTCTTAGAGCTATATCGATAACTTTGGTTCGCTGCCTAATAAAATATTCTAAAATAAAATGTTCTCTTATTCCAGTTTCAAGCAGATTCTTAAGTTTTATTGTGTTCGTCATTTAAGGGTCTCCATCATTAAAAGTGATACCGAAGTTTAGAACTTTTCAGATTACAGAGGTCACTGAGAGAACAGGATCTATGATATTGGCACACCTGTGTTCTACTTATTGATTGTTTCATTAGAGGCAGAAGCAGAACACAAAGGACGGGAATTATGACAGGGCGTATTCTACTAATTCTCATGCTAAGCAGGTCTGTTTTAAAAGCCTAAAACAAACTGTAAAACGTCCCAAAAATCAATACTTAACACTAATATTATAAAAGCGAAAGTTTAGATATTTAGATAAACTGATGGTAGGTATCTATACTTCTATACTAATATTATAAAGAGGATGGGTTTGATTTTTTGTTTGTTTGTATTAAATAGGCTCCGAAACTTCTGAACCGATTTGAAAAATTCTTTCACCGTTGGGAAGCTACACTATCCTCGGTGAACATAGGCTGTATTATATTTTCAAAAAAATTAGGAAGTCAATCCGGAAAAAAACTTTTGGGATTGTGAAGGAATCCTGTTGATCGACTACAAAGACAAGGGTGGCAACATTACCGGAGAATATTACGCAAGAATATTGGAGCAATTAAAGGAAGCCATCAAAAACAAAAGGCGGGGAAAACTGTCAAGCGGTGTGTTGATTTTGCAAGACAACACACCGTTCACAAGAGCAAAGTTGCGATGGCTACTATAGACCGGTGCGGCTTTGAATCACACGTCCACCCACTTTACAGCCCGGACCCCCAGCGATTATTATTTATTTCCAAATTTGAAATAATATCTAAGGGGAAAAAGTTTCAAGACGATGAAGAAGTTAAGGCGGCCATTTTAGTGAATTTTGAGATCAAAGAGAAAAAAAATCATATAGGTAAATTGATTAGTATCTGATAAAGTGTTTTTTGAACGGAGTAATAATTCTATTATTTATTCATGAGAGATACAGGGAAACCTTTATAATAAAAGACATTAGATGAAATTCCCAATTACCTAAAAGCCGTCCGCAAAAGTGACCGCTGCTGATGGTCGTCAATTCAATGATTAATCTTCTGAAAACATTTATGGGGTACCTAATTGAATCAAAATATAGGTAGTATTTAATTACGTAATTTTAATTAGGTAGAGTGCTCTACTCATCTAAGCTCAGAAATTATTGACGCAGTCAAATAGCCAATAGTCAATAGCGCCAGAGCTTGTTTATTTAATTTGAATCTTTAATTTATATCCGAAAAGTTTGTTCGGTCCTTGTGATGTAAATCAATAGTGCAATGCTTTTGATGGGCGTTGTCGTTGGTAGAGTTTAGTTTTAATGCAATTTTAAACGTGTAGTAGTAGTTATAAATCTGCCAGTGGAAATAATATCCTGCTAATTACAGGGGAGTAGTTACTACCGACTTTTAACCATAATCAGGGAACCATTTTCTGTCCCCGTAAATTTGTACCCATTTCAAGTTTATTTTACGTCATCTACAAGTTTTACGATAGCAGCCGGGCGCCCCGAAATCGGAATTCCTAAGTGGGTCAGGTACCTATACGATTTTTTTAACGGAAATTTCAATAACAATTAATTTCTCGGAACAGAATGGCCAGATTTTATCCGAACATTGTGATCAACCGAATATTTTTATCCAAGAAACCTTGGATGGATAGCCAGTCTAATAAAAATTAATGAATAATGAATGATTGATAATAAAAAGAATACACTCAAGTCTATCGGAAAGCAGAATACACAGAAGGAGTATTTTCCCCGTTTTGTATATATTTACGGGCAAACACGGTGCACCAATTTCGTGTTTGCCCGTGAACATTATACACGATGTTTCGTAACTCAAATCAATATCGACTACAAGTAGATACAACATAATTACTTTTTAGAGCGGAAATGCGTTTGGGTATTTAAGGATTAAATATGTTTATTTGCCAGAATATATGTTATAATATACGAGTATGTAGGTCTTAAATTTATAATACGTCCAGTTATATTCTACCTAACATAGGCATGAAAATATCAATTTTACAAATTGAACAATATTAGAATGCCTATTTTTTTCGAATATAAGAATACTTGATTAAAATAATAATAACAAATTTCAGAAAAATCATGAATAATCAATGTCAATGACCATAATTCGAAGTCCTCTGGTGCAAAGTCTGTTCGCAATTTCGCATGAGCTACATATATGTACATACATATGTTCGGGCAATCAGAGGCGCTGCTGAATGATTGTTCACAATTGCGGTTAAGGCGTGGATATATGTATGTGAATTTGATCGATATTTGGGTTACTTTGGAACCGTATTTATCCGTTATCTTTATCGAAAGTTCGAAAAAAAATACATGCCATACAATTCCTGACACCATTTTTTCAAAAATAAAAAAAACTATTTTATGTATTTGAAATAATCGTGCAAAGTCTGTTTTCTTAGTTGCAACCTTTTTTCTCCTAAACTATCACAGTATTGTTTTATTGTCATCACCAAATTAAATAAAACAATACCAACGACACCTTGGGCCTATTTTTGCAAAACAATTTCTTTATAACTTTTTTACGTATTCGGTACTCGTTCATCGCGTGGAGTTTCTCTCTGTGGGTCTACAATTCATTGCGGGGCGAGACAAGCAACGTCATCGGCATAAAGCCACCTCTTAATGAGCGTATAATCAAGTGCACTCATGTTTCAATCGATTTGTATTCCATAGATTTGGTAAACAGTAGCTCTGTAGGAAAGTTGCGATCAAATCAGTCAATTGTAAATACTAGTTCGTATTTGTTAATATTACAAATAAGAACTAGTATTTACAATTGACAACAAACAAGCTTTTCTTCAAAAATTGAAGTGCTTGGGAAGACAAATTCAACGAACACAAACTCGACGGCCAGGAGTTCCTATGGCCACCTTCTATCTCCATCATCAGACCAGTCATTATGGTACTATAACATTACATTGTCATGACACCGAACTTAGATGGTGCATGCTATATCTCAGCTCAATTGGTTCAGGTAACTGGTTTAACCTACAGTGTATGATACTTTGTATACGCATGTATACTAAGCTAACAGATCAAGTTAAATAAAAGCTTGTAACAAAAGAACATCCGTTAGCGCGCTAACAGTTTTTCGACATTCGTATATCGAAATAAAACTCAACCAGGAACCATTTCGGTCGATTCTGCCGGTAAATGGGCGAGCGATTACGCAGAATGTTCGGACGGTTGAATATGCGAGGGGTTCCGTTTGTGGGACTAATAGCAAATCTTGATAAGAACCAGGACGGTAGTAAATGCTCGACTGTATGATAAGCAATAATGAAAACGAGGCCACTGTGCGCTGCTCATCATCATGATGAAATCAGAGAGATATGAAAGATTTCAGGAGTTAATGATAGTTTTTTCTTTCTTCCTGCGCGGCGCTTGCATTTGCACCGGCTGCCGGAAAACAAAAAACAAAGTATACAATTAAATGGCACACAAGCCATTTCCCGGCGCAGCAACGACTCGGCTCCATACATGAGATGCCCTTTATAGCCAGCAAGTGGACAATCGCCCATTTAAGCAGTTAGTGCTTCGACTGGAAGCTACGATGCGATGCCACTGACAGTACAGATAGACGCACTAAACCTATTGGTTTTACCCTTTTGTTTGCGTTGGGGTTAAACTTCTGCTAGATCTACAGTCTATCTCATAAATACAACTAATCGGTCCTTTTTTTAAAGAAAAAAAAACATTTCGGTCTGTGATTTTAAATTATTATATATATTCGCTGTGCAATTGCATTCAGCACGACGACACGGGCCTTTGTAAACCGATTGATCGATGGTAACTTTTACGAGCAAAAAAATTAGCTTAGACAAGTTAAAAAGACTGCACCTTTGAAAAAAGGCTTAATAAAAATATATTAGAAAGCATACGAAACAACTTGGTGATTTATCGGCAGACGTTAGCGATATCTGAAACTAGACTAGGCAATCAATCAATCAATCAATCTAGGCCTTGAATTGCCAGTTTACTCATGTTACCGCCGAGATAAGCTTCCCGAATCCCGGAGTCAGTTGTAGCAATATTTGTTAGGGCCGATATACCACATTCTGAAATACGTATTCTACGCCCAAAACGTTACACATGGAAGCAGTAGATATAGAAATGAATATATCCCGTCATAAAAATGTGATGTTTTCAATATACCAATCCCCGAATTTAAAACGCCTTCAGAATGACCTAAAGGCGTGACTTTAATGCGAGACATGAAGCTTCAATTTCTACCTTCTAAGCGGTTGCTCGGTCTTTTATCGTGACTAAAGTCAGTTCGTGGTTTTAGAACATAATGCACTTCACCACACTTCTAAATGCATTATTAACATATCTTTTTAATGTAATTTTAAAAATTCGCCCCTATTTCGTTCGTATTTCACTTGGTTAGGGAGCAATTGGCTGTGCTATAAATGTCTCGCCAAGCGTGACCGTTGTATCGATTTTTGTAAGGCACGCCAGCTTTTGTCCATGTAATGTTATTTGTGTAATGCTGTCTTGAACCAAGCCTTGGCCAAACTATAGGCGATCATCACCAATAAAAAAAAATCAAAGAAATCTGACTACAAACATATTTATATTTATATTTCTTGATGATGATGATAATAACATATTCTAGTACATATTAAAAATGATGGAATATTATTATTTGGGCTCTCGACACGCAAGCTGTTAGCGAAAACACAAAGTTTAGTGAAGAACCTGACTAGAGGTATTACTGACGGGTACTTCATCAGTAAGAGTCAATGGTGACACACTATTTACGCATGATATTGTTTTAATAGAATTTCGTTTGACCACAATCTCACCTTATGATGGTGATTGAGAATGTGGCCTAGGTTGTATCACGAGTCTTGAAGAGACTATTCACTCTTGCCTTGGAGATAGATAGAAAACACTTTATTATACCACACAAAACAGAAATAAAAACTTAGAATAAAGGTATAAAGGGCGGCCTTATCGCTGAGAGCGATCTCTTCCAGGCCACCTTAGTGGTTTTTTTTTCACTTCTTCCACTAGTGGACAAAAAATTGAAGTGAACAGTAAAATATTTTTTTTGTTAATAATTTAATGTATAAAATATGACTTGTCTAAGTGCTTATTTTGTAAGCCTAAAGAAATAAATGATTTTTTACTTTACTTTTACTTTACTTTACTTAGGATGAAGATACACAGGTTGTTGGCCGGAGAAACCGAAATAGGCAATGAGTTGCAGACGTTAGCGGTGGGAATGAAAAAAGAGGAGAACCTACATAAGTACCTACGAGCACAAGGAATATCGACAAGATACGGGCGTACTGCGTCGTACGTCGCTTGTCCTGGTGTATGATACTCTTAGCAGACTATTGGCTCTGCTTGTAACGTTTATTCAAACCGAAAAGTCGACTTTATGTGGATATTAATATAACTAACTGATATTGCTTTAAGCCCTAAGCAAATAACTCTGAAGTTGTCTTCAATTGAGTTAATCGGTAAACCACGAACATACAGTCATTGAATAACACTCCCTAACTAGCATTTAAACTTCTCATGTTATAGCTTGCTTACTCACCACAGTTTTTTAAAATATTGTAAAAATGATCTATGTAGTAAGCTAGTGCCCAAAAAATAGGTGCTCAAACGGGTATACTTCAGTCAAATAACCTGAATCCATGACAAACATGCATGTATTACCTATCTTTGCTTACCCATCAAAGTTGTGTACAAAAATGTAAACAACTATGTTGTTTGATGAATTCATGAATGAATTTATTATATTCGTTTTTTTACCTGTCTTTGAAATGTATGAAAGCTTTTATAAAAATGAAAGCGTGGGCAAAGGTAAGTATTAGCACACCCGAGAGTACCACAGAATAGAATACAATCATGAGGTTAACAAACTTATACCGGGAGCCAAGTCGTCAATCTACTAATATTATAAAAGCGAAATTATGGATGTTTAGATATCCATGTAGTATATTGTATGCCTATATTTATCTAGTATCCATCCCATAACACAAGCTCTGCTTCGCTAGATAATGCTGTGTGAATTGCCCAGTATTATTAATTAGTATTTGCAACCGACTTAAAAAATAATCAAACACATTTCTCCCATTAGAGACTATTTGCATGTTTTTATTTTTATCTTTTCCTAAAAACTAAACTGTTATATATACCTCATCTTTCTTTTCAGTAGTTAAAAAACTTTGTTTTTAGAATTTTATTTTTTGGAACTTTATTATCTAGTTTATAGCTTTTGAATAACGCCTATTTCTATACATATACTATCATTCAGAGCGTTTTCAGCGTTTTGTTGAGTTGTATAAATGAATTAGGGTTGTATTTAGATTGCCTGAAATATGATGATGATTGTTGAAGATGTCGACGAATAATTATTTTCAACATGATCAGCCTATATTAGTTAGTCCACGGCTGGACATAGGCCTCCCCTAATGACGCCATAGGGCTCTATCTTCACCTAAAAATATAAAAACTATTTACGCCGACTGGGAAATACAAAATGCTTTTTTGTATACTTAAAACAAATAGAGTTTTATTGGCGTGCGCCGTAAACCAATACAGTTAATAAATCGCTCTGCTACGCGTGCGAAGCTGTTATTTTTAACCAACTTTGAAAAAAAGAGGATGTTCTATGTTCGGCTGTATTTATGTTTTTGTAAACATACTTAATATGCCTTCGACGTCGCATTAACATGCAAGAAGACAAATGACCAAAGCGTCTTCTAAGTAGCAAAGTTGATGGCCGAAAAAGAACGCAACTCGGACGGCTAGATACAACATTCCAAGACCTTACAGCAATTGGAGTTACTGGCTGAAAGGCAAAAGCTAAAATCTATAAAGCATCAGCCAATTTCGACGCCGGTGGCCGACGCAATAGTAGTGCTACCTACTACTAAATAACAAAGCTCGTTTATCGATGAAGCCGCGAAATGAAGGAATTTGTTTTATGTAGTTTAAATTTATCTTTTTGATGCTATATTTACTTTTTCAGCCAGAGCGAGGCCTCGCGCGAGGCGCGGCGGTGGTGGCTCAAAGAAGATCAGGATGAACTCTACTTCCTTCCGAATATGTTTCCCTGGCCAATGCTTACAAAATGTTGTCTACGTGTCTCGTATTCAATTCATTATACGAGTGCAGTGTTACAAATTATAATACAGTGTGACCGGCATAATCTATACCATATATTGCTGTGTGCATCTTTCAATGACTTAATATATGGTAAAAGTATAAAAGAGAGTAAAGCCCGTATTTAATGGTACGTACATGCTTTACTATCAACCAGTTTCTGTCAGCGGCTTCTCACCTTGCACGCGTTTGTCTTTGGAAACGTTGTAGGTTATTTCATGGGAACAGTTTAATGGGATCAAAAGTAGACTACAGGCTTAAAGCTATATCTATTCAAAATTCCAGCCCCATCCATCGGCTCTTTGAATACTACGATGAACGAATATAACAGAAAGTATTATACCAAATTGCCCGAAGACTATTCCAAAGCCCAGGTGAATCATGAAGACAATACACCGAAGTCGGCTATTTAGTGCCTGGAAACAAGATATAGGCATCGACTAACTAACTAACTCTTAGATTGGCCTCCGCAATGTCTTGACGAAAACCTAATTGAAAACTTTGCTTATACTTCAGGAAAAAAATCAACTTCCGCCGCGTTTACTCGCAATTTAAAGGTCATAATGTATTCTTTATCCCGTGAATATGCGGAAAGATTTAATGGTGCCAGGATATCGTGGACAACGACGGAAACTGGACACCGTATATGAGTGCTATAAATGCGAAAATTAGCATGTTTATATGAATGGATGTTTGTTACTTCTTCACGCCAACTACTAAACGGATCAGGCTGAAATTTTACATAGACATAGCTATAAGTCTGGAATCAAACATAGACGTTTCATCCCATAAAACAGTTCCCTTGGGATAGAAATACCTTTAAACGTAAAAAAACATCGCGGGCGAAGCCACGGGCAGAAAAAGGATTGAAATATGTATAAATAAGTAGCATGTGTCTTTCCGTTTGGTTGTAACACAACATTGACAGGCCATTTGTTGAGTTAGTAGCGCTGCGCTGGCAGAACGTACCATTTCTTTTACTTAATCTATGGTTAAATCCAAACATTTTTTACATTTGTGATTTTTAACTATGATACCTGTGTCGTAAGATATTTTCCACCAATACTTTTTTTGAACGTTTCGTTAAGAAATAAGACCTTGGATTCTAAAACAATGCGTAGATAGCTCAACAGATGGAAAATTGATAAGTTCGGTATAATATTGTCCGTTGATCCGTTGACCTTACCAATCAATCCGCAACCAAGAGCTTACGGAGCGTTCGATCGCCCATTATCTGATCATTTCTGAGGTAGCGTATAAGAATGGGGCAACTGGGCAAGGTTGTATGTTTGCTTTTAGGTACTGTATCCCTGTTGATCGACTGACGTCCACTCCCCATCTCCTCACCTTACTCGCTGGAGGAATGGGATTCAGCAGCGATGATCACGAATAATGACAACACTCACATGGAACCTGTAGCCAGCCCATATGTACAGTTACGTACTACGGGCCCTTCATGAGGTAAAACCTTATGAAAATCTCTCTGGATTGAAAAGAAAGTGCTTTTTACTTGAGGCTTTCATATTGAAGTGGCATAGAACAAATCCGCCTGCCAACCGCAGTGATATGACAAACCCTCCTTGTCCGGGGTTGTTGTTATGGGTTGGCACATTCCGGGGACATTTGTGTTCTGAGCAGACCGGCTGACCCTGATTCTTTTGACATGACATCCCATTGACATGCTCTCTTACCCTGCAGGACCCCGGCATCGATTTAGCATAAATTAAAAGGTAAAATGTCTTTTAATTTTATTAGTATATGCATCAGTAATTTAACTTTTACCAGTATTTTTTTTTTCTTTTTATTTTCTAGTCAAAAGAAAGCGTCTCACCAAAAGAAAGCGACGATGTGGCCGACGGTTTATCACCAAAGTCTAGGAGACTCCTATTCACTCTTGTCTTGAAGAGACGCACATGTACTTAGTAGGCAGCTGGTTCCATTCCTTAGCGGTGCGAATAACGAAGGCCGTGGAGCGAAACTCTCCCAACAATGCAGACGCTGAGCTGGGGGAACGGGCTGTGGAATAACGATCCGCTTAGTCAGCTTAGTTCTATTGTTTGTTGCCGAGATACCTCCGTTAATATACATAAGACAACTTTACACATGTCACTGTGTCTGCATTCGATTTATTTATGTACTTTTTAGCAAAACAATAACAGCAGCGCACCGTAAGGTGGAGCGAGAGGCTAGTTCCAATCTAAATTTTTATTCTTTCTATGAAATCACTTTAAAATATTAGAAAACGGTAAAAAAAAAATCACGCGTGAAGTTATAATAAAGGCGACGATCGAGCTCTAATGACAAAGCTCTTCTTTTATCTTTAAATAAAACATGTTTTTCAAGAAATATGCCATTGAAGAAGACTGCCAAGTGAACAAGTACCTTTGGGTCATATTATGATCTAAAGGTGGGTATGGCACTCAGTATGTAAGCTATTTCATTCACCATTCACTACGTACAAAGTTATGTACACTTTATTTTAAGATTGAAACCCGAGGAATGTAACATTCGGGTCAATGGTTTAAAGAGTGTTAATACAAGTAATTAAGTATATTCTTTAAAAAAAAAAAAATACATACAATACACAACATTTGCTTATAAAAATATTAAATCTTGTAACGTATCCTATTGTATGTTTTAATATAAAATATTTAACACGAAGAGTCGAGAGCCGGTCATCCGTGATATGATACGAGGGAAATGTTAAAATTGAAATTTAATAAGGATGCGGTGCGAGGTGTTATCAGCTATGTGAAATTAACGTGGCCAGACTCCCATACAAGCTGTTTTGGATATTCACTGCACGTTATAGATCAACCGAATAATTTAATTATTAAACAACTACAAAATGCTTCCTCCCGATTATTGAAACTGACTATAGATACCACCCTATTAAAGATTTTGTTTTTATCGCGTGCCTTTTGTTTTATATCCTGAGTATTTAATAGTATTTATTTAATATATATTATTTGATGAATATAATAATAATACAACCCTGTAATTTTTTTGAAATATAATTTTTATTTTGCATGTTTTAAGTATTTACCTTACAATAAGTAAAGTAAGTACTTTCAATTTGTATTTTACTTGTTTTGGAATTCTTTTTTGGGCCAGTTTATTTTAATTATGTGATTTTAGTTTATTCCCTTTTTTGTGTTCTTTCTGTTTAATTTTATTTTTTACTAACTAAGTACTTCTCTTCTCTTCTCTCGTCTTTTGTGATTTTTATTTTCTTTATTTCTATTATGTGCATTATATTACGACTCAGTTTTAAATTGCTGTAATGTTATTATTATGCATTTATGATTATTTACAATAAACAATCCCGTTTCTATCGCGTTACAACGATCGTGGTCACGGGGCGACTAGATGTACTCGGAGTTACGTAGAGTGACGAGAGTAACGTAGGGGAAAATAAAACCAAAGGTACGCGATATATACCCGATAAATATCAAAAAATTAAGGTCAGTTGTTTATTTCCTCTTAACAATATGTTTACTTAAAATTAAGTTATTTAGGACACAATGTTTAGTAACTATGTTAAACCTGTATTGTGAGAGGCTGGAGCTTGCTATAAGGTTTTGAAAAAAACCTGTACTACAAGTCTCCAGTGCCCCCACTCCACGGATTAAATTAAGATACAATGGGAAATTATGTAGTACAAAATAGCAGTAGTATTATACAAGTTGAGTCTTTATCTGCTCTATATTATAAATAATTGAGAGAAAAAAAAATAACTATTGGGTGGATATTGTGCGTTGTTCGGAAAAAAATAAAAAGAAAAATAATAATAATAACAATTTCTACTTAGTCTAATCTAAATGTATCTAATCATACAACAACAAAGAGAAATGATGAGTTATATCTTTAATATATAAAAAGTTGACCCAAACTATACCTACTAAGACCGCCAGGGGTGGCGAGATAAGGAGGAGGCCTATACTCAGCAGTGGCTGTTACCGGCTGATAGATACCTAATAATTTTACTGAAATTAAGGCCGCACAATGTGTATCTCACTCTCACACATCTCACCAGTTAAAAGTATTAATATCAGATAACATTTAATCGGTATAATCACTAACGTCATCATCACAATCGAAGGCCTTTAGATCTACGAAGGATGGTTTGTGAAGTGTTATTTTTACTTACATGGTTAGATGCCTTGTGAGGCCACCTTGCGCACCACGGTCTCCACGGTAGACCAGCGCTATGGTACGATCTGCTCTATCATAGCTCATGCTGAGTGGAGACCCATTTAGTCAGTTCTCTGTTAATCTAAGTTTAATTTATAAGAGTATGTATACTATCTGTTCTGTTTAAATAAAAATCTTTTTACTTTAAGGCTAACACAAAGTAGTTCTACCCACATACATACGTCAATGTATATTTGTAAAGGAAACGATTCACTGTAGAAGTTTATTGCCTTGCATTGAAGGGCGTTCGAGGTAAGATACGGTATGCCATTCGGACTTTGCAATACCAGCTGCAGCTTTATACGCGGGTAATATAAAAAGCGGAATACATCGGTGAAGGCTTTTCTAGTTCAAACGCTTTGTGTGCTTCCGGCCGGGCTCTTGCGAAGGAAAAGCTTTTTCATTTATTTGATCTCGGTTAGTACTGAACGGGTTCAGTGTTATTTTTTACTTCTTTATGTGAAAAATTAGAGAATTGTCAAGTTAGTTAAAATAACTAGATGTTTTCATGTTGTACAGGCTGGCTAGGCTTAGAATAGCCTAGATTATAGTATTTTTGGGTAATTTAAATTTGTGTAAATAACAGTATTGAAGCGCTCAGTTACAGTTTAGTGCAGTTTACAGTGTATTCAGTTATTTCGTGATCATGGTGCATGAAACTGTGCAGAAATATTGGACAACTCAAAAATCGAATCGAGGCTAATATCCCGTTATACATTTTTTTGTCATGAGAGTTTAAAAAGTTTTTAATAACCGTGTAATTTTATATTACCATCCGATAACATAGGTACCCTTGCATTAATGTTAGGCATACTTGATACTTCACTTTATGCAAACTTGTTCAGAAAATATAGTCAGAAATCAAAATATATCAAAGTTACCCGACGAAGCTGCTAGTTTCCGGTTTACTTTGTTGTAAACATTTGCTTTAACAGTTTCCTTACTCTGAATTATTTCAAAGAAGGTATCAAACGACTACCTACTAAGGTTTGAAGTTAAGAGGGGGATATTCTACGGGTAAAAGTAGGTAGAGAAATGTACAGGATTCTACCACACGTCATCACATCATACGTCATCAGCATGTACAAGTTGTTATTCCGGTGTGGTTACTTAGTCAGTTTATTTAATAATCGAAGACTTGAACTGTAGTCGAGCCCTTTTCTGTTATTGTTCAGCTTACCGATGGGAAAGCACACATTTAGTGGAACACGTCAGTCAGGAATGGTTTACTGCGATGGCTGACGGCACGTGAAGGCACGTATGTTAGGTCGAAGTTCCAAACTCACGTATGCCTCCCTCCCATGGTATACATTTTGTGCCCCGAACATGATTTATGGCACTTGGAAATTCACAAACTAGATGAATTTGAACTAACCCTTTCGACTACGACATGACACGCCCTAAATGCCTATCCAATTTTAGATATTAATCAAATATTGTATTTTTTCCTTTAGACCTTACAGGACTCAGGAGGGTTTGATTTTTTGTTTGTTTGTTTGTTTGTAATGAATAGGCTCCGAAACGACAGGACCGATTTGAAAAATTCTTTCACCGTTGGGAAGCTACACTATCCCCAGTGAACATAGGCTATAATTATATTTTCAAAAAAGTTAGGGATCTGTACTAAATCCGTGCGAAGCTGGGAAGGTCCGCTAGTTACTTAATAAAATAAAAGAAAGTGAATACATAAATTAGGACTTTCGTTTAACACAAAAAATATTAAAGAAAGTTGAACAATACTGTTGCAGTCAATTTCAGTCGTTTCATATCATTACACAGTATACAAGTCACTATGCACCAATCACTAAACGTCCATTCAATTACAGGTTGATATGATATGGGTCAATTGCACGGCTACAATGGCGCCGTGTACTATGGTAATGACAAACAATATCTCAAGATGATCCTTCCTATCTATCTTTGGTTAGCCAACCTCTAATAGGGATGCAGCCTTCTAATAACAGAGCATTATGGTAAATCCCTGCAGGCTGACCTGCACAATTTCTAATAAGGATTCAATTTCTAATTGAATCTCAGGATCAGGCACAGGCGAGCCTGCATGACCCCAATCAGCGCCACCCGAGGGCTATGACTCGATAGTAATCAACTCGAGACGCAATAACTGACAAGTACCGAGCGCCATTCGATTAACGCCAACACGCCATACAATAACTCGGGCGATAAAGCTCGCATCCAGCCCGTGTTAAGGCACCTGGAGTGGATACACTCACCTGATAGAAAGGTCTTTCAGCCTACATAGGTATGACATATATTATGCGGTAACTAAAACGAATTTTATTTTATTTAATCTAAAGGAACCTTGTATTATACGAGAAATGAAGAAACTTAAATACAATTGTAACACTTAGATCCGACATCGTATTGCGTATTTATCGTGACTTTTAGTTTAATTTCTGTGTCTTTTGTATCAGTGTAGATGTGGAATACGTTGGAATTAAAATCTACACGAGAAAAAAAACGCCACTCATCATCCACAATATCTGTCGGCCCGCAAACTTATTGGACGGCTCCGAGATGTTTTGGGTATTTTGCGATAACACGAGCGAACAATCATTCCGAACGTTCGATTGAGACACTTCTTTTAAACACGGCTTTTGTTGGGATTCTCTCAGAAAATATTCGAGAATGGCGTATGACTTACTGTTATTGAAAAGCTAGACGGAAAGTTATTTTTCACAGGCAGTATTGCTGGAGAAAATATAGGACAAAGAGCGCGTTGGCTGTGTTCAATAAAACATCAATGGCCCATAATCTTAAACACGGTCCTAGGCGACCTCTATTCAGGTTGGAGGTCACAGTGAGGTATATATTAGTTATGCACTTGTAATTAAGTAAGTAGGTAAATAAAACCAGAGATATTTATAAACAAATGGCGCGGTGTTACAGTAGGTACTAATTAGTTTGTATCAGGAAATGGCTGAGACCTAAATCGCCCTAATCGCGATTCCCGAAACGAGCCTGCTACGGACAGAATATTAAACGACCTATATATATAGGAAGTATGCAATTAATTACTTTAGGCCTTAAAAGAAACTCGGGTATCGCGTGCCCAGTAAATCAATGGTAGCAGGTATTCTGTCAATGTTCCAAGGTTTTTGGCGATTCGCAACGAATAAGAATAATAAGTTACTTACTATGGTTTCAAGGCAAGTGCACCTAATCTACATCAAAGTCATTGAAATACCCACCAACTAATAATAGGTATCCAGGATAAACAACAAGATCAGAAAGTTAACGAGAGTAAGCAATCCGATTGCGTAAGTGTTAGGTCAGCTTCTGTTCTCTTTTCGATTGTATTAGTGAGTTGTGTCTAACAGCTGTCGGTATATTTACTTCGGGCTTGAATGAACTTGAGCATTGTGTTCTGACGAAGAGGACACTTATTGTTGTAATGTGTGTTCCACGCCTGGGAGGCATACCCTTTTCATTCTAACCCCCATTTTCATTCTAAATCTGTTCAATTAAAAAAAAAAAAAACATTACAAGCCGAATGCCGCCAAAAAAAAACATTGAGAAGCAGGGAAAAAAAAGATATTCCCACAAAACCCAAGGACCGAGGGGTCGTCACCCCTCGAGTTGACGCCGGGGTAATGAGGCCAAGCCTCGAGGCCCCTCTCTGCGCCCCCACCAGGGCCGGAAGAAATTTATTGAATTGCCTTTTATTCTATTGAATATTATGATTCCAAAGTAAAGTTATTTAGACGCCTGAATAGTCCTTAAAGTAATACAAAATGTTGAGCAAACAAACAATACGATGATGATGATTTAAGCTTCCTCCAAAGAAGTCGAAGCCATTGCGCTGTAACCACGAACCTTGCATGTAGACTGTATCAGATTAATATAGAAAATTGTGATAAAGAAATATGAAAAGTATGTCTAAAATAGTTTTCAGGTTTTAGATTACCAATTTCATTGGTATTTTAATGTAATAAAATCATTAGCACATAACTTTCACAATAAAGATTAATAATAGAATATTGTGGTTAAGAAATATGAAATGTATCTCTTAAATCATTTTCAGATTTTAGATTATTATATTATATTATTTATATTTCATTGGTATTTTAATGTATATAAAATCATTAGCATATAACTTTAATAAGTGGCGCGGCGCCGATAATTTCTTAATTTATTAATTATTAAAATGTATTATATTTAAAACAAGTGGAATATTAATTGTACTATTTTAAATATCATTGATTTGGTCTGAAAGTATTATTCAGTATTAAGAAACATAATAAATTGTTGTATCGACTGTTCGCGCCAAAGACAGTGTGAGCCATCGCTCAGGCTGCATTTTTTTACGATGTCAGAGCCTATATATACGACCCAAAAGGGGGAGAATACCCACTTTTGGATCGGCAGCCTAACCAGACAGAAGCTAAGTATTGTTCATATTTCGTGACTAGCAATTTGTGTAACATAACCTTAAAATGTTATTAATTGTCTGTAATAATTGATGTCCAACCAGATTGTATTATTGAATATAAGAGTATTAATGTTCTAAGTAACGCTTCTTTTCTTTAATAACCACAATAGAACCCTATTAGGAGATCTAGTAACTATATTGCTTTCACGTCATAATTTATGTTCCAACCAGATTGTATTATTGAATAAAACAGTATTCATGTTGTAAGTTATGCTTCTTTTCTTTAATATCCACAATATCAACCCTTTTAGGACTTCTAGTAACGTTTTAATGAAAATAGATACCTAGGTAGTTCAAATTAGTTTTCATTATGGTATCTTAGAGCTTCTTTTAATTAGTAAAACCATCAAAATCTATCAACTGCAACTACGCGCCTCGTCATACATTATGGTCATTGTTTGAAAACAGCCAGGGTCGCTAGACAAGTTCGACCGCTACTGTGTTTGCATGAAAAAGTTGTATCCACTTCGATCGCTATTTCTTGCTACCCCAGCCTAAGTCAGTTAGTTACTGGACATACCTCAATGTGTCATACCGCAATGTCTTCGGCTTGCCGCAAAGCGTTCTATACAACGATTATCGAGTGGCGGTCTCCAATCAATATTATTCAATAGTCAGAGAACCGATAACCACTGGAGATTAAGTCTCTTCTCTGTTGGCAACCCCCAGTTAATGCGACACGGAGTGTTGGATACCGTCGACGATATTATAGGGTAGCAGATAGACTGTGGATGGAGGCGGTACTTGTGGGCAGATGCAGCGCCTGTATTCAGCAGCGGAAGTTTATGGGCTGATATGGGGAAGTTGAAATGATGTGCAGCTAAGTACTCACCCTGCAGGCAGAGTCGGGGCGCCGTCCTCCTGGCCGGGAGCGTTCACGTGATACACGCAGAAGCTCTCTATCACGGCGCGCATGTCCTTGTAGTCAAAGAAGGACTGGAATGACGACGCTGAAACAAACCAGAACCTATGTTGGTATACCAAGAATCATCATCTGCTCTGCGGTCATAGGGCTTAGCAGGAACGGGACAGGCTAGACGAGGTCTTATGTAGGACGGAATTGACAGTCATCGCACGGGTAGAGTATTTGAACTCTATTTCTTCACCATCATATAATTTGCATAATGTATAAAATGTTCTCGACATTGGTTTATTTACGCAGCCCAGCCCATGCTGGTTCAGTAAGTAGAAATATAAAAAAAAACAAAAAGGGAAATCAGATTGAGCAGAAATTAATCTGCCAAATAATGTTAAAGGCCTTCAGTTATGTTAGCGAATAGAGGCTGGTAAGTTATTCTTGCCGCATAAATAATTCTTACTGATACTACTGGAATGGGGACAGGTTGGGGTTGGGATATAGCTACTATTTTTTTCTAATTAACATTTTATTATACGTCGTTATAATGGCAATATGCTACATAAGTTTATATTTGCAATACTTAAATAAATGAATTGAAATATAGTTGATTTCAGGCGACTGTGGTCAAAAGATTGACCACAGTCGAGAGCACCGCAAATAGGTCACACAGTCCCAATTAAAATGACTCGCTTGATTTAGAGACTCGCTAATTCACTGGAACCAAAATGAAAATGTGTAATAAAGCTCAGTCTGCCCAAATCTACTTTGGTCTTCGACCTGTTTTTGGTAAACCACACTATCACAAAACAGGTCCGTAATGTTTATAACTACCTAATTCATTCATAAGTAGATCAGAAAGGTACGCCACCTTTTTGAGAGCAAATTAACCATTTATTTTTCATTATGTCGGAAAATAACGCTTAATCGTCCTCCCCTTTTTCTAAAATTTCCGAAACGCAGGGAAAAATTCCATAGCAGCAGCTTTCCCCGCTTCCGATTAATTTATACCGAGCTGTGCGACGTACAAATACCTCGGTACATTACTTCAGGATGAGCATACTGGGCATACCTTTGCAGTTCAAAGTTATGCCCATCCTCGCGCTCTGCACCGCTCTTTCACGCAAGTATGTGCCAACTTTGCACAGGTATGTGCACCACGAGATACTTAACAGCCAACAGTGTAATAATAATAATTTATATAATAATAATTTAATTTACCTAGGCCGCTTGAGCCTATCTTCGCGGTCGGTGATCTACCGTTTTGATATATTTTTACTGTAGAATAGTTTTACTGTAGAACATTTTATTGTATTTTTTGTTTATATTTTCTATAGTAAAAAATGTATTTTCTACGAAAATTTGAAATAAATGAGTGTATAATAATTTATTCAAAAATAACTTAGGACTATTTTTTTCGCATATTTTTTTCGACGCATATTTTTTTGACGCTATTTTTTTCTGTTTGGTAGTTCGACTGACAATCAAATAATCATGCCCTAATACTTTTTTACTGATTCGATCATGCTGTTGATTTTTATGACCATATTTTTTTTAAACTAGTTTTAAATAATGTTGAAAAAAACACTATATAAATGAAACCAATAGAATACCTGAATACGCAATCATGAAATAAAGAATAAAATATGCGAGAACTGATCGATACTGAAAAATAGCGTTATTTTGACTGAGACTTGTTTTGTTGTAGGGGTGCGATATGTAAATTCCGGAAACGATCGTCGTGAATTACACTAATATTTGAACAATACTGGGTTCTAGAATAGAACGGTATTGTTTGTAAACAAATAATATGTGAACAACTAATAACAAACACATCCATGCCAGGCCAGGCCACATCTCGCGAAGAACTGACGGCCGCTGGGGCTAACGTGTTCTTGAGTGGAGACCATAACTCGGTAAACGTAGCCCTCCGACCAGGTGGGATGACGACCTGCGAAAGACTGCAGGTATGTAGATGCTGGCTGCGGCAAGCTGTATACAGGGCGCTGTGGCGCTTATTGGGGGAGGCCTATGTCCAGCAGTGGACTGCTATAGGCTGATGATGATAATGATGATAACAAACATATGGAAGCGCATCATCAATACTCAATGGTTGATTGCTTACGTACATGTGTACAAATAGGTCTCAAAATAATATATAAAAGTCGAACAGCACATGCATCATATGTGCTTGTCATACAGCGAGGCAATGCAGCCAGAGCGTCTTGAGGGCGCTTTCGACTAGTTACCTATAGCACCTATAGATTGTTTACAACAGCAGACTGGTGTAAACAATCTATAGGTAACTAGTAGTTAGGTCAACTGTTTCAATTATAAATATTAGTTCTAATTTGTATATTATTTGATTGTAACTTTCTATGATAATTATAAATAGACTGATAACAGTATCAGAAAGCATCCAGATAACCAGTTGGTAACAAAAACTTCAACAAGGCATAATTGTACACGAACAACGAAAGTGGTTCAAATACGAGTTCGAAAACTGACAGTCTATAGAATTTTTTTAAACAGTATTCCAAATCCTAATAATACATACATATATATTATAAAGTAAGTAAGTATGTTTGTTGCGGTTTCACCCGCGTGGTGATAGATATTGTGGATAAAATTATATCTTTATGAATATAGGCTGCACTATGTGTTATTCTGATATGTAAGCTATATTATTGTGAAGTTTCATCAAAATCCATTCAGTAGTTTTTGCGTGAAAGAGCAACAAACATACTTCCATACATCCTCATAAACTTTCGCGTTTATAATATTAGTAGGATAAAATAGATTCTAGAACCAAGTATAGCTTCCGTTACTATGTGTATGATGGTAAGCTTCATTCTATTCTGCTTACATAAGACAAGGTTTTGTATGATCGGAAATGTAATAAATGCGAAATTTTGTATGTTTATAGGGATGGATGGATGTTTGCTACCTCTCCACGTCAAAACTACTGAACGGAACGGGCTGAATGTTCGTAGATTTAGCAATAAGCATGTCATCAAACATGGGCTATATATATTTATTTTTATTGTTGCCAATGTTTGATGACATCCCATAAAACAGTTCCCATGGGATAGAAATAACGTTTAAACGTTTCCATACAAACAAAGCATCCGAAGCCGCGGGCAGAAACTAGTTTATAATACGTTATGCTAAAGTTATGGATAATATTTCCCGCCATCGATAAATTTCATTATTGAGAATATTATTTTCTCGTACTCGCTCCACTGATAAGTAGGTATCTGATTGATTACTATCCTCCTTAGTATCGGCTATTATTGGAGTATTTAGCTATTCACTAATTAAAGTTCACAAGCTAGAAGTGTGAATGTAACGTAGGTGCTTTGTGAACCGATGGCGTGTTCATTGTTCAGGCTGCCGCATGCCGCCGCAGCCCGCATGGCCGATTGAGGACGACGACGCAACGGGGCGGGGTGGCCAGTTAACCACGACACGGAATGCCTCAATCGCTAAGCTCTGGTACTGATAACCAGAGATCGGAATAGGTAGAACGATTTTATGTACTTGCATCAAAGTTTCATAACATGGATATGGCTTTTTTTCCGGAAAGTTCCGATATTAACCGATTTGCGTTAAGTTTTGTAATTGGAGTAGTAATCTAGTAACTACTACATTTAAAATTTAAAGGAAGTGATTGTGAAACGTTTATAGGTGAATTAATTTTCATTGACCTGTTGAATAAAAAAATGTAGTTTCCGCCGTATGCGTTTCCATAAAATTCATTCAATTGATTTGAAGCTTTATTGTATGTGTTACTATTTGCAAATTTTTGACGATTTCTACGCATTGTAAACAAAAATACCTACGTTTGAAAATTGACCTAATTCACATTATTTTGTATTTTGTATACTTTGTTTACTTAGACAACATTTTATGGTCTACCTTGAAAGTGCAAGTAAAAAAACAGGTAAAAATCAAAACTGTTTATTTGTTAATTCCAAATTACAATAAATAAATATAATATGCTGGACAATCCACACATCATCATCTAGCTCCAAGCTGGGAGTTCAAGGAGTCCAAGGAGAGCTCATACTCACAATTATTTTTAATCTTCATCGACGTCCATTACAATTTCTAAATTCAGATCTTTATCTATACAATTAAAATAAATAACATTTTCTATTTTCAGTCTATTTCTTTTGGCGTCTAAGATCTATTTATAGATGGAAAATGATCTTTCTACATCTACTGACGTCAACGGAGTGAATTTTAAATATGATACTATATCATCTGCCTCATTTTTTTCAATCTTTTCACTATATTCTCTGAGTGTATCTAAATCAGGGTTTCGTTCCATAACAATTTCAATTTTATTTTTTATATTTTCCGAATCAAAATGGTTAATATCAGCTCTGACTTAGTCTAATGCTACCAGTGAATCAGCTAAAGATAGATCTTGTTTTTGTAATTCTTTATAGACAGTTGTATAGAATAGTAATTCTTTTCAATATCATTTAAATTATTTTGTAAACTTTCTTTTTCTAAAATTGTTTTTGCATTTCGAATAGCTACCGCATCAGAGTCACAACCACAAGACATGGAGATTGGCACACGCTAAGGGGCCTCCCCCTTAGCGTGTGCTAATCTCCAAGTCTTGTGCTGCAGTAGGTGAAGTAAGACTGCGAATGATGATGATGATATTGATACGTTTCTCAATTTACGCCTCCATGTAATATTTATGAAATTACGGAAAATAATTCTGGATTATTTTAAAATAGCGGAATTCCCGAAGCATATCCATATCGTTCTACCTATTCCGATCACTGCTGATAACACAAGCTCTGGTTAGCTTGGGTCTAGATAATGCTGTGTGAATTGTCCAGCATTATTTATTTATTTCTAAAACGAGCACCGATAGCATGAACATTGACCAGCCTAGACAAGACTCTAGGTCTAAGATAGAGGCAGAACTAGTTTTGCAAAATAAATAAAACATTTCAACGAAGAAATGCGTTAGACGCTCCAATCCGAATCGAAATAGAAATCGAAATGAAGGAAGAAAATGGATGAGCGTCATTCATTGCATAAGCGAAGCTCAGCAGTGTATTAGTTAGTAAATCACTCGCCGCAATCCACTCAGCTAACTCTTGTTATTTAGGTTAAACTGAACTTAAAGTGGAAAGTATACCGGGAAAATTCTTTTTTTTTTATACTCTGCGTTCCACTGAGATCAGTAATATTGAGACTCCCTCAGACTCATATTACTGATCTCTCCATTTTGTTTATTTTACTAATACGCTTAGCGTTAGTTGCATCGAAGTTTATTGACATGTAAGAGAATTACATGTCAATAAACTTCGATGCAACTAACTGTGTCAGTACTCAGTACGTTTGTATAGTAGAACATGTCAATTGCATCGAAAATCAAAGCATCGTTTCATACATGGTTACAATGTGCGCAAAACTATATTAATGCTTTAAAGAAGTTTAAAAACATTTACAATAGAGGAACAAAAGTACTTCCCGCGGCTTCGTTCCCGTGGTAAAAAGCACTAAGGGGTAGGGTTCTCGTAAGTATAGGTAGCTATCGGGGATCTATTTTCTGCTGCGCGTTAAGATTTTGCTTGAAACTTGTTGGAGATGTGGCCGTGCGTGGGCCGTAGCCTCCGCCAGAACTCGCTTGTAGCTCGTGTACATTAATAATTATGAAGATACAACATTTGTTTCATTATATGTACATAGGTAGGGGTATACTCTGAAATCACTTGTTCTATTGGCTTTCAGCTTAAAGCTGATGAAGTAATGATGAAATAACCACTTTCATTATTATTTGATTGCACTGTTTGTAATAATTTACATTAATTGTCAAGAGCTAACATAGAATAAGAAAAGTATGTTACTAACATGGTATGGACCTAAATTTAATTAAATAAGTTAGTTTAATTTTTATCGTTGCGTTGTCCGCAATAAAATAATTGTATTTGAAAACTTTTGAAACCATCATGGTTATTAACATTAAAGTCATTTAAAACTGTGTCGAAATATTGGAAAACTCAAAAATCAAATCATGGTACATATATATCCCGTTTTAAATGACTTTTAAATTCTATTTTATTTATTTTAAAACTTTATAATATATTTCTGAGTGACATAAGCTACGTTATTTTAATTATCCAGGTATATACTACGTGAACGAAGCCGCGAGCAGAGCCAGCTAGTTATCATAACAAATGTAATATATGTGCCGAGTTTGTCGAGCGCAGCGGCCAGGGTGCACTCCGGGGTTGCGTTATATAGAACCAAACCAATCGGTGTCAAACTAATTAATTTGGGGGAGTCGAGTCAATGTTGAAACAGTTTATTTTATTAGGTACGGCTAAGTTTCAATTATTAAGCTCTCAATTAGGCGCTGCAGTAGACTTAAATGTACTATTGGGATACCCTACGTGCAGTAATGATTTCAGGACTAGTACTGGCATTCATTCCAATCTCTCTTCTCTACCTATAGAAAATACCTGACGTACACCTATCTAATATAGGGTCCAGAACACGTACAGTGCGACCGAAAGTGTAGAAATTAATTCAACTTCAACTTCTTCCTCTTCTTCTTCTTATTCCTAGATGGCTCTCTCTCTGGCGTCTGGATTGACGCAATTTAGAAATTAATTAAATTAGAACTAAATAATAACCTATGGTCTGACTACACAAAACCAATGTAAACACTGTTGAAAATGTCACTCGCAAGTAAACAAACATTGGCACAACAATCTATGATATTCTATGATCTTTAAAGTAAAGTCTGTTTCGAACAAACCATGAATACATTTGCATTTGATTGAAAATGTTGTACGGCAAATGCTACTAGCGTGTCTAAGAAAAAAAAACAAATCTAAGTTTGTCATTGTTTTTGCAAATTGCGTATGGTATTTAAAATGTTTATCTTCGTTTTTTTAGGAAAAAGCAGGGACGAGGGAATATCTACGGACGTAGCAGCCGTAAGAAATAAACGAAGAACTCAAGCTTTTTTATCCTCTAGCTAGATATTTTGTAGTAAGAATACCTTTTTACAAAGAATATGTTTGACAAATTATTTGAATTTATTCTTTTACAGTTTTTGCAACTCACTTGTACTTTTATTGTAGATACATGGAGGATACATCCTTTGTAGTGTGGACACAGCGAATTTATTCTTATTATTAGTATATAATATGTATATTATGAATGTGGCTATTTACTACAAGTTTTTACATATTAGTATATTGACATCAACTACTTTTAATTTATCACGTTGGGAATCTTTGGGACCCATGCTATAGATTGCACAAACAGCCTTCTTCTGCAGCAAAATTACGGTGTTAATATCTGCAGCGTACACAATAACGACGTATAACGCTATGCCATCCAAGTTCAGAGCGATTGGCTATCAAAGTTCGTGAAACTACTTGCTTCCCCATCGCTAAAGGTATAGGATGAGTTTCAAAGCATCATCCGCAAGTCCAAGGCAAACTTCATATGAGGCTGCATTTGCACTGATGGACAGAGACTTCACAAAACTGACAAACTAACCACGGATGGTTGGAGGCTTGGAGCTATCTAGTTTGAAATTGACGTGTAATTTATTTATTTGTTTGTTTAGACAACGCCACAATACAGGCGTATACGCCTAAAAATCATAAAATTAAAATCCACGGTGGAAGGTGAAGGGATACCAACGGTAGATACATAGGTACATATATCGGTGACGTGGTCTATGTTCAAAACTATTAACGTTTAATACATATTATACTCAAAGACTTCATGAAATAGAAGGTATCATCTAAACTTCTTTAGATACTATGTCGGCTCAATAATAAGCGAGACTTATGACGTAGCGTATGTCAAAATGTTTAGGTTTGGGTAAATTTTCTACATATTTAATTTTATCTAGGTAGCACGTAATATTGTTAATCCATGGACGTCATAGCCTACGACAGCTTAAGACAGATAAATAGCCAATTCAGTCCCTACCTATTATAAAAATACTTGTCGACTCCCGTCCGGGGAGCGGGCTAAGAGCGGGGCTGCGCCCAAGAATTTAAAGTGCCCCTTCAAGTTGCGTGACATTAACGTCACTAACGACTTACGTTTCCTGCCTTCCGTCGAGCCTTATTACATTCACTAATGACGATTCATTTTTATGAGTTTTTAATTAAGAATCATTTTTTTTGTCAGCAATTCAGCATGCTCAAGACGTGAATGCTTTTCATCTCGTACATTAACGTGTTTTTTTTTTAATAACAATTTTGTTTTTCTGTTTATTGCCTGTGCAGTACTTGGTTATTTTTATAGTATGAAAGTTATCTGCGATAAAGTAACTGGTGGTAATGATTATCTATTGATTAAGTACCAAGCTTTTAGGCAGGAGTTGCACTTTGGAATGCGTGATTTAGCATGTCAGTCGATTTTTGTTGATCGCTCGATCTTTGCGTCTTTCGGGAAAACAAAACAACGTCATATAAAAAAACGTTTTAAAAATAATGGTAGGTAAGTAAAGTAGTAAGTAGTAGCGTTTCAGATTGAAAGGGAGATCTAGAGGTGCAGCCCTGCGGCATAGCAATGCGGTACGTTACGTAAACGGGTAACACTAGAACGGCACGAGCGAAGCAAATTACTGTAATATTGTTAGCGGTGCAACGTGTCACAGTAGCTACAGGAGTAAAGAAGAAAACTTTTTGCATGCAACCTTGGAGTATAAAAACCCCTCAACTATATCTCGTCATTATGTAGTTCTGTGAGAAAAACATATTTTGAACCAGCTGGAGCTATGTACCTAACTAAATCAGTCATCTAGTACCCATAACACGAGCACTGCTTAGCTTGGGGCTCGATATTGTTGTATGGAAGACTTGTTTATCACACTGTAAGGCATCTTTTTTGAATTTGAATCCCTCTCGCTATCTATGAGTTACCCCACAGTAACAACCCGTACCTCAGGACCGAGGCATTACCATGGCAAGCGACTAGAGCGGTTTTAAAAGAAACGGTCTGGCGAACTTTCTTAAGAGCTAATACAAATCTGATCAGTCGTTGGCACACGTGGTTTACATGATCCTCAGGTGGATATGTAGAGTAAGCCCCAGAATATTAAAGAAGAAACTACTTTCTCACCATTATATTCAATGTCAAGATTCAAACTATTGGTACTTATTATTCAGTTATTCCGTGATCATGGCGCATGAAACTGTGCCGAAATATTGGATAACTCAAAAATCAAATCATGGTAAATATCCCGTTTTAAATTACTTTCGTGTTAATAAACATGATAGTTTTAAAAGTTTTATTGGTATTATAATTATTACCACAACAGAGGGGTTGTAAAAGATAACGTTTGAGAGTGGCCCTCGATGGGTATGTGACCCGCCGATCACCATACCCATCGAGCCATTCCATTGAATTGTTTTTTTGTGTCCAACATTAATCGCTATTAATGGTGGACTAAAGAAACAATTCAATGGAATGGCCCAAGCGGCACAAGAGCAGTCGTCTTCAGAAACGATGGACCGATGATATCATCCAAACAGCCGGCTAGAAGGAACCGGATGAATGTTGCAGAAGACCACAATAAATGAGCTACACTGGAGAAGGCCTTTTGTCCAAAAAGAGGTCCAAATCAATTCAACACAAAATAGTTTATTATACACATTTTTCCAATGTCATTACATTACATAGGTACTTCTTGTTGCGATAATATGTAATTAGAACTGTATCAATAAAGCAAATTACTATTCATGGTTGCATTTCAATAATTAATATTTGGAAATAATATCCGTGTTCGTTCAGTCGTCTGCGCCATTTAGCACTTTGTACGTTTTTCTGAGGCTCCATTGTGTACAACAGTAAAGTAAATCCATTTGTACAGTTTCGGTGCCAATGCCGCGCTGTAGGGCCGACCGTCGCGCTGCGCCGGTCTGTGGAGCGTGTAGCTTTTTATACGTCCATAATGCTATGTCATTATAGTCACAATAGTCATCAAAATTTCAACAGTATTTTTAAATGCGGTGTTGTCTTATAGATTAGAATCGCCTTTGTCCTTATTCCTGATAACGCAATAAACTAATATCACGCCAAAGTACGTTTACGTACAAACGTACATAATAGTGTATAGTAATATTTAACCCGCAATATGACAATGCTATAAAAGGTAAGCACCAAAACGTAGCATAACTAGGCTGATCGGATATGTCCTTTATTCAACGCCAGCACGCGACTTGCGTAGCACAATCGATGCAAGGTACACCGCGCCGCCGCCGCCGCCGCCGTGAACAATGGGAACCTAAGACTCGACCAAAGCGGAGATCTGCCGTGATGTCCGGAGCGGCGACTAGAAAAGAAACTTATTTCCTTTCCTTGCTAAAATCGAACACTACGCTACACATATCTACCGAAGCTGTACGATGCAGATGCATACATTAAACATGTAAGGTAGCCAGATATGTACAATTAAATTATGAAAATTTAGTTTGAAATCGAAATAACTATCTATTTTATTATTAGCATTTTTTTGGTTAGATCAGAATTTCTCGAATCTCCTAGGAGGGATAATTGCCTAATGAAATAGGGACTCATATAAGTAGGGTCGGACTGGGCCGGAAGGGCCCGGGTGGCATATTACTAGCAACTTTTGGGAAATTCACGCAGTGGCGGCATAGCGTGGGTTGGTACACGGGGTGGTACACTATAAGCACCCCCCTAAAAAAATTACTTTACCGCCTTGGGAGTTGATGACCATCCCGACCTTCAATCCTTAATAATAAAGTAAATAGTACGTATGAATTCTTCGAGATTTTTTTCCGAATTTTGGTAAAGCTCCGTCTTTTTACCCTCACCCCTATTTCATCAAAACTAAGCAAAGCTCTAAAAACCCTCTCTCGACACTCACTTCAGACTTCAGACGTGTCATTTTATTATCATTAAAATCACGAAATAAGTAAAACGCTTGAGTTTTATTCATAAAAATTAAGCTCACTTATATTCTAAACCTGAACACTAGGAAACCTCCTCTCTCAAAATAATTAAAATGAAAATAATATAAAAATAATAAAAATAGCAGCAGTACATCCGTAGTCCTGTATTGGGAATGCGTGGGGCCAGCCAGGAATCCCCAAGGCGGTCTGCTCGCGTGAAAGCCTCGAGATAAAATACAATATTCTACTTTACGCTGAGGTCCACAGGGATGACGGCGTGTTAAGGTGATGCGAATCCATTTCTATTCGCTTTTTTCTTAGCCAATTTCCATTCATCATGTCTTCTGAAGATGGTTTATCTAAATCTTGCTAAACGAGGTATCTCAAATACCTCAGTACAGTATTTACCAATAAAGAATCTATCTATCGTCCCTGGAACGTGGAAGCCGCCCGTTCGTATAGTAAGGCCTATTGTATAACGGCGCAATTCTATTAATTGTCTATGCCGATTGTTGATTGAACAATCAACGTCCAACAATATGGCTAAACGTCACATAAATGACAATGCCATTGCAACAATACGTAGTTTAGGGTGTAAGGGGGCTCCAACATCTGGTCTCCCAAGCCAACCTGCACGCAGTACACCCGGCTTGATAACGAACTATGGTGAAAGTATCAAACAATCTTCATAATTCGATAACTCATTTATAACAATTATTTTCCTTGAAACTGGCAGAAAAATGTCTAACCAGACACAGTTGCTATTAACAAAGAATCATATTATCAATACGTAGTTGTTAGAGTTTCGTACCAGAAGGATGAAAAACGGACTCTATCTTATGTCTGTCCGTCCGTCAGCGGGCTGTAGGTCATTCACCGTAAAAAGTAGAACGTTCACATTTTCATCTTGTGTTACAACCTCTGTATATTTATCTTGTCTATAGTAATAATTTTGAAATTAAAATAAATATTAAAATTCTCCTCTCCCTTTAATTCTCGTCATCCGTTTGAAACGCCGTAAATTTATACAAAATGTATTTGCCCAGAGATGCTTTGAGACTACACGTGTAAAATAAATGGAAAATAATATCGGAAATAAAAGATAATAAATGGAAAATGTAGCGAGAACCCGAGATGATTCTATGGCTGTTCAGAAGTAATGGAAACAAATCGAGCGAAAGGGATGGGTCAAGCTCAAGATGGAGCAAAGTGGGTTTACTACAACAAACATCCGAGGAAAATGCGTACTTTTGGTGTGTAGTATATTTCAAAGATAACTATGCTGACACTTAAACAGGAACTCACGTTAAACAATAAACTGAAATTTAAAAAAACCGAAAAACAGCCGACTGATGCTTTTTCCAAAAACTAAAACACCCTATCCGTTGCTAGTATTAAAAAAGGAAAGTAGGTATGTCTGTCAGTTATTTTTTAACGCCTTAAGGACTGGCATGACAGGGATGGAACGGAAAATATGCAGGAAAAGTAATGAAATGTAAACGCCAAAGCAGAGGCATTGCTTAACCGTCTATAACAGACGGAAAAGGCGGACTATTCACTCTGAACAAACTACATTTGTTAACTTTTTTGAAGCAAATTCCGGCGAACGTTCGACTGCTAGTGCTTTTTGTATATGTTTTTATGTTATTGGTATTAATTCCATTTAGTGTTAAAGAGAACTAGTATCAACCCGCGCGTTTCGCACGCATTCCCACAATGCCCTTAATTATTATAATAATATAATATTATTATAATATTATAATATTATAATATATTATAATATATTATAATATATTATAATATCATTATTATAATATTCTTGAAATGTATTCTTTTATTGTTGTATTTAATTTAACTCATTTATTATTTATTTTACTGTGATAAATTTCTATGAATCTTTTATATAATTTTTAAAGAAGGCATGTCTGTCTGCTTTTTCTTCTTTTTCCCTTATGGTGTTTCCTATGTCAAAATTAATGTGTGTTACTTATATATTATAATTGTGTAATAATATAATTTTAAAGATAATAGAACTTAACGTCATCAAGTGTAACATGGGTACCTACGGTGGAAATTAATAAACAATAAACAATTCTTTCTATGGATACTTTTTAAGGTTATTTCTACCCAATAAGCAATGATTTATGGGTTCAAAAGTAGCATATACAAGTATGCTACATTTCAGCTCGATCCGATCAGCATTTTTGGCGTGAAGTAACAAACATTCATCCATCCATCTAAACATCCAAACTTTCGCATTTAGAACATTAGTGTGATGATCCCGAAGAGTTCTCTCAAGTTTTGTCTGACTGCAGCAGGGCGTTCCATCCCTGCGGAACCACCATAGAGTCCTTGGGTTTATTAACAAAAAAACACAGACAAAAAAAAGAAAAAAAAACATAATAAACAAATGCAGCCAAAAAAAGGAGATGAGAAGGGGGAAAACAAATAAATTCCCACGAACCCAAGAACCGAGGGGTCGTCACCCCTCGAGTTGAAGCCGGGGTAATGAGGCCAAGCCTCGAGGCCCCTCTCTGTGCCACCAGGGCCGGAAAGAGATCTATTGAGCAGGGCGTTCAAATCAACATCCATATAATGATCGTTTGTTTCTTCGCTTCCTGAGCGAAGCTCGGGCAGTTAGTAAGATAAACAAATATCAAATATGCCACGTGCTATCTGACCTTCTAGCCCCACTTCGAAGAACACAATCTAATAATATGCATACATTTCGTTTGAATTCGCGAAGCTCCGTCGCGGGTTCGTTTTTGTACGCAATTTGAACACGGACCTAACTGGCTAAAAATTAATCGTTTCGGCTTTGCTGTCAAGTCTACCTTTATGCCTAGTTAATTTCCGAAGTATCTGCGAATTGCCTAAGACTTACCAAGCAAAAGCTGTTCTTTCATAGACCGCTTAACAACGACGCACCAACCTCGCAGCGTGACTATGATTGTCTCGATCCTTGCTGTGTGTCCGGCTTAACAACGACGCACCAACCTCGCAGCGTGACTATGTTTGTCTCGATCCTTGCTCTGTGTCCGGCCTTATTTATTTATTTCTCTATCTAACCTGAATCTCTTTACACACCACTCTCCTCACCTCACCTCAATCGCCTATACTGGTCCACTGCTGGACGCAAGCCAATTTAAGTCAAATTTTTATTCAATTGAATTTGATAATATTAACTGTGTGTGTTTGTAAAATAAGTTCAAATAAGCGCAGAAATAAAATGGATCTGTAAACCTCAGTAAAATAGTTTATTATGAGCTAAGAGTAAACAGTGTCGGAATAATTAAATTTACCACAGTGTTTTGATTGGTAAACCACGAAACCACCACAGCCAGATTTTATGGTATAATATTGTGAGAGAGACGCTATTTCTTGTCGCAATTTTCCCTTGACTTTCAATTATGTAGAAAATCTTATCTCTTTCAAGCTCGTTCCTTAATTAGCCGCAACGAGATCGAAGCTAGGTAACTTCGTTATAGGTAAAAGCACTCGTTTGAGGTGGCACGTGGCGTAAGTATGGCGGCGGCGTTCAAAAAAATTTTTTTTTAAATTTCTGCTTTATGTTATTTGGCCAGCAAAAAGGTTGTTTTGCGACCGTTGTAACTTGTAAGCTATTTGCTTTGTTAAAATATCTTCTCAACTTTCTCATAAATTGTCATTATGAAGTCTACCAAATGTACTAGACACATACGTTATGAACATACTAGTATTGCTACCTTTTAAAAGCTTTGCGAACTGAGAACGTCTCTATTTAACTCTTATACGTTTTATGGTACGAAGCCGTTCAAGATCTCAAATCGTCCTATTGTCGTCGGAGAGTCAGACAGCGCGCCTTGCTCCTGATAACATTCGAATCCTATCTCTACTTGAGAGCGGATACAGAGCTACCGTCTTTGCACAAAATAAAATCCCTATAATTATTTATGTATATTTTTATTGCCACAATGTTTTAGGTGATAGGTATCCATTAAATTTACTGATTGCTTAAGGTATGTAAACAGATTAGTATTTGTGAAAAAATGGGTGCCAACGAAATGGTTTGTAAATAGTTTTTCTGGTCGCGAATTCGCATGCGCTTTTCCAGAATAAAAAGTAGCCTCTTCCCCGTCAAGGACCTACCTCTCACAAAGTTCACAAAGTTCTATGAGAACCGTACAGGCGTGATATTAAATGTTTTACAGAATAACTTTAGTTTTTATATTAGACTCTCTAGAAAACTCAGAAAATATATCAAAACCCTTAAAAATAAAATAATTACGCAATATACGCAACCTTTTTAATCATTCATTACAAGGACTTAGAGAATAAGTAAACCTAAGAAAACCCAAGCAAAATGAATGAACAGAACAAATAGATCGGCAGGAACTACATGAATAGGATAAACGTTACGAATAAACGTCGAGCTAGCAGCGTTGGAAACTAGGCGAGGAGAGGAGCCAGTCAATCGACCACGTGATTGTCTAATTCGAGGAATTACGACGATCCGAGCATTTCTACGAGCCAGCGCAGGTTACGGCGATTGGGAGAACCAATATTTGTTAGCCGCAACCCACAATAGAATAGAGCTAGAGATTCTAAATCATACTATTGAATCCTCCGCAAACGATCTAGCGAATTGGTCACCGTTCTCGGGTTTTGAGCTTAGCACCGATAAATTTTTATTTATAATCGAAGAAAACAGATGTTACCCTGACCGATAAAGTTTATAACTCTACTCCACGAGTAGGTATATGGAAATGATCATTGCGATTATCACTAACAAATTGCGTAGTCATCAGCTGAGTCTAGCGCAGGATCCGATTACAAGGGTACTTACCCCCTTCAGGACAATAACATGAAATACTCGAGAAACCTTGGTTTAATTAGGTATTAAATAAATGTTTATAACATCTCGTAGTAATATACAGTAGCGATCAAATGCGATCCTATTTTTATTCGCAAATACAGTAATTGAGATATAAACGTGCAATTTTAACGGACATTTGAACCATTGTTGCATAATTCATGCAGTAATTTATCATGCCAATCCTACTAAAATAGGGCTTTATATATTCAAAATAAATGGTTCATATTAGAATGGTTTTGTAATAGAAGCTCGCATCATAAATAATCTACTGAAAAATGTTTATATTTCTCGAATAAGAATTTCCAAAATGCGTTGCTCGATAAGCTTTTCAAGAATTCCATTTCATGGTAGGAATAAACTATATGATTTACATCACTCTAATACTATAAAAATTTGGATGGATGGATGCATGTGACTTCATCACGGTAAAACTACTGAATGGATCGGGCTGATATTTTGCATTATTATAGCCCCTAGGCCTCGATACAACTTTATCCTATAAATCAGTTTCATGGTATAGAAATACCCTGAAACTTTTCCATAGAAGCAACGTGCGAAGCCGCGGGCAGAAACTAGTTACCTGCATTTAATGTTGTTGAGTGCCTCGTTGTGAGACCTTGGTGTTATTCTGACACACTATGGTTCGTAATTCACTTACATCCTTAATAAATACAAGAATTTACAAAAATTGACAAATTCCACAACATAATACTTTCAAAAAATCACGACATCTACACTAACAATGTTGCTGATATCTTCGCCAATTCTTAATAGATTTTAATAATTATTTAGTTTTTGGATAAACGTTGGTTTTAAGGTGGTCCCATAAAAGTTTGATCCTCAATGACTGGAAATCTATCTAAAACCTCATCTATACTATTATATATTTTAAAGAGGAAAGGTTTTTCAAATCGATGCAGTAGTTTCGGAGCCTGTTCAGTACAAACAAACAAAAAATCTAACCTTTCCTCTTTATAATATTAGTATATAGAAAAGAAAAAGGAAATGGTAAAGATGTTTTAAATTAGTTTTTATTTTATCTTACCGTGTTTTCTTGAACTTCAACTAGTCTTTACCCTTTCTCCTATCTTTGATCATCGGAATGTGTACCGTTCTAAGAAATTTAAAAAAAAATCCCTGTTTGTGTGGGGCAAATCTTGCATTTGAATTTTAGACCAGTTATCCCCAATCGATTGAGCTGAAATTTGGATGTTCGGAGATAATGCAATGTTATGCTACCATCGAGCTGGGCTGATGATGGAGGTAGAAGGTCGCCAAAGGAACTACTAAATGAACCGACTTAACCCGTCGATTTTGTGTTCTTTGCTCGTGCTAGCTGTACCCATTGTAACGACGAACGACATCGTCACATAAAAGAGTCGTGGACGACAGTTCATCGTATATTAACACCTACATTCAATTATATAAGCCAGGATGCTTTAAACTGCACGACCCCCTATCATCACCCAGCGAGGACGCGTCCTTACATAGCTGAATATCCGAACCATATATAGAAAATACCGAACCTGAAGCTATCAACTTCTAATTGCAGGAATAAATAAAAACTGTCGAACGCATCGAAAATAAATAAAAAATGTTCTCAGCAACAACAAGAGTCGTGGGGAAGAAATTTTAAAATGTTCCATTTGAAACTGTACTTGACAAGAGCGTATTTTGTGGACTCGGTTTCCTGGTACTTTCCAGGATTAAAGTCGTCGTATAGATCATCCTTAACACTATGCGGCTTTGCATTATTTTAGTTTAGGTCATTATCATATCTGAAAATTGCTACCCCACCGACTAGTGGCGACATTTAGGTGTGTGAATATCGCAGGTCCACAAATACAGTGCTTTGTCAAGTTGGAGGCTGCCAGGCTGTCTCGCCAGGCGGGCAGCGTTGGAGAGCAGATTACATTAGAATTAAAAATGTGTACTTACAGTTAACCCCGATATCATGGTAGGTGAGAATGGCGGGTTTGGTGGGGTTCCCCTGCACCACCACCACGATTTCGCCGCGTTCGGTGCGCACGTACTGCACCTTCTCATTGAGCTCATCGGCAAAAATCTGCAGCGCTGACGGCGACTGCAGCCTGATGTATTCAACTTCATCCATTCTGCAAAGAAAACTATTCTGTAGGATTGGAAATGAAGAAACTTGTCATTGGGAGATACTACCCGGACAGTATATCGGTGTACCTCGCGCCAGACAAAACGTGAGGTGCAGTATTGATACCAGGATATAAAAAGGTCGTCGATCAACGATAAAGCAATATTCTTAATCGACCAACGTTGCTCCGGTGACGTCAAACAAATCGTCGACAAGAACCAGCACAATTGGCCGTCATACAGGGCCATCTCACATGTCTGTGCATAGAATTCAACAATATGCAATTTTCGTTCGAAAAATTCAAATTTAAAAATACTACCTAACATCACGGATTTTTGGCACTTACACTATTTTAATTACATTTTTCAACAAGATGCCTTCGTACTTGCCAAATTTAATTTTCAGGGTGTATTCTTCATGAAAGCCAGATGTTTTTAAGATATGTTGCAGAAAAAAATAATATACGAAATATTTTTTAAAAAACCATATAAAATTAATGTAATTTTTAGATTATAAATAGAATTATTTCTAAAAAAACCAAATATAACAATTTGGTTTTTTTATAAATCTAAGAGTCAAATTGGTATAGGGATAGGTACCAAAGGCCCACTATTTATCTTGTTTCAAAAAAAAAAGACAGGATCGCAGACCCAATATTTTGGCTGCAATTGCGAAATTAAGGATGAAATCTGATTTTAACTAAAATTTTACTAAAAATTCAAATAACTTGAACCAGTGAATATCGCTGAACATACAGAGGGGGTTAAATCAATAGGTACTGAGGTCCCCCACCCTATCCACCGATGATCCACCCCTCGTGATACACCCTGTATAATAAAGGTATTATTCTAAAAATCTAGCGTGGTTCCGGAGACTTGAAGAGAATATAATTTAGCCTATGATCACCGGGGATAGCAAAGCTTCCCAACGGTGAAATAATTTTTAAAATCGGTCTTGTATTTTCGGAGCGTATTCAAAACAAACAAATAAACAAAAAATAAAATATTTCCTTTGTATAATATTAGTGTAGATAAAAGTTCTTAACTAACATTATTTACTGGCGTTCTTTTCTAGACGACATTGAATGAAATCGCGTATAATTTTGATGTGGTCTATGGTGCCATATCCTCCGTGGAACCCAGCCTGTTCCGGTGGCTGGACCTCGTCGAGTCTCCTGGCGAGACGGTTCGTGACCACTCGTGAGAAGACGTAGCTCAAGAGTGAGATGGGTCTGTAGTTCTTAAGAAGGGTTTTATCTCCCTTCTTAAAAAGAACGTGTGTGGTCGGCATGGTGTTATTCCACCGGGAGCTTCGTACGTAACAGGCAACGGACTTCTTGCGCCGAACCTCGAGAGCGGCTCCACTTTTGGTTCACTTTCTAAAACCACTTTTCTGCGCCACGCCATACAATTCTTTCACGGAAATTCAAAGGGAAAATAATTGAATAGGTTAGGCGGTTGGCATTACAACTTTGATGTCAAAATCAAAGAAACCTCAATTTCGGGATTACTAATTTCACTTTGAGATGTAAAATACAAATAAATTGTTAATTTTGAAGTACCTAATTCTACCGGTATACAGTTTCTTGTTCTAAGAAAATCCATATGATGGTTAGGTCGGTCGGGGTTTGGTTACCACCGCTGGAAAAATCCATACAAATATTATAAAAGCGATAGTAACTCTGTCCGTCTGTTACCTTTTCACTTAGTGGCAGAACGGATCTTAATGCAATTTGGCAGGAAGGTAAACATCCTGGGACGGACTTGGGCTACTCGAAAAGCGCGTGCGAACTGTGCGAAGCCGTAAGCAGAAGCTAGTAGTAGAGTTTGTATAGATTTTTTTAAATGAACACTTTCACTGCCGAGACCCACATGTCAACCGTGAGCGACGACGACGGGGCGGGAGGCGCCGCCGCCGGCACCCCTTTGCATCGCAACCGCCGAGATTTGGCAGTGAATGCGTTAAACTCATCCCTAAAACTGCTTCCCCTAAACCATTTTCACATTTTCCATATTTGCCGCGCTTGGCAGACGGTGGGGTTGCTAACATGGCCATGATTATTATCTGGTATGTTAGATTGGAATAATCTACTAATAGGCGACACAAGTGCTTAAGAGGCCACACTAACCATGTGGTGTAATCCCTGACAGCTGTAAGTAATGTCGACTTTCTGCTTGAGAAACAGTTCGACGTCGCATCGGCTTGAAAGCATTGAAGTGAGCTTCGCTATTTGTAAGTAAATGAAAAGCGACCAAGAAGCGACCCACGGTAATGTAACGTTTCACAAATGAAATCTCGGAGAGTGCGGACTGACTTCCGTTGCAGGGTCTCGGATCTTTTTACAAATACGGGGGTCGTTTTGTGCCTATAGACGGCGGCGGCGGCGCGCCAGATACCACTGCAATATACAGGTCGTTGACCTTCTCCTTCACAAAATCGAAATGGGGCGCTTCTAAACCATATTAATTTTTAGGGTTATACAATTCTTTTGAATGTTGTTTATTATTGATAAAGCATATTTTATATATTAAAAGTTTTCGATAACTACTTAATACGTATAAGTACCTACTAGAAAGCTTATTGCACCTTTTGAAACTATCATGGTTATCGACACTAAAGTCATTTAAAACGGACTAACTCAAAAATCAAATCATGGTAAATATCCCGTTTTAAATGACTTTAGAGTTGATAACCATGATAGTTTCAAAAGGTTCAATAAGCTTTCTAGTACTTATTAATGAATTTGTTAGTGTGTTATTAACATTACTAAAAAAATATATGAATTGTGTGTAACACAGGGTGCTAAGCCGCGGGCTGAAGCTACTAATACATATTTTTAACTCAAAAGCCATCGTTTTAAACTTCTATTTAAAGCAAAGGAATGAAACAAGAGAAAGTGTTAATTGGACACCCAGTGCCAACTTCGGTACTTTTAGGTGAAGCCCGCATTGCGAAATCTCGCCACGTGATATCAACGGACGGATTATATTCGCGTACTGAATCTCAACCTTTAACTACGCATGGAATTTAATTACTAGAGTTTTTAAAAGAACAAATAAATAAAAAGTGTTTATTATTTCTAGTTCGGGGAGAATAAGACAGCTTAGTGCTGGGGAACGATTAGATTAGACCTTAGGGTGGAAGTGGATCCTGGTTATGTTCCTAACTTTAACAGTTTTTGAGAATGTTGACGACGAACAAAACCTAGCTGTGACAAGTCTGTTTTGAAATTGTTAGTAGATTGATACAATTTCCGTATGTTACAGAATCAATGCTAAGGAAAAAACGCGCGGTAAGATTCCGTAGTGCGGGGTAAATCTTATGCAAAGACAACTCAAGGTATGTTAGGTTTATTTATAAGGCTTTTGGTGGAAACTCTCCCACGAGAAATGTTTTGCAAGTTATATTTAAAAGACCTGCCACAGCCCGAAATTATATTTGATTGTTTTAAAAAAACTGAAAATCTTAGATTTAGACCGATTTAGAATCCCTTAGTTTTAAACTGTTTTTTCTAAAGTTTTCAGATAAATTATAATCCCTGGGAATAATTTTTCGGGGTCATCCTCTATACAACTGCAAAATAATCATGCAAATCGGTCCTTATATGACGGAGACATCGACGAACATTGGGGAACATTGGAAAATCAGTTGGCAATGGGGAATAACTCAAATATAACAAAACCTTAAAGCAAGCGCGCGATGTCAATGAATTCACTGGCTGGATGTGTGCCAGACAAACGTGCAACGTAGGTACCTAAGTCTGATTCAATCGCGCCACGCGTTCCTCTCTTATAGACGATGGAAGATTTGTCGCCCGCCTTGCGCCGAAGAATACCAGAAATGGAAATTTGTTCTTCAGTTCAAGGTGATACGTTCAACTCGTCCGAGACCCTTCGGTCGCCCCGCCCGCCGCACCATCATGACGAACTAAATATCCAGTATGATGCCTACAGAAGGTTAGCAATGCTGAAAAATTCGGTGGCCTAGGCACCGGGTGTTGGGCACGGGGCACAAGATCGACCGAGCTTCTTGGCTCCGAGCCAGAACTACTGAGAAAGAGCCACTTTGAATTCAGGCGGTACCGAGCACGAATTGTACCACCTCAGCGCTTTTATACTAATGACTTTCCTATGAAACGGAGCCAAATACATGTGTTACCAAGGCCCTAGGCAGCTGCTAGTGGAATAGTAAGATCGCTACTGAAGATATCGTATATAGACTGTCGCACTCTCGTGGAGACATTTCACGGAGAGGTGAAAAGAAGACTTCCTACCGTTTTATCAGTTTTAACACAAACAACATTCAATCAGGTGAGCTTGACTGACTTAAATCGTCCCAGAAACCAGATACTTTTGAATAAAATGATACAGAAGAAGTAATTAAAATATAAAGGTTTACATGCTTAAATGCAGTAAAAAATATAGGCACTTTATGAGGCTTTGAGGATAATCTCGATTGTCGGAGCTTGGGAGACAGGAATCAACGGGCGATGCTTGTGTTCAGTCAGACACAGCTTGTCGTATCGTTATCGCTGCTGAAGCAAGCCAAGACAAAAAAAAACGTAGCAAAAGAATACAAGATAATACGGGACAAGTGACATTAGAAGAGCCTAGCTGACGTACGTGCCTGGCGGCGCGTGTACTATGTCTTCTGGTAGTGGCAAGCTGCTCGGGGCGCATCCGGGGTTATAAATGAATGAACGCGACCCAGAATTTACCATGTCAAACAAAATTGTAATCGATGGGATAGCTGATACTACTTGAGTTTTGTCCAAAATGGTTGGAGGTCAAAAAGTCAATAAAACGTCAAGTGCGAGTCGGACTCGTGCACCGAGGTTTCCGTATAATTATAAGACCATGCCAAATATCATGATTCTGGGTCAACGGGAATTAACCTATAGCTTTTTAATTACCCTATAGGTTTACGGTCCATGGCGAGACTCAACCTTATTGAAGTGAAAACTTCTTTAGGCACGTTAAGCACTTGTTGGGTGAACAAAATCTCGGAACTCGCGTCATCGTCACCGCACGTTTCCCTCGTCTCCTTCGTTAGTAAATAAAATATAAAATTACTTAGTTTTCACTTCTATCGGCAGTCCCCAAGGACTGCCCCTCATTTTTATTTAAACTAAGCGGAGGCACTAATATTGACTATAATCGACGGAATAAGAACAAAATAGTACAAGTATTACCTCCAACTAAACTTAAAACTGCTTAGTCAAAGCCCATACCATATATTGGGCAAACATATGCAATAATCTACCTGAATATTTAAAAAAAAACGAAGACAGAGTCACACTCTCTCTTTTGTAAAAAGCGAAAATTTTGACTATTGGAAAAACAATATTCTGTTGACCAATTGGCTACAGACAAACTAAAATGACATGAAACTATGATGAAACAATAGATAATTGATCATTCTGGCTCCTTAATTCAATTTAATTAATTATACTCATTTCCATTCAGCTTATTGCATTAAAAGCAGCCCCAGTCGAACCACCCATATACATAATAATTAAATTAAAATACTAAACTAACAAAAGCGTCCTTATAAATATTATTTGAAGTAGAAACTACCACAGGCAGATAAATACGATGGCAGTTCATCATTAAACAAAACTCCATTGTGCACTAGCACGGGGCGGAGAAGCCCTGGGGATGGACTGGTACAGTCACCTGCATTAACGTGTACCTATTGTTTATGTTCGTCGCTGCGCAACCCCCTCGCTTTAAAATCGCCCGTGTGATAAGACTCCACTGGTGGTGGTTCATTTCGCACTTTTATCGCCATTTACTTGGTAATCTCAGGGAAATCGTCGGCGTTAGTATGTACATAATTATGTATGAATGTTACGTCCTATTTACGTATAGGTGAGACCACTGAATTTATCCTCAACCGATTGTACTGGAAATTGGCATACTTATGTAAGATCCATAACAATGAAATGTTTCAAAAGAATTTCAAAAGATGATGATTTTGACCGATGAATGTTATGATAGGTACTATCGCGCTGGTCTGGCAATGGAGACAGAAGGTGGCCATAGGAACTACCAAATGAAACGACAAGCAACATTAAGCTGCCAGCACGTTTTCCACGGGGCAAACGTAATCTTGAGTGGAGACCACGACTCGGTAAACATAGTGTAGAACGCCCTACGACCAGGGATGAAGACCTGCTAAATACTGCAGGTAGATGCTTGCTAGTTGCGCCAAGCTGAAGATAGGGCGCTATTGCGTTCCTTAGGTAGGGGAGGCCCATGTCCAGCAGTGAACTAACATAGGCTGATGATGATGATAACGTTTTCCATAAATCCACACGGCCACGTATTAAGTATTAATTTTTGAACTAACTTCAGCCCGTGTTTTCACACGCGCTTATCCTATATGCTATAAATAGGTACATGATAGAAAAAGTAGTAGGCACATGAAAGATAGAAAACAAGAGTGAATAAGCTGTGGTTGGTTGGTACTAACCTCAACAGAGCGGCTTCCTCCGATCTACGAGCAGCCATGTCTCTCGGCGACGGCGTCACGGGCGAGGGCGTCCTGAAATAGTGCTGTGCTTGTAGCTTATACTCGAGATGTGTTATGATTTGGTACTGTGAGTTTATGATTATAAACTAGTTCCTGCTCACGTCTTCGCACGCGTTTTGTCCATGGAAATGTTTTAAGGTTATTTATATCCACTGTTTACTGATTTATGGAATAAAATATAGCCAATGTTTCCGGGCCTGTATGCAAATCTTCCGTCCGATCCATTCCATAGTTTTTGGGTGAAAAACAAACATTAATACATCCATACATACAAACTTTCGCGTTTATAATATTAGTATATACTGAGTGTACCAGGCATCCTTATCAAACGAAGTAGGAAAGTGGGGGTCATCATTCATACTATCAACATGCAATTATAAGGATTTAGATCCGATTTTGTCCGTGTCATGGGACACCCTGTATGTTGGGTAATTTATTTTGCAATACGACTGAATGGTGCGTTGTATGTATAAACTAGCCAAACTCCATGTAGAATGTTAATAAACAAACCGCCCATAACTTAAAATTAGGTCTATTTGCCGCGTTTTTTCAGTCTTTCACTAAATATTGCTTACAATTAATATATGAAACTATGTAGACGACAAGCGCGTGATTTTTAATCCTTTGTGTCGTATTTTGTTTACAAACATTCTACATTGAGTTAAACTAGTGTAGAAGGACATTCAGACGATACAATTTTGATAACGTAATTAATTATATTAAGTTATATTTATAGTGGGAGAGGAATTATTTTTTAAGTAGGTAAAAAGGTAAGTATATGGATTTTACTTATTAGATAATCTTAATATTTCACACACCGTGTAGGCCCATGTTAAAGAAAAAAAGCGAAAACCGGTAACATTTCAACTGTAATTCATGCCGACTGCCACTAACGATTATATGCTTTAATATTATTTTATAAGGTTAGGAAATAGCTGAGCTGCACCATCCTATGCAGCCCGCGAGCAGTAACAGCTGGAGAGTTCTAGGGATAGGGATACCCAGCTGCTGGGGATAGGGCTAACTGCTATAAACCTGCTTTTAGTCGCTATGGTCTGCGGTGCTACTTGTCAGCAATTAGAACTGAGTTGTACCCCACGCTAGGTGACGTAGCAAGAATGATTGGTGGGCGGGACTTGAGGAACTCAACCGTTCTATCACATAGCTAGTGTTAATTCTAAAGCAAAAATTCATGATATTACAAGATTTATCAAGTTTCAAATAGTATGACCCACATAATTACATATAGGTAAGAAAATTCTTATCAATAAATAACTAAACTGAATTGAACCGGAATCGTTTTAAAGAACTATCAGAATTGGGTAACCTTTGGCGAAAATAACGCATAACAACACCCGCACTCAAATAATGAACCTCAGCCATTATTGAAGTCGATTAGAAAGAAGCATTTCTTGAAATTTAACTTTCATATTTTGTAATTTCTTAACTCTATGGATAAAAATTCACAGCACGTTTGGTAGGGAAGCCGAAATGTTTGTCTTATCGATCTACCACGCGACTAGACTCTTACCACAGTATACATATGGACAGTATGCAAACTACGAACAAACGCCCGAAACGGCACACTCACACAAACATGCGCATGGGAGAGACCTCTAAAAGGTTTTCGCGGTGCTGTCAGTAGCGGTTGTCGCGTCTAGAGCTAGTTATTTCAATTCCATTGATTGATTACTACATAAAAAACCGTCTTAATAAAAAAAAATATTACAAACAAAAAATTACAACCCTATTGCTATAATAGAGCGAAGGTAATTATTTCATCAACTAGGCTTAGTTTACATACTGGTCCATATGTATACTGTGCTCTTACTCCACAAGGTTACCGGCCCCTCGCGGGAACTGCCAACGGCCGGCTCATTCGCTTCAACTATAGGACTCCTATAAAGCACAACACAACCATTGGATTGCGATGTTCCTCGCAACAACTGAACAGCTGTGGCATGGTTATCTGTATAACCATGCCACAGCTGTTCAGTTGTCAATAAATAGAAAAAAAATCAAATATTTAGGCATTCAATCTCATTTTACAATCCTATAATGAACTTTATATTTAAGTTTATTTTGAACAAGTTACTCAACATACGACTTTGAAGTTGGTCGACATTGACCGGAGCTGAAGATAAGTGCCTGTACTCGCAAAAACGAAATCGAATATTCCTTTTTGTGCAAACGCTAATCTTATGCAAGCGACATAAGAGCTTGTTTTGCACAAGAACTTTGATTTTTTGTACGTATCTCTAGGAAAAATATAACACATATTTTGATGTTTGACATTCAATCTAATGATTCCAAAGGGAGTGATGAGTTAAATTATTTGTTACGAGTAGTATTAATATAATATCCGAAATATCTATCACCACGCATCTAGTGCTCAACATTATCTTATTAATCGTCTGCATAATAGCTAGATAATAGAATATAACAAAATATTTAATGATATAGACATCTTCAACATTGGTAAGCCGTCAAACGTGATGTTCTACTAGTCTTAGATAATCTAGAACAGGGCACGGTTGGCGGGGTAGAGTCAAACGCGCGTACGAAGTTGGTGGATTAATAGTGTAGCGTGGATAGGTCGACGCATGTTTTTATATGAGTATATTTGTATTGCATAGACATAAATATATGTATATATATATATAATACACATTATAAACATATATGATTTATAATACACAGTTAACTTACAGGTTTTATTATCATCAAGTGTAATGTATTTAGTTATTCCCAATTGCCCTAATTTATATTGTTTATAGTTAACAGTATGGCTGTAATAGTTTAGGTACATAGCTGAGACACTTGAATAATGAGATTTGTATTTAGTACGTTAGTTTTTATTTTCATGTTTCTTTTTGTTTTAAATTTAGTTTATACTCTTTTTTTATTATGTAATTCAAATTGTTTTAGCGTTTATTAATTTGATTTGAGCTAGATAGCGTAAAGGAGGCTAGGTACCTTTTACGCATCTCTTACTACACAACCTACCGATAAGAAGGGATTTTTGGAAATATCACTAAAAAACTTGCCCGTTTTCACCCATAGGGCATGGGTGAAAACGGGCAAGTTTTTTAGTGTGAATGAATAAAATATTTTATAATATTTTTACTAAAAGTAAAAGTGGAGTCCAAGTTCCCGCTGTTTCGTGTGTATATTGTATTCCAGAAATACAGTTCTGGAATTTTCTTAAAATGCGCTATAAAGTGCTACCCTACGTGTTAGTCAGAGATTCTTACCCCCATATCTTTAGTCATTACCTCAAATAATTCTCCACTCAAACTTGTTCAAGGGCGTTTCGAGCATTCCTCCAAAACATGCTCGAGTTTGGTATGCTTAGTCGTTAATTTGGTTATATATCAACCTCTCTTATATACCTTCGCGATGGGTAATTGTAGGTTTCATCGTCGTAAATGTAATTGAGATAGTCTCCAAAATCCATTGTAAATAACAACAAACTATTTCGAGGAGCATTCAAGGTAGGTAGCGAGGTACCTTGAGATGACAGTTCGTTATTCCACTCGTATGAAAAAATTCTCGAAGGCTGTTTCGAGTGAAGGATTTTTTTACGATCAAGCATACCGAAACGCATTTGGAGGTTGAGTAGAGTTTGAATCGAAGTCGAGGTAATGACTAAAGATATGGGGGTTAGTGTTGCATTCATACGGCAAGTTAGTAATTAGGATTTTTCAAACGACCACCGGGCCCATGAAACGGGCTGTAGCGTGATTTCTTTATTGAAAACGGATTTCAGGAATTTCCAAATCATACAAAGTGGTTTCAGCTGATTTCTAGAAGTATTTTTACCTAACAGTCCACGCGAATGAAATCACAAGGAGGTAACCTAGTAGACCTATTATTATATCAAAAACATTATCATATATGACTCAGCCTGAGTAAATCCACCCACTCCTGGGAGTTAGGATTAAATTAATAACTACCTACTAGTTAGGTTTAAGTTAGCTTTTAAATAAAATAAGTAGAAACCTAATAAATAAATAATGCTGGACAATCCACGTACCACCATCTAGCCCCAAAGCAGAACTAACCTAAGCAACTACATGATAGATAATGATGTGCTACATGAATTTTCTTTTCCTCTGTCTTCACAGACCAGTACAGGATGTCAGAGGACTAACGCAGAGTTTAACTTTAATGAGCTTTCTACATAATCATTGATGGGACACCTGACTTTTATATTAAACCATTGTTCATTTCAAAAATCGAATTATGATTTTATATTTATAATCTTAACAGTTCAGCTTACTCTTGCAAACAGTCTAGATGTAACTCTACTAGACCAAATCAAAATCAATAAGAAGCCAATAATAGCAACTCAATCTCAAATAATAGAACTCCAAGTTGAGTAATTAAATATAGCAGGGTAATAAAGCCCGCATTAGCCTGTTATATAGCATTGCTGATGTATAGATATTAGGTATTAAATCATTAACAAATTATAACACACTAGGCATTTTAAGACTTAGTGGTACATGACTTCTTTTAAATATAATTTGACAGATATAGGATTATGTAATGTAACTGATTTTAAATAAGTTTGTGGTAGAAACAGTTTTCTTTTACTTTTGGAAATCTTTTTTAAACTTTATGTGATTGCGTTGAATCGCGGGGAGTGGAAGGAGAAAAGGGAAGCCTTTGCCCAGCAGTGCGACAATAATGGCTTAAAATAATAATAAGCCCTGCACGAAGACTGTGTCGCTACTCACCAACAGCTCGCCACAAGCTGCCCTTGTGGCGAGCTGTTGGTGAGTAGCGACACCACGGGTACCGAGTGCTCCCGGGGAAGTTCCTGGTTCTCGCCTCCGCTTGCGGAGTGGCATCCCAAGAGAACCAGATCCCCAACTCTTGCTTGCCTTCATTGGCCGGTCTGAGTGGAGTCGCCAGAGATGCATCTTAGGATGTAGACTCGGGGGAGGAATTGTCTAATGGCGTAATAGCGAGGAAACCCGCTCACGAGCAGTCTTCGTGATGGTGAAATCGGGGCCGCACCTCTCGACACCCCTCAGATTTAAAAAAAGACGTTGAAACCATTCTCATTAAGGGGAGTGGTCTTAATTTTCTGTAATTTTCCCTTTATTATTAATATATATATATGTTTCCTAGCCCTAATCAAATTTATTGTTTAAAAATTAATAAAAAAAAGAAATTATATATTGTAATTAAAAAATAATGCATGCTTAAATATTTTTATCTTATTTTTTTTATTATTATTTACTTTTAAATTCATTTTGTATTTACTTCACATAAACTGCTCTTTGATCATGCTGTGTACACATATTTAGGGATACAGTCTAGTTTTAATTATTGTGTGTTTCTAGTTGTATAATATTTGATTGTATTCTGTTGTGTGCCAAATAAATAAAATATAAAATAGTCGTTTGCGCCGATGTTGTTCCTCTCCGGTAATTTACTCTGGCTTTTTAAGGAACCCATCCAGCATTCGGCAAGCCACCGTCTGCCACTCTTCTTAATATTATGATTAACTTGTTTATGGCAGACATCCGCAATATCCCCTATAGCCCGATTATCCAGTCCATCCATCCATCACAATAGCCTAGTTTTATTTCTTTCATTTTTCTTTGCAATAGTCTCTACACCTGGCGGATACCATATTTGGTTGTATCATATTGTGCACCCGAGGATGATACCCGCTATGTGTAGCCATCGCCTTTAGATTAGCTTCTCAAAGAGCCTCTGTGCTGTTGGCTTCGGCCCCACGCAAGCCTTCCAAAGGACCGGGTCACTTTATGGCCTGAGATCATGGTAAATGAGAGACATAATAATAATAATGTGATTCCTTCAGTTGAGACTACTCACCCCGCTCTGGTCATGCTAACATCACTATCGTCTACGTGGTATATTTTTGGTATAAAAGTAAAAGTGGTAATATTTTTTTTTGCAGAGCCTCTGTTCACTACTCTTTTATAGTCCTTTTTTTGGGCATTACAGCAATCCGGACAACTTTTCCAAGCATATTGTACAAATTTGATTCATCAACGCTAACTAGGTCACCAGAGACTTCGCACGTCAACACTCAACATGCATCGAGGAACGCAAAGTATGTCGCCGTCATTGTCCGAGTCAGCGATATTGGACGTGTCGCCGGCCGCGGCTGTAAAAACAGGGAATACTTTGCGGTCGCCCCGCCCGCTCCCCGCGTCCCCGCGCGAGGGACCTAGACCTACACGTGCGCACGCGCCTGTGCCGCGCGCTTACGCTTCCGTCGCCGCTGCCACCACCGCCGCGCCGCGCCGCCGCCGCCGCCGACGACGCTGCGCGCTGCACCGCGCCCGCTGCTTGCCTGCTGCCTGCGGCGCGCTCTAAAAGGAAGGGACAAAAGCAGTCCTGTGAACCATAACGTAGTACGGGGCTGCGCCGGCTCCTGGGAACGGGCCCTGTAACGCGGACGGATTCACCGTGGTGGTTCGAAAGAGTCGTAAGCCCACCAGCCGCAACCAGTGCGGAACTGGGTCAAAAGACCTGAATACTGGTTTTCGAGCGAAGGTACCAACTACCCAGCTCTACGTCTCACGCGTCCACTTATGTGTGGAGGCCAAGGCTGTGGAGGAGTACCTACACAAGAAGACCGGATTCACGATGCGCGTCGAGAAGCTGAACTCTCGCCATAATGTGAGCTTCAATTCATTTATGGTGAGAGTACCAAGTCATCATCTCTCGACGTTCTTAAGCGCAGAGATTTGGCCGAAGGGTGTCATGTTCCAAAGGTTCACTGGCCGCCTGCAACGGGACACCGCTGCACAGCCCGCGCCGTGCACCAACGTCAGCTGACACCCTGATTACTACATCTACACGCTGTCGGCGTTATCATAATAAGCGTGTTATTAATTTAGTATTTTTTATACATATTTTATGTATGCTTGTTTTAAGGTATATATTACTATGGACCGTAGAATAAGTTAAATAAGATCTGTTACTTTTCTATGGTCTGAAAATTATTATGTCTCTAATTTACCATGATCTCGGGCCATAAAGTGACCCGGTCCTTAGGAAGGCTTGCGTGAGGTCAAAGCCAACAGCACAGAGGCCTTTTGAGAAGTTAATCTAAAGGCGATGGCTACACATAGCGGGTATCATCCTCGGGTGCACAATATGATACACCCAATTATGGGATCCGCCAGGCGTAGAGTCTATAAAAAAAATGAAAGAAATAAAACCAGGTTATTGTGATCGATGGATGGACTGGGTAATCGGGCTATAGGGGAGATCGCGGACGTCTGCCATAAACAAGTCAATAATAATGTCAAGAAGAGTGGCAGACGGTGGCTTGCCGAATGCTGGATGGGTTCCTTAACTAATATATTATAAGCAGAGTAAAAAGGTTGCCTATTCTAAAGTTTTTTGGCAGTTAGAAAAGTAGTTTTGGGAGGTGGACAAAAGTCGTTAAAAATTTACAAATTCAGCTTCTCGTCTTGCATTGTTAGTGTAGATGTAACAAGAAATGATATTTTAAGGAAATTAAAAGTAGGAATTAAAGAACATAGGCCGAAACTATTTATAGGCAGAGTTTTAAAAGTTTGCAACAACTATTTGGAAGTTTAATGGCAGTTGTCGTTTTGGAGGGTTAAGAAACTGTAAAAGTGGTTATAAAAGCTAATTCTAAGTAAGTATCTATTATTTGGTTTTTACCTGAATAACAGATGAATGGGTTTTGAGGGCAGAATGTGCGAGCGACGAGTTCGAGAATCACGAGCAGCAGACGTAAGGAGTGTAAGGAGCGGTCTCGGTAGCCCGGTATCGCGTAGCGTAATGGTGGTGGAGTGACGTGAACAATCCAACCAAACCAATCCTTCTCATTCGCTCGTGAAATGATACGGTGAAAACCAATCCAACGCCGGAAACGAATTGTTGCTAGCTTCACTCTGCTTGACGGCGCCTGCGTATTCACAATAACCCGGGAAAATACGAAACGAAGGTCGAAGTTAGAAAGTTTCAATCCAGTAAATATTTTATTTGGAACTAGGTAATGTTGAAAACGTGGTTTTCTTCAGTTGTGAAAAATGTTGTGTTAGTATAAAATACTTACCAAAGTTTTAAGTACCTAACTGATCAGTATTAACTAAAACATTTAAATTACATAATGATTTGCTATAAAAATAAACGAAACAAGGCATTTAAGTCCATAATGCAGCGAACTATTATTTAAAAATGTTAGAAAAATAAACAATTTATTTACAACAAAAAACAATCTTACCAACATAAATAACAGACAGAATGAAGAAGCTACCACTTTGACCGGCGATGCCATCTCTTGGTGCAGGGCTGTTCTAGTGAAGTTATGATAGCGGCAGCAATTCTTTCAACAAGAAACGTCATGTATTGATGTACCTACCTACTTTATTATTTATTTATTATACTTAAATTAAACTTAGATTATCAGAAGACAGAAACTGACAAAATCGGTCACCACTCAGCATGTGATATGGTAGAGCAGATCGTACCATAGCGCTGGTCTTCCGTGGAGACCGTGGAGCGCAAGGTGGCCTAATACCCAAGGAACAATTACACACCACAGTCCAAAGAATGTCTTTTGGGTCTGGTGGTCTGGGCCTTTTTTACCTCATTGAAGTTTAGGACTGAGATTGAATCATTTTGGAACAATAAATGCCTAAATAAAGATCTACTCGTACCTATTAGATTACTTACTAAAGACCTAAAAAATGAATTCCATTTTAATCAATGCAATTAATGCAAATGACTATATTGAGTAAAACGAAACAATGCAGAAAGGTTTTCTTCAGTTTCCTACAGACACCAACATCACTCACACATCAATGTTGATGAATTGGTTGTAGGAATGAGTGATCGGATCATTTTAAGTGTCTAAGTATTTCTTATACCTACTAAATATTTTTAATATAAGAAATACTTAGATATTTATTTTTACTTAAATATTTCTTATACTTACCTAAACCATCACCTATGTGTGCTTGTTACTTTAACCAATCCCTTGTTCCGGTGGTAGGTAGGTAATGTCACATTTCAAAATTATGTAAAATCCATTATTGGCCTAGGTAGTCATCAGTGGTGTAACTATACCTACCGTTCGAGGCCCGTGGCAAATTCATCGGATGACCCAACCCACCTTGTTATTGTTGCTACTCACGATTCTACTGAATGTAACGGGCTGAAATTTTGTACCTAAGTAGTTCTACATCTGGATTAACTAACATATCCACCTATGACGAGTTCAAAAATAAAGTATAGAAAAAAGTCGTGGCTCACTATAACTATGCGATATAGGCGTTACTGAGGTAAGGGTACGGGAAATCAATGTTAAGAAATAAATTATGAATAATAAATATACCCGTGCGAAGCCGGGACGATCCGCTAGTGTTAAAATAAAATGAAACTCTTTGGCCGATAGGTAAAGGTACTCACATCCCATTTGCTGGAACCATCGAGTCTGGTGTTACCTCGAGGACGCAGCTGCTGCATGCTTCCCGCCTGGCGGTCTCTGTGCCTACCGCTGGTTGGTACTCATCCATCACAAACCCCATGTTATCCATACCGAAATCTGCACTTTAGTCTTATAATTAACGACTGTTCTTAAATTTTTGTGGATTGCCAAAATCTAACTGACTAATACGAGCTACTTTGCCGAAGCAAAACTCAGCCCGTTGCTCGTGCGTACCGTTTGAAGCAGAACAATGTACTGGCTTTGTCAGTAAAGGTGTGGCGTATTGTAATGTCACCAGTCATATAAAACCACACATAAAATCAATCAAGTGGAAAATCTAATACATATAGGTACCTATTTCATTCCTAAGTAGGTTTAGATTCTGAATAGCTATAACAAGATTGCTGGTTTTATGAATAAAAGGTACCTCCATAAAGTTATTAATGACACCTTAATTTACACATATTCATATTTAGTTATTGCATACACATACATTGTCATATAATATTAGCTTAGAGGTAGGTACATGTACCCGGTAAGGGCGCAGCAATCCATTTATAAATAATAACAATAGTAATTCGTATTTATAGCTAGGTAACGTAGTAATCTGAGAATTTATACAATATTATTCACAATAATCAAATTAATTTCATTAATAAGGAAGGTAGGTATGTCACTAAATAATTGAGGTAGCCAAACAGTTATAGTCGAGATTTATCATACAAAAATTCATCAACGGAGTAATAGCATTTAGAAATAAAATATTCTTTCAGGGTTTTACGAAAAATCGAATCTTTTTAAGATCTTTTATGGAGCTAGGTATTTTATACTAAATATTTACTAACCACGCGTAAGGACCTTTGCTAAATTGTGTAAGGGTAGTCGTAGGTAAAACTAGTTTGTCTTTATTTCGGCTATTGTAGTTACTGAAATGTTCGGTCAGATTTAGATTTCAAGAAATGTCGATAGTTTTTAACGAATAATTTCACTATATACTTAGGATCAGTAGAGTGGGAAATAAAACAACATAACCAGTTCAAGGTAATATTAATCACAACCAATGCGCGTTTGATTCGCAACCTATTATGCCTTGTTACAGGACTAATATAGAGTAAGTAGGTGTACTATACTCCGATTAGGAATGACGATAATAACTTATGTCAACATAAACATTTATGAATACAATAACTTTTAACTAAGACATTTATGAAAGAAAACAAAACAAAAACATACTCTTATAAAGATTAACCGAAAACCAACAACATGTTTTATGTCAATAAAGACGTTTATGAATTAAAACTAAACAAAACCTTATAACGATAGCAGAAAACAAAAGTGTAAAAGCAAGGGTACACTAAAAACTAAAACACAGCCTTCAAACGCATAATTTTGCATCGGAGTATAGGTATTACTTGCTTTTACGTAATAGGAGGTGACATTTAAAAAATATTTACGCTAGCCGTAACATGATTTTAAACATCAAGATACAAAACGAGTACATTAGTTTTATTATAGATAGAGCTTAGAAACTACGCGATTTGTCACGGACACTGACAATCATTCAAATACTTAATTTTTCTTTTAACACGTACGTGATTAATGGTTATAAATGTACCTATGAGATTGTTTACAGTTTACTTATGTACAACTCACTAGGGACTATGAGAGAGAAAGGGGGAGTGAAGGGAGTTGCTCCTAACATCGATTTACCACTGTGTTTTTCTTCAAAATCCCGCTGTTCAATGAAAGATATATATTCAGATAGAGCACACTTACAGAAAAAAAAATGTTCTATAACATAATTTCCTAAAGCGTCCGGTTTCCGAGATATACAAATTATGAAAAAGAATCACAAGAACAATAATTATTTTCTTTTGTGAATATCTCAGAAACCTGAAGCTTTATGAAAATGCTAATGGTTATGCTAATGGACGTTTTATATTTGTATAAGTGTCATCTATTCAAATATTTAACATGAATTGTGCACCGCGATTTTCTTACCTTCCATGAAAAATCTTCAACCCCTTTATACTCATAATAAAAGTTGACTTGTACCTATCGCTTACATGATTAAAGAGATCATCAGACATACTTTGAAAGTAAAGCTCGAGATCGCTGACTCCACCTTCATTTTTCTGGAGCCTATCGACTCAAATGTCTGTTGCACTTAGTTATTATGTCAGAAAAAAAAATTATTTTACTGCATATTGACAATAACATGAGAGATCAAAAATTTCCTAAAAACTATCCAAATCTAAATTCAATTTTTAGTAATAAGTAGTATAAATTTTGTAGACAAGTATTGTCTAGTACCATGGGTATCCGAATTCACAGTCAAATCTGATATATATTATGTAAATTACTGAGAGTCGGCGATTTTATTCGTATTTCAGAATACGAAACGGACAATACAATACGAAATTTCGTTTCGTTCGAACTCTAATTAAACAAAAACTGAAATTTCGATAACTGCCTTTTCATTTTGGAATGATGAAAGTAAATTTTTCAATCAGAATCAATAAATTCCTCTGAAACTGACTCCATCGTAAGTTACAGAGTCGGCGAGAGCCTTTCGGCAGTACGGCCGCAAACTCAAGTTGATTTTGCGGCCGTACCAACAGCGGATGAAAAGAGCTCGAATAGGCCTTCAGTATTGACAGTTTTGTGAAGTCGCCTGCGTTGTTAATTGTGTAAAAAAGACAATCGCCCCATCTTTTAGTAATATTCCGTAACTGGCTACTGGGACCTGGCATGCGCTTCCACGATCGCCCTGCCCAGGGCTGCAGCCAGCGGGGGCGGGACCGCATTACCAATCTGAAAATAGTAAATATATTGTGTTAGGTATGTATTGGTTCGCTTTTTGGTGGGCTAAGGTCTACCTGCGATGGCGATGGTTGTGGGTTCGATTCCCGCCTTGGAACAAATACACGATCTAAATCTTATATAATTTTTTATTATACATAGATAACAACCAGAACACTCGGATCAAATATTTGCAGATCGTACACACAATTGTTCCAAGGCGGGAAGATTTGAGCTAACTGTTGCAAACAATCTACTGGTAGCTCAACTGATTATGAAATCATACAATACAATACAATATAACTTTATTGCACCATCAATACAAACAAATAATAAAAATAACAAAGGATCTTAATACTAAACCTAGTGGCACAATCGGCGGCCTTAAGCGATTTCTTCCAGGCAACCTTTGGATGGATAGGATCGGTACGAATTAAAGCTGAAGGTGGCGTAATTATTTTAGAAAATTATATGTAAAATAATTAATATTTATCTTAAGAACGTAAATATATTAAAATAGAGAAAAAATACACAATAAACAGGAACAATTAACATAAATAACATAGAAAATAAAAACTAAAAATAAAAATCAAGAAAACTTATCAAGAGTGGTCAGACAGTGTTTATGAACCATACTTTTGAAGATAGGAAGGGATTTCGCTTGACGGATAGAAACGGGAAGGGCGTTCCAGAATCTGGCGGCCTGCAACGTGAAGGAATCACCATAGAACTGGGAAGTGTGTGATGGGATTTTTAAGAGAAGGGTATCAGACGAGCGAAGGGATCGTGGGTGGGACATATGGAGAAACTCAAAACGGTCTTTTAGATAAGACTGTGATGATCATATTTATTTCATCTGCAATCCCCAAAACATCAAAAATGATCTAGAAATATGTTTGAAAATGTGGCCAGAACCTCTTCCTCGCTATGTTGCAGTCATTTCAAATAATGCAAGTGGTTATACACGTACTTAATTCTTCCCATATCTCTTAAAGTATGACCGATCATGTGTAAGTTAAAGTACGGAGATCACTGCTAATAGGCGTGTGGTAGAATATTACTTGCTTGACGACAAATCTATACTAATATTATAAAGAGGTTTGATTTGATTTTTTGTTTGTTTGTATTAAATAGGCTCCGAAACTACTGCATCGATTTGAAAAATTCTTTCACCGTTTGTAAACTACACGTTCGCCGGTGAATATAGGCTATATTATATTTTCAAAAAAGTTAGGGATCCTTACTAAAACTTCAATAATGTAACCCAATGTGTAAAAAAAATTACCTTTAAAAATTCCTATACCCGTGCGAAGCCGGGACGGTCCGCTAGTTATTTATAATTTATAAAGTTGAAATATACGGGCTAGGTGTCCATACCTGTCTATACTTGTCCAATATGGTACCCGCGAACAAATACTGGTCTCTGAATCCCTGCGAGCGCGCGCACTCGCGCACGGACAGCACGCGCGTCTGCTCGGGATGCAGCACGCGGCCCTGCTTGCCCATCGGCTCGGGGTCCGTCACTGTCGTGCTGAAGTACCCCTCCCATTCTAGGCGCCCTGGAAATATTACAATTACATCGACGTCATCATCATTATCTTCTTGACCTCTTACTCATTATGCGGCACCCATATGTACTCAAGCCATGTTCAAGGTACAATGTTTGTAAACAACGCACAACACAAAAATGCAAAATACTCTTTTTGGCGATGATTAAAAAAAAAAGACAGTTTTATACACAAAGAGCCTCGTTCAAATGGACAAAAAAAATAAAAAACAAGAAAGTTTAGAAGCTTGTATGCATGCCGACGCATTTTGCATTGAGACGTGCCTCCAACGTCTAGAGGAGTGTAGAGGAGTGAGTGAGAGAGTAGTTACCATAGAGTCCAGCCCAATTATTATGCCTGTTGGCGGTGTGCGGCAGGCACCACGGTATGAGGGTGTGCTCCTGCCTGTCGGCCGCGGCGCATGGCCGCCCGCCTGCGCACGCGCACACGCCTCGCATGCCGCCCCGAGACGAACGACCGTTCCGCTTGTCTTCGTAACGGTATTGGAGCACCTGTTGGAATACTTCTTTTTTAAATAAGCCCGGTGTGATATTGCTGTTATTTTATTAACGACGCTAATATTTTAAAGTAGCTTCTGCTCTACGCAGTCGCAATCCCATGGGAACTGTTTCATGAAATAATCAATGATCAAGTGGAGTTCAACTAACCTTACTCTTAGTACCATCCGGCAGAGTAACAGTAATGTTAGGCAGGTCCCGCCAGTCAGAACCGGGCGTCGTCGGAATCTGCTCGATGCGCGCCAGGACCAGGGGCGACATCTTCTTGCAGATGTGATCTCGCAGTTTCGCCATCTGGTTGGTACCACGAACTAATTTCTGGTAGTGGGTCTGAGGCTCAAGTTGGTAATCCATGTGTAGAATGTTCGACCCGTTGCTGATTTCCGGCAGATCGCAGATCGCGTCGAGTATAGTACAAGTACGGTGCGGGGCAGATCGTCCCGAGCGGATGTTAGTCGCGAAGCGTTTTCCGTCTATCATGGTTGTAAGCGCGCGAGCGCGGCGATTGAAGACATGCGTCGGGTCTGGGAAGAGAGGGAGCGACAAGCCGGGCGCAGCGGCCAGCACGAAGACCCGGCGTCTGTTCTGCGGGAGCCCGTAGCTGCCCGCCTGCAGCACTCCGAACGTGCACTGATAGCCCATGGCGAGCAGCGCTCTTATAGTCAACTTCAGAACCATTCCCTTCCTGAAAGTGACGAAGTTCTGGACGTTCTCCATTATGAAGTACTTGGGACGGTAGAAGTCGCAGTAGGACAGGCATGACACGACCAGGGAGTTCTTGAAGTTCGAGTAGTCGCGGGAGTTGTAACGGTTCATGCCGGAGAAGCCCTGGCACGGCGGGCCTGCGCACAGCAGTTCCACCTCGCCCTGCAGTGGCAGCCTCAATTCTCCTTTTTTTATGGTTCCGGCCATTACGTCTGCCAGTAGCTGGTTGCAGTCTAGGTTGAACATGGAGCACTCCTCGTGGTTCAGCGAGTAGGCGTGGGCAGCGGCCTCCCAGTTCTCAACCGCCCACCGGCACTCGGCCGCCCCGGCGCGCTGCAGCCCGTCCGACAGCCCGCCACACCCAGCGAACACATCCAAGCTTCTCAGAGGCCTCACTTTAACCTGCCTCTCCTCCTCGACTGTGTTCCGTTTGCTAGACTTGCCCTTCCCCTTACCTTTATCTCTCTTGGTCCAACCGATGGTCGTGGCATGTTCGGGGACGTTGACGATTTTCCCAGTAGCTTTGTTGTAGGCCTTGTGAAAGTAGAATCGGCTGGGATCTTCCTCGAGCCATTTAGTCAAGGATTCACTTTCTGGAATGTTTCCTTTGTAGAACAAGTGGCAAGGTCCTACGACGAAAGAGAAGGGGACTTCGCATATTTCCTCAGTCCAATACACCATATTCAAGTTTTCGCGGTGAGGGAACCTGTTGTTGGTGTTCTCGGGTCGGTACAAGATGTTCACCATAAGGTACATGTTTTGCGGTATGATCAGCACCCGTTCTTCTCCGACCGCTGTGACGGCGGCTATGTGGCCCACGCAGAACGGTTCATCCGTATCCTTGTTACTTCCTGGATACTTACCGTCGCTTTTTCTGTAAAATTCCGGGTACATGTTTTCATCAACTTTTTCTGTCTTTGGTCTCTTACTGATTGGTTCTTTGTAACTGTTTTTCAGCTTAAACGTTCCAGGTCTCAAAAAAACTCCACATCCTTTCTTATAGTCAAGGTCCTGCCACTTGATAACTTCGTATTCGTCTCTATTTCCTGAAACTATGCTGGATCTATTTAACACCTTGTCGTATACTCTAGGAATATGTATCACGTCTCTCTTAACCTTTCGCTCGCAAGACGGGCAGTACCTGTGCTGCCTCAAGGGATTGGGGCAGTCGGGGTCGGCGGGGATATCTTCGAAGCGCGCCGTGAACCTTTCGTAAAACTTGCTATAGTAGTATGTCTTCCCGTCGTCTTCAAGTGTTTGAATGTTTACTTCCTCTCCGCCGCGCTGGGACCAGTTCGCCGGTATATATTTCTTTTCCAAGGTGGCTTTTCCCAATACTGAAGAAAGAGGGACGCCGTGACAGCATCTGTCCGCTAAGAACACTTCTCTCGGATCGCCAACCTCCCCCAGAACTGTGTCAGTGGAGCGGATATACATTTCAGCGTGAAAGTACTCCAATTTCGTCCGTTCGACGTCTTTCCACATATATATCACTCTCCCCACTAGCGAGGCTAAACGTTCCTCTGCGGGCTCCAACATCACGCAATCTCCGATCCCGTATTCTACTCCATCGATCTGGACCTTATCGTAATAGACTTTGGTAGCATCAGCTTTGACAGGTTTTCCAATAAATTTTATTTTCCTGTTTGTTTCCGACATTTTGATTGGGACGACTTTATCGATTTGGCGCAGTATATTTTCGTCGTCCTGTGAGTCAGCGTCCACTTCAGATTCTGAGGATTCGCTCGAGGCGGCGGCAGCGGCGGGTGCTCGCTCGCAGGGACGACTCTCGCACGCCCGCTTCCCCCTCCCGCTGCCCCCGAACTTGGCCATGGCTCTGCACGGACTGCATTCTCCACAATCCGGCGACTGGCAAGCCGAGCAAATTCCACACCTCTTCCTGGTTGGAAGCTCCTGGTTAGTTATGTCCAGTTGATTTGTGAAGAAATTTTCGAAAACATTCCTCACTAGTGGGGTGGTGGTGGCTTTTGACCAAGCCTTTTTGTTCACTTTCTTAAAATCAATTTTGGTGCGCTGTTCGCTCTTGCCGAATTGTGAGCCCATCAGTTCGACCAGCTTCCTCATGCAGGGAACAGTGATCAGAGGCTCCTCGTTTTCCAAGTTGATTACCTGAAACAGTTACAAAAAAAACTGAACAAATACTTACATGCACATCACATCTCACTAATATTATAAATGCGAAAGTTTTCGTGGATGTTTGTTACTTCACGAACGAACAAAACGACTGAACCGGCTGGAATTAGCTTTTACTTATTTGTTACAGATCTAGGTCTGGACCAGAACATATGCTACTTTTTATCTCATCAATAGTATCTTAGTATCCAATTTTTTAATCTAAAATGGGTAAAAGCAAAATATTACCTAGTTGTGACATGAGAGAACCCTCTCATGTCACAAATAGTTAATATATGGCTTATGCATTGTGTGTGTGTGTGTGTGTGTGTGTGTGTGTACCACTAACTAAGACTACCTACACCTAAAACCAATACCAGTAGTGCATAGAATCACAATTATGAACATTTGTAATAATGCTAGACAAGGACAGCATCATCTAGCCCTAGGCTTAGAAAAGTTTGTGTTACGGGTTTCAGATAACTGATATAGGTACAATACCTACCATACAAAGATAACTTTGAAGGGTTTTAATTGAAACAATGCATGCAAAGCCGCAACCAGAAACTATTTAATAATAAAATCAGGTTTTCTACTAGTTCTCCTTTAAAAGCCAAGTTTTAGATCTTATTTGTTATGACTAATTAATTATTATAGTTACCTACTAACCTAACATAACTAGAATAGTTATGTCTTTGAATGTTTCTCTACTCTTCTATATCTATATCTATATACATATATAAAAGAAAGTCGTGTTAGTTACACTATTTATAACTCAAGAATGGATGAACCGATTTAGCTGAAAATTGGTGGAGAGGTAGCTTAGAACCAGGAGTCTAACATAGGATACTTGACACTTATTTATTTATTTAATTAAACCATTTGACACATATATTTCCACGGGGGCGACACCACGGGGCGCAGCTAGTATATTATAAAGGAACTATTTCCATCATTCATTGAACATTAAGACGTCAAACGAAAACCATGCAGGTTTTGTGCTGAAAGTGTGCAAGACTCACAATAAGTCACACATAATGTATTTTTAAATAGTGGGGATTTGTTGGCAGCTTGGCAGCAACCAACACCATTCACAGCCCTTCTCAAAAAACCATCCTTTATATTTTGAACTAGGCGCAACTGCAATCTATCACACTTGAACAAGGACTGCCAAACGTCACAAAGGTAGTGTGCAATTCTTATCTATTAATTTCAAGCAATATTGCTATCAAGAGAATAATTTATGTTTATTCTTTGATAATTGGCAAGATGCCAAGTGTCAAGTAATGAAAAATAAGTGTAAATTATGAAGATAGTTTGATATTTTTACCAGAGCCCAGTTCATTATGTAGCAGGGTGTACCACATGCAGGTTAGGTTGCCTTGGGAGACGAGATGTTTTCTCCCTTACACCTCACCTCACATATTATTAATTATTTTATTATTTATTTACTATATCATTATCTGTCAACAGATGATTTCACTTTTTTCTTGTTAGAGTATAAAGGTTTATCCTTCTAGATATAAATCTCATTGGTTTTTACAATCTGTTCCTACTATTGCAACCATGAGTTAATTTAACCAAGTTATAATCAATGAAATACCTGGTCATAAAGAAATTGTGAGTGCTTGTGGAGCATCTCTTCATCTAATGGTTTATTGTTCAACTCCGGTATCACAGCTTTCTGTATAACTTCCAATAGTTCTTCATACGATGGCTGTAGGCAAAAGTTCTCTTTTAAATATTCAACGACAACTTTGCAGAGCCAAATTTCTTCATATAAATTGACCATTTGTGGTATGTACTGATCACTGGGCTTCAAGAGATTATATTCACCAATCTCAGTAGATAGTATTATACAGATTCCGTTCCCACCATCAAGATAATGAGCATACCTGAAAGGTAAACAACAAACATTTTGATTCCTTACAATAAATAAATAAAACATACAAATATTATGCCACTACATTGCATCGTCTTTATTATCAACCTATGTATATTATCATTGCATTGCCTTTTGGCAGCTTTATTAACAACAAGACTAGAAAATATCACTACCTAAATTAAAGTTGAAAAAAGTATAGGTTTTTATAAAACTTCAAATTATTACTATATACCTTTAATTAAAATATACATAAAGACTCAGGAATAATATAGCTGTACTTTTATGTAACAGATGTTTGGAATAGACTAGTCGTACCAGTGATTAATTAGCTCCTATCCTACATCCACCCTAACAAAATTAATTCATCTTTTTAATATGTAGTACATAGTAACTAAATAGTAATTTACTTACGATCCGATGAAAGGGCCAACATCTTTAACAGGCACTGATTCTTCATCAATGTCAAGTGAATCAGAAGTTATGGGCTTCAAGTATCCCGACATGTAAATGCCATTGTTACTCTCAATAACACTACGGTCAAATGGCACCAGATGCCCGGCTTGGTCAAAGATATTGAAGTCAATAACATTTGTTTTTGGTCTCTCAATGAATTCTCCATTAGCTCCTGAAAAAGATATTGATTTATGTGTCATGAGTGATGACATACAACAGGATTGATAAGTTTTGTGGAGGAACCAATGCCTTCTATATCTACTGAGATTCTGAGATGCAGCTGGCTTGCACCAAGTTTTACTCCAGAACTACAAAACAGTAAAAGCTCCTTATGCGAGTTTCCTTTATTCACGATTTTGCTATTCGCAGATAAAAAAGTGTGACTCGTTTTTTGTACTCGGATAAGTATTTTGCTAATCGCAGATACAGTCGGTATATTAATTTAAACAAAATTGACTGTTAATGCATTCAATTGAAGAAGAGCCTTCCACTGGAATCACTGGAAAGGCGTCCTTTTACCTTAAGACTCTAAGTGAAGGTTTATGCATGCCAAATGAACTGTGTGATTGCTTCATGAAAATTTACTCATTTATAGAGACGTCTTATTTTCAAAAGGAAAACTGCTTACGCCACTGCGAAATATCAATCCGAATTAAAGGACTGTTTAAAAATGGCAAAACAAGATAAAATTACTAAGTTTTTTAAACCTTTGTCTAAGCCAGATAATAATAAGTGATTAAATTGATTTTAAGTATGATTTTTTGTTATATTTGAGCACAAGTTACGCAATTATAGATCATTTACTGTATTTAATTGCGCAAGTACGCAATGGCGTCGCAATGTAAAGTACATACTTATAACCAAAAGGTATCATAAATAAATGTATTTATTTATGTCAGTGCAGATTGCACTAAATGTTGAGATAAAATTAGTGAGAGCACGCCATATTTAATTACAAACGCAGGCAGCGCGCCTCAGCCAGCGAAACGCCGGGCACGTGCCGAACTTACTACCGGTTGTGGTGAATCTTCGAGGGAAGCTTAGACTACATTTAAGGAACGTTTTTATTTAACTTAGCTCCCTACCTGAAGCGAACCCCAATTTTTTGTTTGTCAAGGCTGCGAGCTCTTCGTCAGCATCTTGTGGATGTCCTTGGTAACAAATTATGCCGGGGTTGTTGAGCAATTGTCCGCAATCGTTACATTTCTGTAGGGGATCCATGTCACCGCTGTTATTCACTTCATTGCGTTCTTCTGATTCCATACTTTCTTTGCTTTTGTAACGCTTAGGCAGGCAGCACTCTCGCAGGCACTAACTGGGGGGCAAAGAGAAATGAATACCTAGAAAAGTACTTTGTGCTATGTGGGTAATAACGCTATGCGTGCGAATCGATGAGGGGTAGGTACTGCGCATGCGTAAATAAATAATAATTACGCATGCGCGGTACCCCTCATCGGTAAATATTACTAATAATTATTACCTTGGTTATGCCTCGCCGCCGCGCCGCCCGCGCCCGGTGCCTATGTGAGGAAAAAAAAAGGGAAAATTTTGCGTAATGAGCAGACAGCTCTCAGACTCAGACTTCAGTCTATGCTTCAGTCAGATCAGAGGTTCTATAGACTCTATGCATAGAGCATACTCTACGCATAGAGCTTACTGTACGCATAGAGGATACTCTATGCACCCTCTACCTGTTGTCATTTTTCATTGAATTCGATGCCATAGACTAATTAATAATTCCCAGACCCTAGTCCCAGATATCTATGGTATGTCCCGGTATGTCCCAGACTCTAGAAAGAACTTTTCTTTCAAGCAAGCAGTTATCTCTTTGGTTGGTCGTGTGCGCCGCCCGCCCTGCCATGCCTTGCCATGCCGCGCCGCGCTGCCTGCCGCCGCCGCCGCCGCCGCCGTGCGTGTGCTGTACTGTACCTATCCTACCATCATAGAATAATTGTTCTGTGAGAATAATACTAACAAACGACTGTACATGCTTGCGTGTATTATTGTTTTGTATCAGTTTGTGAACGTATAGTCACTGTATTGTATTATCTGTGTGTCAACGGGGCTCGTTTATAAAAATACAAACTTTAAGAAGACTTTAAAACTATTTACGTGGAGTGCGTATGAAAGTTTTCTCTAATTATGCTGTCTAATAAAAGACTGGTAGCGTCCTGCGCTATCGCTCTGTGTTGTAACATAGCTTTACTGGCGGTGTTTGTGAAATATCAAACCGGTGAAAGGTGCTTCATTACTATCAGCGAACATCAGAAGGTATCTACTATTATACCCGACAACTTCCTAAGTATTGGTATAGATGCTTCCGAAATTGAAGAATACGACAATATAGACTTTACCAACCCCAGGATGAGAGAGCTAGCAGCGGCGCTGGCTCCGGCGCGGCTGCGCCTCGGCGGCACCATGTCGGAACGACTCATATTCAGCAGAGACGACACCAGCGTCTCTTGTGACAATCCTTGCCCCAAAATAACACATTCTAGACAGTGCTCCTTCATCAAAAAGTTATGTAAACACAAAGTTTTACCTTTTTTCGTAATGACTGGAAAGAAATGGAGCTCAATAAATGATTTCTGCAAGGCCACCAACCTGAGATTACTGTTTACATTTAATGTTTTACTACGAGATGAACATGGATGGAATGAGCACAATGCTAGAGAGCTCCTCGAGTACTCCAAACAGAAGAAATTTGATGCAGACTGGCAGCTTGGAAATGAACCTAACTCATTTCGCCATGTTTTTAATGAAACTATTACTCCTAAAATGCTAGGTCATGATTTTGAAAAGCTGAGAAAACTTCTCAATCATACAGATTTTAAGAAGTCATTACTTGTTGGACCAGATACAACACGCCCACAAGCAAGCCGACCAGAGTGCCTCACATACATGGAAGAGTTCTTGAGTAATGCCTCCCACTTCATCAATGCCAGATCATGGCATCAGTACTATCTGAATGGCAGAACTGCTACTCTTGAAGACTTTTGGAATCCTAATACACTTGATTTATTGAAAGGGCAAATTGACTCCATGAAAAACCACACAGCAAAATATAAAAGTTTACCAATGTGGCTTACTGAAACAAGCAGTGCCTATGGTGGTGGGGCACCCGGGCTCTCCAACAGCTTTGCAGGAAGTCCTCTCTGGCTTGACAAGCTCGGCCTCGCATCCAAACATAATATTACAACTGTAGTGAGGCAAAGTTTCATTGGGAAATACTACAGTTTGATCAATTCTCATTTAGACCCATTGCCAGATTGGTGGATAAGTGTTTTGTATAAAAAATTGGTTGGAAACATAGTGTTGAATGTGAAATGTAAGTGCTCACGATTCCAGAGAGTGTATGCTCATTGCGCTAATAAAAAGTATACAAATGACACATCAGCTGTGACAATGTATGCTATAAATTTAGAGATGAAAAAAGCCCGTTTCTTATTGAATGGCACAGCTCTTCATGGGGAACATTTGATTATTGATGAGTTCATTATAAGTGCTCCATCGAATAATAGAAAGTCAACAACTGTACTTCTCAACGGGTGGCCCCTTTATTACGAATCGCCATTACCCGTGTTACAACCTCGCCACATAAGGTATGGTAATCATATATCCATGCCCCCATATTCAATAGCTTTTTGGGTTATTAAGAACACATCTATCAAAGTTTGCAAGTGAAATAGTTGCATACTTTGTTTGACATTCCAGTGAGATCACTAAACCAGGGGATTAAAAATCTTAAGATGGCTCATAAATTTGATGTGTTTGAATGGTTTAAGAAGTCACTGAACATATTTATTCAGTTAAAAATATTTTTGCAATCCTTATGCTTTTTATTCAACTTTTGGATAAAAACCTATTCTAAAGGTGTGTAGTAGGGATCTTTCTCTAACACAATTATTAAGTAATGTTTCTTTTTTTTTCTTTATAGTTGAACCTAAGGCTTTATAAATTTTTTTTATAATTGTACACATAATATTTGCATTGTTGTGTGGTTATTGTTGTTGGCTATAAAGTAGAGCATAATGAGTTTGTTTCAGAATTTAAATAACACATGTGTTCTCATATCACATTTTCAGATTTCTGTCCTAAAAGGAGGTATTTGTAAACCAATATGACAAAGACAAACAGTTATCAGATCTCAGTTGTGCTCTTCACATTAATCAAACTAATTTGACTTGTATTCTTAAATATATAAAAACTAAACATGGAATCTTAATGTAACTAGTCACTAAAGTATGGAGTTAAACTTTCATAGCCACTCTTAACACATAAAAGTTCGAATTTAAATTTGTTTAGCTAGGTACTTGAATCAAAACACTTCGAGATCTTTTGTTTTGTCTCAACTTTGCCTTTAAGAGTGCCATCATCAAAGTACTTACCAAACATTAATTTCTGTAAATGTTTTATATAGGGATGCACCTATCGCGAAACTAATAATAACCATCTTTAACTATACTATTTACTTATATTTATCATGTTCATTTACTTACAAAATACAAAGTCACAAAATAAAATTAATGAATACTAGTTATTTTAATGTGTTCTGACTGAAGTTAAGTGTATCTATGTTATTTTATTGTAAAACTATTCTCTCGGTCATGGAAAGATCATAAAATAATTGGAATTGTTTGAAATGGAGTAAAATACCACATACACTGTAAGTATTTTACTGCATTTCAAACAAGCAACAGGCCTTGAATTTATGTCAAGGTAAAGACTGTACTGTTTAAGAGATGATAAGTGATCTGATAACACTGAAAGGACCTTATATGCTGTAGGCATGCTACATCTGTTTTATTATCAAGGCGTGTTTAAGAGCAAATTATAAACATCCCAATGAAATAAATCAATTGTATTTAATGTATGTTATGCAAACTGTACAACCACAACAACTTCAATTACTATGTTGCATTTTTAATAAGGTTTGGAATACGGGTTGAAACTCGTATGTACTTAGATTTTTAATCGAAGTACATGTGTAATCACTAAACCATTTAGATTTTTTTTAATCATACTTTGTTGATGTATGACAACATCATCATCTCATTGACTTAGTTAAAATGTGGCCTTCATGGAGCATAATTCTCTTTATCGAATTCTGCTGGTACATTGATATTGTTCATCCTGGAGGTACTAGTTATTAAGCTATTTAACAATGTTTTTCCTAATAAGTGTCTTGAGTAGTGAATAGATTTTGTTATAATTATTGTAAGGTTCATAATATAGTTTGAGCTTGAGGTTTTAAATGCTGATAAGCCTACCAGAACTTTCTTTTCATAATGGAGCCTGTGATTTATATTACTCTTTTCCATAACTCACACAGCTCTGAGCGTTATTTGTAATGGGTGAATCTTTAAAAAAGCTTGAATCTATATTTAAACATTGTGATTATGTTGTGCCTAAATATAAGACTGATCAACAATTTTTTATATATATATCTATACAGATTTATCTGTAGCAATGTTGCTGCCTTTGCCAATAAGGGTAAATGATTTGCTAATAGACTACCAAATCATAATGGGAGTAATATTATTTTTCAAATATTTACACCTACATAAGTAAGAGTACTCTTTTGTATCACATTGTTATTATAAAATAAAGGATAGCTATTCGAGATGTGAGTGGATGGCCAAATCTGAAACTTAGAGAACAGTAGTAACATGCATTTTTTTATATGGGATTTTTATTAAAATTTAGGAAAAAATTCTGAATAGATGTTTAAATAAAAATAAATAAATAAAATAAAAATTGTTTGTTTCGAGCACAGGACTCATACAAAAAATTACATAATATTTACATACTCAATCACAAATCAATTACATAAAATATTTTTTTTCTACTGAGGTAAAATAAGGCTTATCCCAGCAAGTGGCAAGCACACCAGTGTGGTTCGAAAAGATTTTTTTTTTTAACATTGATGCTTGCCATGAGGATTCTTCAAACATAATTGAAAAAAAAATGCAAAAGTAAAAGATAATAACTAAATATCGGTTTTTAAAAATAACTCATATTTTCTTTTACACCTTTCACGAGTTTTATAACTCATGGTTTCGGATTTGGCCATCCACTCCCATCTCAAAAAGTCATCCTGTATATATATTTACATTTAACCCTTTAACCGCCTACGTCGGATTAATCCGACAAATATTTTCGAGCCCATTTCGCCTGAGTCGTATATTTACGACCAAAATATCACTGCTCGTTTAATCAGCTAAACGAGGTGCAAAACGAAATATCGAGATCGAAAAGTTAAGTATTGCACATCCCTCTTTAATGTAGGTATTAATTTTTCGATTCACTGTGCCGGGCGCTGGGTGCACGCCAGCTGATATGAAGTCGGGCGGTTAAAAGGTAGTATATAGTTATATTTACATTTAAAGTAACTTTTCTATTATTATACATTTTTATAATGTTTATTATCAGTTGATATTTTAAATTTGTACCTTACTACTAAACTTTTGTACCTTAACCTAAACTATTACCTAATTTATTGGTTAATGTAAAAGTAACCATTAACTTGGTGGTGCCACGTCACAAGTGTACCAAGCCAAAAAGGGGGTAATTCTGTACCGACGGGATCAAGATCAACTTGTAGTAGTATTTTTTTTACTCTCTGAAACAAAAATACGTTTTTGTAGTGCATAAGAAGTGCACTCTTGCATTATTTAACATTATATAATATTTGACAAAGGTTTTTGCTTATTTTTCCACAAAACTGGTTGTGTTTTGTCATAAAAACATTTAAAAAATCATAATTCCTTGATATTTAAAACAAAATTTTTTAGAAATGTGTTCCAAATGAAAAGAACCGTACAACAAAAGTGAATTCCCTCAGGCTGCAGAATCACCCCCTTCCGGCTTAATACATATTTCTCATGGCACCCTGTATATCTACATCTCTTTTATTATGTATTAGTGTTTTAAGGTTTGTTCACATATAATTGATAATTGTGTTTAGTAAGTGCCTTTTCGAATTTAATGTTTATCTGTTTTTAAGATGCGAAGATCTAAGTAGGTACCTACATTAATTTCCTTTTAAAAGTGGTCTATAGTGACTGCAGGAGGCCCATGTCTCGTAATTAGATCAGGTTTAATTTTATATGATTATATTTGTTGTTATTATTTAAAACGGCTTGCTTGCATTTAAATTTAAGAAAGCAAACCGTTTTATATTTCTCTATTCGTAATATATTACTTCCTAACGTTACAGGAATAAATAAAATCTATAATATATCATATACATACATCTATCTATATATAAATAAATGCTTTGATGAAAATTACTGCATTTTATTTGATTTCCTACTTATTTAGGTACCTGTACGCACAGGTTAGCTAATGTGATGATGATTTAGGTAAGTATCTAACTAATCTTCACACTACATATGTAACAGACGAACATTATTTAGTATGTATGTGTCTGTGTGATGTATGTTTGTTAGTCCATCAATGCTGAATTCATTGCGGTGATGTTTAGTAGTTATTTAGTATCTATGTACTAGCTAGATACATTTAGATTACTGATGCAAGTCTCGATTTCTGTAAAAATTATGTGTAATAATTTTCAATATCCATAGTATAAGACGTAGGAACTGCCTAGGTATGTAATACACAAGCAGTTAGTATTGTTATGGTATGGACATTTCTATAGTTAGACCTTTGTCTGTTTGTTGACCTATTTATATTCCTGGTCAGTTTTCTAGTAGCATCTAGTAGGTACCTATCTATGTATATGGTCATTTTTTGTAGTTGGGTGGGCGTTTTTATAATGGGACGTTTTTCAGTTTGAGCAGCAGAATGTATAGATATTTTCTACTACATAGAAAACACCCGCAACAGTTGTCCCGGGGGGGAATATAACCCGCCTACGTCGCAGAGGTTGTTAATATAAAAGGATTTCAAGAAAAGTATTGGTATGTATGATAAACATTTATTATTAAAAAAAACAGGTGGATAATATAACTACATAAAGCTTCGAATTAAAACTAAATAATAAACCATATAATCATAAAAAGTTACTACAAAACATAACTTGTAAAAACAAATAATATCAGTAGCTGTAACAAATAGTATAACATTCTTTTGAAATAGTAACTTAAAAACTGACTTCAAATTCCCGAATATTTTGTTTTTTTTATTTGCTTTTGCGGGAGTAATCCCTCAGAAACAAATTTTTTATGGGTGCGGCTCTGTCTCTTATTCAACAACACACAAGCGACTATAGAATGCAAAGAAATCAGTAAACAGATCGTACATGGATCTTCTCATATAGCCAAACATAGAACTTCCGACTTTTTAAAGTCAGTTTAAAAAAAAACGTAACAAAGACATAACATAAATGACATAAAAAAAACTATTGTAAAAATATACACTAGTTCTCTTAAATACTAAGAAATATGTAGATAATAATTAACCTATTAAATGCCAACAATTTCAGTACAGTAGAGAGGAAAGGTTTTCAAATTCGATTACATTTTCAACTTACATCAAATCTTCAGTCTAATCTTATACTAAACTCCTTAAGGATGCTATACTACGCCTCCACATACTAAACACAATGGTGGAATTGATTCTGACACTATACCATACATAATAAGCATTTGGTGCAATCAAAGCCACATAATGAAAGCGCATTCATGTGTTTTACTTAAAGAAAACGACTCTCGGGAATGGACTTTGGCTATTTTTATCCCAGAACAAAGCGCGGGGAGCCGCGGGCAGAAACTAGCCGCTACATACTAGGAATGCTATTCTTTTAGATAATAATATCGTTATTTTTCCAGATGTATGAAGATTTCTGAAAACAAATTAAAAATAACGTAACATCTTGAATTCATTATTCAAGACATTATTAAAGACTCAAGGTCTTGGAAATAATAGTAAAGAGCAAACACATTATATGCCGTTTTTTTTATACTAGCGGACTAATAATAATTTTTTTACCCATACTTTTTTCTAGCGACATTTTTTCGAATACTTACATTTTTGAACTTGTGATATCTTTCGAATGGAATGTCCGAATTTAATAATTCAAAAAGTTATAGTAAGTTATTGACGCAGACTTGAATATGAAGTAATTTATTTTGATAAGGATTAATACCACGGTACAAATAAACAACTTTTTCTACCGGCGGCATTTTCATTAAATTTTTAAAATTAAAAAAAAACACTTATTGGGACGTAACTATAAATATTGTTAGATATGTATATGCTGTCGCGACATTTTTTGTAGACAATGATGTGTTGTGCAAAATTGTAGTAAATTACTTTGTTTTATTCTGAACAGTTTTCGCAGCGCACGCGATTTAAAGAATTTTTAAGGTAATATTTTTACACCTTGGGTTACATTATTTGAGTTTTAGAAAGGATCCCTAATTTTTTTTAATATAATATAGTCTATGTTCACCGGGGATAGTGAAGCTTCCCAACAGTGAAAGAATTTTTCAAATCGATCCAGTAGTTTCAGAGCCTATTCAATACAAACAAATCTTTCCTCTTTATAATATTAGTATAAATTAGATCTAGACATCTCCCTCTCTTTTTTTAAGGTTATGCCTTGCCATAGGTTTCTACAACTCTCTCATGAGATCGCTATCACTTACATCCAGGTTCAAAGCGCGGAAAGCTTTCGGCATCTGTCTGTAGAGCACTTAGCATTCAGGTAAGAACTATTATGAACCCTTGTAAAAATAAACTCGCATATTTCGACTGCCGACCCCTCCCTTGGGCAATATAATCTTTTGATCGGCTTTGACGCTGTACTTTGTTTGTAAGTAAGCAATGTTCTTCTTATAGTTTTCTTCAGTTAAGGTGCCACGGCGGTGTTTACAGGTCAGAAGCCGAGTCTGTAGTCCGTCGAAGCCGAGGCCAGAGATTGTGTCTACAGCTTTCGTACAATCCGTAGTGCAGTCGAACGCGCGGTTGAATATTACTTTCTTGGGTGCAGCTGCATTGAGGAACCGAATGCATCTGCCTTCATCTACATCTTCCGTACTTGTGAGCGCTCCGAAAACGAATCCGTCTACATCCATTTCCTTGTATCTTTTCATATCACAGATCATGAGATCCATGTCGCGATCAGAGTAGATGAAGTCATCACCAGGTAAGCTGCAGCGAATCATCACATGGATTTTAGGCCGGCTGGGTACTAGAGGTATCTCTAACACCTGAAATTAAGGCAGATTTTGGAATTCATTAAATTCAATTTATTTCAGCTTCACAAAGTACATGTAACAGCTATAGTTAAAAGAACATGATTTAAAATAAAATCATTTTAAGCGGATCACATAAAAACATTTTGAGCACATCCTGCGTTTACAGACGCATGCCATTATGAGTCTATGTCCAGTGCTTCATAAAAGTGCAGTCCGTGTCCAGCCTTCCAGCTACAAGGTTGAGATAGCTACTGGTACCGCCCCTAGCCCAGCGCATCAGGGATGCTCCATACCATAGATGTTTTATTTATTAATTGTTAATAGACGAGCAGCTTCTAGCTGATGTGTCTATATCACACAGTGTTGTATTTATTTATTGCGTTACTTATTTTAGTTTGTTATTTTTGTCTTGTTACCAGTTGTCGAGTTTATTCTTGAAGGCGTTTATAACAAATCATATTAAAATAAGTAGCATTTGGTCCATACCATTTTTATAACTCCAGACACGAGCTCCACCGTAGGTGTAAACCCACCGGCCTGCAGGTTGCTGCAGATCTCAATAACATTAGCACCTGCAGTGATGGCTCTCTTGGCATATTTTAAGTTGTCTACACAAATCTCCAGCATTTTCTGTAAATAAAGACATTTCCTTAGTATATAGTACAAAGAAGGCTGACAACAATAGTTGACAAGGGTTGTTAAGATAATAATTAATAAATAAATAATGCTAGACAATCTACACAGCATCATCTAGTCCCAAGCTAAATGGAGCTTGTGTTATGGGTACTTGTGGGTACTAGATGACTCATACAATACATTACATACTTAGATAGATATTTTTATTATAGGTACATAGAAAACTACCTGTACACCCGGAACAAATATCTTCAGATCGTAGACACAATTGTCCAAAGGCGGGAATCGAACTCGCAACCTCCAGCTTCGCACGTGAACCTTCACTCACCGTGCCACAGTGGTTGTCGGAGATGGTAGTACCTACGAAATATCAATTTCAATATTATAATAAAATAAGACGTGTACCTATTAGTAACCTTGAGACTCACCACACTGTTTTCAAGATCTAGTAAACAGAAGATAAGCTTTTACTTCCTCATTGGAGGAGTTGGTACAAAGAACTTACTTATTGACTTTATTGATCTCTCACAGGTACGTAGGTCACCCACCCAACCCAAACACTAAACAAAATCTAGGATAAAACAAAGATCGAACACTATTATAGGGGGAAACTCTTCCCTCATTTATACGAGCCGCTACGGTCACTGGGATATTTGTATTTGTGGTGTGTATGTTCAACGGAGAATAATAAACAATAAACCAAAGTAATAATAAAGATTCGCCACACACTAAGTTATAATAAATAGGCTAGATGTTCACTGGGCATTATAACGAAAGCAAAAGGAAGGAAAGGAAGGTGTTTTTTTCAGGTGGGTGGGGGGTGGATTGGATTTATTTATTATCTTTGGGGTAGTCTTGACTATGATCATAGAGATGTAGATCCACCCTCTGTCTATGGTTTTGTACGTCTAACCAAAGCTCAATTCCTTGGAAAACTCACTGACAACTGTGTACGTACATAATGTGTCTTTTCGTTTTATCTCTTACAAATTATTTAATTATTATTTACCAAAGAGAATACAATAACTATGTTATTTACAATTATTTTTTATTTCCTTTTATCTTACTTATTTTCTACTCTTTTTTGCCAAGCTGTAGGCTATGGATGGTGTGAGCTTGAGCCTACAAATACACAGATGATTGGCGGTGAAATAGTTACGTAGAAGTACTTAAGATGGCGCTGTTGGCAACTATATGGATACTAGGAGGAATGAGTAATATGAGGACGGGTACAGTATGTATTATATTATCTGTGGTATGGGTAAATAGATACCCACAGTAGATACCTACCTACTGATTAGGCTAGTAGGGTTTTGTAATCGAGAAGCGAGCTTTTTTCTGCATCTGGCTATCTCAATCACATGAGAACAAAAATGAAACCGGACTCCTTAAAGGCCCTAATTTTCTTGAGGTCATATTACCAAAACTCATATATAAAATTATTGATTTAGAGACCGAATGTCACTTACAAATGATAAAAAGTAGTCTATATTTTATTCCAGGCCTTGAAATAAGTGTGAACAATTTCAGTCCGATCCGTTCAGTAGTTTTGGCGTGAACAAGTAACAACTGCCCCGCAGTTTCACCCGCGTGGTGATAGATATTTTGGATAATATACAATATATTTTTATAAATATTAGCCTATGTGTTATTCTGATGTATAAGCTATATTATTGTAAAGTTTCATTAAAATCCATTCAGTAGTTTTTACGTGAAAGAGTAGGTAACAAACATCCATCCATACTTACAAACTTTCACGTTTATAACATTATAGTAGGATTGTGATGGCAGAATCGCTGGAAGACCTTAGCAAGATGCACAGAGCACCTACCGCAGAGCTTCAGTTAGTCCAGAGCACCTACCGCAGAGCTTCAGTTAGTCCAGAGCACCTACTGCAGAGCTTCAGTTAGTCCAATGTGTGTTACCATCAGGGCTTGCTACCGGTACCAATAATATCGGTACTATAGCGGTAATTATGCTGTTTTCATTTCAAAAGTATCGGTTAAATTTATATCGATACCAATGAAGGTATCGGTGCCATTGATGTGATGTGATGACTTAAGGATCCGAGACGTGGTCGCTTACTCTAGGCCTCGTGCATAAGCTCCATGTCGCTCAGCGAGCTATGAGAATCCAGAAATCCGTAGAAGAACCAAAGTAATCAACATAGCTCTCATAATTAGCTAGTTGAAGGAAATTGCTATGGGCAGGCCGTATAGCTCGCAGAACCGATAATAGCTGGGAGTAAAGGCGCGTAACTCGTGGCGACTGCGATGTAATGCGAAACGGAGTGTGGGAAGACCTCCCACTCGATGGACTGATAACATCGTGCCGGTCGCAGGGAGTCGATGGATGGAAGCGGCTCAGGACAGATATTCGTGGCGTCGTCGTCTTTTGGGGAGGTCCATATTCAGCAGTCGCCGTGTTTGGGCTGATAATGATGATGAAATGTTCACCCCCAGACTGGTGGTGTAATCTCGGTACCTACTCATCATATTGAACCCTTTCTGATTGGATAACTTATAAACCACTAACTTGTACCTAGCAGGTAGGTATTTATGTAGAGTACCTACCTACAATCTAAGTGGACAACCTAATGTGTGGTTTCAAATACATAAGTAGATGTATTAAATAAAACATTTATTAGATTATAAATATTTAATGAACCACAATGGAATGAATTCAAACAGTTACATCCTAAACCTTAGATAATAAATAATAAGGTATTTTGTAAATGCTAAGTTTTTTATGGAAATACAACTCAAGAATAATAAAAATCTAGATTAATAAAAAGAAATAAAAAATAAATAATTATACTTACACAAGTATTATGCCGACCTGTATAAAATTAATTAAATATAGCTTAAAAAAAACCATGCCAACAATTTTAAAAACTAAGTACAAAACGACTCAACAAATCAACTGACTCTTAAACGATCACTAGTATAGTTATTTAACTACAGAACCGCCGAATATGTGTACCTAGGTATATGAATGATTTGATTATGTGTTACAAAGTCAAACCGGTTATACATCCACGAGAGTTGTACCATCCACGACCTTTTGATTTACAAAAATAGTTATAATTAGGCACAGATAGCCCGTCTATTTTGGCGCTGATGCCAAAAGGTATAAATACCTGAACACTGCCATTTCTTAAGTAAGCTAAGTAGTATATTCCCAAGGCCGTGGAAACGTACAAATCTTACAATAGAGTCTGTGCAAAAAGAGAAGCGCCCTAAGAATTGCGGGCGCGCGTGTGCCAATGTACTACTTTTGTTGCGTTAAATTGTTAGTTCACCGTAACGCCACGACGGTTCTCTTTTTGCACGGACTCTACAGAAAACTACGAGATAGTTTAGAGCTCGTCGTGCTTCGGCCCCGAGAACTCCTCGTGGCTGATGAAGCCGTTCTTGTCTTTGTCCTCGTGCTGGAAGATCTCCTCGACCAGCTTGTCGTGTCCCTCCAACATCTGCTTGATCTCATCGCTGGGCTCGGCGCCGTCCGAAGGTACCATCTGTTTCTTCAGGTACTCGCTCACCTGAAGCAACGACAATTTCTCATTAGAATAAGATAATCTATATTCGACGGCCGCTGGGGCAAACGTGTTCTTGAGTGGAAACCACGAAAACGTAGTGTAGGACGCCCTCCGACCAGGTGGGATGACGACATGCGAAAGACTGCTGGTAGATGCTGGATGCGTCAAGCTGAAGACAGGGCGCTATGTCGCTCATTGGGGGAGGCCTATGTCCAGCAGTGTACTATCATAGGCTGATGATGCATTATTCGTAGCATTAACAAAGTTACTAAAACTAGTTCCTTAAATTACCGAACACCAGACTACATAACTATTAACTAATTAAAACCTTAAATGCTACAAAATGGCGTCCAACTCAGCATTATGTTGTATTAGGTATTTTATTTACAACAAACTATCCATATGAAATTCCTGAATTAATGTATAAATGTATCTGCCCAGCAACCAGCAGTGACTTAAAATCCTAAGAATTAGGAATGTTAGGTAGAAATGCTCATGTACCTACCACAGATTTCAGAAATTCTGTAATCGTACCTAGATAGAGCATGCCTCGCCTTTAATCTATTTAAAATAGTTAAGCAGGATCTATCCGTCAAAAGTTAGTGTTAAGGTAAACCTATACAATGTACCTATGTATGTACTTTACAAACATTAGGACGACGCGGCGGCGGGGCGGTCGGGATCTGAACCCGTTCTCTTGTCTCATAGAGGCGAAAGTCTGTGTTGCGTAGGTAACTACGCAACACAGACTTTAGAGACTTTCGTCTCTATCCGTCCGTTAGTACTGTTAGTAGTATATATAAGTTACTTGCTTTTGCCCGCGGACTCACACGCGTTTTTCCGGGATACAAAGTAGCTTAATGACATTTCTCGGAGTAACTTCTATCTCCGAACCCGCTCCGGCCTCCGGCAACTATGACTCACAACAGCCCAAATTTTCAACATCTATCAACTCAGCCGTTAAGGCGTGAAAAGTAACAGACATAACTTTTGCTTTTATAATATTACTGTGGATATCACATCCAGAACATACGTGCAATATTTTTACAACCTCATCTTACTGTACCTTTTGTACAGAAACCTCAAATTCAGGAAATACGCTCTGCCGATCAAAGCTGTTCGTATTACTAGCGGAAGCTTCCAGAATGCAGGCAATTCTGGAAGTTGCATTTACGAAGGCAATGTAAGGTTCCTTACCCACCTAACCTCTTAACCCTTAATTACTCTCTAGTTATTGGAGTTTCGAATTTACAACGCTAATTTTTAATCATAAAGAAAAGTCTGATTTTGTATGTTTTTGGTAGTTTTTTCTAATTCTAAAATTGGGGTGGATGGCACGCGCCACGCGATTACTTCTGTATGTTTTTATGCGCGAGTAACTAAGGGTTAAGTATGTATTATAAACTAGTTGCTAGCCCCTAACAATATCTTCGTGAGCGTGTTAGTCTAGTCTACCGCAATCCAGAGCAGTCAAGTCCACTTCAGTACGAAAGAAAACAAACGGGAACTTAGGCACAGTAGGTACCGTCAAACCTGGCATCATTGCCCGTTTTTTTATTCGGTGGCAACCCTAACTGCAATTGGTTGGCAAAATTACCAAAAGTGTTCTCGAAACAAGCGGCTGACATTGCCCAGCATCAAATCTCTAAGTCTTAGAGATTGTTAGATTGTACACTAGAATTTCCACCTATTTCCTTGCTTGTTAGGAACAAAAGGTGCTTAAAACTGAATAATCTATTGATACTGCAACTGTGATTTCTACTACACTAAAATCGATGTAGAATTGGCCCGCAACAAAACACTTAGACACTGTCTGACAGACAACTCAAGGAAATCAGACTGTTCTAGCCAAAACAAACGCTATTATAAACATTTTACAGCAATAACTTGGAAACTACTTGTGCTGGACTATTAGATCCCGCCTCAAATGAAAGGTAATAAGACCCAACATTTGGATGACAGCTGTCAAAATTAAAACGGTCATATATGGGAAACTATTATGTGCGAAACGACACTAGGCACACCAAGGAATTCACGTAAAAACTAGCGGTAGAAGCCCGACTTCTAACCACCCCATTTTTATATCGAATCGAGAAGCTTTAGGCTAATATTTATTATTCCATCAGGGCAAGCATCTGCATAGCCCAGATGAGCTACGAAACATCACCCCGAAGAAAATCCTACAGTTCCTAACGGCTGCAAGGGTTAGTGGCGAACTATGAACGCTACAGCTTCAGGGCTGAACGTATAAAGTGGCGATCACAATAGGGCTTTCATGGCCGCAGTGATAAATACACAAGCCACCAAAGAAAAAAAAGGGAAACTATTATGAGCGAAACGACACTAGGTACACCAAGGAATTCACGTAAAAACTATAGCGGTAGAAACCCAACTTCTAACCACCCCATTTCTATACCGAATCGAGAAGCTTTAGGCTAAGGTTTATTATACAAGGAGACTAACTAACAAGATCCACCACCAAGCATCCTGCGGGCATGCGTCTGGGATCAGAGTGAAGGCTTACCTCCTCGCGGGACAGTTCCCCATCTCTGTCTGAGTCCATCGCCTGGAACGCTAACTCGATACTCACTTCTTCGCGCGACAGCATCTTGTCCGCGTCCGCGTCGATCTCCTTGAAGACGTTGGTGGTGGGCGGGGAGTCCCCGATGTTGATCAGTTCCACGTCGAAGTGCAGGGTCGCGTGAGGGGGGATCACGTTCCCGGCCCCGCGCTCGCCGTACCCCAGAGATGAGGGGATCGTCAGCTTACGCTTCTCGCCTGGAACGACGATACATTGTATGTGTGAGCTTCATATATGGTGAGAGTACCAACTCATCATCTCTCGACATTCCTAAGCGCAAAGTTTTCGCCGAAGGGTGTCGTTTCGAACGTTCACTGGCCGCCTGCAACGGGACACCCCAGTACTGACGTCAACTGACATCCTAATTACGACATCTACACCTACACGCTGTCGTCTTAATCACAACAAGCGAGCCTATGTCCAGTTGTGGACTAACATAGGCTGATGATGATGAGATTAGCCTGTATCTTATTCTAGAACCTAAATTATCTACATACCAAATTTTAATCAAAATAATTTAAATAGTTACGGAGACCATTGTTATGGTGAAGCTATTGATTTAGTTGAATTCGGCCCCTGGTCTGCAAATAATAATAAAAAAATATAGGTAAACTTACACAATTTGTATTTAAATAATTATATGAACTAATGATCCTGTTACAAAATGTATGTGGGAAACCTCGCTATAACTAAGAGAATCTTGTATGAAGATGCGAGGGATTCCACTTCGACTTATTCACAAGTTTTTATGACATAACACTATGACTAATTAATAAATTCGTATCAGCAGAAAATAAATTATACAGGTATGATGTATGTGTATGTTTAGTCTCCTGAGGTCACCAGTGTCATCATCAGGTCAAAGGCATGCAAAGCGGTACCCATGTACAGCTTATTAAAATACCCTTCGCTTTAAACTATACTGAGCCTGTGCTTATGAACCGACGCGAACAAAACCAGGAGCTGAAACTAACAGGAAATCCGGTCGGTGAGGTCTGTGTTCCGGGCCCGTAGCCAACTAGGTTCATTGCGGGATTCGGCAATGTTGCCATATCCGCAAAGTAGGTCGAACTGGCAAAGATATTCTATTAAGAGAAGCAGGATGCGTATATCGTATCGTTTGTTTATCAGACTCACTCCAGATGATCGTGCACACTGAAGGTAGAACCAGGTTACCTATACTAATATACTAATAATAATATTATAAATGTAATTTGTAATTTGTATGTATGTGGACTGCACCTGTCTGAATAAAGAAACTTTTTATTTTATTTATAAAGAGGAAAGGTTAAATTTTTTGTTTGTTTGTGAATAGGCTCCGAAACTACTGGACCGATTTGAAAAATTCTTCCACCGTTACACCGCTTACATCCGTAATGAATTCGTTAAACTACGATAGTTTTTATAGTTATGTGTATTTTATGTTATAGCTGCGCCCCGCAGTTTCACCCACGTGTTGATAGATATTTTGAATAAAATACAATATTACTCGTATCTTTAATATACAATAATTATCTTTATGAATTGTAGCCTTTGTTTTATTCTGATTTGTAAGCTATTATACTCGTATATTATTGTGAAGTTTCATCAAAATCCATTCAGTAGTTTTTGCATGAAAGAGCAACAAACATCCTCAGAAACTTTCGCATTTATAATATTAGTAGGATAGAAAAGGACATAGAACGTTTATAGAACACCCGGAACAAATATCTACAGATCGTAGACACAATTGTTCCGAGGCGGGAATCGAACCCGCAACCTCTTGCATCGGTCGTATGTACTGACGGAATGGACTCACCGACACACATGTCGAGCAGCCCCTGGTCCCACCCCTTGATCACCTGTCCCACGCCGATCTGGAAGGTGAAGGGCTGATCGCGGTCGAAACTGGAACAAACAAACAGACATGACGTCACACCTCCCTCATAATACCTTACTCAATCATGTATGCTGAATAAATAATCAATGTCTATATCTTCTCTGAATGGACCTACCTACCTAACCGAGATTTGTCTTGCCGAATTAACGTTGATAAAGTATTTGGTAATTAATTACAGACGTTGATACTACTAGACTAGTCTATTTCAGCTACTTCCACAGTATTATGTCTTATTATGGCATACTACTGTGGGGGAACGCTGCAGACTGCAGATATAAACACCGTATTTGTGTTGCAGAAGAGGACTGTTCGTGCGACCTATAATATGGGTCCCAGAGAATCCCTACATGATAAATTCAAAGAAATAAACATAATGACAGTACCATGTCAATATATTTATGAAAACTTGTTGTACACTCATAAAAATATCAATCGGTTCACTAAAAAAAGTGATATAATGTAAATACTAGAAATAAGAATAAACTCGCTGTGCCCACAACTAGGCTACACAAGATAAATGTATCTTTTAAAGGACAATGTATACGCTTCTGCAACAAAACTCGTGAGTTGCAAAAATTATCAATAAATAAATTTTAAAAAATTGTGTAACATATTCTTTGTAAAAAAGCTTATTACAAAATATCAGATTACTTAGAAGATAAAAAAGCTTGGAACGAGTTTTGCTCCAATCAAAATCTACCAACTTAGGTAAGGAAATCAAATGTACTAGACACATAAGTTATGAACATACTAGTAGTTTTTTCTCACTTCTTCCACTGGTGGACAAAAATTTACGTGAACTATAAAATAATTTTAATTGATAATAATGAATAATATAAAATATGACCTGTCTAAGTGCTTATTTGTAAGCTTAAAGAAATAAAAAACTTTTCATTTCATTTCTATTAATTATGTTTTAAGCATTATTTCTTGTACTTATATACTCGAATATAAGCCTCCTCATCGATTTCGATGACGGCGACCCTAGGTATTACGCATTTTTCCATCATGAGCTCTAATATGGCTCGCTAGACCGAGCTAAGTCTTGAATAATAAATATAAATAATAAATAATGCTGGACAATTCACACAGCATTATCTAGCCCCATGGTAAGCAGAGCTTGTGTTATGGGTACTAGATAACTGATATACATAATACAATACTATATTATAGATATTTTTATTATACATACATAGAAAACGACCAGATCACCCGGAACAAATATCTGCAGATCGTACACACAATTGTTCCGAGGCAGGAATCGAACCCGCAACCTCCTGCGTCGCAGGCGGACCCTTGCCCACCGCGCCACATCGGTCGTCAAATGAATGCTCGCGGTGAGTGTTCGGAGGTCAGTAAGGACCTCCTTACTCTAGAATATTGTTTACAGATATTTCTAGGAACTTATGGCGATATCCAATCCATTTCACTTTCAATATCACAGAGTAGTATCAATTCATTTCAGGTAAAAGGCCAAGCGAGAGGACATAATATACGTGTTATTCACACCAAAAGTTCATAGCAGATACCCATGCTTTCTAAACCAGGTTGGCAATATAAACAATCTTAAACCTGGTTAGGGGATTTTAATTTTTTTCAGCCAGTCGGTGATGATTTAACAGGCATAAAGTGAAGTAGATCGATAGTGTAAGTACTTTTTTTTTTCTTTTGTTTTTGTTTGACTTTACGTTCTCCAATTTCACACAAATCAATCTGGAATCGACCAGCAGCCTTATTGCGAGCTCGCATGTTAAAGTCAAAGTCAATAGCATTTATTTCTTTAGGCTTACAAAATTAGGACTTAGTCAAGTCAAATTTAATTCTATTCATCATTATCAAATAACATTATTTAAATTTTAATGTTTACTTCAATTTGAATGAAAACATGAAATCTTGCGCCGCGCCGTTTAAACAAGAATGCTTTTTATCGGCCTTTATTCTATTCCAAGTTTCAAACGAATACTCCCAGTAGATATTCGTTTGAAACTACGGAACATAGGCTGCAACGATCCTTGTTTGAAGCTACCTAGCATGATATTGTGTGGATCGGCTACCCACGGACTTACATAAGGTTGTCATTGTCACACATAACACCGTCTCGGAAATAGACCCGCTCGCGCGCCCGTCCTCGCCGTCAACTGCCCGTCAAGGCAAAAACAAAAGAGGCGAGCCGATGCGATCGTAACAGTTGCAAGGCTGACGTGCTTTGTAATAGGATAGGAACAAAACAAAGAAAGTCTTGCGCCTTGTTGATTGGTTGACATCAGTGGACGCATATTTAATAGCATGCTGTCTTAATGTGCCGACCCGACGCGCGTCATCGACATCTAGGTGTCGTCGCCGCCGCCGCCGTGTCGTCGTCGGTACCCGGCGCGGCGTCTTATGTAGGTCATAGATTACAAAAGGTAGGTAGTAGGTAATACCTACAGAGGAAATCACGTTACTGTCACAGCAGAGGGACAGTTGGAAGAATTTTCTTTATTTTGTAACCAAAAACTCATCTATGTGTGAGTTGAAAACCGTATTATCATCAGTTTGACACCTACAAGTGCACGTAAAGGAATAGGAAATTGAGACTGACTGACGGACTTGAGATTTGTTTATTGTTTTTTAGAACACCTCTTTTGTGTCTATCATTCTTCTCTAACGGAGCATGGTTAGCATGCGTGCGCGGGTGACGTCCACGGCCGCATCTCGTATAGCTTACGGGACGTATGTATATATAAACTGATAGTAGGTACCTAGTATGGGCGGATTGTTCACTATGCTTCACATAATTAGGCAGTAGTGCAAAACTGCAGTTTGCGCTTCCGCTCCAGCGAATCTAACTCGACCATACCCAATCCCATAGGGAATATCTAAGTACGGATAGTATACCCGTACAAACGCTAATACCTCGCAAACTTTCTCTGAAGTATCTCAATCAAATGGCGTATTTGGCCTCTCTCTCGCGGATCCCAACTAATTTCGCTAAACTCTAGCTTACTTCGAACGAAAGCATTGTAGAGTTTGATTGCTACGCCAGCGTCCCTAAACTGCGTAGTCGATCTCATAATAAACCCTAAAGTACGATTAGCAGCCTTGCACATGGATTTAATGAGTTCGCGAAAGTTTAGCGACCTATCTTCGATGATCCTCTATTCCCGAATATTACCTTTCCATAAAGAGAAGCCTAGAGAGTAGGTATGTAACCTGGGAACTTGCTGCCTAGTGAAGGAAAATGAAAAGTGATTCATTTGTAGCATTGTGTTGTATCCACACGCTGTACCATGGACGTGCGATCGGTGTGATCCCTGCGATCACAAATACTATCTAGATGTCGGGTCGGCGGCGGCGCAAAGAATCCGTCTTCGTAAATAAGAGCGCACTCGTAATGTGAGCTCCTATTTTGTTTACTTCGATTGAAACACAGCCAACGTAAACACGTGTCACAATGCCGCAATGTGTATTCAAAAGTTGCTAAAATAAAAATTATAAATACTTATTATTTGTTAGTTTAAAGCTCAAAATATAATTAATTCTACATTTAATTTACTTACCTCAAGTGCACTCTTATTTACGGAGACGGCTTTTAGTTTTTATTTTGTATGTGACCCGAAATCTTGATGGTATTTGTGATCGCAGGGACCAATACCCGGAGCTCGTGTCGGGTCGGAGCGCCGCGGCCGGTGTCGGGTCGGCCGATGAGGAATCGCCCGATGTGTGTGCGACCGACAAGTGGACAATACATCCCTCCACCCGCTATGGTAGGCGGTGTAGGTGCATGTTTCCCTGCTGTCCATCGGATAGCAGAGACTATTATAAAGCTTTTGTTCCCCGTGGCTATGGGCGATTAAAGTTTATTACATAGCTGGCGAACAATGCGCATCACAGCAGATCAAATTGAGCCGCTATAGGATGTGCAGTGGTGCTGATGCTATGTTACCAAAAACTGATTTTGCCCACGGTAGGTACTCGAACCCTCGGTATATTTTTTAAACATCGGGGTTATAAAACCAACAAAATATTGGTGAAAAATATTTTACCAGCCTTTATCATTTTAGGTGCACTGGAGCTAATAGCAGAAATATATATATATATATATACAATTTTGACTCGGACTCGGTGTTTTCATTCATTATTTATCATCGGTTTTCCAATTTTTATTTGCAAGTTTTTCACTGCGCGTGTGAAATTATGCGGTTTAATAATTTTGGTTTTAATTTTAGTGGTAGTCTTGTAGTTTTCTGTTGTTGTGAATTAAAATATAATAATATTATTTTTGCTAGCTTAGCAAAAAACATTTTTTTTTTTAATTTGTAGCACACAAAACTAATCCTTATTTCTTGGAAGCGTCCCCAAGACGATGGCTTCATTGCCCCGCTGACTGATCAAATTTTGACAGCATTAGGAAAGTCCATTCAAAGTTTCTTGAACTACTCAGCAGTGTATGAAGAAAAAGAGATACAAATTAGAGTGAGTCTCTCTCTTCTATTCATCACACTACTAAATAAATTACTCTGCACGTAGAAAGCTAAGCTGAGCTGAAAAGTAATTTACACAGAACGGCCTTCTGTTCGGCACTTGTATTGTATAGATATCTGATGCTCGATAATATTATTAGATATTTGCTAAAAAGTAGCATATTCCTTCCCCTTAAATATATTACCCACCCAGTGTTCCTATGGCAAAATAAATGCACGGAACGAATTTAATTCACGTTGCTGTGCTTGCCGCTCGCATATTACTAGAAGATAATTTTAACGGATGCTGTGTGGATTTCCAGCATTTTTTTTAAACTAATCTGCTGAAACGAGGCATCGTCTAGACTAGACCCAAAGTAAGTTAAGCATTTATTATGGGTTCCTACCAAAGAGGCTAGTATAATTTCTTACATTACGAAAACGGAAAATATATCGTATACTTTACCTTCAAAGTTGTACTGTTAATATGTAACTATTCACTCAATATTATTCGGAAATTAAAATCGACTTCTTACGAAACTATTGGATCATCAGGCTATGAAAAATGGTTCTTCTCAGTAAGGTTCTCTTTAAGTTCTCTTTAAGGCGCTAAGTGTATGGACAGAAAAGAAAACATATACATATATAAAAGATGTCTTAAACGATGCAAAAATCATGTATATGAATATTTTTGTTAAACAAAAAACATCCGGACCCAACTTTGTTAATATTAAACTGTTTTATAAGCTCGTCTGCTACGGTCATCACAGAGATCAGATTTGATCGGAACAACACTCAGCGAAGGAACTGCCATACCAACCGCCGAGCGTTATACAAAGTGTGAATTCACATGTAAATTGATATACGGTAAAGTTTAACACTGTTGAAATTCTTGCGCAGCATAATTGTTTCCCTTCAAGTCTTCAAAGACGGTGCACCTAGGATTACATACAGCACCAATTATATATCTACACTCAATTATGAAGAAGACGACTACCAAAAATAGTGGCTAATGTTTGCAGGGCCCAAACTAAGACACATTAATTTTTTCCACCATGTTTCAGCATATTTGAATGCAGTTTGGGGTATATACCGGTGTCGCTAGAGTGGCGTGGTACAAGCGTATAGGAGGCAAAACTTAAAGACAAACAAGAACAACACAACACATCGAAAATCACGAAATCGGGAATGATGATACTTTTTAAGTTTTGAATAAAATCACGATATTAACATGACTAAAAAAATATGTGAATTCTGAAAACGTATTTCAAAATAACTTTATTTACGATTTTAGTGGGTATTTATCAAATTGATGCACTAGGGCTGAAGGGCACTGAAGGGCTTGATGAGTCAATTCCAAAACGATTTCATTAATTCGCATAATTTTAGACTGGTGTAGAGTATGTAGGTACTTGCATACATTTAATGTTTGGCTGCAAACGAAAAGCTATTATTATCTCTTAGTAATAATATCATAGCGGCGCTTCCCGGCTTCGCAAGGGTATTTATTATTAGTATTATTCATAATTTAATTGTGCCAGTTTATTTCTTAATATTTTTTAGGTCATTTTTTACACCTTGGGTTACATTATTCGAGTTTTAGTAAGGATCCCTAACTTTTTTGAAAATATAATATAGCATAAAATATGTTCACCGGGGATAGTGTAACTTCCCAACGGTGAAAGAATATTTCAAATCGATCCAGTGAGTCGGAGCCTATTCAAGGACAAACAAACAAACAAAAAATCAAACCTTTCCTGCTCATAATATTAGTATAGATAAGAGTTAGATTCAGAGTAGGGTGTGTAACTGAACCAATTCGGTAGATTATTTTACTAGCACAAACCAACGTGTCTGAACTGTATGAATGTCTTGATAAAGTACCTACCGCGTGAACGAAGCCGAGAGCGGAAGTCTAGGCCAGGCTTGTCTAGTCATGGTGTTACGTACCGACGGATAGAAGTTGCGTCATTGTGGGCATAGCTATGATTGTGCAACCGATATGTAAGGATATGCAAACTGTGAACTCGACAAGTGGCACTAGACTTGTGTAGAGAAAGTGACTGCTTGCTGCTATGGAGCGATTGAGCTTATTTTTGCTAACCGATGATGCGCGGTGGGTTCTGCAACGCAGGAGGTTGCGGGTTCGATTCCCGCCTTGGGACAAATGTTTGTACGATCAAAAAAGATTTATTCCGGGTGTTCTGAGTATTTTCTATGTATAAAAAAGTATAAATAAATAAATAAATAATGCTGGATAATTCACACAGCATTATCTAGCCCCATGGTAAGCAGAGCTTGTGTTATGGGTACTAGATAACTGATATACATAATAACAATATATTACATACATCGATATTTATTATTATTCATAGAAAACGACCTGAACACCCGGAACAAATATCCGCAGATCGTACACACATTTAGGCGGGAATCGAACCCGCAACCTCCTGCGTCGCAGGCGGACCTTCGCCCACCGCGCCACATCGGTCGTCTAAAAAATAATATAAATCTATGTAAGAAGTATAATAAGTATATATCTATGTAATGTATTGTTTTATGTAAATCTGTCGCGAGCTATGGAAAAAGCTATGCTCGGAGTTTCTCTGAATCTGAAGGAGGATTCGTAACGAATACATCCGACAGAGAACCAAAGTAATCGACATAGCTCTGAGAATTAGCAAGCTGAAGTTGAAGTTGTTTGAAGCTGAAGACAGAGCGCTGGGGCGCTCATTGGGGGAGGTCTATGTCCAGCAGTGGACTAATATAGGCTGATGATGATGTACGTACATATACGAATTACGAAAGTATCGAACCTCATGGTTTTTAAGCGTCCGTTATCAAAGCGCGTCTAATGTGTATTAAAAAAAATACAAAAAAAAATTATTAGAAGATCTATACAAGAAACTTATAGTATAGGGTACAATTGTGGGCTGACTACCGCAAAAGTTAAGAAGCTGTGTAGCGGAGTATGTAGGTATAGATAGATCCAGTCTTAGTCCTTATCCCCTAGGTAGGTAGGTTCAGATTCGAGGTGCGTTTGCTTGCCAAACATCCGCTAATAGAAACTGCCGGAAGCAGGCCTGTTCTGTTAGTAAAATTGTTGGTATGAAAATACCATGTTATTTTATGCAGCACTAACTGCGCCCCGCGATTTCACCCGCGTGGTGATAGATATTTTGGATAATATACTATATATTGTTATGAATTGTAGCCTTTGTGTTATTCTGATATGTAAGCTATATTATTCTAAAGTTTCATTAAAATCCATTCAGTAGTTTTTGCGTGAAAGAGTAACAAACATCCATCCATTCATACTTACAAACTTTCGCGTTTATAATATTAGTAGGACTTTACTGCAGTTACTTCGGTTATACCTACAGTGCAATTATGCATAAACATGAGATACTTTAGAGGAAGCCTTTGTGGTCGCAGTTAGTATTTGATAGGGCAGTGTATATCGTGCCTACATGGATAACAGCTCCATTAAATATTATTTTACGAGCAATACACTGAGCTTTTGAGCCGACACGTTATGAGGATGCAAGTTGGCTCTGTTAATGAGCGATCAGGCCAATGTATGAGCTCAATCAATAGGGCTAACTAATCCTTCATAGCTTAGAAACTAACCATTCATTAGTCTGTGATGGTTCTTATTCTGGTCTAGCCAGAATTACTTATGGCAAAGTTGGCATTATGCTGAGCCTGGACCCATTGGCTACTGCAGCACACATTTTTCACCTACTTCCTTGTACCTATTTGTTATTAAGTTTCTTTCTTTGTTTATTTAGTAGCTAATAATTAAGTATTATGTTTGTAATTTAAAATTGTTTATGTATATTGTGTGTATGTGTCGTGGTAAATAAATGGTATGTCTCAGCGCCATTTGAAGTAGCAGCAAGTTGGATGGTAAAGTAATCCGCCAGGAAAGAACTGGTTTCACCTTTATCTTACTAGCGGACCTTCCCGGCTTCGCACGGTTTAACGTACGGATCCCTAACTTTTTTGTAAAATATAATTTAGCCTCTAGTAGTTTCGGAGCCTATTCATTACAAACAAAAAATCAAACCTTTCCTCTTTATAATATTAGTATAGATAGTTACTAGAGGTACGTAACATACTTAAGTTTTGTTATTGAAATAAAATTATAAATTATTTAGTATTGTGTAAGTACAAAAATATGTAATTTTTAGTATAAGTAGTTAAAACATCTTCTTAGGGCTTAATAAAAAAACCTGTTATGATTCATTCATTCCTGGTATTCAGGGATTACCTGAGTTTAAGAATAGACAAACGAACATGCCTTTATCATACATTTTAGAATCAGACTTTTTATTGGAAATAGCCGGAGTCAGGTACGGACATATGTCGCTACAATAAACTATCTCAGCCTTTGAGTCTGCAGCTGAAATAGTCAACAAAGTGAAAATATGGGTTTTATTTTCTAACGATAGCTTTGAGCGTGTTTGAACGTTATATAGCAAACTAAATATATTATAGGTATTTGTAAGTAGGCAAATATTCCATAAAACGTCCAGTGCGAACCGGATTCGCTCTTCAAGAGTCCCTTATAATTATAAGACTGCTTCTCGAAAAACAGCTATTCTAGGTTAATGGAAAGAAGGTACCCACCCTATTATGGTTTGTGTGCGTGCATGTCTTTTGTGCATGTAATGGGTGTTCTGGTCGTTTTCTATGTATAATAAAAAATATCTATATATGTAATGTATTGTATTATGTATATCAGTTATCTGGTACCCATAACACAAGCTTTGCTTACCATGGGGCTAGATAATGCTGTGTGGATTGTCCAGCATTATTTATTTATTTTATTTTATTTATGTATTCCCTTGAAGATTTCAAACGAATTGGTTTAAACGGCTGTAACTTTTGGATACGTTGACTTAGAAGTTCGATTAATATCACGACTCCAAGAGGTTTACGGACTTGAGTATTGGACGATAATTTCAAGTCGATACCTCCACGCGTTCTTGTGATAAGAGGATAGAAAGACAAACAGACAGACTGCGAATAAAGTGAACCAATAGGGGTTCCTTTTCTACTTTTGAGGCACAGAACCCCAAAACCGTTAAACGTTTCAATAAAATAAGAAAATAATAAGTTTTATAAAATTAGACGTTTTCGTCGGCAAGTAATTAAATTACCTCAGGAGTAGCAGTTTCCAATCTAGAGTGTCTTTCTGTGTTCCTTGGTAAGTTTTCAATCGCTCGTCGCTTTTAATAGTGGAACGAGTGCGACCGCTTCAATATTTCATCAAACTAAAGTTTACCAAAGAATATTATCGGAGAAGATGTTGGGACTGCACTGTTTTAAATTTCAGAGAATTTCCTTAAAGTTTTCGCTTCGGGCAGGAACTAAATCTGCTCAATATAAAGTACCGATGTATCAAGAATAAACCACTGGCTTCACCCGCAGTTACACACGCGTTGTTTCGCGATAAAAAGGAGTGTTTTTTCGTTAGCTAAGTGTGCAATAAATAATTATCTATCTATTTATCTATTTTAGTCCGCCAGTGACCTGTTGTAAACACTTGAGTGATTCATAAAGATACTATAACTTCGACATCCAAAAAGTACTTGTAAATAAACACTGGAGTTTTTATTAGTCTTATTAGGTATATAATATTTCTAATGACGAGAGGGATGCTTTAAAATATTAAATAACTAGGACTCTAATAACTCAAAATAAGTAATTGTCTTGTTTAAGCTCGTTTTGCTATTAAAGCGGCAAAATCTTGCGCAAAATTACCTAGTTGTTATAACCACTCTACTAAGTACCTCCTTGTAAGCTTTCTGAGTAAAATGGCTTGAACAAAACAAAGCTTTATATATATACTAGCGGACCTTCCCGGCTTCGCACGGTTTAGTAAGATCCCTAACTTTTTTGTAAATATTATATAGCCTATGTTTAACGGGGATAGAGTAGCTTCCCAACGGTGAAAGAAATTTTTCAATCGGTCCAGTAGTTTCAGAGCCTATTCAACACAAACAAACAAACAAAAAATCAAACATTTCCTTCGTCGGCGTCATCGGCGTCACTTCATTTAACAAATTTTGTATGGGGAAATTGACATGGCAAAGCCCCGACACTGTGACTAAAAATAAGATCGACTTTATCATGCATGACGCATGTGCAGCATGATAGCAAGCATATGTTCAGAGATGACTCAGTGATCACCGACTCCTCCGAGGCTTTCTGAATATTAACTTGACGCTTGTGATAAACTATTTGATGAGGTCCACGCTCCGACCTAACCCAATCCAAATCATGGCGGGCACCGAGAAGTTCCAGCAGCTTCTCGGTGATAGATTTATTGCCTTGAAAACCACTAATGACTCTGATGAGACGCTTTTTTTTATTATCTTTGGGTTGCTTGGTATCACAGCGACCATGATAGGCCTATTGTGATCGCCACTTATATGTACGTTCAGCCCCGAAGCCGTAGCGTTCATAGTTAACAGACTTATCCGGTTTCCTGTAATTTCTGGATTGGAATGGACACCATTCTTCGGTATTTACAGTTCCGGTATTCCGTAGTAGTCAGAGTGCCGTTACAGACTGTAGGTACCTATAAGTCTGGCCTAAGCGTGGCTAAGTATCCTACGCTACCTAAGTCGCTTATTGACAGAGTGACCGGACGGAGCGGCGTCATCGAGTTTGCACCAAAGTAATGAACAGTAGGTAGCAAGTATCTACCATTCGTCTCAGTGAATCTGATTGCGGTGAAACAGTGCCTTTGAGCCGGGACGGGCGCGGACGGTCTGGCCGATTGTCTGTAGAAATGATTAGCTTGTTTGTGGACGCGCTGCTAGGGTGTCATTCCTACAGGGAGGGGCGGAATGCTAGTTACAAAATGTTATTTTGAGTATAAATCGTTTGGATAAAGATTGGGATTAAAAATGTTATGGATTATATTTAATTATAAGTAGGTATTTATCGCGTTTATTTAAGTACCTATTTTTCCCGACGCGGACGCGACGTTTCAACAGGTTTACACACTGTCGTGGTCACGGGATGAGGCGATGAATACCCGCTGTATTAATACTTATAATTATGTGTTTAGACCGCGTAAGTTTAGAAATATTTAAGATCATATTTGACAAATGTAAACGAATGAATATTTGAGAACTGTTCAGTTTTTAGTGAGTATTTATTTGGGCTTTTTAAAAATAAATTGATATTTAATCTTATTTATAAATGCGGTAAACGTTACTACTATGCGATTGATGGGTCAGGGCCATTGCTACAATTATTTTTTTGCATTTAAGTAATCATCATTGAAATAAGTCATAATGGTATTGATATAGATCCATTGAGACCCGTAGATTGTTAATGAAACAAATGCTAATACAAATGTATTAGTACCTACATTTTGTTCCTATTCAAATGTTTTTTCTTATTTTGTCGTGTTATCTAGTAAGTAGGTACTATGTAGTCTTATATTATAATTGTGTAAATAAACTTGTTTGTGCGTTGTGTTAGTGTCTAGTAAATAATTTTCTTTCTTTCTTTTTGTTAATCGTATAATGTCGCCCACGGTAATTGACGGTTACGACACAGTAAGAACGCGCCCTAAGGTCGCTACAGTAGTAGTATCATGTCAGGACAACCTGCGAGCGACGAGACGCCCGTTTGTGAAGTGAAGGAACGAGCACAGTGATTGTCCTTTACGCTTCTTGTAAATGTACTTTGTACAGGCAGTAACAACACGCCAACACAACTGAACGGATCGGACTGAAGTTATGCATACATCTCGTTTCAGTAATCATAAATGAATAACGTTTCCTATGTCCCTCTCGCACTAGACTGATCGCATAGACTTTCATAAGAGCAAGCAAGAGCATATCTCACTCCAGAGAATATTAAATATAGTTAAAGGTTGCCTGGAAGAAATCGCTGTTAGCGATAAGGCCGCCTACTTCTATTTAAAAAAAAAATGGAAATACTACTTCTTATTGGTTTTTAATATTTGATTGTAATTTTCTTTGTTAATAAAAGAGATTTTTGACGACCGATGCGATGTGGCGCGGTGAGCGAAGGTTCGCCTGCGACGCAGGAGGCTGCGGGTTCGATTCCCGCCTCGGAACAATTGTGTGTACGATCTGCAGATATTTATTCCGGGTGTTCTGGTACCGTTTTCTATGTATAATGTATATCAGTTATCTAGTACTCATAACACAAGCTCTGCTTACCATGAGGCTAGATAATGCTGTGTGAATTGTCCAGCATTATTTATTTATTTTGGCCCTGAATTCTACCTATGTATATTCCAAATGTCATGTTTCTAGGCCTGCTGGAAATAACATGTGTATCAGATAACTATTATATAGGTAACTATTAAACATTAAACTATACAAGCAACTGTACACAGTATTATATTCCGCTAATTTGGTAGACAGTAAAGGTGCCAGCTAGCCGACCACGCACGAGTACATACAGGCGCCGAGACTCCTCGCGAATAAGACAGTTGCCTAGATGTCCACGACAGGCCGCTAATCAATACGCCCAAAGGCCGTCCTAGATTCCCCGATACCAACCACCGCATTAAACGGGTCGAGACATAAACATACATATTAAAACAAGCCAGCTTCTTGCTAGAACCGAAGCGGCGGTGATGCTGAATTTTTCACACCCTTTACCCCAACCTCCCCCTGTTAATAAAATATCAGGCCAGACTTCGTCACATTTCAAAAATATAAACTCTTGTTTTTCCGTGACACACCGCACCCCGCGGTTTCAAATATGATTTTAAAAATGTCTTGGGAAATATTGTGATCTGCTTTGCGACAGACGGCCCTGTCTTTTGGATTCAATTAGGTGTATACGATGGTAATAAGACTTTTGACTCTGTTATTTAGCTTGGTAATTTTTGTACAAAGAATAAATACAAAGAAATATATAGAAATATATATAGAATATTATAGAAAAATATATAAATATAAGAAATATAAATATAAGTATGGGGATTTATGGATATAGTATATTTTCTGTCAACCAAGACATTTATGAACGAAAACATAACAATAACAGGAAACAACAAGGTTATGACTAAAAACTAAAACACAAACTTCATTAGAGTATAATCTCACATGTGGAGCGAATAATATTTAAAGTATTCGAAAAAGAACGAGAGATCAATGAAGAAAGAATGAAGCTTTTGAAACAAACATGGTTATTAACACTATGGAATGAACGATGATGATGAATGAATGTGTTTTTTGAATGAAGAAACAAAACCCAAAATAGTTTCGAGCTTCTGTGCTTTGGTTCGATGATACAAATGACGTTAAATATTTTCCGCCACTACCGCCTTTGGTTTACAAACCCTTTCTATACGAAATAATAAAAGTTCCAAGTAATAAATATATCAAGTTTTTGAATCTGAGAATAGCTACAAACTAGTATTACAAGAAAACATTTAGAAAAATGTTAAAGACACAAGATGATATGTACAGACATATTTTATTATTAAAATAATTTTGAACTTGTTTTTTTCCAAACAGGTTTTTATTCAAATCGAAAGGGAGACTTACAAAAGAATTACATATTTATGCTGTAAAGTTTCTTGTGATTCTGTTCTCGTATTATGTATAACTAGGTACAATTATGTAAGTACTTGACGTCATATTAATTATAGCTAACTATACAAAATATACTACAAATATGTTTAATTTGGAAATATTTTATCTCTATTGTATAGAGAATGATCCCAAGATGTGATAAACAAACAGTTTAACAAACAGTATATATTAAGAATTGGAAATTCAGTTTACTTTATTCCAACACATTATTTTTTCGTTTTGAGGATCTGACCTTCTTCTTCCACTTGTGGACAAAAAATTGAAGTGAACAGTAAAATAATTTTATTTGATAATAATTTATATATAAAATATGACTTGTCTAAGTGCTTTTTTTGTAAGCCTAAAGAAATAAATGATTTTTTACTTTTACTTTTGACCCGGAATGAAATTTTGGCGTTATTATATTAGTATTATTATTTACGTATTGCAATCAATGAATGCAATGCAATCAACTTTAGAGAAGCTCTCTAAAGTCGGGGATTACGTAAGCCTATGTCAGTAGACACGTTCGTACTCGTATAGGAAGTGGTAATGCTTGATAGACCAGACTAAGAATCTCTACGTATAAAAGAAAGTCGAGTTTGTTCGAACTCGAGAACGGCTGGACCGATTTTAATGGTTTTTTGTTTAAGCAGAATAACTACCACTACACTAACAACTTCTTATATGCAGAATAATAACTATTTTCGTTACTTTTAAATAAAATTATGACCTAACATTTAACGTTTATGTACCCAGTCTACCGTCAATGAAATAAAGACGAAGGGACCTCATCTCATACTGTCTTATAAAGATTACTAGCTGTTCCACGCAGCTTCGCCCGCGTGGAAATCTATCTATCAAATGGTTTATAAACCTTCCTCTTGAATTTCACTCTATCTAATGTATTTAAAAAATATAATAATTATTAGAACTGCATCCGCAATCCGATGCATAGTTTTAAAGATCTAAGCTTCATAGGGACAGACAGACAGCGGAAGCGACTTTGTTTCATACTACGAGTATGTGAAATGTAGCGTTAGTAAAATCTTCTATCAAAAGACGATAATATTAAACATAATCGAATGTTCATCATAATTATTTTGACACAACAATATTCCAGTTTCAGGGTTCATAAACAGGGTGTTCATTGTTGTAGGGAGCCAGCCGCGTCTGTAGCCGTCTATAGCCGTATACACATATTGAGAGCTAGCGGCGAGCATTTTGTATTTATATTATCTCTTCCTCAAGCACAACAAACACGTGTTTTAGTATTCTGATCGTATGATTTCTGCATACATGATTTTGCAAATCTTGTGCAGGCGGGGTGTTATTCTATCACGTGGACTGTGTTTTTTTAATAACTACTGGGATTGATTTCGTCGCTAGCATCTTATTAATAAACCTCTTAACTTACTCGTATTTAAATGTTCTCTTTAGTTTAAAACAGTTCATTAGCCATTAACGACGAATATGGCGCGGCTAGAGAATGTTCGCCCACAACGGAGGAGGTTACGGATTCGATTTCCGCCTTGGGACAAATGTTTGTACGATCTGCAAATATTGGAGAACACCTGGAACATCTGTTCCGGGAGTTCTGGGATTTTCGATGTATAATTAAAAATGTATGTACATATAGGTTATGTAAATTAGTCATCTAGTATACATAACACAAGCTCTGCTTAGCTTTGGGCTAGATGATGGTGTGCAGCCCACACAGCCTAGCGTCATACATTATTTATTTATTAGCAGTGATTTTTCTTATAACTTTAATAACGTAGCTAATGATAGTAAAAGTATTTCCGGATCATATTTAAATGCGCGTACTCGATGTATAAATAATAAAAAAATGAATTAAATAATCGAGAATTAAATCCAGAATATTTGTCATCTCGAAAACGTATTAAATTAATTCTTGACGAACCTCAAAAATCGTTACCGAATCTTTTCGGAAGTCCAAACACGTCTGGCCGGGACTCGAATCCACGTCTTATAAGAAAAGTATTTTCTCACTTCTAAGGAGATACCTATATTCGAATGTTCTAGGACAAAAGCTGCCATAACGCCTCTTTGAATGTTTAATGCCTCGGTTAGTCGCCAGATGCGGCCAAAGCCGCGGTATAGACGTTATTTAATATTTATACAAGTTTTTACAATACCTATCAAGTTGCGTTCTCCTGATGCAGGACATACATATGTACTTTAGGGTCAGTACTCAGTATAGAGACTATAGTGGGTTGTGAGCGTGTGAACATGCCTTCCTCAAGCGAGGAGAGGACGCCGAGGCAATCTGATTACTCCTATCTACATATATAATGTAGTTTTCGTTCGAACGCTAGTCTACCACCCATTGATTAATCCTCTAAGGCAGCTGCTAAACCATTCCATAGGTACTTCTTTAGCACGGTTCGATCTCCTTACAGAAGATACCGCTAAGCCAGTTAAGGCGTATTTAAGCTGGAGCGATTTCGTTATTTATTTTACTTCTATTTACAGGAATTTGATCCTATAGTTATCCAATTATTGTGCTCCATAAGTTTTCATGTGCGTACATTTTAAAGTTCCATTTAGGATAGCCATCTCTACCTATTAACATCATACCTGGAGAATGTTCCTATCAACCTTCTGTTTCCTGGATCCTATCAACCTATCAACGTGTCTTTTATTTGACTCGATCGTCTGGAAAAATGTAGTTTACTTTTGCATTGGTGGAATAAGTCAGCTTCAAGAGTGCACAGGTGCAGAATACAGATCATTTATTTGGGTCACAGAGGTCTTAGAGTTATAAAATTTGTACCGTACATGTATTGCCTTTAAGGTGTTTTAGGTGGACGCCGATGATGAAGTCAAAAATAACTGCTCGATGTATCTTTGAATGTATTGTTTATTTGGACGAGAAAGTCATTTATGATTCCGCCTAGGGTTTTTGCGATAAGAAATCTCGTGTTTTCTCGTGAATTTTGACCAGCTGAGCAAAATTGCAAGGTCCTAACTTGAATTTATAATATTTATTTATATTTAACACCTATGAACATAGTATTCGTTCTACAATAAATGAGTAATCTTTCATTGGATTAACACTAAAGTCATTTAAAACGGGATATTTACCATGATTTAGTCTCACCTTGTTCTCTACAACTCCTCCAAATTTTTAGAAGTTGTTCTATTAAGCATTCCTTCCGGCAGTCTGTCTACACCTAGTCCTAGGTATACAAACCCCTCACCAAGCAATCACCTCGCCAATAATCTACTTCGACGCTGCAAATAAAGCATGAAATGAAAACTTTATTAAATTGAATTGAGTTTTGTATCAGTTGAGAGAGCTCGCTGAGGACGTACTGAACACTTCATATATTTTTTAACATGGCGGTGAGTGGAGCTGGGAAATCGGAGTTTCAATTTGTTGGTAATTAATTCATCCAGGTGGATTTTTCGGGTCCTGTACGCCTACGACACTTACATGCCGCCCAATGAACACTACAAAGACCGTTCTTCGTGAATTGAACTGACCTTCGACTGGTAAAGGCCATAGCTGATGATGATCTATTCAGCGCTTAAAGGTATTAAACATAAAGCTCCAGGGTTGAAGAGTGTTATGAAGTGCTTTCCTGAGAATTCGTTAGATGGGGTTCGTCGGTGTATTAGCGCCGCCGTGGCGGTTTCTGCGTAAGAATTCATCCATACATAAAAGGTGACTAAGGAATCTAGAATCCACCTGAGGAAGGGCAGCCGGTCGGACGTCGTGTGTATGCTATTTTGTAGCTTATTTGGTAAATGTCCGATACATGTATTTATGAGTAGCTAGTTCGGCTGTAACGATATTCCGCCCTATAACTGCATTACAACTCCCTGCAACACAAGGCTGGAGGACAGGACTCCACTTAGTCAGAGGCAGTAGACGGACGATGACTTTGCACACAATTTTGATAAATTCTTAGGACTTTGGGTTTGACTACATGTTGCAAATCATTGTGTTTTTAGTGTTCTATACGTCATAATAAAAACGGAACCTTTATAGGCTCACTCGTTCGTCAGTCGGTCTGTCTCGACAGCGGACTTTCTTCGAATCTTGTGGATATATCTGCGAAAATACTCAAATTGCCACTATTACTTACTAATACTTTTTTATACTACAATTAAAAAACTTGGAAACTTGATTTAGTATACAAAGGCTTTACCAAAACCAATAATAGAATAATAGAATATTAATGGAAAATATTTAATGAAATTTGGTATCGTCGAAGCGAAGGACAAAAGCTCGGAACAATTTTTTGTTTTGAAAGTTTTGATTCGTCATTTAATTGATCTCTCGGTTCGTTTTCGAATTCACATTTAAAAATGTTTCGCTCCATATGCGAGATTATGCGTTGTTGAAGTTTGTGTTTTACTTTTTAGTGATAACCTTGCTGTTGCCTTGTTGTTTTCTCTTATTGTTATCAGTTTATGTTAAGTTTTCATTCATAAATGTTTTTTTGACATAGGTAAAATTTAGTTCTATCGACTCCTTATAAATCTTTCAACCAATCTCAGTTCAATAATGAGAAAATCTTTCTTATAAGAAAACCTTCAAAACCCTGCAAAATGTGTTGAGAATAGTTAAAATTACTTAATTGACCAAAATATTATTAGAAACCCACGGCGCCTGGCGTGATTCAGACTGATTTTGTTTGCAGTCGACTAAATATTGATTCTGTCATGTCAGTAGAAATGTTCAGTCAGTATTTCAATTTGAGTCAGCAAGTACAAAACACTGCGCATTTCATCATAATAATAGAACGGAGCACAATAGATATGTCGGACGCAATGATGGCTGTTTTGTCGTAATAATTATTTATCCGTAGTAGTAATTAATCCGTGAATGTTTCGAAAACATATAATTAATATAATATCTACTAGCCACCCTCCAAATCACACTAATATTATAAATACAAAAGTTGGTCATGGATGTTTTGGTGAATATTTTCTTCACGCTAAAACTACTGAACGTATATCCGGCTGATAACACTTTGCTGATAACTTTTGCATATCTCTCAATAATCAAGCATTGAATACTTTTTATCCCATAGTCTATGGGACTGTCGGCCTATGCTTGATATTAGATTCCCGTGGGATAGACCATATAGAATAACTTTTACACGCTTTCATAGAAACAACACGTGCGAAGCCGCGGGCAGTAACTAGGAGGAAGGTTTTGGTGTATAACTATACACCAAAACCTTCCTCATTAATTACTACTCGTAAGTCCATTGGTTAAAACCATGTTTTCGTTTTAGATACACCACATTTTCTTCTTTTCTAGCGTAAACAAAAGCTCGAGCAGGTTGCCCACCCAGCTGCGCAATACTTAAAGCTCAAAGAATAGTCCTCACAAGATGCAGACAGCTTATGGCCTACGGCTGCAGTATATTGAATTTACCGTCGAACGGGAAAAGAGCGCTTGTTTTCATTTTGTGGTTCAATGGTTCTAGGAAGCCTTTATTAATTAACTTTCACTTCTATGTGACCCACACACTGGATCAGTTCTACCTCTCCATTGTTTTGCAAAAGTCGGCAGATTCCTCAACTGTTTCATTTAAAAAAGCTTATTTGAATCAATAAGTTGGAATTTACTTTTAAAATAAAAATATTTTATTCCTTTAGGTTACAAAATAAACACTTAGACAAGTTAAATGTTATACTATAAATTATAATCAAATTAGATTATTTTACTGTTCTTCTGTTCACTTCAATTTTTTGTCCACTATTGGTAGAAGTGAAAAAGAAACCACTAGTATGTTCATTCATACATATATCACTTATGTGTCTAATACATTTCATTTGCTTATCTAAATCTAATGCGATTTTATATATATGACAATATTTATTTAAAACTAAGCACAACATTGAAATCCTTACATACTATTGTCGGTGCGGAACTGAGCGACATCTGGCCAAGCATTAACATCATTGATGGAATCATCTATGGAGTCTTCTTCATAAGATTTTGTTTTATGTTATGTTTAAATTTACGAATAGAGAGCTCATTTGCTTCAGATGGAAGCTTATTATAGAAGCGCATGCTAATGCCCATACATGATTTCCCTACCTTGTGTAATCTATACGATAGGATGTCTAACTTGTTTTTTGCATTTCTATTGTGAACATCACATTTTTTCATAAAGTTATCCCTATTTCTTTGCGTATACATTAAATTTTCATAGATGTATTGCGATATTACAGTCAGAATATTAAGGTTTTTAAAATGTCTTTAATTCTCACCTGATACCTAAGTCAAGAAATCTGATATCGATATCAGATATCCCAGTACTGCAATAGTACCTATGTATATTCCTGTCTAGTGTCTACCGACTTCAAACAAGGCCCTAATTCAACTGTATCTGATACATTTACTTATAATAAATTGTATTAAATTAATTTTAATTCAATTTGGAATATACTGGGATAGAATAGCGAATCAAGGTATTTTCTTTAGTTCAGTATAAGGTAGGTACCTAACCCAACAACATAGGTGAGTTTCATCGTTATTATTTCATTTGGTAGAAAGATATTCGTTGCCAAGAGTAGAATCGTTACCCCTATTTTACTCAGAATACCTACAAAAAAAAAACACATGCTCGATTTCTTTGAAAAGCTTTCTTTACTGCCAGTTGAAAAGTTTACTAACTTTTACAAAAAAAAAACAACATATTTTTTTCAAGTTTTCTTGCGATTTGTTTGATAACTTTTTATACGTAGAGTTCACCTGCTATGGGTAGCTCCAATGTATGTAGTTTAGTTTATATGGTTGTTATTTATTGAAGTTCAGTAGTAAACCCCAACGGTCGGTTTGGTGTACAGTACAGGACGTGCCGTGGAGACTACCGATGGACGGCCATCACGCTGGTGTTGCCAACATTCAGAGAAACCGCTTTTATTGACATTTTAGAATTTTCTCGTGCATACAAGCTACATAATTATAACTTTTTTTTAATATTACCTACATAATTAATTACCAGAACACTTCTAATGGCAAAAATTAACATCCTATACTCATTCAACGAATTTAGTACCTACCTTTGTGGCACATGTACGCCCATGAAGTACTCCTATTGTTGATAGGGAGTGAAGAATGACTGAATGAAATAATGCAATATTTCGATGCGTATCTGTCGACTAGATAAATTTCGAGAAAGTTTTGGTAAATCTTGAGAGGGAAAGATATCACTTTTCTCAGAGTAGGTAACTTGGCAACACCATCACGTTCGCTATAAGCCAGAGGCCAGAGGCGATGCATCTTCCCGCGTATTAATATATCATTTCATCGAAACTAAGTGAGACAGACAAATTGCGCTCTAGTTTATTTAATATTTATTGTAGAGAGCTGGTCGATCAATCAGGCGCGATACAGAGCTGATCCTCATTTGGCCGTTTTCATGAAACTTGGTATTATCTCCTTGCACAGTCTTACCGCAAAATATATATGTACATAGATATACCACAGTAATGAAAGTCTATGAAAACTGTCACTGCTCGGGAGTTTTTGGTGTTTTCTTACGTTACGATGAAGGAACGTTTTAATTCCAAAGTGAAGTGGTATACTCCACGCGCGATTAGAATGGGATCGTACCATTTCAAACTTCAGTTTGAAATGTCAATGTGAATCTCCGGCCAGTTTTGTTTCAACAAAACTGGCCGGAGATTCACATTGACAAGGTCCAATAAGAAAGCTCGAGCTGTATGAAAAGTAACTAATTTGGTTTAGGATATATCGAATCTCAAGTAGGTATCGCTGTTTTGTCGTTGCTCACTGTCTGGCATAGGTATCATATAATCATGTCATGCTAGGTATCCACCTCATAGACAGAATACCAAACGTTTTAATTCGACGAAGAACTAAGTTCGAGGATGTAGGCATTCGGATTGCGAGGCTAAAGCGGAGATGGGCAGGGCATCTGGCAAGGAAAGCTGATGGACCAGCAGTCACTGAACGGTGGCTATCTGCCGTCGAGGCAGACCACCTGCCCGATGGTCAGACGACATTGTGGGGCTGTGGGAAAGCAGTGGATCCCACTGGCACAGGACCGCCAGGGGTGCAGAGATAAGGAAGAGGCCTATACTCAGCAGTGGGTGTTACCGGCTGATTAGATAGATTCAAGTTTTTACTAAAATTAAAACTCTGACCATAATGGTCTAATTCGAGCAGTAGCACTAGCAGTATACTAGCAGTAATTTATAATTACTGCTTCGATGGTTGGAGATCTGACTGCAGTTAATATTATCTAAACAAGTGGCAGAAGTTAGGGTAGTTAGTAATTCTCGAGGAATACTTTAGTCATACCATAACTGACAAGGATTTTAACATAACTGTTGTGCGAAATAATGTGAACTGAACTGAAAGAATAGGTACTCTTACACTTAATTTGTATGAAATGTGGAAAACTCCTAGGAAAGGTCATGCGGGCCCAAAAAGGCGCTCAAATCCACTCTATCGCCATGTCATTACAAGAACGAAATGTTTCCTTATGACAATATTTTTATTTTCCCCAAAAAAGAGGTTTTCCTCCAAAAAATAAACATAAACAGTGCAAAATAACCGTTCATCTTAAACATTTGTCAAGCGGGGCTTATGTTAACTTAGTAGGGAAATGCGTAAAGGAAAAATGTACCTTCAGGTACCTTAGACACAGTGAGGTATCGCTCGCTTTGAAATAATGTTTAGGCGGGTCGGCAGAGCTTCCACATGATTCTATTCTATACAGACAGAAGTGATATTGGTTACTTGGGTGTATGATGCATCCATTATTCATTCAGGCGTGTATTTAACCATTTTACAACTTGCTCAACTTACAAAGGAGCGGTTATTCATAAATTGTTTAGTTCTATTGCTCAATAAGAAAACATACGGCCGAATTGAGAACCTCCTTTTATGAAGTCGGTTAAAAGTGTGTCATTATAGTGTTGCTATTATTATAATATCTAGAACGACAAACAATTTGACAAAGCTATTTTAAAATATTATTCCTTAGACTTGAACCTTCTTCCACAAGTAGACCAAACAGTTGATGTGAAGAGAAAATATTATTTCTTATTTGATAATAAATTGCAGCAAAAAGAAATTTTTTTTATATTAAAAAAAAAACATGCTTATAAATCAACTGGGACCGACGTGCTTGGGAAGACAAATCCAACGAGCCCAAACTCGACTGGAAAAAATAGTTTCGTTTAAAAGTTCCAATGGCCAGCATCTGTCTCCATCATCAGACCAGCTCGATGGTATCATGACAATGCATTGTCACCAAACTTACATAAGTATGCCAAACTTTAGCTCAAACGGTTGGAGATAACTGGTCTAAAAATCAGTTGCAAGATTTCCCACATAAACTAACAGGGCAAGTAGAATACAGGCTTGTAATAAAGTTACTTCAGGTTTTTATTCATTCAGTGATATAACATACTCTTTTTGCACCTTCGTACATCAAACTAATATTATAAGTGTGTAAGTTAGATGTTTAGATGAATGAATGGATGGATGGATGGATGTTTCTTACTTAAATCTACTACACCCCAAAACTACTAAACGGTACAACTGAAATTTTGCACAGATGGAATCAAACGTATGCTACTTTTTATGCCATAAAGTTCCCATGGAATTAGAAGTAACCTAGACACAAAGCGTGCGAAGCCGCGGGCATTAGCCGGTAAAACATAATCAACTTGACTTTGCAATTTTACGAGGGCGTGAGGAGCAAAAACGTTTAACAAGATTACCCGCGTTATGTTCTAAGTTCGTTCATTATGTAGGTACTTATGTACGTACGTTACGGCTCTACTTAACTTTCCTTTGAAACTGCACACGGGAGTTCATTTTATTCCTCGTAATAAATATAGAACAAATACTATCAAAGTGTGAGTAGATAATGTGTGAATTGTCCAGCATTACTTATTAATTTAAGTGTGTATTTGTAATCGCCAAAATTTAAGCTGCTTTTTAATCGTTGCCCGTACCAGTGAATCATGTACCTCCTCCTATACTCCTGAGAATAAGACATTGTGATACTCTCCCACACAAACTAGAGCGACATCGCAGCCTAAACTCTAGCTTACAATAAGTACTTTATTGAGGCAGCAAGGTATACAAACGGTTTTCATAAGCTTCAATAAAAGGCTAACACGCCACATTTTATTTTAAAATAGCCCGTTGTTTGACTAACCTGCCGTACTATGCCTTTCCGTAATGCCTAGGCTCGTTATCGGAAACCATCAAAGCTATATCAATAAAGTGACAGGTAGTTATTTTGATGCCCGAGTATTTTGTTTACCGTGTTGAAAATAGGTCATACAGCAAGTTAAAAATTGAATTGAATTCAAATATATTTATTGCGTCACTTTTGAACAATTTTAAAAGTCAAATAAATATTCACTCGTCTTTCACACATTTAATGATAATGGTGGCTTTCAAGAAATGATTTATTCAGTTTTTAAAGTGTTCAAATTGTCTGTTTGTAATGTTAATTGGTAGTTTATTATACAGAGTGTTCGGCACATCGTTCGTCATTTAGAAACTGTGGGTAGTTGGAACAAGTAACAAGCTGTGTAGCTTGGCGACCTAAACTCTCGGCTATTTTTAATAAAGTTTTCAAGATATCTACCCCAAGTTTCCAAGTGACAAACGTGGTACGGAACAACCTGTATATAATGTAGAATGTGTATAATGTATAATGTATCACAATAATTATATGTTTGGATGGGTGTTGTTGTTACTTCTTCACGCTAAAACTACTGAACGGGTCGGGCTGAAATTTTGCACACAGCTAGGTCTAGACCTACTTTTTATACCATAAATCATTCCCATGGGATATAAATAACCTTAAACGTTTCAATAGACAACCACGTGCGAAGTCGCGGGCAGGAATTAGTAGTTTCATATCAAAGACAACCATTTAGTCAGCAATCTCTTTCCTACTGAATGGACTTAAGCGAAGATATTTTTTATAAATAACTTGTCTCGGTTTTTCTTGTTAACGATCCGCAAAAGCTTTTCCGTGTTTAAGAGCAACACGGGGATATTTTTAGCGCATCTTTACGCAGACGTCGCAGACATCTTTTTTAAGTGCAGGTACTTGTAAAAAGGCAGCTAAGTGCCACGGAATACCTCAAACTTAACTAGTATTCTTGCACTATGCAATTAATTATAATGGTATTTAATTTTATGGTAATGAGAACTCCTCCGTTTTCAAAGTCGGATCAAATAGTAATCAAAATAATGAATGGGTAGAGAAACGACAAAGTTGAAAGTTTGGGTGGAAACGATATATTATGTTTCAGGAAAAGAACAGAACGGACCTGGATGAAATGTTGTGTAGGATAGTATTAGATTCGATTCCTTTTACATTTCCTATTGTATTATTATAACGAGCTGTCCCCGCGACTTTATTCGCGATTGCCATACCTGCCGGGGTAAACGTGTTCTTGAGTGGAGACTGCCACTCGGCAGTGTAGGATGCCCTCCGGCCAGGTGGGATGACGACCTACGAAAGACTGCAGGTAAATGCCGGATGCGGCAAACCGAAGACAGGGCGCTATAAGGTCATTAGGTGAGGCCTATGTCCAGCAGTGGACTAATGATGGTGATGATGATGATGATGTTAACTGATTTTTTACGATCTTGCAACACTGTTACTGACAAAAAAGATCGTATGAAATCTGACAACGCGTTGATGAATAACAACTCAGTACACATGTTGACTTTCATCCCCTCTCCCAAGGGAACCGAACTGAATTCCGGGATAGTAGTATCCCAAGTAAGGACTTGGCATGATCTGAGTTCATACTACGAGGAAGCCCTCGTAGCATGAAGATCTGAGTTCATACTATGAGGAAGGCCTCGTAGTATGAAAATCAGAATTCATACTACGAGGAAGGCCTAAGAAGGTAGTATGAACTCAGATCAATTTTCAAGTTTCATTTGAATTCATGCAGTAGTTTCAGCGTTATGTGATGCACAGCCATGAACAGACAAAAATGAAAAAAAAAGGTTTTGGTTTCAGTGAATGTACTATGAATGTACGTGAATGTCTACAGAATTGGACCCGTTATAAATTTGATAAAAGTGCAGATAAGGGTGTGTGCGCTGTAAAAGCGGGACGCGGTCTGCGGGAGGCTGAGTGGTCTCATCTTAATTATTAAAGATGCTGTGAACGCGTCACAAACCTAACCTACATATAAGGAGAGATACGACAGGCACACGACGAACTACTCAAATACGGTCTACAAGATTTGATGACCTTCAATTCTGTCTCTGGACAAATGTTTGTACGAACTGCAGATATTTGTTCCGGTGTTTTCTACGTATAGTATATAAAATGTATAAAAATTATATCAAGTACCTACATCTACATATATTCGTTTTCTTTTATACCCATAAACACTAGCTCTGCTTAGCTCGGGGCTAGCTAGATAATGCTGTGTGAATTTGTCCAGAATAATTATTAATTTATTTATTACCGACCCTTATCATAATTTTCACGATCAATATATAGTAACAACTAGTAATAACTAGTTTCTGCCCGCAGCTTCGCACGCGTTTTGTCTATGGGAACTGATTTATGAATAAAAAGAGTCTTATTATTGATTCCAGGGCTAGAGCACCTTTGCATAATTTCAGACAGTTCCGTCCAGTAGTTTTAGCGTAAAGAAATCCTACTAATATTATAAACGCGAAAGTATTGATGGATGGATGTTTGTTACTCTTTCACGTAAAAACTACTGAATGGATGTTAATGAAACTTCACAATAATATAGCTTACATATCAGAATAACACATAGGCTACAATTCATAAAGATATATAGTATATTATCCAAAATATCTATCACCACGCGGGTGAAACCGCGGGGCGCAGATAGTACCTTATAAATGAATTGAGAGCGATCACTACAACTCATAATACAGAGCTTCAAGTAAATTTATTTCGGTTTGTTTGAATATTTGGCTTATTTATACCATGAAGGTTCAAACTTTAGGAAACAGACACGTACTAGACCTTATAAAAGGGTTTAAATATTAGATATCTTCTACTCACCTACTTACTATGCAAGCAAGTAGAAATCACACTATTATTATAAATGCGAAAGTTTGGATGGATGGATGTTTGTTACTTCTTCACGACAAAACTACAAAACGGATCAGGCACAAATTGTGCATTGATGCATCTTTAAGGCTGAAATTAAACATAGGATACTTTTTATATCTGAACATTATAATAAATGTAAAGAAGAAACCTCTACTTTTTTAAAATGATTTGTTTTTAAATATTTTAAGTATTCGTAGGTACCTTACTTACTTACAACTTAAGCTATCAGAAGATTCTTGTGCTGACTGTACCTTAACTTATGCATGGATGTGAATGGGAACGAATCTATGAAAGTTTTCTTTTCCGAGAACAATGGGTTTGGATTGATGGGAAGTAGCCGAAATAACATTTAAACGTTTCCATACAAACAACGCGGGCGAAGCCACGGGCAGAAACTAACTCGTTATACTTTTCTTTGTAAATAAAGTTTATGATGAAATAGACAAGCGAGGAAGTTTTCGCCCAGCTGTGGGAACGAACGGGCTAATTAAAATAAAAGTTTGTCACACAATCCTTTTACAATAAGAAATGGGAAGTCTTTCATTACCTATGATTATGCTGAAATAACAAAAACACATTACGGATCCATCATTCAGAAAGAAGCAGCGACCATAATGAAATTAAAAAGTATGGAACATAAAATATACTGTAAGATAAATTAACATAAACTAGTTACAGACTTGAAAAACCTAAAGCGGTACCCATAAAGGTATCCATCGTGGAGAAACACACGGCCGACGGTTTACGAGACGTTAATAATGCAGGGCGCATTACAAAATGCAACGTTTGAAAATGCGGGTAGTTGGAGAATTGTCCGTGGACACATGTGGCCCCTGAATAATACAGCGGGCGTGGGTCGACTTCTTTTACTGCCGGATTGGCCGATGCTGAGGCCCTTGATTTCTAAAATAAACTTGCGAACATGGGTGAAGGGACGTCCTTGAAGGGCCACGATACTTGTCCAGATTTCATTGTTACCAAATAACCAAAGTAGATTATTAGACGACCTCACCTGCGCAGTGGACGAACCGCCTGCGCCGTAGAAAGGTTCTATTCCCGCCGCAAGTCCGATTGTGTGATATGCAGATATTTGTACCAAGTCTGTGTTTAAGTTTTATGAATAGAATCAGTCATTTGGTCTGGTACCTAACACAAAATCGTTACCGACGCGATTTGTTAGCAGATCGTTCAAATCACGTTTCGTCCAAAAATTGGCTGTCAAGAATTCGTATGCAGTTCGTCCAAATAGCTATTCGTCCATTATGCAGGTCGACAACATTGCAATTCTTTAATTTAGAATTGTCCAGTATAGTTATTATTTTTGTTGTGACATGGGTTTATGAAAAATTATATGTGGATGCACGCGGGAATCGACGATGTTTTTGTATGAATTAACAACTTACTATAATAATAATTTATAATAATAATTTAATAGCAATTAAATAGCCTACCTTTTTAATTGCGCTTATTTGCATAACGATGGATTTATAAATCCTGGCAAATTATTTTCCAACTTTATTTAAAGGAGAAACATGTGAATGGTAATATTTGTCTATACATATAAGCTGAGCTACCTGATATTATGGCGGTAGTGCTATATTTCGTAAAGTTTTAAGTGTTTTGTGCCGCGCTAGACTAAGTTACGTTCAAGTGAGACGTGAATCTTAAATGTAGAGTTTAAAATTCACTTGTAACAGAACGTCAGAGACCAATGTGGCCCAAAATACGGCTGGAGAAAATAGTAAATCAAAACGCAAACCAAAAGTCGTGGGTGTCGTATCAGTCTTCCATCCCACCGGCTTATGAGAGGGAAGAGACATATGTATAATAGTGCATACACTTCATCATCAGCCTGTTAATCTAAGTTTAATTTATAAGAGTCTCTGTTCTGACATAATAAAAAGCTTTTTACTTTTTTACTTTACTAGATATGGCCGGCCCACTGCCACTATAGCTTGCTAATTCTTAGAGCTATGTCGATAACTTTGGTTGTCTGTCGGATGTATTCGTTACGAATCCTATCCTTCAGAGAAACTCTGAGCATAGCTCTTGTGCACTATTATATGGAGACACTTGTGCACTATTATATGTCCTGGGCGCATGGCTAGTCCCCGTGGTGCCTGGCCGCCCCGCCGCCGCCGCCCCGTGGCCGAGACTCGGCTAGAAGCACATCATAATCAGCTTACGGCATTGAAAGCGTACCACAGTTAGTAATGCAGCTAAAACAGATATTGAAGTATTAGATCTTCGCTGGCGGCCGTAGCTACATGCTAATGTATTATTTACTACTCCTTCGGGAGCCGTATCAAGTAATGCAAAAACTTTAGCTTTACCACCACGGATAACTTAATACTATAGACCGCCGCGCCGTATACATAACATGTGAGTTATATACATCTGTCTCACCTGCACTACACACATTTAAAATTGTGTATAAGTAGGCTGGATATTCTTCTAAAAAACCTTCAATGGTCCAGTTTTGCATGATAATAAATAAATCCCAAAGTAAAAGGAAAACTCCCAGTTCAGTCAATATTGAGATTAATATAAATGCCAGTGACTTGGATGAAGGGACTAATATGATGATATCATATAATTAGGAAATCAATGAATACTTTATATTCACTGGAGTCATTCATTAATACGAGATATATAAAATGCTTCAGATTAATTTTGTATTAATACCATAATTCAAAAAAACTTTATTTCATATTTGATTATAATTTATAATATAACATGTGATTTTTCTAAAAGATTATTTTCTAAGAAATAAAAGTGATTGACTTTTTCTGATTTCTAGTTATGTCAACAACTAATGTTGTTGTTATTTAGTTATTATAAGTTATAAATGTAATTGTGTCTTATCTAAGAACATACATAAGTAAAGGAATTTAAATTAATTGAATTGGTGGCCTTTCTGAATGTCTTCCTCGAGCCTCAACAGTCTAAGGCCGCGATGAGTGTGACGGGACGTGACGACTTTCATTTCCACCTTTGTAGGAAGCTGTGCGAGGTGCCTTCCATTACAAGTTAGCTAACTAGTCGAGTTTGCGACTCGATTCATCACCGACGACATCTGTGGCGCGGTGGGCTAAGGTCCGCCTACGACGTGGAAGGTTGCGGGTTCAATCCCCGGGACAAATGTTTGTAAGATCTGCAGATATATCAGTGCAGGGTGTTTTGGTCGTTTTCTATGTATAATAAAAAATATATATCTACGTAATGAATTATGTATGTATGTATATCAGTTATCCAGTAGGTACCCATAACACAAGCTCTGCTTAACGTGAATTTTCTGACATTATTTATTCATCGAAGCTAAAGCCTCTCTGCCTTAAGAAACCAATACTAAAGTGCATTTTCTATTTGCAGCATAGTACATACAGGTTGTCTCTTTTTTACGCCAGGATGCGATTTTTTTTCGACGACTGCGATCTTTTTTTTAACCTAAAAATTTCGCTCTACACAGCGGTTGTGTTGCGCCGCACATGCGTTTCGTTCGAAAAATATTACGGCTGTGCTGAGTCACAAGATCTGTATTTTCTCAGCCGCTGCGCTAGTGTGGATTAACGCATATTAGTCACTTGTAGAAAACACATACCGTGTGATTTCAGCAGTCAAAGTGTTAACAAAATGCCGAACACCTCAAGCGGCCGACTTCGATAAAAGGTGCAATATGAAAAAGGATCTTAAGTTTTAATTCTGTTCTTTCAAGTTGGATGGCGCGAGTAAATAATTCATCGGCGGAGAGGAGGCCATAACGTTTGCGACGGAACCTCTACCAAACGGCCTCCTAGGAATATACGGGAGGGGATCGCAAAATATTTCTTTACCGCTATCGAGAACTTCTAGGCTTCGAAACGTTCTTACGTAGAAGGATTTTCCCCGTTTTTACACTCTGGTTAACCCGGTTAACCACTATACAAACAAAAAGTTTTAAAAAAGTTTTATAAAATCAGTGTCGCTATAATGAGGGATGGCATAGATACTAAAGTCATTCAGTTCATCAGTCACAAACGAAGCGCACTATCTCCTGCAGAGTAAAAGAACACATACGAGCAGTTAAGAATCTGGCAACCGAGAAGTCTGCCATAGCGGAACATCTCCTCGAGTCGGGTTCCAACCATTGGATCGAGTTACATAATCCACAAGTAATCTCAACAGAGCGACACTACATACCAAGAATGGTACGGGAGGCTATTGAGATTACGAAACACAGGAACTTCAACCGAGAAGATGGCTTCCAATTATCGGGAACCTGGAACCCTGTTGTGAGAATGTGCAAAAACAGAAGAAGTGATGTACCAACCGCTTCGCGTTCTGATACCGTCAGTGTTGTGTGTCGTGATCGAGCTGCGTTCGATGATAGTGAAACCGGTGGTAGTGGCAACGTTCGTAGCAAAAGACAAAAAATGAGGGTAGATCGGTATGTCTGCCCATAAAAACTCGCAGTGCCTTCAGTTACTCCGTGATCATGGCGCATGCAACTGTGCCGAAATATTGGATAACTCAAAAATCAAATCATGGTAAATATCCCGTTTTAAATGACTTTAGTATTAATAACCATGATAGTTTCAAAAGTTTTTTTGATGGCATAGATGTCTAACACAGTCTTTATAAGCCTAGCGTAGATATCTAAGGCTAGCCAAATCAATCAATGTATCTATCTAAAAAAAATACCAACAAAAATGTTTGTTTTATTGGTCCAGTTCAGATGTATTTTTTATACACAATGCTTAATAAATAACACTTGCCGGGTGGTGTTCTATAAAGCTTACGGCTTCTTCTGTTAGTTTTGACGAATTTATACTAATACTAGCTGCGCCCCGCGTGGTTATAGATCTTTATAAATTGTAGCCTATGTTTTATTCTGATGTATAAGCTATATTATTGTAAAGTTTCATTAAAATCCATTCAGTAGTTTTTACGTGAAGTAGTAACAAACATCCATCCATCCATACTTACAAACTTTTGCGTTTATAATATTAGTAGGATTATAAAGAGGAAAGGGTTGATTTTTTGTTTGTTTGTATTGATTTGGCTCCGAAACGAATGGTTCGATTTGAAAAATTATTTCACCGTTAGAAAGCTACACTATCCCCGGTTCCGGTTGACATAGGCTATATTATATTTAAGGAATGTGAAATTCGAATTTAACGCGGATGAAACCGCCGAAAACAGCTAGTAATGTATAAGACTCATGTCCAAAACATCAATTAAATAGCTTTAAAACTGTTAGAAAAGACCTTGCGTCAGTTATTTTATTTTTATAGAAATACTAGGTCTTGTACACGAACAATTCAAGAATGAAAAATGTGAACTTAATTGAAAAACAAACACAGGGCGGGCCAAGGTCTTAGAATATATAATTCAGATGCAAAACATCGCATCGATTAGTCCGTTTAAAGTGAAATGTTTACTGGAGGCGGCTGATGACGCACCCCCGTCCTTGAAGTGCAAGGGGCCTTTAGGTCGCTGGCTGGTCTTGGGCCACTTATACTAGTTTGTTTTTAAATAATAATGCGCCATACGCGATATGAAGCCTCGAAGAAGTTTTTAAAGGCACCGGCAGTGGCATAACTACAAGGTGGCAAGTCGGCAAAATGCCACGGGCCCCCAGCCGGAAGGGGCCCCGAGCAGAGGAGAATCCCAACTAACGATATTTATTAGTACAAATAGTAAAAAAAAAATCTAATATTTATTTAACTTATCGACTACTAAGTAGACGTACTATATACCGTTCGAGGCCCGTGGCAACTATGCCACGGGCCTCGAACGTTACGCCACTGGGCACCGGATACCTGTCTGATGTATAAATTAAGTTTATGTTTTAGGTAATTTAGGTAAGGTACAATATGTTTTAATTTTAAGCTAGTTAATAATTATTGTAGACATTTTCACATAACGCCCTCTCATCTGGCTCCAAAGTTAGAGACAGTGTTCCTGTAGTGGGCACCCGATGACTGATATAATGTATTTAGATAGAGTGTATGTAGGTAGCGATGCCTGCGTGTTACTGCGAGACGTTTACAAGCGATTGGCTCGTTCTAGAATGTATCCCGAAGAAGGCCCGAGCTCCGTGAACTTTCGAAGGTGTTCGGTTGCTACCTACAGCAATCACATTACGGCTATTCGGATTCCGAGCAGCCGTCAGCAATACATCTCCGCGAGCCTGCACCAATAAACAAACGTTCGCGATCTATGGCTTATGTTACTTTTTTCCAATATTAAATATTAAAGGGCGGGAAACCTCGCCCGGCCCATAAAGTTTGGCTTACATGCATCACCTGGGTCTCGCAGACACCGACAATCTCGTTTTATTGACTAGTGCTGGGTAAACTCCACGCTTTACTTGTGCGTCTTTAGAATACTAGGCTGGACTCGCGGCTTCCCTCACGCGGTACCTGGATAATACAGTTTAGCTAAAGTAGCAAACCTTGTCACTTAAATGTCATTTAATTAGGAATACATAAGTAACTGAATTTCATCAACAACAATATGATATTGAAAGGGATGAAGCTTTCTATCAGGTAGTGAAACAATTTTATCAGAACGTAATCAAAACTGTTCTCATTTCTCACCACGTCGAGTGTGGCAACTGGGTCTTACTTCCCGCCCACGGAAAATGGTTTTTTTTTGTTCATATTTTGTTCTTGCTGCTAGCTGTATAGGTTGTGTTGTGTCAGTGAAAAACACAAAGATGAAAATAGCTATTTGCATATTAAAGTAGACGTGAGACAAGATCTAGAAACACATTTCCCCTTCCCCATCCCCCATTAGAAAAAAACAATAGGTCGGCGTCGGGTGCCTCTCTAGGAGAGAGAGTTTCAAGAACAGTCACATCTGATGGTAACTACAAATTTTCAATGATATAATGTACTTACAAACAGTGTATCATTGGTTACAAACTAGAGACAACACGAGTGATCCCGCGCGCACAATAACAGAGTAAAGTTCCGTCCCGCCTTGGCACATACATCCCTAGACCTCTGCGTTCACAGCCATTCCCAAGAATATCGAGTACGTTATCCCAAAGAGTGGCAAGGCGATGCTCGCTCCGTACACACACGCACATAAATCGCGTCCAATCTCCGCTTGGGCGAGTCCTCTTGCTAGGGATCCACACAATGGCCCGTTAGAGTACTTTTCCTCTCGCATCGCCTTGTTCCTTTGCCGCCGTGCCTGCGTGTTTACAACCTCGGTCTACGTTCTTTACGCTCGTTCGGCACTTTAAGGGCCACGTGGATGGCCGAATGAGAACATTGAATACATAGTGGATGGCTAGTAACTACTCGGGAGGGTCGCACGATGCAAGTCAATAAAGACTATGACGGAAACTTTACCGTGACTGATATGATTGAGTAGGTAAATAGGTCGTTTTTTGTTAACTGATTTCAGGAGGTTTTTATATCGTTGATCTCCGAAAATGGATAATTAACTTAAAAGCCCCCCCCCCCCCCCCTTTCACTTAAACCATCCTTATAGGGGGGGGGGCTTTTCACTATTAAGGAATTTGAAGTCTTTAAAACAAATTATCCATAAAAAAAATTTAATAATGTACAATTTTGAGCGGTAATTTGACTGCTCAGAAATGGTAACTATTCAAGGCAGAAAACAAAGAAGTCAGCTGGTATTCACGGTTTTGCTGAAGAAACTATTCAAATTAAGGTAATTCCAAAGGCCGCGATGTAATAATTTAAAATATTTACAAAGCAAAAATATACATATAAGTAGAGAAACGTAATTTCCGCTCTGGAATCTGTTGCAGAGAGATCTCTTTTATTATATTACTATTTTTTTACACTTTGAATGGGCTGACGTAGCGTTAGTAAAGCAATCCTAGCTACACGGTGCACGTCAGAACCGACCAAAAGGTCGTTCGGGTGGCAGGCTGACACCTAAGCTAACTTATTGTATGTGCAAACTGCCAATGAAACTTTAGTATTAAAGGAGCTTTAGCTAAGCTCACATTAAGTTAGCTTTCAATCTGCAACTCGCATGAACGGCAGTTCGATGACTGCGTCTGAAGGTTGATTGATTTAATATATTTTTTATCTATTCAGAAGGTATACCACTCATTGGCCTTTAGCATCTATAAGGATGGTTTATGTGGTGTTCGTTTGTTGGCACTTACGTAAATGACTTATAGACCTGCGAACGACAGATGTGGCCGCAGTATTGGCATCTCCCGGTAGATCGATGGTGGTGCACCAACGAAACTAATTTGACATCAATTAAAATGTCTGATTGTCACATTTTCACACCTTACTGGCGTAATTTATGAGGATGAATAGTCCCGAGATGTTATTATTACCAATATAATTTTTGTACGAGTGATATTGCGTTACCAACAATAAAGATATTTACGGTTAACGACATGATCTTCCCGGACTGGTAGAAAGGCGGGTTGAGATTGTAACACTGCAGTCTGGAAAGGAATGTGCCACCGTGTAGTCGTATGAAAGCAACACGTGAAAATGCAGATAAACACAGCTGTTCAGTTCGCTTTGCAATATTCGCAACGAGTCGGTCCTTTGAAGCATGGAATGAAAGAGATTTGAAAAAGGTATCAAAGTAAGTCCCTTTAGTGGCACAAGGCTGGCCGCCTAGGCGTAAAAGCTAAAAGTCTGCGGTCGGCGAGAGGGGAAAAGTGTGAAAAATGTTAGCAAATTTCGCAGCGCACGAAACTGCACGCTCGAAGACGTATATTTATTACCCACTTGCTGCGCCTTGCAGTTTCAACCACGTGGTGATAGATATTTTGGATACTATACAATATATCTTTATGAATTGTAGCCTATGTGTTATTCTGATATGTAAGCTATACTATTGTGTAGTTTCATCAAAATCCATTCAGTACTTTTTGGGTGCAACAAACATACTAACATACATCCTTCACAAACTTTCGCGTTTATAATAGGATTGCCCATTAGTATTTTGTCACGCTCTCTCTCCCTGAGGTTTCGCGCGAGGCTATCTGTCGGAGATAGGTACAGGGTGGTCTTCAGTATGTGACTCACCTGCTATAAAACTGTGATAAAACTAAACAGAGACTTCAATGATAGACAGATCGGCAAGAACGCGGCGAGCGCACAGTAAAGTTTCCCGCTGCCCGGTGGGGATTTTCAAAACGAAAAAGAAATAATTCCGCTATAATTTCTTTGCAGTTTTGCTGAGAGATTTTTTTATTTTAATTATTTTAGTATCCTCTTCCATAGAGAGGGTGGTTCATGCACAATCCGATTTAGACAGCAAATTATCTTGAGACTGGAAACATCGACATTGACCAGTTACTGTGGAACGACCTACCTCTAGATATTAAAAAAGCCACATCTCATCTCATCACACTTTTAAAAGGAAACTATACGAATATTATTTAGGTCAGACTAGGTAACAAGCATGTCCCTCAAAGTCACCACTTGATATTTATTTTAATGTATTCGTGTATATTTCTATTGGACGACCGATGAGGCGTGGTGGGCGAAGGTCCGCCTGCGACGCAGGAGGTTGCGGGTTCGATTCCCGCCTCGGAACAATTATCTGATCTGCAGATATTTATTCCGGGTGTTCTCTATGTATAATAAAAAATATCTATCTATGTAATGTAGTGTATTATGTATAAGTTATCTAGTACCCATAACACAAGCTCTGCTTAGCTTGGAGCTAGATAATGCTGTGTGAATTTTTAAAACTTAGCGCTTTAAGCGATAAGGCCGCTAATTCGTGTACGTTTTTTACAAATCTGATTTAAATGCCTATAAGATTTATCTATCAATCTATCTTAAATCACACGGATAGAAAAATATCATATATTATACATATATACCTATGTAGATATACTTACCCTACCCCTTTTCGTTCTATGGAATTGTTTACAATAATAATCTTCCTATCTTTACAGCTACACCTCGCGCTATATCCCACTGCTGGGCAAAGGCCTCCTTCCATCCATGCCTCTTAACAAGTATAACAGTCGCTATGCCAAAGCTGTTTTGTTGATTTGAATGCGAAGCTCCGATAGTAACTATAGTACTTCACAACACGTAGGAACAGAAACCGGCTGTAAGTATTGAAAAGTGCATTCAAATAGCAGTCATCATCATCATCAGACTATATTAGTCCAAAGCTGGACATAGGCCTTCTCCAATGAGCGCCATAGCGCCCTGTCTTCAGCTTGCCGCATCCAGCATCTACCTGCAGTCTTTCGCAGGTCGTCATCCCACCTGGTCGTGCGTCCTACACTACGTTTACCGAGTCGTGGTCTCCACTCAAGAACACGTTTCCCCAGCGGTTGTCGGTTCTTCGTGAGATATGGCCGGTCCACTGCCACTTCAGCTTGCTAATTCTTAGAGCTATGTCGAACTTTGGTTCTCTGTCGGATGTATTCGTTACGAATCCTATCTATAAAATAGCAGTAGGTAGTTCTTTGAAGTTCTGTGTATCATAGGGTAGGAATTGGTGTACTCGTATATTATTTAAGACCTAGAGAAGCTTGGACCCGCCGCCACCTTACGCTCATCAGCTCATGCAATCACGATGACTCATACAATTCGCGCGCTGTCAGAATAGGACTCTACTAGTTATTGTTAGAGAGAAAGTTTGTAGGGTTAGGAAGACCTGAACGGCTTCGCTATGCTTATGCTATGCTGCTAGTCACACTAATGTTATAAATGCGAAAGTTTGTATGTTTAGATGGATGGATTTTTGTTACTAATTCACACTAAAACTACTGAACGGATCAGGCTAAAATTTGAATATATGTAGCTTAAGCCTGGAATCAAAAGACCACTTTTTATCACATAAACAGTTTCCAAAGATTTAATACATAATAATTACCGTACCTAATAATTATGTATACGCACGCCGAAGACCTAGGCTACTTACCTGCTTACTGACCTAGGATCCCGAAGGCAAGAACTAACCTCCTGAGCAAGTCCCCGTTCAGACGGGCCCTTCGGGCTATTAACACTTTACGTGCAGAGGAGGATGTTGACATATTCTATATGTCCTTGCCACAATTCAGGGATGCGGTTTTAAAGTTGTTGGATAGGACACATAGACATATACATATGTAAATAGGTTTATTTTAAGTTTAATATTAAGTTGTAGTTAGTAGCGTGTTGGCGCATCTTATGAATGTTAGTTTTTAGTTAGTGTATTTTATATTTAAGTTTCTTTGTATTTCTTTGTCGCTTTGGAAACTTAAAACTGAAAAGGCATTGTAAATGTTTTATCAAATAAAATAAATAAATAACGTTTAAAAGATCCCAAAGAAACAATGCATGCGAAGCCGCGAGCTATAAGCTATAAGTAATAATTACGATAATATCTAATAATCAATAATGATCTTTCAAGCGTGTTGCTATTCGTGATAATACTGTAGTAGCACTGACGTGGCTCTTCTTTAATACTGGTAGCACTGACGTGTCTCTTATCTGTACATTATTTTTAATGTGCACCCAAACATGGACACCTATCGTCCCAATGACAATAGTTTATCAATTGTTTTAACCCCATACGATAAAACCGCGGTTAGTTACCATTACATGTAGATACAGTCTTATCAACCTCTAGTTTTATCATTGTTGCAAGAAAGTAGAAATGGGATGCACGCAAGGTCTAAGTGCTTATTTTGTAAAGCTAATGAAATAAATTACTTTGACTTTGACTTTGTTAATGTCTTTTAAAGAAAAAAGGAAGAGGTGATTCGGCTGTAGGTATTTTTTTTTATATTGTAAATACATAGGTATTTTTGTTTCTGTATAAATGTACATTAATAATCATGTGCAATCCACACAGCATCATCTATATAGCCTCAAGCTAAGTAGAGCTTGTGTTGTGGGTACTAATGCATTACATAGATCGATACTTTTACTATACATATAAAACGACCAGAATACCCGAAAAAAAACGGGAATCGAACCCGCAACCTCCTGCAGGCGGACCTTCGCCCACCGCGTGCCACAGAGGTCGTCGCTATATTTCCCTGATTTTGAATGATTCATTGATTTCACTTCTTCCACTAGTAAACAAAAAATGTAGGTGGACAGTAAAATAATTTTATTTGATAATAATTTATGGTATTAAATATGACTTGTCTAAGTGCTTATTTTGTAAGCCTAAAGAAATAAATGCTTACTTTGACTTTTGACTTTGACTTTTTCGAACCAATTATGAATTTTAAGATCATCCAAAAACTTTAATAATCGCTGTGGTTAAAAAAGCCCATGATAAAGTTTTTTTCATGTACAAAAACATTAGCGATCATAACATTTATCTTATATAGCAATTATTTTATATTTTTTGTTATTTTTATGCACACGTGTCTGTATGATTTTTCACATAATATTATTAGGTAGTAAGTGTAAAATATAATGTAATGTAAGTAACGTATGTATACCATATCTACGAGTATACCTCCTCCAGAGTTTGATTCCAAAATCTATTAAATTTCCTGAAATATATAAATTCTATCGGCCTTATGCTTAATGGTTTAGCGGACCACTAGAGGCTCATTAGCGAACTCTTACCAAAAACTTGATTCATATTGAGTTAGCAGCTAGTTAGCTATCCCTCTTTATATGAGCTAGAGCGAGCTTAGACACCGCTAAAATTGCAGACTTCAAACACCTGAATGTTTTGTACCCTTGAATACCACTGAATATAAAGTTAGTAACTAGAATAGTAAATATTATTTAATACTAGCTTATGCTTGTGGTTTCGCACGCACCACGCAATCTTTTAGTATGTAAAATTACTGGCCGATGCATTCAGTCGTTTTGGCGTTGTCTTCGGCCATATCTTCACAACGACACGACGACATAAACTAGACCACTAATGGATGACCATTTTTCCTCGTTCTAGGACACGTGAAGTAGGTATCTTGATTTACTAAAGATAGGGGGTTTTAACTAGATTGCTCTTTTTTCGACGAATGCGATCTTTTTTTTAACCTAAAAAATTCGTGCTGCCGCTCTACACAGCTGTTGTGTTGCGCCGCACATGCGTTTCGTTCGAAAAATATTACAGCTCTGCTGAGTCACAAAGATCTGTATTTTCTGAGCCGTTGCGCTAGTGTGGATTTACGCATATTAATTAGTCACTTGTAGAAAACACATACCGTGTGATGTCAGCAGTCAAAGTGTTAAGAATAATTTATTATTAACTATGCATTAGTGAGCCAGTCGCTAGCGGTCCCCAAACCTAACGCTTTGAATTTTATGGAAATGTAAAGTTATTTTTAGGATGAATATAATAAACTAATAAGTATTAGTTCTTTGAAGAAAAAAATATAGTTATCGTTGGCATCTTAGCGCACGTTTTAACTCAATCAATACTAAATCTGCGATTTATTATGCAAAAGGCCGTTTATCTATAAATAACGGTTGTGACACTGATGTCAGACTCCACGGAAACGTACTTTGTTTTCCTTGAATTTTGCAATAGTGGAATAGTGCTAGTATCCCAGCCCGTTGGTTATTATACATTTTAAGACAACGGCGTAAGGTACATAACTAACCTACCGACTGAACGGATCAAGCAGAAAATTTGCATGAGTATTGTTTTAATTCTGGAATACTTGTACTGGTAAGTACAATTTATACCTTTACCAATGCAAATTCTGCTTAATTTGGGGCTAGATGATACTGGGTGGAATTTCCAGAAGTATTTATTTATAATGTTCATTTTATGCTGGTTATACGCGTGTCAACTCGGCTGGCAGATGCTAGTAGTAAATACAGTAGTAGTTTAGTATGTATGTATGTTCAGTATGTAGTTTAAACCAGCCCAAGATGACCTACGTATAGCTCGGGCTATAGGTAGTTCTACAAGCAAGACATCTGTGAACGAACTTGCCGCTCCAATAGCTCTGAAAGTTCTCTCGTTACTACTTTATCTACCCTCAACTTACTCTGGATATTCGCACTCGAATTTTAGTAACATGTGACGGTTCAAATATACCGATAATACTTCTGACACTTCCTTAAACTAATTCCTATAAAGAATACTTACTATACTGCCTACTGATATTAAGTATCAAATATATTTATTCACAAAAAGACACAGACGAATACACAAAATGTGTATTTCTCCTAAATTAATACCAAAGCTCTACATTTGTCAGAGCTGTATCTCTTGTCTAAGTGCAAGAGATACAGCTCTGATAAATGTATTATATATGTATTATATTTTTAAGCCTAAAGAAATAAATGCTATTGACTTTGACTTTGAACCATAAACATATATAATGTAGATACCTAGGTAAACAGTTCCAATTTGTTGACGACAGGGTGTGAAAACACAAATAGTGAAAATAATATATATATGTATAAAAATATATGTACATACTTACATAAATATATTTTTTTTTATTTTATTTTAAGACGCGACATTTGGCAGAAACATGAATTGATCGTCTTTCAGTCAGATGTTCTTCCTCAAATCTCTTTTCAAATACTTTTCTACACACAAACAAATAATGGAAAATTTTGCTTGTGTTAAGGGTACTAGTTAGCTGATATACTTAACACAATATTTTCAAATCAAATTAAATCAAAGCGTTTTTTTGTAGTTAAATTTATATGTACATTTAGAAAAAACCGTTACTACATAAAGAAAATACGACATACAACGAAAATATAATATTATTAAACTTATTTTCAATAGATATATGTTTACACTTAGATCTTGTCTATTTTAGTCTATTCTGATGTCTGAACAATGTAACACAGGTGCATTTTCAGCAACTTGACATTGTTGTCGTGGTAGGTCCAACTAGTCGGGCCCTACGTGACGGAATTGCCACATTTCGGTCGACATCCCACAGGAAGCAATTTTAATATCAATGCGAGTGAGTGCAGTCACACAAGGCTTGCGATTGCGAGCTTGGTCTGTGCTGCAGTCGCAGTTGGAAATACGGGCGCTGAGCGTTTTGACCAGCCTCGCAATCAGGGGCAACTGAAGCTAGCTGGTGTATATACCCCGTGTCGATCTCCAAGTAGTGTGCTGAATATTGTTTTACATTCTTAAGGTGCAAGTACAATTACTGTAGGATCAGTTGAGCTATCTGTAGATTGTTTGCAATAGTATCTTAGCTCAATTGTTTTAATAGTATATACTACATACTAGTCATATTTTTTAATATTTTTTATTGCAGCTTGTTGTTAATAAAGAACCCTTACTATTAAGGCTAGAAATCTAGTGACTTTAGATAAGCAGTTGTTTATATGGTATACAAAGTAGGCTATGTTTGATTGTGCTGAACGATTGATTAGATTCCTAATGTTATGGACACAACTCAATATTTAGCAAACAATGCAAACAAAATTCTGTTAAGGCTACAATAATCAAACAATATGCGATTGTTTGGTGGATTAGTGAGATGAAGTCATTTTATAAATATTTGTACTTCAATCTATTATTGTTGTACTGAACTAGTGGGTCAATATATTGAATTGTTCTGTGCGCAGAACTAGTGGAAATACGCGGTCAATTCATCGCGCTAGGCATACCCGGAAAAACCGGTGTTTTGTGGTTTATCTATAACGCATGCTGCGGGCATGCAAACTTCGTCAACGATCCCATGGTCTGGTGTGGACGAAACTTTAAGGAACACTCGCAGAGCATGTGCTAGCTCACACTTTTTCTTTGTAATTGTTAAGATTTCTCTGAATTATATTTCAATTTTGAAGTATTTATTGCTTCACCTTTAATGAGTTGAGATCATCTTAATACAAATTAACTGCGTAAATAAGTAAAATAACCAATATTTTAATGAACCTCGGTACACTCTGCGAAGTTTTCCCATCATCTTGAATGACGTGTACTTCCGTACGTATTATCAGATAATATCTAAGTTATTGTTCAGCCTCCAATACTTTCCTTCCTTTTTTGATAAATAATGTGTAAATGATGGTTACTCGTTGTATCTTCATGTGTCCTATTTATAAGTTGGTTCTTAAAGTGGAAGCTGTACAGTAATTAGACCTTTTTTGCAACAGTTTAAATTACTTTTCAGATTGTTATTCTTTCTATAACTTCAAACAATCCAGTTTCATTTTATTCTTTTTTAAGCTTCTACATGAGGTTTCGCTTGTAGATGTTTCCTCGATAAAAGTGCATTATGAAAATAGCCCTACCCAAACACATTTTCATAAACAGCCTTAACATTTAAATGTATTATTATTATACATTGTGAACAGAAATTAGATTTGCGTTCTCAGAGTTGTAGCTTGCAGGTCTACGTATGAGGTAAAACCACGTCAGTTTCACATAATAATATCACCAGTAATTGGTTCGGCACGGCTGGCGAGATGCGTGGCGAGAGTTTACCTACGGGCGGAAATCATCTGTGCTGTGGCAAATCAATGCAGCGTTAGTGTTATTTAATCAATCAATGTTAATGTTACATTCCTTTTGTTTCTGATAACAGAGCTCAACGACTTTTTTGTCGAACGAATAGGCGAGTTAAAAAAACTCACGAGCTTTTATTATTTATATTTCCTTTTCCGAATCAAGAGCTCTGATCTCCGACTTCTTGGACACGAAAGAAGTCAAGCAAGAACTCTCATCTAGGCTGACTTGGACACAAAGAGAGAATGATGCTGTATCTGGCAGTCAAGGCGTGTCAGGCAAAACTATCAGGGATAGGACCTGGCCGCTCCAGCGTTCTCTGAATCGACAAAATAGAAGCAGATCTCTGTGAAGTCGACGCTACCAGCGAGAGACACGTGAGAAGCGGCTGTCCGGAGAGGTCTTGTATCCACTTTGGGCCGCTGGGCCACGGGAGTATATAAGTACCTTTGTTCGGTGAAATAGTTTACCCAAGCCACCTTGTCCGTTCGAGTCAGGCTAAAACAAATATCTGACTGCAATTTACTTAAAGCGTTGGGAGACCATCCACTCGATGGACCGACGACATTGTAGCGGTCGCAGGGAACTGATGGATGGAGCTTTTCTATCCATTCTCGATAACTACAGTTATGTCCATTTTATTCTTTATTCAATTTATAAACGAACTTGAATTGCTGCAAACAACCATGTTTATTGTTTTTTTTCCGTCTTTCAGTATTTAGACTTTATGGAATTAATGTATAAAGGAAAATACGAAAATTCGTGAAAATTATTAATTTCAACAGATTCCCTGAAACCTCAGCCAGAGGAGAGTAGGTACATGGCGCGTGTGTTCTGAAGCTTCATTTGGTAACTCCCTATAATATTTGACTGCTTTCTGTTTTCATTGCATCGAAAAAACAATCGATTTAATTTATCTCAACCCTGTTCAGGGCCGCTATCTGTGGTGTTGTATAGGGAGGGGGAGGCCTATGTACAGTGGACGTCGTCTGTGGGCTACTATAATGATGATGTTAATGTTTGACAATTTTGGTCAAACATTAACTAACGTTGGATTTTTTTTAATTATTTTTTTGTTATTTTTATTCATTATTAGTTTAATTAAACCTTATTAGAATTTAGGCATAGGCCCGTGCTAATAAGCAGGTAGGTATCCTACGTACGTCATATTGTGAAACAAAACAAAACAACAGCTCATAGAGAGGTGATGTGAATTAATATTAAATTATGAATAGGTGCATTAAATTCCTGGGAACATGGCCTTTTGTGTCGACAACAATAGCCAGCCGCGTGTACAGCAGATATGCGTACATTTACTATCGAATAACACCAGGTTTGGAGGATTCATTGGTGTCAACTCAAAAGAAAACAACAAAATAATCGATGCCGCATGAATCGATTCGAATACATGAGAAAAAGCGCCAGAATTTAAATTAAGAATAGTTAAATACTGCGATGACGTAAAAACTTTATCTGTCAATAACCGGACAATAGAGTACCAGCTTCGATTCCAACGTGTTTGGTAAGTATTAGTAGTATTACTAAATCGGAGTGGTCGCTGACTGTTCCCACGGTAGTAGGTACTTCGGTACTAATCAACATTCCGTATTGATCTTGCGATCTTTCCATCGTCTGTCGTCTCGCCGTCCTCGATGACATTTTCATTAAGTTAGGGATTATAAACCGTGCAATCCATGTTTACTCACCGAATCTCGGCTCAAGAATTCCAATCGAAACTTAATTTTGAACGCGCTGCTGTGCTAATATCTAGGGAAGACCGGGCCGCGGCGCTAAATAACCAAAACTAATATTGGATCCGCTTAACAGGATCACCATGCCTATTCAATTAGTTCTATTCATATTCTCAATTCACAGAGAATTCTCCAAAAAAATAACTAATAGATAATTTGGTTGGTTGAAAAAACTAACAACGGACTTCGAACACCTTAACTGTTTTTAAGTTTTGCGGGATACATGCCTCGAGAATATCATTTTTCCGGACCATCTCGGGGTCACCCTATACAAAACCGAAATAATTCTCAAAATCGGTCCAAATCTACGAACATATGTACATGATGAACAAATGATGACATTACCCTGCATGGCATGTTCAGCGTCGGTACGAGCTTAGTTAGGGAATAAGGGTTGTCGCACACATATCAACTATCGGGTCGGGCTCGGTCAGCGGCGGCGGGGCGCCCATAGGGCATTAAACACCAAGAGTCCAGGGGCTAAAGTAATCTGTAGCCAGGCGAATCAGGCCCAGGCGATACCATCTATACGCTGCTCATTACATTACTGAATTAAAATACTGAACGCACTATGCCTGCGAAATACAAATAACTAGTATGTATAAAGTAGCATAGAACCGAACAAGGGGATTTTACAATAGGCTCAGTTTTAGAATACCACGCACGACACAAGATACGAAACTACTAAAAGGTCGAGGCGTTCTGTGTGCGACTATGTTACCCTGACAAGTCACTTACGACGTAAACTTGTATTGGGATATACGAGTAACTTGATTATCTAGGAGCACTAGGAGCGAGATTGTAATTGCGTCGGGATAAGCTCCAGCACCGTGGTCTATCTTTACGTATTTTGTAACTATTAAACTTTTGTGGAGGAGTAAAATTACGGTGTCAAATTCACTTATGGGCGCTCACCTCGCTAGCTTTTTTTTTATTTACTTAAACATGGTATGTGATCTGGTGATTTGTCAACCTTCCTTGAGAGAGATCTTTCCGTCCTACCCGAAAAGGAATTTCCATTGCTGGCCGAATAATAAGACAGTAATAAATATTGCTATTGTGTATACGTATATAAGTTCTGTTTCAGGTGCAAATTATAACGATAACTTATGAAAAAGCTCTTTTTACGTAATTACGTACTGTTTGACTAAAGTAAAGCAATATACAACACGCAATGACTGCCCTGCTGGCCACGCTTAGCTTCCTATGGTCTCTGCCTTCAAGCTTGGCCATCATTGCAGCCCTTGCTGTCCGGGATATAAATTGACGGTCTTAATTTCAGCTTGTCCATCAAGGGATGCAATGCTGATCGCGCTATTATGTCCTGGACTTGCGCTACGCTGCGCATTCCATCATCATCGCGGCCAGCAACCCACCCATTACTGACCTCGTCCGTCCTACGTCTACTAGTACTAGCTGTCATAGTAGTAACAAAGACTGTAGTTTAAAGAGCAAAAAACCGGGAAGCAGTCTGCTGTTCGTATTTATTTACAGCCTGGAGGTATATTGTATGTAACCCGAAACCGAGCTAAGTACGAGTAGGTGCCGGCACTTGGAGCTTTGTTACTCTTTATATTAGAGAAGAAAGAATACAAAATCGAAAATTATTAGGTTTATTTAGTCGGGGCTAATTAAACACTAGGTAGTTACTATTACCTAGCATTGTTTTATAAACTGTTAAGCCGTCGCTTTCGCCGCCATGGAGAGTATAACAATGGAGCGATAACGCAAGTAATTGAAGGCACATCGCGTCGTATACAGCGCAGCGTGGAAATGAAAGTCGTTGCCTCGCAATGGTAGAAAAACTATTTTGGTCCGCGGAAGACATTACAGTCTCGTTGAGTAGTATGTCGTATTGTGAAAGGTATGCAGAGGTAAGAACCTGTTTTTTTTATTTACATATAAAAATCGGTCCTTAGTTCTTGCCCGAGTCCTTGCTCGTCGGTCGGTTTATCTTCCAGTAAGTTATGTTATGATGAAACACTTGAACCGGAAGAAGGCTCTCTAATTGGGAGGTGCTTGCGCGTAGACTAAACAAATACCTTCGCACGAAACCACAACACGACAAGTTAACTTGGCTTGAAGCTGTCCTGAGGCCGAGCGGGCGCGCACTTTAAGAAAGTCAAGTAGTTACAGCAATCTTCGTATTCGTACGCTCCGCGATACGTACGCGAGGCGCGATGCACCGCCACTTAAGGAGCATCCTACTATTTTTGTTTGGGAATGGACCGATTTGTTCACATACCCCCGACAGATAATACAGAATAGAATAGAAAACACTTTATTATACCACACAAAACAATACAGACTTAAAAACTAAGATTAAAGCTATAAAGGGCGGCCTTATCGCTGAGGGCGATCTACAATATCTTAGGCGAATACAATGTCTTAGCATTTACGATTGTCATCGATTTACTTCAGGATTGTTTTCTATTTTTGCCTGATGGATCGAAATTGGATTCAATTTAGGATCGATTGAGTTTAATCACGAAGAAGTGCAATCAGAAAACGGTTAACAGCTTAGTTTGTAGGCACTCTGTCCGATCAGACTCTCGTCACTATCGTATCGGATGGTCTTATGCGAATATCGGAAACCAAATCGGACTATTCCCAGCTTATGGACTGTTCAGATCTACGCGGTATTCGCTACCCAGAGCCTCCGCGCGATCAAATCCTTGGTGGGTCGATACCCTGAATAAAATTTACTGCTGCCATTCTGGGTAGCAAATACCGCGTATTTCTGAACAGGCGTATTGTGATGAATTGTTCGAGGTAGTAACATTCATCCCCCCTCTCAAGTCGCAGGCAGTAAGCCCGCTAACCGCAAACGGGCAGAGTTGCGTTGCGAGTGGAACGAACAGTACGTAAGCTAAGAATGTAGTTAATTACAAAACCTCTGCCTAAATGGTTACAACCAAAGTTTTGAGAAATTATTTGTACAGGTAATCAGGTGTCTGGCGCGGCAGGGTGCGCGGGGCGCGCGGGGAACATCTTTGGAGGTTATTATAAATTATCAACTCAAGCATAGGTTATAATTTTGTTAAATTTATAACCTTCTATAGGTGAGCTTTTTCAAAATTCACTTTAGAGGTTCATAATCCTAGTTCGAGATGCTCTTAATCCGATCAAATTAAAAATAGTTTACCTATACCTAATTAGTAAACCTGTATGCTGACGACCTGCAAATTTACTGTCACTTCAAGGCCGATGAGATATCCATGGGTGTAGACCAAATAAACTCTGACCTCAACAGTATTCACGTATGGGCAAAGGCCTTTGGCCTTTTGGTCAACCCAACTAAGTCTCAGGCCTTAATCTGTGGCAGCCCTTACATGCTGAACAAAGTTCGGCAAACACTCACTTCCCCTCTCTTCTACAGCGACTCTCCTATTACCTTCTCAGCTTCTGCCAGGAATTTAGGAGTCATCTTTGAGCCTACACTATCCTGGCAAAAGCACGTCAACGCAATCAGCCAGCGAGTCCACTACTCATTTCATTCCCTCAAACGTTTTCAAAAGTTCCTTCCTTTAGAAACCAAAATTACATTAGCCCAATCACTCCTTCTTCCCCTATTAGATTATGCTGACTCCTGTTTTCTTGATGCCACGGAGGAAATGCTCAACAAATTGGAACGTCTGCAAAATTTATGCATCCGTTTTATTTTCGGTTTGCGTAAATATGATCACGTCTCTATGTTCAGAGATCAGTTAAAATGGCTTCCGATCCGCCGCCGGCGTGATTTGCATGTTCTCTCACTTCTGTATAACATTCTGAACAATCCTCTTTCCCCTTCTTACCTCCGTGAGCGTTTTGAATTTCTTTACCCTCGTGATAGACCGTGTAGATCATCTTTGTCCCTTCTCCTTAAATTTCCTGCTCACTCATCCAGCCGCTACGGTGGCTCCTTTACTGTTGAATCGGTCAGGATGTGGAATTCTCTCCCACACAATATTCGTGCTAGCCCCTCACTCTCCATTTTCAAGCGTAAAGTCAAAGAGCATTATCTATCTTCATGATTCTGTTGTAATTTATGTATTTAATATATGTATCTATTAAGTATATGTATTATATGTAAGTATAGAATTTAGGTTAAATAGTATTTTATTATAGTATTTAGTAGTATATTGAATAAGTAAGTTAAAATTTAATCTTCTGTCTATTTATAATTTTATTTATGCACATGTACCCACTTCTCTCTTTACTTTATCTCTCTCTCCCAATAAGGTTTGCTGGAAGAGAACTCTTTTTAGGGTTAAGTTCACCTTTGTATACATTTTCTAGAATAGGTTTTATATATAGTTTAACGTGCAAAAAGTATAAATAAAAGTATAAATAAATAAATTAGTATAGACGACGTCGAAGCCCAAGCTCTAAAGTGAACTTTATGTGTAAAAGAGGACATAAGAGACAAATAGGCTCACCGATTTTAATACATAAGTAGTGGAAATAAAGGTAATGTACATACAACCACACGCTACAAGCGAGGAAGCCATGAAAAAAAATTAAGAATTTAATTATGTATTTATATCATCATCATCATCATCATCATCAGCCTATAGCAGTCCACTGCTGGACATAGGCCTCCCCCAAAGAGCGCCATATGTATTTATATATCGTGCTAATATTTTGTAATCTTGTAACCTTCTATTTAATTTGATATTGTTGCGACATCTCTATTATTTTGTATTCTTGTTAGGTTAGTAGGTAGTTTCTTTTATATTTAAGTTTTATGAAATGGTATGTACCTTGTCTAATATTTAATATAAGCTGATTTACTGTGACATCTATAATTATTTTTGTATGTTTTATGGGTAAATCAGAAATAAATGAGTTAATAATAAAAAATAACGCAGCGCGAGGGTAGAGCTTAGCCTCTACGGGCTCTACCACCGTGTACCGTCGCGCTAGGAGGTCAGTCAAAATGTTTATTCTGTATTTACCATAAAAATTCTTGCATAAAATATATTACTTTGGGTCGTTAACTTTCACTAGAGAATCATGTGCGTGAAAGAGCACAGCGCTTTATGATCTGGAACTTAAATAAACAACTTTGAAGTAATTCTGATATTAATGTTATAATTTAGTTTTTGGAGTTTTACTACCTATTACCTGCCTACCTAAATATGACTTCGGAGTAAGAAGTCAGGCAGCATTATTATTATTTATTATACATATAAGATGTATCTCCCAAACTCATAAGCCTATTTTATTTATTATTTTTTGTTTGTTAACCAACGAAAAACTCAAGAGGAGGAGGTTCTTTGTTCGGCTGTATGTATTTTATTATGATTTTTCAATTTCTTCGTCACTTATGGACCGATCTAGAAAAATCGTTCGCTTTTGTATGGATAACGATGATCTAGGTTGTTGCTTAAAAATGGTATTCCCGAGAGATATGTATCGTCCCGAAAAACCGTGATTCATTAGTTTGAATAATAACTTCGTCAATTCGATCTAGGCAACAATTCATCACAAGAAAAAAGTTTTCTAATTGGTCTAATCACAACGCAAAAACCAATAAAAAAATTCAATCAGTTTCAAGAGCGTTATTCTTATTCTGGCTATATTTGAAGATCGGTGAAGCCGGTCTACTGAAGATGATCGATCACCCTGGCTGCCATGAGAAAGACCAAAAAAGATGTAGACACATGTGATCATAAATTAAAATTAAAATATTCGGATTTTGGTTCGTAAGATAGATATTTTTAGTTATTGTGACAAAGTTTACAATTTACCATTGATGGCATCTTAAATCCTAACAGATGGTATCGAGAAGTCATAGAGTCGTTACATATGTATTTGTATGGAATTTACGTAGTTCCATGTGATCACGTTAGAGGCGCCACTGTACCAAAGACATCCCATACAAAAAGGGAACATCACGGTTAATGTCTGGATACTCTCTTATTCAACAGAAAGTTATTTAATTTATTTATTAAGCATTGTTTTAATTCGGTTGAAGATACCTTAATTTAAAGTTTTGATCTAGAGAGTTCTACGAGTATTCTAACTGACAATTTATTTATATTAACATTTATTTGATTTAATGAATGACATTTAATTTAATTTTACTGATTTTTATATTCACGTGCCTGCGTTCGGGCGAGATATGCAGCTCTACTGTGTTATTCCACCAATGTATTATGTACCATGTTTTACATCTCTCTAACTCTATCTCTTACGTGAATGAATTATAACTGATTACTGATTACTACCGAGTAAACTCACCGTACCACATGCGTACCTAACTAGGCACCTGTTGGTCAATTTTGCCTCAAATTCGCTAGGCTACGCTTTATCGGTAATAAAAAGTATTGGTAATGGTTGATTGATAAGAAATGAGTAGGTACCTATGTAATGCGTGAATGTGGAATAGTTTCTTTCCCAAGGTTCTCGGTTAATGTTTGTGCATTCTGTTAAACGCTTAAATATTAACAATAAAATACTCAATCAACATATTAAAAGGTGTTAAAACTTTACTTACTAAATCAATTCTCGGTAATTTCTAGTAACCAAAAATTAGTTAATGTACATAATTATTTAAAATGGCCGTTAATTTGAAGTTCCTAAAAACATTTACTGATGTAACAAATATATAAATAATGAATGGTATTTTAAGATTGGTAGTTTTTTTATGAGTCGATTAAGACTAAATAGTTTCAAATTTCAAGCTCTGTCAGCTTTAGGGTATCATTTGAAATTTTGTTTTGATTGTACATATCCTGACAAGATTAGATTTCTCCTTAAAATTCCTGGACCTAGCTCAAAAGTTTATCTTTGTGTGCTTGAGTGGCTAATCTTCCACTCAAGCAAATGATAAAAATTAAGTAATTAAGTCATATAATTTCTCTTAAATCGACCGTGACATGAATACCTAAGCATAACCTTGCATAACTTTTCTCTATTTCCCTTAGTTTCAGAGTTGGCGATAATATAACCACCACCGTTAGTTTAAGTTGTACTCCTATCACGCTATATCAACACTGTTTTAAATTATCACTCAAATCTGTTCATCTATTCGACATAATATCATTAGTAGGTAACTAGGTTACCTACGTAGGTATTTCGCGCGCGATACCACAATTTGGAGCGCACAACTAATTATAAAAAACATACAGGTACAGATGAATTGAGAACCTCCTCCTATTTTTGAAGTCTGTAAAAAATTTGAAGCAAGATCTACTACTCATGCTTCAAAATTTCTTATTTTACATTTTCACAATTAGCTATAAATACAATAGTCTAAGACTGAAACGTACAGGTACTCGTGTGGGTACACCAAAATTTTTTTTTCTAACAAATACCTCTTTAATATAGTCAAGAGACCTTCGTTTGACCACAATCTCACCTGACGTATAGTGAAGATGTGGCCGACGATATATCACCAAGGTCTCTTCTACGAATCCTTAGTCCTCCTCTAGACTCTAGCTAGAAGATACCTTTTGGCTTTTGTCTTAAAAATACCCAGAGGTTGTAATTAACCCGAAAAATGGGAGTAGAAAGCGTGTTAGAAACCCTAGCGGTACGAATTAAGATGGTGGAGGAAAACAGCTTAGTGAGAGTAGACGGTATATCCACCAAGTAGGAGTGGTAATGCGCTGTACGTCTGCTTGTCCTGGCGTGGAAGGGAATGGTGGGATCAGGTCATGTAGTTCCTGTGAGCTATCTCTTAAATGTATTCTAAAAAGAGTCGAGAGAGAGTCAAGCGAACATGCGGCCGGGCCGGCGCGGCTTGCGACCTAACCTAGTATAGTAATTATGCTGGTTGAAACAATTTTACTAAATACTGTAAGAAATCCTGGTGAATAAAGTGAATCCTGGATCCGTCCCCAGTCAGGTATTAACAGCACCTTTATTCTTATTAGTAATAAATATCAACTTTTTGGAATCAGAATTACCTACGCAATAGAATGAAATAGTTTTTTTTTGTATTTATTGATATATACTTCTGCATTAGCTACATATGTTTTTTCCTACTGAAAAGTAAGACAGGTTTGAGTTACTGTGATAAACCACAATTTTTATAATATTTGCATAACTCTTTCATCGAAAAAAATAATCTTCGATACATGCTATATCGTCGTCGGCGTCGGCTCGATAAAGTTCGAAACTTTCGTAGAGTCCCATGTTTTCGAGGCAAAAGATTCGAATCTTTATTAGTCAAAAGTAACTGTGTCTATGAAATACTTCATTCTGTGTCCTTTCACTCGCCTGGAAGGAACTCCAGAGTCGTGCATAGACCAAACAAAAAATAAATACGTGGACAGGATAAAGGTATGTTACAAACTCTACATAGGTAGAGACGCAGGCTGATGGATGATTAACCATTACTAACATTGGATATTGCAGTAGGTAGAGGTAGGTACCTTAAAACTGTTGTGTAATTATTTAAAATGTCAGTTAGCGCTAACGTGTCTAAATGTCATGCAACAACAGTTACTTTATGCTGATACAGAAGTGATACCGGGTTGAACGAAAACATTTAGGTCACATTCTCGTGTGAACAGCGAAACTTATTCACCGGTACTTTAACAAGTAGGTACCTTACCTACTCTACCTAGTAGATACCTACTTGCCCCTAGCTGGTGAGCTTTAACAATGTAAGTTAGTAAACTTAAATATAATGAATAACGTAGAACTGACCAACTAACTGTACAAAGATGTTCGCCGCTCTGTGCTGCAAAAACAATTAAAAACTTCGCTATAAGTTTGACTAACCTGGAGTCGAATTTGTGTCCATCATCAAGCGTGCCCGTGTAGTGCATGGTGAGCATGTCGCCGTTCTTGGACTTGGTGGTGCAGCCCTCAGGCACGCTCTCGACGTCCACCTTCAGCTCGGTCACCTCCGGCCCCGCCACAGCCATCCCAGCCAGCGCCGCCAACATCAGAACGCAACGTAGCGACATAGCGAACTTACGAAAACTTATACTGGACCTCAACAATACGTTCGCTATCGACGAGGGCAGAGGACCAACTGACGGCCGGAGCGAAGGAAGCGGCCGATGGAATCGCCGCCACCAACTTGGAATCCAAACTTTGCAGTTGTGGAACGGGCGAAGCGACTTCTCTTTCAACCTGCGCGCTGTACCTACGAGCGAGCGAGACAAATATAAGAGTATCGCCCAGAGCGCGCGGTGACGCGGCCGCAGTGGTGTAGCCACGCAAGCGATGACGTGATCATCAATCTCGACGTGTTCCACTTTTACCAAAAACTTGCCAACTATACAATAGAAATCAAGTGTGCAAGTCATTTCGTGGAGAGCTATACTACTTTAGGATTACCACCAAAAATTACCAAGAATTTGATTTGACTTAAGTATGTTATTCATTAAATAATGAATGAATTGAGTATAAAAATGCTAAGTCCCTACTAATATTATCGGTTGGTGAGATGAATGGCCCTTCGAACAAGCGCGCGTCCTCGCCTCGCGTGGGCCGCGACGGGGTTTCCGACTTAGACTGGTTTTACTGCCGATAACAATAACAACGATAACTCTACATTATAATGATAAATTAGAGACTCCGCTCGATTTTACCTGTGAAGAAGATATTGTAAAAACAACCTGAACAGATTACCTACATAGTTTAACATGTTAACGAATCGCGAAAGTTTATAACAAGTTGTTAGTTGTCAACTTAAGTCCGGTTCACACATCTCAGTGAAGTCACAGTTTAGTATCGTACAATTGAATCTTCTGTCATTCAACGGACCGTCAATATTCTGTAGGTATCCAATACCGAATTAGATTCACTGATACTGAACCACTGAACGAACGGTGACTTCACTGATACCGTGGTGCGTATGCGTACAGATTAGAAAAAGCAACAAACAAGCTATTAAGAACATAGTTGTTTATCATGGTTTATAATGTGAATGTGTTATAATTTAACATTTTAATCATCATCATCATCAGCCAAAGATAGTCCACTGCTGGACATAAGCCTTCCCGAATGAGCGCCACAGCAGCGCCCTGTCTTCAGCTTAACGCATCCAGCATCTACCTGCAGTCTTTCGCAGGTCGTCATCCCACCTCGGAGGGTGGGACCACACTACGTTTACCGATTCGTGGTCACCATTAAAGAACACGTTTGCCCCAGTGGCCGTCGGTTCTTCGCGAGATATTTCCGGTCCACTGCCACTTCAGCTTGCTAATTCTTAGGCTATGCTGAAGACAGGCGCTATGGCGCTCATTGGGGGAGGTCTATGTCCAGCTGTGGACTAATATAGGCTGATGATGATGATGATGATGACCAATTCACTTAGGTCACTAGGGACTATCATCAACATCAAAACTGTAGAATTCTTAAAAAAGCGTATGCAAACACTTTTCGAATATTGGCATTTTGTGCTGCTACTAAGGTACTGCGTAATTACTATGAGTCCCTAACTGTTCTAGAAAACCAATTCCTGGCTTCAAGAAACAGTTAAAAACAGATAAAATACTATTTCCAGAGACAAACTAGAAATACGAGTACTACTAAAAGATCAACTTACAATGAAAAATTGAACTACACTGAAAAGTCAACCTTAACTAAGGACAATAAAGACCAAGCGATATCTTACTCTGCTGCTAATGGAAATTGTCCTTTATGTATTGTGACGGGAATTATGTTATAATGCAATGTACTAAATTCATAAAAATTACATCCATATTATGTTTAGTATTACATCACGGTCAAATTACATTTTTTCACATTAACACTTACAATTTAATTTATATAATAAATTTGTTTAGCATAAGGGTTCATTAGAATTGACATCCAGTCCTTTGCAGGCTACTGCAATGTCTGTCCACCAGACCCCCTAGCAAGCTATTGGTGCTGCCCAGCATCCTGTGTCTGACGCATGTTATTTTGTGACGAATTATAGCGTAGAAGTCCTTAGTGTGTGCATCAGCAAACATGCCTGACGCCCTACAGTGCCTGGGCAGCCACCATTGCCCTAAACAAATTATTATTGCACAAAACTCAAAAAAAACTCATTGCATAAAAGCAAAGCTAGTTTGTGCCGTCATAGACATGCTCTTTCCTATGGTCTATGATGGACTGGAATGCAAGAATCCTCTTGGTTCGTGCCTAGTCTGCCTACACCAACGATCCAGCTGCGCCGGGACAAACATCTGATAAATATTTTGCCAGTGCACCACTGGCTGCAGTAGTGCTAGATACGAGTACAGGCAGAAACTAACTATTTAGTACTAAGGATACGAAAGCCTCCATGTTGTGTTAATTAATATTTATATACATCATACCTATATTATATATTTATGTATGTACGTATACTATACTTGAAGCTATCAGTAGGTATTTCTTATGTATGTCCCAATTAAATATTATTCTGTATAACACGCCACCGTCTATACTTGTTCTAGCTCTTCATGTCCATCCAAAGGTTGCCTGGCAGAGATTGCTCATAGCGATAAGGCCGCCCATTGTACAACACATTCTGTTTTTTTTCCGGTCTTGTGTATCTGTTTTTATTTGGTGTACAATAAAGAGTAATTGTATTGTACCTATTGTATTGTTGTGCTCTTACTTTGCCTCGCACAATAGGCATGCTGACTGATTTTCTGAACTATATACAAAACAGCTCAACATCGTCATCATCAGCCTATAGCAGTCCAGTGCTGGACATAGGCCTCCCCCAATGAGCGCCACAGCGCCCTGTCTTCAGCTTGCCGCAACAATAACAACAACAACTCATAATGAATGCAAAAAACGTATCTTGAAGAAACAATAATAAGTAATTAAATTTTTTTAATGCAATCTCAATTTAGCTTTAAAACGTTAGTTTATTAGTGGAATCGGTCTATGACGTCGTCGCCTATGAACGAACATCTGATGATACAGAATCCTACTAATATTATAAACGCGAAAGTTTGTGAGGATGTATATGTATGTATGTTTGTTGCTCTTTCACGTAAAAACTATTGAATGGATTTTGATGAAACTTCACAATAATATAGCTCACATAATCAGAATAACACATAAGTATATATTCATAAAGATGTATATTATCCAAAATATCTATCACCACGCTGGTGAAACCGTATGGCGCAGCTAGTTTTCACAATATTTTATACGTGCGAACTGCGAAGCCACACGGGCAGAACTGCAGTGCCCGTGGCTTGGTTGGCACGCGTTGTTTCTAGGTTATTTTATTACTATCCCGTGGGAACTATTTGCATTTTGCTTCATTATTGGGGGCCCAAGAATAAATAAAATAAATAATGCTGGAGAATTCACACAGCATTATCTAGCCCCATGGTAAGTAGAGCTTTTGTTATGGGTACTAGATAACTGATATACATAATAACAATATAAGGTATTACATAGATATTTTTTTATTATACATAGAAAACGACCAGAAAACCCGAAAAAAATAACTGCAGATCGTACACACAATTGTTCCGAGGCGGGAATCGAACCCGCAACCTCCTGCGTCGCAGGTGGACCTTCGCCCACCGCGCTACATCGGTCGTCATCGAATGATAGTCTTGTTGTGTTATCTTCGATACTTTGGTATTTGTATAAATGAAAGATGAGTGGACTGTATGGATTTGCTGTATTATTTAGAGAAGAAAACGTGTATCTTGGTCGGTGGCCCGATGTGTATGAATGCAGGCGCGAGCTGCGTTCCTCGTTCGCAGCGTCGTCGGGCGGCCGGCGTCCGCGGCGCCGATGGTGGGGATGAGAACTGGTTGTCCTCGACATACTCCCCGGGTTGAAGCAGGTAGAAAGGCAGGCATTCAACAGAACTCTGGAAGGGGACAAATGTTGTTAAAAGCCCTTCGAAGTATGGTTCCACCCTTGGTTCTCAAGTCGGCCACTCTGGAGACTCGGTCCTTTGGTCCCGGGTAAACGGCTTCTACGCGTCCTAGTAACCAGCGCAGTGGAGGTAAGGCTTTGTCCTTGATTAGGACTAGGGAACCTAATTTGAGCTCGCTGGTAGAAGTAGGCCATTTGGTTTTCTGCTGTAAGGTTGAGATATATTCCTTAGAGAATCGAGCCCAATAATGTTGCTTGACGTATTCGATTCTCTTATATCTCTCAAGGCACGTGATCCTTTCTGACACCTGCGGATGAGGAACAGACAAAAGTGGTCGTCCTATGAGGAAATGAGCAGGTGTGAGGGGTGTGAAATCGGAAGGGTCAGAGCTTAAGGCAGTGATAGGACGGGAGTTGAGTACGGCTTCAACTTGAGTCAAACATGTTTGCATTTCTTCATATGTGAAGTGAGTAAGTTGGAGAAGCCTACGTAGATGATGCTTGGTTGAACGGACAGCTGCTTCAGCCATACCGTTGAAATGGGGTGTATAACTGGGAACAAAGTTGAATTTGATTCCCTGATGGGCAGCCTCAGAACTAATTTGACTACTTGAATCTTGCAAGAAACGATACAATTCATTGCAAGCGCCTACGAAATTAGTACCATTATCCGAGGTTATACTTTGCGGCTTACCTCGACGAGCGACAAACCGATTTAAGGCAGCCATAAAACCTTCCGTGGTGAGATCTGTAACGAGCTCCAAGTGTACAGCCTTTACAGACAAGCAGACAAAGATACACAAGTAAGATTTTATTAGCTGGCAACCTCGACCTTTACGATTGGCTATCAAAATACTGCCTGAGTAATCTACACAACAATGTAAGAACGGAAATTCAAGTGTAGTTCTTGATTCTACTAACTGACCCATAATAGGTTGAACATTACTGGCTTTGAACCTAAAGCATTTTATGCAACCTTTCACGATTGATTTAGATAAATTCCTGCCTCCTAAAGGCCAATAAGCTTGACGAATGTTGGATAGCAATAACTGCGGTCCAGCGTGTAAAAGTCTCAAGTGATACATGTGAAATATGATTTTTGTGATGTGATGTTTGCTACAAAGCAAAATAGGATGCTTTATGTCGTAGCTATAAGCTGAGTTATCTAGCCTGCCACCTACTCTCAAGATATCATTATTATCTAAAAACGGGGTCAATGATATTAATCTATTTTTCTTAGACAAAGAGTTTCCTGACTTTAAAATACGATATTCCTCTGAAAACATTTCTAATTGGGCAGTGTGCAAAATAAAATTATAAGATTTATTTAACTCATCGCAAGAAAGATGACCGGTATATTTCTTTAATTTATTTTTACAATTATGAATGAATCTATGTACATACGCGATTATTCTTTGCAAATGTGTAAATTTTGAATACTTAGATAAAATACTTGTAAATAGATTGTCATCGTTCTTGTTTGAATCATCATTTATATGTAAACATGAATTGAGATCCGGTAGGTCGTGTTTCTGCAAATCGTTAGGCATTTTAGGCCAGTTTTCGACTGACTCGTGTAAGAAGGACGGCCCTGACCACCATAAGGAGGCCCCGCTGATAGAATCAGCCTTCACCCCGCGAGAAACAAGATCTGCCGGGTTCTCCTTGGACGGCACGTAGCCCCACCTGTGGCCGGCGGTGCTTTCCTGGATCTCATGAACACGATTACGTACAAACTGTTTAAGTTGGCTAGATGGCGTGGACAGCCACCCTAAGACAATCGTGGAATCGCACCAAAAATAACATGTATCTATTTTGTGTGTTATTGAGCTTTGTACCTTAGTACACAGTCTTGCACCAAGTAAGCTCGCAGCTAGTTCCAGACGGGGTATGGTACACGGTTTGATTGGAGCGACTTTGTTTTTTGAAATTAAGAGTTTAACACAAACAATCCCTAAGTGACTCACAGACCGGATGTAGACACACGCTCCATACGCGCGTTCTGAAGCATCTGAAAATGTGTGAATTTCGACCTTATCATAAAATTCGCTAAGAATCCATCGAGGTATCTGCAACTCATTTAGACAGGGTAGTGTGTTCGCAAAGGAAGACCAAGCTTGCTGAATTTCCGACGATACTTCTTCATCCCACGAACATCTGTTCACCCACAACTTCTGCATAATGATTTTAGCTTCGACGACGCATGGACCTACTAGCCCTAATGGGTCGAATATTTGACTGATAACAGAAAGTATGTGGCGCTTTGTTATCTTTTTATGAAGTTCGATGTCAATAGAAAAAGTTAACATGTCAGAATTACAATGCCAGTGCAAGCCTAGCGTTTTTGAAGACGAGTTAGTATTATCTGACAAGTCTAATTTTGTGTTAGTATCGACATAGACACCTGAGAACAGTTCGTTCATAACTTATTATCTTCAACTAACTAACATTCTTCATACTTAAGTCTAGAGAATATCTAACTAACACACACCTAAAGGTTCGAGTATGCGGAACTGAAAGTTCGCGTAAAAGTAAAACACAGTTTGGAGTTCCAACCGGCTCGGTAATACTAGATACCTATGCATTAATGCATTTATGATGTAGGTAAATATACTTTAGACTTGCCGAACGTTATAAAACAATGTGAACCTTAGAGATGTCATGCATGAGATGAGGACTTGGAATGCAGTCCGATGCGCTCACGACTTAGAGAAAGCTCGAACGACAATATGGCATAATCATAAATACGTATGGGTAAAACGTAAAGTAAAAAACGTAAGGTAAAAAGTCTTGCTGTATAATAAAGATAAGAATACAACTATACAACTAATAGTACGTACATAATGACTGTTTGCATAACTATGAAATCAATTGTAGGTGTGCAAAGTAAGAAAATGTATCTAGTTATATGTATATATCTAGGTATAACCGTCGTAACCCATTTTAGCTGTAACTGCCATATTTGATCAGTTTGTAATAAATTGTATATTCAATTCATTATCATCAGCCTATAGCAGTCCACAGCTGGACATAGGCCTCCCCCAATGAGCGCCATAGCGCCCTGTCTTCAGCTTACCTTATCCAGCATCTGCCCAGCCAGGTAGGATGACGACCTGCGAAGGAGCAATCCTTCGCAGATCGTCATCCTACCAGGCTGGAGGGCGTCCTACACTACGTTTGCCGAGTGGCGGTCTCCACTCAAAAACACGTTTACCCCAACGGTTGTCGGTTCGTCGCGAAATAGGTATGGTTATTGCAATGATTCAAGGAGATTTTTTTAATAGTTTGGTCTGAAAAGTTATCGCTCTTGCTCTAACTTGCGATTTATATTATTATACTAGCAGCCCGTCCCGGCTTCGTCCGGGTGGTCATTTGTTTCAGGCAATTTTTTTAATTTTTCTCTTTCGTCTCTCCGTAAGAACCATCCTCGTACTTCAAGGAATATTCTAAAAAAAAGAATTAGCGAAATCGGTTCAGCTGCTCTCGAGATTTTCGCTTAGCAACACATTCAGCGATTCATTTTATATTATATATGTTTATACAGGGTGTGTGGTGGAGGGTTAGACAAACTCGGTGGGTGTGTAGGTGGACCTATTTGTAAAATACAAATTGAAGTAGAAGACCCTAACTCTTTCCAATTTTTTTTAATCCTGTTTTTTGTATTTTTAAATAATTTTCCGAAATTTTAACCGTTTGTCTAACCCTCCACCAAACACCCTGTATAAGTATAACTCATATAATATTCAACACATGAAGGAAGTACCTCCCCGGAATAAGTGTTAGTTTATTGTGAGACTCACATATACTCGTAAATAGCGGAAAGTAGTTTCCCGTAAATTGTAAACATTTTCAAAGATGAAATGAACGCATATTTTAATAAATTTGGATATAGTGCTACTAATAGCAAGTTATTAGATTTAACAAGTTTATTAGATTTATTACAAAAAATCTGCATGTTACCAAGAGCACCATCTAACCTTATTGTATGGGTTGGGTGAGCTCATACAAAATGGTCAACGATTTGCGGAAAACTAATTTTCTGGTAGTTTTATTCATCGCAGAAGGCAGGATATATCAAAAACCGCTAAAATATTAAAATTTTTCGTGAATCTGTGTATACACGGAGCTTCTGAACAGCCTTGCTGATAATAGCGGCGATTTCTTATCGCACTTCCTACGGACAATGAATGCGGCGAGAGCGGCGGACCTATAGTCTATCCATCCAGAATATAGAATGTTTGTAAATATAAGAAATCAGCTGATTTTTAGGGTTATCACCACGAAATGTTGCAGGCCTAATATAATTCTAATGATTTCACGTATAGGTACATTCTATTACATTTATTACTTTTTATAATCCTGACGTCAATTCTATGCAGAATCTAATTATTTCAATTTACAAATCGACATTATGTGGTCAAAAACAAAGATTAAAATCACTAGAGATTTTTTGTCTTTGTAACAGTGCCATCCCTAACGAATCTCAGTTTTGACGTCCCGTGTTGCAAACAGTTGGTTACTTTTTAACTACGATTTCTAATCAAGGATAGCACTATGACCATACATATTTCTGACACAGAGTATTATTTTAATTTAGCCGGATTATTTAACGTTTAATTTCACGCTGCATATTTGCTTAGCGACAATCAGTCCAAAAGTTATGAATTCTTCCAGTTTCATCAATAAAGTTTAGTGCTTCAAGGAAAATACTTTAAACAGGCACATTTACATTTAATTGAGTTGGCACAGGTGAAAAATCGTTTGAGAGCACAAAAAGTCTAATGATTTTTAGTCTTATTTCATAATCCTTTAGCTTTTATTCCATTCTATAAGGATAGGTAATGATAAAAGTAGGCTGATTTCACAGGGATGCTTTGTTTATGCCATTTAATTATTTACATCAAATATCACCAGCCCAGTAAGGCAGCCCCATCAAAGCTCAAGATGTGACCTAAATAAAAAAATGTTTTTTACCCCTACATCAGCTGATTGAACTGTCAGTGGCTCTGTTTACAAACATTCTACCTCTAGTTCATAGTTCATAGTTCAATTTATTGGTAAACAAAAATATTACACGTCAAATAGTACATACCTTAACATATACTTAAGTATATTAGATGGTATCATTCAATTGGTAATTATTCGATTAGACTATGTGAAATTATACATTTCAATTAAAAATTATACAATAAATTCATAATTAATTATTCGGTCATCTAGCAATAATATTAAATTAAATTATACAATAAATTTATAATTAATTATTCGGTTATATAGTAATAATAGTAAATAATAACGATATTAAGCATCCTATTTTACAAATTCGTCAATCCTGTAGAAGGATTGTTCGACTACATTCTGGATGGATAGACTATAGTTATTGTATTCCCATGAACTACGATGAAGTTCCCGTACATAATTTGTACCGAATCAAGAAAACAACCGCATAGAAACGGACGTCTGATGAGGGGGCATAAACTTATTATTATTAACTCATTTATTCTCAGATTCACAATCAATAACAGTACACATACAAATTAATAAAATGTCAAAAATCACACAATAAAATCAAATAAAACTACAATAATATACCCTAGGGAAATTCGAAAAATAATAATATTAAAATACAAACTGAAAACTTACTAATCTAATAGACATTTAGAAGGATATAGACCCCATCAATTATCTTCATCATCCAATTATACCGCAAAGTTATATACGTTACTTGCACTCACTTATATTATTTGAATAGCACACCTCGCACTTAGCTACTGTGGGCAGTAAGGCGGAAGCTATCTTGGTTCTGGTTAGCGGGGGTGGATGAGCCCTCGAGGCGCTGCCGAGCTCGTATCTGATCCTCGCAGTCGCACGAGTTCTCTCCTCCGTAGACCGAGAGTCCGAGACACAAGAAAACCTTAAAATCATGCAGCTGCGCCCCCTATCTTAAAACAATCACTTCAATCTAAGCCTCGTAGCAGTGCTACGTTGATCCAGTGCTATGGAAAGCTATGGCGTATCAAGCTATAGAATCAAAGGGTCTACGCTGGCCATATCACTTCAATCTAAGCCTCGTAGCAGTGCTACGTTCATCCAGTGCTATGGAAAGCTACGGCGGCGTATCAAGCTACATAATCAAGTGGTCTACGCTGGCCGTAACACTTAAATCTTAGCCTCGTAGCAGTGCTACGTTGATCCAGTACTATGGAAAGCTACGGCGTAACAAGCTACAGAATCAAGTGGTCTACACGCAGTGCTACGTTGATCCAGTGCTACGGAACGGGCGGCGTAGCAAGCTACATGTATGACTCGGTTACAATATCTGTGCACCTTGAGCCACCTTGAGCCAAACATTTTGTATGGCTCAAGGTGCACAGATATTGTGACCGAGTTGTACAGACAGTAGCATTAATTGGTAACCCCTCAAATAGCTAAAGTTTACATTTGCAAATCACTGTACGATTTACAAATCTTTAAATCAAATACTAAGTTAGAAGAAAAAATTGTATCACCAAGTGGGAATCGCACCAGGCAGGCATCCAATCGGTCACATAATAAGTAACGAACGTACCAAACAACTAAACCAATGAACCAGTTATATATAAGCATTAAATTGTTATTAGTGTTCGACAGTGGATTTTTATTTACGGTATCCCTTTACACTGGATAAGAAAAAAAGAAGTGTTTGAGGGTAGATCTGAATATAATCGTGGTGAACAAAGAAAACGTCACGCCCACGCCTCATTTAACGTTACCGATCAAACGGCTCAAACATAAGTATTAATTTTGTCCAAGTAACATAGGATCTTAAATAAAAGGAAGACCATGCAATTTAACATTAATAAAAGATTTAGTTTACAAGAAGCATCAGCTTCATAATTTACGTTATGCTTCGGAGGAATAAAAGGAAGGTTAAATCAGCTACTTGCGTGGGGTTGAAACGAGAGACACACACTTCAGAGAAAGCAGTCGTTTTCTCTAGAGTGTCTCTCGCCGCGACCATGATATGCCTATGAAGCACATACGGGTACATAGATTTTATTAGACCGGCTACCCGCCACGCCGGCTTACCCAGTAGCTACGAACCCTCCCAAATATCAATCAGGACCATTTCTACACCTGTCTACTGACCGGAAAATACTGCTTGCGCGATCTAGGATTCGAATTTATTCACATTACGATCTTAAATTTAGGGTATTTACAAGCTGAATTCGTATCAGGATCTTAACAAAATACAATCAAAACTCTGTATATTTATTGATACAAAAGTTTTTTTCAATCAATATTGAGTTTTTCAATAGATATTTGGAAAAAAAATAATCCGCTCGTCTTACAATTATCGCTGTGGTGCGAACGAGAAAGCTACAACTTGAGTTCCCGCGCCTTTGGTCCATTTGTTATTTTACTTGACCATAAAACTAATTTTATTTATTTAAAACCTTAGTACCAACGAGGCATGGTTCAAACGTCAATAAAATAAACAGTGATAAAAAATTAAAATAGCTACTCAGCTAAAGATGGCGGTTTTGCCAAATATTTTGTTATAAGTAGTCTCTATTCACAGACAATAAGATTAATAATGCAATGGTAGCGATAGCGCCATTTCTTGTTACTTTTTTTGGCGCATAATCAAGCGGTAACTTGACTTTTCGCCAAACAAAGTTACTTAACAAGAGATGGCGCTATCGCCAACAATTATTGTATTCAATATTATATCTTGTTGTTAGAGACTATATCTCTAACAACAAGATATAATATTGATAATGCAATGGTTATCATGTAAATGTGTGTGTTGTGTAAATTAATTTAGCTATTGTATGAAGAATGATCCCGAGATAATAAAAGTATTAAGTCCCCAAAAACTTTATAAAACCAACCAACAATTTTAAATGGTGAATAACATGACAATGAAAAGAGATAGACCCATAATTTTTGGAGGATTTGTAGATTAAATTATGAAGTTTAATACAATATGCAAAAAAGTACACCAGTTTTAAAATTACAGATCAAAAATAAAATAATTGCAAATTTCTAAAAAAATATTGATTTATTACTAGGCTTATGTACCGAAATTGTATTTTTTTATTTTCTTAGCTAGGTAGACTATCTAGCTTTCAAATGAGACTACTTTGAATAAAATACACCGTTTACTCAAAAAGAAACGGAGAAAAAACCAAATGAAGTAGTTTTCATTAAAAAAATAATTAAATCGGCTTTATTTTTGAGATAGGTAACATATAATTTTTATTTTTATCGATAAATATATGTCGTGTATCCGCAAATCTCGTTTGATCAAGGTTCGACAAAACACATTGTATAATCATTGTGACTGGAATCCCATAATAGTGGATAAGTTTCTATTTCTTGAATAAATTTAATATTTTTGTCATTTTTGTCAAATATTTGATTCGTCTAATCCATATATAACTCAGTTAAACAATGTGCGCGTACAAATGTTTTCGCTCTGGTGGCGGAAGCACACTGGTGGAATCCTTAAGAATTTACTCTGATAAGTTAACGGCTCACCCTCTAGGTTAATAAAAGACGTATCATACCGTACGAAATTGATAAATTAATGGCGGAAAAGGAGTATCAAAAAAAGGCAAAAAACTTTCATTTTGATTTATTCTTAAGTCACCACAAATATGACACATTTACAGGATGGTAATCTTAAATTTAAGATAAAACTAAGAAAATTATTGAATACAGACGCTCTTAGACTCAATACAATACAATATATCTTTATTGCACCATCAAATATAAAGAAAATAATAAAAATAGGATCTTAATACTAACTAAATCTAGTGGCACAATCGGCGGCCTTATCGCTAAAAGATCTCTTCCAGGCAACCTTTAGACTCTCGTAAATTGATTTATTACTAACATAGGTTTTATATATATTCTTTAGGTACCTACTCCTTTTACATGAGGTGAAATATTATGTGCGTTCTTTCATAAGTTGTTCAGAAGTGGAGCTTCGCTGGGAGTTCGGAGGCGCCTAATTTTAACTCCAGCATCTACCAACTGATCAAGCGGGAAACGACGGGTGGTCAAGCGTAACAAAAAATATTGACTTTAACTATTTTCTAGTTTATACAAATAATTTAGATAGGAGATAACAAATTATGCGCACAAGTTTAGTTATTGGCTATAAATAATTGCTAAAACAAACTGTATCTCCATAACGACGCGGTTTTAGCGTGGCTCATATCATTTAGCAAATGGCTTACAATGCGCACAAAACCTTTTACCTGGTATCTAAATAAACAGCAAATCTAAAAAATATTTAAAAAAAACTATTGTTCTCACGTGTTACCATCCAACTAACTTGAACTGAATGACTTTTAGAGTCCAAATAATGCTCCTGTTCACTTCTTCCACTTTCGATCCAAATAATGCTTCTGTTAAACACTTTCGAAGCATTTCATACCCTTGTTCTTTATAAATTTGTAATGAATTTATATATGTAATACAATTTGAGACATTGTTAACTATGGAAAATAAACAAGATACATTTGTCATCTAAGAGCGTCCAGAAATATACAAAAGGAGCAGGCATGACTTGATATTGACTCATGATAATTTATACATAAAGAACGCCAACTCACGCGCATTCTATGGAATACAAAAATATAATATTGGGATCAGTTTGCATTGGTAGTTTGTAAAGATGCTTTTCATGTGTGTTTTCATACGTATGTGAGACTAAAGATGCCACGTGCCAGTAGCTTAAGAGCGTACTGAGGACATGCTTAGAAATTTAAACATTCTGAGCAAGACAATATGTCACTCATGTTGTCCTGACGTCATTTTCAATGCAATTATTTAATGACGCAGGTCATTCGTTACTAACTTCACCGTAAGTAAAGTTTGTAAATAATGTGGCTTTAATAACGAAACATTAACTCAATGAATCTATCAAAGTGGAAAAAAGCAAAATACAATAAAAAATCTACTGTATTGTACACTGTATTTTTAAGTTACAAACTGAATATGACTTCAATACCATTGTGGGTGTTCTGGTCGTTTTCTATGTATAATAAAAAAAAACTATCTTTGTAATGTATTGTATTATGTATATCAGTTATCTAGTACCCATAACACAAGCTACATATTTATAATACCAATGCAGACTGACTCACACAAGTTTGGCACGAATTGATCGACAGGTTTCATAAAAGTAAGTACATCTGGTTCTAAAAGTACACTTAAAAAAATAAAGAGATATATTAAAAAACCATGTAAACCTCTTAAACCTCACAACCAAATAGTCTGATCGTGGTCTGATCACAGAGTTATTAATAACGCTGCGTTACATACAAAATAGTAGCTACCTTCACTGATGAGTTTCACAAACACAGGACAGATGATTTACAATAACATAATTATTTTAAACAAGAAACAAATTAAGCTTCAGTAGAGGTAGAAGAGCGTAGCTTTGTGTATCTGTTGGTGTCATCAGTAATAAACATTTAAAAAAGTTCACAAGTTAACAAAGTTAAATCAAAAGGGCTGAGATCGTAACGTGAACCATGTTTCACAGTCGTTTCATTCATCGTAACGTTACAGAGATTGATTATAGAGAACTGGACATTTCAGAACTGAGTTTATAAGTTCTATATTATAAGTAACCAAATTTTTGTCCATGTAAATTACTAGCTTCTGTCCGCAACTTCGCACGTATATTCGGTATAATAAGTAGCCTATTATCTAATTCAGGCTATGTTCTAAATATACGCCAAATTACATCTTGATGTATTCAGTAGTGGAGATCTTAGGTAACAGAATAAAATTAACATTTAACAAAATTTTGGCTTTAAAATGTAAGCAGAATGTGTAAATTTAAGATATTTATCTGGTGGTTGGAAACTAATGATAGAATTAAAAATATATATACGTTACGAGAAAATGGCGGCGAGGGGTGTTACATATTAGAGACAATAACTATTTATTTACATTTTTATTAAGAACCTACTTTCTACCTTAGCCACGTAAAGAGGAAGAACTAGGTTAGAACATCCAGTCGCTAAAACTAGGTAAAGTTATGTCGACTTGAAATCATCCTCATCACATCATCAGCCAGTTAGTAACATCGCATAATGCATATACACCTATTACAATTACTACATCACTACACTATATTAACTATGGCAACATTGTAACGTTACAGAACCTTAACACCTAAATAACAAGATAATCGGAATCACTTGATTGTACCATCCCGCGGCTTATTCGTAACCTATCTATCCATCTCCTTCGCACTCCTTGCAATCTGTAACAAGGGTAAGAAAACTATTACTCATTTAATATCTATATAGTGTAAGCAATAATACATTTTTCATTCCATCTATTCGAAAAGGACGAGTTGGTTCGCCTTTAATTGCACCCAAAGGTTCTATAAGAAACTTTTAGTAGTAGGGCAGTAATGAGTTTTTAATCCTCTTGCGCCGCAATTATATGTCTCGCGCACTTTTTGAATTTGGAACATCTTAGTGTTCAGCGCCAAAGAAATCGAACGCAAATATTGTTTGAATAAAGACTGGCTGGTAACGACGGCCCATAGTAGCGCCCGCCGCCGGCCGAATAAAAAAAAGAAATTCCAAATGAACGATTGAATGAATGATACGTACTGAGAACGTAATGAGAATTTCTAACATGCCACAAGAAATCCCTACTTATTTGAAGTTACCAGATATCAAGCTGACATTGTTTTTGTCGTACTTCTGCTACCCTTTTGGCAGATTCTGTAGCGGATTGAACTGTTCTCAAGCGACATGAGGGAAGTCGAGTTGGAGGATGGAAGTCGAGTGCTGTAGCAGTGGGGTATATAGAAGATTCCATTGATAACAATGCCACTGTCGCCGCGCCCTACATCCAAACAACGAGATTCACCGTCACATTTTCCTCAAAATGCGCCAGGTTCAAACATTATTTCAAACACGCAGAATATGAAATCTACAACAATCTTTATCTCATTATTGCGAAATGTCTCAAATGTAAAAAGTATAAGTTTTTAGTTGTTATATTATTAGATACTATTCAATTTCAATTTAGTTATTACTGTTTTAATTAATAATAATATTACAAAAAAAAAATATGAAGCGCCTTTTATTTTCTCATAGGAGGGTGATGAAAATTAGAGTGTATGAGATACACTCTAATAAGGGCGCAAAATATATTTTTGGCTCGGGCGACGTACTTTGAATTCCTCACTTTGCTCTGGATTCAAAAAACCGCCCTTGCCGTAAAAATATTATTTAGCTCCCTTATAATAATATGTATTATATATGTGGTTACCTAGTGTTGCGGCTACTTGTGGAATATCTGGATGCACAGGAAGCAGGACCAGGAACCCTCGGGAGGCGCCTCGAGCGGAGCCGCGAGGCAGTACATGTGGTAGCCGCGGTCGCAGTCGTCGCAGAACAGCAGCTGGTCCTGGAATACATAGATTATTTTCATAGTTTTAGTTTTTGTTAATTAATTTACATTATAGTTTTGTTCCTTGTTGTAGGTTTAAAGATATTTATTCTCAAAAAAGGCACAGTCACTGACAAGATGACTGATACAAGAGAATAGTTATTTAGCTTAGTGTAAACAATTTGTAGAAGTAAATATAAGTTGTTCGAACTATAGGTAGGTTATTACAGATTGCACAAATTAATATAAAGGATAGGTTACAACAAAATAGGAAAAAGATTACACATTACAAATTAGATTAGATTAAACTACACTTTCTCTTTCCTTATAAAACAAAGTCGCATAAGAAAAAAACAAACAATTATTAAATTAAAATAAATATGGGTAAGATGTCTGTGTGTGCTGCAGTATGTTAGACGGCCTGGGCTCAGCGTAATATTTTGCTAAAACAGAACCAGACCTTTTCAGAGCAAGCAGAACAAGTTTCAATTCAATCTGTACTATGTACCTAGCTACTAAATGTGTCTGTATAGTGAAAATGAAGTCATCACTTATAATGTTGCCTTTCCTACCTTGTAAGGTGATGTACAGATGGTAGTTTTATTTTAGGCAAACGAAGCGCTTAGGAAATACCTTCAATTTGTTTCTGTAACAAAATCTTTTAAATTGTACGTACAATTTAAAAAGTTTTTGTTACAGAAACGCAGGTTGCAGGTTCGATTCCCGCCTTGGATCGATGTTTGTATGATCTGCAAATATTTGTTCCGGCTGTTCTAGGTATTTTCTATGTTTGATAAAAATGTCTATCTAAGTTAATCAATTAAGTATATCAGCCATCTAGTACCATACCGTAAGCTCAGCTTATTGGGCCAGATTTCATAAAAATTTGGACATGGTACTTTAACATCTTTATGGTTGATATTATTGGATTGTGAATCAAAAATAAAAAGAGTAAACATTAATAATATTAATAAAACTTTTGAAACTATCATGGTTATTAACACCAAAGTCATTTATTGTTTTTTATTTGTGCCGAAATATTGGAAAACTCAAAGATCAAATCATGGTAAATATCCCGTTTTAAATGACTTTAGTATTAATAATGAGTAGTTGAAGGTGGCAGCATTCCTTACGTCATTATCACTGGTGCCGCAGATGGAGCAACATTTGCACTCGATGCACTGCCAGCGGTACTGGCGCACGGACACCGTCATATTGTCCGTGAACTGCAGGCATGTCGGGTGGCCTGCGCATACCAAAAAACATTCTATAACACAGTACAAAAGGTTCATTTTTTAGTAAATTTGTAATGAATAATGAATGATAGCTTGAACGTATGTAGCTTGAACGAGAAGTTGACTTTTCTCAAAGTTTTATTTGCAAATGTACGGATGGATAAATTAGATCTGTGATTGTATCATCATCATCAGCCCATGACAGTCCACTGCTGGACATAGGCATATATTGTGATTGTAAAGAACTATTACCTAGCTAGATAATCCTGTGTAAATTGTCCAGCATTATTTATTTAATTATAAATCATTTTTGACAAAAGTGAATATTGCGTTGTATTAACGTTAAATGACTCAAATTATGACAGTCCACTGCTGGACATAGGCATATATTGTGATTGTAAAGAACTATTACCTAGCTAGATAATCCTGTGTAAATTGTCCAGCATTATTTATTTAATTATAAATCATTTTTGACAAAAGTGAATATTGCGTTGTATTAACGTTAAATGACTCAAATTATGACAGTCCACTGCTGGACATAGGCATATATTGTGATTGTAAAGAACTATTACCTAGCTAGATAATCCTGTGTAAATTGTCCAGCATTATTTATTTAATTATAAATCATTTTTGACAAAAGTGAATATTGCGTTGTATTAACGTTAAATGACTCAAATTATGACAGTCCACTGCTGGACATAGGCATATATTGTGATTGTAAAGAACTATTACCTAGCTAGATAATCCTGTGTAAATTGTCCAGCATTATTTATTTAATTATAAATCATTTTTGACAAAAGTGAATATTGCGTTGTATTAACGTTAAATGACTCAAATTATGACAGTCCACTGCTGGACATAGGCATATATTGTGATTGTAAAGAACTATTACCTAGCTAGATAATCCTGTGTAAATTGTCCAGCATTATTTATTTAATTATAAATCATTTTTGACAAAAGTGAATATTGCGTTGTATTAACGTTAAATGACTCAAATTATGACAGTCCACTGCTGGACATAGGCATATATTGTGATTGTAAAGAACTATTACCTAGCTAGATAATCCTGTGTAAATTGTCCAGCATTATTTATTTAATTATAAATCATTTTTGACAAAAGTGAATATTGCGTTGTATTAACGTTAAATGACTCAAATTTATTGGCGTGCGACTAGAAAGCTTAAAATTGCTATAAAAATGGCATATTCTGATATTCGTCTATTCTTGCTTTGACAAAGCCACGTGTATGTTTTATGCTAGAGGGAGTTGTATAAGATATCTACAGCGTAAGACTTTGTCTAGACGGCGGCGACACGGCATTCACAATCATACTTCAGCAAGTTTGCTCGTAAACGTATCGAACTCATCCGTGGAATAAGGCTGGTTTTATAGTCACGCCGCTGGACGCGCCGCTGGGCAGCGCGCTGTTAACGTTTACTGAACGGCGCTGCAGCGCGAACGCGGCTTTGAAACGCAAATACTACCCCCAACCATCTCCGAACGCGCGCACTCCAACGGCGCTGCCGAAACGTGTAAAAATAAAACCGGCCTAAGACATAGAGGTGTGAGCAGATTCACACTTCAACCGATCAACGTCACAGTATCTGCGTCGTCGCTGTGGAATCAGTTACCTGAGCGGCCGCAGTCGGAACAGCTGACCAGTTGTTCTGGTGTGCCGCTCTTCTTGTTCTCTCGGTCGTCTCCGAGGCAGAAGTCGCAGTATGGGGATCGTGACGCCTGGAAGATTAATTTGTTATTATTAGTTTTCATTCCTTTTTTATTATTTGATTTTAACTTTATTTGTTGACAAAGTCGTCTCGTCATCATCATCAGCCTATAGCAGTCCACTGCTAGGCCTCCCTTAATGAGCGCCATAGCGCCCTGTCTTCAGCTTGTCGCATCCAACATCTCCCTGCAGTCCTTCGCAGGTGGTCATCCCACCTGGCCAGAGGACGTCCTCCACTACGTTTGCCGAGCAGAGCCAAGTGTTAGAAAGTCGTCTATTTGTTAGTTTTTACTAATAATATACATATTCTTGTAAATAACTCTGTATGTAAATAACCTAAGCTAAGCAAAGTTACTACTATTCGTACTAACTTAGCTTGACTTGGGTATCTATTAGGTACCTTTATTTATGTTAAAATAGTTGGGCATTGCCCATTGGTCTACTTTTATGTTTGAATGATATGTTCTCTAGCTAAGCAAGTAAATAAAGCGTAGAAGTATTGAATAAGTAAACTTTTTTGTTTCCTTTTATATGGAAGTTGTCGAATATTTTTAGGTACTAACTTGTGCTCATTACGGAAGGCAGCATACTAGTTAAACCTCGCTCACTGCTCAACCTCGCGCGAAGGGACGGACGCGCAGCCGCCGCCGCCCCATACAGCTCAACACAGGTAAACGCAACATCCATCTGGGCAAGCATCTGCATAGCCCAGACGAGCTTCGAGACATCACCCCGAAGAAAATCCTACAGTTCCTAGCAGCTGCAAGGGTTAGTGACGAACTATAAGCGCTACAGCTTCGGGGCTGAACGTATAAGGAGCGATCACAATAGGCCTATCATGGCCGCTGTGATACCCAAGCCACCCAAAGATAATTTAAAAAACGCAGGTACGCGCCTGAAGGGCAATTAAAGTGTTAATCTTCCAGTGGATTATCATCAGGTGATGTTATGTACCTTGCTATGTCCCCTCAGCATGGGCCGCCCTCTAGGTTTGTCGGCGGGTGCAGCGATGGTCGCAGCAGGCGGCACCAGCGGCGCGTGCGCAGAGTCCGAGCTGGAGGTGTCGGCGGACGCGGGGCGGGGGGGAGGGGACGCACCTCGGACCACTGTGGAGGGGGGGCCGCCAGCTGTTCAAAAAACGTGATGGTTACGCTTCCTTCAACACCAAAAGGACGTATTCGTCACTGTTGTACAGGTAAGTGACTCGTATTCGTGACCATACAGGGTACCTGCCCAGACAGGTACCTACTGTAATCACGGGTACTGGACGGGTCCGTAGAGTGAAGCCCGGTGACCTATAATACAGGTTTTACTAAACCTACATCAGGCACCAGTCTTCACAATACAGGTTCGATCTAGTATATAAACTAAATGGCTTTATTTTGTATCTACTTTAAGAGAACCGTTGTGAAGAAAATAAATAAAATTATATGAAAAGCTTCCTGGTAGGTTCGTAATTTGACTGGTCAGTTCACATTCTGGGCGAGTCGTGACGGGCCGGAGTTTACAAAGGCTGTCTTGTCAACGCAAAGGACGTTTGCGATGACAACTGACTCGGCTAATATATGGACAGACCATAAGAGATAGTAAAAATATTTTGAAAATCTACTCCAATATGTTTTTAGATGTCTACTGAATACAAAAGAAATAATATTTCTGCAAAACAAGATATTCTGAAGGAAATATTAAGCTTTTACAAATGAAATTTTAATTTCGCTCTAAAACGCTACAATACTCCTGGCGTCTGTCTATGACGTCACCGATTCACGAACTTCTTGAATGAACTTTAGGCAGATTGGGAGATTTTTTATATTGATGACTAAGTTTTAGTAGTACATTTACGAAATCTATGGAAGATATGTACATATACCTGGAAACAATACCAGAATATGTAGCTCGGCAATTTCAGATGACAAGATTCCTCCGGGACCTGTGGGTGAGATTTGTGAAAATGTAGCTATTGGTTTCGCTTACCTAGATCGTTGAAATGTACAGCAGCTGCAGCCCCAATGAAGATGAGTCGCTCAGCACATCAGTGAGGCACGCGCAGTACGAAGTGAGTACAAAGTACACACCGTGACTAGGCGCACCGGCCGGGTTATTCAAAAAGGTGACGTAACTGTCTTGATAGTCCGTGGCGAGGAGTGTCAGGGCGGGGCTGTGAGCGCCGGCCCTGCTGTCGCGGGAGTCCCCGTCGGAGCCGGCGGCGGAGGCCGAGCCGCTGGCGGCCTCCTTGTGTGTGTGCGTGAAGTGGTACGTCAGGCCGGGACGGGTCTTGTACTTGGCGCTGCAAACTGTGGAGATAGTATGTTAGGTGGTGTGGGAAGAGTATATTATGGTGGAATGTGGGAAGGAACGAGTACGAGGGGATGCTATTGCATTTTGGATAGAATGCAAGGAACAATGTGCCATCTGGCTATTGGCAATTTGATTGAAAGTAGTCGATCACCGAATGTTACTTATATTTTATTACCAACTAAACAGATTTAAGAAGTCTGGAGTTTTATTTCACATTATGATATATTTTTAGAGTTGATATAATTTTTTTTACAAACTTTAAGAATTATTGCGTCTAATATTTCAAGAGCTAATTGAGCATCGTTTTAAAATTTAAATGTTTTGTTAATTTCTTTTCTGAGCTAAAATCTTTATTGATTTTTTCTCATTTCTCGTTCTTTCCCACACCAACATAAATAAAATAAGAGTCAACTCACCGTGATGCCTCCTCCTTGTTCACGCCTAACTAACTTTAAAGGGATGTTGGGGAGCCCGCCTCAACGGAACAGAGCAAGGAGGCACCACGAACCAGCAGCCTTCCGGATTATCCATCATCAATCAAATAGCTTTTACAACGAGTTTATGTGAACAGAATGAGACTTTATTACTAGAAAGTAAGAATTGATATTTAAAGAAGAATAGATAAGGCGTGCCTAGCGAATAAAGCAGACATTTTAGAAGCAAATGTTGATCTTATTGTTTAAAATGAGTGCTCATGTCCACCGCCGTTTTATTGCAGCGAAATACTGCGACGGAGGCCGATTTCCTGGCAGTTTTAAAGGACATTTCGCGGACCCTTACCCTCCACGCGAGTTTTCCAGCAAAAACTGTCAATCTGGGAATCTCACCCGTAGATTTTGAAGATAAAACTTGTGTGTACAGAACACGACGATGATAGTTACAAATAGTTCGTATAAAGTCGTTTTGAAAGCCGGCATCGTGATGTCTGTTCGTTGCAGAGACGTGGGCTCCCCGGGGCTACTTTGATTGATGACTTCAAATCAATGGATCCCGAATATACGGTACACAAATAAAATAAAAGGAAGTTTACTTCGACTTAGGTAACTGAATTAGGAGGTCACTGGAACTTCATTAATACAGCATCGACTTAGAAAGAGGCAATACATTTTGGAAAACGTTGTTATTGAACAGAAAATAGATAAATTACAGTGATCTGCATAATCAGAGTTAAAAGTCGCCCGTTTCACAAAAAAGATCCAATCTTTGGAGTCCAATCAAAACATGTGAAAAGACAAATAATAATAAAAATTAATACATTAGATAATTTTATTCGTTTATCAACATAAATATTTCTTGTATAAGTTGATAACAATCTTTGGCTGAAATATACAGGGACTAGGTGCAGTTTTTTAAATTTTTCATTATGAAACACTCAACATATTTCCAAAAAGTTACGGTTCAAAATGTGTATGTATTTTAGTCGTCAGTGTATCGAGAACCTTACAGTAACATAGTCCAGTTATTTTATTGTTTTATTTTCGGGCAGAAGGCGCGGTGACCTCTCATAACTAACGTTTTTTTACAATTCACATCTTTGTTCCGCAATCTTTCAAAAAGGTGCTTAGACTAGAACTATTTTGCGACCAATAGTTGCTGTGCTACGTATGATATTTCTGGCCCGGCTATTTATGATATTACAGGCCCTTTGAACTACGTCACTGTTAAAACAAAACGAACAATGATAAGACAGATCGATCATCAAAGTCGATTTTGCATCGTTCAACAGCGTATGCATCCTGTCTGAAATATGATTGCACTATGGTCGGCATATTCGATCATGCCTAGTCAATTTTTAACATTCTGATTTTTTTACACTAACTTAGGAGCCTTAAATAAATTATTACATTAAATTTCTTACCAAACCTACACAAAAAGAAATGGAATAGCGTCCAAACATACATCTTTTTATTAAATTTTGTGATAAAACAAAAAGAAACAGGACATCTAAAAATAATAAAATAAATAATGCTGGACAATCCACACAGCGTTATCTAGCCCCATGGTAAGCAAAGCTTATGTTATGGGTACTAGATAACTGATATACATAATACAATACATTACATAGATAGATATTTTTTTTATTATACATGGAAAACGACCAGAACTCCCGGAACAATATCTGCAGATCGTACACACAATTGTTCCGAGGCGGGAATCGAACCCGCAACCTCTTGCGTCGTAGGCGGACCATCGCCTACCGCGCCACATCGGTCGTCATTCGAAGATCATAATGACTAACTTCACTATTATACTGAAATTGCTACTACTATTTCGTTTTAATTTTTTTGAACTATCATAGGTCTAAAAAATTAAAAGTAGCACGAAAATTTCCTAGTAGCATTGAAATGAAATAAATAATATATCACAGACTAATGAGTCAAATAACCCAAATGAGTCATACAACCCAATCAATGCTACATTAAAAATAAAATACATAATAACTAGTGTTTCAATAAGATTCAGTTTAAAATAAGGAACGTAAACTGTTCTTATACAAATACAACAGCGTTGATCCACTTTAAGATGTTTTTTATTATAGATCCAGCATTGAATTCAACATCTTTTCTTAAATTATGACAATTATTATTGTGAGAGTTCGTTGGGTTTCGTATTTAGGCTGAATTTTCACACATGATATTAAGAAAGTATGTATCAAGCGGGTTTGATAAAAGGATTGAATCGTTTGCAGCGTAGTAAAGTACTAGGAACTACTTTTCATGGTATGACTGACGGCCACCCAATAGTATCTTGATAACAGTATCAACGAACTCGATTGTTATCGAATTTCTTCTTTCTTTCTTCTCTTACTCTCTTAATTACAACTTTTGTGATGTAGAAAGATAGATAAAGCGCCACTTTGATAATCTGATGCGCTTCAGCAGCATTGGCCTCGAAAATTACTGATATTGCAGCATCAACAATTTGCACCAAAAACCAATCTGAGAGCCTATGCCTTGTTTAATGCTTTCATTCACGCAGAGAACCCAGAACCTCCCAGAGCTCTATTTATTTAAGCTAAAGACGATTTATTTAAGCATTTTCTTAAAGCGCAACAATTCTAAAAGCTCGGCGTGAAATAAACACGAGATTCCTACCTTATCCTCGCTTACCTAATAGAGTATTCAATCATTTATATGTACTATTACATACAAAATTAACAGACAAACGCTTGCTTAACATGTATCAGCAAAGCGCCGGAACCCATATTACGGATAAAAAAGTACAACTATAATTGGGAAGCCTTAGTTTTATAAATGTTTTGCGTCTTTATATTACTCTAAGTGAGGCCGCAAACCGACTTATACTTGTATTACGACAATAACACATTTGAATCGCGACACATTTATCGCCCCGTATATCAGCGCGCCAGCACGCACACTAAGGACAACCTTTACTAGTATTTACTAGTGCTATATGTCCTCGTCGTGCGTGCTCGCGCAGATATACCTATAAATAATTAAGTTATTAGTAAAATAAAGTCGTCAGACACCGACAAGTTGACGCCGTCGGCTGCTTACAATACTCATAAACGATACTGTTAAATGTACATTTTTTACTCAGGCAATATTTGTCTTCAGCTGGTCCATTCAGGTGGTTTTCGCCGCTCATCGTCTGCATTTTGATAACGCGTAAAAAACTACATTTTTGACCTCTTTGATCATGTGTCATATGATTTCAATTAATATTTACTCGTTTTCAGAAATATCTGCCAGCACATATTATCAAGTGTAGTAACAAAATACGTCGTCATTATTACTTGCAAAAGCTTTTATTAGATACTACATTAAGACTATATTGTATAATGATATCGTTCGACTGTAGTTTTGTTTACAGTACAGACAGACAAACATACTCGTACATAAATGTACATATCATGTTAAGTTTTTATAGAGAAGAATGACGGAAAGTTTTTGGGTATACTTTTTAGTAAGGCTAAATGATACTTATAAATAATGGTGGACAATCCACACTGCGCCATCTAGCCCCAAGCAAAGCAGAGTTTGTGTTATAGGTGCAGGCGGACCTTCGCCCACCGCGCCGCGGAGGTCGTCCAATATTTTTATCATGAAATTCTATCAAAATATATAATTCAATACACAGTCTGTCTGTCATCTTGTAATAAATATGAAAGCTGCTTCTGTATCAAAACTATTGAGCCAATACATTTCTATCAAGGACTTTTTTATCAGATGTCAACCCTCTACAAACATTATGGATGGACTTCCAGATTTTAAGGCATTCACCGCCCAGCCTTGCGCGCCCCTTCGGCTCGTATGTGCGTCGTGGACACTCAAAGTGATTAATCATTTAAATCAACAGAACATGGGCTTTATAGAAAATTATAAATAACAATTATAAATACGAGTATTTTGTTGTATGAAGTTTCCAACTAGACAAAATAATTTATCTGATAAGAAAATATGTAACAGTAATTTTTGAGTGTATTGTGTTTGAAGATTTTTGTATTATTTTAATTGTTTATTGAGGGTCGACAATAGATATGATCTATTTTAAAATACATGTACGCAAATAAACAGTAACTTGCAATGAAAATACATATATAAGTTATTATTTATCATAGACAACTGTCAGAGATTAGATAAGATGATTTACATATCTGGGCCTAATATTAAATATGGAAAGAAAGCAGTATACCCCGAAGCTGAGCTGAGAAGGCTTTTAATGTTTCCGCCTGGACTTACGTTCACAGCCAAAAGGCTTGTCGTTGTCGCCGGGCACCTCGTACGGTAGCGCGCCGTGCCCGGACCGCTTGCGCCCGCGACCCTGCAACCAAATACAATCACAATCTTATTATAAATTAACTATATTGTTTTATAACGTTCTGCAACGCTATCGTTTCAAGTTCCACTTCGACCTGTGAAAGACTGCAGATAGATGCGGCAAGCTGAAGACAGGGCGCTATGGCGCTCATTGGGGAGGCCTGTGTCCAGCTGTGAACTGCTATAAGCTGATGATGAAGATGATTATAACGTTCTGGATGATTTTAGATCTGAACCCGTACTCATAAAGCTTTCAGTAAAGCTCGTAAAGCTAAGTTAAATTATTTTTTATAAGTTCCTAATTTGTTATCTTTATTACTTCATAATTTGTATTATGTTATATGAAACGCTTATAAATATTTTTGATTTCTATAAAAACGAAATCGAAGTAGATGGGCTCGATGACGCAGCAGCCGACGGGCCACCTGTGATGCACAAGGTTCTACGATCTGCAGCTAATAGCTGGGTGTTTTTAAAAATTAAAGATGTTTTTGTGTAGTTGAGTTATCGCACAAGAGTGTAACTGATACAATAGACACAAGGAGACAGTTTACTCACAGCGCGCCCCCTCTTGGCCGACGACGCCTCATCTGGCAGTGACTTGCGGACGCGGCCCCCTCTAGACCCCGGTCCGGTCGGCGTGCCCGCGCCGCGGCGTTTGCGTCGGTTGGCGTACGTATCATCGTAGTAGTCCTCGTCTGATTCTGGGTCTGGTTCCTCGCCGGTTTCCATTTCTTCCATTGCTAGCTCGTCGTAGAACCATTCCTGACAGATATCAATGTACATTAAACCTTTGTTTGATTTGAGCCCTGATCAAAAACTGATTCTGCATCTGGTTGCATTTCTCATTGAGCTGGCTCACCTGAGGCCAGTGTTAGAGCTTAGTATCGCTATTCTTTTTAATTCATTATTGAACTAATAAAACAAATATACATTATTAACTTAAATCTAGAGGTTATGGCAAAGGCGAGCTTAACCCTAGGAAGAGTTATCTTCCAGCAAACAATATTTAATTGAGATAAGTTTGACGAAGACGACCTTTGTGGCGTGGTAGGCGAAAATCCGCCTGAGACGAAGGAGGTTGCGGGTTCGATTTCCGCCTCGGAACAATTGAGTGTACGAACTGCAGATATTTATTTGTTCCGGATGTTCTGGTCGTTTTCTATGTATAACAAAAAATAATATATATCTATGTAATGTATTGTATTACGGATATCTGTTATCTGGTACCCATAACACAAGCTCTTCTTAGCTATGCTGAACAATTCATCATCATCATAGCCCCACTAGATGATGATGATGAATTGTTCAGCATTATTTATTTATATATTTAATTTGTAATAGTGGGAACTTGTGTTTATAAATCCTCAGCCTACATAATAAACTACTACAATAATAAATTACACTACCTATAAAAATACATATATAAAATACTATATTCCGAAAACATAAGTATGTAGATTTATTAATTTCATCATAAATAAATTAACATGAAAGTCATGTTATAAGAAAAATGTATATCAAATAATAATAAAAACATCCAGTTACATTCAGATCATACAACGTCCGTAAGAGACATTATCATCATTCTATCTAGCCTGGTATCACCAACTTCTAAACTTTCTTCCATCCTCTTCTGTCAACGCAATTAATGCATCCCTTCCTAATTTTATTTATCAAACAAAACAAGTTGCTATTAATTATGCTATTAACGGGTATTTATCGCGTTTATTTACCTTTTTTCCCGACGTTAAAATAGTACTTGTAATTATGAGTTCTGATCGCGTAAGTTTAAAAACATCAAAACAAGTTGGACTATTATGCCTTTTTTTTTAAATCATTTATTTGGTTCATGAGTGTTTTGCCTCTTTTATGCCTTGTAATTTCCATCCAAGTTGCGACAGTAAACAATAGATGCGTACTTGTATCACCTTAGGATCATCCTTGGGCGCAGTCTGTGACCCGTCCCTGCTGTCGTCACCGCCGCCGCCGCCGGGCGCCTCACCCTGTGTGCTGGAGCTGTTCTCTCCGTCGGCAGCCTGCTCCGTCACCTTCTCAGCTTCGCTCCAGCCCCCACCACTTGTTGACATTGTCAGGTATTGGCGGTGGGATTTGCGCCATCTGCAATTTATATCGATCAATGAGACCTTTTATGAAAATATTCATCAAACGATTTCATTGAAATATAAAAAAAAATATTTTAATTGCGTAAAAATATATGATAAATTACCAAATTACATCAAATTATTAAGCAATTAATTATTTAAAATTAGTAATTAGAAAAATTAGTTTAGATGGCTGAATTACAGGATTTTTTAAGATATCAATGATCTTACAACCTAATTTAATTAGTCATAATTATTGCATGCTATTGAATAGTGAGACATGAGTGCATCATTTAGAATCCACCTTTATACCATGTTTGATGCAATAAATATATTTTTAAGTTATGACCTCAAATACAAGCTGTAATTGAAAGATTGATTTTCATAGTTACCTTTGAGCTGGATATGTGTACACCTGCCCCTCTTTCTGACCAGGCATGCGCTGTTGCTTAGTCATGAATAAGTTGCAAGGGTTCTGTGCGACGCCTAAAAAAATGGAACATTTAGTGGTTGGCAAGCGCGTAAGTTATCCTTCTGGGTCTGAAGTCTTGCTCATTTTGCATTGTGTAGAAAGGATGGTCTCTGTTTCAAACCAGAAAGACAGCTGGTAACCATTTTGCTATTTGACAGAGAAGTACAAGTTGAAATGAACTTTATTGCCTTGAAGATAAATAAATAAAAACATATTTTTTATAATTGGTAACTGGTAGGTGGGACCAAGTCTAGGGAGTCTTTATTAAACAAGAATAGCCTCTTGGCTATTTATTAGGAGTTATTTATAGATATTATAACTCTTCGGATTGATTTAACAATTAAAGACATTTTTGAACTTTTTAGGCCATTCCTGAAATTTTAAGAAATGTTCTAGTACATTTCGGATCGATTTAAACAGTTGGGCATTTTAAAAATTTCTAAATAATTCCAGAAAATTTTAGAATGTCTTAGATTATTCTGGATTGATTTGAACAGTTACACTCATTTTGGAACTTTGTAGATCATTTCAGAAAATTTTAGAATGTTCTAGAAAATTCTAGTTCGATTACAACAATTGCAACCATTTTGGAACTTTATAGAACATTTCAGATTTTTTTTTAATTTTCTAGACCACTTTGGATCAATTTTATCGATTGCACATATTTTCAAACTTTCTAGATCATAACAGCAGCTTTCTAAAATATTTTAGATCGATTACAATAATTGCACGGCTTTTTGGAACTTTCTAGATAATTCCAGAAAGTTTTAGAACTTTCTAGATTAATTTCATCAGTTGCACACATTCTGGAACTTTCTAGATCAGTCCCGAGATTTTCAGAATTTTAAATTAGTTAGAGAAGGACAGATATATATTATTCTTTGATCTAAATATCCAAACTTAAATTTTTATAACATTAGTGTGCTGATATTGTTTGCTGGAACAAAGGCAAGCCTGTCGGCTTGCCTTTGTTCCAGTTAATCTAAGGCACTTTCATGGCGCTTCGTAAAACACGAATGCAATTTGTATTGTGGTGTCAACAAGATCAATACCTTCTTAATGAATCTTACCAGTGTGAGCATCGACGAAGGGCATCCGCATCCTTCTTTCGGCACATAGTCGCGAGTTGAACGTCGACGAGTTTTCAATAATTTCCTTGTAACTGGGATCATTAAGAAAACTGGAAAAATACAAGACAATGATACACAGTTTCTTTAGTTAGGTATCAATAAAAACACAGAACTTTTCACAGTATTTGTTTTTATAATTTATATTTGACTATAATGTAGTTTTAGAGGGTACATAAGCACTCGATTTACCTTTCAATCCTAGCTAAATTCGATGGATTTACTATCTGAATCTCAGCCGCCGCCGTCATGTTAGTATCATTTACGTATTTATTGTCTCTTTGATTATCATGCATCGAATATTAATTTATTCTTTTTGATCATGCACGCGACAGACCTCGTTAGATTATTATTGTCTGTGCGACAGACAATAATTTATTTATCTCTTTGTTTTGTTTTAACATTTTGTTAATCACGTCACACGTCACGTCACACACTGCAGCTATAAAATCAATCAATCGATCTTTCGTAAAATGAATTCCGGTGTTGCAGACAAATGTACTTCAAAACCTACTTATTATGAAAAGTGAAATCATTCTGCGCATTAAAAGTGCATTCCATTCCAATGTAATCTTACTAATTAAGTAGGTACTACACTGCTATCTTTGCCTAAAGTCAGCTTCTAACATTCAAAAATAACAACATTATTATGTAAAAAAACTTTCAGCTAAAAATCATGGTAGTTTCTTCTGCACATGGATCAGAGTTGGAGTTGGAAGCCCCTCTCTCTATTTGACTCAAAGAGATTATACAACTGTACTTATCGTACCTAGTATGTATATGTTCGTTCGCAGTGTTCGATCATTTCATGTTGTGTAAATAAACTTGTCTGTGTTGTGCAGTTCATACCCAACTAGCACATAAGCTGCATAAACAGACTTTGTACAGCAATTTTGCTGTATAGCAGACGTTACATCATCATCATCATCAGCCTATATTAGTCCACTGCTGGACATAGGCCTCCCCCAATGAGCGCCATAGCGCCCTGTCTTCAGCTTGACGCATCCAGCATCTATCTGCAGTCTTTCGCAGATCGTCATCCCACCTAGTCTGATAGCGTCCTACACAATGCTTACCGAGTCGTGGTCTCCACTCACGAACACGTTTGCCCCAACGGCCGTCGGTTCTTCGCGAGATATGGCAGGCCCACTCCCTATCTAACTTAATAACCAGCATTCTATTTTTTTAAATGGATGGTGCTCTCTTTTTGTACGTATAGACAGAAGGTACCATAGGCTCCGAAACTACTGGATCGATTTTAAAAATTCTTTCACCTTTGTTGGGAAGCCATACTATCCGTGGTGAACAGGCTAGGCTATATTATATTTTTAAAAAAAATAGGGATTCTTACTAAAACTCCAATAATGTAACGCAAGGTGTAAAAAACTGACCTAATAAATACCCGTGCGAAGCTGGGACGGTCCGCTAGTAGATAAATAAAGGTAACTCCAGCAATAGACGTCTGTAGGCTGAGAATAGACTGATTGTTGTCCCCCTATCCTCTTCCTATTTAGTAAGCTAGGTACCTACTTACTTATTATTTCAGATCCTTGAAGATTGTCCTACCTACCTGGCGAACAAAGACCGGAGCGACTAGCTTCGCATTCGCATTCGCATCTATTGACATGGCAACACAGCAGGCAGATCAAAGCTAAGCATCACTTAGTAATTTATTTTATTGAATACCTACTCACTCTGCCATTTTCCAAGAAGTTGAATGAAATTAAAGTTGAGAAGAAAAGTTTGTTTTGTTGTAATAATTTTCTTTTTCACAGACTTTTCGCACAAAAACATGGATAGTGGACACTTTGATTAATACAAGTCTTCTTAGTACATAACAGAAGCACCACGTATTGTGAATAGTGAAGCAAGATGCATGCAGTATTTCCGAGTCTTCTCTTATTTACACCACAGATTTTAGGTCAACTCGAAAATGGCTATTCTGAAAGTAAGCAAATTCATATTTCTTTGTTTCTTTAAGCTTACAGCAAAATAATCACTAAGACAAGTCAAATTTTATACATAGGTACCATAAATTATTATGAGAAACAAATAGGGTCTTTTTGATAATCTAGGTCACTTCAATTTGCACTCTTCAATGGATGATTTTGTAGGTCTGTTTTTGTACCTTGACGTGCTATGAGTAATGGTAAATTGAAAGAACATGAACAACATACTCAAGAAATAGGTACATCCTACATACTTTTCCTCAGCCTACACATTATTTTTAGCTATGTTAAAAAAAAACATTTTTATGTAAGTTATAAAAGCAATAACATGGATAACATAATTATAATATCTGCCCTGTGATTGGATATTTAAAGGGCATAAAAATACATTTATTGGGCATTTACTCAATACACCCGATAAATGCCCGGCATAAACCCATGTCTAACCAGCACTTCATGTATGCAAGGTTACAGTTTTAGGTTACAGCAGATTCTGTACAGTAGTTATTTATATAGTAATGTGTAACAAAACATTCAATCATCATATCTACCTACAGGCAGACTTTATCATCTCCTCTGCAGAGTTCTAGGGTTACCCATTATACAGGGTATCTCTAGAATAACTGCAAACTCTAAACTAGCTAGTAGAACTAGTTTTATTGCGATAAGGCTAGGTATTTACCTAGCTACATAATATGTTATAAGCCATAGCTGCTAATTATTTAAAAAAAATGTGGAAACCATTTATGTTTTATTATTTATTATGATTTAATTAATGTTATAATGTTTAATTGAATGTATACTATGGATTTTATTATCTGAGTTCAATAAATACAATGCAATACAATTATTTAAAATGGCTGCTATTCAGTGCAGAATTTATTTCAAAAATATTCATTGATCACTTTTGATACACCTTTTTGGGGATAATAGTTATTTAGATATTCACCCTGTATGTACCTTGAAGTGTTGAATGAGATTCTACTTTGTTTATATAATACTTGGATTGTTTCAGTTGAATACAAATGCACATTACCAGATGTGAAAAGTGAAGATGACAAGTTGGATGTTTCAAGATTTAGAATGGATTTCTCAAAAATATCTGAAGTGAGTTGAGTTTTATTGATAAGATCTCTTATATCAAAGGCATTTAAGTATGTTTACATGTTTACCAAGACATGTCCACTGCATGTATTATTTGGGATATATAATGTTTTGTGTTTCACATTTTGTGCTTACAAAGCGCAAAATGTGAAACAACATTTTGCTAATATGGAGTTAAATAGTAAGATAACGATATTTTAAACAATTCTTTTATGAACACAAAAATAATAGAAACTAGCAAACAATGTAAAATAGTTTGAACATATAGACAATTACTGATATGCCCATTCACACTTTGATAAAAATCCTATGAATGCTTATGGTTGTTTAAACAATATTTTGATGCCATGTTTAGTAAATAGACATCTGTGATTGGTTGCCATGCAAACATGTGGCAATTTTAAAAATGTTATCTCTGTAGAATTTTTAGATTATGAAAAAAGTAATTCATGGCTTTTATGAACTTTTGAAGTGAGAGATAAATTGACATTTGCTAGTACAATATAGCCAAATTAAAAGAAATGTGGTCAATAAACTTACAGCAGTTTTTTCTCTAAACCTGATAACACAAACAGATAACAATGAAATTGTATATAAAATACTAGTTTCTGCCTGAGTCTTCGCATGCATTGTGTCTATGGAACTGTTTAAAGTTTTCTATTCCATGGGAACTGTTTTATGTGATACAAAAGAGCATAATTTGTTTGATTCCAGGTTTTAAGCGAAATCTGTGTAATTTCAGCCTAATCTCAAAACTCATTTAAAGCGGGATATATACCACGATTTCATATTTGAGATTTCGGTAGTTTCATGTGCCCCGATTATGGAATAACTGTATTAATGACTTTTGTGTTAATAACTATGATAGTTAAACCTATATTTTATGCCAGGCCTGGAACTACCCGCATTTCAATTTCCATCATCAAAGCCTATTTCAATACGTTTTTCAGTTTTGTATGCAAATAAGGAAAAAAAATGTAGACATTACGAAGTTCACGGGGTCATCAAGTAACATATATTTTATTTTCATATGTTTCTACTTAAAATTTTGTCTTTTATTTCCAGGTTAAGTTTCCAGGTGTCATCGGTCCACTGAATGAGAGGCTGATCTGTAAGATAAAGTGCATTGATGGCAATTGGGTTGGACCGCTCTGCTCCACCACCGCAAGTAAGGGATACAGACAGTTACTTCAAGACCAGTTCAGTAAACATTATTCAATAGGTTAAGAGTTTATCATGAAATATCTGATATTTAGCTATAATGAAGCCATTCTCATGGTGCTCATTAGGGGAGGCTTATGTCCAGCCGTGGACTAATATAGGCTGATGATGAATGCTCAATTCTATGTTTTTGTTTTTAGTGATTACCTAGTTGTTTTCTGTTAATGTTATCAGTTTTTACAAGGTTTTATTCTACTTGCCCTGTTAGTTTGTGTGGGACAAATCTTGCAACGGAATATTAGACCTTATTCTCATCCGATTGAACTGAAATTTGTCATTTTATTTATTTTATTTTTATTTAAGTACATACTTGTTCGGTGACAATGCAATGTGTTGGTACCATTGAGCTGGTCTGATGATGGAGACAGAAGGTGGCCATTGGAACTCCTAAACGAAACGACTTAACCTCGTCGAGTTTGGGTTCGTTGGTTTTGTTTCCCAAGCACTTTGGTCCTAGATGATATAAAGCTCTTAATTTTTTTTATTGCAAAATTTTATTGTTTTATTTTTTAAATGTGTCTTTGTTTATAAAATATCTTGGATATTTGAACCAAGTAAGTATAGAATAGAGATAGTAGTAGTTAATGAATGCCGTGAGAAATGTCAGTATTATTTATTACTAGTTTCTGCCCGCGGCTCCGCGCGCATTTCTATGGCAACGTTTAAAGGTTTTTTTCTATGTCATGGTAATTATTTGATGACATAAAAAGTAGCCTATGGCTGATTCCAGGCTTAGAGCTGCACCTATGCAAAATTTCAATTCATTTAAATTTCAGCTGATCCATTAGTAGTTTTGGCATAAAGATGTAAAAACCATACTCCATGTAAACATTCAAACTAAGTGATTTTTATTAAATTTCAGATGGCAGGTTCCAGCCGGTGTTGCGAGAGTGCCTGTACCGGCACGATTATCCTTTGCTGGCGATATCCTTCAAAAACTCTACCATTTCGGTAAGTTCTTGAGATAATTCATATTTCTCGTCATTTCAACTTCTTATCTATTTAGAAGTTTTAGCGCTGTCTTAGTGTATAGGTACTCGGAATTTCAAATGTATAATAAATAGGACATTGTGTATTGATTGGCACTGTACCAGACGGGATCGACAAGCGTAGAGTAGTTATCGTAGTGAACATCCTAGAAATGTAAATTTAGGTTAGCATAGGACGGCTTTTTGCCTCATGACTTCAATTTAATTAACGAAAAGAAAACAAAAACTGCATATTTCATTTTATAAATTGTTTTTTTAATGAAATCTTGACGACTGTATTAAAAAAAAATATGATACTGTATTTTTGCACCAACGGATGAGATAATAGTAGATTATATTATAAGGGAGCAAAATAATATTTATACGGTGATGGCGCTTTTTTGAATCCAGAGCGAAGTGACTGATTCTTTAATAGAATCCTGAATGTAGCGAGGGATTCAAAGTACCGTCGCCCGAGCCAAAAATATATTTTGCGCCCGAGTGATACACTCTACTTTTCATCACCCTCAATGAGAAAATAAAACGTGCCTCATATTTTTTTGTATTATTAATAAAACATAGAGTATCAACTAAATTAAATAGTATCTAATAATTATAACAACTAAAAACTTGTACTATTTACATTTGAGACATTTTCGAAATAATCAAATTTATTGTTACAGTTTTATTAGGAATAGTTTTATAGATTTCATATTCTGCGTGTTTGAAATAATGTTCGAATCTGGCTCATTTTGAGGAAAATGTGACGGTGAATCTCATTGAAACCATGAATTTCGCGTGTTTTTTATTTTGATTTCTTTTTTTTTATTCAGCCGGCGGCGGCGGCGCGACTAGGGCCGTCGTACTAGCCAGTCTTCTTTCAGTTTCAAATTCACAATATTTGCGTTCGATTTCTTTGGCGCTGAACACGAAGATGTTCTAAATTCAAAAAGTGCGTGGCAAAAATAATTGCGGCGCACTTTCATATAAAGAGGATTAAAAACTCATTACTGCCCGCTTCAAGTTTCTTATAGAACCTTTGGGTGCAATTAAAGGCGAACCAACTCGTCCTTTTTGAATAGATAGGATAAAAAAATCAATAACGCGCTTATGAGGAGGAGGCCTGCGTCCAGTAGTGGACCATTATAGGCTGCTGAGGTGAGGAGGTGAGGTTACGTCATGTGTGTTAGGGAATTATTTGTGCGAGTATATGCATGTGTTGTATTTTTTGAATGAACAAATGTTGATATATTTCAGAAAGAGACGTCGTTTCCCCACGGCTCGGTGATCATCGCCCGCTGCGTGCACTTCGGCCTCTACAAGCTGAAGGGAGAGAACGCGCTTCGCTGCGAGAACGGCGAGTGGAGCCCCAACTTCCCTGAATGCGTTCCGACCACGCTCATTACCAACTTTACCGGTGAGTGTGCACTGTACGGACTAGCCACACACACGGCACCACACTTCGGTACGAACGAAAACAAATGAGAACGTACATGGCACAAAGTCGCGGAAGCCACAACAAATACCTATTATTTAATTAAGAGATTCCTTGCGTATATAGTGTGAGTGTGAGTACATACGATAATAACAAAAACCTTATGTAACTTACAATATTTTCCTCTGTATATGAACAGTCTAACGATAAGCCTGATTGTTGTTGTGTGGTGTCATGAACTCTATTGAACGATAGCTTTGTTTAAATAATAGACGACACATGTTTTCAATCCCGGATAGCTATTGTGTTTCGACCTACTAGCTTGATTATGATGCAAGTCTGAGATAATAGATGTAACCAACCATATTATCTCCGACCATTCGCTATACAACCTTTGACCATGCGACCCTATTTAATATTACTTTTATTCGGAATTGAAATTGACGACTCAACGACCGAGTTACTGCCGTACGTGTACCAGTCCTTCCCGTTGAGAACGAATGAAGATTCATGGCAAAAGCAGAAAGGCAACAGTGGAGAGGAGGTGCTCCCAGAAGCAGCGGTGTCGTTCGACAATCACTCGCTGGACGGTTATTCTTTGAACGATAAGCGACAGTACTGTCGTTTATTCCGAACTTGCTTGGAGTGCATCAACAACTTCCCTTGCCAATGGTGCCACCTGACGGGCTGCACCGACCGCGCGGACAAGCATTGCCCCTACGTGAGCGCTATGGTGAACCGCACCAAGGGCCGACAAGTGTGTCCCTACATCACGAGTCCCAGCGGGCACGTCATGCTCGCCTCTGGCCAGAGGCAGCACATATCCGTCTCCGTCCACGCTCTGGATCCTACTGTCGTGGAAGTTCAGTGCGAAATCAAGTTCGGGAAGCGTGTCACAGCATTGAGAGGAAAGGTCAGGAGGGGCTTGGTGTTGTGCTACCCGGCGCAGTTCCACGTGAGCGTGGGTAACACGTCCGGCGACTTGCGGCTCTCGTGGGGAGGCGTCGAGCGCTACTCCAACTTCGTGCCGATGTTCCTGTACAACTGTGCGCTGCTGGCAGATGAGTGCGAGCCTTGCAAGTGGCTGCCAAAGCAGTACCAGTGCTCGTGGTGCGAGTCCATCGCGAGCTGCGCCGTCAGCGGCCAGTGCAAGGACCCGATCTACTGGCCGATCGACGCAGTCTCTTGCAAGATTCTTAAGAGCAGTGGCTTGATTTTCACTTGAGACTTCATACTGATTGTGAATAATTTTGTTCGTAAGATTAGATAGAATTCATTTCATCTTTAACGCATGCACTGCCTCTGGTGGTGCCGCGCCTAACCGCGCCACCCGCCCTATACGTGACTTACGTCATGGAGCTCTGTGTTCAAAAGGCTGGTCTCATGCCTTTATTTAATAAAATAATAATGCAAAATACCTAAGTTTTAAATAAACATTTTTTTAGCTTATACCTAAATACAGCAAAAGCTTTTTGAACCGGTTGAACCCTGTGGTTTTATGATATACGTATTTTTTGTAATAGCCATTTTTAAATGAATAAATAAATGTTTTTTTATACGAGCTACTTTTAATAATAAATTGACTGAAATTACAAAAGAGCAACATAAACCTGGTTTGATGTAAGTACTCGACATCTAACGGTCAGTAAAATATAAATTAACTAATTCATTTCAGACCTAGAACATAGTTTACATACTCGGTCCAAAGTCCTCAGAGCCGAGTTCCCTGGATAAGTCGTTGTTTCGGGATAATAAGATCCATTGTTACTGTCGCTGAGCCATAGGACTAGTAAGTGACGACTTGTATCTAATCAATAAATAATTCCAGGAGATGCGCCCCCCTCGATCCGGTACAGCGTGGTGAGCGGCTCCGCGACCGTGGAGCCCTCCGGTGAGCTGTTCGTGTACCCGGACAGCAGCGTGCGCGTCGACTGCGTGACGGCACGCCTGCTCGGCGACCCGCTCTGGACCTGGACGCAGTCCATCTCACACTACCACTCAGGTCAGCACCTTCCTGCTCCGTATAATTATTCGTGTACCCGGACAGCAGTGTGCGCGACAAATTTATGATGATGATGTGGATGGTATTCCTTTTTGCAAATTTCATAAAGATCGTTCAGCCGTTCAAGACTATAAATAATAAGAGACGGTCATACCAAATATGCTAATATTATTAATGCGAAAGTAATTCTGTTCTTCAACGCCTGAACGGAAATTAATGAAATGGAACAGAATAGGAACTTATGCCTGCGAAGCCATTTGCAGCAGCTTATACCATTAAATATTCAATTAAAGTTGTTGTTTGTTTTTCTTCTAGCATGGTCAAAGGAAGAGGGAGAGGAGTCGCTGTTCCGCCTGACCCTCGCGAAGATGTCAGTCCGTAACAGCGACCACTACACCTGCACCACCCCCAGCGGCACCACCAACACGATCTACATTAAAGTCGTCAGTGAGTTCCCGCTTACTGATTTATATCGATATATCGTTTACATAGATAGCGTGCTATGTAATGTATTTTAAACTCAGGCCCTTTTCACATGCATACGGTCACAGCCACCTGAGAGCTGTCTATTTAGATCATAGATTAGTTCTGTACACGGCGGCACGGGGCGCGGCGATCGTGACGTGACCGTATGTGAAAGGGCACTTGGCTTCGGCGCCTATAATTAAATACAAAATGGTCGACAGATTTTTGTTTGCATTGGAAAGAATGCTTAGAAAAAAAGATGCATGTAATAAAAAATTAGAAAATAAAACCCGCAGGCTGATTATGTAAAAGCAACAGCAACAGCGACGCGACCGCGACCGAATTTTAGCAAGCAATTTTTAGTTCACCGATTGTCCGGCAGAGGGAAACCTAGTGCTCGATTGCTGGGTGACGTAGTACCTGGTGTCATGTTAGTACAAAATTGGCTTTTGACAGCACTGATTGCTTAATTTTCGCCTGTCGCAAACCGGTCGCAGTTACATAATCAGGGGGCGTTTCGCCTGTCGCAAACCGGTCGCAGTTACATAATCAGGGGGCCGATTCCAATAAAGCATTGCATGGTTTGGTCAGCCGAGGCATGTTTGCCGAGGGCTTTCTCATTGGTTTCTCTTCTCATTTGTAGATCGGCTGTCAATTGGTTGCTGTTAGTTCGATGTAAATGGCATTGCACTAGCCAGGGCGCTATTTTAACCTTACCATAAATTACATAGACAAGTATTCTCGTAGACCTCTCTGGTCTTTGAATATTGTTTCATGGAAGTAATAACATGGAGGCTTCCGTTGTTTCTGTATCGAAATTCGCGGCGCAGTTGAACAATATATGTGGATCGAGGATACTCATACGAATAAGAAATATTGAAGGAATCGCGGCTAGCTCTTCCCGGGATGCTGATGTAATAATAGTCGAGTATAGGGACAATAGCTATATTGTATAAGACTACGACTAATATGATGTTAATGAGTGCGGTTTGATTGAATGGCTGCTAGCGATGCACTGACCTCTGTAGGCGCCCGGTCCGCGCTCGCGGCACGAGTACTTAGGTCGAACTGCTGATGCTGCTAAAATCCTCCGTGTTCGATGTATCGAACAAATATCATATTATAAACTGATCGCGTCAGGTTTCTGACATTCACAGATGAAAATATCTATTGTTAATATGTTGTTTTTCTATGTGAATAACTCTGTAACCTGACGCTTTAGGACAATATGTTATATGACTTTTTTTTTGCATACAAGACTTACAAATAATATTATTTGTGCACCGCGACATTCAAAAAAACAGTGTTTTCCGAATTCCTAAATCTTCAAACCTCTTTAAGAGATAAATGTTTCTACTTAAATCATATCCACAGTATTGTAAAGTAACTTTCAACTTTTCTTTCTTCAAAAAAGTCTATTATACTATTTATAATAGTCCTGAATATGGTTATGAATACGAGTATAGTTTCTTAACTGGATGTAAACGGGTTAATTACGAACTTAGTCGTTGCCTGTTTTTTTTAAATAAAATTTGAAAGTATTAAGGTAAAACAATAATGTGCCGAGAACAGTTGAGTCCAGATATCAACTGAAAGCCGCAAGGCCTGAGCAGGAACTCTGTTTTCCCTAAAAACAATATTATATGTATTGGTAACTCGTGTATATAAAGACTGGGATTGAAAAGGTCCTGCTGTCCCTCTTAGATGATATTTGTCAAATATTATAAGTGGGAATACATAACATTCTCAATCAAAATGTATATGTACACGACTGAAGGTTGCCGCAGATCTAGACTGAACTACTGCACATCATAAACATGTGCATTTCAATTAATTATTCTGTGCGGTAGCGGTGCTGCATGTACATATAACCTTTATACCAACGCACGCGTTTAATACAAATGCCACGATGCCACAGACTGGAAGCATGACCTTAATGTAGTTTTTAGAATTTAGATAGTTCTGCACAATTAGTCGCTCTAAAATACACATGTACAATTACTGATTTTGTTTGTTATGTTTGTTACTGTTTGCATTTGTGAATGTTATGTTTTGTGAGCAAAGAATAAAAACTAATGAGAACTATGCTCCCTTCAAAGACCTGGATATGTTTTGTATACATGGAATATGGGTGGAAAATATTTAACGATATCAACGAAGCAAAGCACAGAAGCTTGAAACATTTTTGGTTTTGAAAGCTTTCATTTAATTATAACCTTGATGTTACCTTGTTGTTTTCTGTTATTGTTACCTTATTGTTTTCTGTTATTGTTATCAGTTTTTGTCTAATCTGAGTTGACATATAATTTGTTTATTTTAAATCAGAGTAGGTATAGTATTGAGCGAGCTGCAGGCAGTTGCAGGTTTATGTAGATTTTTACTGATCTCTTTGATATATTTGTCTTTTTTAAACTTTGACCTAATTTTAGTTTTGATCTCAATCGCTTATTTAAGTAAAAAAATGTGATATTTTTGTAGTTGTAAGTTAGTAAGCTTAGAAATTTCTGATATCATTTTGTTATTTTGATCTCAAATTTGTGGTTTATGTGAATTATTTTATTTTTAGCGTAATTGCATTTGTATTTCGTTCTTACTGTGGTATTTTAGTTTTTCTCTTTTAATTCTAATCGCATCCTATTGAGTTAAGTTACGCAGGTAGAACGGTAGTGTTAGTAACGAAATTAGCTTAACAGGGATATTATGCCAAAATATTCCAAGTTGAATTAAACCATGTACTTAACCTTGAATCCTGTTTTTGAGCACACTTTTGATTTTACGGTAAACAGAGGTTATCAAAAATGTAACTCCCAGAAGCAATGAAGAAAGAAGTGTTATAGACCGCGTCCACTAATTAATTTGCCGTTTGGTAGATGTACGACTATGAAGTATTCCAATTGTTGACAGATGAGGATGATGATGACTCTTCGTCAATGGCAATGTGTGGTTGGAAACTTTGCTGCCAGTGTCAAGTAATGGAAAATAATTGTTCATTATCTGAGGTATCAAATTATTAAGATCGTTTGATATTTTCACCAGAGCCTAGTTTGTTATCTAGTTACTAAAACTGTCTTACTTTTTATCACGGACAAAGAAAAAAGAAAAAGCAAATAAAAGAACAAAAATAATACTGTTATTATTCTATGAACATTCTGATTCCGAAAATATGTATATAAACGCCCGAATAAGGTGTACAGAATAATACGAAATGTGAAGTAACTACTTTTTTACAAAATTATTTTGTCATAAAATATCGACGTGCTTATGATGTATATGCAGACGCGATGACTATTTGATTATTATCAGTTGAACTACTAAACAGCAAATAAAAGAGTGGAATAACTATAAATTAACATTGAAATGTCATATTCTAAGCAGATTATGGCAGTAGGTAATTGTAAAAATGATTACAAATAATGCTGGATTAATGATGTAGTATTTGTTGGTTATAAGGAATTACATACCACTTTACATTAGATTAGTTAGATACGATTAAGTTTTATTGTAGGTACTGTTCCAATGGGTTCGGCCTGACAGGTTGATTGTTTTATGAATAAACATGAAATCTAAAACCATTCTTTCATTGAATACAAGTATGTCCTTGAGTTGATGCTTAATAATAGGTTCTAACAGTAGTAAGAATTAAATGTAAGTACCTTCTTGGTACTCGAAATATACCAAGAGTAATTATTGTTCTTTAATCACAATCATCATCAGCCTCCTGTAATGAGTTAATTATTTTTGCATTTCATTGTTCTGCCGCCCCGGTTTGTCCGCAGTAGGTGTACGTGGAGGTAAGTACGGAGTACGTGTAACTACGGTACCCAGAAGGCAAAAAAAAATCTACTTATATATTAAAGGTATGTAGTGCAATCTTATTTATAAAAAAACTTGTTTCTGCTCGTGGTTTCGCACGCGTTATTTCTATGGAAACGTTTAAAGGTTATTTCGATGCCATGGTTACTGTTTTATGTGATAAAAAGGAGCCTATAGTTGATTCTAGGCTTAGAGCTGCACCTTAGCTGATCCGTTAGTAGTTGTGGCATGAAGAAGTAACAAACATCCTTCCATCTAAAAATTCAAACTTTCGCATGAATAATTGAAATGGCGTTGTGTTGCAGACGCGGTCTGCCCGGAGCTGAGCGCGTCAGGACCGCACCTGCGGCAGCACAGCCAGGGCTCGCGGCTCGGGCACGCTGCACACTTCAGCTGCCTCCCGGGGTATCATCTGAGTGGAGAGGCTATGCTCACCTGTATGGGCGACGGTAAGAGACGCAGTCTGCCGGAGCTGAGCTTGTTTTCTTATAAATCGAGGTCATGGCTCCTGGACTTGGCCATCACCGCTCCACTCAAAAAATTACCCTGTGTATATACCTCTATATTAAGTCATAAACAATTTATTAACAAAGAAACTTACAATCAAATCATAGAAAAAAAACAGAACTATTTACAATTGAAAAATTATTGATTGCTTACTGCAGACTGTTGGAAACAATATGTAGGTAGCTAAAGTTATCCATATCAATAGCAGTCTGCGCGCGCCCCCAAGCCGCTGGCATTGTCCCGTTGTATGAGAATGCTTAGTAATAGTTTAGTATGTGCAGGTCGGTGGTCTTCCCCCCCGCCCACGTGCGTGGAGACATTCTGCCCGGCGCTGGGCTCGCTCGGGGCGCACTTGTCGGTGGTGGAGTACAACTCGTCGTTCGGCGGGCGCGCAGTGTTCCACTGCTCCTGGGGGTACCGGCTGGTCGGCGCGCCGGGACTCGAGTGCGAGGCGGACGGCCGCTGGTCCGGCGATGCGCCGCTTTGTATCCGTGAGTTTTATTAAACAACCCTCCTTGCGACTCCCATATCTTGAGAACCCTTTCAAATGTCAAAAGGTTTCAATGTAGAGGGAAATAATATGGGGACAGGAAGATCGAAGAAAATATGTAAAACCACATCACACGATGTGAAGTAAAATGGGACATGGATGAGAAGGAATGACGACTGATAGAATGGATGAGAAATACATGTTGTGTGCACAATATGTTGTGCCGACCACACCTCATCAGTTTCATCAGCCTTTGTTAGTCCAGTGACCTCCCCTTATGAGCGTCATAGCGCCCTGTCTTTAGTTTGTACCTGGCTAGAGGGTGTCCTACACTTCTTTTAGTCCGAGTCGTGGTCTCCACTTAAGAACACGATTACCCTAGTGGAGACCCCACCTTGCGTGGGATAAAGACATGACACGGAAGAAGAACATGCTGGGAACTCATTGATCGATAGGTATCTCTGGCTCTTGAAGTTTTCAGAACATGGTATCAAATGCAAACCATATACCAATCTTACGACATTCAACAGTTGCTCGTAGCCTCGTAGGTACAGACATACACATACCTTAAAGCATACCAAGCCACTAATAGAATCGTAACTCGCTTCGCTCGCTCGATCCATTATCCTGGGCATTATCACTTTATCTTATTAACTTTCAGTTTTTCTTTTACAGCCATATACTGCCCGAACCCACTTGTCCCAGAAAACGGAAAACTCTTGACAGAACCTTCCAAGAACGGCAAGTTCGCAGTCGGCGACCTGATGATCTACGCGTGTCACGCCGGGTACCACGTCCTGGGGGAGTCCTCCATCGTCTGCACAGAGAACGGCTTCTGGTCGCACCCGCCTCCTTTCTGCATGCCGCACGCTGAACTCAGGAAGTCGGATACTATCTTTGTGGAGAATACTACCATGATTCATGTGGAGGAGTAGTTTCACATTCCTCCAGGATAAGAAAATTCAGTTACATACTGTATACTCAGAGGAAAATTGTAGAAAGTGCCTACAGAGGGCGATACCTTAGCTACGACCGCGCCTACCTTACAACGATAATCACCACCAAAACAGCAACTGACATAACAGCAGCCAACATGTTATTATAAATTATACAATGTAGACCACAAATCATATGGTTTGCTTGTTGAATCTATACACTAAAGAAAAATAGGCCTACATTGCCATCTGGATCGAATGAGAGAAGATATAAATCTATGCATACTTTAGTATCTGATGGTTGGTGATCTACAGAAACGCTCTGACGTTGGTTGCATCATTTCAACCATTGATTAATTCTCATGATGATTAATTCTGGAGGTACATCTGTTATGTGGTGTATGCACCCTTCTTGGTGCATAGTTACAATCTCATTTGTCAGTGGTATGGGTAATGATGAGCCAGCTGGGCATAGCGTGGCTGCCCCAAGTACGTAGTCTGGATCAGGAGCGCTGGTCCTGATCCACTTCTGACGACGAAGGATGACCCACTGTAGCCTTATTAAAAAGGGTGATGTCACTATCATCCTCGTCTTGGTGGTCATCCATTTGAAGAAGAAACGAAAACACAATGTTGTGATGTGTCTATCATTATAGTTATACTTCTTAGCTAACGAAATGACCTATCGTTAATGTATTCTACCTGCCCTTGCTATTTCTTGTAGCTTTTCAATTCAATATTTGGTAGGTAGATATTAAAATGAATACCTAATTCCAATTTATTTCTTAGGGCTAACAAAAAAAAACAAGTAAAAATGTAATAAAAATAATGTGTTTATTGATATTCTCTCCACTTAAATTTTTTGTCTAAATAGTTTATTGTAAATAATTTTAGACCTAACATTACAGCAACATATTTGAAGCTTTTATGGAGATTTTATAGAGTTCTTACCTAAGTAGGTAGGAAGCTTACCTAGGTAGGTACTTTGTAAAACTTTATTTCTTATAGACTAAACCTGTAGTTTAAGTAGGTATTACAAGTGTTATGATCTTTGCTTATTTATTACATAGATGAAACCTACCACAATGGCCTTATTTTTACTTTTCCTCCCCAACTGGTTTTTGTGCAGCTCTGCCAACAGTAGCTAGGTAGTAAGGTATATGAGCTCTGAACACCAAGAAACAAAAACATCTTGGATCTTCGCGACGGCCAAGGAGGATTTAGAGAATCCTAAAACAAATGAAAATAATAGTTGAATTGAAATTGGTAGGTAGTTAGAATTCTATCTCAATAAGACCATAGATCCACTGGCAGACCAATGTACCTATTAGTACCTATCTAGTTTAACAGCAATTAAATTAATTTATCATTGTTTTAGTGTTGCTGTTGTAGCAAAGGATTTGCTAACTAACGACTCATCCAGCAATATATTCCGTTAATGAACAGCTAGCTTGATTACATGTATGTAAAGATTATTCTATTAAATTTCCCCTAATTTTATCCAATGCGTGATGAAAACCCGAAAATTCTTTGTTAGAGATACGCGATAGAAAGAGATGCGAATTGTTTAATAGTGCGAGAAGAAATTATTGTTATTGCGTTTAATTATGTATTATACCTAATATGTACCTATGTTTATTCTGCCCAAAATAGAATGTCAGGCGCAGACGCGACGGTGTTGGACAAGCTACGGACTACGGTCGAGCCAATAAATGAATGAAGAAAAACAGTTTTTGAGGCATTTAGTAGGTATATGTGTAATATAGTAGTTTTTTTATTAAAAAAATTGTTGAAGTTTTTTCATTAAAGACAGGCCGTGGATTGGTCAATTTTACCAAAAGTGGTCAAAAAACGGCGCTTATTTTTTACATAGATTATGCCAATTTTATCTGTTACAGAATAGGCACACTTTAGTATTTTATTTTTATGTAAGGTACGAAAGTCAAATCTAATCTACATAGATTTGACTTGGCACGAGGTATATCTCCATTCTTTTTGCGGGGAAGCCCACAGCCAATCATAATTTTTGTATTGAACTTGGCTCTCCTTTTTTACATTTATGTTTTGGTGGGATTATTAATTTTCTCGGCAAAATTAGGGGAACAAAGGTAAAAACTTGAATTTTTCATTTTCTTTTATTTGGCTTTGTTTTTTTTTTTTAATTAAAATTATGGATACGAGGTTAACAAAAACCATCCATGGTTTCACATTGAAATTCCTTTTAATTCAAGTAAAAATTTAATAAAATAAAATAAAACAGATTTACGAAATTATGCTTAACAAATTTAATGCAGTTATTTTTCCTAAGACAACAAGTATCAAAAAAAAACTAATAGCGCGTATGGCTTCCACGGGCTCTTATGAGAGCCTGAATGCGTTTTTCCAAGCTTCCAGTGATGCCATCAATCCATTTTCAGATCCATTTTCGATCACGACAAGCTCTGTACGGGCTCCCAAAGATATGCCACCCCACACCACAACGGAGCCTCCACCATAAGCCACTGTTTCGGTGAAACTCGTTGGATTGTAGCGTTCTCCTCGATACCGCCACATCTTCTGCCTCCTATCAACGAAATTTACACAAAAACGGCTTTCGGCAGAGAATAAAACTCGCCTCCACTCGTCTGTCCAATCACGGTAATAACGAGCAAATGCCAATCGGGCTACTCTATGACTCACCTCGAGTTTTGGCGCTCGAGAGTGCCAGCCAAGGTACTCTCGATTGCAAACCAACTTCATTTAATAGTCTTTTCACTGTTCGTTCACTTACACGGACGTTATGGATTTCTTGTAACAGATTTCGTGTCTAAACAGCAGTTTAACGACGGTTTCTCAGAGTTTGCACCCTTATAAAACGGTCATCTAAGGTGTCAGTTGCCCGATTTCTTCCTTGTCTTCGCCGACGCACATAATGAACATTGCGATAGATCACAGATACCGACACACTCAACACTATACTCACTGAACGGTAGATGTGACCTGCCTCGATCATTGTTATGGCTCTGGCAACTTCAGTTGCAGGAAAATCACTCATTTTGTATTCAATACAATGTATACGCTTCAAATATTAACAGTAAAATGAGCTTAAGTCAGTTTAAAACACGTTAGCATTTTTTAAATGAATAGCACTTATGATCGTAAAATTTTCAACAAACGCTCAATTGGGTATAATTTTATGTTTAAACATCGAAGAAAAAAAATATTTTTTTTTGCCCTCGTCCCAAAGATGTTTGGAATACAAAAAAATTGTCCACATGCAAAAAAAAACCCAAGAAGTTGAAAAAAAACGAGGTTTCTTGCCTGTTCCCTTAATTTTGCCGGTGTGGCCCGAAATCGTCATTTTACTAAATAGCTCAAAATATTATAGGTAAAGTTATTTTAATATTTTTTTAAATAATAAAATAAAGAATTTGATTTTGGAGTTGAAGTTAGTACAGCTTAGAAAGTAAATTAATGAGTAATTGTTCATATTTCATACATATAAATTTTCTACCCAATAATGTAGGTAACTAAATAAAGAAAATGTGATTCTATCAACTTTAATTTCTTCACTAATATTATAAGTAATGGAAAATAATTGTAAAATTAATGAGTTATCAAATTATGAAAATGGTTTGATATTTTCAGCAGAGCCTAGTTCGTTATCCAGCAGGGAGTAGGTACTACGTGCATTAGGTTGGCTTGGGAGACGAGATGTTGGAGTCCCCCTTATACCCCATAGCAGTTCCTAGTCTTAATTTGTTATGTTCTTTTATTATTGAATTTGTGTTTAGCAAGTCCAACATTAAAATTAATGTGAAACTTGCCAAGACACAAATTTAATAAGGATAGAACGTAACAAATAAAGTTTAGGAACTGCTATGAACACTGGCGCCTTTTTCCAGTAGCTCTACATCAGTGAAGACTGTCTGAACGAACTTGGCTGGATGGTCTCGTCCTCGTATCGTCTCACCGTCTGAATATCAATAATCGACGAACTACCTACATTATTTGAAAGAGATTCGTTCCCTATATTTGAATATTCTAAGAAGAAAATATATACCTACCTAGTGATTATCAGCAGTGGGTGATTGGTGATAAAAAAAGTAGGTAAATGAAAATCAAATAATATATATTACAAAAACTAAGTAACAAATTCTAAAATAAACACGATTATGAAATTATGATTACAACCCTAGGTTGATATGATAATGAATATATTAAAACAAAAATAAACTTCTATAGCTTAATTAAAAAAAATCTAATCACTATACAACCTTTAAAGGTACTAACTAATAAAACCTATATAAATAGGTACTACCCATATAGGTAGGTACTAATATTTACCTACTTACAAACATGATCTACAATGGCATAAGCTTATATACTCTCGGCTGCCCAGAAAAAAATGTTCCCCAACCCTCTGGCATTATATCTTCGAAACAGGTTTGTGTACCCTGATTCCTCTCTTCAACCCAATCATCATCTTCATGAGTTCGGTTGAGTTCGGTTTGATCATCTTCATGAGTTCGGTATAGTCCGGTTTGATCATCTTCATGAGTTCGGTTGAGTTTATCGTCTTGAGTTCGGTTTAGGAGCTCAAAATCTAGATGCTGTTCATCATGGTTGCTGTCCCCTCGGCGTTCAGGTCCAGAGCCGACGGAAGACCGGATGCGCGGTGTTCTCAGCAGCTGTACCTCTCGCTCTGGCGCGGGTGCAAGCAAGTTATATGGAACTGGAACAAGTAGGTGGGGTTTATTTATCTTTTGTTTGCAGTCTGGGAAATCGGTAGGTTACCAATCACTATAGGTACCTGAATGATTAAAAGTCAAAAAACAAAAGGTACGCGATAAATAGGTACTCGGAAACTCCGAAAATAGCTCTCTCCATAGCTCGCTGAGCGACTTTAAACTGTAAATACTAGTTCTACTACAGGTACGTAGAATAATAGGTAATTTATAATAGGTAACTTAAAAAACTTAGAAGAAAGCCGCGGGCGAGGTCGGCCAAGAAAGCGCTGGCGAGACGACCTTAACGCCTCCCTCGGAGATTGGTGGGAGATCGCGCGTGACCGCACTGAGTGGAAAGATTTGGGGGAGGCCTTTGCCCAGCAGTAGGACGAAACAGGCTAAACAAATATAAAAAATACTCACAAAACAAAGAAACAACATAAACAAAGTCACTTGTACAATACAGAAATTAAATGGAGATGGGCGGGCCATATCCTACGCGGCTCAGATAAATGGAGGAAAACAATTATAAACTGGTATCCGAGAGACAAAAAGAGGAAACGTGGGAGACAATATAAAAGATGGGAGGACGAAATAAGAGAGACTGCAGGACAAACTTGGTCTAGAACTGCACGAGCAAGGGAGGATTGGAAGCAGTTAGATGAGGCCTTTGCCAAAACCGGGCAAACAGATGCAATACGGGTTGCCGATGTCTAATTATAAGCATATTTTGTAAAACTAGTTTTAAGTATTTGAATAATGGCTTTTGTTATTATTATATAACAGTTAACTTACCATCATTGTTTTCCAGTATATCTTGTGCTTCGTCATCCACCGTTTCAGAGTCTTGTCCACTTTCATCAGCTGAATACCCTCCGTTCTCATCATCCATTTCATCGCCAACGTTTGCTGACGGCAGCAGATCACCACTTGGTCCATATGCTATGTGGACATCTTTACCGCTTGGTTCACATGCTCTGTGGACATCTGCTTGGAATGTCACACGTATGTGATCAAGATATTCAGATGTATTTTCATCTTCATCTCTGTCCACATTGTTAGTTCTATCAATACTTTCTTCTGCTACTAAGCTATCTATATCTACTTTCGCATTTGTTTCATGAATATTTTCTTCCTTTATTTCAATGCCACCTTCTTCAGCTATCGAACTTACAATAGTTTCATCACCAAATTCTGTGTATGAACTTTTGGGTTGAAGGTCTGAACTGGAGCTTTCGTTACTTTTAGGTTTCTTGGACTGAACTCCGTCCTCCTCCGATTGACTGGAATCGGTATCTGAAGTGGCTCTGCCACGCTTCAACCTTCGATCTGATATGGCTGATACTGGTTCAGTATCGACATTATTACCATAATCTTCATTAATTACTTCATCTATGTCAATATTACTATTGAGCCTGTCTTCTGGTGTATCCTCATCATCATCGCTGGCCACTGGGCTCGAAACATTTCGGCCTGTAACAATGTAAACAGTTAAAAATAACAAATATTTATGAATTTACATAATAGTACTTACTACTAACCTAACTAGGTAGGTACTTGAATGAATTTTTTATACCCAGTTCTAGAATATAAGATATTTCTTCACAAAAGTCACTTATAACGGGATATTTACCATGATTAGATTTTTGAGGAGGATTGGAAGCAGTTAGATGAGGCCTTTGCCAAAACCGGGCAAACAGATGCAATACGGGTTGCCGATGTCTAATTATAAGCATATTTTGTAAAACTAGTTTTAAGTATTTGAATAATGGCTTTTGTTATTATTATATAACAGGTAACTTACCATCATTGTTTTTCTGTATCTCTTGTACTTCGTCATCCACCGTTTCAGAGTCTTGTCTACTTTCATCAGCTGAATACCCTCCGTTCTCATCATCCATTTCATCGCCAACGTTTGCTGACGGCAGCAGATCACCACTTGGTCCATATGCTATGTGGACATCTTTACCGCTTGGTCCACATGCTCTGTGGACATCTGCTTGGAATGTCACACGTATGTGATCAAGATATTCAGATGTATTTTCATCTTCATCTCTGTCCACATTGTTAGTTCTATCAATACTTTCTTCTGCTACTAAGCTATCTATATCTACTTTCGCATTTGTTTCATGAATATTTAATTCCTTTATTTCAATGCCACCTTCTTCAGCTATCGAACTTACAATAGTTTCATCACCAAATTCTGTGTATGAACTTTTGGGTAGAAGGTCTGAACTGGAGCTTTTGTTACTTTTAGGTTTCTTGGACTTAACTCCGTCCTCATCAATGTCAATATTACTATTGCTCCTGTCTTCTGGTTCATCCTGATCATCATCGCTGGACACTGGGCTCGAAACATTTCGGCCTGTAACAATGTAAACAGTTAAAAATAACAAATATTTATGAATTTACTTAATAGTACTTACTACTAACCTAACTAGGTAGGTACTTGAATGAATTTTTTATACCCAGTTCTAGCATATAAGATAGATAGAAAATTATTTTATTGCACACTTAAAAATATAACAAACAAGACAGAATAAAATACAAAACATGTGACAATTTGGCGGTCTTATCGCTCAAGAGCGATCTCTACCAGACAACCGTGGATGGATAGGATCGTTGGATTGTACATGGGGATCTGTGTGCATCATATTAATTTATAAAATATTGCATGAAAATACGTTCCTACTTAAAAATAAATAAAATAAATATAAATACATATAACGTATTATGGACCATGTTCGGACGGACTGTCAACGTCAACTTCATGAAAAAATCCCAATTCTACCAGTGTCCGCCTCATGATAGCAAATAATTTAAAAAAAAAAAATTTGGAGATCATCTAACCTGAGCTACTTTCCAAGCAGTTGGAAAAAAGCCAGTAGACAGAAAGTAATTAAGTATGTGTTGGATTACAGGTGCTATTTGGAAAAGGATGGGGATTATCATGTTTCGACTAATGCGATCATCGCCGATAGCCTTAGAGGATATAGATGTTATTGCTCTCTTTACGTCACAGACAGTGATCTGGCTAAAATGAAGAGGTGAGTCGGGAATCGGCGTAGAAGAAAGATGAGACAAAGTTTTCGATTTCAGTTGTATATCGAGATCGGAAATGGAAGTGAAGTGTTTATTTAAAGAATCGAGATTGAATTGTGCAGGAATTTTGGTACGTTCTTTAGATTTCCCGATTCCCAATGACCGTAGGAACTTTCAAACCTTGGCAGGGTCGGAGTTCTCTAGTGAAGTATGGATATAGCGGCGTTGCGCGTCACGACACGTTCTATTGCAGTGATTCCGTCGATCGATGTACATGTGCTTGTTAACCTCGGAAGGTTTACGTTTTAGTTTGGCTTTGGCTAAACATTTTCGATTCATCAGTGTTTTAAACTCAGGAGTTATCCAAGGCGCCGGAAGGTGCTTCAGTTTGATCTTCCTGAGCGGGGCATGTTTGTCGTATAGGTTGGTAATGATACTATTGAATACCTCTACTTTGCTATCAATATCTGGAACATCAAAAAGCTCAGACCAGTCGATACCGTCCGCATCACGTCTTAATTCCTCCAAATGAATGCCGCTAAAATTTCTCTGCAGAATTATCTGAGGTTTGGGCTTAGGGGGACGAATTTTATAGGACATATTGTATAACATGTCATGGTAGGAGAAAGCTCCTGCTTGACATTACCATGTTTGGCTACGTGAGAAGGAGACGAAACTATGATGAGATCTAGAAGAGAGGGAGACGAATTAAGGAAGAAATGGGTAGCGTTTAAAGGAGGAATAGACATATTGCACCCCCTAACAAGAGTTTCAAGAGAAGTGGGCCGACTGTCTTTTTTGAGTAAGCAAGTGTTGAAGTCGCCCATAATTATAAAATGATTATAAGATGGGGCCTGATTTTCGAGGAGAGTTTCAAAAGAGAGGAAGTAGTTAATTTTTGAAGAAGGACAGTAAAACACTCCAAGTAGTACCTTGGCATGCGAAAGGAGGAAAGAGGTATTCTCCCGCTTTGGTGGGTGGTGGCTGTGCAGACTCACTTTGTTAAAAGGTATATGGGATCGGAGATATATAGCAACACCACCTGATCCGACACGATCGTTGCGAATAAGTTTGAAGCCTGGAATAGCATAAGAAGAAGAAAGACATGGCTTGAGCCAAGATTCAGAGACAAGTAAGGCGTGAATGTTCTTATGATCAAAAGAAGCAAGTAAGTCAGGAGAATGTTGCGGGATACTCTGAGGGTTTATGTGAAGGACATTAAGATTCTTTGGAACATCAGAAAACAAAGAAGAGATAGAGCCAGAGAGGGAATACTACAGAAGCTGTCGTCACTACCAGAATCCGAGTCACAGAAAGACACGTATTCATCGCTGTCAGAACTTTCAACACTGAGCGGCATCAGATTGATGCTTTAATAAGAGTACTATTTAAAATAACTGCAAATAGAAAAAAAAATGAACCTAATTAAAATATATACCTATATAATATAATAATATACCTTATTTAATACAATATAAAATTAGAAATTTCTTAGTACGCACTCAACAAACCACCTATCCATCTGCCAATTGTGTCTACAAAAGGAACCATTATAAAAACTCAAATTACTATGTACTGTAACACTAAATAATAAAAAACAGTTTAGCCGTGGCAATTCGGTGGCCATCGTTGATATCTCAGAAGGAATATTACAATTGCATAAATACAAACAAGCAAGCAACATCACAATAGGTCGTGGGTAACAAAGAAGAAGTAAGTGTCAGTCTTATGTCAAAGTGACATTTGAATTGACTGCTCAGTACAAAAAAAATACATCTCTCTCTTGCGATGCTATCATGAGACGGACACTGGCAGAAATCCAGACGCAGAGCCATCTAGGAAGAAGTTGAAGTTGAAGCCAAAATAAAGTGTAAACAAAAAAATATAAAATTATTTTGTGTATTAGGGTTGGACACTTTGGACTTTAGACAGACTTGTTGAGAAGAGTGGGAAAAATAAGAGAAATCAACCTGCACTTCAGTTTATAGCCACATAATGCTAATTGTATGCCGACGATCTAGGACTTCTTGGACGATGGCGCAACACGCCTTGCCTTCGACACCTTGGTCACCGCCGTGAGCTTCTCAGTGGACGATGCTCAGATCCGAAGGACAGCGAAGTTGGTGGCGTTTTCCGTCGTTTCCCATGACGAAGACGGTCCCGTCCATCGTCCAACATTTTGAAATGCCGAAGCGCTCGCGAGCTAACATAAATGTGTCGTGCCTGACTTTTGTAATGAACTCAGACATGGTTATGCCGGAGCCCTCTGTCTTGGCTACCCAAACCTTACTCCGGAGTGACAGGTTACGAAGCTTGAAGAGTATAGGCCGCGAGCGATCGGAGGCACGACCCATCCTATGACAACGGCTTATGTCATTAGCTGTAACACCAGGCAGCTTTACCCGCTCCACCAAGGTCTTCGCAACTACCTGTGCCACATCTTCTTTTTGCTGTTCCGGCACTCCATGTAACAACAGTATCTTTCGTCGGCCTCTCATCTCCAGATTATCGAATTCTTTAGCCATAAACTCAATTTGTCCTTGAAAGTGCTCTCAGTGCCCCAGTGATGAAGGACTTAAACTCCAAGTAATTTGCAGACAAACCGGCCAGGGTTGAAGGTGTGGGACTCCTAGGCAGCCCACTCTCAAAGTGCTCCATCCTCTGGGCAAATGACTTGGCCAAGTCAGACATAGTGCTTCTGATATCCCCCATATTGTTTGGTTTTACACAAATACTGAGACTAGTGAAGAAAGTTGTAAAGTGTCGTGTAGTTTTTTCTTTGGGTGGAAAACACTGTATGGCAGTTGCGAAACTTGTATTATTTATAATATTTACAATAAAACAAATAGAGAGAACTTTTGTAGAGTTTCACATCTACCCCCAAAAAAGGAAAAAAAAAGCTAATAAAGATATTTCTTCACAAAAGTCACTATAATGAGATATTTACCATGATTAGATTTTTGAAGTTTCCAATATTTCGGCACAGTTTCATGCGCCATGATCACGGAATAACTGAAGGCACTGTGACTGAGAGTAAGTTTTTATGGGCAGACATACGGATCTACCCTCATATAAAGACAATTAAGTTATTTTTTGCTAACAAAGCTATGCTAACTATTTATGATTGAAAACTCATCAGGAACTGCTTACATTCCTTGAAAACAACTAAGATCAGACCAGCTCAATGGTCCAATTAATCAGTTTGAATGTCTACTAATGAGCGCCATAGCGCCCTGTCTCCAGCTTCAATAAATACTATCCCAACCTTCAATAAACAGCCTCCGGTAAATCTTCTTCATCTTCTTCTCTAGCCTCAAGTAGAACTCCTCCGGGTGATCATGTTTGTTGACTCGCTTCTCTACCTCTATGATGAGAGGGGGGAGCGGACTGTAGGGGCGCGCGGGGGGGAGCAGTGCGAGGCGGGGGCGCGGGCTGCTGGGGCGGAGGGGCGAGTCGAATGATTCCTCGTCCTCCTGTATGGGAGAGAGGACTGGAACAGCAATGGTTTGGTTATATCGAGTGGTTTGACAATGCAAGCACTTTATATCTGTTTGGGTCTGAAGTCTCACTCAGTTTGCATGTAGTGTAGAAAGAGATGCCCTCTATTTCGACGCTGTTAGAGCTCTGACGGAGGTAGGTACAAGCTAAAATGAACTTTTTTGCGTTTAACCTAGAATCTAAAATGTATTTTTCCCGGCCCACAAACGGCGGGCGCCCGTACCTACTAAATCTCATTGCCTGTATAACAAATGTCTTGAGCGCGTCACAAAATTCTTAGAAAGGTATGTATATTGAAAGAAAATTAAAAAAAACACAAAGAGTATATCAATTCAAAATTTGTAGCTATAGGTAACTGTGGGATGTTGATTTTTAGGAAGATGGCGATCACGGATTTTTACAGTCGCCTGATAAAACTGACTTCATTTGCAATAATAAGTTCAAACAACAACAAAACATAACTTACATGAAATATCAATTGTTTGCCGGTTCTCTTGCTGTTTTATATCACTGCGCCACATTTTAAAGAAATAATTACTTTACGCACACTAAAAACTTCCTAACTTATTTCGCCAACAAAACTTGTGCCCACGCTAACCCACCAAATAATCCAGGGTGGATTTTATGACGGTACTTATCTCATAAAAATGAATATCTTAAAGTCTTGAAGGTAGTTGGAAAACATTTAGAACTTAGACGGAGACTCGACTCCGGTGGGGCTATCATGCTAATTAGCACATCACGTAACGCGAGTTATCAGCGTTATTACGCTTATTTTAGCACGCATGAACGAAAAAAAAAACACTCGGACTGAGTCTCAGTCAACCGAAGAACGAAGCACTCACTGATGTTCCCCTATTTTGACATTGTCAATTTATAGACCGCTCTTCTGCCATTACCTCTTTATACACCAACAGAGTGACTCTATTGTAACTTAGATGAAAAATGTCTTCTTGTGTGGTCAGTTGCCGAAATCACACTAATATAGTCAATAACAAACACGGAATTGCATTTCACACGTAAATTTCTAATTACATCCACTTCTTCGATTGAACGCAAATAACTATCAACAGAAAAATCACAGCAAAAACACAAATCTTGCCGGTGTTACCAGCACGTAAACTTCTAAATTTCCGAATAATGTGGGAGTTCATTAAAAATGTTTGAATCCTTGCATATTATAATCCTTAAAATTGTAATAAGGTAGCCTACTTAGTATAGATAAGAATTTAATTAGATATTTGCTGGAAATTAACATAAGTTAAGTCTTATAAAATATATCTCAGAAAAATATATAAATACTCGGTTCCAACCACTTAGCCAAACTAGAAGGAATATTGAGATTACATGAAAGAAAGAGACAAGTCTATAAGAAGCTTACACAACAAAAGGGGTTTTAAGAGAAGATTGTGTGTATGTATATTTTAGAATTGTTTTTCATTATAAGAACCGTTTGATGGATCCTTGTAACTATTATAACTTTCATATTTAAAATTGTCGTATTTTTCGTATTCTTATTAGCATACAAGACTGAGGCACGCTGCAAACTAGTGACCACGCACGGCGTCAGCGCTCCCCCGCCATCCGGCCCATTCCCTTATAGGCCGCAGGGCGGCCGTTTTGCAGTCAGTCCCAATTTAACTTTAACGGCGGCGAGGCGCCGCCGCCTTCTGTCATCTGCGGTCAATAGCAGTATAATAATATCGAGAAAAAACTAGCTATTCGTTCGGAATGAAAATAATTATAGATAGATAATTCTTTATTGCACACCTTAGTATAAAATTATTATTAAAGCCGTTATTGTTCCACTGTTGGGCAAAGGCCTCCCTTTTCTCCTTCTACTCCTCGCGATCTAACGCTGCAATAGGCCATGATGGAAGATGTACCTCGAGCTCGTCGCGCCATCTCATCCTGGGCCTTCCACGTCGCCTCTTAGCGTTGGGTGGTAAGTATAAAATAATAATGTAAAATAAAAACTTCAAAAAAAAACTACATACAATTGGCGGTCTTATCGCTCAAGAGCGATCTCTACCAGACAGCCGTGGCTGGATAGGATCACGGACAGTACCAGGGGATCTGTTCTGAAAATTATAATCGTAGTTATGTCACGTAGGAAGTAGGTCTAATAAAAACTATAACATTTGTGTGACTAAAGCATTACGCTACTTTTTTTAAAAATAATAGCTACCTACTTGATTTGTGATCTGAGATTTGTAGAAACTTGTATGAAAATTATCGGCATTTTTTTTCATCAGTTGGCATCTCTCACCTATGTAAAAGTCCGCCATTGCTGTTCTTGACTTGTGATTCCGTAGAAATCCGTCTGGAATTATTACTTAGTCTATGTTTTCAGAATATTGCTACAGCGCGTTTAACGTTCAGCGACGCTAAACGTCTAAATGACAGTTAGCTAGCGCAGTTGTGTTGATAAAGTATAATTTACACTATCCAATCAAAATCCGAAGATCGTAGCATATTGGCTTACGTTCCCAACCAATCCATTCCAAAAAAAAAAAAACAGAATACACATCAAACTTTTTCTCCTGTTCTGACCTAATCAGGCAAGGCAATCAAAACAACATCCAATCCAAGCGCTCGCTTGCCGAAGACGACGCGACGACGACGACGCGCCGCTGCCGCTGCCCCGTGCCCCCGCCCCCGCCCGCAGCGCTGATTAAAAAGAATGAACTTTGTTTGTGGTGCCGCGCCGGGTTCTAGCTAAGCTAACCAAAGAGAATAAAACTATAGGTACCACGGACCACCTAGACTAGACTATACCATAGATAGCCATACCACAATACACACACAGGCGGCCGCCAGGCGCCGCGCCGCGTACAGCACAAAGTACTTTGCGTACAGTAATTGAATTGACCGGGCTGCCACTGTTGACGTCCGTTGCCGCGCCGCTCTATTGTGATGTGATACTAAGAAAATATTTAACTATGATGTTTGAACTGAAATGGTTTGGCTAGCTTTGTTCAGCAATGGTTCAGTAAACCGGTGAAGCCGCAGCCGTGACTGTAGGCTCAGTGGACACGAGTGCGTGACTTTTTATTATTAACTTTTTACAATGGCACTCTTTAATCTCTTTTTTATTTATGTTATCGTGTTACTTGGTACGTGCCACGGCGATGAACGATACGATGATTCTTACAAGTGGCCGACGGTCGGTGTCGCAGTCCTGGTACGCAATAAGGAGACCACTCTGCCCTACTTCTTGACTGCCCTGCTGCAGCTCGACTATCCAAGGGATCGACTGTACATTTGGTGAGTTTTTTAACTTGGTTTTATAATAGCTTCAGTTTGCGGTTCACATCGTTTTTCCTGAATAAATAAGAAAAGAAAAAACTGTTCTGTGTAAGGGCCTGGTGAGAGGCCCAGGATACAATGTGTCTCCTAGCCTATGTTTATTTAGATCTATTCTAACATCATCATCAGCCTTTAGCAGTCCACTGCTGGACATAGGCCTCCCCCAGTGAGCGCCATAGTGCCCTGTCCCCATTTTAACATTTGGGTATAATTGTGGATAAATTTTTATAATTGGTTTATTGATTTACTCACCATGTGGGCACTACTCACCAGGGTTGGCATGATTAAAACAAGCTGTTTTAAAACACGTGTTTAAAACAGTTTGAAATAATACTATGTTTTTTATTAAGTGTTTCAAAACACAGTTTAAAAGAAGTTTTAAACAATGTTTAAAACATGAAGAAAAAAACAGGGTTTTAAACTACCTTTAAATGCAAATGAATGTGTATAAATACCACAGATAGGCTGTGGTATTTATACACTGCATAGGTAATTCCTCGCCAGTAAAGTCCCACAGGGAAAGTCCCTATGTTGGCCATTTTATACACTGCACACTGCATAGGTAGCTCCCCGCCAGTAAAGTCCCGCAGGGAAAGTCCCTATGTCGGCTGTCGAAAGAAAGTAATTCACTGGATTACGGTACCTATTCCCCGCTCTCTCTCTAGTTCTCTACCTACCTACAACACTACATACAAGGTGTATGTAAAGTGTTTTGTATTGATTAATATTTAAAAATTAGATTAGAAGTACTGAGCATATACATATATATTTATATATATATATATATTTTTTTTTTTTTTTTTCGTTTTGTTAATTTTTACTTATGTGAATTAGGAAATAGTTTAGAAATTGATAATTTTATTATTCGCTATAATTGATTTGAAATTGATACCTTTAAGGTAAAAAGTAAAAAAAAACACTAGTTTTAAACATTTTGAACTGTTTGTTTTATAAAATATAAAAAAAACTGTTTTTTTAACCCTGCTCCTCTGAGTAAAGGCCTGTTCTATTAAGATAAAAGGTTCTATTCCAACCGCATCCACTCTTTAATATCTTAAAAATGATTATTTAAACACATTGTTTACAGCTTATAAAAATATCTCTACTAAACTGGCTAAATGAGTTGAGTTCCAAGTGAGTGCTTTTCGGGGTCAGCTGTAAATTGAGCCTGGTAAAATAATTATTAGTTTCATGTTATAGGTATTAATAAAAATAAATGAAACCCATTTGGATAAGGTCAATAGGCAGACAGATAAATGAATGAGTTCATTGACTTCTGTATTGTCATGAAAAACAATTAGGTAGCTTTATGTTATATTTTGTACAATGTTTCTATTAAAAAAGTTTACTATGTATTACTGTTTCTAATTTAATCAACCTTTTTGATTTCTATAAATGTTGTAAAATTATTATTGTTATCACCTCATATATTATGTCCCCACAGAGGGGTCAGTATCACATAAAATCAATGCAGACAGAAGCAATAATGTTGCAATTAGCTATTCATCGGCTAATTGAAAACATTCAAAATATACTAGAAACTGTGGTCATCTTATCAGATAATAGAGTATAAAAACAGTTGAATATTGAAATGGACGTAACTATTGCTAATGAGGATGTTCGATTAGGTTAGATTCAATGACATTCGTAGAATAACGAATGAACCATCTTAGATCTTCATGGAACTATTTCTTGTTTAGTTCCTACAGTAACATACTTGATCAAGGGAGCAGAGATCAGCAAGCTATTATTGCGTTATTTTGCTCTGAATGTTTGTTCTGATGTGCCTGAACTTTGACAGGTATTCAGATTAGAATTGATAATAGTGCTGGTATTATGATTAATTTAAATTTTGGTTGTATCTTGATTTTAATTATCTATGTACAACAATACAATATACCTTTATTGCACCATCAAATATAAAGAACATAATAAAAATAAAGGATCCTAATACTAACTAAATCTAGTGGCACAATCAGCGGCCTTATCGCTGAAAGCGATCTCTTCTAGGCAACCTTTGGATGGATAGGATCGGTACGTATTAAAGCTGACGGTGGCGTAATTATTTAGGATATTTATATAATATATAAATTAATTAATATTTATATTAAGAACGTACAATACATATATAAAAATAGAGCACAAATACACAAAAAGCAGGAACAATTAACATAATAACATAGAAAAAAAAAACAAGAAAACTTATCAAGAATGGTCAGATAGTGTTGATGAACCATACTTTTGAAGATAGGAAGGGATTTCGCTTGACGGATAGAAACGGGAAGGGCGTTCCAGAGTTTGGCGGCCTGCAACGATATAGATTATATATAAGTAGGTATTTCTCACCTCTAATCTGAATCTATAATATCTAACAATAATAATATCTTATCTATTTCTCTTTCAACTGATTTATGGGATTAATAAAAAGTAGCTTATATTTTACTTAAGATAGACATGGGGTCTAGGCCTACATCTAAGGCCTACATCTTTGTCATTAAGGATTATGAAATACCATTTACCCATCCAAACTTTGGGCTGCTAGCCGATAGTACTGATATTTTGTTTATTACAAATAGGTAGTACTTTAATGTTATGTTATATAATATGATATACATATATGAACACTATTGTGTTCAAATAATCTGAAATACAACAATAAAAAACACAAACAAAAGAAAACTCTAAAACCAAAGAAATCATGGTAAATATACCGTTTAAAATGACTTTAGTGTTAATAACCATGATCGTTTGAAACGTTTTATTGAAATCAACAAGGTCTTTTCCCGTGATGTGACCCGGTCCGTTTCAGGCAGATTCGATGAAAGTTTGTCAAACAGTAAAAATTTCACACAAAAAGAAAAAAAAAACATTTTTTTGTTCGATTCCGGATCCGTTTGCCTAATAAGCCTATAATCGTAAGCTTAACCCCAGTTTGAGGTCACTTTGGCCACTTTCACACAAAAAACTACATGAAAATGTAGCAACACACTTATATTTTTAACCATTAGAATATCTAATATCTTCTATAATATAGCTAAGACTCTAGCTAGCTATTTTAAGGGTTCTTAATTGGTCAAAAGCTTTTTTACCCTCCAGACTAGAGGATCAAAAAGCGAGTTTTGCTTCTACTGGAAAACTAACACGATAACAATGAAAAATATATAAATAACAATGAAAAGGTTGCTCGTTAACTTTATTCCTTTCCTAAGAAAAGGATTGAAGTGAACAAGAAACCAAGTGATATCGTTATTTCCTAGTGTATCTACACAAGTTATTGTAATTTTTTTTAAAAATCTAAAGAAAATAAAGCAATGTGGTTTTTAACTAAGATAATAATTATAAGATGGATTCGCCGATCATTGAACCAATTTTTAGAAATTTCTTTCAACTTTTGGAAATAGAAATCTTACCATAGACATACTATGTTATATATTATCTATCTTACTACTGATCAATTTTTGTTTTTATAAGTAGAATATCATTGAGAAATCCTAGTAAAAAACCCCCGTAAGTTTCAATTCTGCGCAGATTATTAATGAGTGGCTGTGATGAATAGCGCTGATTAGGGATGCCGATATTAAAACAGTTTCTTTGATCCTTGTAAGGATGCTTGGATCCAGGAGGGGCTGACAATGTACGTACATAATAACACCGCCAAGCAGCTAATGAGAAAAACACCGCAGGGTGTTACAACATCTTTATATTTGTAAAAAATTAAGAAATTAATTATTAAGTTTGACGTGTTACTATTTTACCCAAGGAACATAAATACTCCACGTGCCTCAATCCCAAATAGACAAGCCCATTTCGATAGTTTATTTTGTATTATTTTTATTTGAAACGTAACTTCATCGAAAGTTTTCTTATCTATGTTGTATGAAGTTATCGGTGTTGCGTTAAAATAATACTCGTATGGCGATGAAAATGTAAGTTTTAAAATGAATAAAATCAGGAACATGTTGTTCCTGATTTTGCCACTTTTCTACCAATCAATGTCTTGTTCATCAAAATTACATAATCGGTGTTATCATCACCATCAGCCTATGATAGTCCACTGCTGGACATAAGCCTCCCCAGTGAGCGCCATCGGTGTTATAGCTTTTGTGAAATAAAAACAATATAATACTCATCTCCCAGCCCTTGCCAATCCAGGTGGAGTCGGCACACAATAGGGATGGATGACCGTTACTAAATATCACATTTTATTTCAAATCAAATCAACGATATAGAATAAAGGCACAGATATGGTTACTTAACTTTAATTAGCGAAATTATAATTGCATGTTAAAATTTTTTTTTCTTCAAAATAACTTTTTTTTGCATAAATATGACTATTTTTTTATTCTGTAGATATCTAAAACATTTCGGGAGTAGTTTAGTTTCTGAAAATCAGTCATCATGGGCCGCTGAAAATCAGCGCTGCATTGGCTTGTGTCAATGTAGCATTTAATGCTGAGCCTTTCTGTGCTCTCGTATTTTAATTATTTTATTCTCTCTATTCTCGAGTAATAGGGGACAGACGAACACGTGCGACGCGACGATGACGACGGCGCGAGACAGGTAATTACGAAGGATTAAACTCAATAGAATACATTATTTTGGCATTCCCCGTTCAAAAGTCAAAAGTCATTTATTCTTTAGGCTTACAAAATAAGCACTTAGACAAGTCATATTTTATACATTAAATTATTATCAAATAAAATTATTTTGCTGTTCATTTCAATTATTTGTCCACTAGTGGAAGAAGTGAAAAAGAAACCACTAGTATGTTCATCTCTGTATGTTCTCGAGTATGGTACAGACAGATATTAAAATCAATGAGGTGAGTTGCCAGACCGTTCACCCCGTCTCGTTGTCCCGGTAGCTATCCTACCCCCTGTAGGGGGCTGGCCAGGCTCCAATCAATAGGCACTCATTCTTATACGCAATTTTCATTAGATACTTCAATCTATATTGCTTACCATTATGGATCTGAATGAATGACGACCGATGTGGCGCGGTGGGCGAAGGTCCGCCTGCGACGCAGGAGTTTGCGGGTTCGATTTCCGCCTCGGAACAAATGTGTGTACGATCTGCAGATATTTGTTTCGGGTGTTCTGGTCGTTTTCTATGTATAATAAAAAATATCTATCTATGTCATGTATTGTATTATGTATATCAGTTATCTAGTACGCATAACACAAGCTCTGCTTACCATGGGGCTAGATAACGCTGTGCGATAACCGAAAGGTAGAAAACAAAATTACGCGCGGACGAAGTCGCTGGCAACACCTAGTAAACTTATAAATAGATAAGGGCTCTTTTCATGTCATGCGGTGCCACTACATAGTGTAAAACAAAGTTGTCCCTACGTATGCTTAGATCTGTAAAACTACGCAAAGGATTGTGATGCGGTTTTTTTAATAGATAGAGTGATTCAAGAGGAAGATTTATAAACCATTTTACATATAGGTTTCCTCATTTATGTAGTTAGTTTCATATAGGTAGTACATGTTTTTCCTCGCACGCGGGCCACACGCACACGGAATGCAGATTGGCTGGAGCAATTATAAGTCCTAACTGAGACCAAGAGTTGGTTAAGTAAGTTTTTAGGGCAGAAAATATTAAAATGCAAAATTGAATATTGATGAAGTGGCTTTAAATCCAGACAGAGCTGTACTTATAGATAGGTAGGAATCGACCCTCCAGCCGCGCAACCAGACGGCCCCGTGGGCTTTTCACTTCGCCCAGTGGGGGGTCAATTATACCACCCTGTCTCGTCTGACGAGCTTATTCGTTTAACATTTGATGCAATCATATTTGTCGGTGTAGGTAGATGCTTTGTTTTTTATTTGCGGGCGACTCTCGAATGCCAAATTAAAGGCACTGCTTAGGTAATATGAATTTATACAAACGCCGAAACATGAACGTAGTGTAAACCAGCTGTAACTTCCGAAAATATGGTTACCGTAATACCTAACCGTAGGTAAATAGTAATAGCATAGATTAAGCATTAAATAAATAATGCTGGACAATTCACACAGCATTATCTAGCCCCATGGTAAGCAGAGCTTGTGTTATGGGTACTAGATAACTGATATACATAATACAATACATTACATATATAGATATTTTTTATAATACATAGAAAACGACCAGAACACCCGTAACAAATATTTGCAGATCGTACACACAATTGTTCCGAGGCGGGAATCGAACCCGCAACCTCCTGCGTCGCAGGCGGACCTTCGCCCACCGCGCCACATCGGTCGTCAAACCTACATTGCTATTCGGTTGCCCATAATGGCACTAGATGTCGCTACATGTTTCAAATATGTTGAATCTGAAACATTTTCCTACTATTTAGCTACTATTAGCTAGCTCAAGACTATTTTAGTTCGGTAATAAACGTTGAGAGGCGCTATTCACAAAAGTCATTGTTCTACATGTATACATAACGTAGTCTATTATAAACATTTTAATAATATTCGGGTGCGAGTTTGAATACCTACCATCTGTCAGTTGCATATACAGATAGATAGTTACGATCTTACTAGCTGATGTGTAGACAAAAACTCAGAATATATAACGAGTATAGCTATTATGAGTTTTTATTTATTTATTTATTTAATTCGGAACACCATCAGCTACTATAATATCTATAGACTTAAAAATGACAACAGAGAGCTAATAATAGGTATTCACTGATAGAATCTAAATAAGCTAAATTATGTGTGAACACTAACAACATTGTGACAAGAAAGAAAGCGTACTTTATGGGAAACCATAAAGTGTTCGTACTTAAACTAATGATAAAAATAATTGAAAACATAATATAACACAATTATCAAGAATCAACCTAGACCTAAGTTAAGTGCCAAAAAAGTCAAGAGACATGTGACGCCTTGCCTTGTGAATGCTGGTATGAAACGGGTCAATGTCAAACTTCTTGCTGAAGTCATTAACAGTTTTGCTCGCTCGCACCATAAACGAATTATATTAAAGCTAGCTACTACACAAAAGCTAGTAAGATCGTAACTATCTTTGTATGTATTAGAAGAAATTCTTATACAGATGTCATGGTATGTCTGCCAATAAAGCCTAGCCGCAATAAACACTATTGGTCTCGAGTGAATCCTGTTTGTGTGCACGAAACTAACAGTCAAGTAAGATTTTCTTTCAACATTGGTGCGGAATTATGAGAAATAATGTTGTATTTGACCACGCGTACGATGGTCATTTAATCACTTCAAGTATCTTGAAATACCTACTGGGTTTTGGTTACCCAGAAGAAGAGCAATGTTGATTTAATTTCTAAGATTAGTTTTATTCTGCTACAGTCACCAGGACTGTGCGGGGAGACAAACCCCATAATACAGATAAAAGTAAACCATTCAATGTACCTAATGTGTATTCTACTGCATAGTATGCTACAACCGCTGTGCGGCTATATGCCGCCGTGTCCCCTTACAAACGTTCGGCATATCCATCATTAGAAAGAAAGAGACAAAAAGCAAACCAACCCAAGTAAATAATATCCCCAAAAACCCTTAGACGATATGCGTTAAACTCAGGATGATAGAGCCTCGCCCCATTGCCGAACCGTGATGAACCCGCCCGCCCTTAAAATGACCTCTGTTCCACCAATCTCGTGTCTGTCTGCCTTCGCTGCCGATAGGCCGGTGATCGATAGTTTCCGGGTCGAGGGGATGGGACGACGGAGGGATGCAAGCAGCAGGGGCGCCCCGCCACCCCGCACACCCCTGCCGCGCGGCCACCCTCACCTCAGTTGGACCGTGCACCTCTGAAACTGCAGCCGCATCCGCGAATGCACCATGAGGTTCGCCTACGCCCTTCTGTACGTAGGGCTCGCGCTCACAGTGGTTTATAGTCGACAAATAAAACTTAAAGAATGGCCTACAGTCGCCATTGCGATGATAGTTCGTAATAAAGCACAATCTTTACCGGTGACTCTACAACTTTTAAAGGACTTGGACTATCCAAAAAGCAAAATAATCATGATGTGAGTAATTTTACACCTGTGTTTTTTTTTCAATAAGTAGGTATCGGGACTTTAAGACGGTAAATTGTTCTGCGTTTTATTTCTTCACTGCAATGCGCAAACAAGATGGCGATTTCGCCATTCAAAATGGCGGCTATTGAATATATCCTATCAATAACGTAACAGCCTACTGCGCATGCCCGCAATAATGAACATCAAAAGCCATGGTCGCAAGCAATGAAGTATAATAGTTAGTAATTACTAGGATGTAGCTAATTTCTGAGACATTACGGAAATACGCTCACAAACAACAATGATCTTTCTAAGCAGTGCTTTAAAGTGATATTAAAATGTCTTTGTAATTAAATAAATTTTTAATTTGGTACATAGATATGTACTAACCTAGGCAGATATGAGAGTGAGAATATTCTAAGCATCAGCTTGCCTTACCTGACAAGATGGCGACCTTACCAAGCAAATGGCGGCCATCGACTGCGCATGCTCCGTCAAATAGAGAACTAGAAATATATACTTATACTTCCTAGCAGCTCAATGAGGCGTTTGGTTAACGTCAATAAATAGTAAGACCAGACCTAAAATATGGCGCTTTCATTTTGGGCCCAACCATCATCGGTTAAAAAAGGCATAGACCGTAGTTTGACTTAATATCATAATGACAACTTTATTCACCCGTGAAAGATCGGTTGAGTTCTAAGATGTTTTCGAAAAATATTTTAAGGAAGCAGATACATACAAAGGGTTTTTTTATTATTCTTACTCGGTATCTATATAACTGCTGGAATCACAATTTGTGATCTTCAAAATCCAACCGAAAATCCTCAAAGTATGATTATATAATATTAGTGCACGCGGCTTCACACACGTTGTTTCTATAGGGAATTTCTATACCATCGCCCACGCCGCCGCCGCCAGACAGACTCCACTGGGCTGGATCCAGTTGAGAGCTTCGCGAGCAAGCGGCACACATTGTAGAGTTGGAGAGAGAAATAAAAAGCGCATTTTTAAAATCTCAATTTGTTCTTCAAAATCCATTTTCTTTTTGCAAAAATATGATTTATGAATACAAATTCAGTAGGTGTCTTAAAATATCTCACGAGTAGTTTCTCGAAATCAGGCTTCCTTCATGCTTATTGAGCGCGCGATCATAATTAACAAAAATCTCTTCTTTTAGGATTCACTCGGACTACAATCAAGATACGACGCTACAAATACTTGACGATTGGGCCAAGAATCATTCTTCAAAGTTTAAGAAACTTCTAATTGAATTGGACTTTGCCACCGATGGGCAGCGAATGAAAGACCAGAAGCATCCCTCCGACTGGACTCGTCAGCGATATTTACACGTCATCAATATAAAAGAAAAGGCCTTGCAGGTGGCTAAAGACGCTTGGGCCGACTTTCTTTTTGTAAGTACATTGTGAAACTTCAAATTTTTGCTGGTATTTTTAATGAAAATTTAGCTCTAGCGTGTTCTGGCACAAAGAGGAAAGGAAAGAGGCCCTCACTCATTCTTCCTAATCGTGAGGGGCACGATTAAGCGCCTCGTGAGACGCTCTTCGTCTGATAACAGAAGTGTGTTAATTGTATCCCGCTCGATCACGAGACAAGTCGCTTGAGCGAGCGGGATACAACCTACAAGGACTCTATAATCGTGCTCTCTGTGTCTCGTTCAATCCGGTTGCGCGCTGCGCGAGCAAGCGGGACACAGATGGCACGACTTTCCAAAACGCACCTCGGCTCAACTCGGCATACACTATGCTGCTGGCTGTGTTGTGTGCGTGTGCCATGTTTAGAAGTGTGATGAGTACCGGACACACATAACACAATCAACCCTACTCATTGGTGGCAGCATACACGCACACACAGCCCCGCCTTTCCTCATTCGTGGTACCACAGTGCAATGCCTCTTTCAGCCAATGAGGGCCTCGCTAGTGCCATGCCAAGAGTAAGTGCGACCCACCCGTACCGGACGTTTTGCATACCCGATAATTTCAGGATTACATTTGGACAAATATGTACATATCTACTGTTATTTGTCAGCTTGTTTTGGTGCTGTACGACATCGGTACGGCTTATGATTGTAACATAACTCTAATGACCTGATTTCCATTTGGTAGTTCAAAGCAGGAATGCTTACTACTTTTTAAGAACTTTAATTGATTTGTGTTGGCTTTAGTTGACATCTAACTTTTTTGCTGATTATTTGAACATTTAACAATGTTTTTTCATACAAAGATAATAAAAAGCCTGAATTTGATACGAAAAGCTGACCTTTAACGTTCAAATTACTTATCTCAAATCCCGGAATTAGATATAAGATCGGGATCCTTTAGTCCTTTAGTCGTGATGCATCAGAAGGGTTCCGGTTTCTACACAACCACATTATTCAGGGACACAACACACCACACTCTAATTAAGTGAGAACATTTTAGTAAGGCTTGCCACAACACGACACAAATAGTGTGTCTCTATCATAAGACTGAAGAGCCTTGTTGACCTCGACTGATCCTCAAGTTGGTAGTAAGTTAGTAACTTGTAATATTTGTTTAAGATGTTGGACGCCGATGTATTCCTCACTAACCCTCGGACACTGAAGGAGCTAGTCAGGAAAGATCTTCAGGTGGTAGCTCCAATGCTGCTCACCGATGGACTTTATTCCAACTTCTGGTGAGACACTCCTCCAAATGCTCGATAAAAGTGTGTCTTGTTCTTTATAATCCTAAATATTGATGTCATTGTATTTCTAGATATTAACGTTCAGTGTGTCTGGAATAATACTTATAAATTAGAACATTTATTATGTTTTAGGGGAGGTATGACAAAGGATTATTATTACAAGCGAAGTGATAATTACGAATTGTTGATTCGTCGTAAGGAGAAAGGTTGCTTCAAGGTTCCAATGGTTCACTCAGCCGTTCTCATATCACTGAACCACGAGAGCTCGGACCAGCTTACCTATGATCCGAAGAAGCTGAAGAACACCACGGCCCCCCACGATGACATAATTTCTTTTGCACTGAGTGCTAAAGAACTTGGTAAGCATTACGAAACAAAGAAATAACACAACATATGAGTATGAACCGCGACATGTGTCACAATGTATCAGATACTTTAAAGTAAAAGGTTTCGTTAAAAGTCAAGCAACCTAGTAAATTATTTTACGTTTTCTTTAAATTTTCCGTAGGTTTAAATAAAAGTTTTCTTTCAGGCGTAGAAATGAGTGTTTGTAACGACCATATCTACGGATTCATACCCATTCCCGTGGAGGACGAGCTGGCGAAGGAATCGGAACAGGTTGATAATGTGAAGCTGGAAGCGTTGGGACGCGGCATCGACCTGCCCGTCGATCCTTCGCTCGAGAAGTTCATCAAACTACCGGAGAAGACGAAATATGGATTAAATGAGATTTACCTGATCAATCTCGAGAGAAGGGTGGAAAGGAAGAATTTGATGATGAAAAGCTTTGATACTCTGGGCATGAATGTGCAAATTGTAAAAGCTGTTGATGGAAAGTGAGTATAAGTTATTAGTATCTCTTGACTGAACTCTTTTCTCTGATTGAAATTTGCTTATACAGGCTAATGAGTGGACATTACTGTAGGTGTGTGTACGTGGAGCAGGGCCAAACATACACCAAAACAAAAATGAAGTGTGTATAACGACACTTTTTGAAAATGTCCATTACTTATCGAACACCAATAAACCAGTGTTGAATATTATGTACCCGTTTTATTCTATTTTTACTCTAACTTGGTTTTGTTTTAGATCGCTGACAGACGTGGAACTGAAGAACCTCTCAGTCACTTTGATGCCGAATTATGAAGATCCCTACCACAAACGGTAAGTAAGAATTGCTTGTTTAATTCTTATATTAGCCTTCGTCATCCCAATGGTGGGCAAAGGCCTCCCCACTACCTTCTGGCATGACATGAAAATTTTGTTCTCAGGGCTATGAAAGCTGGAGAAATTGGCTGTTTCTTGTCTCACTTCTACATCTGGACTGATGTAAGTGCCTTTACTATATTGTAGTATAGACCCTCTAGGTTGGTATCGCGTGACTGCGGTGCTCCCAGCTTAATAATCTACTTTTAGGATGCGTTCACATTTCCACTGAAGCGCAAAGGAGCAGAACCAAAGAGCTTCGAAAGGACAATATGTGTCGTCACCTAATGGAACTTCTGGTCACAGAGTGCCGTGCGTTCGTGAGTGTGTGGTATGTATGTATGTGTGCGCGCGTGTGTGTGTGTGTGTGTGTGTGTGTGTGTGTGTGTGTGTGTGTGTGTGTGTGTGTGCGCGCGCGCCCGTTTGTGTGTTTGTGCGCGTGTGTGTTTTTGCGGGTGTGGGTGTGTGTGCGTGCTGTTTGTGAATCATTAAATAAACTCAACACAAGCAAAATAATTGCATTCCCTTGGCCAAATAAATGCAATGACGCCTTGGCCAAATTAATGCATTTATGCTTTAGCCTAATAAATGCAAGCACGCCTAAGCAAATGAATGCAGCGATGTCTTACCAAAGGATTGCAGTGACGACTTGGCCAAATGAATACAGTTATGCCATGGCCAAAAAAATACTCTGACCTTTGGCCAACTAAATGTAATGACGCTTTGGCCAAATGCAGTGAGTGATACCTTGGACAAATGAATACAGTGACGCCTTGGCCAAACAAATACCAGAACATGACACCTGGGCTTAATTATTATTTTAACGGCAAAACTATTTCCCGAAGCGAGCGAAGTGTAGATAGCAGCGGGTTCGATTCCCGCCGACAAATGTTTATAGTCTGAACTGAACATATAGGTATTGTGTAGGTACACACGACAGGATTGTGTTCAATAAGAATAGTTTTAGCCGTGCGTGTGAATCGTCAATTATATTGACCCTTTGTGTTTTCTTTGCCGTTAGATCGCCAATAGGAACTTGGGCACGGCCCTGATACTTGAAGACGATATCCACTTCGTGCCCTACTTCCGCGAGCGATTCGCCGTCCTGATGGGCGAGCTTAAAGGACTGGACTGGGATTTAGTGTAAGTATTAGCATTTCACGTATTTTTGTTGTTGCAGTCAAGATTTTGATATAATTTCAAGTTTTATCTATTTAAGTAACAGCAATTTCCACATCTATACTAATATTATAAAGAGGAAATGTTAGATTTTTTGTTTGTTTGTAATGTAGTGGCTACGAAACTACGGGACCGATTTAAAAAATTCTTTCACCGTTGGGAAGCTATACTAACCCCGGTGAACATAGGCTATATTATATTTTCAAAAAAGTTGGGATCTGTACAAAACCGTGTGAAGCCGAGAAGGTCCGCTAGTTCCTAGATATACAAGCTAATCCCCGACGATGATTTTATTTTGAACCAAGCATTATTCAATTGTTTTGAAAAAACTAAAAGTTGACTTCCGAATAATTTTATTTGACACTGTCTTTTAAGTTTTGCGGGATTTTTGAATAAAGACTTTTTAATTAAGTGGGCCGAACATTAGGGACGAATCTGGCATAAATCACAATTTTATGGAGACATAACACATTTTTATGGAGAGCCACCTAGACCTAACCTCTATACAACTGCAAAAGAATCATCATAAGACGGCTCCCATGTGATATAGATAACGTTTTCATAGAAACACTGCGTCCGAAGTCGCGTGCAGAAATTATAGGTAGCGTGAAATAAAGATTAATTAAAATATAACTTGTTTGATAAATAAATGTAATTCTTACAGATACATCGGGCGCAAGGTCTTGATGGACAACGACGAGGAGTACGTGACCAACCACCTGACGAAGCCTCGCTACTCCTACTGGACTCTCGGCTATATCCTCAGCGAGCGCGGCGCGAGGAAGCTGATCAATGCTGAACCCTTGGCGAAGTTGCTGCCCGTTGATGAGTTCCTGCCCATCATGTTTGATCAGCACCCAAAGTAAGTATAGGCAGCTGATCAATTCAGTATTGTGTTATAATTAATACAATATATTACATAGAAACATCTTTTTTATACATTAGAAAATGCCAAGAACATGCAGGACAAATATTAGCCGGATCGTACCAACATTTTCCCTGGCAAATGTCAAATCGCCTACGCCTCATGAAGCGGGAATCGAACCCGCAACCTCATGCGTCGAAGCTGGTACCGTGTGTACCTTCGCTCGTCGCGCCACAGAGATCGTCAAATGAAGTCTCTAATTGGCAGGCATTCGTTTACGCTCGAGAAGAGTGTAGACTCGATAGTCCGATATTTTATAATAAAAATATCGGATTATCTAGACGACGAAAAGCTTGGGACGAGCTTTGCTCCAACTCGAAAACTCTAACACAAAAAAGGTGTCACCTTATTTTCACTTTATGGCCCGAGATCATGGTAAATGAATAGTATAAAATATGACTTGTCTAAGTGCCTATTTGTAAGCCTAAAGTAATAAAAACTTTTGATTTTGCTTTGTACCTCACAAATCAAAATCAAAAGATTTTATTTCTTGATGATGACTTGATGAACTGTTAGATATATGACGTGTGGTTTTCCTACGGCAGCAACACCTGGAAGGGCATGTTCCCATCGCGCGACCTCAAGGCGCTGTCGGCGGCGCCACTGCTCATCCAGCCCACCTTCTATACCGGAGAGGCCGGCTACATTAGCGACACCGAGGACTCGCCAGTCCACACCCACCTCTTCAACAACCGGTACATTTCCTCCCATTATTCTTCACCTAGGAACCTCAATTTTAATAAATAAATAATGTTGGACAATCCACACAGCATCGTCTATGTTATGGGTACTAGATGACTGATACTTAATACAATATCTACATTACATAGATAGATATTTTTTTTTATTATTCATATGACGACTAGAACACCTGGAACAAACATCTGCAGATCGTACACACAAATGTTCCAAGGAATCGAACCCGCAACCTCTTGCGTCGCAGGCGGACCTTCGCCCACCGCGCCACAGAGGTCGTCAAATAATATGCATTTTATATATGTATGTCGCCAAATACAAGCGACAAAAGCGTAGCTATTGTTTAATGTTGAGATAGGTGATATCGGAGCGGTATGTATGGAGTACTTGTGAAGAAGTACCTTTGACTTGTTACAGGTTCATGAACGAGCTCTGACGGTTAAAGTTCTATGGCTTGTTAGTTGTCCCAATAGTCCTCGTCTACCTCTGTTACAAGAGCAACCAGGAGATCTTCGGCTGCGGCAAGCCGGCACAGGACGACGAGGAAGAGGGACACCTTCCAGCTATAGATTGGATCTCCGCTGAGCTCGACTGCTATCCCGACGACAATACCGACAACATCCCCGATCTTATACTATTCTCTGAGCCGGAATTGCCTCTCGCACTAACTCACACGGAATTACCTGACAAGGTTTATGTCCCGGACACCATTCTACCAATGAATGATGCTTTTGACTATTATCAACGAAATGCGGTTGAGACATCGCACTTTCCATCCACAGAACCTAATGACTACGATCAGGGCATTGTACCAATGCATAACCCCTACAACTGCTATCAACAGAATTTGATGTCGACGTCGGAAATTCCTTTAAATGAAACAACTAACGATCAGGGCATTGTACCAATGGATAACCCCTCCAACTATTATCAACAGAATATGATTTCGACGTCCCAGATTCCATACGCAGAAACAACTGAGGATCAGGGGATTGTACCAATGGATAACCCCTCCAACTATTATCAACAGAATATGATTTCGACGTCCCAGATTCCATACGCAGAAACAACTGAGGATCAGGGGATTGTACCAATGGATAACCCCTCCAACTATTATCAACAGAATATGATTTCGACGTCCCAGATTCCATACGCAGAAACAACTGAGGATCAGGGGATTGTACCAATGGATAACCCCTCCAACTATTATCAACAGAATATGATTTCGACGTCCCAGATTCCATACGCAGAAACAACTGAGGATCAGGGGATTGTACCAATGGATAACCCTTCCAACTATTATCAACAGAAAATGGGTTCATCACCGCAAATTCAATTTGATGAAACCACTAACAATCAGGGCATCGTACCAATGGATAACCCCTACAATTATTATCAACAGAATATAGTTGAGATACCGCACATTCCATACGCACTCAATGATCAACAAATAAACATTGAAGCGGAAGAAGATTGGTCTAGCGACGCTGAAGATGACGACATGCCAAAGATATTGGCATTACAGATTAAGGCTGATACAAAGATAGAGGAGTCTCTGCAGACAACTCAGGGCCCAGACAACGATGAATCATCACTGAACAGTGACGATCTTGACAGCGACTGTGATTCGCATGGATATTTGATCCCAAAGATGGTGCCACCAGTGTTTCCCACAAACGTCGTAACCGAAGACACTGTAAACAGTGAAGAGGACTATGACTCCGAAGGAAGCGTGATACCTAAACTCGTACTCGTCCCGAGTACTCTGAACAATCAAGACGATGACCAAGAATCAACTAGTGCTGACGACGATGAAGATGATGAAGAAGACAATGAAAGTTTAGTCGACATGCTGGTTATCGAACCGACCCTCGATCAAGCAACCAATAACGGTGACGCAAATAGTGTCGATCAGAACCGCAGTGTTATCCCACAGCTGCTTCATTTTATAGAATCTCGCGACAGTTCTTTTAATGAGGGAAACAACGTCACCGAAGAACAGCCATTACTGGGCAACGATATCATTGAGCAGGGGCAGGGGATTGATTCAGTTTCTATCAACTTCACCCCAGTAGACCAGATACCGCTCCCGGGGCTGGAGTCTGATGACAGTGTATACGAGGGCGACGCCGAGGACGGCGACGACTACTACACCGCCTAGAACTATTCTATGAAGCACATAGAGGGGGAAAGGGGGGGGGGGGGGGGCAGGGGGGGGGGCGTACCCATAAGCAGAAGAGATAAAGGTGCATTTCTGACAAAAAAATTCGATGTTAAAACTGCACATTTATCTCTTCTGCTTATGGATGCCCCCCCCCTGTCCCAGTTAATATATGTCATGTAGTAAGTTATTCATGTCGTTCGTAATCTAAGTGGCAAGGGGCGTAAAGGCGCGGGCGCACCTAACTTTTGTCTACAAATGTCAATGTCTGTGCGGCCACATGCCTTCGCGACTCCACCGTTTGAAAGATATTGCCGCGTTAATGTAGAGATCAAGCCCGATGTCGGATGGAATGGACCAGTGAGCGACGCGCCGCCGCGCCCCTTCAGCCCGTTGATAACAAGGGTAGTTTAGAGTAAGTGTTCGCCAGATTTTTGTGCAGTGTTTCATTAATAAATCATTTTATTAATCTAGAAAAGATCTGAAAACCATTAATTTCGTAGAGCGATCCGTAAAATATACGTAACTGAACGAGCTTTAACACTGCACAGAAAATTAGGCGGTCTTGTGGTTGTGTTCACTGCACAACACTTATGATTATTAATCAATGCTTGTCTTGCTCATGCAAAGCCATTAAGAATAAGAATTAATATTTAGATTCCTGTCTTTACTCATATCTTAAATTAAAAAAGATGGCTATGTCAAATACTTTACTTTATTTTATATTATTTATCAATGCCTGATAAAGGGTTAAATGTTTGTGTTGCATTAAAAATTTTACATTTAAATATTTTATAGCTACTGGTTTTTTTGAATGAGTACATTAATCAGTTATTTTTAAATGCATTTGTTTATTTCATTAATTTAAAATATTTTATTGCTACTGGTTTTTTAAATGAGTACATTAATCAGTTATTTTTAAATGCATTTGTTTATTTAATTAAATAATAATAGTAATTTAATTTGAATCCTTATACTTAGCCAACGTAATTAACTCGTTTCGTACTGTCGTCGTCGTATTGTAGTGTTAGAATATATAATCTAACAAATGTAATCAAATCACTCATCTAATCTCAATTTTGTTTTGTTTTGCAAGCAAACTGTTATATTTAATTTACAAACTTATATCTCGTACTGTTTTTGTTTTAAGTTGCCATCATCGTTTGTAAGAAAATTTTTGATATCTCAATATACCTTTACCAAAAATATTTTCTAGTATTTCTACTAAAACAAAATTTAGAAGTTAGGACTGATAAATTGTGATAGATACTGCTTTGTAAAAGTTTTTTTATTGTATTTCAATCTATTTGTGTGCCATATTCTGTTGCTGTTATATTTAGTAAGAATTACTTATATATTATAATAAACTTATCTAAATGTGTCATCAGTGGTTTCATTTGTAAATCCCCTAACACTGAAGCACCTATACATTTTACAAGTAGGAAAGTAGGATGATAACTATACACTAGCCAAACTCGATGCAGAATGTTTCTAAACAAACCACCCATACTTAACCTAATATTCACTGTTAAACGTTCTACATCGAGTTAGGTTAGTTTATAGTAGCCCGTTAGTTAACTTTTCAACTGCATAGAGCTAGGAAAGTATCTTCAAAGGTAACCTACTGCAGGATAGATCAATTATGAGAAATAACAAAGTAGGTATTCGACTCAAAATAGGGAAGTTATCTAACCCCGGACTAAGCAGGAAGAATATAGAAGCATGAGAGAACCGCTTTGTCCATTATCAGGATGTTATGGTGGAATTTCTTATGATTTCATTTAGAAAAAGAATCGGTACAGAAGTATAACGAAGAACGTAAAGCGCCACAATTGTAACATTCGAAGTCGAAGGTCTGTCCAGATTTTCTTTCTATATAATATACATATTATAGGTAGTAATATTTATTAGTGATATGACTGACTGCGATATTCAACTGACGCTGGCAAAGGTGATCAAATTTATGAATAGACTTTACTGAATTCTTATACAAACTTTAAAAACTATTAGATACCTACCTAATGGTTGTTTTATAATTCAGCTCTTCTTTACTACTTTAGGTAAGTTCGATGAAAAATTAAGTGAATAAAACTACTAATAATTAGGTACATACATCAAAAGGTTTTATTCCACAAATACAATTTCGAATAGGTATGTTTCTTACGGCACAGACGGTAGGCACTTGAGCACTTAGCACAATCTCTGGTTAGCCAACATGATGTTGATCATTTCTATGACAGTTCGCGTGGGCCGGCCCGTCATGCCGCGCTTGAGATACGGGAAGTCCAGACCCTTGGTGTAAGCGACGTTGTAAGTGTCAAGATGGATCCATTTGCTGTCGCAAATAAACTGGCGTAAGAATGCCGCGCAGTTTGGCGAGTCGCCGTACTTCCATCGGCCCGTGTTAGCCAGATCTGCACTCTTGCAGTCCAGGATCCTATCCTCGTAGAAACGCCATAGAGGCATCCTCCAGACCCGGTCCCCCGTCAGCCCGCTAGCGGTCTCCAACTGGCAGTACAGATCTTCGCAGTTGGTGTAAGCACCGCAGGCGCCCCCGTCCAACGTGTGTATCATCTCCTTGGACATGGTCCCGATATCGACTATAAACTGCGGCCAGTAGTTCCGTGCATGCACCAGACTGTCCGCCAGCATCAGCCGTCCCTCCCGCGAAGGGAGACGTATGTGGATCTTCTTCCCCGTCGCGTTGCAGACCACGTCTCCAAATTTAGGACTTTTTCCGCTCGGCATCAACTCGCAGAGAGGAAGAATGCCGCGGATGTTGACGGGAAGACCAAGCCGGGCAGCGGCGCGAGTGATCGCGAGCACGCACGCCGCTCCTGACATGTCCCCTTTCATATACCTCAACTCTTTCGCCGGTTTTAAATCTAAACTGCCGCTGTCGAAAGTCACCCCTTTGCCGATGAGCACAATCGGGCGAACGTCATGATTCGTTCCATAGTAACTGAACTCCACGTATAAAGGCGGCTGAACAGACGACTGCCCGACCGACACGAAACCTCCCATCTCGTGGGCCGCTGCCCAACCTTGCGTCTGGATTTCTACATTGATATCTAGTTCGCAGAGCAGATCCACAGCAAGCTTAGCGAACTTGGTAGGAGTCAATATGTTAGCGGGTAGTTCTTGTAGGTAGCGAGTTAGGTTCTGGGCCTCCGCTTTGAGCGTACCCACTTTCCATCCATCGAGATCGCAGTCATCGAAGAGATGTAAAACAGGTTTGGTACGCAATTGTTTTCTTTTTACATTCCTATACTCTCTAAATTGCCAGAGGCCGAGATTAGCGCCTTCAGCGGCCGCTTCGGCATCTCCGAACGATTCCACGTGGATATGGGTGGGGTTTAGCTGGCTGATGGCTGAGGCACCTACGCCTGCTGCAGTTCTGATAGCTTCCTTGCACTCGTCCATTCTTTCACCGACGCTATAAGTTAGACACTCTGTGCCCAGTCCTGCAACGGCTACGTACGTAAACTTTTCATCCAAATCGTAAAACACTCTACATTCCCCGAGTTGTGGTATAGGCGCTAATTTGAGTTGGTACCACAGTTTCCCCCCGCATATTTTGTCGTATTTCTGCGCACTCGCCGTGAGTATGGCTGGCTCCCCAACTGTGTTCTCGTTGTAATACACGCCTAGAACGAGGCCGGTATCTCTGTGGCCGCATTGCCCCGGGTGTATGACTTTACGTTGCGGTAATATTGGCACACAATCTGTCTGGGGTATTTTAAATTGATTTATTGTATGAAGGGCTCTAGTAAATTTTGTTACGAATTGATTTACCCTCAACATTGTAGATTTTTATAAAAAAAATGTATTGACGAAAAAATGGACTTTTGACAGCGTCGCCAGCTCGTTTTACATACTGGTGCTAGGCTATAAGTAAATGACATCTTGTGAAATAGACATAATCGTAACTTATACATTGAAAAGTATTTTATAAACAGTATCACACAACACACAGTGCTCACAATTCAATTAGATATCGCGCAATGTCTTTTATAGTAGTAGGTCAAGAGGTTTTGAGTTTCATCCAGCTTGGCGTGTTCTGTTTGAACCACTCAGGGATGTTCATGATAAATGTTTCTTGTAATTGCCGGTAGATTATAAGAATCAGGAAGGGAATAGCAAGTCTTTCGTCTTTAAAGAAGTATACCCAGAAAGCTAGCAGCAGTAGACATAGGTCTACTGTGTAATCTATAGCAGATCTGACGGTAATCTTTGCTTTCTTTTCAAGCTCTTGGTAGTCGATGGGTATAACGATTGTTGCTCTTTCAGTTTTCTTCAAAACTATTTGTTGAGTAACTTTTTTCTGGTCTTTGTTTATTTGTTTCTCTTGAATTTTCGGTGCTTTAACAGCATTCTCATTAGCAAGTTTAGTTTTCATGTGCGGTTTTTGTATCAAATTGCTAGTTTTAATTGTTTCAAGTTTTTTATCTGTAGTTTTGTTAGCCTTTGCTTTTTTAGTTTTTACAATCTTTTTTGTTTCTACCTTTTCAGTATCATCACTTTCAGATGCTTGCTTTTCAGCTACCTCTTTCAGTTCTTCGGTATTTAAGTACAGCTGAGGTGCTGCTTTCTTTTGGCTTCCATACTCTTTGACAATACTTCCGTAGTAGTCAATAACTGTTCTACCTTCTTCTGTTATCTTGTCTTTTGCCAATTCAGTTTTATTTGTTGGTTTCACGATTTCGGTCTCTGCACTTCCTTCTATTGCTTTTTTAGGTTCTTTTTTTAATAATTTTGGGAATGGGAACGACTTTTGAAGGGGCATTTTTGCTATTTTTTGAAAAATTGGCATCTTTTCATCTTTCTTTGATTTTCGCTCAGGTTTTAGTTTTTCCTGACGTTTTGTTAAAGTTGGCGAGAGCGGTAATATTTCAGGAGGCTCTCTTCTTTTCAAAATGGGTTTTGGAATAAAATTAGGATCGAGAATAGGTAAGGGTTTCACAGGAATAGGCGACTCCGACTTCTCTTTGGATGGTTCTTTGAAGGGCGAGTAGCGAGCCATTTTGTCTCTAGGGTTATAGGTGTCTTCATCATTTGAATAGAGGCTCCTATCAAGATCTCCGTTTAGGCTTCCCTCCGAATACTCGCCGTCGGAGGAAACCGTGCTTGCCGTATAATCTTCATCGAAAGACAAATTCTGTTTCCATTTCCCATCCGAAGCTTCGGAATCCTGCGAAGCCTGTCGCTCATTAAAATTGTATTCTTTATTCTCAATAGAATCCGTTCTAATCAATATTTCTGGGAGCTTAGGTTTTTCATTGATGATCGGTAGATCAACATAATTTGTTTCGTACGGAATGTCATTTATTTGATGGTTTTGCTTGGGTGCCTCCTTGTTTCTGCTCTGTTCCTCTTGTATGGCGACTGCCTTGTAGAAACGGGCCATGGCTCGCTCGTGGAGGAGTTCTGTGGAGCTGACGGCGTTGCGGAGAGCCTTGAACGGCATGATGCAACTGGCGCTGATGTCGGGCGCAGACAGGGACAGCGGCGGCGGCGCTATGGCCTCGAAGTCCAGTTGGAAGGAATTTCGTTTCTCTGAAAAGTTGAAGGGATTTCATTAGCAGTGCTTCGAAGATAATGAAATATATTTACAAAATAAAACCTACTTTTTAGGAAGGCATACCCTACGCCGACATAAATATGTTGTAGGTAATATGTCTATTCACGGGTCAATATCGAGTTTATTAATAGTTAAACATTTATGCGTAAGTTATTGTGAGTCTACACCCCAAAGTAGGCGATACAGCTGGTCGGCGCGGCGCGGCGGGGAGGGGTGGTGCGACATTTCAGTTGACTGTTTAACGACTTGTCGGTGGCGGCCACGGATATAGTGGCGGCCCATCGACTTTGAGGTTTCATCATCAGCCTATAGCAGTCCACTGCTGGACATAGGTCTCCCCTAATGAGCGCCATAGCGCCCTCTCTTCAGCTTGCCGCATCCAGCATCTGCCTGCAGTCCTTCACAGGTCGTCATCCCACCTGGCCGGAGGACGTCCTACACTACGTTTGAGGTTTAGACTCCATTAAACACTTAACAATATTTATTAAGAACATATAACTTGCCAAGGCCACAAAAGTATTGCAGGAGCAGATGTATTATAAGATTTGAAAGTAAACTTTTAAAAAGGTAAACCTACACGTACTAAGTGGCGCAGCCGAATGCAGTGCAGGAGGTAGCGAGTTCAATTCCCGACGACAATGACCTATAATTATTGCATTAGGTACTAGGGACAATATAATTTTGTAATCCCGACTAGCTGTGCTCCCCAGGATAATGAATCCACGTGCTGTTCCAGACCTAAAGAGACACTTAACCTATATATGCAACATCTAAAACTTCCTCAAAAACACCTACTATTTGATAATGATAAAAAGTATATAATTTGACTTGTCTAAGTGCTTATTATGAAAGCCTAAAGAAATAAAGTTTTTCTCAAATCGAAGAGCTGGTACGATTGAAATCCGATTGCCATATCTAATTCGCAAGAGCAGAAAATAATTTGCCAATAGGTATTACTATTTTGTATTTGTAAATTCGCAGAAGCTGTGGTTAGTTTTAACAGCAGGAATAGCCAGTAGATGTGTTTTAGCTCGTGCGTCCGCTTTACGGTTACGAACTAGCTAAAAATAGTACAAACAAATGAATCTGTGTAGGTTCTTTGTTTCGCTACTGTTGGCTGTACTTTGCTTATTTTATGAGTTGGCATCACAGAGTTTAATGTTTTTATCTGTTGGAACTTTGAATGAAATTTCTATGTAAACTTTAGCACATCAGTGAACTACGAGTAAACGAAATAGGTTTATCTTACCTTACAGCGCACATACAAAGGAGTCACCACTGGTGACTAAAGCATTTCAACCCCCAAAAAACCAAGCGTGGTGAACTGGTGACTTACCACGCTTGGTTGGTTGATCGCAGTGGAGTTCTTAACCCTTAGTTACTCGCGCATAAAAACATACATAAGTACTCGAGTGGCGTGCTTTCCACCCCAATTTTAGAATTAGAAAAAAACTACCAAAAACAAACAAAAACAGAATTTTCTTTATGATTAAGATTTAAAAATTAGCGTTGTAAATTCGAAACTCCAATAACTAGAGACGATCAAAAAGTCGCTGGGGTGTTTAACACCCCACGCGAGTAATTAAGGGTTAAAAATACACAGGAGACTGCTGCCCTTGCTCTGGTGTCTTCCTTTAGACCTACAGACGTTTGTTTACCTACTGATAACCACTAAAAGAAGACCTACCGTTAATCATCAGACAGACCAGTCAAAGTACGATCGATCGCGTTCAGTGTTGTTTGTGAATTTTGAACATAATTGCGATTGTTCAGTTAGTTTGTAATGAATCGCTAGGCAAATCAAATATAGTCTATTGAAAGCATGAACTCACCAGCATTGGTTAGAGTATCCTTGGGTTGAGGACTAAGCGCGAGTAGGTCGTGGCTGGGGGACTGCGCCTGTGCGGTCGCGGGTGGGGGCCGCTTGCGGCGCGGCGCGGGGGAGACGGGCGGGGCGGGGGTGTCCTGCGCCAGCGCCGCGCTGATGATGCGCGACTCCACCGCCAGGAAGTCCATGTCGACGGGCCGGCCCGGGATGCGCACCGGCTGAGACTCCTCGCTCGGCGCGCTCATGCCGTACGGGCTCTCCGCTTTCACGCGGAACCGGTACTCGCTGCCCTCGATGAGGTCGAACAGCGTGACGCTGGTGCGCCTGCTGGCGGTCGCCTTCAGCCAGACGTCCCAGCCGGCGCGGTAGTACTCCACCACGTAGTTGCCGACGCGGCAACCGCCGTCGTCCTCGGGCGGCTGCCAGTCCAGGGTCACGGACTTGTCGAGCTGGCGCGTGACGCGCACGGCACGCGGTGGCTCCGGCGGTGCCGTGATCGTCACAAGGAAGGCGGCCGCGTCCTCACCGATGGCGTTCCGGGCATGTACCTGGTACTCGCCGCGGTCGCTGCGCCGCGCCGCCTGGATCTTTAGCAACGAGAACTTGGGCGTGTGCGTTACCTCGAGCCGGCCATCCGGCGCCACCGGCCGCCCGTCGTGCCGCCATTCCACGGCCGGCGGCGGTTTGCCCACGATCGCCGTCTTCAGAAACACGGTCTCGTTCACCTCGAACAGGAGCCCGTCCTCGTACTGGCGCGGGTAGCGCAGCTTGGGCGCGCACTCGATAGAGAGGTGGGCGCGCGTCACGGCGTGCCCGCTGCGGTTGGTGGCGGTGCAGCGGATCTCGCCCTCGTCGCTCGCCTGCGTCTGGTGGAATACGAGCACGCTGCTCGTCTCGTCTGTGGAGATGGCGGTGCGGCGCGAGCTGAAGATCTCGTAGTCATCTTTGAACCAGGCGACGGCGGGCGGCGGCGCGCCGGCGAAGCGGACGCGGAACTCGGTGGTATCATTCTCGAGCACGGTGGCGTCCAGCAGGTGCAACAGGAAGAGCGGCGGCGTCGGGCGCGCGGGCTCCGGGTTCACCGTCAGCAGGTCGGAGAGCGGGCTGTACTCAGAGGGGCCGACGGCGTTGAGCGCGGCCACGCGGAACTGGTACCGGTGCGGTGGCTCCAGGCCCGAGAGGAGCAGCTCGGGGCGCTGCACGAGAGGCGGCTGCGTGCGCACCCACAGGGGCGCGCCCAGCCGGTTGCACTCGACGCAGTAGCCGAGCAGCGGCGCGCCGCCGTCGTGCGCGCCTGCCGCCCAGCGCAGCGTCACCGCGTGCGCCTCCTCCTCCGCCGGCGCCGGGACGATCTCCGGCTTGCCCGGCGCCGCGGGCCGCCCTGAAACATACACGAACCATCACTCTCACACCTCTCTAAGAAGCGCACGGGCCGGCGGGCGTGGCGTCGCTTGACATACATAAAGCGCCTTTCTAAATTAGACGCGTGATAGTCGTTATATGAACGCGTTCCGTCTTACGATTTGTTTTGTTGTGCCACGCTGCGGGTGCGCGGTTGTTATAAAAATAGTATGCGAGAGGCCTCCTCGGCGAGGGCGAGCATCGGCGCGCGGGGGGTGTTGTCGTTCGCGACGGGTACGCGGGGGGGTTGTGTGTTGGTACCTGCGGACTTCCAGTGCACGTTCTTGCGAGGCTTGAGGCTGTGGTGTGCGGAATGGTGGTTGCCCATGGCGGGGCGCGCGGCACACTGAGCTGGCGCCGCGCGCGCGCCTCCGCGCCGCCCGGGAATAACTCGCCGCGCCCGCGCAACCCGCGCCGCCCGCCGCGCACCCGCGCCCGCCTCACGTCCCTCCACGTTTGATAGATTGCTTTCATTGCCGCCGCCCGGTGGGTGACCTTTGGCGCGTCTTTCGATAATCATTATGGAATCTACTGATTGACGACTACCTGCTGATGATGCCAATATTATTTTGGTTTGATTCAATTATTTTTATTTTGTTTATCACAATTCGTCATAATGAACAATCGACGACAAATATATCCAAACCGAATCATCATGCTTGTTCAGGACTAGTGTATTTTAATAACCATTTTATATACCTAGGCAAGTATTCAATAAAAACAGAAACTTTCAAAAACTGAAACTAAGGTTTTTCAGTTTTTGTTTTCCTTAAAAAATATGCGTCCATTTATTAAGGAGGGCGGAAACACAACACAAACAAACACAGGGTGCTGTATTCCATTGTACTTCTAAAAAAAGCGGCACGCAATTCATAAATAGACGGCACGCGACTTGATAGGGAATTATAAAAAAAGAAAATTTCGGACTATATATCGCAAATTCGGAATACATCTATGAAAATGTGTATATGTCTATGAAAATGTACATAACACACGTCAATTCATCGTACAATTTACATGATTCTAATTTTGTTATATAAGTACAAAGTTTTACAGAGGGAGAGAGAGAAAATCAATTCGCAATTAATTTTTAATTACATTCATAGTTTTGTTTATGAAATTATTTGTAAGCCTAAAGAAATAAAAGAAATTTATTCAATTTTATTCAAAAGGATTTCGTTAGGTCACGTCGTAGACCGGTGCTACGCCGTAGACCCTCTTTATTGACATACAAAAGATTTCAACGCATGTACTTATATTTTATTGTATAGAAATAATAATAATGCTGGACGAAATGTTTCTCCATCTCTATCTCTAAATGGGGTAAACGTTTTCTTGAGTGGATACCACGACTCGGTAAACGTAGTATAGGATGCCCTCCGATCAAGTGGGATGACGACTTGCGAAAGACTGCAGGTAGATGCTGGATGCGCTCGGTGTAGATGTCGGAAGGCGTCGTACACTACGTTTAAACTTCCGTTTTCAAGCATTGCGGTGTGAATGACGAGAAGACTCGATGTAGTTTCCCAAATGCTGCCCAGCCCAGCCGGATCCTCCTTTTGGTCTCCTTCTCGTAATTGTTTTTATCTAACTACAGAATCTGCCCGAGGTACCTATGTGTATTCGGAAACAGTTTCGAGAAGGTGACCATGTACGACCACCGGCCTTGGATCAATGTGTCCATTGATCATGACTTTGGTTTTATCCAAGTTCATGCCAAGACCGATACATATCGGGAGGCTGAAGCTAGGCCGTCCAGCATCTGGTTCAGCTTCTCAAGCGACTCCACCTGTATTATCACAATGCAGGGCAGCGTAATATCACGAGCTTGTTAAAATGTCTGGCGGAGACATCCCGCCGAATAGTACATAGAGTGCATGTGGCTCGTTTTTGCATACAGAATACTTCACTACATAGTATAAAACAAAGTCTCTTCCCGCTGTCTGTCTGTCCCTATGTATGCTTAGATCTTTAAAACTACACAATTTGATGCTTTTTCTCTAAATAAATAGAAATTCAAGAGGAATGTTTATAAACCATTTGACACATATTTACAAGCGGGCGAAGCCGCGGGGCGTAGCTAGTTAAACATAAAGTATGTAGGGATTATAAAACGACCTCAGTGCCGCAGTGGGCAAAGGTCCTCCTGGGACGCAAGAAGTTGTAGATTTGATTCTCGCAGCGGGAAATGTTTGTATGTTCATTATTCGTTCATAACCTTGTAACCGAATTCGAAAAAAGGAGGAAGATCTATGTTCAGCTGTTTGCATGTTTGTGGATTTCTCCGTCAATTACGGAACGAATATGAAAATTCTGTCGATAAAGAGAGTGATGATGTGATCCCACACAAATAATATTCCCGAGGGATTAATATTTCACCCGCAAAACTTAAAAACAGTGTACAATTAAGGGATTCGATGATAATTTATACCTTTTCAAAACAATCAATGTCCCCCGAATAATTGCAATGCACTTAAGGGTTCAGAACCTGTAGTTCTGAACCCTAAAGTGCATTGCAATTATGTATTTTTTGTATTGTTAAATAAAAAAATGAAATTAAATGTAGGTAGTAAGAGTTATAGTTTTTAGTTAGTACTAATAAGAGTCTTTTTTTGTAAAAATTGAATTTTAAAAACAGGTGGTAAAAGTCCAGACTGTATGTCACGCTGATTCCTTGGAAGCTGGGTCGGCCTTTAGTTTGGGATGCCACGAGTGTAGATACTTAGCGCCACATCTCGCAAGGACATCGTTAAGAATCCTGAAAATTATTCCTAAGGTTGCCTGGAAGAGATCGCTCTCAGCGATAAGGCCGCCCTTTATATCTTTTTTTTTAATTAACTCATTTATTGTCAGATTCACGATCCATAATAATGCACATACAAAATTAAAAAGAAATGTCACACACTAAAATCAAATAATTTATATGCAAAAGTTTTTATTTCTGTATTGTTTTCTGTTGTATAATAAAGTGTTCTGTCTATCTATCTATCTATAATTATGTCGCGTCTGGACTGTCCCATCCAAAACAAATGGATGAGAATATTAGGAAATTTATTTTATTTTTATTTCGATGGAAAACTAACAGCTTATACATTTTAAGTAAGTAGAAACATTTGTGGTATAACTAAAGCTTAACATCTTAACTTATGATATTAAAATATGCCTAAACTAAAATGTATAAGTATCTATATATATATAGAGGTACCCATCTATATATTCCAATTAAAAAACCTGAATATTTTTTATATACAAAGGAATTACAAAACCCAAGGAATATTGCTGGAAAATATTTAACTACATTGGTATCATACATCACATAGAAGAACGAAAGAAAAAAAAACTTTTTTGAAAGCTTCGCTCCTTCATGTCCAGTCCATCCAAAGGTTGCCTGGAAGAGATCGCTCTCAGCGATAAAGCCGCCCTTTATGCTTCTTATATTCTATTGTTTATTCCTGTATTGTTTTCTGTTTTTGTGTGGTACCTATAATAAAGTGTTTCTATCTATCCTTAGGGTCCTGGGGCACGCGCAATATATACAAATCTTACAAACTTCTCATAGAGTCCGCGGGTGATCGGAGTGCTGGCTTATAAATTATAATATAGTTCGGTCATAGAATCAGCTAGCAATGCTTATAGTTTGGTCATAGAATAGCTAGCAATGCTAATCTATGACCGAAGTATACGTTCTACGTGGCAATGCTGCCAGCATTCTGGGCACTGGCTTCTAGTGAAGGCATTGATTTTTAGGAAAAAAGATATATGTGTAAATACTAGATGTAATTGTTTTATTCTGTTATTATGATTTATGTAACATTGTATGGAAAAAAAAATATATGTAACATTGTATGGAATTGAAACTGAGCACCGTAGAAAACAATTTGGTAATTATTATTATTACTTAATTTCGGTAACTTATCTACTAACTACGAACCAAAGTTATCGACATATCTCTAAGAGTTAGCACGCTGAAGCGGCAGTGAGCCGCCCATATCTCGCGAAGAACCGACAAAAGCTGGGGTAAACGTGTTCTTGAGTGAAGACTACGACTCCGTAAACATAGTGTAGGACGCCCTTCGACCAGGTGGGATGACGACCTGCAAAAGACCGCAGATGCAGATGCAGGATGCGTCAAGCTGAAGACAGAGCGCTATGGCGCTCATTGGGGGACTATCATAGGTGGATGATGACCTACTAACCGTTTTAAAATTAATTTGGAATGTAATTTTATAATGTGTCTGAAATCAAAGTAAATAGGTCCTTCATTGTGTTTTTTATTTCCTTGATCCCGGGCCATTTAGTGAGCCGATTCTTTGAGAGTAATGTTCCCACATTACTCTCAAAGGATCGGCTCAAATCGGCCGAAACCAAAGGCATACAGAAGCCCTAATCTATCTTTATCTAAATTAATAACGAGTGAAGCCGCAGGGGCAATTATTAAACTATCTTTGCACCTAAAAATTTGGTCAGCCCAAGCATACTTTATTTAGGATTGTAGAAAGCGCCATCTATGATTTTTAGCTAGAACTACTTCTATAGGCATGCCAAGGAATAATTATCTCCATTTACACATTAAAATAAACGCACTTTAGTGATTCAATAATGTACGAGTAGTGTCTTTTTCACTTTTCCCACTTGTGAACCAAAAACAAGAAACACCTTTCTTATTTGATAATTATTTTAAGGTTTAAAATTTGCTTATTTTGTAAGAAAAAAGTTTTTTTGTTTAATTAGAATCTGATTTATCTTGAAAAGTTGGACTTAGGCAAGTTCTTCAAAAAGATAATCTGGCAATTACATTATAATCAAAATTTTTGACACAAGTTTGTATACAACGACGAAGCTGCCGATTGTCCGATTATAATATATTTAATTTTTATAAACACAGCTTAATAAAGTGGGCAGCCCAAGCATAAATTATTTTCGATTGAAGAAGCGCCACCTATGATTTTTAGCTAGAACTACTTCCATAGGCATGCCAAGCTTCATCAGGCTGAAAATCCAAACTCACGTTATGTTTGCAGTCGTGAAGTGGGTGGTGTAATTAGAGCTATGAGGTGTCAATAGATGGCGCTACTTGGTCCCAAAATATCAATTTAATAAGCTTTGTTTACGAAATATAATCGGACAATTGGCAGCTTCGCTCATCATTGTATACAAACTTGTGTCAAAAATGTTGATTATAATTTAATTACCTGATTATCTTTTTGAAGAACTTGCCTAAGTCCAACTTTTCAAGATATCAGATTCTAATTAAAAACTTTCGTCATACAAAATAAGCAAAAAAGCAAGAGGGTGTTTCTGATTTTTTGTTCATTAGGGAATAGTGAAAAAGAAGCTATTTGTAGGTACATTAATAAATCACTAAAGTGCGTTTAATACATTGTGTAAAGGAGATAATTATTGCTTCAACGCAATTGGAACGCCCGCTTTACCTACATGCCTGTTCCACGAATAGATAGTTCTAAGTACCTACACTGTTTTGAGTTTTGGTACCTTTAGGTAAATGCTGACGTCACAAATCTGTCGATACTGGTGCCTACTCTAGTTCTTTTCATCTGCAGTTGCAAGGTACGGCCGCAAAACTTAACGTGTCTCTCGCTTAATTACAAAAGGGACGTTTTTGGACGGATTTTATGACTTCCTAATATTTTATATATATAATTTCCCTATACGAGTACATTATGACCACCCTTTAAACGGCACAATCATGTTTTTTTCTATTTATTGTAACTACGTTACGAAAGAACTACCTTAGAAGTATCCAGCCGGTAGTGAGACAAACAAAATACCTACATTCCAATTGTTTTGCATCAACAAAATTGTAGAGAATAACAAATATTGTCTGCTAGTGTTTTGTTTTGACTGACGACACTTAAGGAAATAAAATCAGCAGTGTATTTTGTTTGTTCGGATTCGGCGAGTCGAACTCCAACTATACTCGTATGTATGAGGTTTACATTACTAACCGACTTCGAAAACAGGGGGAGATTCTATGTTCGGCTGTATGTTTTTTTATGTAGAGTCATTCGTGGTAAATAAAAAAAATACAGAATACCTAAAAATATTTTATGCAGATCGTAAGCTGTGTTAGAATATTATTCCAGTACAATAATTCTAAGAATGCCAGCGTCTTAGGGACGCTTGCGATTGGTATATAGATCAGTTGAGCTACCTGTACATTGTTTTCAATAGCCTGCAGCAAGCTCAATAGTTTCAATTGTAAATTGAATTTGTAATTGTTTGTAGTTCTCAGCGTCATCAGCCCATAGTTATAGTCCACTGCTGGACTTAGGCCTCCCTTAATGAGCGCCATAGCGCCCTGTCTTAAGCTTGCCGCATCCAGCATTATACCTGCTGTAGCAGTGTTGTAGTTGTAATTTGTTTTTATTACATGACTGTAACTTTGTAAATAAAGATTTGTTTCAGTAATAGTTCAATAAATAGCGAATGTAAACTTTTGGGTTTGTGTCCACGGATCCCGGTATCGGTGGATACAACTTGGCAGGATCAGAAAATCAAAAACTTTTACTGTTCTTGACAGAAACATTGAGACGCATCCAAACGCCTCTGGAATGGATTGACGGACACTGATGGATCAAAGAAAACCTCGATTTGCCTCGTAAAATTCTTGTATTTTAGTGCTGCGATAAAAATGAGAATCAATTGGTTTTATTTTGTTATCTTTACTATTTCAGCAGATTCATGTATCACCAGCGCCCACGCGACAGCTTTTGGACCTGGATTGGGTGTTGATGTCCAGATCCTTCGTGAAAACCTGTTGGTATCAGTCAAGATTCAGGGAGTTTCTCTGAAGGATAGGATTCATAACGAATACATCCGACAGAGAACCAAAGTTATCGACAAAGCTCAAAGAATTAGCAAGCTGAAGTGGCAGTGGGCCGGCCATATCTAGCGAAGAACCGACGACGGCTGCTGGGGCATACGTGTTTTTGAGTGGAGACCACGACTCGGTAAACGTAGTGTAGAACGCCCTCCGACCAGGTGCGATGAAGACCTGCGAAAGACTGAAGGTAAAAACTGGATGCGTCCAGCTGAAGACAGGGCGCTATGGCGCTCATTGGGGGAGGCCTATATCCAGCAGTGGCCTAATATAGGCTGATGATGATGAGTCCAGATTAAGGAGGCCAGATCGTAGCCAATTGCAGATCATACAAATATTTGTGATCAGCTTTTTTCGCGTTAAATTCAAATTTCACTTTTCTAAATTGTAATATAGCCTATGTTCACTGCGAATAGTGTAGCTTCCCAACGGTGAAATAATTTATCAAATCGGTACAGTAGTTTCGGACCCTATTCGATACAAACAAACAAACAAAAATCAAACCTTTCCTCATTATAAATATTATTATTAAATAGATAAAGCGGGAACTGAACCGCAACCTCTTACGTCGCAGGCGGACCCTCTCCCGCCGCGCCACAGAGGTCGTTAATACAAACGTAGCGGATGATATCATTGTGCGAACAAGCTTGGACGTCTGCCAACAGCCAAGGACCCAGTCAAGGTGACAGAAGCGAACAGCATCCATCTAACCCTTAGCAATAGAGCTCATTTCGCCTTGACAAACTGCGGCGAAGATGTATTGTGATGTCGATGGCAAATCTTGACAGATACGAAGTTATTCTGAAAAGTGAAGCGTATTTAGGTATGTTGGTATTCGTACGTACTAACTAATCATTATGCTATTCTGTGTATAAATGGAATGTAATAATGTAATAGTGGAATTGGGTCCCTTGGCTGTCGAAGACGAAGATACTTTTTTTACTGTCAGTTTTTATCATTATTATGTTTTATGTGATTTAGACTTAAGAGCGCATTGGCGGCCTCGTCGCTTGCAGCGATATCTTCCAAGTAGCCAAAAATATTTTGAGAAGAGTATCCATCCTAGATGTTAAGAATCTATAAGTTAGGACTTCCTACGCAAATTCAAATTCAAAATTCATATTATTTATGTACAGATATCTCCAAATCGTTTTGCCTGGTACAGTGAAAAATACATTGTGAACTATAGGGGTCGACATTGCAAGTTTAAAAGAAATTGCGGGATATTTTTATCTAATCAGAAATATTTATTCGATTAATAAATTCAAACTGATTGGTTAGAGCTTAATCCTAATAATAATATAAACGAGAAAGTTTGTGAGGATGTATGCAAGTATGTTTGTTGCTCTTTCACGCAAATACTACTGTATGGATTTGAAATGAAATGAAAGTTTATTTCCTTAGGCTTACAAATAAGCACTTAGACAAGTCATATTTTATACTATTCATTATTATATTGATGTTCACTTCAATTTTTTGTCCACCAGTGGAGGAAGTGAGTAGAAACCACTAGTATGTTCATAACTTATGTGTCTAGTTCATATGATTTGCTTATCTGTAAGTTGTTAGATTTTGAGTAGGTTAGATGAAACTTCACTATAACATAGCTTACATATTAGAATAACACATATGCTACAATTCATAAAGATATATTATTTATTATCAAAATTATCTTAGTATAAAACTTAGTCTTTATAATAGTATACAACAAAAGTTTCAATCCCAGCATCCAGACAGCGAGCCCCGACAGGACTCCCAGCGGCGCTCGGCACTTAACTGTTTTTCCTCGGTCTCTCTCGCCAACGATTTTAGTTGTAAAGTTCGATTAGGCTTTATCCGACGTCGGATTAAAAAGCAATTAAACTCGTCCAAAGCTTCTCTCCTCATTATCGGATAGTAAAACGGAAAAAAGTAAGGCTGTGTTACATTTCACTGTTTTTAGAGGAAACGCGCGGCAGAAACTTTTCCAATTAAAAATGATAAACACGACTCACTGCTTCTAAAAAACGTGTCAGCGGAGATGATGTAAGGAAGGTGTTAATTGTGACATACAATCGAAATTAGACATTTAAATGTTATTTTTTTTAAATAAAAAAAATCGCATTCATACACTTACGCATTACTTTTTTGAGCAGTCGTGTTCAACTGTCTGAAGAACCGACGGCCGCTGGGGTAAACGTGTTCTTGAGTGGAGACCACGACTCGGTAAACGTAGTGTACGGAACGCGTCCCTCCGACCAGATGACGACCTGCGAAACACTGCAGGTAGATGCTGGATGCGGCAAGCTGAAGACATTGCGCTATGGCGCTCATTGGGGGAGGCCTATGTCCAGCAGTGGACTGTTATAGGCTGATGATGTTGATGATGAACATACATAGCTACAATACAAGAAATAAAGAAAAGTTACATGTACCTACTACTAGACTGGTAAAAACACATAAACAGGGTTTAACCCTAAAGCTTGATTTATATAACAAGCTACCACTAGAACTAACTCTACTTTCTTTTCAGGAATTTAAAGCAAAAATAAAGAATTTTTTAGTATGTAACCCATTTTATAGCATTAACGAGTTTTTAACGTGCTCATTTGTTAATTTGTGATGAGTTATTATTGTTTATACTTATATTATTGTAATTTAGGATTAAATTTAATCTAAGAGTATTCATTGTACTGTAGTATTTAATTGACATGCCAATATTAGTGATAATGTTATGGTGAATAAATTGAATTTACTGAATTTACTGATGTTTAACTGTCATAAATCCGCCTCCGCGTCCGCTCTAGCCGTCCATAAAAGCACATTTAAAAAACTTTATATCTTAATCCTCGATTGTTAGAACTGCAATTAAAACTTTAACATCCAACTTATGATTACTTTAACTATTTTGAAGTTATTGCTTAGATATAGCTCTAAGCTATATATCTTGTATAACTGACCCAGAATTTACAAATCCAGGAAGAAAAATAAACTCGCTCCACGTTCCCGCTTAAGCTCAACGTAACCAGTGAAAAAGATACACCAGCTTGTTAGTATTAGTCACTCTTCGAGTTGTACAAGTCGACAGACGCTTTGGGCGTTAACAACGAACAAATAGCTAACTAGGCTACACCTAGATACCTCGCAGCGCTGGATTCCTACACTTATTCAATATCGACGATTACGAAATTATATATGTATATAGAGTCTCAAATCTGTCACAGCTAGCTCTTTAGGCACTCGTTAAACAAGCGCTTTCGTAGAGTTAAACCATGTTTAAGGCGTGCCTAACTATAAACGGTCGTAAAACGCAGTTTTGTTGTAACGCTTTTGGTTAAAACGCGTTCAACAGATGTCTAACTTTTTTGAAGTACTACTGTATGTGTGACATTTTAATGGTTTATAAACCTTCCTTTTGAATCACTCTATCTATTAAAAACAGCATCAAATTCCACAACTCTCTTACTTGCTATTTGCTAGTTCCACTGAAAATCAAATAGGCGAATTATTCCACTCTGTCCCACCAAGGAACCCCACTGGTGGGGCACAGTAGACTGGCTTAAATTTTACCGTGTAATCTGCCCCACTATCTCACCTTAGTGGGGGTACATTTGCCTAAAATGTAGGTGGACCCTGCCCCACTAGGGTTGGCACCTCATAATAAGAGTAGGTAGTATAAAAGACAAAATAAAGATATATGAAACGGAAGTATTGGACGTTGGATTGATTACCTACATCAAGTATATCTAAGGTAGTGTTTCTAAATAAAAGTAACATTTTACATTTTCAAATGTATTTTGTAATAAATAAAGATCAGAAGGTAGAGCCTTATCAAAGTATGTACGTTTACTATCATCATCATCAGCCTATAGCAGTCCACTGCTGGACATAGGCCTCCCCCAATGAGCGCCATAGCGCCCTGTCTTCAGCTTGCCGCATCCAGTATCTACCTGCAGTCTTTCGCAGGTCGTCATCCCACCTGGTCGGCGGGCGTCCTACACTACGTTTACCGAGTCGTGGTCTCCACTCAAGAACACGTTTGCCCCATCGGCCGTCGTTTCTTCGCGAGATATGGCCGGCCCACTGCCACTTCAGCTTGCTAATTCTTTGAGCTATGTCGATAACCTTGGTTCTCTGTCGGATGTATTCGTTACGAATCCTATCCTTCAGAGAAACTCCGAGCATAGCTCTTTCCATAGCTCGCTGAGCGACTTTGAACTGGTGGACCAGCCCTATCGTGAGTGTCCACGTCTCAGCTCCGTAGGTCATAACGTGTAGGACGCACTGATTGAAAACTTTCGTTTTCAAGCATTGCGGTATGGATGACGTGAAGACTTGACGTAGTTTCCCAAATGCTGCCCAGCCCAGCTGAATCCTCCTTTTGGCCTCCTTCTTGAAACTGTTTCTACCCAACTGCAGAATCTGCCCAAGGTAAGTGTACTCGGAAACAGTTTCGAGAAGGTGACCATGTACGACCACCGGCCTTGGATCAATGTGACCATTGATCATGACTTTGGTTTTATCCAAGTTCATGCCAAGACCGATACATCGGGAGGCTGAAGCTAGGCCGTCCAGCATCTGGTTCAGTTCCTCAAGCGACTCCGCCATTAAGACTATGTCATCAGCGTATCGCAGGTGTGAGATGTACTCGCCGTTTATGTTGATGCCCTTTCCTTTCCATACTAGAAATAAGAATACTAGAAATTAAAACTAAATTAAATGAAATCGCTTTCCCCATGAAACATTTCCACAGGGGAGAGGTGATTCTATCTGCTATAGTGTTTAGGATGGTGTTGGGGTTGTCGCGTACCCTGCGCATCAGGGATGCGGTCTTTTTACGTTTTGTTTTGAATATTAACATTTAGCTCCACATTTCATTTCTATAACGTTCAAGCATTGTTAGAATCGGATGGAACCTTGTAAATTTAAGGCCGCTTTATTTTCAGTCACAGATCACTATACCCACATAGATTTCAGTTCGAAATGGTTCTAACCCATTCACAGGGCGTGCAGATTGTACAGTACCTACACAATTTCAGTAGGTACAGTCCCTTGGTCGGAATATTTAGACCACTCACCACAATTATCCGTGGAACATTTTAATGTAAAAACAGAGCTGTAAGTAAAGCAGTAATTATTCTCGTGCATGACTAAGCTATTGCTTTGGGCGATGCGATGCTTCGTATTTACGAACACTTGCTCTTTCAATTTGATCTTATTTTATATTTACGTACGTTACTGCATACTTACCTATCTGTTCTGTCCATCGGTTCTTTTTCCTCAATGGTTTATTATTAGTAATAGAAATGTGTGAAATGCTACCAACAACCCTTTGTTACATATCACTACATAGTGTAAAACAGAGTCGCTTCCCGCTGTCTGTCTGTCCCTGTATAAATTCAAATTCATTTATTTTTGCGAAACATGGTTTACAAGGATTGGATTAAAAATAGGAGCAAAGCCATGATCAGCTTTATAGCAGCATGCAAAGTCACGATAAATGTACATAATATAAATTTATACGTACTTATATGTCAAGATTTCAATTATTTATTTATTAATTAATTGTCTTATTATATAATTTTTCCATAAGATATGTGTGCTTAGATATTTAAAACTAAGTTCGCAATGGATTTTGATGCGGTTTTTTTAATAGATAGAGTTATTCAAAGGGAGGTGCCCTTTGAATAACTGTATCTATTAAAAAAAACCATTTGATACATACGCGGGGCGCAGTTAGTTGACTATAAATAAATGAAATGGAACGCCGGATTCTGATCGATGCGTAAGAATCGACCTTCCAATTCAGTCCGTGGATGTCATGAGAGTCGACTAACGGAACCTATCAGAGGAAGCACAGAGTTTCCTTCTGTGTATTTTTAACACCTCTACTGTGGTCACCGATCCGCCTGCGAAACCTGGTGAATATGACAACTTAACTGTATTGGTCTTTTGTTTAATGATAAAGTATGTCAATTTTAGTTCTTAATTTTAGTTTTAGTTCTTCTTGATTTTATAAAATGAATAAATACCTAAATAACTTCTAAATAAAACAGCGGTAACGTTTCGCAACAGACTACAGATTTTATTCATTTATGACAAGTCTTAGTTTACACAGGTTCACATTCGTAATGATAGATGGCGTTACTAGTCGCTAACTAACTGATTTTGATACAACTTCTAATAAAATCCCCTTATTTTGGGAAGGCATTTCAAGCAGTGCCGTATTTCTGCTGATGCTTTGTGAAAAAGTGTATCAAATATCAAATTTCCTTTAGACCTCACAGGACTCTGAGACACGTCACACTCAATCCTGGCAGGGTCGCCATGTAATGTTGGTAGGTAGGAGGAGTAAATGACACAACTGGAGCTGGTTAAACACTGAATATTTATTGAGTTAAACCAAGGCTTTTTATACTAAAATTATATTTCTAATTTTAATTCATTTAATTCCTTATATTAGTAATTTGATATGGTTGTTTATTGCTTCTAAAATGACGACCGGCGCGGTGGGCGAAGGTCCGCCTGCGACGCAGGAGGTTGCGGGTTCGATTCCCGCCTCGGAACAATTGTGTGTACGATCTACAGATATTTGTTCCGGGTGTTCTGTTCATTTTCTATGTATAATAAAAAATATTTATCTATGTAATGTATTGTATTATGTATATCAGTTATCTAGTACCCATAACACAAGCTTTGCTTACCATGGGGCTAGATAATGCTGTGTGAATTGTCCAGCATTATTATTATATTATTCATGTGCTTATCTTATGTAATCCGATATCCTTGATGCTCCCTCAATTAAATGTTAAATCTATTTGTTATCTCTAGTCCTCGTCATCGAGTGACGTCTCTAGGTAAGTATGTTTAAATTAGGTACCTAGACCTTACACTACATCACAAAATTTAAATTCGAAACATACCTAAGTAAAACTAGGAAATAAAGTGATCACTTTGATTTTTTGATATGTTCAATCTTGTAAGGTAAAGTAAAGAAGCAAACAAGATACCTTTACCTTGTAAGGTTGTTAGTTTTTGAGTTGCAGCAAAACTCGTCCCAAGCTCTTGATTTCGACAAAAACGATAAGGCCGCCCATTGTACATGTCGCATGTAATGTATTTTGTAATGATCTGTATCTGGTGTACATTAGAGTATTTTTGTATTGTATTATAAAAACGAACCAAGGTAGGTATGTGTGTGTTGAAAAACATAATTCTAACTTCAGTGCTTTCACGCATACGAGCGCACGAATACGAACGGGAAAATGAGACGTATACAAAGGTTTATCGATTTTTTTTTGGCTACACCTCGGATGGATCTGGGCCGGACACGTCTGCCGTATGTCCAGCGACTTGTGGGCAAAGACCACCACAGAGCTCGCCCAACGCTAAGAGGCGACGTGGAAGGCCCAGGATGAGATGGCGTGACGAGCTCGAGGCACATCTTCCATCATGGCCTGCAGCGTTGGATCGCGAGGAGAGGAAGGAGAAAAGGGAGGCATTTGCCCAGCAGTGGGACAATAATGGCTAAAAATAAATAAATAAATAAACATCTCGATTGTGTCTCGTACCATTCTACGCCTTTTTCATCTAAAACGTCAATGGTTCTCGATTACATAAATAGTAATCTTATTATAAACACAAGCTCTGCTTACCATGGGGCTAGATAATGCTGTGTGAATTGTCCAGCGTTATTTATTTATTACTAGCGGACCGTCCCGGCTTATGGGTATTCGAATTTTTAAGGTAATTTTTTACACCTTGGGTTACGTTATTGGAGTTTTATTAAGGATCCCTAATGTTTTGAAAATAAGTATAATAAAGCATTATGTTTACCGCGGATAGTGTAGCTTTCCAACGGTGAAAGAACTTTTCAAATCGTACCAGTCGTTTCGGAGCCTATTCAATACACACAAACAAAAAATCAAACGTTCCTCTTTATAATATTAGTATAGATAGATAGATTTATTATGTCTACTGGTACTAAGCCCACAGTGGGGTACAGTAGATAACTACGTACCTACGTAACGATAGTTTTCGCTTTAATTATAAACTGAGAAGCTCTGTATTATTTAAACCTGTTTCGAAGTTACCGCTGAAACCTAAAACGTTGAAAGCAGGTTCATTGAGGAATATGGTGGAAACGGCTTGCCTAGACGAATTTAGGTCTGACTTCACAGTCGAGGAATGCAATTATTCACGTTTCAGCTCAGCCCGTGAGTCAGGAGCGCAGGGCGAAAACACTTCCACAATTACCTCAACATAAGTTAGTATTTCAAAATATTTTAACAAATAACAATGGTACATTTGAAAAGTTTACCAACATTTGCCGTTGGGGTAAATATATCACTCCAAGTGAGCCCGTGGTTGTATTACGTAAATCAGAAAAAAAAATGCTGGACAATCCACAAAGCATCATCTAGCCCCAAGATAAGCAGAGCTTGTGTTATGGGTACTACATGACTGATATACTTAATACAATACATTACATAGATAAATATTTTTTATTATACATAGGTAACGGCCAGAACACCCGGAACAAATATCTGCGGATCGTACACACGATAGAGTATACGATCGAGGCGGGAATCGAATCCGCAACCTGCGTCGTAGGCGGACCTTCTCCCACCGCGCCACAGAGGTCGTCAAAGAAGGAAGCTCCTTCGGTATATTTTCACGCCTGATAAATAGTGCGATCTTCAAGGGAGTTGATTATGGTCACCCCATTGTTAGATCTACCTATCAATGAGTATTAGATCCCTCTATCAAAGGGTGGCCATAATTCCCTGACCTGACTTGACCTCCCGGTCAATGGCGGAGGGCGATGTGGGCTGATGCAGTTACGCTATAATATAAGGAATCCTTACATTTCGTTATAGAAGACAGGCACAAGATGAAACATCTGTACCTTTATAGAACTTTTAAAATATTCTGGCTGTAAGACCTTATTTTTAGTTAGGCTAAAACAAGCTGCTTTGGTTGTTGTGGTAGGACGTACATCATATATCTGGTTCAATCTCTAGTAGAGATTGATGTGTGTCTGTAGATATTCTCTACAGACACATTATGGACTTCTCGTATGTAATTTTTCTGACCAACCGTTTTTTTAGAATCGATGACAATTTTATTTTGGATATTATATCGTGTATATCATCTAACTGACTCTACCCCACTCCTGTCTAGAGTCGCAATAATAATAATAATCTTTGTAAATTGCCATTTTATTCTGTTTTCTATCTCCGACCAGGTGGGATGACGACCTGCGAAAGACTGCGGGTAGATGCTGGATGCGTCAAGCTGAAGACAGGGAGCTATGGCGCTCATTTGGGGAGGCCTATTTCCAGCAGTGGACTGCTATAGGCTGATGATGATGGGTGTCGCTGCAGGGGAGGGAAGCTTTGAGCTTTGAAATGTGCGTGTTTCATGCATTCAATTTGAACTACATGATGATAGCCAGATCGTCATTTTATTGGTAAAATAATTTGATGTATTTCTATGGTTCTACAACTTTCTTTACGTATTTAGCCAGCTAGTAAGCTAATAAATAATAATAATAAATAGAGGTAGTTACAGCCGATTAACAATCCTTAAACAAGCTTATACAATCGTTGTCCACACTACCCAAAGGTTAGCAGGTAGAGAATGCTATCTAGCATTATGCTCACCTATGTACAACTTTTGTGCAATAAAGTATATTCTATCTATCTATGCAATGAATTTGCCACTGGCATAGTTTCAATTATGTAGTCTAGCATCCATAAGTGACACAGTTCTGAGGCGAGGTTGTAAATAAATTAGTTTTTGATCTGAAAGATAAATAACAACATAAATACCTAAAGCTCAACGTTGTAACCAGAAAGGCTACGTGACAAAACATGAAAATAATTTTAGTGGAAGTATCTTGAACAACGCAGAATACTTTGAACGAATGCCAAGAAAACTAGCAAGTCTGCAATCTTTGACCGCATTTGCACCGAAAGCAGGGGTCCCTTGACCCATCTAAATTGGGAGTGATATTTATATTTGTATTTATTCACTACTAGCGGCCCGTCCCGGCTTCGCCCGGGTGTAATTTGTTTCAGGCAAGATTTTAAATTTTCCTCTCCGTAAGAACCATCCTCGTATTTCAAGGAATATTCTAAAAAAAGAATTAGCGAAATCGGTTCAGCTGCTCTCGGGGGTTGCGCTTAGCAACACATTCAGCGATTGGAAGTTGTACAAGGCAAGTCATGTTGTACAATTACAAGGATCTTAATCAAATTTTATAATAGTTATTCACACAATTTTATCAATAATAGTACACAATATTATTATATTCTATTGTATATTACATTGAATAAATGGTGTCGCGTCGCATCGTTTGTCACTCAGCTAGTACAAATTCAGGCTAATCCTACTAATATTATAAACGCGAAAGTTTGTGAGGATGTTTGTTGCTCACACAAAAACACTGAATGGATTTTGATGAAACTTCACAATAATATAACGTACATATCAGAGTAACACATAGGTTACAATTCATAAAGATATAAAATATCTATCACAATGCGGGTGAAACCGCGGGGCGCAGCTAGTGAACCATAATACTGAAGCACCCACATTCAGAATCCGCCCATGAACAAGGGATCATCTGTCAAAAGCTATTGCATAGTAAAAGCTATTGCATAGTAAAAGGTATTGTATAGTAAAAGCTATTGCATTGTAAAAACTATTGCATAGTAAAAGCTACTGCATAGTAAAAGCATGTGAGCGCTAGTCTGTCCTGTTACCTGTGTGAATTCAGCAAGAATATTAAATCTAGGGTGAAATACTCAGTTGTCGCAGCATCCAACGCCAATCAGAGAAAGGATTATGATAAAATAAAATAAATAAATCATAAATAACAGATCCATATATCATGGTTAGTACATACTATACTATGTTAGTAGGCACAGCAGGTTATAATGACATAATTATTATATGACACTGATTCGAATGCAAATGCTATTTCAGCATCACACAATAAAGGCTGACGATACTTAAATCTGGATATTTTCATAGAATATCATCTACTAGCCAAAATGAGCCGAGTTTATTTCGACCGATTGATTTAATGTCCTGTCATGATTGAATATCGGCTGCGGTGGCCTCTAGCCATGTGAGTGGATATAATATAAAAAAATATATAGAGGTATATGTATGTACAATTTTAACAACTTAACACTTCGACGCGATTTTTTTCGACGACTGCGATATTTTTTTTAACCTAAAAAATTCGTGCTGCCGCTCTACACAGCGGTTGTGTTCCGACGCACATGCGTTTGGTTCGAAAAATATTACGGCTGTGCTGAGTCACAAAGATCTGTATTTTCTCAGCCGCTGCACTAGTGTGGATTTACGCATATTAGTCACTTGTAGAAAACACATACCGTGTGATTTCAGCACTCAAAGTGTTAAGTAAGCAATATGAGCGCTTAACTTATTCTGCACAAGTGTTAGCTCGGCCAGGCGGCGGCTCAGCAGATAATTTTTTGGCACCAATAATGAGAATGTGGATTATAGGTGTGGTATAGGTGTTTAGAGTAAACATTCTAGTAAATATTTTTTGTAACCTAAAGACAATTATGTAATTTAACTTTATAGAACTTAAACCATTCACTTTATGTTCACAGTCTTTCTTATTGTATTATTCTATATCCATCCGTGAAAACCTTCAATAAGCTTTCTAGTAATAATGAACTTGTTGTTTATAGCTTTTCATTTCCTTCAAATAAATATAAATATATTCATTTTTTAAATTAAATAAAGGTAAATAATAGACAAAAAATTTGTGCTCTAACGAAATGCACTAAATTAATAAATATAGCGAAGTATAACATCTATATTGTATTAGCCTGAACTAGGTAATCCAGCGTTATAGGCGACTGCTGAATGACAATAATAAATGTACTGTTTAAAAGGTAGTTTTCGCGTTTATTTACCTATTTTTCCTATTTGTTTATTGACCACGACAGTGTCTAAACCAGTTGGAACGTCGGGGTAGCAGTGGTGTAAGCAGTGGCCAAGTTAGAATGTAAAAGAATGATGGACAAAAGTCATTTAAAACAGGAAATTTACCATGGTAGCAAAAGACAAAAAAATGAGGGTAGATCGGTATGTCTGCCATAAACACTAACCCGCAGTGCCTCCAGTTATTCCGTGAACATGGCGCATAAAACTGTGCCGAAATATTGGATAACTCAAAAATCATTATCATGGTAAATATCCCGTTTTAAATGACTGTAGTATTAATAACCATGATAGTTTCTAAAGTTTTATCATGACAGACAAGTCGATTATCGAGATGGGCTCAGAGGATCGGCTGAAATGTTTCATAATTTTCCAAAAGCCACCTCCCCCATGCTTCACCTCTCCATAGTGGGGGTGGTCTCGGGAGCTCAGCTCCGCGCTGCACAGATATGTTGGTGCGACTGTAGTTTGAAATAGTCTGTTCGTAGGTGCGTTCGTTTATGAACAGCTCTCGCCACATTTAAAACCAAAGTGCCTGTGAATCACCCTCCCACCTGAGAATAACCCTGTTTATGTGTTGATCAAATACTTTTGACGGAGAGAAACATCATGAGAACGACTACTTTAAATACTGAACATTTGCATACATTTTTTACAGCAGCAGATATTATTCTATTAAAAAATCTACCAATTATTCTACAATTTTATTCTAGATTATTTGATAATAACCAGCATTTTTAACATTGTGCAACGATTTACTTTTAAATTCAAATTTAACCTGTGTTAGCCTTTGAGTTAATAACCATGGTAGATTCTAAAGCTTAGAAAGATTTTAGATTTAAAAAATTATATGAAACGGAGATAAGTACGTAACTCATTTACAACACGACCACAACCGACGGAAGACCAGCGCTATGGTACGATCTGCTCTACCATAGCTCATGCTGAGTGGAGACCGATTTAGTCAGTTCTCTGTTAATCTAAGTTTAATCTATAAGAGTATGTATACTATCTGTTCTGACTAAATAAAAATATTTTCTCTTTTACTTTACAATAATCGACAGTATGTATAAAGCGACATCTAGCCCCCAAGCCCCGAGTTATGGATGCCGGATGACCATGATATACAAGGCACTGCGAAATCGTAAACTTCATACATAAAACTGTTTACAATCATCGCTTTTACGTCAGCAAATATAAAGATGTCAAAGGAATCTGATTCAGGGCAGCTCAGAAATAAACGACCGAAACTCAACATTCTCGGTCACTATTGCACAATCATTTCACATATTTTCAGGAATTCATGTTCTGTACTGAGAAGATCAATAATCTTACTCAAAATGAAATAATATAATATTCAATGCTTTCTTTAATATATTGATTAGTGCTCAAATGGGAATACCTTTGGTGCTCAATGCATAGGTGCCCAAAAAATAGGTGCTCAAACGGGAATACTTCTTTCAATCTATTATATTATAAAGAGGAAAGGTTTGATTTTTTGTTTGTATTTTTTTTGTAAGTTATTGTTTTCTTATGGATGACATTTTCAGAACTGGACCAAATCGGAACTACACATAGACCACACGCGAAGCACCAGCTTTCAAATAAACAAAGAATTATCAAAATCGGTTCACCCAGTCGAAAGTTATGAGGTAACAAACATAAAAAAAGTCGTATAGAGAATCTCCTCCGTTTTCAAAGTCGTCGGTTAAAAACATACAGCCGAATATAGAACTTACTCCTCTAACTATCGACTTCCAAATCATTTATAAATTAAATAAATAATGCTGCACAATAAACACAACATCATTTCCATCATCATCAGCCTATATTAGTCCACGGCTGGATATAGGCCTTACCCAATGAGCGCCACAGCTTGCCCCATCCAGCATCTACCTGCAGTCTTTCGCAGGTCGTACTCCCACCCCTCCTACTGTACGTTTGCCGAGTCGCGATCTCCACTCCAGAACACGATTACCCAAGCGGTTGTCGGTTCTTCGCGAGATATGGCTGGCCCACCGCAACTTCATCATTATTATAAGGGTCGAATTCTCACCGGTATCTCTAGCATATGGTCGGAGGGCGTCCTACACTACGTTTACCGAGTCGCGGTCTCCACTCAAGAACACGTTTTATCATCATTCTAGCCCCAAACAAAGCAGCTAAGTGCTTATTTTGTAGGCCTAAAGAAATAAATGCTATTGACTTTGACTTTGTGCAATAAAGTATATCCTATCTATCTACCTTTAGCTACAATACAACAGCCATTGATATGAATAACCTCGCGGTGGGGTAGCCGCTTTGGTAGAATGTTGTTTTTGGCAGATGCGGATTTTATAATATCTTGCTGAAAAATGTTTACAGTTATCCGTTACCATATGTAAATACGTAGCTTGTATAAAGTATGCGGTGAGCGAAGCTTGCCCGATGCATTATTTCAGTTCTTGACTCGAGGCCACATTCGTACTGTTGACTGAGCGCGGCTTCGCTCACGCAGTCTCGCTCTACCGAAAATGATCCCTTGTCACTCAGTGGTAATGTAGCTTTCATTTAAATAATTACATAATTTGGTCCTGAAGTTCTAAAGCCATATAAACAAACACAAAGTGACAAACGAATTTTACCTCTTTCTTGATCGGAAAATCAAACGAAGTGGAAGTGTACAGGCTGTTTGAACTGACTAGACGCGTAATGTGGTAGTCTAATTTGACCGAATATACGCGACCGATGATACACGCTCGACGCATTTTCCGTCAGATATGTACCGACCCTTAGCTATCAGACTAATTGACAAGGAGACTGTAAGCAAGGAGATCACTACGAAGGTTACTTTGTGTGTGACAGACCACAGAACAAGGATTTTTCAGTTCTGTGGTGTGTTGGTACCAATTGAAGTTCGCCAACGTTTAAGCGATGGCGATTGTAGAAATCGAATCGCTTCATCATAGCGAATGCCGGTTGGCTAAGGCCCCAATGATTTGGCTGTTTGGCGAAATAGTTACTTCGAGCATAATTCTCCAACCGATGATCTAATTGGCGTGACATTTGATAGGTACAGATGACTCATGCTGTTTAATTCTGTATTGTTTTCTGTTTTGTGTGGTATAATAAAGTGTTTTCTATCTATTTATCTATGCTGGTAGCTTAGTGAGGCCAAATCCGTTCGAGGGGTTTTTAAAATAAGGGGGTCCAAATAGGGGGTAAAATCAATGAATTAAATTAAATTTGGTCTCATAAAAATGGTATACTTGAGTATAGTTCAAAATAGTTATTATCTTTTTACTGGTGTGTATAGTTTATTGAATAACCCGAGACAAAATATGCACTGAAACTGGATATTTGAGTTACTCCGTGCATCCATTTTACAAGACCTACGAACTCGTATAACATCCCTACGAATCTCTACAAATTGAGAGCTCTTGTAAGCTGGAAAGCACTCGTTTGTTTTGTTTTGAAGTACGAATTCAACCGCATTACTTACCCTATTTGACTGTTTCGGAATAAGCCGAAAGCAAACCAAAGAAAAAAATCTATTTTAAACATTTCTTTATATTTTTTAAACATTTCGTATATTATAAATTTCTTCACTCGTCTGAAAAAAATTCGAGTGAAGGGAGTTTTTACAATCAAGCATACCGAAACGCGTTTGGAGTTTGAGTAGAGATTGAATCGTGGTCGAGGTACGACTAAAGATATGGAGGTTAATCGGTCACGAATATAATTCCTAGAGGCTAACTACTGAATGTTTAAATAGCTTTTATAAAAACAGTGTCTCTATACCTTATTTTTAAATGAATTATCTGTTTATTGCCTACCTATTTGTAATCTTGTTTTTAATTTATTATTATTATTATATATTGTTTTTAATATATTTGTTTTTTAAAGTCTAGTAGTTTGTTGTAGTGTTTTGGTGTTAGTTTGTAAGTTAACTGCTGTATTTTTTAAATAAATAAATATAATGACTTGAGGGTGGGATGGTAAGCCTAGCGTAGAATATCTAAGGCTAGCAAAATCAATCAATAATAAATATAAACAATGCTGGACAATCCACACAGCATTATCTAGCCCCATGGTAAGCAAAGCTTGTGTTATGGGTACTAGATAACTGATATACATAATACAATACATTACATAGATAGATATTTTTTATTATACAAAGAAAACAACCAGAACACCCGAAACAAATATCTGCAGATCGTACACACATTTGTTCCGAGGCGGGAATCGAACCCGCAACCTCCTGCGTCGCAGGCGGACCTTCGCCCACCGCGCCACATCGGTCGTCAAAAAATCAATGTCTCCATAGATTTAATAAGTACCACTATTTGTTTAATTTAGATAAGTAAACGATTGTTTTTGGAACTACTTTGTCAATGTTTGTATGCAATAAATAAAATTCAAAAAAATACTGGGTAATATTAGTGCACTGAAGAAACTAGATTGTAGTGTAGGTGACACGTGTTATTTGCGTGTTTCGCTACTTTAACACATGAACCGTGCGTTTAGTGGAAGCGCGAAGAAGCTGGAAGATCTTGGAGTGTTTCAAATCGTTTGGCACCTTTACAAAACAGAATACACAGATCATAGTTGAAATAATACACATAACTTATGATTTATTCATCTATTCTTACATTTGGAGGTCAGAAGAGAATTAGTTAAGTATTATAACAAATAAATTCATTCATTCATTAATTCATGCTTTTCGAAGGCCTTTACCAGAGACTTTGAGTGGCCCATGCTAGGAGTTCTTCCAGAGCTTGGACGATACATCATAATCTTATTATGCCTACTAGTACCTCATCATCATCATCATCATTATCAGCCTATACTGCTGGACATAGACCTCCCCCAATGAGCGCCATAGCGCCCTGTCTTGAGCTTGCTGCATCCAGCATCTACCTGCAGTCTTTCGCAGGTTGTCATTCCACCTGGTCGGACGGCGTTTTACACGTTTACTGAGTCGTGGTCTCCACTCAAGAACACGTTTGCCCCAGCGGCCGTCGTTTCTTCGTGAGATATGGCCGGCTCACTGCCACTAGTACCTATTTTTGGCCATAGCAAAAAGAATAACAAATCTATCCCAAATTTGTATTTTATCAAGAATAACCTCATTTGTTTAAACGTTACGAAGCTTGAACAACTTAACTATAAATATACGCGATTTACAAAGTGCTCATACGACGTAATTATTTTATGTAACTTTTGTATTATATAATCTATTGTATTATTTATATCAGTTATCTAGTACCCATAACACAAGCTCTGCGTACCTTGGGGCTAGATAATGCTGTGTGAATTGTCCAGCATTATTTATTTATTTATATTTATTGTTAGTTGTTACTGGAGGCGCGACACTCCCTTTCATCAGAGTCATATCCCCATCTGTCGCCGTACATACATTCATAGCTAATTACATATTGTGACAAACAGACATGACGCATACTTACGACCGACTTTTGAAGACGCAAATAGATGGCACCAATTAAAAACAAAATGTTTTAAGCGTAACTAAGTCCAATCCCTACCCAGAATATACGAGTTGTTAGTCATCCATCAATAACCTACCGGATCAGGTAGTGATAGCACGTAGTCTCTTTACATTTAATCGGAGACTTAATTCGTGGCTCGTCATAAAGGCGTTCTACAGTGTAGACGATTATGTTAAAATTATAAAATAATAATTAATGATTTATTTAAAAAAAATATTATTTGACTTGTAATATTTTGTTACCAATAAATTGACTATTCATCAGCCTATGCCAGTCCACTGCTGGACATCATCATCATCATCAGCCTATGTTAGTCCACAGCTGGACATAGGCCTCCCCCAATGAGCGCCATACGCGCTGTCTTCAGCTTGACGCATCCAGCATCTACCTGCAGTCTTTCGTAGGTGCGAAAGACTGCAGGTAGAATGGTAGATGGTAGGTGGGATGACGACCTTGTCATCCCACCTGGTCAGAGGGCGAACCAATGAAGACCACGACTCGGTAAACGTAGTGTAGGAACACTACGTTTACCGAGTCCTGGTGTCCACTCAAGAACACGTTTGCCCCAGCGGCCGTCGTCGTCGGTTCTCCACGAGATGAGGCCGGCCCAGTTGTTAGTGACAGGGTTGATTGGACCTACGCCAACGTTTCGATGCAAGCCTATTCGATTTTTTAAAATACTAGTCTAGGGTCTCTTATAATCGTTTATTCGACATTGAATACTTAATAATCGATTAAACGTGGAAGAACGAAGCCACCTAACACAAATAATACTTAAAAAGTGTCTTCTATTATGATTAAGGCTGTGTATTCTTTATTCTTTATTTTATTAGCAGTGGACTGCTATAGGCTGATGATGATGATGATGATGATTCTTTATTCATCGTCATCATCAGCCTATAGCAGTCCACTGCTGGACATAGGCCTCCCCCAATGAGCGCCTAGCGCCCTGTCTTCAGCTTGACGCAGTCTTTCGCAGGTCGTCATCCCACCTGGTCGGAGTATTGTTTATTATTGAATAACTATTATGTATATTTTGTTGTTTGATCGTGTACCTAATTATAAATGAGACTTTCATTGAATGATACAATTTAGATAATGAATGTTTGAATAAAATACAGGTAGATACATAGGACAGACATTATCGAATCATTGACTGGTTGAATAATTGATGTTGAATCGATATAACCTTTATAAATAATGTATCTGCGCGTAAGAGGTAAATGTTTGTTTGTGAGTTGGAGGTAATCTCTGGAACTAATAAATAATAACGGAATAAAACATAGGCTACTTTTTACCCCATAAATCAGTTCCCATGGGATAGAAATAGCTCTAAAACGTTTCCATACAAACAACGCGTGCGAAGCCGCGGGCAGAAACTAGTTTTAAATAATTTCACTAATAGCCTATACTATATCCTCGAGTGACATGGAGCTCTAGGCCCGCGTGAGTGAAGCTGCGAGCAAATGTTTATGCGAAAAATTTTATCATTTTCTCTAGAATAAGTGAAACAGAAGATGAAGATGTAGCCAAAAATAAAGCAAAAATCACAACTGTTGATATAATCGACATCGCACCTCCCTCGCCTCAGTCGGCAGCCCGCCCACTATGCCGCGGACGTCATGGATAAATCATCAGAGGAAGAAGCAGGTCACCTGAGTTACGCAAGCGCGTGCCGGAGCGCGGCGTCACCCGCGTTACTGAAACTCGTGGGCGATTATTGTTTTTAACAACTTTTACCTGTCTTTTAGAATGTACTAGAGTTACAATATTATCTAGAGGATAAAAAAGCTTGGAACGAGTTTTGCTCCAACTCAAAATCTATCAACTTACAGATAAGCAAATCAAATGTAGTAGATACATAAGTTATAAACATACTAGTGGTTTCTCTTTCACTTCTTCCACTGGTAGACGAAAAATTTAAGTGAACAATAAAATAATGTTATTTGATAATAATCAATAGTATAAAATATGACCTGCTTATTTGTAAGCTTAAAGAAATAAAAAACTTTTCATTTTCAATAACAGGCGTTAGATGGCGTGTGTCTGTAGCGTTACCATAACCACAGATACTAATACTACTAAGAGCCGAGTTCATTAACAGGTGGTTACATTGTTCAGTTATTCCGTGATCATGGCGCATGAAACTGTGCCAAAATATTGGATAACTCAAAAATCAAATCATGGTAAATATCCCGTTTTAAATGACTTTAGTATTAATAACCATGATAGTTTCAAAAGTTTTAAGGTTACATTTTAAACAGATGTTTTGACGTTTTCGACATTTGTTTTCATACATTTATCGTCAAAGTTAACTGATGAAGTCTGATTATCATTTGGTGAATACCAGACTTATACTAGTCCACCAGTTCAAAGTCGCTCAGCGAGCTATGGAAAGAGCTATGCTCGGAGTTTCTCTGAAGGATAGGATTCGTAACGAATACATCCGACAGAGAACCAACGTTATCGACATAGCTCTAAGAATAAGCAAGCTGAAGTGGCAGTGGGCCGGCCATATCTCGCGAAGAACCGACAACCGCTGGGGCAAACGTGTTCTTGAGTGGAGACAATGACTCGGTAAGCGTAGTGTAGGACGCCCTCCGATCAGGTGGGATGACCTGCGAAAGACTGCAGGTAGATGCTGGCTGCGGCAAGCTGAAGACAGAGCGTTATGGCGCTCATTGGGAGAGGCCTATGTCCAGCAGTGGACTGCTTGCTATAGGCTGATGATAATGATGAGTCTTATGCTAGTACCATAACTACGTTATAACTAAACAATAAAGAGACCTACTTCTATATACGTATAATGCAACCAACTTATACTGAGACATTTTTTAATCTTTTTCTATTGCTTTGAATACGTTACCTTTTTAAAAACAAAATAACGGTTCTGACGATTTTAATAGCGACTTGTTTTTATATTGCTGTTACTTTAATAACTAAAAAATACTCATAGGGACGTGATTGGTATTGCTGTTTCCCAGTTCTTCATGACTTCAATTTTTTTTTAGTTTTATTATAGATAGATAGTAAACACTTTATTATACCACACAAAACAGAAAGCAATACAGAAATAAAAACTTAGATTAAGGTATAAAGGGCGGTCTTATCGCTGAGAGCGATCTCTTCCAGTATTATATTAATTTGTCAACAGTCTTGTGTAACACATGTTTGTGTGATTTGCCACATTGGTTATACAAAAACAGTCTGATAAATTTACCGTAAAATAGAATTAGAATCACTATAAAATGCTGGCGTAATACGATGCTATGCCGTGCCCCAAGTGTTTCTAATATAGCGCAGTATTAATACACTTCCCACCTAGATACAGGAGTGGCCGTACTTACCTGTGTCAGAAATAACGCGCTCTCTACACATTCATCTCGGATTCCCATCTGGATGACTAGCTGCAGCATCAGGCTTGGACTGCGGACGAGGGAGAGGGAATAAACCAGCTGTCTAGCTTGGTAACCACGGCGGAGCATAACCTTGTGCCAATACTATCGCATAATTAGCTAGCTAGTGGCAATGGGCCGGCCACATCTCGCTTAGAACCGACGACGGCCGCTGTGGCAAACGTGTTCTTGAGTGGAGACCATGACTCGGAAAACGTAGTGTAGGACGCCCTCCGACCAGGTGGGATGACAACCTGCGAAAGACTGCAGGTAGATGCTGGATGCGGCAAGCTGAAGACAGGGCGCTATGGCGCTCTTTGGGGCAGGCCTATGTCCAGCAGTGGACTACTATAGAATGATGATGATGATGAACTAGTTAGAGCCCGCGGCATTGAACGCGTGTTTTAGGAAAAATATATTATTCTGGATCCAGAGCTTCATGCGCGCAAATTTTTGGTCCGTGTTTTAACTTGTAAGAAACATTCTTCACATTCTTAGGTGCATCTTCACAAGCGTTCGCTTTTTTAATTTATATATGTATTTATATATTGTATACACATACATTGTCACACAATATGTATTAGCTTAGGTGTCATTAGCTTAGAGGTATTTAGAAATAATAACAATAGGTAGTAACTAGTATTAATAGCTAGGTAACGTAGTAATCGGACAATTTATACAATATTCTACACAAGAATCAAATTGATTTCATCAATAACTCTGAAGGTAGGTATGTCACTAATGAATTCAGGCAGCCAAACAGTTATAGTTTAGATTTATCATTTAAAAATTCATCAACGGAGTAATAACATATAAAGATAAGGTATTCTTTCAGTTTGTTGCGGAAAATCGAATCTTTTGTAAGATCTTTTATGGAGCTAGGTATTTTATCATAAATATTTACTAATCGCGAGTAAGGACCTTTGCTAAATTGTGTAAGGGTAGTCGTAGGTTCATCTTTATTTCGTCTATTGTAGTTACTGAAATGTTCGGATTTAGATTTAAAGAAATGTCGATATTATTTAACGAATAACGCCATTTGAAACCTTATTAGCCGCGCACATAGGGAAAGACCAGTTATTCTTATACTTGGGACTCTACTACCACGCTACATTATGTATAGTTTAAATCCCTACTACTTAAGTTGTTTTGTATTTTTTGTGTTTTCCTTTTTTTGTAATTGTTTATTATTGTGTGTGGCTATATATAAATTATTTTATTCTTTTTTTTAATTTTTATTTGCATTATGTATATACGGGTCAAGGTTAATATTTTAAGTGTTATAAAGTGCGGTCTACAGCTTTGTCTTTATTTTATATTAGCTAAAATGCTAATCAGTTTTTTTTGTTTTATAAAGATATCGTTGAAAGTCAAAGTCAAAGTCAAAGTCAAAAATCATTTATTTCTGTAGGCTTACAAAATAAGCACTTAGACAAGTCATATTTTATACATTAAATTATTATCAAATAAAATTATTTTACTGTTCACTTCAATTTTTTGTCCACTAGTGGAAGAAGTGAAAAATAAACCACTAGCATGTTCATCTCTTATATGTCTAATACATGGTTATTTGCCTATTTAAGTCTAAATATAATATGATTCGATACATGTCAATATTTAAGTAAAGCTATGCACAAAAACAATTTACTTACATACTATTGTCGGTGCGAAACTGAGCGACATCTGGCCAAGCATTAACATCATTGAGATAATAATTTATGGAGTAGAAAGCCTTCTTGATGAGATTTAGTTTTATTTAATTTTTAAATTTACGAATAGGGAGCTCAGTTGCTTCAGATGGAAGCTTATTATAGAAGCGCACGCTATTGCCCATAAATGATTTCCCTACCTTGTGTAATCTAAATGAGTAACTTGTTCTTGTTTCTTGTATTTCTATTGTGAACATCACACTTTTTCATAAGGCTATCCTTATTTTTGTGGGTATACATTAAATTTTCATAGATGTATTGCGATATTACAGTCGGAATATTAATGTTTTTAAATTATATATAGTATTAAATAGTATATAGTAATCATAGTATGAAAGTATACGAGTGTTTGAATATTGTGAGCAGCCGACAGTGTTTACCAACGGCCGCGCCACATCCGTCGTCCTTACAAGACATTGTACCTACTTTACATGACTCTTGGACACGTCAACACGGAGCTGAAAGTCTGCAGGTCTTTAGAGCAGTCTTTGATTTTCAACAGTGGACCTGATCTTCATTTATATGAGGAGAAGTAACAAACAAATTGCTGTAATTTATTATTTTATCCTTTAAATTTAAATTACTGCTGATTTAGCTCGTAACTCTAGTTTGTTTACTGCAAGTCTTGTGGGAACGAGCTCTGCCAAGGAAATAATCATTAATTGGAAAATTTTGAGATTATTTTAGGTACTTTGGTGGTTGGTATGATGAGCTTCCAGTTGGTGGCTTGAAGGTACCGTAGACGTGATTGAGACGTTCCATTTTCTGTCTCGATTATGTTTCAGTTTTATAGAGCAACCAAACTCAGTGCTCTCTTTATTCTACCAACAGTTTTCACAAAAAATAAGGAGTTTTTATTTAAATCGATGTTTTGAAAATATGTAGTCTGATTTTAGGATGTATCTCGAGGATTTTAATTTGAAGGAGTATAGTTTGACGACATCTGTAGCGCGGTGGGCGAAGGTCCGCCTGCGACGCATTAGATTGCGGGTTCGATTCCCGCCTCGGGACAAATGTTTGTACGAACAGCAGATATTTGTTTAGGGTATTCTGGTCGTTTTCTATATTTATCAAAAAATATCTATCCTGTAATGTATATCAATTATCTAGTACCCATAACACAACCTTTGCTTAGCTTGGAGCTAGATAATGCTGTGTGAATTGTCCGGTATTATTTATTTATTTTATTTAGTGGTATTGCGTGGGGATAATAATTTTAATTCTCCAATATACGCAATCGTTTGTTTCGTATCGTTTTTCGTGTGAATTGGTCCTATGCGGTGCATTATAGAGTACACACATTTTGGCTCCAAAACACGCAATTTCGAGTTGGAGAATCAAAATAGGCTCTCGGTTTACAACCAAACGTACTGTTCATATGTTATTATATTTAGCTCTATAATTGTACAAAAAAATCTACATCCATAATAACTTTTGATACTATCATAGTTAACATTAAAGTCATTTTACCTTCATTTGATTTTTGAGATTTCCAATATTTCGGCACAGTTTCATGCGTAAATATCCCGTTTGAAATGACTTTACATCCATAAATATGGGTTTCTCATGGACACTTGAAAAACAGTGTGAATTCAGAAATATTTAGCCAGTTTTTAGTTTGAAAAAAATATATCTTATTTAGTTTCGTCTCATTGGTGATATCTCCTTTAAGGCACTATCTTACAAAACAATACAAAAAATCTTTATTGTACTCCATAATCAAATCATTACAAAAATACATTATATGTGACAAGTACAATAATAATAAAATAAAATTAATAAATAATACTGGACTATCCACAATGGGCGGCCTTATCGCTTAGAAGCGATCTCTTCCAGGCAACCTTATTCTTACTAACGATTTAAGCAGATAAGTAACTCTAAGTGAGGCTTCTGAAGAGAAGTCTCACTTAGAGTATACAAAAACCTGCCTTAAAAATAAAACAAATCGGAAATTAAATTTGCATTGAATTCGATTTTCCGGTTTGGGAAGAGTTTGGGACGAAGCCAGTTGGACGAATTCGGAATAACTCTGTTATTTTAAGGAGATACTAGTTTGCCGTGAAATAAAGAACCCCACATTGCAGGTACAACGTTACCTTGCTACCCACTGAACATATTGTACATACAACTTCAATATTCACATTTGCAACGCCTGCTGTTATTCTGTCTACTATACGCATTCGGCTGAGATATTCAATAATTGCTAACAGAATAATGATCATAGATCGTAAGGGTCGGTAAGGTCGACTAAGACCTCGCCAGCACCAATGCGGACGTCCGGAGCGGAGACCAGAGCAGAATGAATGAATGAACACTTAATGCACTTAATGCACGTAAAATAACAAAATAACACCTTATATCTAAATATTAAATCACAGTACAATAGGCGGCCTTATCGCTTAGAGCAGACGTTGTTCAGGTAGGGTGATGTGGAGCTGCGAACTGACTAGACTGGACTAGAGCCGAGATGTAACCATGTATTAGACTTATAAGAGACTAGCGGACCTTCCCGGCTTCGCACGGTTTTAGTACGGATCCCTAACTTTTTTGAAAATATAATATATATATAGCCTATGTTCACCGCGGATAGTGTAGCTTACCAACGGTGAAAGAATTTTTCAAATCGGTCAAGTAGTTTCGGAGCCTATTCATTACAAACAAACAAATCTTTCTTCTTTATAATATAAGAATTTAATAAAGTTTTTTAAAGTTAAAGTTACTTCTTATAAATCAAGAAGCTTTTTTTATTTTAGAGCGAATTATTGTAGGCCCCGAGTTTTGCTGCCTAAGAGACTATTTTAGATAACCGCTCTTTGCGCCGTCGTCGTGTTGCTATCTCCACTCAAGAACACGTTCATCATCATATCAGCCCACAAACGTCCGATGCTGAACATAGGCCTTCTTTTAGATTACCGCTCTTTGTGCCGTCGTCGGGTTGCTATCTCCACTCAAGAACACGTTCATCATCATATCAGCCCACAAACGTCCGATGCTGAACATAGGCCTTCTTTTAGATTACCGCTCTTTGTGCCGTCGTCGGGTTGCTATCTCCACTCAAGAACACGTTCATCATCATATCAGCCCACAAACGTCCGATGCTGAACATAGGCCTTCTTTTAGATTACCGCTCTTTGTGCCGTCGTCGTCGGGAAGGCCTATGTTCAGCATCGGACGTTTGTGGGCTGATATGATGATGAACGTGTTCTTGAGTGGAGATAGCAACCCGGCAAGCCTAGTGAAGGACGCCTCTGACCAGGTGGGATAACGACCTATAAACGACCGCGGGATGCTGCAAGTTTAATGGGGGGCGCTATTGGGCTTCAAAGGGTAGGTCACTGCTGGACATAGGCCTCCTCCAATGAGCGCCATAGCGCCCTGTCTTCGGCTTGACGCATCCAGCATCTACCTGCAGTCTTTCGCAGGTCGTCATCCCACCTGGTCGGAGGGCGTCCTACACTACGTTTACCCAGTCGTGGTCTCCACTCAAGAACACGTTTGCCCCAGCGGCCGTCAGTTCTTTGCGACATATGGCCAGCTTATGGACTAATTGGGCTGATGATGATGTGACTCTAAGGCGTTTTTAAATCCCCAGACAAAATGGGCTCTTGCCTTTGAAATATTTGGCTGCAACCCAGTTATAACGGTCAGATGAACACGAATTCTATCTTTAGTTTAATTTTCTCATAAAAACATGACAACGGATTGAAGCGTGCCAAGTCGGTACAAGTTGTTTGGAGACTAGTGCAAGGACCGTAGCGAGACTCTTCACGCAAGGGTTCAAACACACCGCCATACCAGCGGCGAGCGGACAGCGCCCAGCAGAGAACGGACAGCGGACAGCGGCCAGCAGGCCAGCGGCCAGCAGTTCCACTGCCTCAACTTTCTCTCTCAATCTCCATTCATACTTTATAGTTGAACTCTTCAGTATTTATACGGTTTTTTAAGATTTGCAGGACATTAACCGGTTGAAAATGAAGACATTGAATAAACACAATCCAAAGGCAGAATTAAGTATTTCATTTGTTGAAAACATTAGAGTCAAAGAGCATTGGGTGACTACTTTTACGCCACCAAGTCGAGAATATTTTTTTAAAATTATAATTTTTATCTTGTAAGTAAATAAGTTACGTCGTTAAAAAAGAACGCAAAGTTTCTTCTTTGTTTTTACTTCCAGCATACTTTACCTACAGACCGACTTGATATTTTAAATACATGTTCTAAATAGGAAACAACGGGGATTTCCTCATGGCTTACCGTCGTTTCTTCGCGAGATACCAAACTTACCCATTTATAATTATAAGTGTGTGTATTTAGATTAGATTAGTCGTAGATTATATTTAGATCGGATGCAATAATCGTCGTGAACTCATCGCATGTGTAAGCAATGCGATTCATCGTCGCGTCGCTGCGTCGGCGTCGCGTCGGCGTCGTGTCGGCGACGCGTTGCGTTGTCGTCGCGTCGCGTGGTTGTCGTCGCGTCGGTGTTACAATTATTTTCATTAGCGTTGGGGCGGTCATGCTCTGACGCACCGCTTATTTCGGGACGACATGACATACAAGCAAAGGGATTTATAAACACTCGCACACAATAATGTGGCGACCTCAGTGGCGCATTGCACGAATGGTCCGGGAGCCAGTGACAGGTTTTCATGACCAAGTCCCTCCCTGGATGATGGAGTAATGTTCAAATCAGAATTCTGGGATATGCGAATTTTGATTTCTGATCATAATATTAATCCCTAACGCATTTTACGAATTTTTGCTCAGGAGGAAATAATTGACCAAATTCGTACCTGGCTCCCGGACCAGAAAGTCCGCTAGCGACGTAGGAGGTCACGGATTATATTCCCGTCGCGGGGCATGTTTCTATTATATTGTTTTGAAAGCCTCCTTGTTACCCGACTGCGCAAGAAGGGAGTATATTGAAACTCCCTTCGTCATACACATTGGTGTATCACGTTTATGGCATGCCCCTACAGCCTAAACGAGCGAATGCATCGACATGTACCAATCAGACGTGCGTGCGATTTTATAAAAAGCTTCCATTTGAAGCTCTATTCGTAAACTTAAACATTATATAAAACAAAAACATATCAAGCAGACTTTTTAGTCCATAGATAAGATGATCACATCAATGATGTTAATGCTTGGCCAGATGTCGTTCAGTTCCGCACTGGCGATATACATAGTACCTACCTATGTATGAAATTCAATGTTGTGCGTATGTTTACATAAATATTGACATGTATCTTGTTATTTAGATAGGCTCAACAATACATGTATTACAAACATCACTACATAGTATAAAACAAAGTCGCTTCCCGTTGTCTGTCTGTCCCTATGTTTGCTTTGATCTTTAAAACTACGTGACGGATTTTGATGCGTTTTTTGAATAGATAGATAGATAGATAACACTTTATTACACCACACAAAACAGAAAATAATACAGAGATACAAACTTAGAATAAAGGTATAAAGGGCGGCCTTATCGCTGAGAGCGATCTCTTCCAGGCAACCTTGGGATGAACTGGACATGAACGAACAATAAAGACGGTGGCACTTTAATAAATAATTGGTAACAAATACACTAAATACCTACATTACAAACATTATAATAAACTTACATAGACATAAGATAAGGCACACATAGGATAGAGTGATTCAAGAGGAAGGTTTTGACATTTGACACAGATTTTCACGCGGGCGAAGCCGTATGCTAGCTAGTATGTGATATATGAATGTAAGAGTGATTTCTTTTACACTTCTTCCGCAAGTGTACAAAAATTAAGCAAAAATACCATATTTCTTATCTGATTGTTTTTTTGTAAGCCTAAAGAAAAAAGTTATTGAATCTGCATCTGAATCTAGAATTGACATGAAGTAGGTACATGAAAACAAGAGGGCAAAATATAGGATACATTGATGAGGTTTCCGGGTTTCGTCCGATCACCGAAGTTAGGCCCCGAGCGCGTCCACAGGCGCTACTCGTACCAACTATCGAAGTTTCTGATTAGTTTTGGAGTAAACACTATCTTATGCAAGTGAGACATGAGTTGGTTTTGATTGAAAACTAATCAGAAACTTAGCATTTTTTCGCAAATTTTCGTTTTCAGAGTATGAGTGACCGTCCCCGCACCCGGACGAAATACAAAAAATACAGAATACGAAATATTTATTACTTTAACTTAATTTACAATATTATAACAGTGTTTGAGATTCCCTTGTAAGAAATAACTGTGTTAGGGAATCTCGCTCTTCCAAAATAAATCAGATATAAAAGTATATTAATTTTTTTTAAGGTACATTGCACCATTTTTGCTTTCTTCAATCCCTGTAAAAATATCTGTTCTTATTCGCTTTCGAACAATGCAGGATAACTGAAAAATATAAAATAAATTAAACTATAAAAATATAACCAAACTGCGTTATTTCTATAGATCGTAACGTAGTAACAGAAAAACAAAAAAAATGTTTCCTGTACCTAAGTAAAATGGAAACTGCAAAAGCCGGTAATTACAAAATACACGTGAAACAATCAAGCTATTTGCTGACTGTTGCATTACAAACTTTAGAGATAGGTAGTAAACTGTGAACTTTCGAAATTGGAATACTGAAGCAATATTATAATTCAGTGCCATTCAGTAATATTAACGCGGTTGAGGCAGCGTTGGAGCTGTGAATCGGAGTGCTCTGGTTGCGGTCCAGTATTGCAGTAGATAATTGAAGGTGGTGCGATTCCTGTTGTGAGCACATACCTTTTTTTCTCCAGGGATTATCCTTAGATATTTACGAGACCTAGGTGACCTATGCTATGCTCAAGCTAAGAGCTATGCTCGGATTTTCTCTGAAGGGTAAGATTCGTAATAAATACAACCGACGGAGAACCAAAGTTATCGACATACCTCTTAGAATTAGCAAGCTGATGTGGCAGTGGGCCGGCCATATCCCACGAAGAACCGACCGACGGCCGCTGGGGCAAACGTGTTCTTGAGTGGAGACCACGACTCGTAAACGTGTAGGACGCCCTCCAACCAGGTGGGATGACGACCTGCGAAAGACTGCAGGTAGATGCTGGATGCGGCAAGACAGGGCGCTCATTAGGGGAGGCCTATTTCCAGCTGTGGACTTCTATAGGCTGATGATGATGGGTGACCTACGAACTCGCAAATTATGTCAGACTCCTAATGTCTAGCACGTGGGGTGTTCCATCACTTCATTGCAACTGCGTCATTTGCAGATCTCTATGCCTTTCCTCCCCGGACCAAGGCTCTCCAGGTTTAAAGACCGATCAGAGCGTCTGGTCGCAGCGACGCGTGACCCGAGAGCTGTTGAGTATCTGGCGCAGCGCATCAGCATTACCATACAGCGGGACAATGCAGCCAGCGTCGTCGCGGGGACGCGCGCAGACTGTTATCATTGGTATGGCTCAGTTGAGCTATCTCTAGTCTAGACTGTTTGCAATTGTTTAAACTAGTTCTAATTTGTTTCAAATCATATAATGTAATTTTCTTTGTTAATAATTTTATTTATAATCTTTGCCAAATGCGTCAAAAAGGACCATTGTATTGAAGTAAACGAAAAATATTTGGAACGATCATGGCAAATTACTTTTTGGCGGGGTTATTTTGGCCCTCCTTGTTTGGAAATGGCAAGGTGTGATGTATCAGTGCAGCCGATACACTTTTCCACTAACTTGATTCCACATAAAAAGCAGAAAATATTAAAAACTGCGGAAAAATAATCGCACGCGCAATGTGTATCGAACGCCCTCTATCCTAAATATCGAAATATGATTCGCAATTCGAATGCCATATTGATTCAAATACCGAATAGTTCCGGAAACGTATTAAGTTCGGCTTTATTTAGCACAGAAACGAGAATTTCGGAGTTCTCGAATGAACGTACAGTACAATTTCTATTTACCTTTGAATTTGATACGTTGGAATATTGTTGCCTATTTGAATATTTATTGAAGTGAGCGTGCTTCAGCGTGATTCGTGGCCGGCCATGTCTTGCGAAGAACCAATACCGCTGGGGCAAACGTCTTCTTGAGTGGAGACCACGACTCGGTAAACGTAGTGTAGGACGCCCTCCGACCAGGTGGGATGACTACCTGCGAAAGACTGCAGGTAGATACTGGATGCGTCAAGCAGAAGACAGGGCGTAATGGCGCTCATTGGGGGAGGCCTATATCCAGCAGTGGACTAATATAGGCTGATGATGATGATGTACGAAAATGTTATTCTTTTTATTGAGTTGTTTTAAAATGCTTACGATATAGAAAGGTTGCCAAATGTGAAGACAAGTTTATCGGCACCTCCTGACACCACCTATCCTCACCCGACCTCACATCCCTGACCTTAAGTTTTAATTATTTTATTTTATTTATTGTACTTGACATTAGATAGTTGCTATAAGTATATCTACAAGATACTGTAAGAGTGTTGCAAGTGATGTTGGTATTGGTACCCTAAAAGGTTTTGTCAGTCCATGGTCCCTATAAGATTCCCCCAAGGTTGACAAGGCTTTAGTAGAGCGAAGGAGGTCGGGAGGGAGCTGCGAGCGGGCGGGGGGCGCGCGGGTGTAGCGGGTGGTGGGGGGGCTGCGCGCGCGCTCAAAATAGCCCTTGTATTTCGGTCGCCCCCCGCCGCGGCGAGCAGCGCGCGCGCACCGACCGCCGCACTATCCGCCAACTATTCGCAATCGACCGACGTCTTGGCTGTTGGACTGGGTTATAATGACTTGACTTCTGCTAAATGAACCCGTGGACTGAGTTAATCGCAGTGGCGTTGTTTCTAATAGGAGCAGCGTAGGTTCGTACAGGACCACTAGCGTAGAGTGAGAGTTTGATTGTGCGTTGTGCCGGCAGCGGCGAGTGAAGACTGCAGTGATGGAGAAGCAATCCCGGTGGTCCGAGCGGCGGGAGACCTCGCAGCAGCAGCAGCAGCACAGCGTGCAGCAGAGCAGCATGCAGCAGAGCGTGCAGCAGAGCAGCGTGCAGCGCACCGAGCACCACTACACGCGCCAGATGATGCAGCAGCAACAAGGTCGGTACACCTACACTCCACCTCTATGTAAGAGCCGGCGCATTGCGAACGTCCCCTTGTCCTGAAATCCATCCGGCGAGGCGCGGGCGGCGGCCGCCCACGCGCGCCCCAGAATAGCCGCGCTATCTCGCCCGCGGGAAAGCGCTATGTACATATAAAGTTAGCCCGTGGATGAAACCAAAGCCACTCGCGCGCAGGAGCCCGCGACCACGGCCGCCCCGCCCCGCCCCGCCGCGCCGCTGGCGAGCCCATGCGACCTCTTTATGCAAACTGATCTCCTCCGCGCCTCTCCTCTCTCCAATAAGGTTGCATTGCGAACGCATTCACAACTTGTTTACGTACATGGAAAGGTGTCCCTTGGAAGGTACACGAACAAATGTGTTAGGTACCTACCATTCAAGGATTATTTTAACTAAATACGAAAGCTTTTCGGTTACGAAAGTTTGTTGGAAACCGGAATGTTTATTGACGATGCAGACGACTAGTCGGGCCAGCACGGGAATTGTTCTCTAGGGTCGAATACACAATAATGACATTACATCGTCATACATTGCGTACAATTGAAGGAATGGATTTCAGATTATTTACGCATCGATGACAAAGTGACGTAAATTTTATATATTCTACCGTATAACAACCTGCTCGCCCTTCAAGCAGGTGTCGAATAAAATAAAAACAAACAATGCTTCAAAACACAAAGCCCTTATATTTTGGGTGAACTGACAGAGGTCGTCTAAGCATAGGAAAAATTACGAGATACAGTGCCGAAATGTATACCACACGTCGTCGGAGCTGAGTATTTCAGATGCTGAGTATTCCGGTGCCGTGAATGGAGTATTTCCCTCTCGCGTGTCTTTAATTACCATCCTCGGAGTAGAGACAGCTTCTGATCGCATCGTCTTCGAGAGAAAACGATCGAACGGAATGCTCGATCACGTAATCTCAATTGTTTATCTAAACTAAATAATATGATAACCACACGAAACTGATTGGAACTCTTCAAAATAATTATAGGCGTCCGTTAACTACATGATTTATTATGACTGTGTAATCAAATTAGAGCTTATACGTTGTTAAAATATATTGGCTTGTTTAATTCAAAACTTAGAGATGTTGAATTAACACTAGAATAGATAGATATCTTTCTATCTAACCAGCGGGTAACACCCACTGCTGAGTATAGGCCTCTTCCTTATCTCTGCACCCCTGGCGGTCCTGTGCCAGTCGGATCCACTGCTTCCCTACAGCCCCCACAATATCGTCTGACCATCGGGCAGGAGGTCTGCCTTGACGCCGCCGCATATCCCTAGGTCACCAAAGACACATAAGTTATGAACATACTTGTGGTTTCTTCTCATTTCTTCTACTGGTGGACAAAAAATTGAAGTGAACTATAAAATAATTTAATTGATAATAATGAATAGTATAAATATGACCTGTCTAAGTGCTTATTTGTTAGCTTAAAGAAATAAAAACTTTTCATTTTCATTTTTCATTTTCACCATTCGGTGACTGCTTTGGTCCATCGGTGATCTGATCAATCACTTAGCTTATAGAGGAGTAGTTTTATTTAGATTTCGATTTACAATATCCTGTTGGACAATTACTTAGTCCCTGTTCTATGGTTTTACACATTCACCAAGTTTTCTTGATTTATTCACTCTCCCATCTTCGAAGTCATTAATAAGAATATTTACCCTGACACTCAAATTAAATGAAATTCATTTATTACAATTTGTAGTCTTAGCAGGACAAAAATACAACAACAACATTCAACATCATTACATACATACATGATAATTACATTAAAGCATAGAGGTATTACAGAAGGAGAAATAGAGGAAATAAATAAAACTGGTCAGAATCTCTTTGATAAACAAACCAAACTTTAAAGAATTTGTAGTAGTTAATTATAATGAAGACAGGGCGCTATGGCGCTCATTGGGGGAGGCTTATGTCCAGCGGTGGACTGATATAGGCTGATGATGATGATGATGATGAATTATAATCAATATTAGTGCAATAGGGCAGAATATATTGAGACATCCCATTACTTTTGAGAACTTTAATAACATGTAATTCATGCAATAAATGAATTTGAAAGGGAACTGCCACAATTATTTGTTAAGCGTGCGCAACTAAACCAGTTCATAAGAAAGATTTTATTGTTATTCTTTTAATAAAAGCAATATTAAACCATGCTTTCTGTTTGAGCGCTGGGAGGTGCGACACAGTTTTAAACTAATGCGCTTTCCAGTGTTCCGTTGTATTTAGTGATATTATGTCTTTGTTCATTCTCAATAAATAAATTGAATAAAACTGAAATAAGTCCCAAAATAGTAAGTAAGGCTATTAGAGACCGTACCGAATACTATAATACTATCACATGACTTCTTTCAATCACTTACTTTATAAGTGAAAGTGGTCACGATTGTCGCTTTACCTACATCACTCGCTGGTACATACAGATTCTACCAAAAAACATATTTTTTAATGAAAAAAACCTTTTTATGTCATTTAAATTGATACGCGTTTGGGCATGGATTATGCAAACAATATTTCTAAACATAGCTTATTTTATATAAAACATTAAAAAAACAATCTATGCCAGACGAACCAAACAAAATAAAAAAAACATAAGTAAGTGAATCATTTATTTGACACGTAAAACACATACATACATACAATTGGCTTAATCATAACAAGTAAAAAAATTAAAACAAAACATAATTATTTAAAGTAAGTAACTAAAACGGCTGTCCTCGCTATTTGTTGGAGAGAATATATCAAAATATATGCTCGTAAAGTATAGTAAGATATCGTACATAATAGGAATGGTTTAATTATCATCTGGCTATTAAAGACACGCGCGTCTGTAAACGATAGGATGCGTTTCAATCTTACTGTTTAACATAACAATATAGCTGGCACACGGCATCTACCTAGTAAACATTCAATACCAATCAATCTATTGAAAACATTCTTTGAGATACAAAAAACACAATTCGCTTGGGGTTGGATGATGCTGTGTGGATATTATTTTATTATCTCGTTTATTTCTCGTATCGTTGTCCGGCATTATTTATTTATTATTATTATTAATTACCAGACGTCCCATCAAATTATGTGTTAGAGGTGTAGAGAGTGCATCTGTGTTTGCGCGCACACTTGTGCACTATAATATGTCCTGTGCACCTGGCTAGTCCTCCATGAGACTGGCCGCCGCGCCGCGCCGTGGTCAAAGTTCTGCTGCATCATCATCAACATCATCAATACAGATTCTTCTGATTTGAACGAATTTATAAAAATCGAAGTAAATAACTAAATTATCAAAAAAAATTGGTACTTATATTTATGGAACTGCGACCGCAGAGTGTCTTGGTGGGGGAGATTTAACATAGAGTTGCAAAAATATTGGATTAAGTATTAAATAACAGAACTGAGATAAATAATGGAACGTTGCCGCGTGGTGTAGAAGTTACCTAAGTTTTAGAGGAAAAGGCCCCTACAGTATGTCTGACTGAAACACGCTGATGTTTAGGTTTGCACAGGTGTTGGTATTGTACTGCGATTATTGGTACTCCCTCCCCGTCTAGTGTTTCACTAATAACATTTCGTAAGTGACTTCATTCTTTAAACCATTCGCGTATAATATAGCAAACCACCTGTAGAGCTCGGTGACTATGGCATAGGCTAGTTTGGGGAGAATGTCCAGCACTGGACAAAGCAGCTGGTCTAAGTAGAAATTGGTCTAAAAAGCTTCTCGCTTAAAACGCAACTGGTCTAAAACGCTACTCGAATTATACATTTTTCTTAATAACTTATCGGACTAAGCCTATTTATCAAACTAAAAATGTACTCTTATGACTTTACTGTAGAAAAAGATATATGAGAATTATATTATAACAAATAAATAAATAATGCTGGACCATTCACACAGCATCACCTAGCCCCAAGGTAAGCACGGCTTGTGTTATGGGTACTAACTAGATGACTGATATACTAAATACATTACATTGACACATGAAACTTGTATCCCGCCTCTCTTTAGTCGGGGTCAAAAAATATATTAGCTAGTTCAGTTCTAGATCATAGCTTCTAACCAATAAATAGTAATTGATCGTTTTCTATTTCAAGTCACTGAGAACATTGCTATAATGGCATCATTATTGCTGTAAAAAGACCGTCTTCGGATGTTTTCACTATTTCTTAGTGATACATTCAATAGAAACTAGAGGCGGGACGAGCTGGCTTGCACAGAAATAACAAATAGCCGCGCAGATTTAAAACACGAGTTTTAAACGAATAACAGTATTTTTTTCAAAAAATACTTTATTATATAAATTTTCGACTGCGTAAGGTATTTACACGGAGGATTGATGAATTGGTTTCAACCTTGCAACTTTACACGCCGTACACACATTGTCCATCTATATACTAACATGTGTTATTCTAAGGTGATACTATTGTTATGGTGAAATTATTTATTAAGGTATCCTCCATGTGGGCCCCAAGTGGTTGAGCATCATCATCATAGGGCCCTGTCTTCAGTTTATGTGTGGTTGACACAGTGGTGTAAATGGCAAAACATTCCCGTATACACCGGAAAGACTTGGTTGAAGTGACCTACGTCATTTCAGCAACCATAATAGTAGAGTGTATTTTTTTGGGTTATTCCAGTTTTCTCCCATGAAATCCCCTTTAAGGAGACAGTCGTTTCCTGTGCATCCTGTGAGAACAGTATTTTATTTATTTATTTAGAATTATCAAAGACATAATATCACTAAATACAACGGAACACTGGAAAGCGCATTAGTTTAAAACTGTGTCGCACCTCCCAGCGCTCAAACTCAAGATAAAGTTAAGGCCGATTTCACCAAACAGAAAGCATGGTTTAATATTGCTTACTACTAGTATAAATACTCTTCATAAGCAGGTTTATTTATTGACACGACCACCGACCACATTTCACGCAACCAATTAATTAAAATCAATTACCTGTTCGCTAAACAACAATGTGACAATAACAGTGTCATGGCGTGTGGTTTACCAATTTTGGTATTTTGGTCAATTTCGTGTTTCGAGCATCAATGTTCAGGATTTATTGAAGCATCATTTAATCCTACGAATATTATAAACGTGAAAGTTTGTGAGGATGATAGTTGCTCTTTCACGCAAAAACTACTGAATGGATTTTGATGAAACGATAATATAGCTTATACATATCAGAATACCACATAGGCTACAATTCATAAAGATATATTCTATATTATCCAAAATATCTATCTAGTAATTAATAAACGATCCCGCAGAATCCAGTTTGTTGTCGGATGCCTGGAATCCTTTGTTGCACGGAGCTGAGAGTTCCAATTATCACTTTGATTTTATTGCATACTAGCTGCTCCCCGCGGCTTCGCCCCCGTGGAAATCTATGTGTCAAATTGTTTTATTTAAATGATAAAAAGTATCTTATGTTAGACTCCTGGTTCTAAACTACCTCTCCGCCAATTTTCAGCTAAATCGGTTCAGCCGTTCTCGAGTTATAAGTGTTGTAACAAACACGACTTTCTTTTATATATATAGATTAGCCATAGGTAAATACTTGCATCTGATTTGGATCATCAAATTCTAAATATATTTCAGAATATATTTCTTTAGGATTATATATATTATATTCTATAATTTATCATCAATTAAGTTGTTTGTGGTTTTCTCTTCACTCAATTTTGGAAATAACTCTTTGTACTAATCTGTATCAAACAGAACCCAGTGCTAAAAATGTTCAAAATAAATACTTTTTACTTTACTTAACTTTTTTACTATCACACAGTATCTACACATAGAGACAAAAATATTTGTTTATTTATCTATTAGTAATTGATTATGTGTATAATTTGTACAAAGATGTGTGCAGTTCTTGATGAAATTGGCGAACCCGCACTTAAAACGCCAGCTTGCTCCCTCATGGATCAATGCTAGTAACTTGCTCCCTCATGGATAATCAAATTCCCGCTTGTAACGATTTCCTATGACAAACGGGTTACTCAGACAGATCGATGACTGAGCATAGTTTTATAATATGGGCTTAAGGCACACATCATCTTGAAATCAGTTTCTCGAAAACAACAAAACAACTCGTTCCTTCGCTTCATAAATCGACTATTAGGGAATTATGCAAATAATATAAATTTCACTATGCTGACTCTATTTTAGACCGTTATTTGCCAGTCTTCTGATATTTGCGAAGAGCTAAGTTACCGTTCAAAGATTAATATCTTCAGCTAGTATTTTCGGTTTAGTTGGTACATGTTTTGGAGCTCATTTTATAACTTCACTCGTAGTTCTAAATCTAGTTCAGAAATAATAAAGGCTGATCTTAATCGGGATAGAAACTAGTTCCACTGGTTCTCTCAGAAGAACTACGCTTAGGGCGCTGTTATTATAAAGATATTTTACAGAATACAGATCATTTATTCGCACACATGGGTCACATACTCACATAGGTCTTAGTCAAAAAGTCGAAAGTCAAAAATCATTTATTCTTTAGGCTTACAAAATAAGCACTTAGACAGGTTAAGTAGTTATAAAATATGTACCGTACATGTCTTGCCTTAGTCTAGGGTATGCTATTTTTTTCCAACGGTAGGCTATGGTCACTAACCATTTTAAAATTAGGTTGACACGAAAGAAAAGTATAATAAATCTCTTATCGACTTTGACTACAGCTTTGACGTTTAATGTTTGAAAAATCTATCAAAAGTGCTATTAAATTGTTAATGCATTTTAACTGAAGTTTTTGACAATCTTCGACTATCTATTCGTATAACACACTAGCGGACCTTCCCGGCTTCGCACGCTTTTAGTACGGATTCCTAACTTTTTTGAAAATATAATATAGCCTATGTTCACCGGGGATAATGTAGCTTCCCAACGGCGAAAGAATTTTTCAAATCGGTCCAGTAGTTTCGGAGCATATTCATTACAAACAAACAAAAAATCAAACCTTTCCTCTTTATAATATTAGTATAGATGACTTAGTGTATAAAGAAATATACAGAGAGGTTTGTATCACAACTCTAATAGAAACGAGCGCCGAGTATGTATGATATGCGAACACGTTCACTTTTTACAATTCATATACAATTGCGGTCGGTCTTACAACCACACCACATATGATACGTATATACACTGTACATTATGGCTTGCTCATTGCATACTTACGAGGGTCGGATAGAAAATAAATAGAAATGCAACTCAACATTTGATTTTTACGTCATCTTGTATCGAAAATGCGTGCATTCAATTGTAACAGAAAAATAATTTTAGATTAGTATTTTAGTAACGAGCTCGAGGTACATCTTCCATCGTGGCCTGTTGCAGCGTTGGATCGCGAGGAGTGGAAGGGAGGCCTTTGCCCAGCAGTGGGACAATAATGGCTTAAAATAATAATAATAATAATTTTAGTAAAGTAATCAAGCACGTATATAAGTAACGAATTTTATTCTTTTGATAAAATAAACTGACTTGAATCCCTTACAGTTTTTTTAAGTTTTGCGGGCAAATACTAACCCAACGAAAATAAATTATTTACCATCATGGAGTTATCCTCTGTAAAAGAATCATATCGGTACATAAATGATGGAGTAATCGACGGACATACACAAAAAATCGTACATATAGTTGAACATACAAGCTCTATCTTTCGTAGTCGGTTAAAAATGGAAGATAATGTTTCGTTCTCCCCGCGCTTACTCCACTACTGGCCTGTTTCAACTGCACGCAAACACAAGTAGATGGAAGTAAGATGAAGTGAACAAGTAATGCAAAATAGAACTTATTGACACTATAAATAGAGATCAATTAATAATACCTTAAGTTAAAGGAAGCTACAGTAACTCTGTTTATCTGTTTCTGTTAAATTTAATAAGTACTATTTGTTTAATTTAGAAAAAAATATAATTGTTTTTGGAATTACTTTGTCCATGTTTCTAGGCAATAAATAAAAATTTCATTTCATTTCTGTTATCTTTTCACGCCAAAACGGCTTTATGAGATCTTAAGTCGTAATAGAATTTGGTTATCAGATTAGATGGAATCCCTGGGAAGGATGCAGTCTACTTTCACCTACTCAGGTAAATCGCGTGCGAAGCCGCGGGCAAACGCTATAAATATTACGTTCGTTATGATCTTTCTTGCTTTCCAACTTTTACAAATCGTGACTCGCAGTTTCTGTCGTTAGGTTAGTGATTGATTTCATTGATTGCACGATTCATAATAATAGGCATCATTACAAAACATCATCATCAAAATATATCTATATAATCTATTGTATTAAGTATAGCAGTCATCTAGTAGGTACCCATAACACAAGCCCTGTTTACCTTGGGGCTAGATAATGCTGTGCGAATTGTCCAGCATTATTTATTTATTTTATCTATTCTATAATTATTGGTTGAGGTAATATTTATTTTTCTTGGATATCTTAATGCTACACCTAAAGTAATAGAGTATTTTATTTTCCTAAGAGATGCCCTCAGAGAGCATAGCGCCGCCGACTTCAGATAAATAAATAAATAATGCTGGAAAATTCACACAGTATTATCTAGCCCCATGGTAAGCAGAGCTTGTGTTATGGGTACTAGATAACTGATAAACATAATACAATGCAGTACACAGATATGACAGATAAGTAGATATTTTTTGAAAACAACCAAAACTATTAAAAAATCTTAGCAAACTTATTTAATAACTTATTCCTCTGAATTCTAAACGAATTCGATGAATTAAATTTGATGAAATTAACCCAACAAATGATTAAAGTGCCCTCCACATTATTTTGCATCGACACGACACAACAAATACAAATTTATTTTTTTAACTTATAACATTATTATTATTATAAGGTGAAACCGCGGGAAACAGCTAGTAATATATTAATGGCTTTTGGGTTTTTTGTTCGAAGTTAACTATCACTGTATCTGTGAACCTTAAAAGGTACTTGAAATGTTCACAGACTAACTATTTCAATATTGTTATTTGCAATTCAAAACTATCCCGGTCTATCCCGATACCTTTTAAGACGGAGATGGAATATTCGAATAATGTAAACTCTGTTCTAGAACTGTTGCTTCAAAGTAGCGTTGGTGTGATTGCACCTTTATGATTAAATCCAAATACCACTAGAAAACATAGTAGAAAAATGCCACCGCAAAGTGTATGAATAATAATTACGTTCGTGTTATTTTTAAATTCACACTTTCATCTTAACGGTTCGTTGCTTTTAATGTTTTATGTGACTAGCTGTTGTGTACGGTTTCACTCGAAATATAGTATCTAAACGCCTATTTTAATAAAATGTTGATATTTTTTACAAAAACTAACGAAGATTAAGTTAAAAAGCTTTTTTATTTTTGTCTTAAACTACTTCGTTCGAAGCAACTTGCCTACTTTCATGAAATTGTTGTATGTTCTTGTTTTTAAGCCTACCTTCTTGGTTTTTGAAACTTTACGAGTTCAACCACTTTTGCTGCTGGCTGAGCAAAATAGGAGGTTTTGTGAGTATAAAACTCACAAAACCTCCTATTTTGCTCAGCCCACAAACGTCCACTGCTGGACATAGACCTCCCCCATACGCCCCGCCACAAAGAGTGTTCCAGAGCCACCTCCATCCATCGACTCCCTGCGACCGCTACGATGTCGTCGGTCCATCGAGTGGGAGATCTGCTAATTCGCGTTTCGCGTTAAACCGTTTATCATTATGAAACCCTTTATTTATTTATATATATACTTCTTGCACGAAAACCAAAACAAAACTAGAAAATTATTCCAAGGCGAACTTAACCCTAAAAAGAGTTCTCTTCCAGCAAACCTTATTGGGAGAGAGAGACAAAGTGAAAAGAGAAGTGGGTACATAAAATTAGAAATAGAAAAAATATTAAATTTTAACTTATTCATTGTACTAATAAATACTATATTACAATACCAAATATAAAACACAATACCCAATAGAATTCTTAATTAGAGAGAGAAAGATAATGCATATTTGTTAAACAGAGAAAATTATGAACAGTAACAAATTAGAACTAGTATTTGCAATTGAAACAAATTAGCTAACTGCAGACGGTTACAAACAATCTCCAGGTAGCTCAACTGATCCATATTTATACCAGTCGTAATAATTAAACTAGTTAGCACTCCACTTTCATCTATCAAATAATGGGACATAAAACTGTAGGTGGTTTAAAATTAATGCAATACACAGAGGAACACGCAAACAGATGGGACATTTTTTGAGTCGTCTACTTACTAATATTATAAAGAGGAAAGGTTTGATTTGTTGTTTGTAATGCTCCGAACTACTGGACCGATTTGAAAAATTCTTTCACCGTTGGGAAGCTACACTATCCCCGGTGAACATAGGCTATATTAAAATAATATATTTAAGAACGGTGCCCATTCAATACAAACAAACAAAAAATCAATCTTTTCCTCTTTATACTTTTAGTATAGATCAGAAGGTGGAAGACTCGCAATTCTCTTGAATAGTCCGGGAACTCTAAACTGTTGGAAACATCGAAAAATGTGGTTCAGATGCAAGTTAATAACTGTTATACGTCTCGCCACTTGCCTCCGTAGCCACACGCCGTAAAAACTATAATTTACTATAGTGTAGTGTAGGGAGAGTCACTTGTGAATATATGTATGTATGTAGCCGCCCCGCCCCGTTGGATCTAGAATTAGACTGTTTGTAGAATGGTTAGTGGCGGATACTTGTTCTGGATGATATGTACGGGTTTCTTAACAAAGTAGTAATACTTACAAAGTTGTATACTCACTTGGGACTCTACAACCACGCTACATTATAATAATAATAAATAATGCTGGACAATTCACACAGCATCATCTAGCCCCAAGCTAAGCAAATTTATGTAAAGTTTAAATCCCTACTTATGTTGTTCTGTATTTGTGTGTGTTTTCATTTTTTGTAACTGTTTATCATTGTGTGTGGCTATCAATAAATTATTTTATTCTTTTTTTTATCTGAATTGTAGTAGGTATCAATAATTATTTTATTCATCAGTCATCTAGTACAATTCACACAGCTAGATAATGCTGTGTGAATTGTCCAGCATTCTTTATTATTATACATTATCGCGATCACGTATAACCGTATTTTACTTGCATTGAAAAATGTTTGCTTGCACTTTTATTTGAAAACATCCGTGGATCATGTATTAAAAAAGAGAAAACTTCGAAGTATATTCTTATTTTTGCAGCTGACGGTACACGCGTTTAATAACACTTAGCGTATGCCGTAAACATCTAAAATAATAAAGCCGAAAGTTGGTGAAATTGTAAATACATATATGAGATAGTAAAGATAGTATGAGTGAAACACTGACGAATACTGTACCTTGACCAGACGGTCTTCTGTGATTTTGTAAACTCTGTATCCAATAGAAAGTTATATGATTCCTGAGTGGTAAAGACTATGTTTTATCCAGATAGCAGCGTAGAAACTAGTCAGTCATAAAGTTAAAACACAGAATATGAAGTAAATGTGTTGGAAACCGCATGAACCCTATCTCCAGGTACTAAGGCCTAGTTGAAGCAGTGCCCGAGGCGAGTGCATGCCGCGCTTGCAAAAACAGTTGGAATCGGCCGTTGCTCCGCAATTACCGCAGATTCTTGCGGTACATTGATAAGTCACTTGTTATCAATGGATCAAGGTCTTATTTAAAATGGATCGTGTTTCGTGAAATAAGAAGTAAGATTTTATTTTGTAGCACGCACGCTGAAGAGAAAGTAAGACATACGTCGCAAAAAAAATCATTTAAAGGTTTTCTTCCATTCTTTAATTCTTTATTGTACACACAAAACTTAAACAAAACTTAACTAAAAAAGATAATTATGTACATAGACGAACTTAACCCTGCGTAAGAGTTTTCTTCCAAAAAACCTTAGGTTTAAAGGAGAGGCGATGGAAGAGATAGAGGAAGTGTGTAAAGAAACAAATAAGACTAATGTCCTTTTATACTTTTCATACTTTAAATGAGTAAGTAAAGTATATAATGTCTAATCACCGTAGAGTTCGCTACAGAACTTTTGTTCAACCTTGCGGATATGTTCATAAAAATGAACATGTACGCAAGAACGGACATTACTAATAGTGGTGCTTTTTATTAGTGGTCCTTAAGTCGAGCCGCTCTCGATTGTTTCTTCGTGCGGAGAGTCGGTGGAGTCAATAACATCGCTCTACCTGTGTATTTTATCTTGTTATTCTGAAGACATAAGTCTTATGTGAAGACTTATGTCTTCAGCATTACCAAATAGATAAACGAAATATATACAAAATAACATTTTCGTACATTATTTTAAAAGTTCCATACACGCAGCAAGCTTTTCAATGCCCTCAATTTTGTTAATTTGAACTCGTATAAGTACGTATTTATATAAGTACCAAGTAAAAATCGCTTTATACCTAGATGCATGGTTATTAACACTAAAGTCATTTAAAACGGGATATTTCCAAAAATCAAATCATGGTAAATATCCCGTTTAAACGACTTTAGCGAGCCTGTTTAGTTGAACAGGCAAGGTCAGCGCACAATGCTATGCTCAGAATGTAATCGAAAGTCGTTGAACTTTGTTGGCAATACCACAACAATTGAAAGTTAATTCGACAATGAAACTAATAACATCATCGGATGTTGCTATGCCGTGGCAGGGGCATAGTACCTTCGGAAGAGTCGTTTTTGTTTAAAGCTTTTTAGAGGAACGAAGGGTAAAGGTTGCCTGGCAGAGATCGCTCATAGCGATAAGGCCGCCCATTGTACACACTCTGTATTTCTCTTTTTCCTGTCTTATGTATCTGTTTTTATTTGGTGTGCAATAAAGAGTCATTGTATTGTATTGAAGGGCCCGATTTACTTAACGGTGGTGTCTTGATAGCGTTTACTAATTACTGATTAAATATTTTTTATTTTACTATGAAAAGCTATTGCAGTTTGATGAATTAAATTATGAATGAAACACGTAAAAACTACACACGTGGCTGAGATATGAAACTTGTAGTTCTTCCAACACAAATAAATTTCGTTGTAAACCCGCTCTCATTCATAATGCGATTCTTTATTTTTCAAAGGAACACAGTACTACCCAGAATTCACTAATATTATGAGACAGCTGACTTATTTTATGATACAATGACTATTAAAATTAGATTGTTATGATACCTACTATTGTTATCTATGGTGAAGCGATTAATGTTGTCGTAATATGGCCCTCTGCTCTGATCAATACCCACATATACTTATTGTATATGTGTATTGTCTTATTATTTTTCTTTTTTTATTTATACTTATAATATTTTTTTATTTATATATATACTAAAGTACTTACCACCGTCTATTTTGTTCCTTCATGTCCATCCTAAGGTTGCCTGGAAGAGATCGCTCTCAGCGATAAGGCCGCCTTTATACTTCCTTTATTCTATTGTTTATTGCTGTATTGTTTTCTGTTTTGTGTGGTATAATATACACAGGTCCACTTCTGAACTTGCCTATATCTAACTGGAACTTATAAATACACTTCAATAGGCAGGTAATGCTCTTAAAGACCTCCTTCTGAAGGCAAGTACCTAATTTGAAGGTTGGACTCACAATAACATGTTACAAAAATGGTCAAAATAGGTTTGCCTTAGTTTAAATATCATTCCGTGGCCATAATGTTTCTAACCGTGATACAGGACTTATTTATTGTTGGTTCCTTAACACTTTGACTGCTGAAATCACACGGTATGTGTTTTCTACAAGTGACTAATATGTGTAAATCCACACTAGCGCAGCGGCTGAGAAAATACAGATCTTTGTGACTCAGCAGAGCTGTAATATTTTTCGAACGAAACGCATGTGCGGCGCAACACACCCGCTGTGTAGAGCGGTAGCACGATTTTTTTAGGTTAAAAAAAAGATCGCAGTCGTCGAAAAAAAACCGCAGTCAAAGTTAAGTTCAAAATATAAAAATACAAAAAAAAAATTATAAACAAAAAGTTTACAAATAATAGGTACCTTAAATTATGTACACATAAATTTTCTTACATTTTAGTGATTTCTGGTAAGGGTGTTTCAATTTACAGTGACCCCGCACTAGGGTAGGCCTGTTTCGCGGGGTATCAATATATTTTATGTTTGCGTGTAAGTTAAGGTAGCGCACTAACAAAATGACTTAAAAATATAATAAAACTAAAATTAAACCAGTTAAGTAAGTGCTTGAAGCCATGCATAATAGGAACCTACTAAAAAGAAAAACATATAATCGGATAACATAGTATACATAGTAAAATATTTCGTATTTCCTGTTGGTTATATCCATACGCTAAATAACTTAATTTCTAGTATCGTCAGTGCTTCTGCTATCTTAATACTAACTAAATCTAGTGGCACAATCGGCGGCCTTATCGCTAACAGCTATTTCTTCGAGGCAACCTTGTTGAGTTTAAAAAGTTTTATGGTTTTATTTCATGTTTTTTAATCATCGAAAAAGTGCTGAAAAATAAAAGGAATAGAGACTATGATTTTCTACAAACAAACACTAAACAATTATTTCTATGAGATATATAAATCCAGAGTTATCAACAGCAAGACCCTATAAAAATACAGTAGGGAATTTTCCTACGCCATAAGCCGCTTGAACTGGCACTCATCAGAAGCAAAAAAAGCATACCAACTTGAAAAAATATAATGCTTATTTTCTGTGCAATACTCAGGGCCGCAGCTAGGAAAAGTTAAGTCTGGGGCAATAGGAGCTGAAAGGTTAGAAAAGCATAAGCATAAAGAAATATAACTAAATTAATAAATACTGCTGGTGAAGGAATCGCGGTTAGCTCTTCCCGGGATGCTGATATAATAATAGTCGAGTATAGGGACAAAAGCTATATTGTATAAAACTACGACTAATATGGATGCTAATGAGTGCGGGTTGAATGGCTGCTGGTGATGCACTGACCTCTGTAGGCGCCCGGTCCGCGCTCGCGGCACGGGTAACCTACTTAGGTCAAACTGCTGATGCTGCTAAAATCCTCCGTGTTCGAAGTATCGAACAGCTGGGTTTTCACATCATCATTTGGCCCCTAACCACAGCTTGTGTTATGGGTACCATACAATTGATATAAATAAAACATATAACACCCGGGCAGTAAAAGACTTGTTCGAAATGGAATGTTGTAATAGCGTCTGACTGCCTCATAAAAAAATACCATAGCATCCTGTCGCGAATTATAAAGGATAAAGATATTTTTTTTGCAAAAACACGTGTAAAACAAAGATGAGAATTAATTTATGTACGACACAACATGTTTAATTTTGACAAATTTTTATACATAGGTATGCAAAAAATAATGGCAGAATGGAGATAAAAACAAAATGATTTATTTTAACATTCATTCAGATTTGATACATTATTTTTATTACAAAAAAAGTACATTCCAATTATAATTATTTTTGTTTTTTGTAGTATAAAATAAAATTAAAATCCATCATTTAGAAATTCGTCAATTTGATAATATGTAATTAGTTTTGCACCCCTAGTCTCCCTAGCTCCGTCCCTGCCCTGTACGACCCAACTAGATGGTAACTTTTTTTACTCTTACGTAATTATAGCATTATAGTTCAAGAGAACAGCCCGCCAGGGCCACCGGCCATATGGCTGACTGGGTCAGGCTTTGCACTGTACGGACACACAAACAAGAGAGATCTAGATATATGTATATCTCATATGACAATATTAAACTTATATTAAAAGTAGAGATCTTCCACGATACTGAGTAATATGTGCTTGTTGCACATATTACTCAGTATCGTGGAAGATCTCTACTTTTAAATAGTTTATACTATTACTTATTGTTTACCATTACTATTGTTACCTTTGTATCATGTGCTGCAGTGTCAAATAAATGCATTATCTATCCATCTATCTAATAGAAATTAATGCTATAGGAATGACAGCGCCTAAATAAATGGGAAAATTACTCGTTAAATATTTGTACACAAATAAATATTTTTCTATTCTGTTCTATTCCATTCCATGGGAATTAAAAAGAATTAAAAAGGAAACAACGCTTGTATTCGTAATGTTGAGATGACGTCAGCTCTCGCCGACCCAAATCTTTATTTACATAGAATTTATAACCGTAATAGTAAATGGTTTATCTTATATTATGTAATAACCTCGGATAACTTGCTAGCTGTACTTTTTTGTATCACTTCTACTATAGGCAAGACTATTTGCAATTCTTATAAGGGTTTTAATTACAGATAGGAATCAACTTCTCGCAAGTTAAGGAATTAACTGAATAAGTATAAATACATTATTACTTTTTAGAGAAACGCTGCGCTGATGTGATTTCTTGATAAGTAGATACTTCATCTATATACAAAAACAAAAACTTTTATGATGGCTTTTTTGTGTGAGCAAGTTTACCAGTGTTTTATGGTTTAGTTCACGTTCATTATAATAATATAATCTTGGGTAATCGTCCATTTTTATTACCTACAAACACACATTCAGTCATGACATCAAGATCTGCCGAACTATTTCTATATATGAAACGTGAAGCGATCTAACAAGAATGACATCAACTTCTAATGGATAACCTTACTGCTGTATCCATTTCGAATCTTCCAAGGCCCTGGGCCTCCAGTAACTCCCGCTGGGCCGAAGGCAACAGCTGGCCCAGCGAAAACCCCTCCAACTAAGCCATCACCCAGAAGCAAGCTGCCTTCGTGAGCAGTTTGTGCTACTGCGTCAGCAATGGCTTGTGTTTGAGCAGCGCTGGCGGCCACAGCTGCCGCCTGAGCCCTGGCGGCGTTGGCGATGCGGGCGGCCTCCACGGCGCGCGTGTTGGCGATGGCCACTGCTTGTACCCTCGCCGCGTTGGCTAGACGGCCCGCCTGCACCGCTCGGGCGATCTCTGCGGCGCTGGCGAGGGCCGCCCGTCTAGCGTTCTCAGCTGACCGTGCGTTTTCGTAGGCAGCGGCCTGTGCGCGCTGAATATTCGCAAGCCTAGCTGCATCGAGCGCCTGAGCGTTGTTGATGGCAGTGAGCGCGCCCGCGCGGGCCGCGGCCTCGGTGTTCCTCGCGCCCTGGATGGCTGCTGCCGCGGATTTGGCGATCTGAGTCGCATGAGCAGCTTGCGCGTTCTGGATCGCGCTGAGCTGCGAGGCACCGACCGCGCCGGCATTGTTGAGGGCGGCGCCGCTGCCGAGGCCGAGGCCTGCGCCGGTGCCCAGCCCGTAGCCGCCGAGAATCGCTGGCCCGATGCCTGATTCCTCAGCTCTTGTATCCTCGGTATCTGTAATCAAGAAATAAATTACAGCATTGGAGATACTTCAAAAGGAAGCCCTTATTTTGAAATCTAATAATGCGAATATGGTATGTTTTGACTTACCGTTTCCGAATACTCCGTATGCGATGGCGATGACAAGGAGGATCTGAAAATGTATGCGATTAGGATAGAACGCTACATATATCTAGAGTCTAGCCTGGCCCTATATGTTCCCGCCTCTATGTTCACTATAACCGCAGATATAAAAACTAACGAACACATTCAGCGAGTTCGTTATTTTTTATGATACCTAGGTCTCCTAGAGCTGACTTACGGTAACTCGAGACATGGCTGGTAGCGACGTTACTCCTTATAGAATCGTACAATGGAAATGATGCAAGAAAGAAGTCACCCCGCATTTTTATACTCCACCAAAAATACTAATAGATGCAATAACAGCACCAAATAGGGTCAACTGCTGTTTTTAAATACGGCTGGATGGGTTTAAAAAACCAATCAGTCCGGTGTGAGGTGATCGAGCGGCGGCAGGGCGGTGGCGCGTGAAGTAGCCAGTAACGAGTTCTCTACCCTTTACAAAGTAACACTGCAGCCAACAGGTTCACATCATATACACATATTAATATGCTCTGTCTATGCTTATATTATCTTATGGACGTAATTATGAAAGGCGTACTGCCAGTTAATGCAACAGGGCTTAAATGATGGATCATGCTCAATACACAACATGACCTGTTCATTTCCTTTTAAAATAGGTTTTTTGAGAATCTCAAACTCGGAGCGTTACCTCCTTAAGGAAGCATATTTGGTAGACACCGGAAGCGGATTTGGTCTCACCAATGTGAAAAATTGTAGGTGGAATATACATGCAAGTTTCTGCCACCACAAGCCCTCTAAGGAGGAAAAGCCGATACAGTTAACACAGAATGCTCAAGACTATTTCGTGTGTTATTTTGAGATATTGGTCTTCAAGGCAAATTTCCGTTGAAGACTGAAAACCCCGACCACACTTATTTTCCCCCTCGTCATTCACCTAAGACATCCTCAACTTACAATGTTGAAAAAACCTACTCCATACTCGTATAAATTATTATTGCCCTGCCAAAACCATGCACGCACTACTCAACCAGTCAAGCATAGCCATCGACGGAGAAATATTGCGAAATAAACAGAGCCGACCTCACCAACAGCTATAAAACGTTTACGTATGTGTTGGAAGTCATCAATACTCTGTCAGTCGAAAGCCCTCAGTGCGTTAAGGTGGAAATTGCGCGTCATCGAACACGGTTTTAATTGGAATGGGCGTTTTCAACACACTTCAGCTGCACCAATACCTCTCGTGTTATTAGAGCTCTCACTATGGAGTCCACGTTATAAATAAATAATGCTGGAAAATCCTATGAGCCATTAGCCCCAAGCTAAGCAGAGCAGTGTGTTGTGTAATATAAAATACAATGCATTATGTATCTAGATATTTTTTAATACTTATACATAGAATACACCAAACAAATATCTGCAGATCATACACAAAGTCCCGGGCGGGAACCAAACCCGCTTCCTCCTTCAATAAAGAGTAGAAAATAGTTATTTGCGTCATGCCTCGTATTTTATTATGGCGAGATTGTGTTCCCCCGTCTGCCGTGTGAAATGTTTTATAATAATTAACTTGCCGCGGCTCCGCTCATGCGATACCAACAACAACTTACATATTTTGATGTCACGTCATTCAGGGATAATTAGGCATCAATTAGTTAAAGAAAATCGGCATTCCAGAGTAAGTCCCGAGATAAATTCAAAATGATAAATAAATAATATTGATAAATTTAATGATTCCGATGTAAGAGTAAATATAAGCGCCGTCTGTCGACGACTTTCGGTACAATTCACTTGCAATCTGACAGTCGTTATCCACGACAACTCAAATAATGACCAAGCATAGCTCTTTCCATAGCTCGCTGTTATGAATCAAATCAATTCAAATTGTTATTTTGTTTTCCAGTTCGGTTGATATCTTGCACGCAGCTGGTAACAGCTCTTAGAAGATTGTGCAATCCCGTCGGTCGGTACACAATCCTACTGCGGTGTTTGCGGTCGGTCCACACATGCCCAAACACTGTTGCAATGCCGCTGAAAAGCGACTAGATACATTACCTATCTACGATACTGCTTATATCCATACAGACAGAAGGGAACGCAAACAGGAGGGAATGCTGGAAACTGCCTGTATCCGACTATTCATTCAGTGCAATAAAGTTTTTAAATAAATAAAATAAAATAGAACCTATCCAGAATAGACAAACTTCGTTATTTAATCGATACACGTTACCGATGGCTCTGGCCGCTGGATGACCGATGGCCGCCGGCTTTTCGTGAAACAGTAATTAAAAAATTCAGGTAGTTTTTAGCCATCTGTACGTACGAATGAAAAACGTAAAATAAATCGTACAGACTTTATTTATTTATTTATTTTTTTAATTTTTTCTTATTAACTAGCATAATTACAGTGGAACCAATTACACTAGTTAATTACAATACCTAAATATTAGAACAAGTTTACATTCAGGTGAGCTTGGTGTGGTCCGGCTGTCAAACGATACAAATCCATTCATCATTATCATTATCGTGAAGCTTTCGTTTCTTACTTTGTTTTGAACAGCGGAGAAGAGCTTTATTTTAATTTTATTTTACTCAGCATATTATTAAACTTTATAATATGTATAAGAGGAGGTATATTGTATAAGTAGGTTTGTAGTAAATTCGGTTTATTCCACAAATCTCCCTGAAAATCTGTCTAAGGTGGGGGAAAATTGTTTTAAAAAAAGAAGTCGAGATTTGTTCCTTATGAAAGTGCTTGTTATTATGCAAAATATCTATCACCACGCGGGTGAAACCGCGGTGCGCAGCTAGTTTCTTTATATTTTATGTTCAACTGAACATGAAAGACGGTTCTTCAGATACCCAGTTGCATAATAAACCAGATGGAAGGTAAGATGAACGCACTAGAGTGTTTCACAAGACGCGCAATGGCCGGGCGTTGGTCGCGTGCCAGGCCCGATTCGATCGTGTGCTGATTACCGTGGCGCCTCTGTCACTGCCATCAGCATCACTATATCTATATATCAGCCGATATTATCAACATTCTTCAACCCGCCACAATTCTATTTCCATATGATGGGATTTTTAACACGAGATCACAAGTATATAATATAAACATGATACAACTATTTCGGGTCTCTTGGTCTATATACTATAGAAACTTATAGTGAAACGGCTGCAGCTATTCTTATCAAAAAGGCTAATAACATGAAATCATATTTAAAAAAAAAATCAAATCATAGTCCGTTCCTCCGTTTGAGAGGTACCTACAATGTGTTACAGATCTACAAAATTATTAGATTCGATCAAGAAATCTGAACTAAACATAGCTATTCAGATTTTCATGTGTATGTTAACACTTTCATTGCCTACGAAGCGGACGCATAGTATGTGGTTCTATCTAGTAGACCTACAAACTAGCTGCGCCCGCCCTGCGAACCACCCACCCGAAGCGGGCAGTAACTGCACTAATTGAATTTACCGCCCTAATAAACTGATAAATATCTTACTCAGGCTCTAGCAGGCTAACTCGATAGAATTAGGTTACTATCTACTTTTACGCTGATATTAACTAACTATCCGCGCGTGGCCCGGCAGGGCGACAGACTCGCAACCAAGTTAAAATCGAATGGACTTACGTTGGCAAGAAATAACATCGTTATTGGAACGAGTATCAATCTAATCATGTCCCTGGAGCGGCGTGCTCCGCTCAACCTAGTTCACTTGGCAGTTTATAAAGCTCAACGCACATCTTTCCAACTCCCGACGATAAAGTCTGGTCTGCCAAAGTCTTCGGCATCTCGTCTAACACATACCGCTTAAATACCGAAGCGACGAATATAAAAAATTATCACGTTATTTCTGTGCTAGTGTTTTATTTAAAATTTGACATTTTCTACGTGTACATTTATTGTATTGATTGGAAGAGTTTTTATTTCTTGATTCCGTAAGAAAAGCTCTGCTAGCATCCCGCATGTTGATAGTTTCAGTTTAGTTTATTTATTTCCACCGTAGGTACACTTGTTACACTTGAAAATTTTATAAGTTAAATTACATTTTTATTCTATAACACACTAACTTTTGACAAAGGAAACATCATACATAGGGCATTGTGCAAAGAAAAGCAGACAGCCTTCTTAAAAAATGAATATAAATTGATTTATAATATTTTTTCACAATAAAACAAATAATAAATTAGTTGAAATGAATATTAAAGATAATGAGAGCCATCTCGCCCGCTCAAAAACTGTCCAGTATTATTTATAGAAACCTCGTAGATAGATGTACGTGCAGCTTCATCCAGATCCAATAGCCGTAGCTTTAAAAATGTCGAGGTTAAAACTCCATAACTGAATTTCCTTGCCGCGCGGCCGGCGGCGTTGCCGCCGCCGCTGCACCAATCTCTCATGTTAGAAATATCTATCGCACACACTGTATACGGTACACGGAGTTGCAATCTTGGCTCTTCCTTTCAACTTTGTTACAGTAATAGAATTATAAATACTTAAACCTCTATATTACTGTTCTACACGTTGAAAACTTTAAAGGCTATTCCTATAAACATGCTCGTAATATGTAGTCTTTCCAATCCTTCTACATAATTATAATTTTAATGCGAAAGTTTTAGAAATGTCCGTCTGTAACCTGGCAACGCCAAAAACCACTTTATTGTGATATAACTAACTATTGCAGACATAATCTTATTATTTTTATTTATGATTTCTATAGTTTTGCCAGTGTATGTACAGTTAGCTTTATAATCTAACAAACCAAATAGAGTGAAATATCCGTTCCAAACAAAACGAACGCAGAGAGAAAAAGTTTATTTATGAAAAGCAAGTGACCTTGACCCAGAAACAGGCAACCTTGGACGTTATCTATGAGATGTTTGGGAATGTAGAGTGACGGTTCTTGTTCTCCGTTATGATTGTCACATTGATGTTTATTGAATGTATTGTGACAATGAGGAAAATTTACTGACTGTGCTGACTGTACACTGTGACAATGAAGAAAATTCATACCTTTTTATTTTATTGATAACTTGTTAAATTAGTCGGCGGTGTTCCGACCCTTAATGATATACACTATGAATGTTTATAAAAAAAAGTTAAAAAAAGGTGCCACAAGATGCGCATTGCCTCCTTAATCAAAAATATATAAATGATTATAACTTTTTAATTCTTAGAGCTATGTCGATAACTTTGGTCCTCTATCATATATTTTTTTTAATTAGACATTTTTTTTTGTTTAGATTAGGTTATGTCATTAGTTTATAACGCACAGGCAAAACACTTTAAACTAAGTTTACGCATTCAATAATTACTTGTAAATCTATCTATATATATAAAAGAAAGTCGTGTTTGTTACAACACTTATATCTCGAGAACGGCTGAACAGATTTAGCTGAAAATTGGTGGAGAGGTAGCTTAGAACCAGGAGTCTAACATAGGATACTTTTTATCATTTAAACTATTTGACACATAGATTTCCACGGGGGCGAAGCCGCGGGGCGCAGCTAGTAAGATATAAATTTTAGTTTACGCATATTTAAGTACTTTATGTGAACACTGTAAAGCTTCGGTTAGAACACCATTGTTTATACCCATTTGTGTTTGTTTTCCATTTTCCCCGCGGTTTCACCCGCGTTAAACTCGAATTTCACTTTATAAGGTGATTTTTTTATATCTTGGGTTACATTATTGGAGTTTTAGTACGGATCCCTAACTTAATTGAAAATATAATATAGCCTATGTTCACCGGGGATAGTGTAGCTTCACAACGGTGAAAGAATTTTTTGAATCGATCCAGTAGTTTGGGAGCCTTTTCAATACAAACAAAAAATGACACCTTTTCTCTTTATAATATTAGTATAGAAAACATGTGTAACTAAGTATCTCATTCTGACCTATGTCAACCGCAGTGAACATTCTTGGGCCCTATTCTACTAACATAGGTATATTCTCTCGCTGCCAATAACCTTCCTATGACAATGGTGTCGTCGCAAAATCCCCATAGATGTGAGAAACACTAGATAGTGCGTGCGGTGGTATTTGCTCAGAGATATTGATATTTTATATACGTGGTCGTTGGTCGTTTTCTATATATAATAAAAATATCTATCTATTTAATGTACTGTATTATGTATATCAGTTATCTAGTACCCATAACACAAGCTCTGCTTACCATGGGGCTAGATTGCCCAGCATTATTTATTTATTTATTGATAGAATGGTTTCAAACGTGCACTGTGGTTTCTTTTAGATGGTAAAATGGCAAAATGTGTTATTATTTATAACGGTACCAACGATACCATCGTCATAGTAGACCGGTTTTTTTTCTAGAATAGAGCCCCTTAGCTTTTGCATTTGAGGTAAGAGATTTATAAGTGAGCAGTTTTTTTACTTATTTACCAACATGTACCAGTACACCTATCATATTCCTAACGGGCACACCCTGGCACTTTTATTTTCTATATTTAACTAGCTGCGCCCCGCGGCTTCGCCCGCGTGGTGATAGAAAATTGTTATATTTCGGATAATATGCAATATATCTTTATGAATTATAAGCCTATGTGTTATTCTGATATGTAAGCAATATTATTGTGAAGTTTCATCAAAATCCATTCAAGTAGTTTTTGCGTGAAAGAGTAACAAACATCCATCCATACTTAGAAACTTTCGCGTTTATAATATTAGTAGGATTAGTAGGATATTAAAATTAGAAGAGTTGAGGTGAGGAAAGAAGTTCTGTGGTTAATCGCTAGAAATCAGGAAATGACGGATAAGAATGAAAAGTATTGTAAAATCATTTAAAACGTGATATTTACCATGATTTGATTGTTGAGTTGTCCAATATTAAATATTATTAAGTTTTATTGAAAAGTATTGTGTCTGAGGTTTACAGGAGGCATCGACCGGCCGCGAACCGGTCTCTATTCTGCATTCTCCGCGCGACCTCTAGGCTATGTGCGCCGGCTGCGGTGCACTGCACTATCTACCTATAGGTAGTGCTCATAGCTCCTTTAGATCTAGTCACTTCCTGGGGAGTGCGAGCGAGAAGGGAGCGTAAATTAATGAAATTTGTGAAGAGTCCTGGAGTCCTGTACTGTAAGGGCTAAAGGAAATAACGCGCTTTGATGTTTGAAGTTTGTTTGATAACGCAAAAGTTATATTTTTTACTCGATGATGCATTAAGAATACCGCTAGTATTTAAACAAATAACAAATAAGGAGGTTCGGTTGCTATAGTATTAGGTAGGTATTGCTTGTAAATTGATATCTTTGTCGATTTTTAATTCCCAATTTTGATGTTTGATGTCTCTTTTCGCTTTTGTATAATAAATAAATTAAATTAAAAAAACACAGACTTAATATTATTGTCCATACAAATAAAAAATTACAAAAATAAAATAAAAAACCAAGCAAAAAACCTAAAATAAAATTAAAATTAACATTTCACAAAATTATTTGTGTGAATGATTTAGGATCATTACATACAAAAGTGAAATAAACATTGTTTGTTCCATAAAACGTAAAAAAATAATAATTTAGGAACTTAAAGGTGATCGGTGGTATCATAAACCAAAATGACAGCACACTTCGCTGGAATCGTAGCAAAAATGTGAATACGTACATACCCACGTCCAAAATGGCTGCGTAACAGGATCCGAATGGGGAACACCGAAATAGACGCGGGTGACTCAGCATGGAACTGCGGGAGACGTTTCGGGAACGCACATGTCTTATTTACCCACTGCACAAACTATTCCCGGACGGGGACACAGTAGGTACCATCTCATGACGATGGAAGCCTTTACAACTGAAACATATAATTACAAGTACTATTTTATCCCGTTTATTTACCTATTTTTCCTGACGTTTCAACAGGTTTACACACTGTCGTGGTCACGGCGAGGAAATTATATTATTATTATTTATTTACTCATTTATTTAAAATTATCGTATCAAATACATTTTTTACTATAGAAAATACAATACTATTTAATACTTTTTTTATTTAAAATAACGCTGGACAATTCACACAGCATTATCTAGCCCCATGGTAAGCAGAGCTTGTGTTATGGGTACTAGATAACTGATATACATAATAACAATATATTACATAGATAGATATTTTTATTATACATAGAAAACGAACAGAACACCCGGAACAAATATCTGCAGATCGTACACACAATTGTTCCTAGGCGGGAATCGAACCCGCAACCTCATGCGTCGCAGGCGGACCTTCACCCACCGCGCCACATCGGTCGTCGACAATAAAATATTATAAAACTATTCTACAGTAAAAAATATATGAAAACGGTAGATCACCGACTGCGAAGCTAGGCTCAAGCGGCCGGTGACTAGGGCTGCAGAGAAAGGAACTTCCTGACTTATTATTTATTTATATTATTATTATTTCTGATCGCGTAAGCTTAAAAACATTAACGGAAACATATTCATAATCATTTATTTCGTCAATTACATGACATCAAATTCGTTTTTACTACCTTTAGCGATTGTAGATTGAAATTAAGGTCAAAAAAATAATATTGAATTAAATTATAAATACAACAATAGAAACAAATATAAATAAGAATGGAGAATACTATAAGAGTTTATCTACTAATAAATAATTTCATTTTCATTAAGTCACTTTTAAATGCTAAGAACTCCTCATAGCTGTAAAAGCTATTGTCAGTGAGACAGTGTTTCCGTTTGCTCTTAAAAACAGTTAGGAGATCGCTCTCACCGATAAGGCCGCCCTTTATACATCCTTTATTCTAATGTTTATTTATGTATTGTTTTATGTTTTGTGTGGTATAATAAAGTGTTTTCTATCTACCTACCTTTCTTAAAAAAATCAGGAAGACTGTTTTACACTGTCGGTCCCATTATGCGCGTTTACTTCCCCGACTTCGCGAGAGTACGTGTTAAGGTGAAATGAGTCCCAAAACGCACGTTTTGACTTGAAGGAAAAAAGACAATTTTAAGGGAACAAAACACCTATTTTTCGAATATATTTTGAGGAGGATCAAAAGTTTAGGATATTAGTTAGTATGTTATGGGAGTCGAAACACGATTGACTAAACTTGACTAGATAGAAAAAAATGGCAAAGTTTCCTCTAAATCTTAATTTTTTTCGGAATGAAGAATATTACAAAAATACAAGAGAGGGTTTAAATTGGAACATCAAAATATGTAATGTTTTTTTTACAAAATTTTCTTTTCTAACTTACCCAATGAAGACCGTGTCGTAAAAAACTACTTTACGTACTAGGTCCATAATCTAATATTGATTCACAATAGCAGGACAACGAATGCACCGAAATAACTTTAATTAACATATTAATTTTGATTCACTGTAGCACGGCGACTGAATGTGATGATTTTATCCATTTCATTCTTACGATATTTACGATGTATAATTTGCATATCAAAATTAATTATATCAACACAACGTGCATTATATTTATTGATTGAAAATTTGTATGAATTCGGTCAGCGCTTTCAGGGAAATGGTATTAATATAAGTCGTCCTACTTGTGTACTGAACTAATTGAAACTGCAATTGAACGGAAGTTTTCGTGTTGTTTCAGTTGAGAGCTCCGCTGACCGTCTGCCGATCACATCGGGCAGGCCAGGCGATCCCTCTCCGCCTATCTTCGAGCAGATATTTAAGAATGCGAGGTTCGCACAAGGCGGCAACGCCAAGTTCGAAGGTAAACTCAGGGGCAACCCCACGCCCGTCGTCTCGTGGACGCGCAAGAAGGCGCCGCTAGTAGAGTGCAACAAGTACAGCATGAGCTACAACGAGCAGAGCGGCGACGTGTCGCTGCTCATCAAGCAGATCGGGCCGGGGGACGAGGGGGAGTACACGTGCACGGCGCGCAACCAGTACGGCGAAGCCATCTGCTCCGTCTACATCCAGCCCGAGGGCGCGCCGGCGCCGCAACATGCGAACCAGCACCAGAGCTACCGGCACGTCAGCGAGAGCGTCGAGCACAAGTCCTACGGCACGCAGGGCTTCTCCACCGACCACACGCAGAAGACGCAGAAGGTCGCCTACACTAACGGCACCGACCACTCTTCTACGGAATTTAAGGTGGACACGTTCGAATACAGACTTCTGAGAGAAGTATCGTTTAGGGAATCCATAACCAGGAGGTATATCGGAGAGGCAGATAGCCAGATCAGCACGGAGATCGACAAGAGCCTCGGGGCGGTGTCGCCGCCTAAGGTGGCACAGAAGCCGAGGAACTCCAAGCTGCAGGAGGGCGCCGACGCGCAGTTTGCGGTGCAGCTCTCCGGCAACCCACGCCCGAGGGCCACCTGGTTCAGGAACGGACAGAGACTCGTCAACTCCAACAAACACGAAATCATCACGAGTCATAATCAAACGATACTTAGGGTAAAGAACACTCAGAAGTCTGACTCCGGACACTACACTCTGCTCGCCGAGAATCCCAACGGATGTATTGTCAGCTCGGCGTACCTCGCGGTTGAATCTCCGCAAGAGACTTATGTACAGGACCAAAAATCACAATACATAATGGATACTCAACAAACAGAGACTGAAGAAAGAATAGAAATAAGTGAAAAAGCTCTCGCTCCGCAATTCGTAAAGGTCTGCCAGGACAGAGATGTGACAGAAGGTAAAATGACGCGATTCGATTGCCGCGTTACAGGCAGACCTTACCCAGAAGTCACGTGGTTCATTAACGATAGACAAATTCGAGACGATTATAATCATAAGATATTAGTAAACGAATCAGGTAATCATGCTCTTATGATTACAAACGTTGGTCTGAATGATAGTGGTGTGGTGACGTGCGTCGCGCGCAACAAAAGCGGCGAGACGGCGTTCCAGTGCAGGCTGAACGTGATCGAGAAGGAGCAAGTGGTCGCACCGCAGTTCGTGGAGCGCTTCAGCACGCTCAGCGTGCGCGAGGGCGAGCCCGTCGCGCTCAACGCTCGCGCTTTAGGCACGCCCACACCACGCATCACATGGCAGAAGGACGGCATCCCGATTATACCCAATCCAGAGTTACGAATCAATACCGAAGGTGGGGCCTCGACGCTGGACATTCCGCGAGCCAAGGCGTCGGATGCGGCATGGTACCAATGCACAGCCCAGAACGTCGCAGGTTCCACAGCTACTCGGGCGAGGCTCTACGTTGAAGTACCGAAAGAGCCTCCGCCCGAGCAGAAACGTCTGCACCTCCCAAGGCCTACAAAGATTATCGAGCCAGAGTGAGTACATTTCCTTTACCTCTCCTTTGATTATTATCCGTTGTAAATATCCATCCTTAATTTCTTTTTTATCAACAATTACAATTATTTACAATAATCATTGTTTATGTAAAATATTTTAGGCCAGCCCCTGGTCCAGAAGTGATCTACCTGAGGCATGTGGAAAGGGCACGACCCAACATTCCGCACGGCGAAGAAGACCGCATCTATCCTCCGCCACAGTTTATTGTGCCACTCAAGAGCGTATCGCAGATGGAAGGTGGCAAAATACACTTCGAGACGAGGATAGAGCCGGTCGGCGACCCAACGATGAACATTGAATGGTTGAAAAACGGCCAGAGTATCGAAGCCAGTATGTAACTTCTATCTTCATAAATAAATACAAATTTATCTTATTTTCTCATCTTAAATATATCTTAATCGTCTTTAATTTTCAGGTTCTAGGTTTACTTCAATATTCCGATTTGGCTACATTTCATTAGATATGCTCAGTCTAAATATACAAGATAGTGGAGAATACACTTGCAGAGCGGTAAGCGCAACAGGCGTCGCTGAAACAAAAGCGGTGTTGCAAGTGACACCACGAGCAACCATCGAGAGGACAAGTCAACACCCAGAAAGTCTGCAGTACATCGAACAACTGGAAGACTACTCCAGATATCAACACCAAGAATCCATTGAGGAATCATCTTCTCAGAAGCCACAGTTCATCCGGCCGCTACAAGATCTTGGAGAACTCCAAGAAGGACGAAACGCTCATTTCGAAGCACAACTCACTCCCGTTAGTGACCCTACTATGAGAGTTGAGTGGTATAAAGATGGCAGACCCATCACAGCAAGCTCGCGAATCACGTCAATCTTCAACTTCGGTTACGTCTCCCTTAACATCATGCACCTACGGGCTGAAGATGCAGGTTCGTATACAGTGAGAGCTGTGAACAAATTGGGTGAAGCCATAAGCACAGCGTCGATCAGAGTAGCAGCGAGAAGTACAGTCACTGCAGACTTAGGTATACCAGAGCAGCGACGATACATCGAGAAGACTGAGCAATTAGAAGCATACCAGCAACAACAAAATCAAAAGTACTACCAAGAGGTTCCTGAAAGTACACAAAAGCCAGAGTTTAAAACGCCGATCAAAGATCAAATTAATATTAAAGAAGGAGGATTCGCTCACTTTGAGGCTCGCCTTGAGCCAGTGGGCGATTCAACCCTGAGAGTAGAGTGGTTGAAGGATGGACGCCCGGTTGAGGCTAGTTCGCGTATCACTACTTTCTTTAACTTCGGATACGTAGCACTGACAATAAAGTCAGTGACTATTCACGACGCAGGCCATTATACATGCCGTGCGTACAACGCAATTGGCCAAGCGACCACAAACGCCAACTTATCTATTGTGACCAAGAGAGATATAATTGCTGAGTCACAGCACCCAGGTGGTCTCGAAAAGATCCAGCATCTTGAGGACTCTAGCAAATTCTCGAGACGCGCGGAGGAGGAGGTTAGAGTAACGCAGAAACCTCGTTTCTTAGGACCCCTAAAAGGAACAAATAAAATTGTTGAAGGACAAAGCGCTCACTTCGAAGCTAGAGTTGAACCTCAGAGTGACTTGACTATGACTATCGAGTGGTACTTCAATGGTCAAGCTATCAAGAGCGCAAACCGCATCGCGACCTACCATGACTTTGGTTATGTCGCTCTGGACATTTCGAGCGTGCGCGCGGAAGACTCAGGTGTCTACACCGTTGTGGCTCGCAATGCACTCGGCGAAGCACAACTCAGTGCCTCCATGGTTGTCGAAAGTAAGTTCTTCTTAAACGTCAATAGTTTATATGTAATAATTCGTTACTTCTGATCTTATATTGTGGAAACCACTAATATTGTATTCCTTTACAGCCCGCTCCAGCATTGACACATCGAGTATTCATCGTGGTTTGTATGAGAAGACGAAACACATTGAAGAACACAAGTTTGTCGAACCAATGTATCAAATTGAAGAAATATCAAAATCAAAGCCAGTGTTCGTACAGCCACTTTCAGATCCTCCTTCGGTGTCGGAAGGTAAAAATATTCATCTCGAATGTAGACTGGAGCCCATGGGCGACCCGACGATGAGAGTGGAGTGGTACCACAACGGTAGAGCTGTGACAGTAGGCTCTCGCTTCAAAACATACTATGACTTTGGTTTCGTGGCTTTAGATATTATTCACGCCACATCCATTGACTCCGGAGAATACACGGCCCGAGCAGTGAACCACCTCGGATCGGCTCACACATCCGCGATGGTCCGCGTCATCGAGAGATCAGACATCGTTACTGACACACAGAACGAGCAGGCTGTAGAACAAATACAAATCCTCGAGGATGCCGCTCGGAGAACTAGGCAGGTCCACGAAGACATAACCGTGATGCAAGCTCCTCAGTTTTCAAGAGCTCTGCATAATATTGAGACTGTTGAAGGCACTAATGTGCACTTGGAGTGCAGATTGCAGCCTGTCGGTGACCCCACTATGAGAGTAGAGTGGTTCTGCAACGGCAGGCCCATCAAGACCGGACACAGATTCAGACCAGCCTACGAATTCGACTATGTTGCTCTTGATCTTCTTAGTGTGTACCCTGAGGATTCTGGTGTATACACTTGTCAAGCTACTAATCAGCTCGGCGAAGCTGTGACGTCATGCGCTCTCCGTGTTATCGCTAAGAAAGATTTATATCTAGAATCTCAACATCCATCTGGGCTTGAAAAGATCCAGTATTTGGAAGACGCTTCAAGATACAAAAAATCCGACGTCGTCGATGAGTCGATTAATGTCAAACCTCGCTTTGTTACACGTCCAAAGTCTATTGAAAACGTCAAAGAAGGACATCATGTGCACTTTGAATGCAAACTTGAGCCAGTCACTGATCCTAACTTGAAGGTGGAATGGTACAAGAATGGCCAACCTGTAACTATTGGACACAGATTCCGGCCAATCCATGATTTTGGATACGTTGCACTAGACATAATCGATTTAATCGCTGAAGACTCTGGCATTTACACTTGCAGAGCTGTCAATCATGTCGGAACAGATGAGGTTAACTGCAAGCTAGCATGCCGTGGCACTGCTGACATCGTTAGGGCTACACAGAATGAAGCTGGTCTGGAACAAATTCAGCATTTGGAAGATAGATCTAAATACCACAGGACTGATGTTATTGACGAAATGACAACACAAGCTCCGATATTCACAACATCGTTGAAAAACGTCGAAATAAAAGAAGGCCAGCGAGCTCACTTCGAATGCAGATTGATTCCTGTTTCCGATCCCACCATGAAAGTGGAATGGTACCACAACAATAAGCCATTGAAGAGTGGATCGCGGTTCACTGAAACAAACAATTTTGGATTTGTAGCATTAGACATAATGTCATGTTTGCCTGATGATTCGGGTACGTACACTTGCAGAGCAATCAACGCTCTTGGTGAGGCGGTCACTTCTGGAATTGCTGTTGTACAATCCAAAAAGTCTATTTACTTGGAGTCGCAGCACGAGGGAGCTCTGCCGAGACTTCACCAACTGGAAGATACCTCAAGAAACCAGAGGCATAGTGCTCAAGATGAGGTCATCACGCAAGCACCTGTGTTTACAATGCCAATGAAAGACATCAAAGTAGCTGAGAATCAAGCTGTTCACTTTGAGGCAAGACTCATTCCTGTCGGAGATCCTAAGCTGCGCGTGGAATGGCTTCGCAATGGAGTTCCCGTTGAAGCCTGTAAGTAGCCTCAAACAGTAAAAAGCCGATTCAGGTTATTTATATTTAAAATCAACCAATTAACAAACCTAATTTCTTATTCTTGCAGCCAACCGCTTGACCACGATGCACGATTTTGGCTACGTTGCCCTCAACATGAAATATGTCAACCCAGAAGATTCCGGTACTTACACTTGCCGCGCTATAAACGAACTTGGAGAGGCCGTGACATCGTCTACCTTGTTTGTCCAATGTAAGTTTTTATTATCCAACAACATAAAAGGAAAATAATCTATATTCGGATGTGTATGAAATATTTATTCGCAAGATATGACGTCTCACAAAAGTTAATAAACAACAGGGTTAAGTTTTTCCAGCCATATTAATTTTTGCATTATAAAAAGTTGTTCGATGTCCGTACTGTCACTAGTATAACACAGTAGTTGAAAGTTGAATAGGCATGAGCGAGCATAGTAGGCAGTTAGGGCAGTTTGGTAGTTTGTGTTGATTTTAAAACACTTAAAGCGTATACATACAAAACGCGATAGTTAGCGATTAGAAAGAAAAATAATAAATTATTTGTATATCGGGTAGGTATGTATCGCGTACCTTTTGTTATTATTTCCCGTACGTTTCAATATTATCACAAAAGATACGCGGTAAAATCCCGATGTATATTCGATAATTATTAAAATGTGAATAAACTGCCAAAATATGTATAAAAAAACTCGCACAACTAAAAAAAATTTGCTTTCTAACTTGTATTGTTAGTTTATATTTCACTTGCATTTTGTAAAATATTACCGCTATGTAATGCCTGAATCTATTTATTTATTATCTTAGAACACTCAACAGAAAGTTTCGTTAAACATTGTGCTGATGACCGTTCATATTAATACGTTCTTTGTACCCTTACAGCCAAAGCATCATTGCAACTGGAGTCACAGCATGAGAATGCTCTCCACAAGATTCAACAGCTGGAGGACGCATCTCGGTACGCACGCAAGGAAGACGTAGAGATGGCCGTGAACCAGGCCCCGCGGTTTATCACCCAACTAAACGGGCCCACGAAGCTAGTGGAAGCCCAAAGCGCTCACTACGAGTGTAGAATCGAGCCTTACCCCGATCCTAACATGCGTGTCGAGTGGTACTTCAACGGTAAAGTCCTACAGAGTGGACACCGCTACCGCACCGCGTACGATTTTGGCTTTGCAGCTCTTGATATCCTTACCGTCTACGGAGAGGATTCGGGTGAATATACATGCAAGGTCATTAACAATTTGGGACAAGCCACATCATCTATCAAGTTGCAAGTGCAATGTAAGTCACATATCGATTAAGTAAAATAATCTAATTATTCGTGTTTTTTATGGGTAAATGTTGACAAATAATGTTTTACAGCTAAAGAATCTATCATCCGTGATACACTTCATGACAGCGCTTTGGAGAAGATTCAATACCTAGAAGATGACAGCAGAAATAAGCGAGTCGCCCGCGAAGAGACTTTTGTTGCTGAAAAGCCTCAGTTCGGTAAACCACTGAAGAATGCCGAGGTTCCTGAAGGCAAACCTGTACATCTGGAGGCTACGCTTACCCCAGTTAACGACCCCACAATGCGCGTGGAATGGTACTGCAACGGTAGGCCAATCCAGCAAGGGCACAGATTCAAGACGACCTACGATTTTGGCTACGTAGCGCTGGATATTCTATATGCGTATGCTGAAGATACCGGCACTTATATGTGCAAAGCCACTAATGCGGTCGGTGAAGCGGTTACCACGAGCTCAGTGAAGGTTGACGGTGAGTTATTATAACTTTTTATCTGATTTTGTTTTATTTTTATCACAACTGAAATGTTTTTTAATTGTTGTATTATTTATTATAGCGAAATCGGGATTATACCTCGACACACTAGATGAACAGAGGCTCAAAAAGATCCAAGAGCTCGAAAGGTACGAAAGACCAAAGGTTGCCGAGGAAGAGAAGCCTGGACAGCGTCCTGTGTTCCTCACAGCACTGACTAGCCTCGAGAGCCTCAAGGATGGAGACCACGCCCACTTTGAGTGCAGGGTTGAACCAATTAATGACCCAGATTTGACGATTGAATGGTTCCTTAATGGCAAAAAGATCAGAGCTGGACACAGATACAGAACTACACATGACTTCGGATACGTCGCTATGGACATCCTTTACGCGTACGCCGAAGATTCTGGAATATACATGTGTAAAGCCACAAATAAACTCGGTGAAGCAGTCAATACTTGCACGTTGAAGGTTGCAGGTAAGATGTAACAAATACTTGCAAATAATTAGTGCTAGATACGAGTCATATAGACAAAATATTATGTATAATTTTGTAACCCAGTTATCTGAATATATTTTTTATTCCAGGGCATAGAAGCATTGTTATGGATACTCAGCATCCAAATGGTCTTGAAAAGATCAGACAATTGGAAGCGCAAGGCCACAACACGCGAATGGAGGTGGATGAGCCTCAGGCCAACCCCCCTCGGTTCGTCACTGAGCTCAGAGGAACAACACACGTATTCGAAGGCCAGACGGCTCACTTCGAGTGTCAAGTAGAACCAGTACACGATCCTAACCTGCGTATTGAGTTCTACCACAACGGCAAAGCCCTGCAATCTGCGTCGCGGTTCCATATCACTTTTGATTTTGGTTACGTGTCATTGGACATTCAGCATTGTGTACCGGAAGACGCCGGCGAATACTCTGTCAAGGCTATCAATGCCTTGGGACATTGTACATCAGCTATCTCCATGACAGTAACCGCAAAAGGTAGCATAATATCGGAATCTCAGCGTCCTGAAGGATTGGAGAAGATCCGAGAATTAGAATCAGCGGAACCATTTAAACGACCTGAGATACCAGAGCCGGTCACCCGCCAGCGGCCTGTGTTCACGCAGCCGCTGCAGAACATCGACAACATCCAGGAAGGACAGACTGCGCACTTTGACTGCAGACTCATTCCTGTCGGTGACCCCACTCTCAAAGTGGAGTGGTTCAGAAACGAGAAGCTCATTGAAGACAGCTCAAGGATCACGAAGACTCATGACTTCGGTTATGTGTCCATGACGATAAACCACGTTCGCGATGAAGATGAAGGCGTCTACATGTGCAGAGCGTCCAACCTGCTAGGAGAAGCCGTTACCACCGCCGCTATGAAGATCAAGAGTAAGTTTTTTATTTTTCCGATAAACTGTGCTTTCTTTGTATTTTGTAATTCTTTTGACGCGGGTGGAACCTAGTAATCAATACTTATTTTTGTATATTAAATACCCCGTATTAATTTTATAGCCAAAGCAGCTATCCAGCTAGAAACCCAACACCCTGAAGGTATGAAAAAGATCCAGCGGTTGGAACAGCCACACCAGCAGCGCGCCGACGAGCCCGAGAAGGAGTTCGAGAAGCCTATCTTCACCCAGGTCCTGACGGGACCTTCAGAACTGTGGGAGGGCCAGCATGCGCACTATGAGGCGAGGGTGGTACCGGTCGGTGACCCCAGCATGAGGTTCGAATGGTACATCAACGGTGTCGAACTCAAGATGGGTAAGTTCATACGTAAAGTACAACTCTATCTAAAAACATATTGTACACACTACTTCACTACACTATTACAGTGTTAAAAAATATTTGTATACCTATACGAGTGTAATTGTTGGTAATATAAATAAAATTTGTCATTATAAAACCAATCCCAAAGACTAAAAGAGCAAATAACCCTAAATTCATATTCGGACCAATATTCTACTAAGGAGCCAAGGCGCCTAAGACGACTTTCTTTTTTTCTGTGATAATAGTTTATCTATTTTATAATACTTTACTTAACTTAGATTTCAATTAATTAATTGTTTGTCTCCAGGATCAAGATTCCGCACAACTCACGATTTTGGTTTCGTTACTTTGGATATAAACTCTGTTGTGCCGAGCGACGCGGGAGTGTACATGTGCAAAGCCATCAACAAAGCGGGCAGCTCAGTATCTTCAACTGCTCTCAAAGTGAAGACCAAGTCTACGATCGTTGACTCGGCCATGAGGCCAGAGTCCTGGGAACAGATCCAGCTAAAGGAAGCTGCGATGAACAAAGTGCCAGAGATGTTCATCGATTCTGGAGTGCAGCAGGCTCCTATCTTCACAACTCATCTGAAGAGCTACGACAAACTCGTTGAAGGACAACATGTCTTCCTGGAGGCTCAGGTAGAACCACGTACAGATCCTAACCTGAGGATAGAATGGTTTAAGAACGGTGTTAGTCTCACTACTGGCTCTAGATTAAAGAGCACCTTCGACTTTGGACTGGTGACACTGTCCATCAACGGATTGAGAATTGACGATTCAGGTATCTACACCTGTAAGGCGACTAACCTTATGGGAGAAGCAGTTTCCACCGCTTCCATCAAGATTGAAGATAGACATTGGCTACTTGGTGAATCTCTACATCCTCAATCCCTGGATAGGATTGGAGCACTGGAGCAGCCTAAACCAGGAAAGGCCGATGCTCCTGAAGCAGTGTATGAGACCCCTGTATTCATCTCACATCTGAATAATATATTGTGCAAGGAAGGTGATAACGGTCATTTCGAATGCAACGTCGAGCCTTCAAAGGACCCAACTCTTAAGATAGAATGGTTCTTCAATAACAAGCCTCTGCCGTCAGGAACACGTTACAAGAGCACTCATGACTTTAGCTTCGTAGCATTAGACATCACTCACACTTACGAAGAAGATTCTGGCATTTACACTTGCAAGGCCACTAACAGCAAGGGTTCAGCGACAACTTCTGGCTCCTTAAGGTGTACTGGAGACAAGAACATCTACTTTGACACCCAGCATCCTCAAGGCAAAGCGGGCTTGGAGGCAGTAGAACAAGCTGAAGAGGCCAGACTAGCAAAGGGTAGGAAGTCTTCTCTTCCCGACGCAGACTACCCCAAACCAGAATGGGTGGTCCCGGTCGTTGCTGAACTCCAACTTGTAGAAGGACAGCCTCTCCATCTCGAAGGTCAAGTAGAACCCAAGAATGATCCTAACCTTAAGATCGAGTGGTACTTTAACGGAAAAGCTCTAGAACAAGGAGCAAGATTCAAGCTTAACAGTGATTTTGGTTTTGTTACGTTGGATCTAACAGATGTGTATGAGAGAGACAGCGGTATATACACTTGTAAGGCTTACAACAGGAATGGTGAAGCTTTTACTTCTTCTACCGCCTTCTGTACAAGCAAGGAGAATCTCATAGAAAAAACTCAACATCCCAAGGGAACAGAGGGACTGGAAAAGATCCAGAACCTTGAGGATTCTCTCCGTAAAGAGCCCACACAGAGGCCAGAAGATGACACTGGCAGAGCACCTGAGTTCACCACAGTATTCCAGGACATTCTCGACATTGGCGAGGGACAAATTGCTCATTATGAAGCATCACTTATCCCTACTGGTGACCAAAGTATGGTTATTGAATTCTTCTACAACGGCAAGTCTATTGAAGCCAGTCATCGCATCCGCACGGTTTACGCCTTTGGCATGGTTGTTCTTGAAATTCTCGGAACGAAGGAAACAGATTCCGGAACATACTCTTGCAGAGCTACTAACAAATGGGGCCAGGCAGAAATCAGCGTCAAGCTCCAGTGCATCGACAAGAGCAAGGGTCAAAAACCAAGGTTCACCACACATATCCAGAACATTGAAGGCCTCAAGGTAAGATAATTATGATACGATAGGGTAATGTAAAATTATATAGGATGTAATGGAAAGTAAAGGATTTGAATTTGGCCATGTCATATCCTCAAGGATTAACAGGCAAGCAAACACTAAACTGTGACAAATGACTAACCATATTTAATTTGTAGGATGGACAATCTGCGCATTTCGAATGCACTGTCGTCCCCGTGGACGATCCTGAAATGAAGATCGAATGGTACCACAACGGCCAACCAATGCGTCACTCTACGAGAATCAAACCGGTGTCAGATTTCGGTTTTGTCGTTCTTGATATTGCGTACACGCAGAACCATGACAGCGGTGAATATGTGTGCCGCGCTTACAATAAGTACGGTGAAGACTTTACCAAAGCGACAATTAACTGCTATGGAAGGAGTGGAGTGTTCTCTGACAGTCTCCAACCTGACTCTCTCGCCAAGATCAGAGAGTTGGAGAGCTTGCAGGGCGCGCAGCATCAAGCACCAACTGCTGCCTCTGCTGTACCACCTCAGTTTATCACACAAATCCAGGACGTAACTAAGCTTGTTGAAGGCCAAAGCGCTCACTTCGAAGCGAGGCTGGTACCAGTTGATGACCCCGACCTGAAGGTTGAATGGTTCTACAACGGCAAGAAACTGCCACATGGCCATAGGTACAGAACATTCCATGACTTTGGAATTGTTATTTTGGACATCTTGTACTGCTACGAGGAGAACTCTGGCGTGTACGAATGTATTGCCACCAACAAACTGGGAACTGATTCTACGAAAGCTACATTGAAGTGCACGTCTAAGGAGAACTTGATCCTGGACTCGCAACTACCGCGGGTAAGCAAATATACTAGTCAAAGTCTTCATGTTAATGACAACCTCTGTGGCGCGGTGGGCGAAGGTCCGCCTGCGACGCAGGAGGTTGCGGGTTAAATTCCCACATCGGGGGCAATTATTGTCTGTATGATCTGCAGATATTTCTACCGGGTGTTCTGGTCGTTATCTATATCTGTATAATAAAGATATCTATCTATATATTGTATTTTATTAAGTATATCAATTATCTAGTACCCATAACACAAGCTCTGCTTACCTTGGGGCTAGATAATGCTGTGGGAATTGTCCGGCATTATTATTTATTTATTTAGACAGGGCGCTATGGCGCTCATTGGGGGAGGCCTATGTCCAGCAGTGGACTGCTATAGGCTGATGATGATGATTATTTATTTATTTAATGTATTTTGTTAAATTTAATTGTTACATATATTTCAGGGCATGGAAGGTGGGTTAGAAAAGTTGCAAACTTTGGAAGACTCTTTGGTACGCAGAAAAGACACTGCAGTAGATGAGGAACGCGGTAAAGCTCCTGTCTTTACAGTCCCATTGTCCAACATCGACAATCTGAGGGAAGGTGAAAACTCTCACTTTGAAGCAAGGTTGACTCCCACCGATGATCCCAACTTAAAGGTTAGTTATGTTCTTTTTCAATTGTATGTGTGTTTATGTGTCAAACCAATGATTTACTTACTTACTTAAATTGGGTTTAAAGAACTTTATTCTCATACAAACACATGGTTCACTTATAATGAGATACAAATGAAACAATTAATCTATGTTTTACAATATTTTAAACTAGCATCTGGTACTTAAAAGTAAATTATAACTAAATATTATTTATAAATATCTACTACTACTATTATTATTATACAAATAAATATCTACCAATATTATAGCAGCTAGAACTAAATCGTCAGTAATAATAATAGGTATGCTTACATTGAATACATTTCTACGTATTACTTACGTAGTAGAGTAGTATTACTTACGTATTACCAACATTATATTTTCCTGAATCTCTTAGCAAAATTAAATAAATCTTTGTTGTAGGTTGAATGGTATTGGAACGGCAAGTCACTTAAGACTGGCTCCAGGTTCAGGACGTTCTGCGACTTTGGATTCGTTATCCTTGAAATATCTCCCACATACCCCGAGGACTCCGGAGAATACTTGTGCAGAGCTTACAACAACTACGGCGAGGCCGTCACTACGGCGACAATGAAAGTACAAGGAAAGCGTAACATCATCCTTGAGTCACAGCTACCCAAGGGCATGGAGGGTACTATCGACAAGATCGCTGCGCTTGAAGGCTACAACGGTACTTCGGACCAATTGACACCGGAGGCTGAGACCGGAATGCCACCTGAATTCATCACTACACCATCTGATCTAATTTTGGGAGAGAACTCCTCGGCACACTTCGAGTGCAGACTGCAACCAATTAACGATTCGAGTATGAGGGTTGAATGGTACCACAATGGCAAGGCTCTCTTGACAGGGTCTAGGGTTAAGACCATAAACGACTTCGGATTCGTCATTTTAGAAATCGGTGGAGTGTACCAACGTGATGCCGGTTTGTACACTTGTAAAGCTACGAACCGTCACGGCGAAGCCACGGTTTCATGCAAACTGCAAGTTAAGGGCCGGCAAGGAATCATCCTGGAGCCGCAATTGCCTTCTCATTTCAAATCAGGAACTGAGAGCATTCAGAAGTTGGAAGAAACCCTTCACAAGCGTGACGAGATCACCGTTGAAGATGAAAAACCGAATCCTCCAAAGTTCATCGTCGATATCAAGGATAACATCGACGTTCCTGAAGGTGGCCCGATTCACTTCGACTGTCGCGTCGAGCCCGTGGGTGACCCGACGATGAGGATCGATTGGTTCCACAATGGGCGGCCGTTCGCGACGGGCTCGCGCGTGCACATGCTCAACGACTTCGGCTTTATAGCCTTAGACATCGACTACATCTACGCACGCGACTCCGGCGAATACACCTGTCGCGCCACCAACCGGTGGGGCTCGGCAACGACCACTGCCAAGATCACTTGCAGCGCAAAACGCGATATTGTGCTAGAATCACAGCTGCCTCAAGGGATGAGTGGAGAGAAGATTAAGGAGTTGGAAAGAGGCCGCGTCGCTGACGCACCTAAAGAAGATCCTGTCATCAACTCTCCTCCCAAGTTCATCACTCAGATACAGTCGCACACCGTCGAGGAATCCGAAAGCATACGCTTTGAGTGCCGCGTCGAGCCTAAAGAGGATTCGAGACTTCGCATTGAGTGGTATCGGAACGGGAAGCTGTTGCCTTCCGGCCACCGATACCGTACGGTCTACGATATGGGCTTCGTCTCTCTGGACATCCTGTACGTGTACTTCGAGGACTCTGGAGAGTATGTTTGCCGCGCTGTCAACGATTTCGGAGAAGACTTTACCAAAGCTACTGTTTCATGCAAACGTAAGTTTATCAACTGCCGTACTAATTGTCGTAATAAGAATTCTTCCAATCAAGTTGATTATAAAACCGTTTCTTAGAGATTCTGAAAAATCATAACTACAGTCTTTTATCCCAGAACATAAACGCTCACGTATCTACAACTAATACTTAGCACAATCATTCATTAAATTCGATAATGTCGAAATCAATAACCTACATACATAGGTACAATACCAGAACAAGTAAATTCACTCGTAAAGATGAAACAGTGCTCTATAGGTACATGACTTGTTGCAGAACTCCCGGACATCATCCTGCAGAACCAGGTGCCGCGCGGCATGAAGCGCTCCGAGGCGCTGACGCAGATGGAAGCCACCATCAAGAAGTACACCTCAGAGATATTCCTGACCGAAGAGGACCTGTACGACGCTGACAAGAAGCAGCCGCCGCGGTTCGTGACACAGATCCAGAGCCAGACCAGCCTGGTCGAGATGGAGACCACCAAGTTCGAGTGCCAGTTGGCACCGGTCGGCGATCCCAACATGAAAGTGGAATGGTTCTTCAATGGCAAGCCGTTATTACACAGTGAGTTCAAGACGTCACAAAACGGATTAATACGAATCTTTTCACAATAGAGAAACCTATATTAAAAGATTACCAGTCAAGTTAAAAGTTAGTTAAGTTAACCTACATATATTACTTAAATAATGAGTTAGTCCAGTATTAGAGTATTAATAGATAGATAGATAATTATTTATTGCACACTTAGATTATTAGAACAATGTAAAATATAAACTTTAATAAAACTAGATACTATTGGCGGTCTTATCGCTTAAGAGCGATCTCTACCAGACAACCATGTCATGGGTACCTTTTGCAGAGAACCGTTTCACACCCATCTATGACTTCGGCTACGTGGCCATGAACTTCGGATGGGTGTACCCGGAGGACAGCGGGGAGTACCTCTGCCGAGCCACCAACCTCTACGGGATGGACGAGACCCGCGCCGTCATCAAGACTGCTGGCAAGCCGGGCATCGTCTACGACTCGCAGCTACCCAAGCACATGAAGAGTATTGAGAAAATCAGGGAAATGGAAGCTTCCTGGCTGGTGTAAGTGTTATTTTATTTACTCTACATGTTCAGCAAATATAAATAAATAAATAATGCTGGACAATCCACACAGCATCATCTAGCCTCAAGGTAAGCAGAGCTTGTGTTATGGCTACTAGATAACTGATATACTTAATACAATAGATTACATACATAGATTTTTTATATTATACATATAACGACCAGGAGACCCGGGAAAAACATCTGCAGATCGTACATTGTTCCGAGGCGGGAATCGAACCCGCAATCTCCTGCGTCGCAAGCGGACCTTCGCCCACAGAGGTCGTCTACACATACATACGAGTATTTTGACCTAGAGTTCCATTGAACACATATAGGGCGCCAAAAAGATATAAGATTCTTCCGTTAGCAGTCGGCAACTAAAAACTGGTGAAATTCCGATCTCGATTATTGAATGGTGACAAAGGAGAGGAAAATAAATCGGTTATTTTTAGCTTTCTCACAATAGAGTGCAAGCCATGCACCCAATTGTCAAGTTTATTGGCTCTGCGCTCAACAAAAAGTAAAAATAAAAAGCAACTCAAAAAGATAACTATGTTCGGTGCGCTTTGTGTAGAAATTCCCTACAAAATAAATCCTGATAGAAAACACTTTATTATACCACACAAAACAGAAAGCAATATAGAAATAAAAACTTAGTATAAAGGTATATCGGCCTTGTCGCTGAGAGCGATCTCTTCCAGGCAACCTTGGGATGGACTGGACATGAAGGAACAATATAGACGGTGGCATTTTAATAAATAATTGGTAACAAAAAGAAAACTAATACTTACACTACATACCTACATTACAAATGAATTGTGTTTTTGGCGTCTTCTGTGGACACTAGCATTTTATGTGCGCAACAGGTTATGCCTGTAACCTTGGATTAACGTAGCGCATGGCCCAGATTCGATGAACCCGGCCCCCACGTAGTTCCATCCTACTTATAATATAAACGCGAAAGTTAGTGAGTATGTATGTACGTTTGTTGCTTTTTCACGCAAAAACTACTGAATGTATATAGATGAAAATTCACAATAATATAGCTTACATATCAGAATATCACATAGGCTACCAATTCATAAAGATAAATGTATTATATATTATCCAGAATATGTAAGAATAAAGCTGTCAATCTTTATTCTTACATATTCTTATAGATAAACAATGCTGATGCAGCAGTTTTTTGAAGGTAGGGAGTGATTTTGCACGTCTGATGTCCAGAGGGAGTGCATTCCATAGACGTAGCTTGTACAGTGAATGATTTGTCATAGAAAGAGGTGGTGTGAGCAGGGACTTTCAGATTGAATTGGAAGCAATGTTTATTGAAGGAAGGATCTCAAATCGACCACTTATGTCTATTGCGTATAAAAAGTTGCAGGTCTTAGGGAAATTTAGGTTCATTATGGGGTGATGTAACATTCTATAGGTACATCCAGTTTTGATAGTGTAAAGTGTAAACAGCTAATCGTGTGTTATTTGACGACCGATGTGGCGCGGTGAGCAAAGGTCCGCCTGTGACGCAGGAGGTAGCGGGTTCGATTCCCGCCTCTGGACAAATGTGTGTACGATCTGCAGATCGTATCGTCATAGCGTTCCGGATGTTCTGGTCGTTTTCTATGTATACAAAAATATCTATCTATGTAATATATTGAATTATGGATATCAGTAATCTAGTACCTACCCATAACACAGGTTCTGCTTAGCTTGGGGCTAGATACGAGCTCTGTGAATTGTAACATTTATTTTATTTATTGTATATTGTGTTGACAGAAGCCCGGAGCAAGTGTTGGACGAGGCGAAGGCGCGGTCTCCGCCGGTGTTCGTAAGCCGGCCCGAGCCCGCGACGGTCGAGGAGGGCGAGTGGGCGCGCTTCTGTTGCCGCGTCACCGGACACCCCAAGCCCAGGGTCATGTGGCTCGTCAACGGCAACACCATTGTCAACGTAATTCTTTTACTACTTTCATCTTTTTCGAACATACAGATCTATTCAGACTTTCGCTTCGGCCGTCTACAGAACCGGAGTTTCAGAACTGGTTCCATACGAGGCTTTTAAATTACTTGTACGGAACTGGTTCCATACGAGGCTTTTAAATTACTTGTACGGAACTGGTTCCATACGAGGCTTTTAAATTACTTGTACGGAACTGGTTCCGATCAAGTAATCATCGTATTCCATCAGCCGTGAACGGAACTGAAGTAAAGACGCAGCGAGGTCAAATATGTAGACTTGTTCTTTTTTTTTCACGGAATAACTATCGATTGGATTTCACTCTACTTTAAAAATATCTATAGAGTTCAATTACCAGTACGTACAAGGCACTGCTAATCATTATCATCAGCCTATATTAGTCCACTGCTAATATTATTTAACAAATTGTTCCAAGAATATATAATATATATTGTATATAATGTAGTATATTGTGTTATTTTGTCATTGGCTGCAACTGTAAGGAAAGGATTTATTATAATTATTTTCTGCTAAACTGAAAATGAATATCTATCCAAACCAAAACTTATGCATGCATCAGCAAAAAAATAATCTTACCACAAAAGCAAAAGAGGAAAAGAAAAGAAGGAAAAGAAGTTCATCAAGAGTTATTTCCAGGGTTCGCGGTACAAGCTGACATACGATGGCATGTACCACTTCGACATCCCGAAAACGAGACAATACGACACTGGTAAAATAGAGGTGATTGCGCGAAGCTCGGCCGGCGAGGCTCTGGCTTCCACCGAGCTGAAGGTGATCCCCCGGCACGACGACTACAGAGGGGTGCTGAAGAACGCGCCGCGACGTGAGTACACGACACCAGTCGAACCACACATTACGCTTACTTTGCACCTTCACACCGGCACTGGTTTTATTCACACTATCCAATGAATGGATTCTATTCGACCCTTTTTGCTGCGCTAACTCTATCGTCACACCCAACACACACCTACACGCTTATGCACAAGCCCACCCCGCTTCCCTTCCTCGATCTACTCCAAAGGCGTGCAACTATATCCTGCTTCTACCGGCTTTATCATCGGATCAGAAAGGTATGTCGAGCATTTCATGAACTATGATTTCTAATTTGTGTAAATTCTAACCGTTTATTTCAACATCGCAGCTTGGTACGACGAAACTACTCAGTACCAACGCAGTGGTACCGAGTTAGAAAAGACTTTTGAAGAAAGGCAAACTTTGCAACGCAAGGGCGAGATCGACCATAGGCCTGAACTAAAGCCTAAAGTTATCAAAGAGCCTGAGACTGAATGGCAGCACGCCGTCAAGAAGAAGAAGAGTGAGGAGTATTACAACAAGATCCAAGAGCTGGAAAACGAACAGGTCATAAAGGAGAGCAGACTCAGGGAGTCCACTCACCAGTACGCAATTCCCGGGGAAAAAATGGCCAATTCCTCACTAGCCAGGGGAATGGCTCAAAGATACGAGGATAGTTTGTGAGTATATTCACATCATTCAATCAGCTTTCGAGTCATTGTTATTGTGGAAGTGTAGAAAATAATTAAACAAAATTAACTTTCAGGGAAACCGAAGAGGTAGTGGATGAAACCACTAAAAAGGTCGTGAGGAAACCAAAGATTCCTGACCCATCCGAGTCTACCGTACACGGCAAGGAAGTGCATGTTGCGAAACAGAAGCAAACGCAAAAGGAGGTTGTTGGTGACACTGAAATCACGCGCAAGATCACCTCGACCGAGACCACAGAAGTGGAACACAAGGCGAAAACCCAAGAGAGGGTCGTCGAAGGACCTGTTAAGCCAAGCAACCCTCCTGTCTTCACCAAAAAGATGCAGCCCTGCCGCGCGTTCGAGCAGGAGCAGGCGAGGTTCGAGGTGGAGTTCGACGGGGACCCGTTGCCCACCATCAAGTGGTACCGCGAGAACTTCCCCATCAAGAATTCCCCCGACTTCCAGATCCACACCTTCAGCACGAAGTCTATCCTGATCATCAGGCAGGTGTTCGTTGAGGACTCGGCGGTGTTCGCAGCAGTCGCGGAGAATAGAGGAGGTACCGCTAAATGTAGCGCCAACCTGGTCGTGGAAGAGCGCAGGCGGCAGGGCAGGGGCGGGGTGATTCCACCGAGCTTCACTCTGACGGCACAGAACGTGAACGTGACCGCGGGTCAGCTGGTTCGGTTCGACACCAAGGTCACCGGGACGAAGCCTGTCGATGTGTACTGGCTTAAGAACGGCAAGAAGCTACAGCCAGATATCAGGAACAAGATCTTAGAGGAGGACGGTACATACACTCTCCTCATCCTGGAGGCTTATCCCCAAGACTCCGGGAAGTACGAGTGCGTGGCCATCAACAGCGCGGGTGAAGCCCGCTGCGACGCCGAGTGTCTCGTTAACACTCCCGCTACCAAAGAGAAGCCGAAACCTCAATCGAAAGCCGCAAACGCCCCACCGGAGGTCATCGATTCTCTGAAGGACAAAACTGTGACTGAAGGTAACAACTACATCAGCTAATTGAGTCTTGCTTAAATCGTTAGCATTTTATATTTTAGTGATATCACAAGGTTAGGAAGGTTCCTATTTGCCAGGTCTAATTTTGAAATTAAATTAAATGTTTTTTACACGAATTTATTCTGCTAGAGTTTGAGTTTACTTGCCTTTACCTCAAATACATTATCTTATTAAAGGCCAATCCATCGAGTTCAGCTGCAAGGTCGTGGGCAAGCCAGCGCCGACCGTGCAGTGGCACAAGGGCGACAAGCTGATAAAGCCCTCGAAGTACTTCCAAATGTCGAGAACCGCTGACGAGTACACGCTGCGCATATCTGAGGCGTTCCCTGAAGACGAAGGGGACTACAAATGCGTGGCTTACAACTCCGCGGGTCGGGTGACCGTGGCTGCCAAGCTCAAGGTCACGCAGCCAGACCAGGCCGACAGTCTGCCGACGCTGACCCCGCTGAGGGACGTCGTAGTCTTCGAAGGTCAACCGGCCCAGTTCAAGACTCAGATCTCTGGGAAAGTGAAGCCGACCATCCAATGGCTTCGCGAAGGTGCTCTGATACCAGTCACCCCAGATTTCCAGGTAATTGTCTGTTTGTTTATTTATTTCCACCGTAGGTACACAGTCATGTTACACTTGATGTCGTTAAGTAAGTATAGAACACACGACATTTTTGACATTTGGAAATACCATAGGGGATTATGCAAAGAAAAAGCAGAGAGATATGCCTTCCTTAAAAATTAAATAAAAAGATTCATAGTCATTTGTCACAGTAAAGTAAATAATAAATTAATTAAAAAGTATATCAAAGTATGCTGCTGTATAAGGGCATTGTCAAACTGTACTAAAAATATTGTACAAAATTACATAATATACAAAGAAAAGAATGTCATTATGTATAACATTAGAACATTATGTATTACAAGGTGATGCTGCATTATGCTATATCTTGTCTACTGTAATAATTACTCATTGTTATGTATAATATAAAAAAAATTGCCGTTTTAGCTTCGAAGTGATGACCAGATTCATAATAATAGTCATCTGATAGATAAATCCAAAGTAACAAGTAGCTACTGCTCACTTGAGGGACCATATCTGATGATTCGTGTCTACTTTATTAGTGTTGGTTAACATTTTCTTAGAGAATAACTAAATTAGGACTAAAATAATCTAAAGAATGACAAATGACAAGCGCAATTAAAATTATGTTAACCATTATATTTCGTCCTCAGATGATCCACGAGGGCAACAATGCCGTGTTGCTGATTGGAAATACCTACGAAGAGGATACCGGCACGTTCACCTGTCGAGCCACCTCCGCTGCCGGACAAGTAGAGACCTCGGCGAAACTAGTCGTCAAAAGTAAGACATAGATACAGGCAGCGAGCGTCGCGCACTAAATCTATTAATGTTTCTTTGTTCCATTTCTCTAAGAGATCGGGTGAAAACTACTTTATGCTCGTAGAAAGTTGACAAGCGTCTTTAACAATCGTAGCGGTCACAAAAAACTCGCCCGCTTAGGCCACAGGCACACTATCATCAATGTCGCGAAATATATACAGCGGCAATACTTTCCCATTACTTTATAGTTCGATTTCGCCCTGTGACATCCCCTAGGCATATGTCATCCATAACTAAATACTTTAAGGGATTGTTTTCTGGTTTCACAACTGGTTACGAACGAAGAATGAGTCTTGAAGGTGCACGAGACTGGCCGCTGCAATTGGTTTTCATTTATATAACATATTTTTTCTTTAAGTCTCTTGGTCTTCTCTTTTCTTGTCTTTGATGACTTCGGAAACTGATTGCAGTCGTAAAATTCGTCATAGGTAACCAGTTGTAAATCAGGAAAATAATTTCCTCTATTGTATCTATTTATCAATCTCGGCGACATTAACCAGCCTACCTATTATACAAAAACCACCAGCGCGAAAACCACACGACCCCATTCGCGCACTTTCTAACACTACGAGTCGGCCCAACTATACCTACGTAACTCAGTAGCGTAACCTGGGCGAATTTTCGCATTAACAACGCTGTACATACAAGCTTTTTGTGTAAATACCTATCTAGTAGATACCTAGAGGAAGCTGCGAGGCGGGGAGCAGCCACCGCGGGAGCGCCGCCGGGCGCCGGACACAGTAACATGTGATTAACACGAACACGAGACATCCTACAACTGTTTTGTTTTGCTTTTACCGCTACGATGTCTACTAAATGATGTATATCGATCATACTGTAAATTAGAACAAGGCGAACTGTGCGAGCCGCGTCCTCGGACGCGTCGTCAAATGTATTTTTCACCCAATACTCTCATGAAATAATTATAAGCCTGCGCTTAAGTTTATTTGGCATATTAACAATAAGAATTAAAAAGGTTTTTTTCGCTTTTTTGTGTTGAGATCAGACCTTTGAAACTTATGCAATTGATCTCAGTAATTTAAACCTACGAGCGGACTCTCCGATGGAAGCTCTACTGTGTGGTCTGCGCCAGCGGTACTGGGACTTGCGTCAGCTTCTGTGGTCTAACAGATTACGTTCTTCCTTTGTTTGTAAATAAACTTTGAGACCACAAAGTTTACAAGTGGAGAAACTACCCGCTTCAGCTTTAACCTTAAGCATGAGTCACTGTTTGTACTGTTCAGTTTCGTATTGTTGAGTTATCTATTATCTGTAAGCTAACATTAGTTGCACGTAGGCAGCGGCGTGTCCGATTGCATCGTATTGTCACCTATGCTAACTTTGACTAACTTTGCCACGTCGTCGGTCGCGTCGGGACTCGTTTGTGGGGCAGTGGTAGCGGGCTCACGGGGCGACAAGGGCTCACATCTCTAAGTTATTCGGGATTGTTTTGCCCATGTCTTTTGATACGCTGTCAACTCAGATTTGAATTATGGTATATATATTGCAACAAAGAAACAGGACTTAAACCCCTGGCGAAGCAAAAGTACGCACGCATAACTTGCCTTGCCAGTTTCTATGTTTTCAATTGACGATCTAAATTCTGAAAGTACAAATCCAAATTGAACAAGTTATTAGAAATATCATAGTGTAACGTTAACTTGATCTTAAATTCAATATAAGTGCACGATATTGTTAAAATTGAATTGTTTTGTATGTTTCTCCTTTTTGTATTACGGAGCTATGGAAATATTAGTGGTACTTTCACCCTTTCTATGAAAACAGCGAACTTGATCATTCAAATGTTTGGCGTTCGTAGTTTTCATAATTAGGATAGAGGTGCCTCTTCCCCTCTCTATAGCTCCTTAAGTAATTAGGCGTGGCAATTTTTTTATGACTAAAGCATAGTATAGTAATAATATTATGATCTTATGACGTATTGCTTAAATAATAATAATATAATTTATAAAAGAAATTTATTTGTATGTTACCTTTGTGAAAAATGTTTAATAAATGCAATGAAATTGATTGTATTTCGCATTATTCTACACAACAGCAGCTGTAGGCAGGCAGTAGACGACACTGAGCCAGGAGGACACAGCCATACATACACATCATATACTGACATCCAAACATTGAACACACACGAGTCTGCTACCGCTATACGACTTGCTTCATCATTGATGGATAGAGCGGACACTATCAGTTGCTTCACTCCATCAACTGGCATAATTCTATCTAAGCTACTTATTTTCTTCATTCTCATTGGCAGTTGTGATTTTATTTATTTATCACATTTTTTTACTGTCGTAACTAAACAATATACCTAACTTTAATGGTTTTCTGTTGACCTTTGTTATTAAACAAATGCCAGTTTTGAAAGCTTTGTCGATGTTTTGATTTTAATTAACTTCGTTTCTGATATGATGACGAATCTTTAAATTCTTTAGTTACCTTCACACAACGTAAGAAGTTATTCCAGTTAAGATTATGCTCAGCCAGTAAGATTTTAAGACAAAGGTAATTTTTTTAAGAAAATAGAGCATAAGTGCTTATTTTAAGAAACAAATCTTGGTAGTTAATTCACAAACAGTTAACGCACACCAGAAATATTCAATAACAAGGAGTTTTAGTTTTCTGACAACGCTGATGAAGACCTTGGAGCCGAATGCGTAAGTACTTGTGCATGGTAAGATACTTAACATATTTTTTTATTATATTTAGCACCCTCTAATACTCGTATATCACAAATTATGATAAAACTATCAGAACTTGACTCTATTTATAAAAATACAATTATTGGAATAGATTAGTTGTTATCTTGTATTTTATTAATTAATATCTTTGTTGACATAAAATATCTTGGATTTTAAATCGGAGTATAGTCTATAGGTTTATCTCAACACGAAGTGGCGTCAAGCACGAATAAGGATGGTGGATGAATGAATGAACACTTTATTGCACTTTAAACTATAAAATAATACCTTATATCTAAATATTACACATTAAAAGTACAATAGGCGGCCTTATCGCTGACAGCGATTTGTCCTAGGCTACCTAGGGATGGAGAAAAAGAGTTGGTAGATCACAAACAAACGAAGTAGAGAGATTGTGTTCTATGAAAGGTATTAGAACGATTAATATCTGTACCCTGTTAACACTTTGAGTGCTGAAATCACACGGTATGTGTTTTCTACAAGTGACTAATATGCGTAAATCCACACTAGCGCAGCGGCTGAGAAAATACAGATCTTTGTGACTCAGCACAGCCGTAATATTTTTCGAACGAAACGCATGTGCGGCGCAACACAACCGCTGTGTAGAGCGGCAGCACGAATTTTTTAGGTTAAAAAAAAGATCGGAGTCGTCGAAAAAAATTCGCAGTCAAAGTGTTAACATGACTATGTTTAAAAAAAATCTATATTTATATTACGCGTAGGTACGTTTTATCGCGCGTCCTTTGTTGTTAAACTTCAACTTCAATATCATCAACCTATGTTAGTCCACCGCCACTGCGCCCTGTCTTCAGCTTGCCGCATCCAGCATCTACCTGCAGTCTTTCGTTGTTCAACTTAACTTCATCAAACCCGCAATTAAAATGAGCGTCCAATAAATCTTTCAAAGAACACGGTTAGAAGAGACCACGATTCGACTATCATTACTATTACAATATTTGTTATACTCTATTGCACACCAAAAAAAAAACAAATACACAAGAAAGGAAAAATACCAATAAAGAATGTGTTGTACACTGGGCGGCCTTATCGCTATGAACGATCTCTGCCAGGCAACCTTTGGATGGACATGAAGTGTTAGAACAAGTATAGACGGTGGCGTGTTATACAGAATAATATTTAATTGGGACATACATAACAAATACCTACTATTGTATATTTCTCAACCATAGAAGGAAGTGTGGATACTATAGAGCATAGAATATATAATATTATTCTCTGCCATATGTATTTTATCTGTTCAGGAGGCTGGAAAGTCATTCATCAAGTAAGTGAATAACAGTTGGGCGTACGGAGCCGATGGATGGAGGCTTTGCCACTATGTATGGCATCGAACCCTCTATGGGCTGAATAAGAATAGATTAGAATGAATTTATTTGTTATAAGAACATAATAAACTTAAACTAAGAGGAAACGTGCTGGTAAGTGTATAAGTCCAGAATCAAAATGGCTTTGCCTCAGCATGAGTTGGATGACTAGCATGCTAGCAACCAACGCTGGTCTTCCGGCAAAGCAACTTCTTGGCGTTACGGACTGATTACTGCTATACAAACAAACAAAAAAACACACTAATATAACTTACTACGGAAACTTGATAATTGGCCCTCAGCACACTTGCGCTGGTATTTACCGGCATGTACTAAGTAAATAACTATTTTTAAGACCTAGCTGTAAGTTTACCCAAAATTTTAATAATAAAACTAAAAAAAAAGAAAATCATCATCAATACAAATAAAAATAGAATGTGAAAAATAATAAATTATGTGGTTAAGTACTAACTTTAAAAAAAAAAGATAATTTTAGAGCAAACATAACAGAAAAAAATATCTATAATTCGTCTGCGAATATGTCGCAGACAGGGAAGGCCCTAAGTAATCCGTTGACAGCGTTAGAGCGTGAGGCAGCGGCGACTGATGATGCCTTACAGTGCGGCTAGTTGGTGGAGCAAAGAGCCTGTCACTTCTACCACGAATATAATTGTCCGGCACGTATAGGCGAAGCAATTCGTTGTGTAGATCGGGACCGTCAATAATATTCCTAAGGATTTTAATTGTGTTTGCTATCTGGTCCTACGCTATGAAAAGTTGGGAAAGAACTTGAAATATTTATTGCGTCTGCCCCAGAACAGGACCCTAAGAACCAAGGATTTATATTCAAAACAACTGAAATAAGTAACTCCGTAAAGATAAGCGTATTTACGCCGTTTGATGTCTGTGCTGATGTTGCTGCGTATCCGGGGCCTCTGCGTTTATATTTGACGTCTCTGCAAGATGTAACGGCGAAGTAGTACACAGACTTGTGGCAGCTCTGACTACGACCACTCAACTTCCAAGGGATCAGAGTTATTACGTCCAGTCTTCTACAGTCATCCCTCGGAAGGGGCCGCGGTTCAAGGGTGCGACACTGACGCTGGTAATAGCCCGACGAATAATATCCTTGATTGAACTGTGCCGGAACACACGTGCACTAGAGACACATGCCAGTACATGGTGAGCAAACTTTTCAACAGTCCAGTATATACTATATATATACTGGAAGTGAGTATGGTATGCAGTGCAACTAGGCCAGGAGAGCCTACACGCAAAGAAATTACCACCCGAAATGAGTTATTGTCCAAAGGTGTTCCTTAATTGTTGAAAGACAAAAAAATTAGTTTTTTATTTTGGAATGATGGCACATTTTGTATTGATACTTCACAAACTTAAAGAAAGTATAATCTCATTAAAGAAAACTCATGGAAATACAATACAATTCTGTATTAATAACACCAAGTTACAAGAAAGGAAATGATTGTGAGCCAGTTATTAATGTGTAAATTACTGCGTATGTAACTGACCAGGATAGTATATTTTTATACTGCTTGACACTGAAATTATGGTTCTTACAATGGTTTATATGTAAAAATTTATTAGAAAGCCAGAGTTATAAACATCCAATAACGACCCTTTTGTAATTAAGCGCGAGTAGCTACACTTACGCGGCCGTAAAGGAAAGATTTAATTAATTAATTCCGACGTCAGCTGACTAATTCTTTCAGCTTATAATGTCGATACCTCGTCTTGGCTTGTCGTATCATATGACTCTGTCCGAGTGGGCGACTCTTGTAACTTATACTTAGAATTCAGACAGATTCTGTAACCTGAACAATGTACAAAAGACTAAGGATAATGTCACACTACAAAGAGCTTCGCTTACTGCTAAGAGCCAAGCGACTCGCTTCGTAACCGATCCTCCAACAGACACCTAGCTATCACGTTGCTCGCATATGGTTCCATGGTTCATTTTTTGGTAAATTATCATACTTAGAATTCAGACAGATTCTGTAACCTGAACAATGTACAAAAGACTAAGGATAATGTCACACTACAAAGAGCTTCGCTTACTGCTAAGAGCCAAGCGACTCGCTTCGTGACCGATCCTCCAACAGACACCTAACTAGCACGTTGTTCGCATATGGTTCCATGGTTCATTTATTGGTAAAGTATCATACTTAGAATTCAGACAGATTCTGTAACCTGAACAATGTACAAAAGACTAAGGATAATGTCACACTACAAAGAGCTTCGCTTACTGCTAAGAGCCAAGCGACTCGCTTCGTGACCGATCCTCCAACAGACACCTAGCTAGCACGTTGCTCGCATATGGTTCCATGGTTCATTTATTGGTAAAGTATATCGTTACACGACAAATAGTACATAATGTAGTAGGTACACTTAACATATACTTGAGTATACAGGGTGTCCCACAGTCATGCCACATGGAGGGAAAGTACCTTAGATATTGTATGTAGATAGAACATTTTACTGAAAGAAGTGTTCATTTTGATTTTATAAACTGAATTCATAGATTTTTGAATAATCGCCTGTCTGAAGAGGGAATCGAACCCGCCAAATTGTAAAAAAAATCACACATTTAACGATACCGATCGGTATCGGTGTTTAGATTTTATTGTTATACAATCGAGATATTGTGATTTTAATTTTGACAGCTGTCATCTGAAATGTACTCGTAGCTCACGACTTGTACTATCATTTGCCTTCAGTAATGAGTGTTCTAGGATCTAACTTAACTTTGAATAATCCCCCTACTATGCAGCAATGCTCAAACTTTATAGTAACTTTTCGAAGAACTGGTGCTATCCACTAGCCGGGTACTAAAGCTTGTCGCTCACCTGAAAGGTACCACTGCAGCGAAGCACAGAATTGTGTATTCAAACATGGGCTTTAACCTACGATTAAGTAGGCTTTAACTTAAGTAGGCTCTAAAATTTGGATGTATTTTATATTCCACTAGTGGACAGTTATCATTTGTAGCACGAAGTGTAAAATTTCCTACGAAAGTTTTGATAAGCGCACCCCTAGCTTCTAAAACGTTTTTTTATTTGTGTATGTTTGTGCATTCTAGGATTAAATTTACTAGTATTGTACCAGACCAATGTTATTTAAGGTTTTAATAAAGAATTTTTGAAATTGAATTCACTTTTGGACAAAAAATTTAAGTGAACATTCAAATTAAAATAAGGTTATTTGATAATAATGAAAAGTATAAAATTTTACGAGTCGAAGTGCTTATTTTGTAAGCCTAAAGAAAATAAAAACATTTAAATTTTGATTTGACGGCATCAGATGACACCCGTTTAAAGCTTATGGGAAGCCATTTTGTCATTGTGCATAAGATGTATTAATTAAGCCCATACTGAATGCACATTTTTGTGCTGGGTGGTAGCCGTATTGGATTAATGCTCTCACTAAAACTCATTTAACCCGTTTAAATAGGGTTTATCCGCGGTTAAATATATATTCCCAACGAATTTTGTAAAATTAAAGAAAAATACGATAAAAATTGTTTTTAGTACGTAGGTTTATTTTTATTTTCTCCTAAATTGAGCTCGTGACTGTTCTTTTCTTTTCACGACTCTTCTCTAACTCTTATAGTTCGCCACCACAAAAAAGTATAGAAATAGATCATGAGAAATATAAAACTCGGTAGATGCATCGACTAGATCCATGATGGATCTAACGAGAACCACTCACATCACAGCTAACTAAACAAATAGCCGTTTATGTTGTCTAAGAATCGGATTGTGTTTGGTGAAATTCAATGCATAGTGTATCCTTCCGTACTCTTTGTACTACGGGTGCGATTCCCGACCATTTGTACTAATGCACTACATATAGGTTTTATGTACGTACGTATTCACATTAGCATGTTAGCATTGTTTAACATCAACATACATAGTATATCTGTTCCCGTTTTTGCGCTTCTATGTTACAACTCGTATTCGAGAACCACGGGGCTGATTATATTTATATATATACTTAAGACTACACGTTGCGCCATAATTATGTGCGAATAGAATAGGATTTTGCGTTCGTAGGCGGTGCGGGACAGAGGAAAGGTGCAAGCGCTAACATTCAAATTATTGTGTACCATACCCCAAAATACGTGATTTTAGAAGGTACCCGTAAAGTTTACCTGAATTAGAACATATGCAATTCAAATTTTAAGTCTTTAAATATGTTATAGGTAAAAGCGATTAAGAAACATAGGGGTTTTTTTTCGAAGACGGAATGAGAACATGAAAAAACTGGACTGAACACAAAATGTCATAATTTTAGCCTGTATTCCAAATTTCACGTTTGTAGGCCGGCTAGAGAAGGAAAGAAAAGGACCTAGGGATATTTTTTATCGGCCAGTGTGTGAGTGTGATGATAAGTGGTGAAACAGCACTACCTACTTCGTGGGTTGATATTTCCTAAACTAAACTGATTAGTAAATAGTAACTTTAGAAGAAAGGGAATTGAGCTACTTGTAGAACTGCCTTAGGAAATGTACCTAAAATAAATTTCATGTCCTAGTTGAATATTTAGCAGAGATATCGATGGATGAAAAGTGCCTAGTGATGGTTCGAGAAAAGGATAATCCGATACGGCCCTCTCAATCGACTTGGCAGGGCCACTAGCGAGGCCCTGGTTAACCAGAATTTTAATTAACCCCTGAAAACCAAAAGACCTCCTGAGATCTCGACCACATTACGTGCGATATAATTTTTTTACACTTTAATCATTTATTGGTAAATATATTACATTTAAAGTTTAAAGTTTACGTTTTTATTTGTAACTCAAAACAAAAAAAAACAGGATAATAAAAATAAAGGACAAAGCAGATTTTTATATTTGAATAAACTAACCGAATCTCAGCATGACTTCGTTGTAAGCATGTTACAACCAACGCTGGTCTTCCCATACATACATTTTAGAAAATAATTATTATAACTAAGCATTTATTGATATAGATCAGTTGAGCTGTTTGTAACAATCTGAAGTTAACTCAGTTATTACAAAAATAGTAATTCTAATTTGTTTCTATTTATTTTATTGTAACTTTCTTTGTTAATACTATGTAGGTGCCTATATTAATAGAATCATAATTTCGATTATGATTAAGTAATATAAATCTATAAATTCATTATTATTTGTGTGTTTCCACATTAAAAGAACGTAAATAAATAACAAATTATCATAAATATGTTGAATTTTAAGTACCTAATTGGCGTTTTATAACACGGATATAAAAAAAATAAAAAAAATCTAAATAGGCGATCGACCCACGTAGGTCGATCGCCTATTAAGATTTTTTAATTATAGTACACATGGCATAATTGTTAGCTTTCCGTGAATAAATATCGTTCATGAATCTTTGCAGTAGCACTAAATAACTTTAAAGTACGCAGTAGGCTACTTAAATTCATTCATATTAATTATTACTCCTAAGTTTATAAAATTAAGGAGAGTCAAGTTCTTGGTAATTTCTGTAGTAACAATTGGAACTTAAATATTTACTGTCGTTGCTCTCAATAAAATACACCCTCCAATGAAATGACAACAATGACTAGGTACCTAACTAATCAACATCAAATTTAATTTTTCAGAATCACACAAAGCGGTAGTCCGGAAATCTCACGATGAAAAAGTAGAATTTCAATCAAGCGCCAGTGAAGACGTGATGGTTACCCAAAGCCGGAGTACATTCCAATCTACTGAAGATTCCAACATTCTGAATGTCCAGAGCGTTCAGGACACTGACACTAAAAGAACTAGATCTGAGGTTCCTTGGCGTAGGCAAAGCACTACAATTGTGACAGAAGAATCAGTAGAAATCAAACACTGGAGAAAGCCAAGGCAGGAAGTTCAAAAGACCGAGGAAACGCAAAAAATATCACAAATCGAGAAGACCTCTGCTGTAGAAGACAGCACCCTTTTGGATGTCAGGTCTAAGGAATCTGTTGATACTAAACTAGAGGCTAAGCCTTGGCGAAAACCACGAACACCACATGACAAGATTGCTGAAAAGATTATTTCTACTGAAGATTCTACTATTCTACAGCAAACAGTTATCGAAGATATTGATTCACAAACGATATCAGAGACACATCAAACTCAAGTCAAGGATTGGAGAAAACCAAGACAAACTGTTGTAGAGGAGAAAATAACAGAAGATTGTGACATTTCCGAATATACCCAAGAGGTTGAAGAGAAAGATCATCTTGATGGTTCCAAGTGGCGGAAGCCGCGCTCGGAAGACAAATTACCTAAAAAACTTCAAGAAGAAAAGAAAGAACCAGTGCCTTGGACTCAAGAGAGTGTGAAATTACGACCAACTAAAGTTGAAAAAACTCCTATTGCCAAAGAAAAACTGGAAGACGTTCTACTAAAACAGGTAAGAAAACAGTCTCTCCAAAAAGGCGAAACTGTTGTTGTAGAAGAGTCTATGATCCATGAAGAGGACACAGTGATTTTAAAAATACGTGATAAAAATGAAGAAGAATCTCTTAATCAGTTAATCACAAAACGAAGACAGTCAAATGAGCAGATTCAACAAAATAAAGAGGAGGTTATATTGAAACCAACAATAAAACAACAACCAAAGCCAGAAGAAAAAGTTGAAGAATTCCAATTGAAACCCATGAAGAGAGAAAAAGTCAAAGACGAAATTAAACGGGAACAGCCTGAATGGATTACAAGAAAACGTCATCCTAAAGAAGAAGAAGAAACTGTTGAGGAAATTGATTTGGAACCGGTTCCAAAACAAATAAATGAACCGCAAGAAAGATCAGAAGAAAAGCAACTTAAGTTAGTGAAAACATCGGAAGAAGTACCTGTCGAAGAAACAAAGTGGCCGTTTGGAAAACGAAAGCCGCAAGAGCAGGAACCCAAGGAAGAAGTTGTTCTTAAACCTGTTACGAAATCGAAGCCTTTCCCAATTGAACCAGAGAAAGTTGAAGAAATTCAGCTTAAATCAGTTAGAAAGGATAAACCTAAAGATATAACTAAAATCAGTGAAGAAACTAGCAAACCTGAGAAAACAGAGAAGCCAGAAGAACAATCTACCGAAACACCTTCGTGGCGAACAGGTAAACGAGACCTAAAAAAAGAAGATGAAATAATTATAAAGCCCGTGCCAGGTCAGGATATAAAAGAAGAGAAACCAGATAAGGTTCAAAAAGATAAAGAAGACCATACTACGACAGAAGAGGTTCTTAAGAGAAAATGGCAACCAAAACCAGAAGAAACAAAGGAAAACATAGTCCTCAAACCTGTTCCTAGAGTAAAACATGAACAGCCAAAAACAGAACAAGTAGAAGATGTGCAACTAAAACCTGTGAAAAAAAGTGAGCCTCAAGAAAGGAACACAGAAGAAGTATTATGGCCAAGAGGAAAAAGACGTCCAAAGCCAGAAGAACCTCAAGAAGAAATAACTCTCAAGCCGATAGCGAAACAAGAGGTGTCTGAGGAGAAACAAGAATCAACTCTACCTGAGCTACTGAAGAAGCCTTTAGAAGAAGTTGAAACACAAGATGTTCCATGGCTAAGAGGCAAACGGCATCCTAAGCCCAGTGAACCAAAAGAAGAAGTTTCTCTTAAACCGATACAAAAACGTGCTCAATCAGAGGAAAAACCGGAAGAATTTCAACTAAAGCCGGTTAAGAAAGAAAAAGTTGTAGAGGAGGCCAAACCTGAAGAAAAACTTTGGCCACGGGGAAAGAGGCATCGAAAACCAGAGGAACTCAAGGAAGAAATTACTCTCAAGCCAATACCAAAACCAGTAGACTCAGAAGAGAAACCAAAAGAGATATCTGAAGAGGTAAAACCGAAGTTTGATAAAAACGAGAAACTCTTGGAAGAAACTGAACCCAAGGCAGCACTTTGGCCAAGAGGCAAGATACGCTCGAAAACAGAAGAGCCAAAGGAAGAAGTATCTCTAAAACCGATACCAAAACAAGAACACTCAGAAGAAATATCAGAAGAAAAACTAGAGGATGTAAAACTTAGACCTTTGAAAGTAGAAAAGACTCAAGAAGAAATAACACCTGCTAAAGCCGAATGGCCAAAAGGCAAGATCCGTCCAAAACTAGAAGAATCCAAAGAAGAAATTACTCTTAAGCCAATTCAAAAACGTGAAAAATCGGAAGAAAAGACAGAAAAAGTAAAAGGGGAATCAATCAAAACAGAAAAATTGGTAGAGGATATTAAACCAGAAGAAGTACCTTGGGTAAGAGGAAAAATTCGTCCAAAGTCAGAAGAACCAGTAGAAGAGGTGACCCTTAAACCAATACCAAAAGGAAAACCACAGGAAAAACCAGAAGAAAAACTTGAGGAAGTACAACTTAAACCCATTAGAAAGGACAAATCTGTTGAAGAATCAGAACCAGAAGAGGTCCTTTGGCCAAGAGGCAAAAGGCGTCCAAAGCAAGAGGAGCCAAAGGAAGACGTAAACCTAAAACCGACACCAAAACTTGAGAAGCCCGAGGAGAAGAAAGATGCTCAACCGAAACCAATGAAAAAAGATAAATCTCAAGATAAAATTGCCCCAGAAGAAATTCAATGGCCAAGAGGCAAAAGACATCCTAAACCAGAAGAACCAAAGGAGGAAGTTATTCTTAAACCGATACCAAAACAGGAGAAACCCGAAGAAACGTCAGCAAAAATTGAACACAAGCTTGCAAAGAAGGATAAACCTTTGGAAGATGTTACACCAGAAGAAATTACTTGGCCTAAAGGAAAAAGACATCCAAAAACAGAAGAACCCAAGGAAGAGGTTATTCTGAAACCAATCTCGAAAAAAGAAAAGCTAGAGGGTAAACCGGAAGAAAAACCTGAAGATATTCAACAAAAACCATTGAAACAAGATAAGCCATTGGATGAAATTGAACCAGAAGAAGTGAAATGGCCCAGAGGCAAACGGTTGCCTAAACAAGCAGAACCCAGAGAAGAAGTAACTCTGAAACCAATACCGAAACGAGAAAAATCAGAAGAAAAATCTGAAGATGTAACTGAAGCAGTACATCTCAAACCTTTGAAAACAGACAAGATTCCTGAAGAGATTGCTACTGAAGAGGTTCTATGGCCAAGAGGGAAAAGACGACCCAAAACAGAAGAACCCAAAGAAGAAGTAACTCTTAAACCAATACCAAAACGAGAAAAGTCGGAAGAAAAACCAGAAATATCACCTGAAGAAGTACATTTAAAACCTCAGAAAACCGAAACAATCCAAGATCAAATCGCTCCTGAAGAAGTTTTATGGCCAAGAGGGAAAAGAAAGCCCAAAACGGAAGAAACTAAAGAAAAAGTAACTCTCAAACCCATATCAAAACAAGAACAATCAGTAGAAAAGCCGGAAGAGGTTGTATTTAAGCCAACAAAGAGTGGAACGGTTGTAGAAGAGGTCAAGCCAGAAGAAGTACTATGGCCACGTGGAAAAAGGCGTCCAAAACCAGATGAGCCTAAAGAAGAAGTGACTCTTAAGCCAGTACCGAAAAGAGAAAGATCCGAAGAAACACCCGAAGAGCATCCTGAAGAAGACCAATTGAAGTATGAAAGGAGAAAAAAGCCTTTGGAAGTAGCTGAACCTGAAGCAGTCCTTTGGCCAAGGGGTAAAATTCGTTCAAAGCCAGCAGAATTAAAAGAGGAAGTAACTCTCAAGCCCATACCAAAACCAGAAGAGACAGTACAAAAACCAGATGATGTTAAAGTAAAGCCTTTGAAAAAGGAAACGATTCAAGAGGAGTTAGCACCTGAAGAAGTGCTGTGGCCCAGAGGTAAGAGGCATCCAAAACCAGAAGATCTACAAGAAGAAGAAATTATCCTTAAACCAATACCAAAACAAGTACAGTTAGAAGAAAAACCTGCTGAAATTCATCTTAAATCTGAAGAAAAAGAAAAACCTCAAGAGAAAAATGAGTCCCAGAAACGAAAATTACCAATCAGCAAAAAGGTATCTAGAGAAGAACAACCAAAAGAAGAAGTAGTACTGAAACCAGTATCGAAACGTAAAGAATCTGAAGAAAAGTCTCAACCAGAAGAGGTTAAATTGAAACCAATTCCTAAAGCAGCCAAAGAAGAAGAAGTAGTCATAGAAGAAAATATTGTTCGGCTTTCAACTAAAACGTTAGAACCGGTCGAACAAGCTGAAATTACTCCTGAAGTAGCTTCAGAAGTTATTGTCGATGAAAAGAAAAAGAGAGCTAGAAAGCAAAAATCCGTCGAAATAGAAGAAGCAGTGGCGGCAGATGAGACCAAACCTATTGTTCAAGAAGAAGAGGATGAAGAAGAAATTGTGGAAGAAGTTGTCCTTGTCGAATCAGTTGAAGGAAAACCTGATGAGGTGGTGGAAGTTAAGAAGATGAAATCTAAAGCTAAGAATGTAAATACTGTTAAAATTTCAGAAGAAATTACTGTAGAAGAGATTAAACCCAACGTAGAAAAAGTTGAGGAACAGGTTGAAGAGGAAATAATTCCAGAGCGCCCTCATGAAATAGTAGAAATCAGAAAACTTAAATCAAAGGTGAAGAAAGAAAAGGTTGTCAAGATTATCGAACAAGCTACTGTAGAAGAAGGTAAACCAGATATTGAAGAGGAAGTAGTTGAAGAAGAAACCAAAGAAATTCCCGAAGTCATTGATATCAAAAAGAAAAAATCTAAAACAATGAAAGAGAAGGCTGTTAAAGTCGTTGAAGAAATAGTTATTGCAGAGGCTAAACCTATCGAAAAAATAGAACAAGTTGAAGAAGAAGTCATTCCCACTGAGAAACCAAAACCAGTAGAAGAAAAACCTGAAGATGTTCCTGAAGAAATGGTGGAAATCAAAAAGAAAAAGTCTAGGGGCAAAAAGGAGAAAATTGTGAAAGTGGTGGACGAAATCACCCAAGAAACCACCAAGCCTCTTATCTCAGAAGATTTTGAAGAAGAAGTTTTCCCAAAAGAGGAACCCGCTTTTGTGCAAGAAAAACCAGAAGAGATTGTTGAAGTCAGAAAGAAAAAATCAAAGGCAAATAAAGAAAAAACTGTCAATGTGGTGGAAGAAGTTACCGTAGAAGAAGTACAACCTGAGGAAGAAGAAGAGGAGGAAGTCCAAGAAACGGTCGTTACCAAAATCACTAAGAAGAAAACACAGAAAGAAAGCAAAAAAGGCAAGTTTCATTTATATTACACTTTAATTTTACTCAGTACACAATTCAGCAAAGCAAAATAATCTCAATGTATAGATTTACCATCTCAGCGATTTTTGTATACACAGATGCATGGTTCTACCCAAGGATATAGTTAAATTCATCATAATCATTAATTATATCATTGTACATAATTATTTGTTTTTAACTAAAACTTAGATGATTTGTGTACATATTAATGTTGGCTGTAATGTGTTTTTATTATCTTCTAAAATATTGACGCCTGTCAACTTGTCATCTCGTACTAAATGTACGAAACCAAAAATCTCGAAACCAAGACCAAAGAAATCTTAAAATTAGGATAACGAAGTCGGTAAGTTTGACATTCCTAATAACACTAATCAATGTTTTACAGCAGAAGGACCGGTTATAATAGAACCACTTGTAGCAAAGACAGTTTTGGAAAATAATGCTTTTGAATTATGCATCACATTTGAACCAGAAGATGTAGAGAACGTGGTATGGTACCGAAATAACCAACCACTATCAGCAACCGATGATTGCGAAGTCACCGTCGAAAATGGAGTGTCAATAATCAAAGTTAAAAACGTAGATAAAAAGAAAGTAGGCAAATACGAAGTAGTCATCGAAAACAGTAATCATGTATTGGCTAAATCAGCTAGTACGGTCAAGTTGCTAAAAGCACCCGAGGAAAGTGAAATCACTCCACCCGTATTCACAAAACTCATACGACCTACAAGAATACACTTAGGGGAAATCGTTATGCTAGAAACAGAAGTCATATCTGCTCCATGCGCCTCGTTCCAATGGTTCATTGGCACAACAGAAATAGCTTCGTACGCAAAACAAAACAAGCTCAGCAACATCACGATCACTAACAAGGACAATGTGTCTTGTCTGTGCATCGAAGATATAAGTAAAGATTTCGTAGGAGTTATAACATGTAGAGCTGAAAATTTCGCCGGATCGGTGGCTTGCTCGGCCTCCGTGCTTCTAGAGGAACAGCCGGAGGTGGTGACTGGAGAAGCGCCTGTGGTCGTGACCGCCTTAGCTCCGACCATTGTAATGGACGGGGAGCCGATCGAGCTATTGTGTGAGATAGCCGGCACGCCGTGGCCCAAAGTGGACTGGTATCACGGCGACACACAGCTGCAAAAGGCAAGGGATGTCTCGGTGGCTCGCCTTCAGTCGGGTCTATGTGAGCTCAGGATTAAAGAAGCCTTCCCGGAAATGAGCGGCCCGTATAGATGTGTAGCTACAAATGAATTCGGAACATGCTACACCGAAAGCGTTGTTGATGTTGAAGGTAGAAGAGTTCTTTATTGCTTCAGTGTAATCTATGCACTAAGAATGTTAAAGCATGACAAAATAAGATTCATTACGTGCTAAATACATAGTACAAGAAAACATTCACTCAATACTCTGTCTTAACTGCATGCCCTTTATTGCACGATCACATTTCACGACTGGTGCCATGCATCTGTAGGACAATGCGTAGTTACACATTGAGATTAGTATATAATAGGAATATAATAGCTTGAATAACAGAACACACAAAATTTGGTTGTTAGGCACATTTTACACGCCGGCACACCTGTTTGAGTTAAAACAAACACGATTTGGACTAATGAATTGGAGGCTTTTTATGAGTTCAATTAGAACTGCGACTGAAATCAAATGACACTTTGCTATTGCACCGTCTTGCTCAGTGATTGTTTGATGTACAAGCCAACATTATAGTTCCTGATATTTCGTGTAAATTCCGTACTAAATGTGTTTTATGTTTGTAGCCTACGAATATATTCCAAGTGCGTCAGAAGAGGACATCTTGAGCGATGAGGTATGTTGATTTAGTCATTAATGCAATCCCGGCCGCTACTCAGGATTCTACTCCCTCATTTTGCTCGTGAGTTATTCTAGAATCCTAAGTGTAGCTCTTAGGCTGGAATCAAACACATATACTACTTTTTATCTGATCAATAAGTTTCCACGGGATTTAAAATAACCTTTATTTAATTTAATTGCGAAGCCGCGTGTAGAGACGCTGTCATTCCCATAGTCTCACGTTAGTCAGAGCTCCATCATACAGAATTTACATCAAGAGCCTTAAAAGCACCAAGCCAAGCTCTGGTTAGCTTGGGGATCGACGATACTGTCTGAATTGTCCAGCATTATTTATTAAAAAACCTAAACCAAAATAAACGAAAACAAACGGCTTATTTATTTTCGAGGCCTATGTACCAATATCTACTTACTCTGGAGCTATAATTATGCGTAAAATATGCAGCACTATTAATTTATTTATATCAACAGAAAACGAGTGACATCGAAGAGTTCGCTCCGCGCATCGTGAAAGCCTTGCCGACGGTCGTCACGACCACCGAAGGAGAATTCACCAGGTAGGCTCTGAGTTTTCTTTAAATATGTTAAGAATACCAAGTAAAGTGGGCCGGCGCCAAGTTGACAAAATAATATATGTTTTAACAAACCACTAACTTATAGTTGTCGTAAGTCCGCATTATAACATAACAGGTGGTTTTGGCCCGAGTGAAAAGCACTTCTTTTCACTTTCACGTCAAAACTAACCTTACATATATTATACATAATGAAGGGTAATTTTGATTGTTTTATTTTCACACTTATTTCACTTCTTTATTTCACGAATTTTTCGCATCTAAGTTCTTTAAATATTTTCACGTGATATCGACCGGAACAGAATCATAATAATTATTTCATTCGTTTTCTGTTCCGAATGACATCTAATACAAATAATTTTTTGCTGAAATATTTTTCTTTATAATCCGATCGATTTCTACGAATGAAAATTTGATTCATCTGAATCCATAAAATAGCTTGATATATCTGATTTAAACTAAAATAAATTCTACTACGTTGGTAAGTTGGTTTTTGTATGGAAGAAAGTAAGAAAATAATTTTATTTATCGTAAACTACCGTAAAAGTACGCGTTTTTGCATAGAAATGAATAACGCAAACAGGATTTGGACGACGAAAATAAAATAGTTCAACCAATTGCATACATAATTATGTACAAATGAAGTATACAAATTTATTAGGAATTTTCTCATAACATTATAAAAACTAAAGTAGCGTGATAATTAAAGTTATTCAAATGTGGTGTACATTTGAATCAAACTCTTATTATGATTTATGTTAATTACGTAAGTAATGAAATTGGATGCCATGAGACAGTTTCAAACATAAAAAAGTGCTTTATTTCCAATTACATAACTAAAAATAGGAAATAAAGTGATCACTTTGTTTATTTATTCACTTGATAAACAAAAAACCCAATTTCTACAATCTAATTTCAGGCTTGAAGCGAGAGCCATTGGGGTACCGAAACCTGAGGTTAGGTGGCTGAAGCAAGGAGCAGAGATTGTACAATCTCAGGAATACCAAATAGAGGAGATGGAAGACGGTACTTCAATACTCATCATTTCAGAGGTGTATCAAGATGACACAGGTGAAATTGTCTTCGAGGCGCACAATCCTCTCGGAGTTACATCCACGATTGCTGCACTGTCAGTTGAAAGTAAGTCGAATAAAAAACTTTATAGCTTAGCAATGCAAAGTTGTTTAAATGCTCGGTGGTCCGTTTTAGTAAACTTATAAAAAATTCAAAATATTTTATTTCTTTAGGCTTACAAAATAAGCACTTAGACAAGTCATACTTTATACTACCTATAAATTATTATCAAATAAGATTATTTTACTGTTCACTTAAATTTTTTGTGCACTAGTGGAAGAAGTGAAAAAGAAACCATGTATGTTCATATCAAAGTCATTTAAAACGGGATATTTACCATGATTTGATTTTTGAGTTATCCAATATTTCGGCACAGTTGCATGCGCCATGATCACGGAGTAACTGAAGGCACTGCGAGTTTTTATGGGCAGACATACCGATCTACCCTCATTTTTTGTCTTTTGCTACGAACGTTGCCACTACCAGTATTAATAACCATGATAGTTTCAAAAGTTTTATTATGTTCATATCTCTTATGTGTCCTAAACATTTAATTCGATCCGCTCGAGATAATCGATTTGCCTATTTAATTCGATAAATGTCAATAATTATTTAAGTATTAAAGCTATGCACAACAACAAATTACTCTCATACTATTGTCGGTGCGAAACTGAGTTATCAATGAGTGACCCAGCAAGCAAAAATCGACCCACAAGGAGTGTTCGTTCATGAATACACTTCGAACGCTGCGCTCGATGTAACTCGTTTGCTTCAGATTTTCAATTGTAATAAAAAAGTTCTTTGTTGTGGTGGTGACGTCTGGCTAGCGAAAGCGTAGACGAAGTTTGAAGTCACCACACGCGAGCTCCTAGGTCTCTTTTTATTATAGATGGATAAATTGATTAGGCAGCGTCTTCATCTACGGATAAAATAATTCAGTGAAGATAAAAATTAAATAACACCTTATTTCCTAGTGAAGCTTGATTTTTTTTAGTGCTTATTTATAAGCGTATTTAAGTTATTAAAATCTGAAATCAGTCTAATATCATGGTGTGAGTGTGCCTTCAAATCAATTACTTTTATTTCTTTTGGCTTTCAAAATTAAAGTATAAATCAAATAAGAAATATATTGTTATTAGATTTACTTTTCACTTCAGTTTATGTCCACTAGTGGAAGAAGTGAGAAGTAATAAATTTAAAAAAAACAACATTCAAGATGAAGCATAGGATAATAGCCCATAGAGCGTGCTAACTTTGTATGGCTTGACATCCTCTGCGCAAAAAACCCCGCCATCTATTTAATTCGAGGGGTATCTTTTATTAAAAACAATTTGTTTTCACGAAACGACAACGATCAAAAATATGCGCAATTTAAAAGCGAGCTAGAAAAAGAACAAAAAGTGAGCTCCAAACGCAAATTTTAGCATTCACGAATAAATGTATTCCAACTTTATACTATTGTAAAAGGTCGAACCAATTTATAGGACAGACTTTATTGACTTTACTAAAACAGACCGAGTATGAAACAAAAACGTTGAAACTTTTAATTGTTATAAACTGTTTAATTTTTATTAATAACCAAAGTATTGATATGATTTCAGTGTGCGCATAACCGGAGCCTGCTTCATTTGTTATATTTTATGGTTTCCCTCATGTCCCATACCTCCTTGATAAACACTCTTCTATTACACGTTCAAATAACACTATGACCAATACACCACTAACAAAATTCAACACAGGTAAGATATATAAAAAATAAAAATTGTATCTGTTATTTTAGTTACAGTAGCGTTGTTGTCAGTAGCGCAGCGTACCAGTTCAGAAGAATGTAAAGAATTAGGTAGAATGTTGGATGCGAATTTAAAACATATCTAACAAATAATAAAAATCTTTATTTAGAACATGTTGACAAAGGATCATAGATACATATTGAAACGATGACACTACCGAAGCTTTAAAAACTGTGTGGTAATGTAATTATATATAAATTATTATTATATTGTATTATATTTATATGATATTATAGATATTTAGGAAGGATCGCAAATCGACAAGTAGGTACTTTAAATCGTGTTTAAAAATCAAATACAAGAAATCTATTTTAAGGATAATACTCGGGGATTCTCGGGGAGTTGATTCTTTCAGTCGAGGAAAATAATTGCCCACATTTGCCTCCAAACATTGATAAAAATAATAAAAATATGATATTAACGGGTCAACAAGCATATTGTTGTATTCAAATTTTTTGGAGAGTTTTAAGTCGAGTAGAAACGAAAGTAAACAAACAAAAAATTATTTCAGTACAGTTTAAAACGTCTTCAATAATAATGGTTCGTGATTTGAACCCTTTCAAATTTTTCACCTCCCAATTATTCCCCTGGAAAGGGTTTTTAGCCCTTGTAAATACACACGTTTGCATTATATTAAAAACGATTAATATAATTTTTTAGTTGTTTATTTTGTAGTCAATCAAAATAAACAACTCAACATTTTTTTTGGTTAATTATGAGTAGGGGTTTGCGAAGTTCATATGGGCGTCCGGCCACTGACTCGGCTATAATGTGAAAATATAGCGATACAATGATAATAAATAAATTATTTATTTTCTTTTTAATTATCATATCTCATAATAATGAAATTGGGTTTATCAACATTGCCAATTGTGACCAATAGGTAGTAATACTAATACCTACAAATAAAAAGTGGAAACTTATAATTAGCCGTTAGTTACACACTATGTTTATGTTTATTTAGTTACCTAGCTGTTAGTTTTCCCAAAATTATAAAATAAAATGTAAAATAAATAAAAGAATAATACATACTAGCTATATATGTGGTTGGAGCTTCGTGCCCTAAGCGTATTATGCATTCGATGTATTTGTGCCTTCGTGCAATTAAACACGCCCAATGGATCAATTTGAGTCCAAAAGAGGAAAAAAAAGAAGTCTTACCCAAACCTAAGAGACTCAAGTGACGTGACATTGCAGATTGTTCTGCATGCGCATCACATTCCCAAGTGAATATAAGTTTGTAAGCTATTTGATGTGTTTCCAGGTATCGTTGGAACCAAGGATTACAGGAAGCCAGAATGGGTTTCTCACATGGAAGAACTTCAGGCAGCTCTGAAAGGTACATACAATCAATTTATTATATTTCTGTGTAACACTGACATACTTTTTACTACTTATTTACTAAATATTTAGTTTGACGACCGATGTGGCGCGGTGGGCGAAGGTCCGCCTGCGATGCAGGAGGTTGCGGGTTCGATTCCCGCCTCGGAACAATTGTGTGTACGATCTGCAGATATTTGTTCCGGGTGTGCTGGTCGTTTTCTATGCATAATAAAAAATATCTATGTATGTAATATATTGTATATCATTTACCTAGTACCCATAACACAAGCTCTGCTTACCATGGGGCTAGATAATGCTGTGTGGATTGTCCAGCGTTATTTATTTATTTATTTATATTCATATTCATGTATTTAGTACAAAATCCATAAATTTAAAATCCTTTATTTATTAAGGCCTACAAAATAAGCACTTAGACAATTCAAAGCTTATATTACAAAATTATAATTTAATAAGAATATGAAAAATATTAGTCTTACATTTTTTGTAAAATAAACATAATGACAGTACCATGTCAATATATTTATGAAAACTTGTTGTACACTCATAAAAATATCAATCGGTTTACTAATAAAAGTGATATACAAAATGTAAATAATAGAAATAAGAATAAACTCGCTGTGCCCACAACTAGACTACATAAGATAAGTGCATCTTTTAAAGGGCAATGTATACGCTTCTACAACAAAACTCCAAGTGAGTTGCAAAAATTATCAATAAATAAATTTAAAAAAATTGTGAAACATATTCTTTGTAAATTTATAAGAATAAGATCGATATATACGATAAGAATATTCTTATCAATAAATAACTGAACTGAACTTTGTAAAAAGGTTATTACAAAATATCAGATTATCTAGAAGATAAAAATGCTTGGAAAGAGTTTTGCTCCAACTCAAAATACAGATAAGCAAATCAAATGTACTCGACACATAAGTTATGAACATACTAGTGGTTTCTTCTCACTTCTTCCACTGGTGGACAAAACATTGAAGTGAACAATAAAATAATTTTAATTGACAATAATGAATAGTATAAAATATGACCTGTCTAAGTGCTTATTTGTAAGCTTAAAGAAATAAAAACTTTTCATCTTCATTTTCATTAAGTAAGATTTTCAGACTCGTTTGCTTTAATCATCGATATGCAATAACAGGCTTTAATGTGAAACGGCATAGCAAGAAAAATGCGTTTTTAAAAATGTCAAGCGGCTTTAGCCTTTAGTAGTACGATGTATAAGCTGCATATAGCGCGAGTTAAGTGAGATCGGCGTAAGCTCATTTAATGTTTTCAAACTCAAATTAGCCCAACATATCATAAATGATTGATAAGTTACTTCTTATTAAGTGAACACATTAAATGAGCCAGCTATTGAATGACCACGGCCTATGTATATATGTATATACTTAACCTAAGAACCCTGTTCTCATGTTAGTGACTTTATATAGATTGTCTTTTTGAGAATAAATGAATACCTATTAAACTTAAATATCTCAACTATTGCTCACCTCACCTGCAGCTTCCCAGGCCGTGCCTACCTTCGTGAAGGACATCCTTCATGAGCGAGTGCAGGTGGACGAGCCGGTGACCTTCGAGGCTATTTACAGCGGCACTCCAACACCTGGTAACAACACCTTTCATAAATAAGGGAATTTGATAACAAATAAATCAACTAATAGGGCCAATTACAATTAAGTCAACAAAAAGAAAAGTATTTACAAAATAAAAATAAAACATTATGAGTCATCTGTAAATATTATAAGTAGTTGAACTGGTCAAAGTTATCAGGAACTGGGGAACTCAATCATGTAATTATTGATTAAGTATGTAAAATTAAAACCCGAACCGTTCAGTAGTGTTTGCGTGAAATAGTAACAAACATCAATACATACAAACTTTCGCGTTAATGATATATGTAGGATTATGGCTCACGTCAATGCTTTGTTGTTATTTTCGTATACGTATAATTGTGTTATATGTTGTTAAAACTTTCGCAATGAAAACACAAATTATTATATTGGATATTTCTAATGTCCACGCGAAGGAAATAGCGGGTTAGCTAATATTTTATATATATAATATGTCAATGTTTGTTTCGCTAAGTACAAATTTACAATTTTAAAGTATTACATTTAACTTTTATGCAGATATCATCTGGTACAAGGACGATAAAGCAATCCTGACAGATGACCGTTTTGTCATCGAAACAGTGGACAATAAGACAACTTGCACTGTCAAAAAAGCCTCCAGAGACCTAGAAGGAACCTACATGTGCAAGGCAATCAGTGATATTGGAATGGCAATAACCAAAGGCAAACTGCAAATCTTCCAATCCGCAGAAGAACTGGAGAAAGCAAAACTCAAAAAAGAGAAGTTGGCCAAGAAACTAAAAGAGAAGAAAGAAGAAAAGGCTGCGGAGAAAATCAAAACCGAAAAAGTCGTCGAAAAAACCAAAACAGAAAAAGTCGTCGAGAAAACCAAAGTGGAAAAGGTTGTCGAGAAACCAAAAAAAATCAAAGAGAAAGAAGCGGTCATCGCACAGATTAAACCAGAGAAAGACGAAGTGGTGGAGCCTTTCGAGGAACCAATCAAAACGCAGAAAGGCATTATCAAGATGGTGGAGAGTGACTCGCGTTGCGTGGCCGAGATCAATGAGCTACTAGAAGTGATAAACGCGAAGGAGTTCGGTCCAGGAGAATCGCCTCTACGGGAGTTGGCAAAGATTGGGTACATGTTAAGAAAGGGCGTGACCACGGAACAGATCGACAGTCTTTACGACTCTCAGTATTTCCCTGCATTGAGGGTGCCGCAGTCGCAGTCCGCTCTGGTGCAGTTGGTAGAGAGGCAGGGCTATGGAGCGCTCATTACCGAGGTGCTGACAGAAGAAACTACTCAAGGTATGGCACTTCATTACAATACTTTAACAGGGCTTGCTACCGGTACCAATAATATCGGTACTATAGCGGGAATTATGCTATTTTCATTTTGATACTTTCAAGTAGGTATCGACACTTTGCCAAAAGTACCGGTATTCAAAGCGGTTCTCGCGACGTTGCCAGCTCTCAAGTCCTAGCGTACCTACCGGGGAGGGGCAAGCGCGCGCGCGTGCTTGCCAGCCAACTTTGATCGATATTTTACGCACATAATACCGGTAATTATACCGGTACTTATTGAATAAACCGATATTTTAGTACCGATACCAATGAAGTATCGGTACTTACAAGTCTCGGTTCTAAAAAGGTATCGGTAAAATTTATATCAATACCAGTGATGGTATCGGTACCACGGTATAGGTCAGACGAACTGGTACTTGAAAATACCGGTATTCCAAGCCCTGTAAATTAATAAGAAATAACTTACACACCCATCATCAACCTAGCAGCTAGAGGCGAACAGACAAAATTATACCAAATACTTATCGAATTCGTAGTTTCGAATCAACACCGAACTTATTACTGAACATATGCATTGTAATGCATCTTTTATTCTATTTTAGCCTACATGAAGTCTAGGGTATTTTTGTATGCTAAAGAAGCATTTTAGAATATTTAATAAATATTGTAATTGTCCCTATTTGGCGAGTATTGGCACTGGCTTTACAGAGCTGTGTGATGTATAGGTGAAGAGTCACACCATACATCGTCCTTCATATATTTTTTTATATAAAAAAATTACGTAGGTACTATAAGTTAACTAGAAACGGGAAATTACTGTGCTGCATGGTCGGGAAGTTAGAGTCAAGTCTCGTACAAAACGAAACTGTTCGCATTATCATGTTGTGTTTTCTTTTTAAGATGAAGAGTTAATAGCCGCGAAGGCTGGCTTCCGGGCCTTCCTGAAGATGGTGGAGCTGAAACACAATTCAGTGGAAGAAGTTATAGCTCATTTCTATCCAGAGGACTTCAAACCCCGTGCCTGGGAGCAAAAAGAAGCTCAAGCGGTCTGTATTTTAGTTTATATTTTGGCATGAAATTAAAAAATCCTTTAGTCTCTTAGAAAAGTAAGTATAACATTTTTAAATAATTAATCGTAGTTTTTTGTAGTATGAATGGGTTTACTGAAAATACCTACTTTACGGGATTCGCTGTTTTTTACGCTCGCAGTTTGTTTTAAAATCCGCATGTATTTGAATTTCGCGTGAATCCAGTTACAGATTCCGAGTGCTCAAATCGAAAACGTATTTTCGATCGCATTCATCTTGCTGCCGTAGCGGTCGCAGCGCAAGAAGGAGGGGTCGGCCCTCCAACTCACCCCGTGGGTATCATAAGAGCCGACGACGGGAACCTACCAGAAGAAGGGCAGCCTTCTTACACTTACTTCTTAGACTGCGATCACAAACCGGCATGCCTAGCCTAGGAATTATGTAATAACTCCTACTCAAATTAGGCGCAATCAGGGGAGCCCTATATCTAGTAGTGGACTAGTATAGGCTGATGTGGTGTGAAGTGGTGGCGGTGACTCGGAATTGTAAATGTCGTTAATGTAATCCATCTCTCGCAGGTGACGGTCAAGTCTCTGGCGGAGCACGTGGCAGAATCGCACACAACACAAGTAATGAAAGGTAAAAATACAACTATGAGAATTTATCGAAATAAACTTTGTTTTATGCGACGCTTGTTCTGTTGGATTTAACATCTGCTTGCTTACTCAAACTTTGGTTACTTTGGCTACTCATGCTTTGGTTTAATGCTATTTGAATTGAAGTTTTTCTTTTAGAGTTGAAAACTAGAAGTACTGGGCTTGGCGAGCATTTACTTTTTTTCATAAGGTTTAATTATTTTCAACAAACGAGTATAATGTATTGTAATTTTACGTAAAATAGCAGTTAGCCCCTAACAATATCGCCGTGAGGTTCGTCTAGCTAAAACATAAAAAAGATCTTGGTGTAATGAAGTGTTGCAGACTTCGAGTCGCAGTCGCTCAACGACTCAGTAGCCCGCTTGCTCGGAGACCGAACTACGACCGACTACACCAACATTTTATGGGACCTCGGGATCCTCCTTCTATACACTGGCAATATAATCATCTAACTCGGTTCATAACCAACGGAGAAATTGACGAGCATACATACATTAAAAAAAGTTAAATAAACTTGCATTAGGCCGAATATGGAGCGTTTTCGATTCGAGATTTGAACGTAGACTTTTTAGCAACTTAATGCAGGTACAATGGAAGACGAATACACGAGAACAAGGACTTATAAAAAAACTCACGATTACCGAAGTAAAGTTTTTACTTTGCAACAAGGTGAACTTATTAAACGAATTTTTGAACTAATCTACTTTTATGAAACGAATGAAGTACCTACATATCAAAGAAAAACAATAATCATTATTATAAAAATGAAACCTATTGGGTGGGTATACGATTTCATATTACATATCCAAAAAAATCAGAGCAGGATACTGGTGCATACTCAGTATAATTATTTCGATTACGAAAAATGAACTACGCCGTCGTTCACACGATAGAAAAAAAAACATTTTGTAATGTACATAAGTATTTATACCTTTCTAATGAAACCCCACTTGATTAAATTGATTGTTTTTACCGCTTTGAACCCTGTTAAATCAAAAGCCCCTCGAGTCCTTTGGCCCCACTACGTTCATTTCACAAGTCTTAAATGTACCTATATATAGTTTCACGCAAATCGAAGTGACTTTTTCATAATAAAGCTAAATCACCCAAGCTTCCACTAAGATCTTCGTTCGCTTAGCTCACTCCAATCAATAATATAATACAATTTTTAACAGTATAACAAGTATTTCAGCATAACGGTCTTGGTAAATTACGGTTAAAAATCTGTGCTTACAATGCAACGGACGCTTATCTTTATTTTTGGATAATTATTATTTTTCGTATTTTCTATTTCGTTTAATCGTATTTTTATACAATTTTATTTCATTAACATGTTTGCTTTCTAATGCAGCTTTAGATGCAATGCGCTTCGAAGTGATTCTCTTCATTTATAAATAAGTGCTGTGAACTTACAATTGGCTGCAAGTAAGTACCTATTCGCGCAACTAAACACACGTAATCTGTCTACTATACATTCTTTATCTAATGCTTGCTGACTCTTCAATGTAAAACTGACAAATAAAAGTTACTATTATAACAAATCAACGCACCATACTAAAATCATAAACACTTACTATATTTCACAGATACCAAAGAAAAAGAAGTCAAAAGCAAAAAACATATCAAACAAAAGTCGCAATCTCAAGAAATTTTCGAAGAAACGGAATTCGTTGCAGAAAAGTTAAAAGCTATCAAACCAACAAAAGAAAAAATTCAACCGGTTGAGGAAGATGAAACTGAACCGCTGGAACAGGAAGAAGTGCTTTACAATAAAACGGTAGCAACGGAAGTACCGGAAAATAAAGTAGAAGTGGTGTCCTCGAGCGAAGTTACACACATGCTTACAAACAAAAGTGAAGATGCCACTGCTAGTTTAAAAGTTGATTTGCTACACCCAGTCATAGCTGGCATGCCAGTAACAGAAGAATCGGAAATACCTTGGCAAATCAAAGAAAGTCAGAAAGTTTTAATCAAACCAACGTTACCTGAAAACGAGTCATTGCTTGTAACTGAGACAGATGTTAGTAGCTCTGTTGATGAGTATCATGTGGACAAGGTCAGACCTGTAGGTCATGCCAACAAAAGTTTTATTCCGACTGAAAGCTTTATGACTACTGAAATAGAAGCAAATGTTCAAGTATCTAATTTAGAAAAAGACCAAAAATACTTCGGGAAAGCGAAAACTACTGTTATGCTCTCAGACGCGCTTAGAGTTTATGAACAGAATACATCACTCAATGAAGAACCTTTAGACTCAATTTTACCGAAACAATCTCACGCTTCAGCAACATTTTTACCATTGACTAGTGTTAATGTTTTAGAAGTAAGTGAGGAGGTCAAAGAAGGTGAAGTATCAACTATAAAAAGTGAAAAAGAAGCGACATCAAAACTAAATTTCAATTTGCATGAATCTTTACAAGTTGGTGAAGTATTTGTTGAAGATAAGTCAGGGAAGTATTATCCAGAGCTCATTGTTCCAACAGAATCAGCTCGAAAGGACATACTAGTTTCAAATCAACTAGTGACAGAAGTTCACGATGTACAAGAATGCGAAGGGTTATTGTCAGCACTCAAGTTTCCACCATTCCAGGAAGCTTTAATTGATTTTACGTCAAAAGACAGTTTGGTAGTTTCTATTGGAGAATTGCATGAAAAAGAAGCAGACTTGACTCTCAAAGAAAAACCATCAGAAGTGAAACTGGAAAAAGAGGTTGTAGTGCATTCAAGTTTGACAAATACCATAACAACAGCTCACACAAAGGAGTCGGAATTTTTACCTGAAAGCCATCCTAATAAACGGGCGACTGTTGGAGTTACCGAATTACAACACAAATTTGATACGGAGACAAACGTTCATGAGTCGGAGACCATATTTGAAGATGCTCATACTTCACTTAGTACTAGAGCTGGGATTTCTATATCTGTTTTAGATAAAAATACTGTAGAAGAAGTAAATGTTCATGAGAGTGAAAAGGATCTCGTAATAAAAGAAGAAAAATATACTGCTTCTGCGGATGTTGACTTTAAAGCCAATGAATCCATAATAACATCAGAAAATGTACAAATGACCAGCACAGGTGACATAAAGTTGCAAGATAAATTTATTGAGGAAAAAGCAAGTGAAACTATAATAACTACTAAAGCCACGATTGTGTCTACTACTGATGTACATGATAAAGAAGACACTAAAGAGTTTGCTACGGTTAATTCGGAGAAAATAACATTTTCTGTTATACCTAACACTCCATTAACTATATCTGAAACAGAAACATCGGAGTTTGAACAAAAACTTTTAGTAAATAAAACACCTGAGCAAATACAAATTCAACAAACTTCGTCCCACCTTCTTAAAAGTCCTTTGTCTGAGGAAATCAACACTGTAGAACAATTAGATATATTAAAAATACCTCAAAATACTTTAGAAATTGCATCAGAACAAAGGGACTTGCATAAAGAAATAACAGTTCTTCAAACCACCGTAGGAGAACAACTTGAACAGCTTAGTAAGGAGAAATACTCTACTTCCCAAGCCGGCTCTTCTTTTATTGGCAAAGAATCCCTAAACATCAGTGAAACAATTATTTCTTATACTGGAGAAGATTTGGACACTACTTTACACAAGCCATTTTCCGTTGCTACTGTTGATGTTAATTTTGGACACAAAACTGCATTAGTTTCTGAGGTCAACGCAGAAGATGCTCTATCCAAACTTGATGAACTGAAAAACCAATACGAAGAAGCACAAATTGCTTCCACTATTTTAAGCTCCATTCAAATTGAAGAGAAAAAAGCTTACGATACCCAAATACCTTTGCAGAGTGACATTAAACCTAATAAAAAGTCTGTTATTCCTCAACTTATTCCAGCAGAAGATACCATTATTGTAACAGAAGTTATACAAAGTGACAAGGAAAGTATGTATGAAAAAACTGCTTCTCCTGAGTCTTTCAAAGCATCAGCAGATGTTATAAGTCGACCTGTGGCAATTTTATCAGAAGTCACAATTGATTCAAGCTTAGGCTTTACTGAAAGTCTTACACGTGAAAACAGCAGGAAAGCCAATATCGAAAATGTTGCCTTCAAAGAGCTTATAGTCACAACAACTGAATCAAATGAAAAAGAAACAACATTTGGAGAAAAACCTGGCCCGAATTCCGTCTCGGTAGCGTTCAATTTTGACTGTAACCAAGCAGTTATAATAGAAGAAAACCTTTCAGAAATAACCTCTTCACCATTTGAAACTATTATCAACGAACAGCAAGCAAAAACAAAAGATGGCCCTTTTATATCAGAAGCTGTATCAAATCAAGAAATTTTCGTACATTCGTCTGAAGGTATCTTATCTCTTGAGAAACATGAAATCAAAGAAAAGCCAAATATTTCCTTCACGGGCTTACAAGCTCCTGAATACGACCATCGTATTGTTGTTGAAAGCGAAAACATTTTAGATAAGACATTAATCCCCGACCAACAAAATGCTGAGTTTTCTGTAACTGGTTACTTGAGCCTCGAAACAACAGAAATATTATCACAGTCTGATAATTTACAAGGTACTGAGGAGTTTAAAGTAAATTTCAAACAAGCGACGCCTAAATTCGATGAAATTTACGGCAAGACTGCTCATACTGAAGAAATTATTACCAATCAATCTAGTATGAACTTTGAAAATGATTATATACCTTTACAAAAATCAAATATTACATCGATTTCTACCACAGCTCTTGAGCAGTTGGAGGTGGTTACTGCTGATAAAGAAAGTGCTATTGAAAAATCACCACAATTGACCTCAAAAGTAATTCAAAAGTTTAATGAAATAGAGACGGTAGTAACTAGTACTGTGGAGGCTATAGACCAGGAAACATCATTTGAAAAATCAAATGACTTAACCCAACACGATGTTTCAGTTGGTTTCATTCCACTACGTAGTACGATAGATACAGAAGTGGTCACCTCAGGAAACATTGAAGATTTTGTTGAAAAAAGCGTTAAAAGCACTGTTGCTACAATAAATACAGATGAAATCAAAGGACATATTCAAGGACTTGAAATTTTACACGGTGAAAAAGAAACTGATTTTGATTGTATTAAAAATGATATGCGAAACGCATCAACGGAAATTATTCAAGCTTCAGCTAAAGAAATCACTGAAATACAAGCTATGGAAAATGAAAAAATCTTTACAAAACATTCTGAGAATATTGTTAGTCAAGCTTTGTCTTCAGTAAACGAACAACAATCATTATTAAACACAGAAGTCATTGTAGATCAAGCAATACAAGAATTTAAGACCTCTGAAACAAGCTTGGTTACTGCACTTAAGTCCCACGGATTACATGAGGCAATTTACAAATCTGAAACATTTATTGGAGAGGTAGAAAAGGATTTTACAGAAGACGTGCCCCTACAAAAGAGGACTCATCCTAATGTGGAAGAACAAAAATCTGTGGGAATAACGGAAATTGTTATTAATGAATCTGAAACACCGTTTGATCAAAAACCAATTATTAAAACCGAAAGTTTAAAACCATCTTTACAAGGCAAAAATTATGTTAGTGTCACTGAAGTGCTCTCTTCTGAAAAAGAAGAGAATCTGAAACCAACAGATCTCTCAACAGAGAGCAAAACTACGGCTCGTGACACGGATGTAATTTTAAAGACCGGAATTTATATTACTGAAACCTTTATTGGAGAAGGCGAAGAAAACATGGCAAACCTTGATTATAAATCTATAGCACCTGGTGTTAGCGTACATTCAGCTGATCACATTAATGTGTTAGAAAATGTTTTTGTTGAAAAAGAAGAAGAACTAACGAAATTTGTTACTGGCAGAGCTGTTACAGGTGAAGCTAACGTAAATACTCATCGGCACTTACACATCGAAGTTTTAGAGCCATCTGAAACCGGAAATATAATACCTAACTTTGCCGTCGCTAACGATAATATAAGAGAATTTTCTATTGAACCTATCAAACCACTTCAAATCACAAACGTTGAGACTGAGGAAACACACGAAGAACTAGTAACAACTAGCAAGATAAAAAAGGTAACGCCATCTTTCAAGGTGGAAACCGATGAACATTTCACGGTCAGCGAAGTCAATTTAGAAGAAAAAGAGATCTTATTGGACGACAAAAAGGCAGAATTGTCACGAAAAGGTGAACTATTACTTGAAACTAATTTGCCGCTTCAAGTACAAGAAGTTCAGCCTAAGGAATCTGAGATTCAATTCGAAAAACCCAAAATGCCTCTTCCAGAGACATCTAAAATTAAAATTGATTCTCAACTACATTTAACAGTGACAAGTACTGAGGTCAGGGAATCGGAAATCCAGTTCCAGAATCCTGAAAATATTCCAGGTGTTATAAAGCAGCAATCAGAAATAAACCCAAATGTCTACATCACGACTAGTGAAGCAATACCCATTGAAGGTTGCGATGTTTTCGATGAAAAGCAGACAAAAACTGAAAAAGCGGTCACAAAACCAATAACAATGATTGAAATAATAAACAATCAGCCTGAAATGCTTGAAAGCTTAGTTCAACTGCAAACTAAATACAAACCTGAACAAGAAAACATCCAACAGCAGTTAGAACTTCACAAAAGTTACACTACGTCTGAAAACATACTACATGAAAATCCAGAAACTATTATGTATTATGATGTTCAACACAAAGTGGCCCAAGAATATGTGTCAGAAATGAAATCGGTAGAACAAACCGAAGTTGTAATAAGTGAAAATTCAAAAGCGTTTGTAAATACATCGAATGATAAAAGAGATAAAGCAGTTGAAAGTCATATTTCTTTACAAGAAATATCTGGTACTGATACTCAAATATTAGAAAATGTTGGTGAGGTACCAGATTACGTGGAATTTGATACAAACAAAGCCGATGTTAACCTGGAAATGCACAAAAGCTATATTGTAACCGATGATGTAGTCCAGGAATCACCAAACTATATTAAAACTGAAAAAACTTGTATAAAGCAAATATCACAGCAAGTTATGGAATTAAATCCAGTCGAACAGACTGAAATCATTGTCGGAGAAAATGTATCAGATATTGTAACATTAACACACGATGCGAAAACTATTAGTCCCTCACCTATAGAATTACAGTCTGTAAGTCAGAACGACATTTTTGTACATGAAAAAGAAACTGAAGCAAGTTTTGAAAGGGTCAAGCAAAGAGAAAAGGCATCCGTTGCTGTGAATACTACTGAGAGCATAACAGTGCATGAAATCACTCAAGAGGATTCACAGGACTACTTCACCCCAACGCCAGGTAAACTAGTAAAAGCAGAACAAACTTTGACACCTTTATCACACATTCAATGCTCTGAAAGTGTACCAGAAACCCAAACTGATGAACTGAAAACACCAACATTCAATGTTGAAATCTCAAAAATAACACAAACAAGCATTACACCTTTGATAATAACAGACAAAGAAAGCTTGCAACATGAAACAGAACTGATTATACAAGAACCACAAACAAAACAACCTAGAAAAGCTTTATCTATTACACGAGAAATTAATGTTACCGAGGAATTTGTAGATGAACAAACTATTCCATACACTCAAAAACAACCAAAATATTTGACAGGCATCGTTAAACATGTTGAAAATGATGAGGAAATCACTATACGGATGCAAGAAGTAAATTATAAAGGTAAGAGTTTAATATACTATTCAATAAACTATTATTAATTTAATGCCATGATATATGAGACCCAAAGCTGCAAGCTAAAAGGCAGAATTCATAAGGTTCCTTCTGTTGTAAGCGGTTCTGATTATGTCAGTGGTATTTTTTTTAGGCAGGCACTTAGATCCCGTTCTAATTAAATATTTTAAAAAATTAAAATTTTGCTAGACGATAAAGAGATGTTTAGTCTATTTTGATCACATATATCCCCTTTATTAATTTTTTGTAGCGATATTGACAATACCAGAATCAAGATTGTGACATAGTCGTCACCCATCCCACATTTTTATCAACTGAATTTCGATATTATAATTTTTGAGAAATATTCAAAAATCTGTAAAAGTAATAGGCACACATAACAATGTATTCTCTGGAAAAACATATTGGAAGTCGTTTTAGTAAAAAGTGCATATTTTTTATTAGCTAGATGATGCTTGATTTTTATAAATACATTCAACATGTACAAAATACTGTACAAAAGAACCGACATAAAAATTGTTAGGTAGTGAAAATAGATCAAAATTTACTATGTAATTAGTAGATATAGTAGAATCGTTCAAATACATTATTAGGTGTGTAAAAAATTTAAACGTAAATAAAATATTATAAAATAATAACTTTTCAACTCAAATACTTTCAGAAGAAGCTGACGTGACACATACCTCGCCGAAATCATCAGACATAGAAGAAACGGAAGAAATTATAACTAAATTCGTAAAAGCACCAGGAAATGGCGAACCTATTCAAGTCAAAACGAAACGTACTATTTTGAGAAAAAAGAAAAAGCAAAGCATTAACGGAGACGAACAAGGAGATGTTGTAATCGAAGAGACGTTGGAGGATGAAGATTTACGTAAACCAAAAACAGAAACCCATCATCAAGTAGAAATTGAAGAGTATGAAGGAGATGATATTGCAAATTCAGGAGACATGGACAAAGGTACCATAGAAATGCCAGACGAATATTTATTCATACCGAAACTAACGAACAAACTTGAAATAGAAGAAATGCCCCAAGAAAAACAGGAACCTGTTGAAATTATTGAACTGCCAGAAGAAATAACAGTCGAAGAGATGCTTATGCCACAAGGTAAGTCAAAACACAAGAAAATTATAAAACGTATAATTAAAAAGAGGGTTGGCCCCAAAATAGAAACAACTGAAATCATCACGGAACATGATGACGAAAGCACTCCTATCGTGAACGTTTTAACATCAGAACAGTACATAAATAACACAACAGATCTATTATCTGATTTTGAAAAACCACACAGAGCCCAAGTGATTGAAGAAACACCAAACGAGGTCCAGATTACTCAGGTACGAACAGAAAATGGTGATGTAAAGACCATCAAAACAACAAAACGACGAATAAAGAAACTGAATGCCCAGAAAAAAGAATTTACAGATATCATAACAATCCAAACAGATGACGAAGAACCAATCACTACGGTCACTGTTTCTGAAGAAACGATACCAAAAGATGTTGAACACATGGAAATCGTCGAAATGCCCGTGGAAACTACAGTCGAGGAAACTCAAACGCCTGAGGGTAAACCAAAACACAAGAAAATTACAAAACGAATAATCAAGAGAAAGATAGGTCCAAACGTTGAGACAACTGAAATAACAACCGAACAGGAAGATGACAAAACACCTGTCGTAAACGTCCACAGTTCAGTCGAACACACGGATAAAACTACACCACTCTCAGATTTACACAGGCGGGAAAAGGCAACCGTGGCAGAAGAAGAACCGGAAACAGTACAAATAACACAAGTACGCTCACAAACTGGTGAAATAAAGACCATCAAGACCACAAAGCGACGAATAAAGAAAGTAAGGGGCCCGAATGAAGAAGTCACAGAAATCATAACAGTGCAAAAAGACGACGAGGAGCCCATCACTACGGTCACTGTTTCAGAAGAAAAGACACAAGATCAAGAGAAACCTATCGAGATCATCAAAATGCCCGAAGAAACGACGGTCGAAGAAACTCAAATGCCTGAGGGTAAGCAAAAACATAATAAAATAACAAAGCGTATTATCAAGAGACAGGAACAGACATCTATTGTACACGGTAACACTTCAGTTGATTACACAGATGACTCCATAACACCACTCTCAGATTTACTCAAACCGGATAAGGCAACTGTCTTAGAAGAAATACCGGAAATAGTCCAAATTACCCAAGTACGTTCAGACACTGGTGACGAAAAGACCATAAAAACGACAAAGCGAAGAATCAAGAAGGTAACAGGCCCGAAGGAAGAAATAACAGAATTTACAACAGTGCAAAAAGATGACGAGGAGCCCATCACTACGGTTACTGTTTCAGAAGAAAAAACACCAGTTGAGCCTATCGAAATCATCGAACTGCCCGAGGAAACGACGGTCGAGGAGACTCAGACATCTGAGGGTAAGCCAAAACACAAGAAAATTACAAAGCGTATAATCAAGCGAAAGGTAGGTCCTAAAATTGAGACAACTGAAATCACAACAGAACAAGACGATGACGAGACACCTGTTGTACATGTTCACACTTCAGTCGAATACTCAGACGACTCTGTTACACCACTCTCAGATTTACACAAACCAGATAAAGCAACTGTCTCAGAAGAAATACCAGAACAAGTGCAAATTACCCAAGTTCGTTCAGAAAATGGTGACGTTAAGACCATAAAAACGACAAAGCGAAGAATCAAGAAAGTAAGAGGGCCTAAAGAAGAAATCACAGAATTCACAACTGTGCAGAAAGATGATGAAGAGCCAATCACTACGGTCACTGTTTCAGAAGAAAATATACCACAAAAAGACGAGCCGGTCGAGATCATCGAACTGCCTGAGGAAATGACAGTCGAAGAAACTAAAACGCCTGAGGGTAAGCCAACACACAAGAAAATTACAAAGCGTATAATCAAGCGAAAGGTAGGTCCTAAAATTGAGACAACTGAAATCACTACAGAACAAGACGATGAAAAAACACCTGTTGTACACATTCAAACCTCAGTGGACTACACAGATGACTCCGTTACAAATCTCTCAGATTTACACAAAACCGATAAAGCGACTGTCGTGGAAGAAATACCAGAACAAGTGCAAATTACTCAAGTTCGTTCAGAAACTGGTGATGTTAAGACCATCAAAACGACGAAGCGAAGAATCAAGAAACTAAGAGGCCCGAAAGAAGAAATAACAGAATTCACAACTGTGCAGAAAGATGACGAAGAGCCCATTACTACGGTCAGTGTTTCAGAAGAAAATATACCAGAAAAAGACGAGCCTGTTGAAATCGTCGAACTTCCCGAGGAAACGATGATGGAGGAAACTCAGACACCTGAGGGTAAGCCAAAACACAAGAAAATTACAAAGCGTATAATCAAGCGTAAGGTGGGTCCTAAAATTGAGACAACTGAAATCACTTCAGAACAAGACGATGACAAGACACCTATTGTACACGTTCACACTTCAGTCGACTACACAGATGACTCCGTAACACCACTCTCAGAATTACACAAACCGGATAAAGCAACTGTCGTAGAAGAAATACCAGAACAAGTGCAAATTACCCAAGTTCGTTCAGAAACTGGTGAAGTGAAGACCATAAAAACGACAAAGCGAAGAATCAAAAAAGTAAGAGGCCCGAAAGAAGAAATAACAGAATTCACAACTGTGCAGAAAGATGACGAAGAGCCCATCACAACGGTTACTGTTTCAGAAGAAAATATACCAGAAAAAGACGAGCCTGTGGAGATCGTCGAACTTCCCGAGGAAACGATGATGGAGGAAACTCAGACACCTGAGGGTAAGCCAAAACACAAGAAAATTACAAAGCGTATAATCAAGCGTAAGGTGGGTCCTAAAATTGAGACAACTGAAATCACTTCAGAACAAGACGATGACAAGACACCTATTGTACACGTTCACACTTCAGTCGACTACACAGATGACTCCGTAACACCACTCTCAGAATTACACAAACCGGATAAAGCAACTGTCGTAGAAGAAATACCAGAACAAGTGCAAATTACCCAAGTTCGTTCAGAAACTGGTGAAGTGAAGACCATAAAAACGACAAAGCGAAGAATCAAAAAAGTAAGAGGCCCGAAAGAAGAAATAACAGAATTCACAACTGTGCAGAAAGATGACGAAGAGCCCATCACAACGGTTACTGTTTCAGAAGAAAATATACCAGAAAAAGACGAGCCTGTGGAGATCGTCGAACTTCCCGAGGAAACGATGATGGAGGAAACTCAGACACCTGAGGGTAAGCCAAAACACAAGAAAATTACAAAGCGTATAATCAAGCGTAAGGTGGGTCCTAAAATTGAGACAACTGAAATCACTACAGAACAAGACGATGACAAGACACCTATTGTACACGTTCACACTTCAGTCGACTACACAGATGACTCCGTAACACCACTCTCAGAATTACACAAACCGGATAAAGCAACTGTCGTAGAAGAAATACCAGAACAAGTACAAATTACCCAAGTTCGTTCAGAAACTGGTGAAGTGAAGACCATAAAAACGACAAAGCGAAGAATCAAAAAAGTAAGAGGCCCGAAAGAAGAAATAACAGAATTCACAACTGTGCAGAAAGATGACGATGAGCCCATAACAACGGTCACTGTTTCAGAAGAAAATATACCACAAAAAGACGAGCCGGTCGAGATCATCGAACTGCCTGAGGAAATGACAGTCGAAGAAACTAAAACGCCTGAGGGTAAGCCAACACACAAAAAAATTACAAAGCGTATAATCAAGCGTAAGGTGGGTCCTAAAATTGAGACAACTGAAATCACTACAGAACAAGACGATGACAAGACACCCATTGTACACGTTCACACTTCAGTCGACTACACAGATGACTCCGTAAAACCACTCTCAGAATTACACAAACCGGATAAAGCAACTGTCGTAGAAGAAATACCAGAACAAGTACAAATTACCCAAGTTCGTTCAGAAACTGGTGAAGTGAAGACCATAAAAACGACAAAGCGAAGAATCAAAAAAGTAAGAGGCCCGAAAGAAGAAATAACAGAATTCACAACTGTGCAGAAAGATGACGATGAGCCCATCACAACGGTAACTGTTTCAGAAGAAAATATACCAGAAAAAGACGAGCCTGTCGAGATCGTCGAACTTCCCGAGGAAACGATGATGGAGGAAACTCAGACACCTGAGGGTAAGCCAAAACACAAGAAAATTACAAAGCGTATAATCAAGCGTAAGGTGGGTCCTAAAATTGAGACAACTGAAATCACTTCAGAACAAGACGATGGCAAGACACCTATTGTACACGTTCACACTTCAGTCGACTACACAGATGACTCCGTAACACCACTCTCAGAATTACATAAACCGGATAAAGCAACTCTCGTAGAAGAAATACCGGAACAAGTTCAAATTACCCAAGTTCGTTCAGAGACTGGTGACGTTAAGACCGTTAAAACAACCAAGCGAAAAATCAAGAAAATGAATGGCCCGAAAGAAGAAATCACAGAAATCACAACAGTGCAAAAAGATGACGAGGAGCCCATCACTACGGTCACTGTTTCGGAAGAAAGTGTACCAGAAGAAGACGAACCTGCCGAGATCATCGAATTGCCGGAGGAAACGGCAGTCGAAGAGACTCAAACGTCTGAGGGTAAGCCAAAACACAAGAAAATTACGAAGCGTATAATCAAGCGAAAGTTGGGTCCTAAAATTGAGACAACTGAAATCACTACAGAACAAGACGATGATAATACACCTATTGTACATGTTCACACTTCAGTCGACTTCACTGATGACACGACTACACCACTCACTGATTTACATAAACCGCATAAGGCAACTGTCCTAGAAGAAATTCCGGAACAAGTTCAAATAACCCAAGTTCGTTCAGAGACTGGCGACATTAAGACCGTTAAAACAACCAAGCGAAAAATCAAAAAAGTTAATGGCCCCAAAGAAGAAATCACAGAAATCACAACAGTGCAAAAAGATGACGAAGAGCCCATCACTACGGTCACTGTATCGGAAGAAAATATACCAGAAAAAGACGAGCCTGTCGAGATCATCGAACTTCCCGAGGAAACGATGATGGAGGACACTCAAACACCTGAGGGTAAGCCAAAACACAAGAAAATTACAAAGCGTATAATCAAGCGAAAGGTAGGTCCTAAAATTGAGACAACTGAAATCTCTACAGAACAAGACGATGATGAGACACCTATTGTACATGTTCACACTTCAGTCGACTTTACTGATGACACTACTTCACCACTCACTGATTTACAAAAACCGCATAAGGCAACTGTCCTAGAAGAAATTCCGGAACAAGTTCAAATTACCCAAGTTCGTTCAGAGACTGGCGACGTTAAGACCGTTAAAACAACCAAGCGAAAAATCAAGAAAATTAATGGGCCGAAAGAAGAAATCACAGAAATCACAACAGTGCAAAAAGATGACGAGGAGCCCATCACTACGGTTACTGTTTCGGAAGAAAATATACCAGAAAAAGACGAGCCTGTCGAGCTCGTCAAACTTCCCGAGGAAACGATTATGGAGGAAACTCAGACACCTGAGGGTAAGCCAAAACACAAGAAAATTACAAAGCGTATAATTAAGCGAAAGGTAGGTCCTAAAATTGAGACAACTGAAATCACTACCGATCAAGACGATGATAAGACACCTATTGTACATGTTCACACTTCAGTCGACTTCACTGATGACACTACTATACCACTCACTGATTTACATAAACCACATAAGGCAACTGTCCTAGAAGAAATTCCGGAACAAGTTCAAATTACCCAAGTTCGTTCAGAGACTGGCGACGTTAAGACCGTTAAAACAACCAAGCGAAAAATCAAAAAAGTTAATGGCCCCAAAGAAGAAATCACAGAAATCACAACAGTGCAAAAAGATGACGAAGAGCCCATCACTACGGTCACTGTATCGGAAGAAAATATACTAGAAAAAGACGAGCCTGTCGAGATCATCGAACTTCCCGAGGAAACGATGATGGAGGAAACTCAGACACCTGAGGGTAAGCCAAAACACAAGAAAATTACAAAGCGTATAATCAAGCGAAAGGTAGGTCCTAAAATTGAAACAACTGAAATCTCTACAGAACAAGACGATGATGAGACACCTATTGTACATGTTCACACTTCAGTAGACTTTACTGATGACACTACTACACCACTCACTGATTTACAAAAACCGCATAAGGCAACTGTCCTAGAAGAAATTCCGGAACAAGTTCAAATTACCCAAGTTCGTTCAGAGACTGGCGACGTTAAGACCGTTAAAACAACCAAGCGAAAAATCAAGAAAATGAATGGACCGAAAGAAGAAATCACAGAAATCACAACAGTGCAAAAAGATGACGAGGAGCCCATCACTACGGTTACTGTTTCGGAAGAAAATATACCAGAAAAAGACGAGCCTGTCGAGATCGTCGAACTTCCCGAGGAAACGATTATGGAGGAAACTCAGACACCTGAGGGTAAGCCAAAACACAAGAAAATTACAAAGCGTATAATTAAGCGAAAGGTAGGCCCTAAAATTGAGACAACTGAAATCACTACAGATCAAGACGATGATAAGACACCTATTGTACATGTTCACACTTCAGTCGACTTCACTGATGACACTACTACACCACTCACTGATTTACATAAACCGCATAAGGCAACTGTCCTAGAAGAAATTCCGGAACAAGTTCAAATTACCCAAGTTCGTTCAGAAACTGGCGAAGTTAAGACCGTTAAAACAACCAAGCGAAAAATCAAGAAAATGAATGGACCGAAAGAAGAAATCACAGAAATCACAACAGTGCAAAAAGATGACGAGGAGCCCATCACTACGGTTACTGTTTCGGAAGAAAATATACCAGAAAAAGACGAGCCTGTCGAGATCGTCGAACTTCCCGAGGAAACGATTATGGAGGAAACTCAGACACCTGAGGGTAAGCCAAAACACAAGAAAATTACAAAGCGTATAATTAAGCGAAAGGTAGGCCCTAAAATTGAGACAACTGAAATCACTACAGATCAAGACGATGATAAGACACCTATTGTACATGTTCACACTTCAGTCGACTTCACTGATGACACTACTACACCACTCACTGATTTACATAAACCGCATAAGGCAACTGTCCTAGAAGAAATTCCGGAACAAGTTCAAATTACCCAAGTTCGTTCAGAAACTGGCGAAATTAAGACCGTTAAAACAACCAAGCGAAAAATCAAGAAAGTTAATGGCCCGAAAGAAGAAATCACAGAAATCACAACAGTGCAAAAAGAAGACGAAGAGCCCATCACTACGGTCACTGTTTTGGAAGAAAATATACCAGAAAAAGACGAGCCTGTCGAGATCGTCGAACTCCCCGAGGAAACGATGATGGAGGAAACTCAGACACCTGAGGGTAAGCCAAAACACAAGAAAATTACAAAGCGTATAATTAAGCGAAAGGTAGGCCCTAAAATTGAGACAACTGAAATCACTACAGATCAAGACGATGATAAGACACCTATTGTACATGTTCACACTTCAGTCGACTTCACTGATGACACTACTACACCACTCACTGATTTACATAAACCGCATAAGGCAACTGTCCTAGAAGAAATTCCGGAACAAGTTCAAATTACCCAAGTTCGTTCAGAAACTGGCGAAGTTAAGACCGTTAAAACAACCAAGCGAAAAATCAAAAAAGTTAATGGCCCCAAAGAAGAAATCACAGAAATCACAACAGTGCAAAAAGATGACGAAGAGCCCATCACTACGGTCACTGTATCGGAAGAAAATATACCAGAAAAAGACGAGCCTGTCGAGATCGTCGAACTTCCCGAGGAAACGATGATGGAGGAAACTCAGACACCTGAGGGTAAGCCAAAACACAAGAAAATTACAAAACGTATAATCAAGCGAAAGGTAGGTCCTAAAATTGAGACAACTGAAATCACTACAGAACAAGACGATGACAAGACACCTGTTGTACACGTTCAAACTTCAGTCGAATACTCAGACGAATCTGTTACACCACTCTCAGATTTACACAAACCAGATAAAGAAACGGTCTTAGAAGAAATACCAGAAGAAGTGCAAATTACCAAAGTTCGTTCAGAAACTGGTGACGTTAAGACCATAAAAACGACAAAGCGAAGAATCAAGAAAGTAAGAGGGCCGAAAGAAGAAATCACAGAATTCACAACTGTGCAGAAAGATGACGAAGAGCCCGTTACTACGGTCACTGTTTTAGAAGAAAATATACCACAAAAAGACCAGCCGGTCGAGATCGTCGAACTGCCTGAGGAAATAACAGTCGAAGAAACTAAAACGCCTGAGGGTAAACCAACACACAAAAAAATTACAAAGCGTATAATCAAGCGAAAAGTAGGTCCTAAAATTGAGACAACTGAAATCACTACAGAACAAGACGATGACAAGACACCTGTTATACACGTTCAAACTTCAGCCGAATACTCAGACGACTCTGTTACACAACTCTCAGATTTACACAAACCAGATAAGGCAACTCTCTTAGAAGAAATACCGGAACAAATTCAAATTACCCAAGTTCGTTCAGAGACTGGCGACATTAAGACCGTTACAACAACTAAGCGGAAAATCAAGAAAGTTAAAGGGCCCAAAGAAGAAATCACAGAAATCACAACAGTGCAAAAAGATGACGAGGAGCCCATCACTACTGTAACTGTTTCAGAACAAATTGTACCAGAAGAAGATGAACCTATCGAGATCATCGAACTGCCCGAGGAAACCACGGTCGAAGAGACTCAGACACCTGAGGGTAAGCCCAAATACAAGAAAATTACAAAGCGTATAATCAAGCGAAAGGTAGGTCCTAAAATTGAGACAACTGAAATCACTTCAGAAGAAAACGATAACACGACACCTATTATACACACCCAAACAACAGTTGAATACACTGAGGCTATTACTACACCACTCACTGATTTACACAAGCTAGACAAGGCAACTATTTTAGAGGAAGCACCGGAGGAAGTTCAAGTTACCCAAATTCGTTCAGAGACTGGCGACGTTAAGAACGTTAAAACTACAAAACGAAAAATCAAGAAAGTCAGGGGGCCGAAAGAAGAAATCACAGAAATCACAACAGTGCAAAAAGATGACGAGGAGCCCATCACTACGGTTACTGTTTCGGAAGAAAATATACCAGAAAAAGACGAGACTGTCGAGATCGTCGAACTTCCCGAGGAAACGATTATGGAGGAAACTCAGACACCTGAGGGTAAGCCAAAACACAAGAAAATTACAAAGCGTATAATCAAGCGAAAGGTAGGTCCTAAAGTTGAGACAACTGAAATCACTACCGAACAAAACGATGACACGGCACCTATTATACATTCCCACACAACAGTTGAATACACTGATGACACTACCACACCACTCACTGATTTACACAAGCTAGATAAGGCAACTATTTTAGAGGAAGCACCGGAGGAAGTTCACGTTACCCAAATTCGTTCAGAGACTGGCGACGTTAAGACCGTTAAAACAACCAAGCGCAAAATCAAGAAAGTTAATGGCCCGAAAGAAGAAATCACAGAAATCACAACAGTGCAAAAAGATGACGAGGAGCCCATCACTACAGTTACTGTTTTGGAAGAAAATATACCAGAAAAAGACGAGCCTGTCGAGATCGTCGAACTTCCCGAGGAAACGATTATGGAGGAAACTCAGACACCTGAGGGTAAGCCAAAACACAAGAAAATTACAAAGCGTATAATCAAGCGAAAGGTAGGTCCTAAAGTTGAGACAACTGAAATCACTACCGAACAAAACGATGACACGGCACCTATTATACACTCCCACACAACAGTTGAATACACTGATGACACTACCACACCACTCACTGATTTACACAAGCTAGACAAGGCAACTATTTTAGAGGAAGCACCGGAGGAAGTTCAAGTTACCCAAATTCGTTCAGAGACTGGCGACGTTAAGACCGTTAAAACAACCAAGCGCAAAATCAAGAAAGTTAATGGCCCGAAAGAAGAAATCACAGAAATCACAACAGTGCAAAAAGATGACGAGGAGCCCATCACTACGGTCACTGTTTCGGAAGAAAATATACCAGAAAAAGACAAGCCTGTCGAGATCGTCGAACTTCCCGAGGAAACGATGATGGAGGAAACTCAGACACCTGAGGGTAAGCCAAAACACAAGAAAATTACAAAGCGTATAATCAAGCGAAAGGTAGGTCCTAAAATTGAGACAACTGAAATCACTACAGAACAAGACGATGATGAGACACCTATTGTACATGTTCACACTTCAGTCGACTTCACTGATGACACGACTACACCACTCACTGATTTACATAAACCGCATAAAGCAACTGTCCTAGAAGAAATTCCGGAACAAGTTCAAATAACCCAAGTTCGTTCAGAGACTGGCGACCTTAAGAACGTTAAAACAACCAAGCGCAAAATCAAGAAAGTAAAAGGCCCGAAACAAGAAATCACAGAAATCACAACAGTGCAAAAAGATGACGAGGAGCCCATCACTACGGTCACTGTTTCGGAAGAAATTATAACACAACAAGACGAACCTACCGAGATCATTGAATTGCCGGAGGAAACAATAATCGATGAGACTCCAACGCCTGAGGGTAAGCCAAAACACAAGAAAATTACAAAGCGTATAATCAAGCGAAAGGAAGGTCCTAAAATTGAGACAACTGAAATCACTACAGAACAAGGCGATGATGAGACACCTATTGTACATGTTCACACTTCAGTCGACTTCACTGATGACACGACTACACCACTCACTGATTTACATAAACCGCATAAAGCAACTGTCCTAGATGAAATTCCGGAACAAGTTCAAATAACCCAAGTTCGTTCAGAGACTGGCGACCTTAAGAACGTTAAAACAACCAAGCGCAAAATCAAGAAAGTAAAAGGCCCGAAACAAGAAATCACAGAAATCACAACAGTGCAAAAAGATGACGAGGAGCCCATCACTACGGTCACTGTTTCGGAAGAAATTATAACACAACAAGACGAACCTACCGAGATCATTGAATTGCCGGAGGAAACAATAATCGATGAGACTCCAACGCCTGAGGGTAAGCCAAAACACAAGAAAATTACAAAGCGTATAATCAAGCGAAAGGTAGGTCCTAAAATTGAGACAACTGAAATCACTACAGAACAAGACGATAATAAGACACCTATTGTACATGTTCACACCTCAGTCGACTTCACTGATGACACTACTACACCACTCACTGTTTTACATAAACCGCATGAAGCAACTGTCCTAGAAGAAATTCCGGAACAAGTTAAAATTACCCAAGTGCGTTCAGAGACTGGCGACGTTAAGAACGTTAAAACAACCAAGCGCAAAATCAAGAAAGTAAAAGGCCCGAAACAAGAAATCACAGAAATCACAACAGTGCAAAAAGATGACGAGGAGCCCATCACTACGGTCACTGTTTCGGAAGAAATTGTACCAGAAAAAGACGAGCCTGTCGAGATCGTCGAACTTCCCGAGGAAACGATTATGGAGGAAACTCAGACACCTGAGGGTAAGCCAAAACACAAGAAAATTACAAAGCGTATAATCAAGCGAAAGGTAGGTCCTAAAATTGAGACAACTGAAATCACTTCAGAACAAAACGATGACACGGCACCTATTATACACTCCCACACAACAGTTGAATACACTGATGACACTACCACACCACTCACTGATTTACACAAGCTAGACAAGGCAACTATTTTAGAGGAAGCACCGGAGGAAGTTCAAGTTACCCAAATTCGTTCAGAGACTGGCGACGTTAAGACCATTAAAACAACCAAGCGAAAAATCAAGAAAGTTAAAGGGCCGAAAGAAGAAATCACAGAAATCACAACAGTGCAAAAAGATGACGAGGAGCCCATCACTACGGTTACTGTTTCGGAAGAAAATATACCAGAAAAAGACGAGCCTGTCGAGATCGTCGAACTTCCCGAGGAAACGATTATGGAGGAAACTCAGACACCTGAGGGTAAGCCAAAACACAAGAAAATTACAAAGCGTATAATCAAGCGAAAGGTAGGTCCTAAAATTGAGACAACTGAAATCACTTCAGAACAAAACGATGACACGGCACCTATTATACACTCCCACACAACAGTTGAATACACTGATGACACTACCACACCACTCACTGATTTACACAAGCTAGACAAGGCAACTATTTTAGAGGAAGCACCGGAGGAAGTTCAAGTTACCCAAATTCGTTCAGAGACTGGCGACGTTAAGACCATTAAAACAACCAAGCGAAAAATCAAGAAAGTTAAAGGGCCGAAAGAAGAAATCACAGAAATCACAACAGTGCAAAAAGATGACGAGGAGCCCATCACTACGGTTATTGTTTCAGAAGAAATTTTACCAGAACAAGACGAACCTACCGAGGTCATCGAATTGCCGGAGGAAACGACAGTCGAAGAGTCTCAAACGCCTGAGGGTAAGCCAAAACACAAGAAAATTACAAAGCGTATAATCAAGAGAAAGGTAGGTCCTAAAATTGAGACAACTGAAATCACTTCAGAACAAAACGATGACACGACACCTATTATATCTACCCACACTACAGTTGAATACACTGATGACACTACCACACCACTCACTGATTTACACAAGCTAGACAAGGCAACTATTTTAGAGGAAGCACCGGAGCAAGTTCAAGTTACCCAAATACGTTCTAAGACTGGCGACGTTAAGACCATTAAAACAACCAAGCGAAAAATCAAGAAAGTTAAAGGGCCGAAAGAAGAAATCACAGAAATCATAACAGTGCAAAAAGAAGACGAGGAGCCCATCACTACGGTCACTGTTTCAGAAGAAATTTTACCAGAACAAGACGAACCTACCGAGGTCATCGAATTGCCGGAGGAAACGACAGTCGAAGAGACTCCAACGCCTGAGGGTAAGCCAAAACACAAGAAAATTACAAAGCGTATAATCAAGCGAAAGGTAGGTCCTAAAGTTGAGACAACTGAAATCACTACCGAACAAAACGATGACACGGCACCTATTATACACACCCACACAACAGTTGAATACACTGATGACACTACTACACCACTCACTGATTTACACAAGCTAGACAAGGCAACTATTTTAGAGGAAGCACCGGAGCAAGTTCAAGTTACCCAAATACGTTCTGAGACTGGCGACGCTAAGACCGTTAAAACAACCAAGCGAAAAATCAGGAAAGTTAAAGGGCCCAAAGAAGAAATCACTGAAATCACAACAGTGCAAAAAGATGACGAGGAGCCCATCACTACGGTTATTGTTTCAGAAGAAATTTTACCAGAACAAGACGAACCTACCGAGGTCATCGAATTGCCGGAGGAAACGACAGTCGAAGAGTCTCAAACGCCTGAGGGTAAGCCAAAACACAAGAAAATTACAAAGCGTATAATCAAGCGAAAGGTAGGTCCTAAAATTGAGACAACTGAAATCACTTCAGAACAAAACGATGACATGACACCTATTATAGACACCCACACAACAGTTGAATACACTGAGGATACTATTACACCACTCACTGATTTACACAAGCTAGACAAGGCAACTATTTTAGAGGAAGCACCGGAGCAAGTTCAAGTTACCCAAATTCGTTCTAAGACTGGCGACGTTAAGACCGTTAAAACAACCAAGCGAAAAATCAAGAAAGTTAAAGGGCCGAAAGAAGAAATCACAGAAATCACAACAGTGCAAAAAGATGACGAGGAGCCCATCACTACGGTCACTGTTTCAAGAGAAATTATACCAGAACAAGATGAACCTATCGAGATAGTCGAACTGCCCGAGGAAACGACGGTCGAGGAGACTCAGACACCTGAGGGTAAGCCAAAACACAAGAAAATTACAAAGCGTATAATCAAGCGAAAGGTAGGTCCTAAAATTGAGACAACTGAAATCACTTCAGAACAAAACGATGACACGGCACCTATTATACACACCCACACAACAGTTGAATACACTGATGACACTACCACACCACTCACTGATTTACACAAGCTAGACACGGCAACTATTTTAGAGGAAGCACCGGAGCAAGTTCAAGTTACCCAAATACGTTCTGAGACTGGCGACGTTAAGACCGTTAAAACAACCAAGCGAAAAATCAAGAAAGTTAAAGGGCCGAAAGAAGAAATCACAGAAATCACAACAGTGCAAAAAGATGACGAGGAGCCCATCACTACGGTCACTGTTTCAAGAGAAATTATACCAGAACAAGATGAACCTATCGAGATCGTCGAACTGCCCGAGGAAACGACGGTCGAGGAGACTCAGACACCTGAGGGTAAGCCAAAACAGCAGAAAATTACAAAGCGTATAATCAAGCGAAAGGTAGGTTCTAAAATTGAGACAACTGAAATCACAACCGAACAAAACGATGACACGGCACCTATTATACACACCAACACAACAGTTGAATACACTGATGACACTACTACACCACTCACTGATTTACACAAGCTAGACAAGGCAACTATTTTAGAGGAAGCACCGGAGCAAGTTCAAGTTACCCAAATACGTTCTGAGACTGGCGACGTTAAGACCGTTAAAACAACCAAGCGAAAAATCAAGAAAGGTAAAGGGCCCAAAGAAGAAATCACTGAAATCACAACAGTGCAAAAAGATGACGAGGAGCCCATCACTACGGTTATTGTTTCAGAAGAAATTTTACCAGAACAAGACGAACCTACCGAGGTCATCGAATTGCCGGAGGAAACGACAGTCGAAGAGTCTCAAATGCCTGAGGGTAAGCCAAAACACAAGAAAATTACAAAGCGTATAATCAAGCGAAAGGTAGGTCCTAAAGTTGAGACAACTGAAATCACTACCGAACAAAACGATGACACGGCACCTATTATACACACCCACACAACAGTTGAATACACTGATGACACTACTACACCACTCACTGATTTACACAAGCTAGATAAGGCAACTATTTTAGAGGAAGCACCGGAGCAAGTTCAAGTTACCCAAATACGTTCTGAGACTGGCGACGTTAAGACCGTTAAAACAACCAAGCGAAAAATCAAGAAAGTTAAAGGGCCCAAAGAAGAAATCACTGAAATCACAACAGTGCAAAAAGATGACGAGGAGCCCATCACTACGGTTATTGTTTCAGAAGAAATTTTACCAGAACAAGACGAACCTACCGAGGTCATCGAATTGCCGGAGGAAACGTCAGTCGAAGAGTCTCAAACGCCTGAGGGTAAGCCAAATCACAAGAAAATTACAAAGCGTATAATCAAGCGAAAGGTAGGTCCTAAAGTTGAGACAACTGAAATCACTACCGAACAAAACGATGACACGGCACCTATTATACACACCCACACAACAGTTGAATACACTGATGACAGTACTACACCACTCACTGATTTACACAAGCTAGACAAGGCAACTATTTTAGAGGAAGCACCGGAGCAAGTTCAAGTTACCCAAATACGTTCTGAGACTGGCGACGTTAAGACCGTTAAAACAACCAAGCGAAAAATCAAGAAAAATAAAGGGCCCAAAGAAGAAATCACTGAAATCACAACAGTGCAAAAAGATGACGAGGAGCCCATCACTACGGTCACTGTTTCAAGAGAAATTATACCAGAACAAGATGAACCTATCGAGATCGTCGAACTGCCCGAGGAAACGACGGTCGAGGAGACTCAGACACCTGAGGGTAAGCCAAAACACCAGAAAATTACAAAGCGTATTATCAAGCGAAAGGTAGGTCCTAAAATTGAGACAACTGAAATCACAACCGAACAAAACGATGACACGGCACCTATTATACACACCCACACAATAGTTGAATACACTGATGACACTACTACACCACTCACTGATTTACACAATCTAGACAAGGCAACTATTTTAGAGGAAGCACCGGAGCAAGTTCAAGTTACCCAAATACGTTCTGAGACTGGCGACGTTAAGACCGTTAAAACAACCAAGCGAAAAATCAAGAAAGTTAAAGGGCCCAAAGAAGAAATCACTGAAATCACAACAGTGCAAAAAGATGACGAGGAGCCCATCACTACGGTTATTGTTTCAGAAGAAATTTTACCAGAACAAGACGAACCTACCGAGGTCATCGAATTGCCGGAGGAAACGTCAGTCGAAGAGTCTCAAACGCCTGAGGGTAAGCCAAATCACAAGAAAATTACAAAGCGTATAATCAAGCGAAAGGTAGGTCCTAAAGTTGAGACAACTGAAATCACTACCGAACAAAACGATGACACGGCACCTATTATACACACCCACACAACAGTTGAATACACTGATGACAGTACTACACCACTCACTGATTTACACAAGCTAGACAAGGCAACTATTTTAGAGGAAGCACCGGAGCAAGTTCAAGTTACCCAAATACGTTCGGAGACTGGCGACGTTAAGACCGTTAAAACAACCAAGCGAAAAATCAAGAAAGTTAAAGGGCCCAAAGAAGAAATCACTGAAATCACAACAGTGCAAAAAGATGACGAGGAGCCCATCACTACGGTCACTGTTTCAAGAGAAATTATTCCAGAACAAGATGAACCTATCGAGATCGTCGAACTGCCTGAGGAAACGACGGTCGAGGAGACTCAGACACCTGAGGGTAAGACAAAACACCAGAAAATTACAAAGCGTATAATCAAGCGAAAGGTAGGTCCTAAAATTGAGACAACTGAAATCACAACCGAACAAAACGATGACACGGCACCTATTATACACACCCACACAATAGTTGAATACACTGATGACACTACTACACCACTCACTGATTTACACAAGCTAGACAAGGCAACTATTTTAGAGGAAGCACCGGAGCAAGTTCAAGTTACCCAAATACGTTCTGAGACTGGCGACGTTAAGACCGTTAAAACCACCAAGCGAAAAATCAAGAAAGTTAAAGGGCCCAAAGAAGAAATCACTGAAATCACAACAGTGCAAAAAGATGACGAGGAGCCCATCACTACGGTCACTGTTTCAAGAGAAATTATACCAGAACAAGATGAACCTATCGAGATCGTCGAACTGCCCGAGGAAACGACGGTCGAGGAGACTCAGACACCTGAGGGTAAGACAAAACACCAGAAAATTACAAAGCGTATAATCAAGCGAAAGGTAGGTCCTAAAATTGAGACAACTGAAATCACAACCGAACAAAACGATGACACGGCACCTATTATACACACCCACACAATAGTTGAATACACTGATGACACTACTACACCACTCACTGATTTACACAATCTAGACAAGGCAACTATTTTAGAGGAAGCACCGGAGCAAGTTCAAGTTACCCAAATACGTTCTGAGTATGGCGACGTTAAGACCGTTAAAACAACCAAGCGAAAAATCAAGAAAGTTAAAGGGCCCAAAGAAGAAATCACTGAAATCACAACAGTGCAAAAAGATGACGAGGAGCCCATCACTACAGTTACTGTTTCAGAAGAACCTATACCAGAACAAAACAAACCTATCGAGATCGTCGAACTGCCCGAGGAAACGACTGTCGAAGAGACTGAGACACCTGAGGGTAAGCCCAAACACAAGAAAATTACAAAGCGTATCATCAAGAGAAAGGTAGGTCCTAAAATTGAGACAACTGAAATCACTTCAGAACAAAACGATGACACGACACCTATTATACACACCCACACAACAGTTGAATACACTGATGACACTACTACACCACTCACTGATTTACACAATCTAGACAAGGCAACTATTTTAGAGGAAGCACCGGAGCAAGTTCAAGTTACCCAAATACGTTCTGAGACTGGCGACGTTAAGACCGTTAAAACAACCAAGCGAAAAATCAAGAAAGTTAAAGGGCCCAAAGAAGAAATCACTGAAATCACAACAGTGCAAAAAGATGACGAGGAGCCCATCACTACGGTCACTGTTTCAAGAGAAATTATATCAGAACAAGATGAACCTATCGAGATCGTCGAACTGCCCGAGGAAACGACGGTCGAGGAGACTCAGACACCTGAGGGTAAGCCAAAACACCAGAAAATTACAAAGCGTATAATCAAGCGAAAGGTAGGTCCTAAAATTGAGACAACTGAAATCACAACCGAACAAAACGATGACACGGCACCTATTATACACACCCACACAATAGTTGAATACACTGATGACACTACTACACCACTCACTGATTTACACAAGCTAGACAAGGCAACTATTTTAGAGGAAGCACCGGAGCAAGTTCAAGTTACCCAAATACGTTCTGAGACTGGCGACGTTAAGACCGTTAAAACCACCAAGCGAAAAATCAAGAAAGTTAAAGGGCCCAAAGAAGAAATCACTGAAATCACAACAGTGCAAAAAGATGACGAGGAGCCCATCACTACGGTCACTGTTTCAAGAGAAATTATACCAGAACAAGATGAACCTATCGAGATCGTCGAACTGCCCGAGGAAACGACGGTCGAGGAGACTCAGACACCTGAGGGTAAGACAAAACACCAGAAAATTACAAAGCGTATAATCAAGCGAAAGGTAGGTCCTAAAATTGAGACAACTGAAATCACAACCGAACAAAACGATGACACGGCACCTATTATACACACCCACACAATAGTTGAATACACTGATGACACTACTACACCACTCACTGATTTACACAATCTAGACAAGGCAACTATTTTAGAGGAAGCACCGGAGCAAGTTCAAGTTACCCAAATACGTTCTGAGTATGGCGACGTTAAGACCGTTAAAACAACCAAGCGAAAAATCAAGAAAGTTAAAGGGCCCAAAGAAGAAATCACTGAAATCACAACAGTGCAAAAAGATGACGAGGAGCCCATCACTACAGTTACTGTTTCAGAAGAACCTATACCAGAACAAAACAAACCTATCGAGATCGTCGAACTGCCCGAGGAAACGACTGTCGAAGAGACTGAGACACCTGAGGGTAAGCCCAAACACAAGAAAATTACAAAGCGTATCATCAAGAGAAAGGTAGGTCCTAAAATTGAGACAACTGAAATCACTTCAGAACAAAACGATGACACGACACCTATTATACACACCCACACAACAGTTGAATACACTGATGACACTACTACACCACTCACTGATTTACACAATCTAGACAAGGCAACTATTTTAGAGGAAGCACCGGAGCAAGTTCAAGTTACCCAAATACGTTCTGAGACTGGCGACGTTAAGACCGTTAAAACAACCAAGCGAAAAATCAAGAAAGTTAAAGGGCCCAAAGAAGAAATCACTGAAATCACAACAGTGCAAAAAGATGACGAGGAGCCCATCACTACGGTCACTGTTTCAAGAGAAATTATATCAGAACAAGATGAACCTATCGAGATCGTCGAACTGCCCGAGGAAACGACGGTCGAGGAGACTCAGACACCTGAGGGTAAGCCAAAACACCAGAAAATTACAAAGCGTATAATCAAGCGAAAGGTAGGTCCTAAAATTGAGACAACTGAAATCACAACCGAACAAAACGATGACACGGCACCTATTATACACACCCACACAACAGTTGAATACACTGATGACACTACTACACCACTCACTGATTTACACAAGCTAGACAAGGCAACTATTTTAGAGGAAGCACCGGAGCAAGTTCAAGTTACCCAAATACGTTCTGAGACTGGCGACGTTAAGACTGTTAAAACAACCAAGCGAAAAATCAAGAAAGTTAAAGGGCCCAAAGAAGAAATCACTGAAATCACAACAGTGCAAAAAGATGACGAGGAGCCCATCACTACGGTTATTGTTTCAGAAGAAATTTTACCAGAACAAGACGAACCTACCGAGGTCATCGAATTGCCGGAAGAAACGACAGTCGAAGAGTCTCAAACGCCTGAGGGTAAGCCAAAACACAAGAAAATTACAAAGCGTATAATCAAGCGAAAGGTAGGTCCTAAAGTTGAGACAACTGAAATCACTACCGAACAAAACGATGACACGGCACCTATTATACACACCCACACAACAGTTGAATACACTGATGACACTACTACACCACTCACTGATTTACACAAGCTAGACAAGGCAACTATTTTAGAGGAAGCACCGGAGCAAGTTCAAGTTACCCAAATACGTTCTGAGACTGGCGACGTTAAGACCGTTAAAACCACCAAGCGAAAAATCAAGAAAGTTAAAGGGCCCAAAGAAGAAATCACTGAAATCACAACAGTGCAAAAAGATGACGAGGAGCCCATCACTACGGTCACTGTTTCGAGAGAAATTATACCAGAACAAGATGAACCTATCGAGATCGTCGAACTGCCCGAGGAAACGACGGTCGAGGAGACTCAGACACCTGAGGGTAAGACAAAACACCAGAAAATTACAAAGCGTATAATCAAGCGAAAGGTAGGTCCTAAAATTGAGACAACTGAAATCACAACCGAACAAAACGATGACACGGCACCTATTATAAACACCCACACAATAGTTGAATACACTGATGACACTACTACACCACTCACTGATTTACACAATCTAGACAAGGCAACTATTTTAGAGGAAGCACCGGAGCAAGTTCAAGTTACCCAAATACGTTCTGAGTATGGCGACGTTAAGACCGTTAAAACAACCAAGCGAAAAATCAAGAAAGTAAAAGGGCCCAAAGAAGAAATCACTGAAATCACAACAGTGCAAAAAGATGACGAGGAGCCCATCACTACAGTGACTGTTTCAGAAGAACCTATACCAGAACAAAACAAACCTATCGAGATCGTCGAACTGCCCGAGGAAACGACTGTCGAAGAGACTGAGACACCTGAGGGTAAGCCCAAACACAAGAAAATTACAAAGCGTATAATCAAGAGAAAGGTAGGTCCTAAAATTGAGACAACTGAAATCACTTCAGAACAAAACGATGACACGACACCTATTATACACACCCACACAACAGTTGAATACACTGATGACACTACTACACCACTCACTGATTTACACAATCTAGACAAGGCAACTATTTTAGAGGAAGCACCGGAGCAAGTTCAAGTTACCCAAATACGTTCTGAGACTGGCGACGTTAAGACCGTTAAAACAACCAAGCGAAAAATCAAGAAAGTTAAAGGGCCCAAAGAAGAAATCACTGAAATCACAACAGTGCAAAAAGATGACGAGGAGCCCATCACTACGGTCACTGTTTCAAGAGAAATTATATCAGAACAAGATGAACCTATCGAGATCGTCGAACTGCCCGAGGAAACGACGGTCGAGGAGACTCAGACACCTGAGGGTAAGCCAAAACACCAGAAAATTACAAAGCGTATAATCAAGCGAAAGGTAGGTCCTAAAATTGAGACAACTGAAATCACAACCGAACAAAACGATGACACGGCACCTATTATACACACCCACACAACAGTTGAATACACTGATGACACTACTACACCACTCACTGATTTACACAAGCTAGACAAGGCAACTATTTTAGAGGAAGCACCGGAGCAAGTTCAAGTTACCCAAATACGTTCTGAGACTGGCGACGTTAAGACTGTTAAAACAACCAAGCGAAAAATCAAGAAAGTTAAAGGGCCCAAAGAAGAAATCACTGAAATCACAACAGTGCAAAAAGATGACGAGGAGCCCATCACTACGGTTATTGTTTCAGAAGAAATTTTACCAGAACAAGACGAACCTACCGAGGTCATCGAATTGCCGGAAGAAACGACAGTCGAAGAGTCTCAAACGCCTGAGGGTAAGCCAAAACACAAGAAAATTACAAAGCGTATAATCAAGCGAAAGGTAGGTCCTAAAGTTGAGACAACTGAAATCACTACCGAACAAAACGATGACACGGCACCTATTATACACACCCACACAACAGTTGAATACACTGATGACACTACTACACCACTCACTGATTTACACAAGCTAGACAAGGCAACTATTTTAGAGGAAGCACCGGAGCAAGTTCAAGTTACCCAAATACGTTCTGAGACTGGCGACGTTAAGACCGTTAAAACAACCAAGCGAAAAATCAAGAAAGTTAAAGGGCCCAAAGAAGAAATCACTGAAATCACAACAGTGCAAAAAGATGACGAGGAGCCCATCACTACGGTCACTGTTTCAGGAGATATTATACCAGAACAAGATGAACCTATCGAGATCGTCGAACTGCCCGAGGAAACGACGGTCGAGGAGACTCTGACACCTGAGGGTAAGCCAAAACACCAGAAAATTATAAAGCGTATAATCAAGCGAAAGGTAGGTCCTAAAATTGAGACAACTGAAATCACTTCAGAACAAAACGATGACACGACACCTATTATACACACCCACACAACAGTTGAATACACTGATGACACTACTACACCACTCACTGATTTACACAATCTAGACAAGGCAACTATTTTAGAGCAAGCACCGGAGCAAGTTCAAGTTACCCAAATACGTTCTGAGACTGGCGACGTTAAGACCGTTAAAACAACCAAGCAAAAAATCAAGAAAGTTAAAGGGCCGAAAGAAGAAATCACAGAAATCACAACAGTGCAAAAAGATGACGAGGAGCCCATCACTACAGTTACTGTTTCAGAAGAACCTATACCAGAACAAAACAAACCTATCGAGATCGTCGAACTGCCCGAGGAAACGACTGTCGAAGAGACTGAGACACCTGAGGGTAAGCCCAAACACAAGAAAATTTCAAAGCGTATAATCAAGAGAAAGGTAGGTCCTAAAATTGAGACAACTGAAATCACTTCAGAACAAAACGATGACACTACACCTATTAAACACACCCACACAACAGTTGAATACACTGATGACACTACTACACCACTCACTGATTTACACAATCTAGACAAGGCAACTATTTTAGAGGAAGCGCCGGAGCAAGTTCAAGTTACCCAAATACGTTCTGAGACTGGCGACGTTAAGACCGTTAAAACAACCAAGCGAAAAATCAAGAAAGTTAAAGGGCCCAAAGAAGAAATAACTGAAATCACAACAGTGCAAAAAGATGACGAGGAGCCCATCACTACGGTCACTGTTTCAAGAGAAATTATACCAGAACAAGATGAACCTATCGAGATCGTCGAACTGCCCGAGGAAACGACGGTCGAGGAGACTCAGACACCTGAGGGTAAGCCAAAACACCAGAAAATTACAAAGCGTATAATCAAGCGAAAGGTAGGTCCTAAAATTGAGACAACTGAAATCACAACCGAACAAAACGATGACACGGCACCTATTATACACACCCACACAATAGTTGAATACACTGATGACACTACTACACCACTCACTGATTTACACAATCTAGACAAGGCAACTATTTTAGAGGAAGCACCGGAGCAAGTTCAAGTTACCCAAATACGTTCTGAGACTGGCGACGTTAAGACCGTTAAAACAACCAAGCGAAAAATCAAGAAAGTTAAAGTGCCGAAAGAAGAAATCACAGAAATCACAACAGTGCAAAAAGATGAAGAGGAGCCCATCACTACAGTCACTGTTTCAGAAGAACCTATACCAGAAAAAAACAAACCTATCGAGATCGTCGAACTGCCCGAGGAAACGACTGTCGAAGAGACTGAGACACCTGAGGGTAAGCCCAAATACAAGAAAATTACAAAGCGTATAATCAAGAGAAAGGTAGGTCCTAAAATTGAGACAACTGAAATCACTTCAGAACAAAACGATGACACGACACCTATTATACACACCCACACAACAGTTGAATACACTGATGACACTACTACACCACTCACTGATTTACACAATCTAGACAAGGCAACTATTTTAGAGGAAGCGCCGGAGCAAGTTCAAGTTACCCAAATACGTTCTGAGACTGGCGACGTTAAGACCGTTAAAACAACCAAGCGAAAAATCAAGAAAGTTAAAGGGCCGAAAGAAGAAATCACAGAAATCACAACAGTGCAAAAAGATGACGAGGAGCCCATCACTACTGTAACTGTTTCAGAACAAATTGTACCAGAAGAAGTCGAACCTATCGAGATCGTCGAACTGCCCGAGGAAACGACGGTCGAGGAGACTCAGACACCTGAGGGTAAGCCAAATCACAAGAAAATTACAAAGCGTATAATCAAGCGAAAGGTAGGTCCTAAAGTTGAAAAAACTGAAATCACTACCGAACAAAACGATGACACGGCACCTATTATACACACCCACACAACAGTTGAATACACTGATGACACTACTACACCACTCACTGATTTACACAATCTAGACAAGGCAACTATTTTAGAGGAAGCGCCGGAGCAAGTTCAAGTTACCCAAATACGTTCTGAGACTGGCGACGTTAAGACCGTTAAAACAACCAAGCGAAAAATCAAGAAAGTTAAAGGGCCGAAAGAAGAAATCACAGAAATCACAACAGTGCAAAAAGATGACGAGGAGCCCATCACTACTGTAACTGTTTCAGAACAAATTGTACCAGAAGAAGTCGAACCTATCGAGATCGTCGAACTGCCCGAGGAAACGACGGTCGAGGAGACTCAGACACCTGAGGGTAAAATAAAATACAAAAAAATAACAAGGCGTATTATAAAAAGAAAGGTAGGCCCAAACATTGAGACAACTGAAATTACTACAGAAAAGGACGGTAACAAAACACCAATTATACATGTACACACTACACACCAACACACAGATGACACTGTTACACTACTCACAGATTTACACAAGCCAGACCAGGCAACTGTAGTTGTGGAATTGCCGGAGCAAGTGCAATACACCCAAATGCGTTCAGAAACTGGTGACGTGAAGACCATCAAAACGACAAAGAGACGAATCAAGAAATTGAAGGGCCCAATTGAAGAGGTAACGGAAATTACGACAGTTCAAAGGGATAATGAAGTTCCCGTTATTACAGTAACTGTGTTTGAAGAACAGAAGCCTGAAGAACATTTACTCGATATCGTTGATGGATATAAAAAAATAGTAAAATTTCAATCTGTAGCAGGTAAGCGGGATTAACTGTTTTTGGTTTTGGCGTTTGGAAACATTTACTTTTAAGGTAGTGAATTGTAAACCCATAGTTAGGAAATTTCGTACTTTTCATTTGAGTAAGAACATCAATTTGTTTTTGTTTTTCACTTAATTTCATCGTTACAAGATGCGGAATAGAAAGAAATTGGGTTATGTTGTAGGAATTAGGAAACTTTTTTTTTTATTACTACTCATTTGTATGAGTAAATCAGAAAAGAAATTTTTGTATTAGATTGTTTCAATAAATCATTTTGCTTGTGAAATAAGCCAATGTTTTCACACAACACACACACACACACACACACTTTACACATAACACACACAATTTTCTTTATAATTTTTATTTAGGTCTATGACAGTATTATGTAGACAGACAGTAGAAAAGTGGGATGTAATTTCAAATTCAGATCAGTTTTAGAACTTTGATTAAAAAAATGTATGTATGTTAATAATTTATCTTGATTTTTTTCACAGATTCATTACTTTCTGACCTTCCTCATGAAGAACCAAATGAAGTGGCAATCGAATCCGAACAACCGATTTTAAAGAAAAAATACTCCATAGAGAAACTTAAACTTATGAAGATCGAGGAAAAAACTTTAGGAGTCAACAAACCTCAACACTCACAAGAATTGGAAGGCCCTCAATTTAGCAAAATAAAGTTGAAAAAGCCTTCTCTTAAACCAAAACCAGAAACAGTGTCAGTTGCACTTCCTAAAGTTCAGTTGAAGAGTCGCATTAGGTATATTAACGATTGGCCTCCAGAAATCATAAAGCCTACTGTAACTTTCTTAGGAAGCATCAGGCAAAACGGAGACTTGTCTCGTAATGTTAAAGAGGCTATGAAATTAAAAAAGAAAGCACTTAAAATTCCTAAAATACCTGATTTAGAGAAGATTGAACTTGAAAAGCCAGAGCAATATGACTTTTCACCGAAAACTGTTGATGAATCTAGCTATAAATCAGAACATGCAGAAGTAAGTGATCTTAAAACCCCCAAGGATATTGAAGAGGAGACCTCAGCTAAAGCAGAACCCAAACCTGAAAAAATATCCGAATCCGAATCGGTCAGTCAAGAGCGACCTAAAAGCTTATCACCTGAAGTTGTCAGCACTGATATTAATGATGAAAAACTGGAACCTGTTCGAGAAAAATCGTTACCAGAACTAGTTGATGAAAAACCAAAATTAATCACGCCTGTTGTAGAAGATATAAAGAAAGATGAACCATCGAAGACTGAACCTGAAAAACCGAAGAAAAAAGAAAAGACCAAAGTCAAATCTAGAAAAGAAATTGATGAAGAGGGTAAACCTCAGGAGAAAGAAACCATTAATGACATCAAACCTCAAGAGAAAAAAGTTATACCCGAGATTGAACCCAAAGAAATAGAAAAAGTGCCAGAAAAATATGATGTGCCAGAAGTCCCCGAGCCGGAACTAAAATCAGTATCCGACTTTAAAGAGGTGACACAAAAAGATTTAGATACTGAAAAATGTATTCCCAAAGATAAAGAAACAAAGGTACGTAGGACAACTAAAAAAGTTACTAAAGATAAAATAAATGAGAAAGAAAAGCCCGATATTCTGAATGTACCTGAATTTGTAAAAGAACCCGAACAGAAAAAATATCACGAAGAAAAAGTCTCAGTGAATAATGAAAGACACATACCAGTTAGCGAAGTTCCCTTTGAACCAAACGTAGAAGAAAAAGTTACACCAAAAGAAATGCCACAACAGAACAAAGATGTTAAAACGAAGCTAAAATTAACACCCTTAAAAATTGAAAGAAAGGTTCTTGAAATTGGAAAGGCACAGCATGCAGAAAAGATTGAAGGACCACAATTCGTTAAACTAAAACTTAAGAAAGCAGCACCGAAGCCAAAAACAGAAACTCAGGTTACGGTGCTACCTAAATTCCAACTTAAAAGTCGCATCACCTATAAAAATGACTGGCCACCAGAGATAATAAAACCAGTAATAAATTTCATGGGCAGTGTTAGACAAAATGGCATTCTGTCAAGAAACGTTAAAGAAGCGGCTAAAATTAAGAAGAAGAAATATATTCAGCCTGAATTACCTGAAGTTGAGAAAACGGAGTTAGAAAAACCAATGTTTGGTCATGAAGATATAATTGAGGCTACAAAACAAACTGAGCCCAATTTCGAAGAAGAAGACGAACTTGAAGTTGCACTAGAAGAGCCTCAACAGTTCACTATAAAACCAAGACGCCTTAGTGTTAAAAAGACTGAAGAAATATCTGAAGAAGTCACAATCAAAAAGAAATTAAAACCTGTAAGAAAGTCTTCTATTATTCTGCCTGAAGTCACTGAACCAGAAAATGTTACGTTCCGTCCTAAAAGTACAAAAACAAAAGAAGATGTTGAACAAGAATTTAATATTCAACTTGACTCTTATGCAGAAGAAGAAATTTCAATGTCTAGTAAAGTAAAGCTGAAACCACAGAGGCAACCTACATTCGGCGAGGAAGCAAATGAAACATCTATCAAATTTTACGAGGAAAAAGAAGGCCCAGAAATCGTAGAAATAATAGAGAGTGATATTGAAGATGATAAAGAGACAACACAAGTCCAGATGTCACTTAAAAAACCAGTTTTTGAGAAGGAAGAAGTTGTTGAGGACGTTATGTCTAGTGTAACAGTTTCAAGACCAAAAACTATTGAAGAGCCTTCAGAAGTTGTACAAGATGTCAGCATTAAATTAGAGAGGAAGCCAAAATATATTGTTGATGACCAAGAAGAAGTCAGTTTCGAAGTAAAACCAATAACAGAACAGTATTCAACTGAGGAACTCTCGCTTTCCAGTAAGATAAAATTGAAGCCTAAAAAGAAAGTTACCTTAACTGAAGCTGCCGACGAAACTTCTATCCGAATAACTCAAGAAGTTGAAAATGATAATGAACAAGAAGAAATAATTTTGAGCGGATCTGAGACAGAGGAAAATGTTGAAATGGTGATAAGGCGTAAGCCTAAAAAACTTCCGTATGAGGTCAGCGAAATTGAAGAATTGAGTGTTGAAATAAAGCCTAAGCCGGCCAAGGAACAAACCTACCAAGAAGAGCAACTTACTATATCAGCGAAGCGCAAGCCTCGCAAGCCTTCTCAGCTACAAGGTATTGTTTTATCTTTGCGTATAAGATCAACAGCTTACAATTAAATAATGCCTCTGCCACAGGGTGCTTACTAATGATTGAAAACCTGTTGCTTTTAAAGAGATTTCTACATTTACTTACGGGACTACGCACGAGCAGAGCTTTGAAAAATCCGCGTAAACACAAACTATAGGCAGAACTATATTTAGAGTAAGTAATATCTTTCAACTCATTAACTAAAGCAAACGTGGATAATTATATTTTTATTTACATCAGTGTACCTATATTAAAGCCTTAATGATAGATTATTTTTGGAGGCCGACTAATCTAATGTTAAACTAATTATGATATTTTCTAATTAGCCTATTCGTATGTTGTCAGCCAGTAGGTGTTAATAAACAATATTTTCACATTCTAAATTTAATTTACCCTTTTGTATATTTTGCTTACTGTTATCTTTTTGTTTGTATGTAACTACCCTATTTCATGTTCTATCGATAAGTCGTTGTATATTGATTTGTACTAAATATCTGATGTCACACTACCATAGAGGGAAAATTTATATATTTAAATATTGAAGATAAAAAATTTCCGGAAAGGATTTTATTTTTAATGAAATTGCATTCACAGTGTTTTGAAAAATTACTTGCATTTGTGTAGCACGCGGACTACATTTGGTTGGTTAGGAAAAAATCATAATCATGTCACCAGTTAGAACAAGATAATACCACCTGAAGCCGAAGAAACGCCTTCGTCGCACCGCGCGCCGCGGTCCCCATATGTCCACACAGTGGACAGACTTGACTTTTACTTGGCAATAAAAATAAAGGGTACCAATGCGATTGCTGTCTTGTCATTGTCAATAATACCATGGCCAAAACCAATTGTGTGAAAAAGTGATTGGTTTAATATTGATGGTCAAGCTTGCGATGCTATCGTGAGACGGGCACTGGCAGAATTGCGTCAATCCAAACGCAAAGCAATCTAGGAAGAAAAATATCGTTTGCCATGAATTAAAAAAGTAAATACTCGTACATAATTTAAAATTTCTGTAATTTGTGTATACTTCACCAAATATTTAATTTTATCGCATCTTACACTGAACTTAAATTAAATCTATATATGTATATAAAAGAAAGTCGTGTTTGTTACAACACTTATAACTCGAGAACGGCTGGACCGATTTGACTGAAAATTGGTGAGAAGGTAGGTTAGAACCAGGAGTCTAACATAGGATATAAAAAAAAACCATTTGACAAATCGATTTCCACGGGGGCGAAGCCGCGGGGCGCAGCTAGTATCAATATAAAAGCTAAACCCAAAGCATGAGTTACATTACAGACAAACTTTTACTATAACCAACAATAAGAATCTCAAAACGTAGTAATTATGTATGTATTGTGCATGTTCTGGTATTGACACACGATAGGTGTTATATACAATAAATGTTCCGCATTTGAAGTGACTTGAGCTTTGCTGAACGATGCACCAACTTTCAATAGCATCACAAGCTTTATTCCAACATTCATTTTTCAGAAGCGGATGCTTCGATGAGTATCTCCAGAGAACAAGAATTCCCAGGTACGTTCTATACTTCATTAACAAGTTATTTTTATTTACTACAACGACGAAATAATCTAAACAAAAACTTTATTTTATTAAAATGACCTATAGAATTCTAGGTAATTTCTTGTTCGTCGACAAGTCAATTTGAAATTTTACAATGAAAGAAGTTTTAATTACTTAGAGAACGTGCTTAAACGAATTTACGTATGTATACTAAAAAAGGTTATAATTTAATGTATCCAACACATAGATCTAGTAAAAGCAATGGAAGATATGAATAAGTAAATTATAAAGAATACAGATATAATAATATATTGTTCCAAAAATTGTAAGCCAGAGAATAAACACAATCTGGTTTTTCATGAATCTATTTTGAATTGATGGTTTGTTTTAATACAAACCTCCCCGGTGAAAATCATTCGCCACCTAGATATGTAGATATATATGTCCCTTTTTTACATAATGATCCAAAACCTTCGATTTTGATTTGTATGTATTAAAAGTTTAGCGCTGAGATTTCGAACAACATAAATTTATTTCTGATGAGGTATTTTCTTTTCATTTCAATTTTATGTCCACTTGTGAACGTTGTCAAAACAATAGTGCCAAAGTAGAGAATTTTTTCTTCCTAACCTTTACACTAATATAAAAAATCATGTACGAATTTTCTTGTCTCCTTACAAGTCCTCTTACGTGGAGGATTTTTTCATCGTAACATTCAACAGAGTAGTAAGATATAGCAAGCAGTATGAAGATTAGTCGGCCGTCGACATAACCAGCTAGGCTGGTTTTATTGTTACGCGTTTCAGCAGCGCCGTTAGAGCGCGCGCGTTCGGAGATGTATGTATATTATGTATCACAGCTTCATCCTTAGCGATTTTACATATTGTAGTAGCGTTTCCTAGTACACGATATTATCTATTAATTTTTTAAAGAAATTAAGTAGTTATTTTGACTTAGCAGACCCTGTATTGACTCTACAGTACCATGGTGCCCTGTCATTGGCTCTATCGTTAGTCACGCTGTTGGGTCGTCATAGGTCTACCTGCTATGTCTACCTTTTACCTGCACTGCGCCTTTCTTGTCATTACGTGATTTCGTGCTCAAGCCATCGCACGTCTCTGAGCTAATACATTCAAAAGAAAGAATAAGGATAAGGATGAAGGAATACGACGAAAAGTTTGCAGCTACGCCGTGTCGTCGAAGAATGAGGGTTTTGACTTCGTCTTCCGAAGATGAATTGCCACGCGAGTACTTTTGAAATTAAATACTTAACGATTATTTCTGACCTATTACACAATCATATTTCGTTTAAATGACAAAACAAGTTATTGTGACCGATTAGTGATGAGAGCTGTCCTTACGACTGTCTCCTTCAGATCTATTTCTGTTTACCGAAAATTCTAATCGTGGAAGAGATATCTGTACAGAAAGTACTATGTCGATTAGTGATGTGAGGTTCAATTTTTTGGTCCTCCTTCAGATTTATTCCTGTTGACCGGGAATTATAATCGAACTTGTATGATTAGCAATGAGAGTGTTTTCCGTCAGATCTATTTCTGTAAACCTGTAAACCAGAAATTCTAATCATGAACTGGTAATATCCAGGCACTAGCCAGAATAAAGGTCAATGCTCTCACAATCACGGGCACCACCACCTCGAGAAGAGCCGCTTCCAGGCCCATCATGGCGGGACGAGCCGCTGTAAGGCCCACCCACTTTGTCGATCGTGGAGCAGGCAATAGAAGTATTGATCCTGGACCTATGGAGCACTCGCAGCTTGATGAAGAAATTCTGAATTTATCTGGTGAGGCCCGAAAAACCCAAAATTCTCTCGGAAGAGATACGAGTAATATACCCCAAGCGATGCGATCGCTTTAGCTAGGTAGCCCCTAAGGAGCAAGTTTAAATAAGAGTATGTATACTATTCGTCTCTGTTCTGGCAAAATAAAAATCTTTTTACTTTTACTAAGATTAACCTGGACTAAGGCTGAACAACCCTGAGGCTAAGGTCACTGATTTTAGGATAAAGAGAGACCAGAGTATGTCACTAAGAACAGCAGATCGGAACTGCTCTTGCCCAGGTCCCGGCCCGAGTCGTTCATTACGAAAGAAGTACCTGTAACCTCTAAGCAATGCCTGCCACCTATATTTACGCGATATAAACATTTTCAAGACAGAAGAACTCGACACACTTTTGTCGTATCGTCAATAAAACCTGATCTCAAGAAACATTGGTTCACACTGCTAAAGATAAGTTTAAAAAAAAGTCAGTCCCTATTAAAGCGGCGCATGCCATACAGATGTCCGGCAAGGGATTAAAGGATCCGTCAAAGCAGCCGTTTAATAAAACAAGGAACACCGTTAAGAACAATTTAGACTTCAAGGTTCTGCATCGACAGGCGCCGAGAACAGAAAGAAACCACAGCCCTCCGCGGAACCAGCAGTACTAGGGTCGGAACCGCTCACTAGTCCGGAAGATGACGCACAGGAAATAGTCGAACATGGGGTAGGTAACCCACGCTGGTCCATTTCAGTGGTTTGCTCGTACATGGGCAGACACGACGATTTTATTTATCTCGTATAAAAGGCTATGTTTATACAGTTTACTTTGATTCCATCTAGAAATGACCATTCGATTCATAACAACAGATCTAAAGAAGAAGTAGCTAGTGCCGAAGCTAATAGGAGACAAACGGTTTGTTTACAATGTAAAATGATGAAATACATTTATTCAAAATCAGGCAAATCATTTGTCAAAAACATTGATCTTATTCAATCATTAATAGAAAGTCTAGGTTTTATATTTTTGACATGTATTGAAATGTATCTTAACTTACCTAATAATAAGAAAAATAAATAATAGAGAATCTTGTCCATTTTTCAACTTGGAGACTTTGCTAGGTCGATTGGGTTGCTTATATCTTGCTTGTATGCAAGACATACCTACAGTATTCTTGGATGTATACAAACTATTAGAGTATGTTTCCTTGTTTAAAAATCCAAGCTTTAATCAGAATATAATTATTCCTAATAATCTATCGATCTACATATATATGTATATGTATATATAAAACAGTCTGTTTTCTTCGAATACTTATAACTCGAGAACGGCTGGACCGATTTTCATGGTTTTTAGTTTGTAGTATTTGTTTCCGTCCCGAACAGCAGAATAACTATTAAAAGCATTGGAAAATTTACAAACATTTAAATAAAAGAAAAAACAGTTTCCCATACAAAATGTTCATGGGTTTCGTAACTGTCAAACATTGACTTAAGTGGAACAAAGTTCGCCGGGTCATCTATATAAAATATATGTTAATCTAAATGGGCTATATCTTGTTTTAACATTTTACAAGATATAGCCCATTTAAACGTAATCTTTTTCATGCTGAAATATTTTTCAGACGCAGTTTAGTTAGGTTTGCAATCATAATCAAGTATTGAAAAAACAACGAAATATACCAACATGTTAACGTCTTGGAGTTAAGGGGACTCCGGAGTGCCACGTATGGCGCACCGTCTATAAGATTTCTCTAAAGTGCATCTAATATAAGTGATTAAAAATATCACATTACCTAAACAAATAACTGATCTTCAAAAGTTTATATTTAATTTTACAATAGTTTATGTAGTTTTGTAATAAAACACTGGAGAATAACACTTTAAAACAGCACAGGGTTTTAGACTTTACAGAAAATATAGTAACTTCAAGTGAATTTAAAATACTACAATAACTGCTTCATCATAATAAAATATTCGTAATTTTTGTAGAATTATATACAAAAAGAATAAAACCCAAAAAACACATTTTTGTAAGGCGTTTTGCGAAATTATTCAAACCTAGTAAATATTTTGCCACAACAAATTCAACCTAATTGATACAATATCCCTTCCTATATAACTCAAAATCGCTTCAAATAACGTCAGTCGGAGGCTGGATGCCTTCTCGGACGGATGTAAGGTCATGTCACTTTTTTGCATTTGACAGCTGGTGTCGTCGTTCGAATTACGATGTTTAACAATTTTTGTTTTTCAGTTCCGATAGTCTTTATACCATTGAAATAGAGTTAGTTTTGACATGCACGAGCGCCAACTGTATTTGTTTTGCAAATGTCAGTGAACGTAGAGTTACTCATAAAAGTTTATTAATTAGAAGTTACCTACCTATAGTAAAGCTGTAAATGATGTCAACAAATTCAAACAAAAATAAATTGACATGTGGAGTTAACAATATTTACTTAAGAAATTCTCTCCCTATCTAAAAGTTTTTTAAAATTTCTATTTTTCGTTAAGGTAGGTACTTAGTTAATCTTTATATTATCTTTTCATACAAAAATGAATAGCTTTATGTGTTGCTAAACAATAAACAAAATTAATAATAAGTAACAATCAAGACATTTTGTACTACTTCGGTAGTTAAGTCACAACTCAGAAAATCAATCAGACTCAGTTTTTAAAATAATCTGCAAGCCAAGTTTCATAACGTTTTTTTTAGTTTTTAAGGCATTTTAGAGGAAAAAATTCTCAATGAATAATGAAACAATATCGTTTTTTATCTCGCAATTTTAAATTTGGAGCGATAATTGTTGTTTCAATATTGATAAATAACCAGTGTTTTTTCGTTTTTATAAATCAGAAGAAAAAAATTGTTTTAAATAGACAGTTTTTTTTAAATTAATTTTTGATGTTGCACTTTTGACTTATTTTGAAAAAAGCTAAAAATCATGATAACTTAAAAATGGTTCACTTTTGCATTATGCACATGGGGGTGAAAATTATTGCAAATAGTCACCCCTATCACCTCCTAACGGGAATACGTCGAATTACCAATAACCCTGTATATTATATTTTTATTTATTATTATATTTTATTGTAAATTTCCCGTTAATAGGCGATAAAAGTGATTTTTTACAGTATCCTTGGTCCTTCTTTAAATTATAAATTAATTATTAGACAAATATTCCCTTAATTATAAAAGCTATAAGAAAAAACTTAGAGACACTCTACCTACAATGTACGTAGTATGTCATACGATCAAACAGAAAATTATCTGACTTTTCTAAAGTAGGCTACTAATTGTAAGCAATTTTATTATAAAAACTACTTACGTACTTAGCGTACTTATGTGGACTTACTTATGCTAAGTACGCTAAAGCAGTGTTTATAATAAAGGTGCTTACAATTAGTAGCCTACTTTAGATAGATTTGATAATTTGTTTATTGTCAGCTAGCATGCACTTTCTTTGCATGAAAAACAGGTTTTTAGCCAATTCAGGTAAAAACATTATCAAGCATTATCTTATTCCTATACAATGCAATATTTTTTCCAATAATATGTAGAAACAAAATCTAACTCTTTATAATGATATAGAATCGAATGCACTTTAAAACAAACCCGGAGATGACATTATTACCTATTTTATGTGCTTTTCATTTCGAAGAATATTTAAAAGATCATTTATAAGCTACCTACCTAATATTAAGCTACATACGGTTTAATTTAGGTACCTAGGATATCGGGCAAATATTAGTATTACAAAAGAAATTAATAATGATTGTAACTTAAATTTGCTTGTAATTTTGTAACATAGAATAAATACCTTTTTTATGACTTTAGTAGGTACCTTACATCAACCAAAAGAACTAAAGTTTGCCTATTCTATAACAGACAAAATTTGCACAAGTCTATGTAAAAAATAAGCGCCGTCTGTCGACCACTTTTGGTAAAATTGACATGCAATCTGACAGTCTTAGTTATTCATGGGATCCCCTTTTTTTTCGCACTTTAACTATTCAGTAAAGGTTATTTTGATTGTGAAATACGCTAACTCAATTTCATGTATCACAGTCTTGGTTCCCTTTATTTTCGGCAGGCGTTCCAAGACCTATCGCCTGCCTTAATCGAAATAATGATCAATGTCCTCACTGTCCGAAAATATATACAAACAGTATGATGTCTGTATTAGAGCCTGGGTATAATATTGTAAATGACAAAACTGTCATCATTTAGAAAAAATTGTTCCAAGGGTTCTTCATTTCTGAAGTGATATTTCATGAGGGTGCTAAATATAGGACAGTATATGCCAATAAATCGGCCCTGTCAATTAATTTAGGAATCACTATTATATAACACTTTATAATAGGGATTTTTAGACTAAGACCATCTTTACCTTGGTACAATGTTACTTGGGATCCATCACAAGTCTTGGATTTTTAGCCCAGAAATAGCCTCATGAAAATTTTAATCTAGAAACCCTTTCCAAAAAAGACGATTCCTATGTTGCTCCTCATAACTGCTCTCCAAGTTCAATCTTTTTTTACTCGTAAACAATTATAATTTCACTGTCGTCAACGGTAATGAAAAAACAATAGTTATTCGTTATTAAATAAAACTTCTGGCCTACAAAGACCACCAATTTCAAACTGTGTGCTGGCTACAGTTGTAAAACGATCACTGAAGTTCGTTTTAGTGTCGCACTGATCGTACGTGCCGGTTGCGTACAATCTAATAATTATATATAACTAGTTAATTTCTTTAAAAAATTAATAGAAAATAACTTTAAAATATTGTGTGTAAGGCTAGTTCTAAGAAACGCTACTACAATATGTAAAGTCGCTAAGAATGAAGCTGTTCACATAATTATGATCGAACTTCACGTAAGGGTAGGTTCGTTTGATCATTAAGTATTTGCGTTTCAATCGCGCGCTTGTGCAGCGCCGTTCAGTGAACTACGTAGTCGATGAGTGAACGCTTATCAGTAAACGTTAACAGCGCGCTGCCCAGCGGCGAGACTATAAAACCAGCCATATAATAATATGTATTGTTGATGTTGTATCCACAGAGAGCCCGTTGGACGTGCGCAGCGGTGACACCGTGTTCGCGGTCTACTCCTATGTGGCAGAGACGGACGAGGCGATCAACTTGGTCGAAGGCGAACGACTCTACATACTGGGTAATGCATAAAGAATCTACAAGTGTACACACCATCGGCCCGCGAAACACTGTCGACTGCCGACAACATTTATACACTGAAGCGTGGCGGCGAGTTCGGTTGTGTGTAGGGTCCAATTGGACATGAATGAAAATGTTGTTAAAACGACTCGATAGTCAACTCCATTCTTACCAAAAACAAAACGACTTTTTCACATTAAAACAACAACGCCGTTGATTAGCCCTTGTGCTAGCTATAGTCCGCGAAAGAAAATCAGACAGAGTATCTAATATTAGTATTTTGCATTTATTTATTTTTAAAGAATATACATTATTACATATATTAACACTCTTTAAACCCCTAAAAATAAGTGTCACTCAAGGCAGAAGCCAGTTAAATAAACCGTGAGTTATTCTTTTTATATATTTATAATTTATAATTGCAGAAACAACGAATCAGGACTGGTGGTTCGTGCGCAAACACCTAACGGAAGAAAAGGGCTGGGTGCCTGCCCAGTACTTAATGGACGAAGCCAACTATACGCTGTACTTGCAGAAGAAACTCAACGAGAAAATTGACAAGCTGCCTGTTTTTGAGAGTAAGTTGTTATACAATGTGTATTGTCGAACCTTGATCAAACAAGATGTGCGAATACACGACATATATTTATCGATAAAAAACAAAAAATAAAATATTATATGTTACCTATCTCAAAAATAAAGCCGATTTAATAATTTTTTTAATGAAAACTAATTCATCTGGTTTTTTCTTCGTTTCTTTTTGAATAAACGGTGTATTTTATTCAAAGTAGTCTCATTTGAAAGCTAGATAGTCTACCTAACTAATAAAATAAGAAAAAAATACAATTTCGGTACATAAGCCTAGTAAAATCAATAATTTTTTAGAAATTTGCAAAAAAAAAACAAATTTTATTTTATTTCGATCTGTAAGTTTAAAACTGGGTTATTGATGTGTACTTTTTTGCATGTTGTATTAAACTTCATAATTTAATCTACAAATTCTCCAAAAACTATGGGTGTATCTCTTTTAGTTGTTTTGTTATTCACCATTGAAAATAGGTACTTCGCACAGGTCGTGTATTCGCACATCTCGTTTGATCAAGGTTCGACAATACACATTGTATATACTGACACAATGTGTACAATAGAATGCAAAACGAAAAAATGGTCACTATCATGTACACAGTCACGACGTGAACACATTGGTCTAACTGGGGTAAACGACCCAATCAAAGGTCTAGATCTCATTCCAATTTCTGGCAGATATCATGGTGTATCTATAATTTATATGCAAGGTTTATTCGACTGATTTGTTTCTTATAGATTTGGCTCTAACAATCGATGCCATAAAAATACAGAATGTATTTTTTAGATTTTAGTGGGTTCGATTACCGGATAATGCAGGTAAAATAATTTAGTAATGTAATGTTTTTCCTGTAGAACCATCATCGGAGGAACAGGCGGTTGCTCCTATATTCGTTGAGAAGTTGAGACCCAAGCATACTCCGGACGGTGCAACAGTCCAGTTCGAATGTCAAGTAGAGGGACACCCCAGACCGCAGATCACTTGGTTCAGGCAAACTGCTATCATCAAGCCATCGCAAGACTTCCAAATGTATTACGATGATGATAACGTAGCAACGCTGATCATCCGAGAAGTGTTCCCTGAAGATGCCGGTACATTCACTTGTGTGGCGAAGAACGCAGCCGGATTTGCATCCAGTACAACAGAACTTATAGTTGAAGCCCCTCTATCTGACCATGGCTCTGAAATGACCATACTATCAAGGAAGAGCCTCTCCAGAGAATCATCGTTAGCCGATATCCTCGAGGGCATTCCGCCCACGTTCTCAAAGCGGCCCAAAGCTCAGTACGTTGACGAAGGCTCGCAAATATTCTTGGAGTGTAGGCTTGTGGCGATCCCAGAGCCGGACATCGTTTGGTTATTTAAGGGTGAAGAAATAACACCCACCGAGCATGTTTCCATAGCTACTGAATCCGACATGCATATGTATTGTAGCGTCCTTAAAATCGATGATGTGAAAAAGTTCCAAGAAGGTACTTACACCGTGACGGCTGTCAACAGAGAAGGTGAAGCCAGCCTTCCCATTGTATTGAAGATAAAGACTGGCGAGAAAGAGAAACCGCAAGTAATAGAGCCCCTGAAAAACATGACTATCCGAGAAGGTGAAAGTATTGTTCTATCCACTCAAGTTGTAGGAAACCCGGCACCAACTGTAGCTTGGTTCAAGAACAATAAGCCGGTCAAATCGATGCCTACTAAATCTGACGGTGATATGCACACAATAACGATTGTGAAACCTAAGAAGGGCAAGGACGACGGTGTTTACACTCTAAAGGCTGTCAACTCAGAAGGTTCGACGGAGACGAGTGCCGTTATTACAATCGAAGGTAAGTTTCTCAATTCATTTAAAGCAGTTTTTTAATGCAATTATGTTAAGAGCTTTGAGTAAAGTTTTGGAAATCCTTTGTTTCAGAACCGACTGAAGAAAACGCTGAACCACCGCTATTCATACACAGGTTCCAAGAAATAACTGTGAAAGAAAAGGGCATTATAAAACTTACGGCTAAAGTTACTGGAAACCCCGTCCCAATCATAACATGGTACAGAAACAACAAAGTGATAACACCATCCGAAACTGTAACACAGAACTTTGATGGAGAGAATATAGAGCTGATAATCAAAGAAGTTGACTCAGAAATAGATTCTGGTGATTATAAGTGCGTGGCAGCTAATAGTGCAGGTAAATCATCGCACGGAGCGAAGGTCACCATCGATGTTGACAAAGTAACATTCATCAAGAAACTTAGCAAACAGTATGAGACTGAGGAAGGAAAGACGGTAACGTTGGAATGTCAAACATCACATACAGTATCCACGAAATGGTATCATAACAACAAGGAAGTGAGTGGAATGGATCACAGGGAAGTTATCCAAGAAGGACGTGTACATAAATTAAGAATCAAACAAACAAAACTTACAGACATAGGTGTGATTAAATGCGTTGTAAAAGATCAAGAAACCAACACAAAGCTTACGGTTCACGAAACTATACCAGAGTTTGTTCGTAAGTTACAAGACTTTGAAGTGAAAGAGCGCGACGTTGCCATTCTCGAAGTCGAAGTGAACTCAGAAACTGCAGACGTATTCTGGGAGAAAGACGGAGAGCAGATAAAACCTAAGAAGAATAAATATGAAATTGAGAAACGCGGTCATATTAGAAAACTTTATATCAGAAACACTTCTGTCCATGACGAAGGTGAATACTCGTGCACTCTCCGAGACGACGCATGTACCGCTGAAGTCACCGTCGTGGAGCTGCCTCCAGAAATTATATCACGTCTAAAAGACCAAAAGGTGTCCAAGGGAAATAAAGCAACGTTTGAAATCGAGCTTACCAAAGGCGACGCATTGGTACAATGGTTCAAAGACGGTTCAGAAATTCAGTTTTCTAACCACATTCAACTTACCATTGACGGTAAGAAGCAGAAGCTGAAGATATACGACTGTGACGGGGACGACGCGGGCGAATATGCGTGTGAAGTTGGCAATGATAGATGTGCTGCTAAGCTCACAGTTGAGGAACCATCAGTGGCCTTCACGTTAAGACTGCCTGAAAGCATAGTCGTTCCAGCTAATACAGACGCGTATCTAACTGTTGAGATACCAGATGACACACTCGTAGTGACCTGGTTCAAGAAGAAGACTGCTATTGAGGATTCGGAGAAGTTCACATTGATATCAGATGGTACAAAACGTACGCTTATCATTAGGAAGTGCAATGAGGCTGATCAAACGGAATATTCCGTTTCCCTTCTTGATGCCAAGTGCTCGACTAAACTCAGAGTTGAATGTAAGTATTTTATAGTTTCTTATCTCGTTTACTACATTTTTAGGATTCCTTGATCGAAGGATCAAAACGGAATCCATTTTATTTCTTTTATTGATTGCATCATAATGGTAAAAAAAGTTAGCAAAATTCAAAAAAGTTCCTATTACAGAGCATCTGCTGTCTATCTGTCCGTCTGTCAGCGGGCTGTAACTCATGTACCATAAAAAGTAGACTGTTGAAAGTTGCTTGGTAATTACTCGTATTTATCTAATCGATATACTAAAAAAAAAAAATGGGGCTTCCATAACAACCACCCCGCCCTGAGGCTGTATCTCTTAAACCGTAAAATGTAGACAGATGAAATTTTTACTAAGTAAATATTACTATTGCCACTATAACATCAATAATAAAATAAATTAAATTATATAAGGGAGGCAACGTCCATACCTCCTCCGAAATTAGACAAGGTTTGGCGCGGTCATGGTTGACCGCGTCTTGTCGGCGTTTTTCTTTTTTTGCAACGGTACCCTTCATGTGTGAGTCAACTCGCACTTTATGTATACTGTTCTGTCTCTCTTATTCGAATGACTAAGCTGAACATAACAGAACGCCCTCCGGCCAGTTGGGATGACGACCTGCGAAGGACTGCGGGCAGATGCTGTATGATGATGATGCTGAAGCTGAACATATTTAAATTAATGCCGTAGCATTAATAGAACATGATTATTAAAATGTTGTTATCGATTTCAGTGGTGGAATTCGCCCCGAGAGTAACAAACTACGACAGCGAGTACAGAATAAGGCGCGGTAATGACGTCACCATAACTGTTCAGTTTGAAGCGTCCCCGCAGCCCAACGACGAATGGGCGGTCAACTCGAAGGTCATCAAGAAGTCGAAGCGCACCAAGCCGAGCATCGACTCCAAGTCTGCGAGCCTCACCATCAAGAAGGTGGAACAGGACGACGCCGGCTCCTACCGGCTCAAACTAGAAAACAACTGCGGTGAAGCGGTTACGGATATAAACGTAGTTGTCCTTGGTGAGAATACTCTCCTTTCTAAAATAAAAATTAATAATGCTGGACAATCCACACAGCATCATCTAGCCCCAAGCTAAGCAGAGCTTGTGTTATGGGTGCTAGATGACTGATATACTTAAAACAGTAGAGTACGTAGATAGATATTTTTTATCATACATAGAAAACGACCAGATCTGCAGATATGTGTACCCCGGTACAAATATCTGCAGATGTGGTCGTTATCATGCACAAAATTGTTCCGAGGCAGGAATCGAACCCGGAACCTCCTGCGTCGCAGGCAGACCTTCGCCCACCGCGCCACAGAGATCGTCACTGATATTACACTTTACTTCCTCTTCCTTATTTTCGGCACGGTTACAAACAACATGGTTACATTAAATAAAACCGGTACCACATTTTTGAATCATCATCATCAGCCTATATTATTCCACTGCTGGACATAGGCCTCCCCCAATGGAGCGCACCAAAGCGCCCTGTCTTCAGCTTGACGCATCCTCATCTACCTGCAGTATTTCGCAAGTCGTCACCCCACCTGGTCGGAAGGCTACACTACGTTTACCGAGTGGTGCTCTCCATTTTTGTATGATTTGCAAATACTTGTTCTGCGGCCGCGTGTTTTTTTAAGAAGTTCTTTGTACCTACATTAGTGATTTATCTAGTACACTTACCTAAACCTAATACAAGATGATGCTGTGGGGCAACGCAATGGGCAGCTAAATAAATTAATATAGATAGACAGACAATACTTCTTTGCACACTTAAAAATAAAACAAACTTGATAAAAAATAATACAAGACATGTGACAATATTAATATTATAATAACTAACGTTACGAGGGTGGTATCCATAATACTGAAAGACGGATTCAGGACCATGATAAAATAAAACAGGCCCAATAATAATATTATACGTAAGGCCCGCTTCAAATATAATAAATAATGCTGGACAATTCACACAGCATTATCTAGCCCCAAGCTAAGCAGAGCTTGTGTATGGGTACTAGATAACTGATATACATAATACATAGACCAGAACACCCGGAAAAAAGGTGGACGAAAGTCCACCTGCAACGCAGGAGATTGCGGGTTCGATTCCCGCCACGGAACAATTGTGTGTACGATCTGCACATATTTGTTCCGGGTGTTCTGGTTGTTTTTTATATGTAAAAAAATATCTATCTATGTAATGTATTGTATTATGTATATCAGATATCTACCCATAACACAAGCTCCATGGGGCTAGATAATACTGTGTGAATTGTCCAGCATTATTAATTTATTTATTATTTTGTACTAGATACTTCTTTTGTAGGTAGCCAGTCATCCAACCTAACAGATGGTTTCCACTCAACGGTCCTTTATTAGACCTCCGACTACACCTACCTTAGCTATCGCTATTGATAACGAGTACCGTATACAGCACACCACCGACGACATAGTCCATTTCTAAGTCCTCCAGCATCTCCCTGCAGTCCCTCAAAGATCGTCATCCCACCTAACTGAAGGGCATCCTACACTAAGTTTGCCGAGTCGCGGTCTCCACTCAAGAACAAGGTTACCCCAGCGTTTTCGGTTCTTCGCGAGATATGGCAGGCCCACTGCCACTTCAGCTGGCTAATTCTTAGAGCTATGTCGTTAACTTTATTTCTCTGTCAACATTTATCCCGGAATCAAACACGCGACCTGCCTGTGTCGCAGGCGGATTTTCACCCACCGCGCCACAGAGGTCGTCAATACAGAGATAATCAGCGTACGCACAACCAGCTGTTAGTTTTTGTTGATACTGAAGTGAACAAAAGTTAACTTGCCTTCTTATTATTTTATAGATATTCCATCGCCGCCCGGAAAGCCTTCCGTGGTCGAGACGGAGGACACGTCAGCCAACGTATGCTGGGAGGAGCCGAGAGACGCGGGCAGCTCCACCATCGACTCCTACATCCTGGAGTACCAGGAGATCAACACCACTCAGTAAGTACATACAACCGTTATACCTACTATGTTGGGGTTTTGTTCATGGTTGAAATCTCTTTATTTTTAACCGATTTCTGAAAACAAGAGTTTTTGTTTATGCCTTCAAGTAGGCTGACCTGTTAAGCAAATGTGAAATGCATGTTGTTTTATTTTATAGATGGATATCGATCGAGAAAATATTGAAAACACAATGCTACGTTAAGAATCTGAAAACGAAATCCTCGTACAGATTTAGAGCTTTCGCAATAAACGAAGTAGGAGTAAGCGAGGCCTCGGAGGTATCGGAATACTATAGAATAGAAAAGATCACCAAAACTCAACCTCCTACTGTGGAGAAACCATTGCGGGACGTTGTAGGTGCTCCAGAGGAGGACATCGAGCTGAACTGCATATTTGGAGGCGTGCCGCAACCAAAGGTCGCCTGGTTCAAGGACAACAAGGCCCTCAAGACAGCCAAAGCAACCTACGTTAACCGCATCGCGACTTTGGTTGTGACAAGTACGCTCACAAGTGAAGGCGTCTACAAGTGCGTAGCGACCAACGAATCTGGTGAAGCGGAGACCTCCTGCACACTAGAAGTTCAGCAGAAACCTGTTATTATTATAACAGAGGAAGAAATCAACCAGAAACGCAAGGTTGACGACGAATGGACGGTCTCAGCTGTGATACAAGGCATACCGAAGCCTACAGTGACTTGGTACAGGAATAGCACTAAGATAGAGAAGTCGAAGGATATTGTGATAGTAACCGAAGACAATGTTAGCACGATTAGAATAAAGTCGTGTAAGAGAACGCATAGCAGTAAATACACGATCGAGGCGACTAACAAGGCGGCGACCAAAACTGTTGATGTGACGCTCAAGGTCTATGGTAAGTTTGTAATTGTATTTAGTCGCTTCTGCCGCCGCAGCCTGGGACGCGTTTTACCACCTACGCAGAACAGTCAGTTGCTTTATATGCTGTTGCAACACAACAGCTACTTCTTATCCCGGAAAAAAACACGTGCAAACCTGCGGCTGAAGCTATTAATATACTTTGAAAATAATTTTATATGCACAATTTCATTAAAATAATTCAATGTTTTTGCTTACTTACCTCCCCAGACAAGCCCAGCAGACCCGAGGGTCCTGTAATCATGCGCGAAATCAGCAGAGAATCAGTGACCATAGAGTGGAAACCACCAGTCGACGATGGTGGTCTAGAGCTGACCAAATACGCGATCGAAAAGCACGACCCTGAGGTGAACGAGTGGGTGAAGGTCGCCGACGTCGACAGAGACGTAGAGACGTACTGCATTCAGAAGCTGAATGAGAACTGCGAGTACATGTTCAGGGTTATGGCTCAAAACCCTGTTGGGCTTTCAGAAGCGTTGGAGAGCGAGCCTATTGTTATCAAGACTGCTTTAGGTAAGGAAATAAAAACATTATATACCAACCTTACTAAATACGCTTCATCATCATCATAATTCCCCGAAGAACATTGCGGATTATATTCCCGTGGAGTTTGAATGTATTCTAATTTTGAAAAATAAACCTGCGCATAATTAAAAAGTAGCTAATCGACCAAGCAACACTGATCTAAAAAAATATTAACATTTTGCAGACGTACCATCACCACCATTAGGCCCTCTAGGCCTGTATGGCATCACCAAAGACTCTGTGACTATATCCTGGTACCCGTCCGAGAGGAACGGTGGGTCTCCCATCATCGACTACCGCGTGGAGATGACCGACGGCCAGGAATGGCAGACAGTGGCCACGGTCACCACCACATCGGCCAGAGTCATGAAACTGGTGAAGGGTACAACATACCAATTCAGAATATATGCGAGGAACGAGATAGGAACGAGCCTGGCCTACGAGTCGGACCAGAAAGTTGTCGTTGGAAAGACGAAGAGTAAGTTATTACAGCTCTATCTATCCTACACTTATTTTGTAAAAGGTACTAAGTATTTCCCAAGGTTTTTTTATAGAGCTTGTTAATCCACACTTTGTAAGAATTTCATATAGTATAGGTTACTGGTCCTTTTGGTTCAATAAACTGAATCTAAGTGCAATGTCATCTGTCAGATGCGGAATTATAATAACACAAATGGTCACCGGCTCAGTTTAATGCTGCAATGATACAAGTGCCATTGCAGCACTGGTATACAGGGTATCAGGGTGCTGGCGCAACACCTACACAGGCAGCATAGTATATACACCAGCATCATATCAGCCCACTGCCGAACATAGACCTCCCGCCAGGGCTTGCTACCGGTACCAATAATATCGGTACTATAGCGGTAATTATGCTATTTCCATTTCGATACATTCAAGTATCGATACTTTGCCAAAAGTACCGGTACTTACTCAAGGCGGTTGCCAGCTCTCCAGTCCTAGCGTACCGACCGGGGAGGGGCGGGCGCGCGTGCGTGCTTGCCATATTTTTGGTATCGATATTTTACGCGCATAATATAGGTAATTATACCGATACTTATTTAAAATAACGGTATTATAGTACCGTATGAACCATGAACCATATCCTATGAACCATACCAATGAAGTACCGGTACTTACAAGTATCAGTTCTAAAAAAGTATCGGTAAAATTTATATCGATACCAAAGATGGTATCGGTACCACGTCAAGGTTTGACGAACCGGTATTTTCAAATACCGGTATTCCAAGTCCTGCCTCCCGCACACGTCACCACAGAGGCTTCCATCCTCGCTCCGGAAATATACATAATGGATTGATATTTATCGTGTTTTCCTATAGCCGCACCATCTCCGCCGCGCGACGTCCTCGTGAAGGAAATGACGTCTCGATCTGTTACGCTGCAGTGGCGCGCGCCGGAAAGCGACGGCGGAAGCGTCGTCACCAGTAAGTTTTCTATTTGTATTTATTTATTTTTATAACTAAAACTACATTACATTTGTAAAGGTTCTGCCAAACTGTGTAATAGCTAACTAGCTAGAGGATTCTTTTTCAGTTCTTCTCTAGCATCTAGAAAAAAGATAAAGAGAAGTCTAACTAGTTTAAAAACATAGAACTGAAAATGTAAATAGGTGTTCATTTCTTAATCGGTTATGAAATATAACCAACTAGTTGCAACCCGCGGTTTCACTCGCGTGGTGATAGATATTTTGGATAATATACAATATATCTTTATGAATTGTGCCTATGTGTTATTCTAATGTGTAAGCTAAATTATTGAGAAGTTTTGTCAAAATCCATTCAGTCGTTTTTACGTGAAAGAGCAACAAACATTCTTACATACATCCTTATTTAGATTGTATAGTACTGTTTCAGTGCTTATTCTTACGATAAACAAACGTTACTGATTATATCTCTTAAAATCTCCAGACTACATCATCGAGTACAAGACTGTGCGAGCGAAATCCTGGACGAAGATAATCACGGTCAGCGGGTCAGTCTACGAGCACTGCGTGGAGAACATCAAGGAGAAGGCAGAGCTGGTCTTCCGGGTGTCCGCTGAGAATGCGGTCGGAGTCAGCCTGCCTACGCCCACGCAGCCTGTGCTGCTCGAGAAGCATGCGAGTGAGTACCTACTTGTTATTATTATTATTTTATTTTAAGCCATTATTGTCCCACTGCTGGGCAAAGGCCTTCCTTTTCTCCTTCCACTCCTTGCGATCCAACGCTGCAACAGACCATGATGGAAGATGTGCCTCGAACTCGTTGCGCCATCTCATCCTGGGTCTTCCACCGTCGCCACTTAGCGTTGGGTGGGCTCCACTCTGTGGGGGTCTTTGCCCACAAGTCGCTAGACATGCGGCAGACGTGTCCGGCCCGGTTCCACTTCAGGCTTTCGGCTGTCTGACCAACGTCAACGATGCGTGTTTTGGAGCGTAGTATGCTGTTCCGCATTCGGTCTGACAGCTTGATTACCTACATACTTACCCATTTTTTGTTATTTCCTTCAGGGTGACTGAGGTGTCAATAGAGTCTGTGCAAAAAGAGAAGCGTCCTAGGAATTGCGGGTGCGCGTGTGCCAATGTACTACTTTTGTTGCGTTAAAATGTTAGTTCACCGTAACGCCACGACGGTTCTCTTTTTGCACGGACCACGGCCATGATAGGCCTATTGTGATCGCCACTTTGTTCGTTCAGCCCCGAAGACGCGGCGTTCACAATTCACCACTAACCCTTGCAGCTGCTAGGAACTGTAGGAATTCGTGTACTTACCCTTCATCTTGACCATTGAGCACAGCGGGGGAAGGTCCTACAACGCAGAAGCCTCTATTTTCCCAGAGGGAAACATATCTTTTATATTGACGCTATCAGTTTGAACACATACATGAATGCTTATAGTAGTGTTGGGCGGTAGCTGTGTTCGATTTATGTGCTCAGCCTTCAATACATTCAAAGCAACTTAGCTCCAGAATCAGTCACGAAACATGCACCAAATCAATACGGTTTAATTTTCTTTTCCAGCCGTACCATCCCCACCGACTGCACCTCTCGAAATCCGCACCGTCGGCAACAACATTGTAATGACATCATGGGGAACACCTGAATGGGACGGTGGTGCCCCGCTGCTTGGCTACAACATTGCCATCCGTGACGTCACCAAGACGATGTGGATGGAAGTCGGCAAGGTCGACGCACACACCCTCAAGTTCAACATCAGAGACTTGAGCGAAGATCACACGTATATGATCAGGATATACGCGAGGAATGAGATTGGACTGAGTGAGCCACTCGAGTCTGATGAACCATTCAAAGTTCTACCTGGAGAAGGTGAGATACGCTAGTTTTTATAGGCCAGTATTGCTACGCTATTCATTGGAACTCTGACACTCTCAAAAGTTGCCTGTATTCGTTTCACATTTCCATTGAAAACTGTCTGAAAAGTTTGTTCCTTTCAGGCCGTTCCGCTCGCAGCGAGAAGAGCTTTCATAACTTTACCTTTTGACGTAGATATTGCTTTCTTATTGCCTTCACGGGTCTAAAATCTTTATATTAAGCTCTATTCGTTGCATGTACGAAGTACGAACTGGTTCGGACGATGCTAATCTGTATACCAGAGAACAGTGCTGCATTAATCACATGTTTGTTCAGGGACCTGAGAGCCTTGGCACATTGTGGTCTGAAGATGTTGATTGAGGGCAGATCGAAATTGTAATTCAGTGTTTTCCTTAGTCAAGAGCATTGACCTGGAACTGTAAATGTAGATAACATTTACATAATATGTACTTTAACCACATAGGTTTTTGGTTTAGCAGTAGGTTAACATGCAATATCAACATGAACTTACGTACCTAGTACACTAGCAAGTAAGCAGGAGGCCATGAATAAATCTGAAATAGACACACAAAGAGGCCACTATTCCAATTTATTACGTAGAGAGGATTGAAAAGCCGCGCTTTTTACTGTGCGGTTTATTAAATACTATCTGCGCCCCGCGGTTTCACCCGCGTGGTGATAAATATTTTGGATAATATACAATATATCTTTATAAATTGTAGCCTATTTGTTATTCCGATATGTAAGCTATATTATCGTGTGTTTCATCAAAATCTATTCAGTAATTTTTGCGTGAAAGAGCAATAAACATCCTCAAGAACTTTCGCGTTTATAATATTAGTAGAATTTGCCAAACCATGACTGACCATAGTGCACTTGTAAAAATTAACCATACGACACTTATTGCGCAAACCTAGTCTAGAATAATTCCTTTTCTAGACAATTATCATGACGAAAACCAAATAATGGGAGGAAGCCGATTTCTAGGATATCATGACCCGTCACAAGAGAATATCTCTGATATTCCTAAACCGTAACACAAATTCTGTTTTGTTTTGGGGTCAAATGATTCCCTCTCAAGATGCCAAGGGACATTTGTTAGTATATAGCGTTTATTAACTATCTACTAGTTTCTGCCCGCGGCTTCGCTTGCGTTTTATCTATCTATGAAACATTCAAAGGTTAATTCCATCCCGTAAGAATTTAATTATGAGATAAGATGTAGGCCTGTATGTTCACGTCTAGAGCTACATTTATACAATATTTCACCCTAATCCAGTAGTTATCTACCGACGAAAGACTGCAAGTAGACTGGATGCGTCAAGCTAAAGACAGGGCGCTATGTCGCTCATTGGGGGAGGCCTTTGTCCAGCTGTGTACTAACATAGGCTGATGATGATAATGAACAGTAGTTATTTTGGCGAGAAAAGATAGGAAACATCCAAAGTTTCTCATTATAATGAGTGTGGTGTTATGTATTACAGAGAGCCACGCAGACACGGAGCACGGGGAGGTGACGGAGGGCACGGAGCCCACGTCCTTCAGCCAGACCACCACCTCCTGGCTGAGAGACCACAACATGGACGCCGACATCCGCTCCTACGCAAGAGGCTCTCTGCTGCGCCGCGACGAGTACTTCTTCAGGATATGGCATTACGCCAAACAGCTGTTCAAGTGATCTACCAGATCACACTTGTGCTCCCCACTCTTGAAATCAGCCGTCTTATCTTGATACCAAAGGTTCCTCGGTTTCTACCTTGGTATAGGACTGTATCGATTCTTAAGCTCAGTATATATTTTAAAGTTTAGTTTCGTTGCTCTGTTGAATCATCATTGCGCCGTATCATTTTAATACTATTTCGGCGATGGAGCATTAGTCCTTATGGAATTCGGGGACTGTACAAGATGAACAGTAATAGCTGGTTTCTCAGTAGCTAGTGTGCGAGCACCCTCACCTGTGATATTTACGACGACATGTACGTTCCTCGAGACGATCGCTTTGACGTCGTCCCGCGGAACTCTAGTTTGCGGATAGTATTAGAAGGACAGTCTTACTGTCAATTTTTATACGATTTTTCTATTATTATTTTCATTATTTATTTTAAGATTTAAATTATTTATTTATTTACCCGCTATCTACTCTGCTTTGGAGTCTGATTCAATGTTGAAGGGAGACGTATTGAATATAGGTGCATATTATTCGAGAAATTGAATGAGGCTCTAAGGCATTGATGGATGACGGAATTAAATTATTCATTAAAGGTACTTACATAGCAATCGGATTTTATTCTCTTGCCCCTTTGACAGTTATGAAAATAAGTTTTATCGTTTCTAAAGCCTAAGTACATTTCCATCCATCTTTACTTTATTTTATGGGGGACCATGATTCGTGATATTGTATTGGCTCTACCATGACTTCCGCTAGTGCTACTAGCGAACACTTCACTGCATCCAAATATATGCCTATATACCTATCTTATCACAATGGCGTTGTTGGGCAGCTTGTGCTACTTATCACAAGCTTATATAGAAAGCTTAACTTATTAAAATAAGCGATAGGTACATAATAGTTTATTTTTGTATAGATAGTTCAGGCAGAGATGCGAAGTTGCTCTTGGTGGCCACCAAACTGTATTTTCCCAAAACGACTTTGGAAGTCGAGGTAGCTCTTAGGTAATAGGTACTCGCTCCAAATCGCAAGTTTTTGTAAATTCCTCAACCAATTTCATTTGTTAGAATCTGTACGGCGGTTACTGCGGCACAAACTATACGATTTGCAAAATGAGGTGGCAACACAGGTCGTTCACCTCCGCCACGATATCGCAAAATGTATTTAAATGTATCGCTTTTCTGTCGCTTTCATACGAACCTAAAGCGACACCAGTGTCGATAGACTATCGTGGTACTAACGCAAACGTACTAGGTAGGAAGCAAAAAGTCAAACAATACAAACCAAAAAAATCGAAATCGTGAAAAATTACCACCTCTTTTTTCAACGAATTCACTTATTTAAAGTTATAAATACGAGAATTATTTGAAAGTGATATCTTGAATAACTTTATTAATTACCTAAAAAATAAATTCAAAATGACAATAAAATACCCCTATATATGTGTATAATTTTATGCGTAATATTAAGTTTCCAAAGAATTGTACATAATAACCGTATAAGGCAACATTTTAAGTTGTGTCCCATTTTGATTTCGTGAAGGTGATACCTATGACAACGACCTGTATTGCCATGCTCTTGTATCTATTATAGAAAAAAAATATTATCAACAATAAACTCCCATCCAAACACAGTTTCGTTCAAATCGGAACCAGACATACTCGTACATACTGAACCATTGACCTACCTAAGTACCTATTAAGAAAGTTATATCTTCATCATCAACCTATAGCAGTCCACTGCTGGACATAGGCCTACCCCAATGAGCCCCATAGCGCCCTATCTTCAGCTTGCCGCATCCAGCATCTACCTGCAGTCTTTCGCAGATCGTCACCTGGTCGGAGGGCGTCCTACACACTACGAAGAAATACTACTATGAAGAAAGTTAATAAGGTAGGGAAATATAAATAAAACCAACGATTTAAATTAAGTACTTATTCGTTTATTTTAATATCATAGTGAGATGATAATAAAATGAATAGACACTACATTCCCTAAAGTACATTACATATTACTGTACTGTTTGTACTGTAGCTACTAGTTATTGATTAAGATATAGTAAAACGAGTATTGAGTGAATAAATTTAGTTTTTGGGGTGAGTATTTGGCACGCTAACATAAATTAGAACCATAGACCGAACTTCACAATAATAACTTCTAAAGATAACTTATACAGCTGTTGCTTACTGGCGATTTCGGCGACCTGCGAACAAAGATGTAATGTGAAAATCTATACAAAAATCTTTTTGTGAAAACACAAAGTTATTCAACAAAAATGTTATCAATATGAAAATACCGAAAATATTAAAAACAATAACAAATATGAATACATAATTTTTGGTAAAATATAGATTTTACCAAAAAAATAATTTTTGTCCAAAGCTTATCCAGAGCCTTATTATATGAACCGGTACACAGGATGCCACGTAACATGTGTACTAAGCCAAAAGTGCAAAAAATACAGATTTTCTTTATCTGTGTGTTTTAGACGCGTATTCTTAGATTATTATTATTTTTTTAATAATTTTTAATAATTTCAATTCAAATCACTGTTTTTGCTGAAAAAACACATGAAAAAACAAAAACACACGGTACACATGTTCTATGGTACTCTGTACAGATTGGATACGTGTCCTAGGAAAGAAAGAATTCGTCACGTATGACTCACGTATTAAAGACTGAAGAAAATGATAGTTCTTTTGTTCAAGTTTTCCTCGTTGTTGTATTGTTAATACAACGAGGAAAACTTGAACAAAAGAACTCAAAACCTTGTGGTACTCCGTATAAAATGTCTGGTTCATGCAGATTGAATAATACTGTGCTATTAAACGGTTGTTATTCTCCCAGGAAGCTTTGAACTTTGTTCTGTAAGTAGTACATAATAAGTATGGTTCTGTGCTAAAGTAACTATACTACTTCTTTGGTTCTATGCGTCAAGCGTTGGTGAAGACATAAGCCATTGCAACAAGTTTTTAGTTTACATATTTCATTTTTCATGAATGTTTGTTATCAAAGACTTAATTTTTTTTATGTTTTCGTTAGCAGTATGCATTTTTTTAACTTTCTTGTTTTTTACTTTTCCCAGAAGTACACTGCAACAAGTCGTTATATAGTCGGCATGAATTTCGAAAAGATAAAATCTAATATATGTATAAATATCAATTGGAGTTTTAGATATACAAAAGTCTTTATACAAATAGGTCAACTTTATACGTCCAATGGTTAACTTTGACATACATATATTATGTTAGCGCTTCTACTCGTAATTATATACTTTAACTATCTTTCGAGAACACCATCTTAGATGGCTCCGGATTACGAATCCAATTTGACTTATTATTTCTATTCAAAGAAAACAAAAGAGCGAAGGTAAATAAACATAATCGTAAGATTTTCGTTTATTACACCTAAAAGAGAACTTGTTTAAAGGAAACACGCTATAAGTCAATACTTAAATCTTTTATAGTGGCCGACTGGAGTCGAATCTAGCGTAACTGACCCGAGCGTGACGGGTCACTTTCATTCAGTAAAGGTAAAGAATGAATGAACTCTTTATTGCACTTAAAACTATAAAATAACACCTTATATCTAAACATTACATATTAAAAGTGCAATAGGCGGCCTTATCGCTGACAGCGATATCACCTAGAAACGGAGAAAAATATATAAGCAAACTAAGAATTGGTACATCACAAACAAACAGACGGAGAAGTATCAAAAATAAGAAATAAAAAAAAGGATACAAACTAAGTATATACATGCAATAAAAAGCTACTTAAATTACAAACTAACCTCAAAGATAAACTATAAAAAAGAATAACTGAATACAATAGGAAGGTACCACAGAAAACAATTTCTATAAAAACTGATCATAGCACACAGAAGAAAAGAAAGAACTTTTTTCTACAAAACGTAGAGTTCCTTACCCTTGTCCTTGATGGACTTGGCCTGTTTGTTCTTGTTGCACTTCTTGGCGACGCGGCGGGTCTTCTCGCAGGCTTGGTCGCTGTTAGCTTTCAGTTTATCGGTCCTGAACATCTCGCCTGTGGCCGCGTTGCACTCACTCCATTGAGTTTTCTCGTAGCGGCAAGCTAACGAAAAACATTTATAGCTTTTAAAAACTCTTCATGCTGCCTTCGATGTCGAACTGAATGAAATATTATTTCTGGATAAAACACATACCTACTCAACATTTAACCAGCTAGTTTGGGTAATATTTTTTTGTACCGTTGAAGTTGAAGTAGTAAAAACACGTCCGTTTAACAGGGCAGCTCGAATACTTACATTTCTTGCACTTCTTTTGTATGGTCTTATTGTTCTGGCACAGGGTGGGGTCACCCTTCTTCAAGGTCAGCTTGCGTGTGCGCATGTTGGTCTTGAGGTCGCAATCGCTCCAAGGGCCGCGCGTGTAGCGACAAGCTTCTGTTGACAACCGGTTCATGATCAGGACATGTCCTACAATTAGTACCTAATTGAAATTGCGGGAAGGAATTAAAATAAGCAATCGATGACGATTACATACCATGTTTGTCTATTCTACCCCCGACACGTCGCTGCCTAGAGAGATCTCGCTAAGCTTGCTGCAAGTGAAGGTAATCTCCAATTGATACCTACCTAAGTAGTCAATGAGTAGGTAGGTACTAAGTAGAACTTACGTAGAACTTAGTAGACATTAAGATTGACCTTAACCTATCTGCAATGATAATAAATGACGAAAGCTTTCAGATTGAAAATATAATAATAATAATAAAAGTTATTTCTTATTATCGTAAAAGGGACACGGTAAACTTACACTCTGACGTTATGTATCTAAATAATTATATAAACCAATAATCCTGTTATAAATGAAAGTGTGAAACCTCGCTCTAACTAAGGGAAAAGGTTAGAGGATCGCAAGGCCAAGGCAAGCGACATCCTTACAAAAAGCATGAGCCGTAGATGCGAGACACATGTGCATCGGCTATTTAAAGACTGCAGCGGGAAGGAACGCGCACTCGGCTTCCACTTTTATTATTTTAATGATTTTAAACGTCGCGATCATTTCGTTCGGCATTTTAAGCAGGTATAATGCTGTCTTCTGTCCAATACCTTTGTCTTCAAGCTAAATTATCACATAATTTTTATCTTGTTTGTTGTAGTTTTAAAGTGTTCAATAAAATTATTTTCTATCGATATCCTGCGAATATCTAGATCGACTATTTCGGACTTACTTTTTACATTTTCCTAGTGACATTAAATACCAATTATTGGTAACAAAAAGTATTTTTTATATATTAACTATACGGTACTTTGAGAGAGCTTGTGCTTCGCATAGGTACTATGCGAAGCACAAGCTCTCTCATAGTTTGAGGACAAGCCGGTTGTAGGTATGTTAATTCCATAAAAGGATCCATTATCTAAGACTACTTCGCAATGTTCCTTTGTGTGTTGTGTCCCAGCACTAAACGTGTGTCGCAACACTAGTCGATGCTCAGATGAGAGGAGGCTTTGAAATTATAACATTTTCCTCACAAAAAACATTATTTGTGCTCAGTTCAGAGATCCGCGGCTAAAGAGGAGAATGCCAGACTATACGGAAATAGAAAATACGAAATAAAATGTTTCGTTCCTTTTGAGGATTTGTCTAGTTTCGCAAACTCAATTCATCAGTTGTTTTGCTTTCAGATAGTTTTCGTTTGTTTTGTCGAGGGCAAAGAGTTAAATTTGTTTTTATCAAAATCATCTAGAAATAAAGTTACGTACTTTTTCGTCAAACACAAACTATCTAGCTAGTAGAACAAACATTAAAACGATGCGGATTTGATACTTTTTTCCAACAGGTTCTGAAAGCTATTACTTTATTTTTTAGGTACAGACCAGCGACAGACTCGATCCAAGCATTGTACTGTACATTGATCGACCCAACTGGTATGGCCCCTCCAACAATTGTTGACAATGGCAGATCCAATTCAAGCGTGCTCGGCTCGTATATAACTAAGGTCCAATTTCACTTGTACAATTGAACGCAGTCGATAAAAGATAAATTCAGTTTAGCGCATTCCACTGACATAAAATTGATATGGATCAAGCTGAACTTAGTTTAGTTTCTCAACGCCCGATTATCGAAGTTTAGCCATGCTCTTGTGTCACATAATGTCCAACACGCACATCAAAAATTGTCAGACAGACATTTATACTTTACATTATTTTTCGGATATAAACTTCGTGTCCGTAAACGGGATCAATATCTATCTAGTTGATAAAATCGGTGTGAAGTAAATTGAGATTAAGATCAACCTTTGAACTCTGAAGCTGATCTTTATCGTTAAACTAAGTCTTGACAGCGACCGATGAAATTGGACCTCAGCGAGAGCATAATCATATTATAAGCAAGATACCGTTCCGATACTGGAACTCGATGGAGTAAGCGGACCTGCATTGTGTCAGCGGAGATGCCATTAACATTATGGCACAGCTTGTCCCGCCCAGGGGGAACTGGACGCCTCGGAGCCTACGTACACATTTTGTACGGCTAATAGTACTACAGCTCTAATTATTGTTTTTTAATTTATTTATACTTTTTGCACGATAAACTATATACAAAACTTATTCTATAAAATTAATACAAAGGCGAACCTTACCCTAAAAAGAGTTCTCTTCCAGCAAACCTTATTAGGAGAGAGAGACAAAGTGAAGAGAGAAGTGGGTAGGTACATGTGCTTAAATATTATGTATTGCCGGTACTTAGTACACACAATAGTCTTCCTATAATTCAATACAAATGCAATAGTTTCTACCTACTTTAGTAAAGTTGCTTCGGAATTGAAACTTTATTCCAATTTTATTTAAACCACAATCTACAACGTTTTAAAGGCCAAATTTCAAAGACCCTTTGATCCATATTGACGCAGTTTCTTAGAAATGGTATTATTGAAACATGCATGCTTGTAAGATGAAAAAATATAATAATTACGATAATATCAAGCGAAACATTGGGTAAGTGTGGTGGGACGTGAAACGATAATACAATACAATACAAAATACTTTATTGCACACCAGATACAGAACATTAAGAAAGATATTACATGTGACAAGTACAATGGGCGGCCTTATCGCTTAGAAGCGATCTCTTCCAGGCAACCTTTAACTATCAATTTAACAGAGAAGTTTCTTGGAAATACATCATCTGCGGAACACTTGACAACATTTATTAGTTCTTTCACATTGTGTAGCTTTTGTAGTCCTGCGCTATTCTCTGCATTTTTAAATTTGATCCGATTTAAGTTACTCACTTTTAAAGCTCGATTTAAATATTCCAATGTTCGTTTATAATATTCCTTGAGTCATATATAAAAGACGTAACGATGTTATTTAGGAAGAGATCCTTTGCTCTCTTCACAACTCTAGAACATAGAGCGAGCAGTTGAAACTCTTGAAACAAAGACGGGTGATCTACCCAGATTTTTATACTAATAAACATGAAAAATCGTAATATGTAACGATTTATTTATTTAAGTTATTTGCCGTTTGTTTTGGCTTGTCAAAAAATGTAAATTTTAAACATTTTTATTTCATTATTAAAATGTCTAATGGAGTCTTTTCAAAATAATTTATTTCAACTTTGGAAACTAATCTAGAATATATCTCAACGTGCCATATTTTAGAGTTTACTTTCTCCGTATATTATTTAGTTTCGCCCAAAGTTGGGCTAAAATGAGTATAGAAATACGAAAGTTCAGCTTGTATTTTTAAATGTATACATTTTGGGTACATATGTATAATAACGATGAAATAAATTGAATTATCCTTAGTTTGGATGGTCAACATCAAACAGTGTATTAGATACCCTTACACGTTTATATGAGAAGATGAGCGAAGCATTTACTCTTAACAACACATTGTTTTTGTTTTCAGGCATTGTAGTACCGGCATCTACTTTGTTATGATAAGATAGTATGATATGACAACGAAACAATAGGACAGGGGCATTATGAATGGTATTACAGCGCATTCTGTTATCAAAAGCTCAAGCGTTCTAAACTGCCACTCAGCACAATACACCGGGCAAACCTAGCACTAACTAACTAGCATAATGGAGTCGGCAGCACACGGCATGATAGACAGACAGCCGCCGCCGCCTACATCGCTTAAATCATTCATATCTCACCTGCTGGCACTCTAATCACGCCTCTACGATCTGCAGAATAGAGCTCAACCCAGTGCAGGCCTACATCACCTATGCCATTTCCGTACAGTCGTAGTATTGATGAAATTCCCGAACAAATAGAGTGTTGTTTGTATCGCCCGCGCCTTGTAAACGGATTTGTAATTAAATTGCAGTAAAATTTACTTAATTTACAATAATTTTTGGACGCTGATAAAATAAGAACACCGGCTTAGTAGCTAAAGGGCCCTCCCCTTTGGCTACTAGGTCGTTGTTTCTCGTAATTTTGGACCCGGATTGAACCTTTGAATATTTTTTTATTCAAATATACTCGTATTTATTTATTCAGTTTTTTTTCTAATTTGTGTTCTTTATACACACTCTTGCAATATTAAACTTAAAATATGTCACAAATTGTTTTTGCCTGTTTTGTTTTCTGCAAAACCATTCATCCAGTCATGAAATTATCACATAAAATATGAAAATCCTTTGAAAAGAACCTATTACTTTACCACTCACCTTTCCTCGCCTGATCCGCGACCGACCCTGGCTGACCTGGACACCTTAAACACTGACTTACTTGACCTCGCCGTCCACGGCAACCCTCTCTTGGTTCAATGTGCCTGACTACAGCAACACTGTAATCGAACCTGATCCGGCAAATACCATAGACTCCAATGTACTACAGCTTGACGACCTGCAGGAACCCACGCAGGAGTAAATAATAGAAACTGTGGTTTGTGCATTAACCTTTCTCCTTGGCCGCCCGCTCGGTGCGGTCCAGATAGTGCGGCTGCTCGGGCTGCGAACCCTCCACCAGCACCCCCTTGCCCTCCGCCACCGCGCCGTCCTCCCACGGCTCCCCATCCACCACCACCGCTGCCATCGCCACCAGCACCAGGCCCCCCACCATACGCCACCACAACTTGTTCTGCAAGAGGACAATCATCATTACAACTCTCTAATGCTGTTCTTGATAACTGCTTCTACAATTAAAAAATAAAATAAATAATGCTGGACAATTCACACAGCATTATCTAGCCCCATGGTACTAGATATTTTTTATTATACATAGAAAACAACCAGATCACCCGGAACAAATATCTGCAGATTGTTGACAGAATTGTCCCGAGGCGGGAATCGAACCCGCAACCTCCTGCGTCGCAGGCGGACCTTCGCCCACGGCACCTCATCGGTCGTCTGCTTCTACAGTTAATACCGTAAAAGAGGGATGAGAGGAGTGTGAGGAGAATAACAAGGAAGGAGGGTAGAGGGTTGTAGATGCTGCTTCATTATCATTATCATCAGCCTATAGCAGTCCACTGCATGGACATAGGCCTCCCCTTATGAGCGCCATAGCGCCCTGTCTTCAGCTTGCCGCATCCAGCATCCACCTGCAGTCCTTCGCAGGTCGTCATCCCACCTGGCCGGAGAACTTCCTACACTACTTTTGCCGAGTCGCGGTCTCCACTCTAAAACACGTGACACAGATGCTACTTATTATTGGGGAAAGAGGTCATGTATCAATCCTTTTATTCCAAACTGTTCAACCAATAATTTGTGAGTGGTGCTCAACATTAAAAAGGAAAAGAAGTTTGTCAATACTGCGGTCACAGCTCGCGTTCCCGCATAAGCCTTGTAATACGATTCGTATTCCTCATACTAGTTAAGGCATCCATCGAGGATTTTAAAGGGTATGTAAGGGCAATGGAGTAAAACGTCAGATAATTAGTAGAAATATAAGGAGTTTCGAAGAAAAGGAGTTAGAAAGGGAAGACAAGCGGAAAGATAAGCAGGGAAGAAAGTGGAAGAAGACTGGAAAGAGCATGCAAAAATTAAAAAGGGACTAAATTAAGTTAGTAAGTTTAACTTTTATGGTAATACGTTCCTAGTTGTGGTTCATGTAGGTTGTTTGTGGTCAAGTTCCTACGATGTCCCTTCGTATGAAGAATGATGTTTTTAGGATAAACAACATAAATCTTAAGATACATTTATTCGGAAACAATAGAATACCTACCTCACACCATCTAAATATTTTTATTTTTCTTCTATTATGTACGAATAACTGCATAGTATAAATAATAAAATAACTGAAGTGAAGACCACACCAAGATCAGAAAGCAATATAACTATCGCCTCTATACAGATACTTTCCGATAGGAGTGTAGGCAGGTCTTTAGTTATAAAGAACTACTAAGATTTTGAAGACGAGAGAAAAATTCAATGGAATAACTTCTTATAAGTCTAATTAATTTGCCGGATTTTTTGTTCTTCGTATGACGACTCAAAATAGAACATATTTTATATTGATAAAGATATTTAGATGTTCGTTATCATCATCATGTTTGCCTATTCAGCTATTGCCAGCGAGCGAGACCTGAGAATTGATGATGCTTGACCTGATGATGAGTCTATTGCTGGCTCCGCATAGCAGATAACCCCGCGCGGTGTCACAGGCTGCAAGCATGGAGCGGCGCGCATTACTGTGATCTTTCTTACCATTAGGTACACGTCACACATAATGCTAATTCAAAGGTTGCCTGGAACAAATCGCTCTTAGCGATAAGGCCGCCCAATATGCATGTGTATCTTTGTTTGTTTGTTCTGTACTGTTTTGTTCTATGTTTGATGTGTATTGTATTGTATTGTAATGCCGCTTATCAGAAGCAAAAAGCTATGGCGTCAGTTTTGTCTGTGACATTAATTATTAACAGTTTGAGAAAGTACCTAATAGTTTATAGGTAAGCTAGGATCAAAAAAACTTTTCTTAATGATTCGTAAAGTTCACATCACATAGATACATATGCTACGTTTGTAGCTAGGAGTGAAGACACCAGTTAGTTCCTAAGTGTTCATTCACCACGTGTTAAGTAAAGGAAAACAAAGGGCCAGAGATAAACGGCCAGTCACTCAACTTTAATTCCTGCTGTGCTAAAATTAGCTTGGACGTAGGTCACCCACAGATAACCATATATTGCTACAAATTTATAACAGGCAACTTTATTATTGCGTCTTTATCATAGAGTTTAAACACGCTGCTGTCACATCAGTGGGAACCCAAATTCAAAAATATTTCATATTTGAAATATGTCTTTTAGAATTTCGACATCACAATTTGTACTGAAAACTTTATTTGTATTTTTTTGTTTTTTATGTTCAGGCGCACGATATACATATATTGTTATTTTGGTGAATTGAAATAGGACTGGTAGAGCGAGATCATCAAAATTTCGTAGGTACTCGAATAAGAAACCCTAAGAAGCAAGTGGAAGGCGCTCGCAGGTATCGCCATAGATAAGGTAGTGGTATTCCAATATTTAATTAGTCACGTTGAATATTCTTCAAATATCTTCGAGATAACATTCTTAGAAGATGATTTTCTTCGAAGTAAAGCTTTTGAAAAACTATCAAGAGAGAGTTCGTATCCTAACTTTTATGAAGCCTTAGATATTTTTATTGGTTTTGGTAAGGTCCTATTTAGACGGATCAGTCAGATTTTGCTACTTAAAAAACAATTCGTGACTTAAAGACTACAAAAGATGTTACGCGTTAATCGTTGTCAGTGAAAAGGAGGGCTATAGATTGTTATCACAGTTTAAGAAACGATATAGTTAAAAACTAAAACCCGACTACATAAAATTCTTTCTCTTTCGATGATGAGTAAGTAGCCACCGGGTACCAGCAGGAACGAAGGTCCCCGACCTTCGTTCCTGCTGGTACCTGCTTCGTACCCGGTGGTATGAGGGGCCTCCGGCTATTTTTGTTTCTATCTTTATAGCAAACCTTATTAAACTTTGTCAAATATTTTATAAAGTAAGTACAAACAAAGGCCTTTGAGTTGAACGACGACGCCCCACACGAGCTTGTTTGTTAACATTGAACTTTTAGACACATAGACCATTGCTTAGGACCCACTATCTTGTTAGAACCGCAGTTTCGCCTGACGTTATATACCACCACAAGCCATCGGGGTATTGAGACAAATCTATCTATACCTCACTTGTTGAAATCGGACAAGTAGTTTCAGCGCTATGTGGAATATAAACTCGGCTACATACAAACATAAACATACGAGTACATAAGGTGCCAACCTCAAAACCCTCTTCCGTTGTTAGTCGGGTAAAAAACAGATAGGATAAAGTCAAAATAATATTGTTGTACAAATTGACCACTTCCATCGACGATAATTAAATTTGGTAAGCCAATCCATTAGTGAGCGAAATATAATTATTTAATGCACGACACGGTAACCGCTGCCACAAAGCTGAAGTTGGATTCGAGCTGGTACACGCAGTTCCATTTTAATAAAAACAATATTCAATAAGTAGGTAGCTCTTTTTTTAAATATATTTTTGCATTTTTTCTCCCGTGCTTAAGTGGCTTTATTATCCTGTTGACTTTTAATAGTCAAGTACCGGAAAAGCGCAATTGGTTTCAATATTGTGTGCGTTGCTGTAGGTACATGTTACAGAGATGGGTCTTGTTAGAACAAGCTTACTGTCGGCGCACATGCACCCTATAAGTAAAGACAATCAGAGAACAACGCAGTACATCCTAAGTATTGAACTTATATGATTTTACGGGAGACATGAGCGAGCAGTTCTAAACGGCGGAGCAAAATAACAAGACAATATTTTTTTTTTCATATTAATATCTTATCTTCTGAAAACCTAATCAACTCCATACCAGCGAATCAGTTCTACTAGCCGACGACAACATGCGACAGCGTTTACTCACTTATGATATGAGTTGCAAGAGAACGCTGTCGCATCTTGATTTACAGTGTGCAAATGTAGAGTTACCTGCGACTTGATAAACCGATAAAATTGAAAATTAATTTGGGGCGATGAAGCCATTTTGATTTATCTGGTCAGTTACATACGCAGTCATTTACACATTAATAACAGGCGCCAGATCATTTCGTTTCCGTGAGTTTTCGCATCAAATTTGACCTGTTATTGCAATAAAACCGACTTGATTATAAATATTTAAAAACTCTTTTCGTCCGCCAATGAATGCAAGTCCTTACGAAGTTAAACAACGTTTGTTATTAAAAAGGTTTCAAGCTGCCTATGATACATCTATTGTAGAACAATATGATGGAATCCGCAAGCAATCCAATGCCAAAACAATATCTAACAAGATCACAGACATATAATATGCAATTGTTGTTATATTTTAGTTTTAGAAGACTGCAGGTAGATTCTGGATGCGTCAGGCCGAAGACAGGGCGCTATGGCGCTCATTGGATTTGTGATGATATTTTTGTTGAAATATAGTATATACACCTAAAATTACCGTCCTTAAGCTCTCGAAAAATCGAACTGGGTAGGGAATAGAAGCATTCAGTTTTATTGTAAGGTTGTTATAGTGTAGGTAGGACAAATGTAAGGTATTATAGTATAGGTAGGACAAATGATAACATTGATAACGCAAGTGATACGGAGGCAAGGGTCACAAACACAGAAACTACCTACCTACCTACTCACTCTACGTTTGTAATCGTCGAATGTTAGGGATATACAATACCTAAGCGAATACCTGAGCAAAAATACTAAAACAAACAGAATGAGATAATAAAATGGACAATCGGATAAAACTTACAAAAAGTGACAGTTCCATTTTGCTGCGTTTTCCAGCAAAATTTGTTATTTTCTACTACCTTTTGTGTTAAAACATGGATTCAATATAGTAAAAGAAATAAATAAGTAAACCTACTATCATAATTCTATGGTGGAAACATTTTCGTTGTCTTTGTCACTGCCTATTTACTTATATTCATAGTAATCTTATTGTTGAAATTTAACTAAACAGACCGTTCTGTTACAATATAAACCACGGGAAACTCGAGTTAAGTCGGAACTATGCCTGAAGGTTTGTTATGATAATACGAGTGCGTTGTCGCATTCCCTATAACAAAAAATGTACACCATATATTTTTCGTATGCCAATAGTAAGGTGGCGGAAAATGGAGCAAACTATAGAGGGTGTAAATGTTAGGAATATACAGGATTGCCGTAGCGTCAAATGAGGTCAGGCGATTGTCTAAATTGCATCGGATCGCGGGCGAGCTGGATGTTTGTGTTTTCGAGGTCGACACAACACGGCACCACACCCTCGGGGTGCCGCGGCCGCTGCGCACTCATTTTACATTATGTAACGATTATCGAAACACTTCTTTGGCACCCCATAAACCGTACACACTTCAAACTTTAATTGTTACAGCGTAAAATTGGGTATTTTTTATTACTCTTAAAATAATTAATTTGCTCTGTCGAGTCGCCAACTCGAATTTTTGTGAAATTTGATTTGTAATAATTTATTATTAATTGTTTTACAAATAAAAATTGTATTTTTTTATCACGATAAATAAACAAAAAAAAATTACAGTATCATAAAATCACGTCAAATATTTTTACAAAAATAAACAAACGAAAATTTAATACACCTACCTCCATTGTTGAGGGTTTCTGTATCGCGTGCAAGTTCGCTCGGCTCTGAGACGTGGTTCCGCGGCGGCGCTAGGGCTGTGAGTGTGGAGTTGAGGCGACGCGACGCGACGGAGCGCGCGGGACCGACCCGTCCCCGGCTCCTCTCAGGATCCTATCGATCGGCGTGCTGTGCCGGGAACACTCCGCCTCGGGGGTTGCCAGCGTCGACTGACAAACCAAGACTATTTCTTTTTTTTCGAGCTACAGGAGGTTAAGTGGCCGCTTTGCGAGCGGGCCGGTTGGACTTGCAGCGGATTGAAGGGTTGGGTTCTAGTCCAATGGTTCTCCATTAGTAGTCCATTTTTAGAATGCCGCCGCTGCAAACTCTCTTTAATCGATAGGTCGACAGGCCAGGAAGACTCATCAAACAAAATATATTAAAAATAGGTATTAATATTAATAAATACATTATTTAAGTCATTATTTTTAATCAAACCCTTTACTTCCTTCTTTATTCCATAATCCCATCCTACTCATATTATTAGTTAAAAAGAAAGCTAGTGTTAATGCTTGTTATATTTAGATATTAAGCTACATCTTCCAAAAGGACAGGTAAATAATTTGAAAAATTTGCAATCTGAACATTTATTATGAAATTGCTTATATGAAATTGCTTTGTCGTTTACATTATTAATAACACCCCAACCACCCTATAATACACTGCCATAGATTTAGTTGAAATAAATTTCCTATTTTATAACATTTTCTCTTATAAGTAGGATCTTGATGAGGAGCATGTTACTGACTACGAAGGTATGGATATTTTGGTAACCTGCTGGAAGCATAATAAATAGCCCCTACTTATGTCGGCGCAGTGCCCGTAGATTATGTAAACAGATACTACATAAAAGTAAAGAAGACCATCAATATACCGTGTCCAAAGATTATAAAAGACTATGGGAATTTCTGTACAGATACAGGATAAGAATAAAAAAGTCGAAAGTGGTACGCTTGTTTTACCCCTCGACTGATATGGCTGTAATAAATTCATAGGTTCTGTATAAAAAGTCCAATATACAAAGATGAGTTAAGTCACTTAGTCTGGGGGATTACCGCAGGCTGATTATGTAAAAGCAACAGCAACAGCGACGCGACCGCGACCGCAATTTTAGCAAGCAATTTTTAGTTCACCGATTGTCCGGCAGAGGGAAACCTATTGCTCGATTGCTGGGTGACGTAGTACCTGGTGTCATGTTAGTACAAAATTGGCTTTTGACAGCACTGATTGCTTAATTTTCGCCTGTCGCAAACCGGTCGCAGTTACATAATCAGGGGGCCGATCAGAATAGGCAGAGGCGCTATGTAATTATAAAACAAAGGCTGAGAGTAAAAGAGGTCGTCCTTCATCCAACAGCGTGCGAAAAAGCGCTAGAAGCCAAAAGATGCCGTGGCCCAATGAAGACAGTTCCACCAAAGGATGTGCGGACAGATAGAATTGGACACCTAACGAGCAGAGATGCGCTTCCAAAAACCGCTGTAAATTGCCAGGTTGTAAGGGTTTCTCACGCACTGAGTGTGCAAAGTGCAGGTGTACCTCTTTGCCACACCTTTACTAGGAATTGTTTCAGAAGTTTCCGTGCATCATAGACAATAAAATATATTTTCACCCGTTCTAAATATGACGCCACAAACATGATGTGGACAAATAGCAACAAACTGGTTTTTTTTTTCAAAATATGTACTTATATTTTCATGTACAGGTTTTTTATTGTCCATACCTATAACCATTAAACTATGTAGGAATACCCGAAAACATTTATTTCGGAGAAAAACAATAATTCATGCAGGTAAGGGTTAAATAACCAAGCACAGATAGATCTCGGAGCGCTCGTCCTGCCGGCTCTAAAAAGCAAAAACCTAATGAATTTCAAAGAAAACCTTTTGATTGTGTATATACTCATACAATCAAAAGATTTTCTTTGATATTCATTGTTAATTTTTACTTTGTTAAAATGTAATTAGAAATAATTCATAACGACATTTACTTACTCATAGGTAGAATAAAGTAAACGATAAGAGTTGTATTGCTGGATGCATTTCATCACGTACAAGGAATTTTACCGAAGGAACTGCCAAAAAAGTGAGAAATACCTTCTTTTAAGGAATAATATATTTCCTTCATGTCAAATACTAATAGGTCTAACAGCTGTATTTGTGGCGCAACCCGCTAAATATGGTAAAAAAATGTGATAGCTGGTATCCCCGCTCTCGAGCTGCCAGTGGCTGTTTCAGTGCGCGTACCCACACCCCCTTCATCTGCGGCGAGCGGGAGGGGGGGGCGGCTATCCTCATCTGTAGGATTTATTACTTTTTCCGGGAATGACCGGATTTCGCCTTAGGATAGCGTTGGCATTTTATCGAGGCTTCTGACTTTGCCCACTGGTCGTCGTCCGCGTCACTACACATGCAGATTTTTTTATTGTCATAATTCTTACATATAAGTGTTCATTAATATAATTATATTATATATATACATATACCTTAATTATGCTAAGGCTACGACTCGTCAAAACAGGTAATATACAATTTTGCTGTATAGGAAACATGTTAGTCTTCAAATTATAATACATAGTTACCTATCACTGAGATACATATGTCCTGTCACCGTCTCAGCATGCTTCCGCGCCCACTTTGATTCTTTGTTTAAAATGTAATTTTTGACTAGATTCTTGAGAACACACGTGTACGAACAGTAGGACCTCGCAATACTATTTTTTATGTAGGCAGTAGGTATTAGTAGGCTATGCAGGCAGACTTAGTATAAAATGAGACTGATAGAAAGTATTTATTTAAAATATTTAGCCAGCTTTGTGAATTGAACGTTATTGTGTAACATGAGTTAAGCCGCAAAAAACTATTGAATAGTTGACCCCCATCGGGTTCCGGAAGCACCCCCTTTCGGCATAAGTAGTACACATGTTACGGGGCACCCTGTAATTGGTTATTTTATAATAATTCTGTTTAATAAAATTTTTTGAAGATGCTCATTAATCACAGCTGATATAATAGGTCATTAATATTATTTCTTTGTTTCGTTTTGCTTTATTTATCATCTTGACTTGATTGCATGATCTCGGGTCATAAAGTGACCCGGTCCTTTGGAAGGCTTGCGTGGGGCCGAAGCCAACAGCACAGGCCCTTTGAGAGAGGTGATGGCTACACATAGCGGGTATCATCCTCGGGTGCACAATATGATACACCCAAAGATTTTTATCTATTTATTATATTATATCTGTTTATTATATTATATTATTTTATAAAAGATTAGTTATCTTTATAATTATGAATGTAAATTAACGTAGCCAAGTGTGCTTTGTGCTCCCACGGCGAAATGTGTATGAACATGAGAATAAGTGGCACAGCGGATGAAGGTCCACCGCCGCACAGGAGGTTGCGGGTTCGATTCCCGTCCCGGGATAAATATTTGTATGATTTGCAGATATTTGTACGGGGCGTTCGGGGTGTTTTCTATATATCTTCTATCTTTTATTCTTATATATTATCTTTTGGACTTTATTTATTGTCAATAATTATGAAAAAAAAATTGGATCAGGCTGAAATGTACCTATCTAAGTAGTTTAGTTACCTGTACCGTATTTAAATTTAATAACAATATTTGACACATGTTGCTGCTTGCGCTAAAATTTACGAGTATTTATGGCAAACTAGCGGCCTGTCCCGGCTTCGCCCGGGTGGTCATTTGTTTCAGGCAATTTTTAAATTTTTCACTTTTTTCTCTCCGTTAGAACCATCCTCGTACTTCAAGGAATATTCTAAAAAAAGAATTAGCGAAATAGGTTCAGCTGCTCTCGTGATTTGCGCTTAGCACAGCTTACACATTCAGCGATTCATTTTTATATTATAGATATTTAAATATAAAGGCAACTTTGTAAAATCAGCCTCTAGTAGTAAAGACAGAAATAAACTACGCTATTCATGTTGCAGGTAAGTTACATTGAATCAAGTTAGTATACGCTGAACCTATGTATATCCTCCACTGGGTTTGGAAATACAATAATATAATCAAGCTATCAAAAGTACCGTTGGAGTTATCGCGTCCCCTTGAGTCCCGTCGTGAGTCCCACTCTCTCTTACTCGCTATTACTATTTATACATATAAAAAGATTGATAGCCTTATCTTATGTCTATGTACGTTTATTATAATGTTTGTAATGTAGGTATGTAGTGTAAGTATTTGTTTTCACTTCAATTTTTTGTCCACTTGTGGAAGAAGTGAAAAGAAACCACTAGCATGTTCATCTCTTATATGTCACATCCTATCTCTTCTCTATAATATCTTATTTCTCTCTTCTGCACCCCCTTATCTCAAGGAACGTTTCACATTTCTCCACCATTCTCACGCTCTTTCTCTCCGTTCTTCTGAAAAGCTCATGCTTTAAAACCCAGTCCACTCTATTTCCTTTTAAGACAACTCATTTACCGATTTAGGTGTACAACTTTGGAACACATTATCAGTCTCATTAAGGCGAGCTAAGTCACTAGCAGTATTCAAGAGCATGGTAAAGGAACACTGGTTGTCCTGCTGTCATTGACCACACCCTTGTTTTTTTCCCTTTATAAAATGACGATTATATATATTATATAGGAGGAGGAGTGAGGCAGGGGATGTCATATCCCCGAAACTGTTCACGTGCGCATTGGAGGATATGTTTAGGTTGCTGGACTGGAAAGGAAAGGGCATTAACATAAACGGCGAGTACATCTCACACCTGCGATTCGCTGATGACATAGTCTTATTGGCGGAGTCCCTTGAGGAACTGAACCAGATGCTGGGCGGCCTAGCTTCAGCCGCCCGATGGTCGGTCCTGGCATGAATTTGGATAAAGCCAAAGTCATGATCAATGGTCACATTGATCCAAGGCCGCTGGTCGTACATGGTCACATTCTCGAAACTGTTTCCGAGTACACTTACCTTGGGCAATTCTGCAGTTGGGTAAAAACAATTTCGACAAGGAGGCCAAACGGAGGATCCAGCTAGGCTGGGCAGCATTTGGGAAACTACGTCGAGTCTTCTCGTCATTCATACCGTAATGCTTGAAAACGAAAGTTTTCAACCAGTGCGTTCTAGCCGTTATTTATGACCTACGGAGCTGAGACGTGGTCTCTCACGATAGGGCTGGTCCACCAGTTCAAAGTCGCTCAGCGAGCTATGGAAAGAGCTATGCTCGAAGTTTCTCTGAAGGATAGAATTCGTAACGAATACATCCGACAGAGAACCTAAGTTAACGACATAGCTCTAAGAATTAGCAAGCTGAAGTGACAGTGGGCCGGCCATATCTCGCGAAGAACCGACGGCGGCTGGGGCAAACGTGTTCTTGAGTGGAGACCACGACTCGGTAAACGTATTGTAGGATGCCCTCCGACCAGGTGGGATGACGACCTGCGAAAGTCTGCAGGTAGATGCTGGATGCGGCAAGCTGAAGACAGTGCGCTATGGCGCTCATTAGGGGAGGCCTATGTCCAGCTGATGATGATGATATATTATATATTTATATAAGTAGGTATGTACTATTAGTTATAATGTACATATTTATAGTAGATAGGTTTTTGTATTTAACATAATATTAAATTTCGTGTTGTAATTAACTACATAATAACTTAATAACGCACACAGATCCCCTTTTTCAATCCAACGATCCTATCCATCCACGGTTGTCTGGTAGAGATCACTATTGAGCGATAAGACCACCAAATTGTTACATATCTTATATTATTATTTTTATCTTGTTTGTTTTATTTTTAATTGTGCAATAAAAGTATTGTCTATCTATCTATCTATCTCCTGTCGGCAGCATCAGGTCAGGTCAGTCGTGGGAGCGTGCGACCAACCCTTGGGTTTCCCTCGTAAGAGACTCTGAAGACTCACAGCCGACCCAATAACAGGGGCACAGAACAAATTATATTTAATCTTTCGCGGGATCAAAAGAGGCGATGTAAGAAGAAGTTCCTTCAATCCTCTTTCGCGGGATCAAAAGAGGCGAGGTAAAAAGAAGTTCTTTCAATCCGATCTGAGTGTGAAATGGCATGATAACATTTTTCGTATTCATGGTTCGCTCGGCGCACGGGAGGTGACGACGACGCGACGGCGCGCACTCGTTCTTTGTGTCTCTCAAGAGAGATATCTTCAGAGTTAACTTGCCCTATCATAATGCCTTCAATTGGTGCGTGGTGATATATATTTTGGATAATATACAATATATCTTTATGAATTGTAGCCTATGTGTTATTCTGATATGTAAGCTATATGTATTATTGTGAAGTTCCATCAAAATCCATTCAGTAGTTTTTGCGTGAAAAAGCAACAAACATACTTACATACATCCTCACAAACTTTCGTGTTTATAATATTATCTAGTAGGATTGAAAAAGTATTAAGAACCTCACACCAAACTATTGTTTTCGGAAAAATTCCATAAAAAAAGTTCGGCATCACGTGTTTTGCTAAAAAGTTATTTTACGTTTTATCCAAAAGTAAAAACTTTCCAACACAGTACAAAATTTTATTAATTTTCATGAGTTAATGTAAAGTTAGAACCATTTTTAGGAATTCGTTCAAGGAGCGTCATAATTATTTAGTTTAATAGTAGATAGTAGGTAGTAAGTTATTACTTACACAATTAGTTTGAAAGACCACGCGATCCCTGAAACTACACAAGTCACGAGGCTGATATTTTGTTTATTTTATTTCATATTATTTACATTTTTATAAGCAGCCAATGAGATGTATAAGAAATTTATGGAAACAAGCATTCTAAGAAGGTAGAAATGGGATTCATAGGTTTTCGCATAGTCAAAGTCAAAATCAAAAAAAGTTTATTTCTTTAGGCTTACAAATAAGCACTTAGACAGGTCATATTTTATACTATTCATTATTATCAAATAACAATATTTTAATGCTCGCTTAAATTTTTTGTCCACCAGTGGAATAAGTGAAAAAGAAACCACTAGTATAATAAATAATAATAAATAATGCTGGACAATTCACACAGCATTGTCTAGCCCCAAGCTAAGCAGAAGCTTGTGTTATGGGTACCAGATAACTGATATACATAATACAATAAATTACATAGATATATATTTTTTATTATACATAGAAAACGACCAGAACACCCGGAACAAATATTTGCAGATCGTGCACACAATTGTTCCAAGGCTAGGCCTACTACTAGTATGTTCATCTTATGTGTCTATAATACATTTGGTTTGCTTATCTGTTGCATAAGTTAAACTAGCAAATAAAGTGACCAATTTGATCCTTTACCGATTTTAAAAGATTTCGAGTTGGACATCGGAGCAAAGCTCGTCCCAAGCTTTCTTATCGTCTAGATAATCCGATATTTTCTAATAAGCCTTTTTACAAAGGATATCTTTGACAATTCGTTTGAATTTATTTATTGATAATGTTTGCAACTCACTCAGAGTTCTGTTGTAGAGACGTATACATTGCCCTTTAAAAGATACATTTATCTTGTGTAGCCTAGTCATTGGATTGGTTGCAAAACTTGCGCGGTGATAGTTTGTATGGAACTAACATATGTACGTTGGGGTATCTCTAAAGTCTACGCGAATGAAATCGCGGGCGAGTCAACTAGTTATTTGTAACCGAGACTTTCTTGGAAACATATCAGATTGTTCTCACAGTCAGACACGCACCAACTACATAATATTATTTGTATTATTTTATTATATTTTTAACTATTTTTAAAACAGAACACTACTTACTCTAATCGTAAGCCTCACAGGGTCTTGTGTTCATAGTGGTTTCGGCAGAATATCAGCGTCTATCTACTCCTGAGTAGTGGCATGTATGCTGAGTGGAGATCTTTTTGCTGCTGGAACACACATCAGTACCTCTTTTTTATATTTTGTGCAATTATTTTGTTGTTATAAGTTAATTAAGTTATTTTTGTTCAAAATGTTAAAAAATCGTAGTTTTTTTTTATACGGTAGCAGCAAATAAATGAATGTCTATGGCTGTCTTCTCATCAGAAGAGTAACAAGTACTCCGGCAGACTGCAGACTGCAGGCAGCTGCTGGATGCGGCAAGCTGAAGACAGGGCGCTATCAGCGCTCATAAGGGCGGCACATGTGCAGCTGTTATCGACTGATGATAATGATTCTAGAGTAAAGCTCGCTCTTGAGCGATAAGACCGCCAATCGTATCTTGTTTTTTTTTAAGTTATTACTTTATATTGTTCTTATAAACTTAATGTGCAATAAACAAAGGCAATAAAGTATTATCTATCTATCTATTCTTATTGACTACTGCCTGATTTAGAAGCTTCATGTCCAGGATAAATAAAGCATGATCATATTTCCAATAACCATTATTCCCCGATCCGTTCATTATTCCAGCTTGTCACCCCTAGTGCCCCCGCCCCCGCCCCCAACGTTGCAATAGGATACTGTCCGCAGGTATCGAGCACCGCTAATGCACTACCGACCATGTTGTCCTTTTTATATTTTTTTTACAAATAGGAAACTGTTTCAAATGGAGTATGAATCTACAAATCCACTATAGACCATCGATCATGCTTAAATAATTCAGCTCGAAGTGACATCTTCAAAATTTCACAGCCTTTAAACAAATTTTCTACAAAAAATATTTTTCGACATTGCGCGATTAATTCAGTAAAATTAAATTGTACTTTCAACATCAGATTTAAAACCAAATACCGGCATATTACTATCAGGTAAAGCTTTTTTTATCTTTACATTGTGATAGCGAAGAAGATGCGGGGTACACAATTGCACAGTGCCTGGCCCGGGAGAGCCCGCAGCGGGATTTTTGAAGAATTTTAGTATTTGCTGTTACAGTTGCAACAGAAATGCATCATCTGTAATTTCAACTGTCGAACTATCACGTTGATTGCAGGTAGATGCTGGATGCGTCAAGCTGAAGACAGGGCGCTGTGGCGCTTATTGGGGAAGGCCTATGTCCAGCTGTGGACTAACCTAGGCTGATGATGATGATGATGAACTATAACGGTACATGAGATATAGCTTGGTGACAGACGGACGGATATTGTTCTACCCTTTGAGTACGGAACCTCATCTCATGACTGTTGCAAACAATCTTGTTTGCAACAGTCTGCATTTAGCTCGACTGTTTCATTCTGAGTATTTTGTAAATACTTGTTCAATACCCATTTTATTTATAAATCCGACATCTATGTACATGATTCAAATCAATAGAGGTTGGTTTCGCTAGTGGCGGCAAAGCCAAATAATATTCAGTTTTTTTTTCATTTTGTTCCTTCTACAATGTATTGATGACATCTCAGAATTTAAATATACTAACAAGAACCAATATAGAAAATAACATTGGAACACTAGAAACAAATGAGAACTAATATTAATAATTGAACTGAATGCAGAGAAGAGCCCATAATGTTGATAACTTTTAATTTCCTTAAGTATATATTACTGATTTTTTTAGCTACACATAAATAATTAAATAAATAATGCTGGACAATCCACACAGCATTATCTAGCCCCAAGCTAAGCAGAGCTTGTGTTATGGGTACTAGATGACTGATAAACATAATACAATACATTTGTAACAGAAATATATATTTTTACTATACATAAAAAAACGACCAGAACAGCCGAAACAAATATCTGCAGATCGCACAACCATTGCCCCGGTGTGGGAATCGAACCAGCAACCTCATGCGTCGCTGGCAAGCCGCTCACCGCGCCACAGAGGTCGTAGAATATTGAGAATATTATCTCATAAGAATAATACCGTCCCTTTATTTACCGAAAATGAATAAGAAGGACGATCATATTTTAGTGCTGTCAGATTAGATTAAGTTTAGTTTTCGTCGACTGGACTGAAACGGCTAAGGACAAGGAATGTTATTTGCCATGCGATTCATATTAAAAATGGTTTACGACTGCTTCTTAACTGCACTTTACTATAATAAATAAATAAATAAAATAAAGTAGGCTTTATTTACTACCACAATTATTTACATTTTTATCTATGCACTGAATTTAAACTATTAGCTCTGTGGCAGTACCACTTAGAGTGGTGAAAGCCTCCTCCAGGTTCCGGTCCGCTGCTTCTCTATCCAAAGCCAGTCTGCTCCAAGTAACTCCAGCTACTGTGACTATATCGTCACTCCAACGTTTTGATGGTCTGCCTGGTCTGCACGTTACTAGTAAAGTACAACGCATGACAACAAAAGTTGAAAAAACTGTTTATCAATACACGTTTTTAAGAAAAAAATTAAAACAACATATATATGACAACATTTGTTAATTATACGGAACACAATATCATTGTAAAATAACATAAACTACTAGATAACTACCTATGTATAACAATACTAGCATAATATAATTAGTTAAGATAGTAAAGCTTACGTATATTGTATATATGTACATTCTCATTTGAGTGAACTTTGTTCTTTTGAGTAATAAAATTCTTTAAACTGAACTGAAAATGTGGAAAATATTGTGATTCGCACCACTCGTGAAACGAACCACCTTAATAAAGGTTGGTGTTGTTGCCACATGGCTGGTGAAGCGTAACTTTCGTTTAATTACGGCGATAGCCCACACACGCGCCACTAGAGATGAACAAATGGACCCTGTTTGTGCTGGGTACGTACTTTCATATTTAAGACATACAATAAAAATAAAATATCTTGCGAAGAACCGACGGCCGCTGGGGCAAACGTGTTCTTGAGTGGAGACCACGACTCGGTAAACGTAGTAGAACGCCCTGCGAAAGACTGCATGTAGATGCTCGATGCGTCAAGCTGAAGACAGGGCGCTATGCCGCTCATTGTGGGAGGCCTATGTCCAGCACTGGACTGCTATAGGCTGATGATGAATAAAAATAAAATATGCACAAGTTTGTGCTGAATAACCGGTTTGTTTGAAAAAGATGCTTAGTTTTTGGTCAACGTTTTGCTATTTGTTTTTTTAAGTGCATTAACTGATCAAGTCGTGTTCTGTTTATGCTATTTTGTTTTGTTTTATGCTTCGTTAGACAATGCATTGCGACCACTGTAACGGTTGGTGCCAAAGGACGCGAACCCGCCGACAGCTTGTCGGCGGCGACGGTGGGGTCGCATTAGTTTACAGACTCATTTCAAGAAAGAGAAACGTTTTTTATTTGTAACTCAATACACAAAAAAGAACTACTGACAAAACAGATTTTTGTAATTGAGTTACAAAACGGACTCTATCTGAGCATGAGTTAATTGTAAGCATGTTACAACTTCGGTATTTATCAGTACTGTAGCGTGACGACGCGATCCTAGTGTCTGCCCCCAGCTTCAAACGCGTTTTCCCGGGATTCTTAATCACACTCCATGTTCGTAATACTAACCGTAAGCAAGAGATTATAGACCAAACCTGAAAAGTTGAAGGTTTTACCTTATGCCACGACACACGTTACCAAGGTTGAAGACCCCACCAAATGCCATCGACGAGCGGAGCGAGTAGCGAAAAATATGAGTTTTTGTTATTCTCCGATGATGCAAGTGACCATAGACAGGGGTCGACCGCTGGACCACATTTGGAACGACTAGATATTTTTAACTACTCGTGCTCAAAAAGTGTTTCATACAGCTTACCAGGCGTTAAACTTGAGTGAACTATGTATTTAAATTTTCATACATATTATCTATGTATACTAATATTATACAGAGGAAAGGTTTGATTTTTTGTTTGTTTGTTTCTAATGAATAGGCTCCGAAACTACTGGACCGTTTTGAAGATTCTGGATTATTTCACCGTTGGGAAGCTACACTATCCCCGGTGAACATGAGCTATATTATATTTTCAAAAAAGTTGGGGATCTGTACTAAAACCGTGCGAAGCGGGGAAGGTCCGCTAGTTTATTATATTTTTCATTTTTATCTCGAATCTTCAACCAGTACCAGACATTCGTCCTCGTAGATAATGTCCTTTTGGTATTCCATTATTAAGAACATTATGTCAATTGAATTTATTTTTTAAAATGGAACAGTAAGCGCCCTTCTTTGATTGTTGAATGTTTATAAGAAGGTCTATTCCGTGGCAGAATGCGTAGGAGCCACCTGTTACTGCGCCTTCTACCACTTTGCCTTGCGCTTAACGAAGACAAAGAAAACGTCGTCATCATCATCAGCCTATGTTAGTCCACTGCTGGACACAGGCCTCCCCCAATGAGCGCCATAGCGCCCTGTCTTCAGCTTGACGCATCCAGCATCTGTCCGCAGTCCTACGCAGGTCGTCATCCCACCTGGCCGGAGGGCGTCCTACACTACGTTTGCAGAGAAAAAGTAATAGCGCAAAGTCACTGGAATTCTTCTTTTAATTCAAATAGAACTAAAAGAGAACGTGTCTTATTTAATTGAAAATATCATCAAGCGAAAATAAGGTTCGTTATATTATTATGCAAATGGAACAGAATGGCAAAGAAATAATATGATTTTATCTGTTGCGGCCGAAATCACCTGAAATAATATTTATAGAGAGAAGTGATGTCGTAAGACAAAATCGTGAAGTAGAGAAATGTAAAAATTTTACAATGTGAAGGTAAGTTTTGATTGTTTAATTTTCTCGCAATAGAAGTGAAAAGTAGAGAAGTTTTAACAGTTCTATGACGTAACAGTCCTATAGAACAAATGGGAGTTACCGGAGATTTTCACTCAAGCCAAAACCACCAATGTTTATAACTTCTTAGAACCATCTTCTCGTTTCTGGAATCTCCGTTATCTAGTTCATTTTGAGCTAAGTCTGTCAAAGTTAAAATTGAAAATCAGTAACTCAAAGTGAAGTTTTGATTTTAAGGTTTTAAAGTGTATAAATTTTAAAGTGTAAAAGCTACCTAATACCTATGTTAGAGTATAGGCACGACTCCAGATCAAATTCAAATAAAAAGATCAATTTAATGATGTTGTTTCAAATGACAAGGGACTTGTTTGAGTCAACTGCACCGTGTTTAATAAATGTTCCTACAACAAATAACCTATTCATGATGAACAATAATAAAACTAATTATACAGGCAATTCTTTTCTTCCTAGAGTAAGTAGGTTGCACAATGATCAATTTTCTGAACGTGACTCACTCTAAGCATAACACTCTAAGAATAACTTTAAAATATTAGTGTTTTTTTGTGTAATTCATACCTAAATTTTCTGGTTATTCGTAAGTTTATTGTTTTTAAAATAAACGTCTGTAACGCTGTTGTATTTTTTGTTGTTTGTTTCAAGGCATCTTCATCATTATAATATCATTAGATCATGAATCATCCCCACCCCTTGATAAGTCAGACTGTAGTTTTGTGTACTGCCTCTACAGCCAGTCATCGGCTTATCAACACGACATCAAAGTTACCCTACTATACACCGATTAAGAATCCTAGATTTTTTATGTCAATCAAGACATTTATGAAATAAAACTTAACAAAAATCGATAACAATAACAGGAAACGACAAGGTGACAGCAAAGTTATCACTAAACACTGCAACACGAACTTCAACAACACAATCTCACATGTGGAGCGAAATAGATTTCAATTTGTATTCGAAAATGAAAGAGAGGTCAATTAAATGATTAATTATACTTTTCAAAATCAAAAACTGTTTCGAGCTTCTAATGCTTTGCTGGGATGACCTTGAATGAAAAAATGACTTTAAATATTTTCCACCAATATTCCTCGGGTTTTGAAACCCGTTTGTATACAAAAAATATCCAGGTTTTTGAATCGGAGTATAGTGACTAATTTGAAAAGCGAATGCGTTAAGATCCCGATTTTGGTCAAGGCCTTACTAGGACCAAAATCGGGATAAAAAAAGATTATTTTTATTCAATTTTTGTATTTCAATTCACAATTTTTTTAAATAACATTTTAATATTACTTCTACTTATTATTCGTAAAAGCTTATCTGAAGTAATCGGTTAATGTTTTTGAAGCCAATATTTCTCTATGGCGGTTACAGTATGTATCAAAAGCACAGGGAAGGACTCTGTAAGAACTCTTGTTCCCGGCCCACCCCGAGTGGTCAGTCCGTGCCCGTCTGGCTGTTAGGTGTCTCCTCACACTCCAGGCCCACACTCTCAAAGTAAATGCAGTAATAGGCATCAAATGTATTCAGAGTCAACTGCTCATAGACTCAGATACATGTCTAAAAAGCAACCAGAAGTAATTGGTCTTAAACTTTTTAGCAAACTTCCATTATTAGACTCATAACATGTGCAAAATCATTTTTATGTAATGTGAAAATTCTTCTAAGAGATAAAACCATACACTCTGTAAGCGAAACAAAAAATTAAAATAAATTCCTTGACAATGACTATACAAAATTAGTAATTCCTCAAAGATGAACCTTTCCTGATCTCTACATGCCTAATTCGACTTAAACGAACTTATGTTATTGTAATTTGTACTTATTTTAATTGACGAGAAACTGATAACACCTGACCTTAGCTTAATATAGAGTTAACCATTGTTATTCTGTATTTCTTTTTCAATTAATATTTTCATTTCACTGTGTTCGCCTGCATGATCTACACTATGTATTTTGCCTGATTTATGTGAAAACATTCATAAGCCCAAAATAAAACAGGAGAAATTAATAATTCAAATTAAATTAATTGTGGTACTAATAATGGTAAAGGAGACACCTATCTTAGGTTACATTTGTAGTTCGTAGGTTAAATAGGTTATAGTTATTTGTCGGTATATATGTTTTGTAACAGATGGTCTTGGTAGATGAACTCTTGGTTACGGTTGTAGAATGTAGACAGTAGGTAGGTATATTTACTGACAGACGTGTGTCGCTGGGCTCGCTTTGTCTCGTCACCTTGAAGGTGATAGCTGAGAATCAGTGTTTGCTCATAGTGCAATATTACCACTGAGCTATTACCCATTTGACACTGCGACACACACGCATTTTTAGTTACTTAATTATATTAATTACTAGCTGCGCCCCGCGGCTTCGCCCCCGTGGAAATCGATTTGTCAAATGGTTTTTTTTAATATCCTATGTTAGACTCCTGGTTCTAACCTACCTTCTCACCAATTTTCAGTCAAATCGGTTCAGCCGTTCTTGAGTTATAAGTGTTGTAACAAACACGACTTTCTTTTATATATAGATATTTATATATATAGATAATAGATGTAGATGTTATGTTATATACTTGTTATGATTAAGCCAATTCTATGTGTGTAATTAATGTGCCAAATAAATAAATAATGCTGGACAATCCACAAAGCATTATCTAATAAAATATGATTTACTTACTTACTAGGTCGTGGTTAGTGAAATGCTCAGCATGATTTATTTCAGCATTGCCTCTGTTGCAGGACTGTGCGTGTGGGGGGGCGCGGGACGCTCGCCCTTCCCCCCCAAAAAGGGCACCGTGCCGTTCATGGTGAGTACACAAACACAAAGTTATCGACAAAGCTCTAACAATTACCAAGCTGAAGTGGCAGTGGGCCGGCCATATCTCACGAAGGCAACCGCTGGGGTAAAAGTGTTCTTGAGTGGAGACCGCGACTCGGCAAACGTAGTCTGGGACGCCCTCTGGCCAAGACAGAACGCTATGGCACTCCAGGCCTATGTCCAGCAGTGGACTAACATAGGCTGATGAGGAAGTGTACATACATACTGAATTAGTTAAGATATTTCGTTCTCCAGTATTAAATACCTCCATGACGTTGGAAAACAGATTTTAGTAGAAATATAGGTAGGTACCCACATTTATTTTCCAGGGTAGTCTTGGCGGCGGCGGCGGCGCGGCGACGGCGCGACGGCGGCGGCGCCAAATTAGTATCGTACCTATCTCTTAACTAGGGCAAGACCCATCTCATCAATGTCATGTCTGTGAGATACTACACGGTATAATCAATACTAGGATTGAGTGGTCTATCGAGAATCTTTGCTTTTGTGTTGAAGAGACATTATATCATTATATATGTATATATAGGTTTTATAAAAGCGCGGTCATGCTACAATACAAATACGCTTCATTGAACATCAAACACAGAAAAAAAAACTGTAAGGAACAAACAAACAAAGATACAGATGCACAATGGGCGGCCTTATCGCTAAGAACGATTTCTTCCAGGCAACGTTTGGATGGACACGTAGCTATAGTACAGGTATAGACGGTGGCGTATTATAGACTAATGCTACGGTAATTTCAGACCAATGCTACGAAAATATTCAAACTGGATTCTTTATACATACATATATTACGACAGATATGGCGCGGCGGGCGTATAGGTCCGCCTGCGACGCAGGTTGCGGGTTCGATTTCCGCATTACTACACAAAAAGATAAAAGTAGATACAGATATTACTAATCAGTAATATTTATTCATATAAGACATGGTACATAATACATTGGTGGAATAACACAGTAGAGCTGCATATCTCGCCCGAATGGAGGGACTTGAATATAAAAATCAATTAAATTAAATCAAAATAAACGCAAATATAAATAAATTATCAGTTCAAATAAACTTTCGGTCAAAACTTGAAATGAAGGTTATTTTCAACCGAATAAAAACAATGTTCGATTAATAAAATAAATAACTTTCTGTTGAATAAGGGACCCTTTAGTTCTTTTACATCGTTTGGCAATTTGTTGTGAATTTTGATAGCCATGTTATAACAGTTTCGACTATACAATTGCGTTCTCTTTGCAGGAATTGCTAATCGGTCTCTTCTTCATACTTACAAACTTTCGCGTTTATAATATTAGTAGGATGAACCATACATAGCATAACAGTTCTTTTAAAAATAAGGCTGGCTTAGGAGTTCTAAACAGAACAATTTGTTCTGGGTTACGTGCACGTCTATACAGAAAACTATAAAAGTGGTCTTTCAGGTACACTATGCCTCCCGGTACCGCGGCCTCTGTGAAGGCTTCCTGGCCTCCCGCACCGTGGTGGTGACCGCCGCGGTCTGCGTGACCAACCCCATCGCCTCCATCAAGGACACCAGCCCCATCAACATGATAGTGGGCACCACCTACCGGCATCCGCGCAGAGGCATCCGCGTGCAAGTCACCAAGATTCTCATACCCAACTGTAAGTAGACATAGATATAGATATGCCTCCCGGTACAGCGGCCTCTGTGAAGGCTCCCTGGCCTCCCGCACCGCAAACTTTTTTGCCAATAACTTAATTGTGAAATGAGTCACATATAAATAAATAACTAATGCTGGACAATTCACACAGCGTTATCTAGCCCCATGGTAAGCAGAGCTTGTGTTATGGGTACTAGATAACTGATATACTTAATTCAATACATTACATAGAAAGATATTTTTTATTATATATAGAAAACAACCAGAACACCCGGAACAAATATCTGCAGATCGTACACACAATTGTTCCGAGGCGGGAATCGAACCCGCAACCTCCTGAGTCTTTTGGTCGTCCATGTCCATCTGTGACTCATTTGTTGATGCAATTCTGGGATGTATTTTAACTCATTGAACTTAGGAAAGAATTTTCTTTTGTTGATGAGTCAAAAAATATGAATACAAAAGTAAGAAGTCCTGTCCGTTTTGCATGTCCGTTGGTCTAGACTAGAATTATGTTTAATTTTTTATATATACAAAAGTAAGAAGTCCTGTCCGTTTTGCATGTCCGTTGGTCTAGACTAGAATTATGTTTAATTTTTTATATATACAAAAGTAAGAAGTCCTGTCCGTTTTGCATGTCCGTTGGTCTAGACTAGAATTATGTTTAATTTTTTATATATACAAAAGTAAGAAGTCCTGTCCGTTTTGCATGTCCGTTGGTCTAGACTAGAATTATGTTTAATTTTTTTATGAATGTGAATGTTATTTAGCCTCTACCAGAAATTAAAAAACGATGGACGTGCGTTACTTGTATATTATTATATTAGCTGAGAGATATTTTGGATAATATACAATATATCTTTATAAATTGTAGCCTATGTGGTATTCTGATGTATAAGCTACATCATTGTAAAGTTTCATTAAAATCCATTCAGCAGTTTGTACGTGAAAGAGTAACAAACATCCATCCATACTTACAAACTTTCGCGTTTATAATATTAGTAGGATTGTGGCGAATTATGAACGCTACAGCTTCGGGTCTGAACGAATAAAGTGGCGATCACAATAGGGCTATCATGGCTGCAGTGACACCCAAGCCACCCTTAAAAAAACTTGTATTTTTCATTGAAATGAAAATGAAAAGTTTTTTATTTCTTTAAGCTTACAAATAAGCACTTAGACACGTCATATTTTATAGTTCACTTCAATTTTTTGTCGACTAGTGGAAGAAGTGACAAGAAACCACTATATCTATATAACTTTTTTTAGTGAACCGATTGATATTTTTATGGGTGTACAACAAGTTTTCATAAATATATTGACACGGTATTGTATGGGGACAGTTAAGTTGTTAAAATAGTTTCAGCCAAACGTGTGTAGCGCATAAAAGCTATTCATGTTGATCATTTCATTTTATGTGACGATTTTTCATCAGATATAATGAAATTATCATAACGATATGGGAAAAACAGAAGCTTCTTCGCTTTACCTTAAAAAGATTGAAGTGAAGAAATTTGTGAATTGTTCAGGACTCCTGGAGGCCTATTAATAAAAAAAAAGCCTTTTACTCCGTGACTAACGCAATCAATAGTTTGACTAACGCAATCAATAGTTTGACTAACGCAATCAATATACATTTGTCTGACGCCGCATATTCTGACACTGGCGCAAGGGAATCCTGCACCTACTGTCCGTTCGTTAGAATTTGGCGAGAGTAGAGGTCTAGGAATAAAACACTACTACCTACTGCAAAATAACGGGTTTCAGATGTTTTCCTTTAGTTACCAAGAAAATATCTGAGAACCGTAATTTTGAAGTAGCATCATAGGATATCGGAACGTGTTCTTGAGTGGAGACCACGACTCGGTAAACGTCGTGTTGGATGCCCTCCAACATGGTGGGATGACAACCTGCAAAAGACTGCAGTTAGATGCTGAAGATAGGGCGCTATGGCGCTCATTGGGGTAGACCTATGTCCAGCAGTGGACTGCTATGGGTGATGATGATGATGATGATCATCATAGGATCGCGAATGGAACTGTTGTTGTGTTCCAGTTAAGAACTTGACGGAGAACCGAGGGTACCTGATGCAGCAGTCCGCAGCCGTCCTCTTGCTGAAGAGGAAAATACCTGATATCCTGACAGAAGTACCTCTGCGAGCCATTGAGATAGACTACCGGTAAGTACCAAAACTTTTGAAACTATCATGGTTATTAATACTAAAGTCATTTAAAACGGGATATTTACCATTTATATAATATCCCGTTTTAAATGACTTCGGTAAGTACCACATCAAAATAATACTCTTGAAGCTATCATGGTTATTAATACTAAAGTCATTTAAAACGGGATATTTACCATTTATATAATATCCCGTTTTAAATGACTTCGGTAAGTACCACATCAAAATAATACTCTTGAAGCTATCATGGTTATTAATACTAAAGTCATTTAAAACGGGATATTTACCATTTATATAATATCCCGTTTTAAATGACTTCGGTAAGTACCACATCAAAATAATACTCTTGAAACTATCATGGTTATTAAGTGCTATTGATAACTTTCCTAACCCAACTCTCCTGATCCTTATCGTATCTATTAAATGAATTAATGAATGTACACTTTATTGCACTAAAAAAATAACAAAATAAAAAAACATCTAAATATTTTTTTATAAGTTTTAAATGTTTCCCAAATTTTTTATTTTATATCACTAATTAAAACTGGCATGGAGTCCTAAAAAAAAGTCCTTTTGAAAGAAAAAGGTGAAGGTTTACTAAATTCAAACAATTCGCACATTTTAATCTCTTAGGCGCTAAGTAGACAGAGCAACTTTAGTTGAAAATCGAAAATCAAACTCTGTCACCTTGGTTATCAGGTTATCGCCCATTTCATTCCACCCACCTACTTTGGGGGTTGGCCGGGTTGGTAGCGCGGGTGAAAATTAATTAAGTAGCAATTAATAATAATTAGAAATAGTAGTGTAGTTTTTATTTTATGGATTCGATATTAAATTCAATATTTATAGAATAGAATAGAATATAAAACACTTTATTATACTACACAAAACAGAAAACAATGAAAACTAAGATTGAAGGTATAGGTATATTGCGGGGGCTGTAGGGAAGCAGTGGATCCGACTGGCACAGGACCGCCAGGGGTGCAGGGTGCAGAGATAAGGAAGAGGCCTATACTCAGCAGTGGCTGTTGCCCGCTGATTAGATAGAAAGGTATAAAGAGCGGCCTTATCGCTGAGAGCGATCTCTTCCAGGCAACCATAGGATGGACTGGGCATGAAGGAACAATATAGACGGATATATTTGTATTTCGTCATTATCATTATCTCAGCCGAACAGCGAGCACATATCCAACGAAAGAGGTGATTCATAGACATGCACTTTGCACCGGGGGGCCCGCCGCCCGCCGCCCCCCAGCGGAGGGAGGGGGCGGCCCCTTTATTTCCCCTCTTAGTCCTACCCGAAATATGTCCGAAACTAACGGGCCTCAATTGCGCTGCGCTCAGCATTGTTTGAATTGATACTCACTATACAAAATTAATTCATTATATAATCGATTCCCCTGACCTACTATTTCAATTTAGCATCAATACAAAATTTAGTGCAAGCAGGTCAAATAAGCAATCTCTTTGCGTTACGTAGATACTTATAAGAACAACATCTCTTATTACAACCCACTCACTAGAATGGCGCGTCAGTACAATGAGCTGTCCATAAAACATATACAACTTGACATCTTTAATCCTAGAATTAACCATTTCATTAAATAACTTAAAGGTGTCCTCAATGATCCTCATTTCGCTGGTCCTCCAAGCTGGACCATTCAACCTGGTGATGGAATTGAATAGAGTACTGCCCGGTCTTACAGCTAGGCAGTGCTTATTTAACTTTATCACCAGTGTCTTTTAGAACATTGTTTTTGTTTTTCTTGTTATTAGTCCTTTAGTACGAACTATTATAATTACATTTACTAGCTGTACACACATATCTTTATACCGACGAAGACAAGGCACCAGGCGCTCGTTATGGGAGGTTTATGTCCAGCAGTGGACTAAGTAGATGGTATGTGGTGACGATGTTCTGTAGATTTCTAAGGTAAATACGGTTTTTCTTAAAACCTTGATAATGAATACGGTCCTCGAGTTCCTATCTCAGAACACTAAAATATGTTAAACTTTCAGAGGGGAGGAGAAACTATCTCTACAAGAGGAATGCATGATGATCGGCTGGCACTTCTTCTACAAAGGCGTAAGTTATTTATCATACAAAATTCTATTTATATATTTTTAAAGAATATACATAATTAATTACATTAATTAACACTATTTAAACCCGTAGGGGTTTGATTCAAATGCTCTAATAAAGGTCTTTTTAATATTAGTATAAATATCATCAGCATCAGCCTATAACAGTCCACTGCTGGACATAGGCCTCCCCCAATGAGCGCCATAGCGCCCTGTTTTCAGCTTGACGCATCCAGCATCTACCTGCGAAAGACTGCGGGCGTCCTACACTACGTTTAGTCGTGGTCTCCACTCAAGAATACGTTTGCCCCAGCGGCCGTCGGTTCTTCGCGAGATATGGCCGGCCCACTGCCACTCCAGCTTGCTAATTCTTAGAGCTATGTCAATAACTTTGGTTCTCTGTCGGTTGTATTTGTTCCTAGACGAAAATATAACAACCTCCTTTTTTCGAAATCGATTAAAAATTAACCTTTTTTTATTTATTTATTTATTTATTTGGCACACAAAACAGAATACAATCAAATATTATACAACTAGAAACACACAATAATTAAAACTAGACTGTATCCCTAAATATGTGTACACAGCATGATCGAAGAGCAGTTTATGTGAAGTAAATACAAAATGAATTTAAAAGTAAATAATAATTAAAGAGAAAAAAAAAAAATCAGATAAAAATATGTAAGCATGCATTATTTTTTAATTACAATTTTTTTTTTTTTTTTATTCATTTTTAAACAATAAATTTGATTAGGGCTAGGAAATATATATATATATATATTAATAATAAAGGGAAAATTACAGAAAATTAAGACCACTCTCCTTAATGAGAATGGTTTCAACGTCTTTTTTAAATTTAAATAGTTTTCTATTAAAAATGTCAATATTATCACTATTATTAACTAAAAGATCGTTGTACTGACGACACATTCTGACCACAGGGTTGTAATAAGACGTATTGTTGGTACAGACTTGTAGGGCGAAAGTTTTTTGAAATGGATAACGAGATCTCGTCCTGGTGTTAAAACCAATGGTAGAGAGTAAGTTGGGGGAGTCAATTTCCGAGTGAATAATTTTGAAAAAAATTATCATATCAAGGTATTGGCGACGGGTTTCCAGAGACATAAGTTTGAATCGACTTAGTCTATCCCCATATGCTGGTAGAGTTCGATGTATGCCACACCTGTATCCTAATATTTTGACAAACCTTCTCTGGATTTTCTCAAGGCGCTCAATATGCACTTTGTAGAAAGGAGACCAAACTACTGAGTTATACTCCATAATACTGCGAACAAGTGATTGGTACAGGCAGATGAGGCTCCTAGGATTTTTGAAGTCTCTTGTGGATCTTGATATAAAACCAATTAGCTTGGAGCACCTGGCCGTGATGTAGTCATAGTGGGCATGAAAATTAAGCTTTTCGTCAAAGATAACTCCAAGATCCCTAACCTGCGATTTCCTCTCAAGGACGTGACTCTTGAGTTTATAGTCAGTTAGAATTTTATGTTTCTTATTTGTAAAGGATACAACAAAGCATTTTTCAGCATTGAGAAACATACGATTATCAGCACACCATTCATCCACAGCGTTTATATCTGCTTGGAGTGCTACAGAGTCCCCAGTGTAAGAGATGGTAGAGTAAATCTTTAAGTCATCGGCGTATAGCAAACAGGGATTCCTAACTCTGTCAATGAGATCATTTACAAATGCAACAAAAAACAATGGACCAAGGTGGGACCCCTGAGGAACCCCAGATGTTACCTCAACAGGCGACGAAGTGAACCCCTTAATGGCCACAAGTTGATTTCTACGATAGAGATACGACAACAAGTTACCATGAATACCGTAAGAGGCTAGCTTAATAAACAACGCAGAATGATTCACCTTATCAAAAGCCTTGGAGAAATCGTTGTAGACAACATCCACCTGACCAGTCTTGGCAAAAGCACTACATAGGTAGTGCTTATATTCCAGGAGGTTTGAGGTCGTAGATCTCTTCCTAATAAAACCATGCTGGCGAGGCGATAGAAGTGGCTCCAAGTGGTAATAAAGAGAGTCATATACCAGAGATTCGAAGATCTTACCGAGACATGAGAGTATGCCGATAGTTTTCACATGCTGATTTATCACCCGACTTGAACACAGGAGTAATGTGAGCAGTCTTCCATAAGCTGGGAAAAACTCCTGCATGAAGGGATTTATTAAAAATATAATATAAAGGAGTGCACAATTGTTTAGCACATCTTCTAATGAAGTGGGGGGGGATTCCATCTGGACCAGCACCTTTATTGGGATCGAGACGAGCTATCTTACGCAATATCTCCTGTTTAGAGATGACAACATCGCTCAGAACTGCGTTTCGGCAATTAGTACCTAAGTTTAAACTATTTAGTTGTTCAGATTTTTCATACACCGAGCTGAAATAGTTCGAGAAAAGCTCACACACTTCCTTTCGATCAGATGATATTAAATTACCATATTTAATTGTTTGAGGAATGCCGTTCGAGCCTTTTTTTCCATTAATAAAACGCCAAAAGCCTTTGATATTACCATCTAATGATGTCTCTTTTGTTTTGTGTTACATAATGCAGTTATTTGACCTTACACGTCCGCGAACCTCATGATTTGTGTTTGTATCCCGGTGCGGTCGACTAGTAAACCTTTTCGCGATAACTACATAGGTCGTTTTATTTCCAAGCTGAAGCATCCATTTCAATTTAGTATCCAGGTTTTTACCGTAGAAATATGGATGCATCAATCGCCGTGAGTGCCTGAACTGATTCCAGTTCGCATGGCGAAGGCTTACTGGGGATTATAGTGGCATGAGCTAATGGATATCATGTTCCCATGTTCCCTGCAAGCCAAATGCCCCGCGGCTACAACACACGGGCTTATACCAAGTCATGTGCTATCTATGTACAATACAATACAAAAATACTTTATTATACACCAGATACAGATCATTACAAGAGGCAAGTACAATGGGCCGCCTTATCGCTTAGAAGCGATCTCTTCCAGGCAACCTTTGGATGGAAAGAATTATGTGAATTTAAGAAAGGTGCGGTTTGTACCAAAGATAAATCTAATATGAACATAACATGAATATTAAAAAAAAAAAAAATGTTACAAATACTAAACTAAATAATATACTACTTAAATACATAAATAAATAAATAGTAAGTACCAATATTCACTACATATACGTATGTACATATGTGCCAGTGTACTGTACTGTGTGAGTTATGTACTGACTTCGCACAACTTTATATTTTACACTTTGAGTGCTGAAATCACACGGTATGTGTTTTCTACAAGTGACTAATATGCGTAAAGCCACACTAGCGCAGCGGCTGAGAAAATCAAGATCTGTGTGACTCTGCAGAGCTGTAATATTTTTTGAACGAAACGCATGTGCGGCGCAACACAACCGCTGTGTAGAGCGGCAGCACGAATGGCTTAGGTTAAAAAAAGATCGCAGTCGTCGAAAAACAATCGCAGTCAAAGTGTTAAGTCAATGAACATGTACCTACCTACCGTAATATATAAATATACGACCACTGCGACGCAGGAGGTTCGATTCCCGCCTCGGGACAAATGTTTGTACGATCTGCTGAAATTTGTTCCGGGTGTTCTGGTCGTTATCTATGTATAATAAAAAATATCTATCTATGTAAAGTATTGTATTATGTATATAAGTCATCTAGTACCCATAGCACAAGTTCTGCTTAGCTTCGGGCTAGATGATGTTGTGTGGATTGTCCAGCATTAGATGTCAGTGAATTACTGTTTGATATTACTTCATTCACTGTGTTATCCTAATATTATAAACGCGAAAGTTTGTGAGGATGTATGTATGTTTGTTGCTCTTTCACGCAAAAACATCAGGTTGCTAAGCTGTTAGTAATCAATAAGTCACAAACTATAGGTACCTATATAAGTACAGCTAAATGATGTCCATGGTAGGTTAGGTATTATTAATTAATGTGCGCATCCTGTTTCTATGTCATCTATCATCAGCCCACCTGGTCGGAGGGCGTCCTACATTAATCAATAATCAATAATCATTTATTTCGTACCTTTCATGAAATACACGTCACATTAGTTTCGGCTACAGATACGTAGCCATTTTAAACTTACAGGTAATGTAAATTAACAATATTGAATTAAATTATACATTATTAAAATAGAAATAAAATAATAATAATAATAACAATGAATGGAGTTGATATAATATGAGTTTATCTAATTAGCTAGATATGTAGGTAATGAGGTACATTTAGTCACATTTATATTCGAGGAACTCCTCATAGCTGTAAAAGCTATTGTCAGTGAGCCAGTGCTTTAGTTTACTCTTAAAGGTTGTTAGGCTAGTTGCCTTCCTAACAATTTCAGGAAGATTGTTGTACACCGTCGGTCCCATTATGCGAGTTAACTTCCCCGACTTCGCGAGAGTAGGTACGTGGTAAGGGGGTGAGCTTGTCCGCTCGCCGAGTGCTGTACCTATGAACGTCGCTATTTCTAGAGAACAGTTCAAGGTTGTCCCTTACATACACGGATACCTGGAATATCACAATGCATGGAAGGGTAATTACATCGAGCTCTTTAAAGTAAGGTCTAGCAGAGACGTCCTGTGGTATCCTCACCATTGCACGTATGGCGCGCTTCTGCATGCGGAAGGCGCGCCGCCAGTCGGCGGCACGCCCCCACAGTTCAGCTCCGTACTGCAATATTGAGTGGATAGTCGCATAATAACAGGAGCGTACTACGTGCCTTGGTAGGAATCTCGCCAGGCGGCTTAGTGCGTAACACGCACCGCCAAGCTTGCCGCATACTTTATCAATATGGGACTCCCACGTGAGACTCCTATCAAGCTCAAACCCCAAAAATGTGGTTTTAGCCACCTGTTCGATAAGCATCCCACCACCTACAACCGATAGGGTTCTAGGGAGACGCCCAGACAGGCAGACATGCATGACATGTGTCTTTGATATGTTCAAGACAAGTCCGTTTACTTTGAACCACTCGACCAGTGTGGACGCGGTGAGGTTTAGATTTTGCTCCAGGGCGTCTATTGATGTACCAGAGACTACAGCGACCACGTCATCAGCGTACATGAAGATCTCCGCAGTGCTCACAGCTTCCGGAAGATCGTTAAGTAGCATGGAAAATAAGATATTCGAGACCGCAGAACCGTGGGCTACACCCATGGTCGTTGCAAGAGGACAGGATCGGATGTTCCCATTCTCTCCAACAACTACCTGCGACCTCGATCTTAGCATGCTGGATAGTAGTGTGAGCGCAGTACCTCGCACTCCGTAGTGTTCCAGCTTGGCCGCGAGCACCGCGTGATCGGCAACATCGAACGCCTTCGAGAGGTCATAGCCGATAAGAGCTACCTGCTGCTTCCTCTCTCTAGCCTCTAAGATGCTTTGTATAACCTGTCGCGCCAACGATGTGGTCGAACGGCCCTCACGATACGCGTACATTACGTTTACCGAGTCGTGATCTCCACTCAAGAACACTTTTGCCCTTTTTATAGGTACAGCTATAAGACGTCCATGGTAGGTTAGGTATTAATTAATATGCACATCCTATTTATATGTCATCATCAGCCTATATTATTCCACTGCTGGACATAGGCCTCCCCCAATGAGCGCCACAGCGCCCTGTCTTCAGCTTACCGCATCCAGCATCTACCTGCAGTCTTTCGCAGGTCGTCTCCCCACTTGGTCGGAGGGCGTCCTTCACTGGTTTACCGAGTCGTGGTCTCAATCAACTCAAAAACGCGTTTGCCCTTTTTATAGGTAGGTATATACGTACAGTTAAAAGATGTCGATGGTGGGTTCCAAGTCAAAGTCAAAGTCAATAGCATTTATTTCTTTAGGCTTACAAAATAAGCACTTAGACAAGTCATATTTATTATACTACCTATATACGTAAATTATTATCAAATAAGATTATTATACTGTTCACTTCAATTTTTTGTCCGCTATGGAAGAAATGAGAACGAATAAAAACAATACAATACAATAAAAAATACGTTGCAAAAATTATCAATAAATAAATTAAAAAAAATTGTGAAGCATATTCTTTGTAAAAAGGCTTATTACAAAATATCAGATTATCTAGAAGATAAAAAAGCTTGGAACGAGTTTTGCTCCAACTCAAAATCTAACAACTTACAGATAAGCAAATCTATGTACTAGACACATAAGTTATGAACATACTAGTGGTTTCTTCTCACTTCTTCCACTGGTGGACAAAAAATTGAAGTGAACATCAATATAATAATGAATAGTATAAAATATGACTTGTCTAAGTGCTTATTTGTAAGCCTAAGGAAATAAACTTTCATTTCATTTCGTAACTGTACACCAGATACAGATCATTATAAAAGACATTACATGAGAAATGTACAATGGGCGGCCTTATCGCTTAGAAGCGATCGCGATCGCTACCTTTGGAAAAACTATCGTCACTAATTAATTACGCATGTAAGCGGGTCAACTACGAACCTTATTTGTGTGGGAAGAGCACATGTTTTAGTTTTAGTTTCTGTTAATTAATTTAAATTTTAAATTTGTTCTGTGTTGTATAAGGGCACCTTGCGCACCACGGTCTCTACGGAAGACCAGCGCTATCATAGCTGGTCTTCCGTAGACCATAATGGTACGATCTGCTCTACCATAGCACATGCTGAGTGGAGACCGATTTTGTCAGTTTCTGTCTTCTGTTAAGTTCAAAGTTCAAAGTCTTTATTTGTAAACATGGGTCACAAAGATGGAAGAGTAGTAAATAGTAAGCACCATATATGTTTTGCCTAAATATAGGGCATGCAAATATAGTCAGTACAAGAGTCTAGTTATCTTACATATTTATGCATTGAGAATATTAAATTACAAATATATTAATAATTAAATTAGTAAAATAATAATTAATTAGTACATTCAATTCACTCATTTATCAATATTTATGTTCTTATCTAATAAAAAGTCATTTATGTTATAATAACATTTTGATGTCAGTACTTTATAAAGTTTGTTCTTAAATAATGTCATTGGTAGCAACTTTATGGTTTTGGGCAGTTTATTATAAATTTTTGGCGCCATGCCCCAAAAACTTTTTTTTAGTAATGCGGTTTTACCCCTAGTAGGACACAGGCGGGTCTGGTCGCGTCTACTGTGTGTATTGATTGGCTTTTCAAACAGATTATTGTTGTTTTTAACAAAAACAGCCATTTCATAGATGTAGAGTGCCGGAACTGTTAATATATTTGAAGATATAAAATAGGGTCTACAGCTATCGGTGGTTTTCAGGCCATACATTGCTCTTATGCACCGCTTCTGCGCCTTACAGATTGTTTCCCTTTCAGTACAGTTTCCAAAAAACATAATGCCGTAACGCAATTTAGAAGCGACATAGCTGTGATAAACTGTTTTCAGTGCATTTAGACCAACTACTTTCCTGAGTTTGTAAAGCATATATGCAAATTTACTAAGTGCCTTACATACCTCTTCAGCTTGTATGTTCCAGTTTAGTTGTCTGTCAATTACAAGACCTAGAAATTTTGTACATGTCGTATTGTCTATTATTTGGTTTTTGTATATCGTTTTAAATTGGGGTATAGGCATACGTTGAGAAAAATGCATAGTTTTTGTTTTAGTCAGGTTTACATTTAAATTATTATTATCAAGCCAGTCTATTATATTACGTAAAGTGTCATTAATTTCAGTTTCATATGTATCAAGGGATTTAAATTTTACTATGGCAGTACTGTCATCAGCGAATAGGACCATAGGATGTTTGGTGATTTGGGGTAGATCGTTGATGTAGATTAAGAATAGTAATGGTCCCAATACACTACCCTGCGGAACACCAAACTTGATTGTTCTTCCATTAGACCTATACCTAATTTCTTCCTTAGTTTTCGTACATATTCTTGTTACTTCTGTGTATTGCGTTCTATTTTCGAGGTATGATCGTAGAAGGTTATGTGCATTCCCTCTTATTCCGTATCGAAAGAGTTTCTCCAGGAGTATTCCGTGATCTACATAATCGAACGCCTTTGTCATGTCCATATATATGGCACATATAGGCGTCCGTTCATCTACTCCTCTTATTATTTCAGTTAAAAATTTAAAAATAGCTAAATTTATCGACTTTCCTCTTCTAAATCCGTTCTGCTCATTTGCTAGTACATCATGTTTCTCCAAGAATGAATTTAGTGCATTAAATATTACTTTTTCATATATTTTGGAGAAAGCGGATGAAAGCGCTATCGGGCGATAGTTAGCTATGCCATTTTTTTCTCCCTTCTTCTTAAATTTTTTCTCCCTTCTTTCTCTTAATCTAAGTTTAATTTTTATTTTTTTGTTTTTTCGATTGTGTAACTGGCGGTTTGGTTTTAACTAGTAGGTACTAAAATACCCCGTCCCATTAGTAGACAAGCTGACGACGACGCCGCCGCCGGTCGGCCGATCGGTCAAGTGGGGCCACCATGTGGACGGCACATGGCCACACATAGGCTCAAATGAACGCACGCACGTGTCTGCAACTCTTTATTTAATAATAAATAATAATAATTACCCAGTCCATCCATCCATCACAATAGCCTGATTTTATTTATTTAATTTTTCTTTGCAGTAGGCTCTACACCTGGCGGATACCATCTTTGGGTGTATCATATTGTGCACCCGAGGATGATACCCGCTATGTGTAGCCATCACCTTTAGATTAACTTTCTCAAAGGGCCTATGCTGTTGGCTTCGGCCCCACGCAAGCCTTCCAAAGGACCGGGTCACTTTACGGCCCGAGATCATGGTAATGAGATACATAATAATCTTTATTTCAGACTACATGGGTCCATATTCACTTCAAAGTACTAATTAAATTAATAATTAAAAAGTCACATAAATCTACAAAAATAAAAAATAGACATGAAATAATCGAAAGAAAAAATTACACAATAATAAAAAAAAAAAATGGTACAAAAGCAATGTTTAACATTATATCATTATTATTATTTGTAAAAGCATTATCTGTACCTGGAAGAGTACCTAATAAATATCTATTTGGTGTTATTGTTTTAACTTAATTGATTGATTTAACTTTAGTTCTTGACTAGTACCTAACTATATAGGTAGGTAAAGGTGACTCATTTTAGTACTATGTTGTTACCTTTATATGAAATGTACCTATGATATAATTTTTTTAGTTTTCGCACACAAAAATATATTGTTTTATGGAATAAATGTATATGAAATATCATGTACCTACTTACTGCCTCCACCTATCTATGCATAGCAGTAAGAACCATTGTTCACCATTCGGGAACCATTGATGACTTCACCATTCGGTGCGAATTACAATAAACCTCGAAACACGTGTCCTTATATAGATAAAACGTTTTTTTGGTACTAATAACACACACCTTTTATGTGAATCATTTAAGCTACATATTTTGAAGGACCAACAACAGTTGGATTTTGAAGTTATTAGTAGAATGACCTTTGACCCCTCGGAATAGGTATGAATTTCGCAAAATCCATTCATAATAGGTGCTTATTTCCTCAATTTAACCTGTATGCAAAATTACAGCCACGTTACCTACGTGGCTGTAATCGATTTTACTTATATTAAACCTATAGATTATAGGTAGCTATGTACAAAAACCTGTGAATCGTGTTTTTTTTTACTTTTTTACAGGTCCTGTAGATTATTTTCCGTAAAATTATAAAGTGAATAGGATTATTATAATTTTACGGATCTTACTATCTGACGGTGACATAATTATATAAAGAAAAAAATCTATCTATCTAAATGAGCGCAGACCTGTATATAGGATGCGAAATTCAATAAAACCCGAAACACGTGTCTTATTTATTTTGAGATAAGGGTTTCTGGTTTATCGACCATTTTTTGTTTCTTGAGAATCTCGAGAAAGATGAGAATCTCGAAAAAGTAACGATGGTATAGGTCGCATTACTGAAAAGTATGGGAATAATTAGTCAAAAATAGGATGTTTAAAAATCATATTTTTAGAAAGTATCCTAATATCATATTTTCAGTCAACATCCCGTGTTTGGATCAATCAGATAATATAGTCATAAACTAGTGAGTCTGGTCAGAAAAACACTAATAGCAACTTGACCGCGCGATTTCAAGGAAAACTTTGTTATATGGTAAATATAAGAAAAATAGTTCAGTTATATGTATTTCCGCTTTAGTGATCCCATTAAAAAGGTTAAATACTAAATCTTGTCAAAGTTATGTGAAATGGAACAAATTTATCTTAATAAAATATTCCTATAGAACCAACTAAAAGTAAAAAAGACAATTAATAACACTAAAAGAAAAAAAGTTTATCCGCTTCAATTTGTCATATTTTGGTTGGTCCGAATGGAACAAGTTTACCCAAAATAATCAACAAGTTGGTTCTATTGGAAAAAAACCCTTCATCGACTCCCATTCTGACCAACCAGTTAGTCGGACTGGAAGAACATCTCTAATCCCGAAGTTTACGGGATTCAAAACGTCCGGAACTCCGGGATCCCATTATCTAGTTTTATGTCAGTAGTTCCTATTATTAATTCGTCTGATTGGTTCTAGGATAAAATCTACCCAGTGTACAAGTTCCTGCTGCAGCGGAACATCCGCGTCCAGTTCCTGAACATAGTGAAGAAGTCGATCTGGTGCGAGGCGCTCTCCATAAAGTTCACGACTGGGCTGACTGCGCTCGGCTTCCACGGGTTCATCGACACGGGCGGCACGCTCTGCCTCAGAGATGTGAGACACTAAAGCCGCGTTTTCACTAGGGGACATTTGATCTGCGACTCTGTCGCTCGACACGAAATTCACGTGTCACGCGCGATGTCGCCCCACGTCATCGCTTTGGACATTTACGGGAGCTTGTCGCTAGTCAATGCTCTGCGAGCGTCGAAACGCGCGACCTTCGTGTCTCTGACAGTCGCCGGACAGGCTTCGACTAGTGAGAACTTGTGTTCCGAAAATGAGGTCCTCAAATATCCTCGGGTGACAGTCATCACGACTGGCTAGGCATGAATGTAAACAATGCCCGTGAATGTAAACAAGTCACGGGACATTGTCCCACAACTTTTGCAGAGACAACCACGTGAATGTCGGACGATTTGTTCCCGCGACATGTCCCCTAGTGAAAACGCGGCTTGATGCATTTCCACTTCCAACAGTTTCTTTTGACGTATGGAAATCAAGCAATTCTCAAGGCCTATTCAGACCGCGACTCAGAGCGGTAGCAAACTATTTCGATTGGTTTCGCGCGTCTTCATCTCGCCGGGTATTTTGTATGTGTTGTATGACCTTATCAATACCACGTAGATTTGGAGGACTTCAGCGTTTAATCGCGGCGGTGGCCGCCATCGGCAGCGTAGGTACCTACCTATGCCTAGAGTAATCCAATTGCAGGCTGCATGGTTGCAGGCTTTGAGGAGTGCGACTTCCAGGTTCTTATAAACTTTGGTTTGAAAATATACAAGATTTTCCTTGAATACTGCAATCCACATGCAATACTGCAATCCAAAATATATTATCATCATCATCAGACTATATTAGTCCATTGCTGGACATAGGCCTCCCCCAATGAGCGCCATAGCGCCCTGTCTTCAGCTGACGCATCCATGGCCGGCCCACTGCCACTTCAGCTTGCTAAGAGCTATGTCGATAACTTTAGTTCTCTGTTGGATGTATTCGTTACGATACGAATGGTAAACTCCGAGCATAAACATAAACGGCTAGACATAGGCCGCATTCGGGGGTAACTACTAGTCCATAGCTAGACATAGGCCTCATTCGGGGGTAACTGCTAGTCCATAGCTAGACATAGGCCTCAATCGGGTATTAAGAACACTCTTGATCCTATAACCTTTAAAGAAAACGAACTATGTAAATCCGAACCGGTTAATGTGATTGGCCGGATTGGCCGCCATCATAGATAAATATAGTACCTAGGTATGTAAGTACAGAACCCCCGAGCGATCCCATCCCACTCACAGCCACGCGTGATACTAAAACAACGCTCCTTTGAAGGGGCTGAAAATCTAAAAATCATTTTGTTTTTCAGCCGGACAGAGCAGCTCAGCCTTGTCATGTAAGTATCCCTTAAAATGTGTTCAGATTTAGTAACACGTTATCACTTCATAGTTTCTATAAAACAAAGTCGCTTCCCGCTGTCTGTCTAGCCCTATTTACATGCATAGATCTATAAAACTACGCAACTAAAATACATAATATTCTATACATTTTTATCTATAACTTTTTAAAGTGAATAATTGAATAATTGTGAAATAATTGTGAAAGTCGATAGGTAGTAGGACCTTGTATAGAAATTGAAATACAAAAAACACTTAACGAGCGTTTTTCTCGAAAGTAGCTTTGACCTAATTATTGTAGGTACTTATGATAAGGACGGCAGAAGGGTAACCCTGCGCTGCTGGCGATGTTGCCGTAGCATCCTGAGTGTAAAGTATTTGAGAGGGAAGTAAGCGACGACAGTCAGGTCAGGTACTACTACGCGTATACTCGTATGTAGGTGGTACATTGACCGTCGGACCACTTGTACCATTAGGCAGTACCGTTGATGGTACAATTGGCACCGATTTGTCCCAATTGTACCAAATGAGTGTCGTGGTCCTCATCCGCAGGGCATGTACGGCGCGGCGCTGGTGTGCCGCGGCAAGGCCGTGGGGATGATGATGGCTCCGGACGCGCAGTGGACCAACTGCACCGGCTTCAGCACCCTGGTGCATCTCTTCTCGAGCCACTGGCTGCGCAGCTTCATGCACTGCGCGAGCAGGTAAGGACTGCCTTGAGGGTTAGGACACGCCCAAATGCCTAAATATTTACAAGCATTTTCTAATCCTACTTAAAATTATAAATGCAAAGTTTGTGAGGATGTATGGTATGTTTGTTGCTCTTTCACGCAAAAACTACTGAATGGATTTTGATGAAACTTCCCTACAATTTATAAAGATATATTGTATATTATCCAAACTATCTAACACCACGCGGGTGAAACCGCGGGGCGCAGCTAGTGGATTTTATATTTGTTTTAACAATATATGCATAGCTCCCTTGTATGTATATTGTAGGTACATGCAAGGCAATGGCAAGTGAAGTCTTTCAAACTTCTGTTCTGTACACGAACAGGCATACCTACAATACAACTCTCTGTATACCAAATTATTATATAGATACCTACTTACCAGTTTAATTTCTATTTCAGTCTGTTTGAAGTGGAAGAAAAGTACGATTGGGAAAAGATGAAGAAATACGTGTTTGAGGACTACCGAGGCGACTATGAATACATAGATGAAATATACGACTCATTCAACGGGGATTCCAGCTCCGATGACGATAAATAATTTATTAAACAAACAAATGCTATTTTATTTTCGTTGAATTCGTACAGACAGCGTCAAATTGATATGAGCGTCTAGAGTAGTCAAAATGATCTGAAAAACATGTTTATATAACAGGTCGAATCCTCACACTGTTGTAAGCACCCAAGGTGTTCAAAATATTTTACTAGGTACTCATTGTTTCATATTAATATGAGCAGTCAGGGTGTTCACAATAATCATAGCAATTATGAGTTTGTATGCTACCCTTGAGATCTTGGTTTGCTTAGATTATTTTGAATACCCTAACTGCTCACATGAATATGAAACAATGAGTAGTAAGATATTTTGAACACCTTGGGTGCTAACAACAATACGATGATTCGAACTGCGTAGGTATATCAAATTGCTTCCATGTTTTTTAGATCATTTTGACTACTCGACGCTCATATCAATTTGATGCTGAGCGTACCTAGTACCTACTAACCTAATCAATCACAATCATTGAAATGTATCTATTCTATTATGTTGTAATCGTCATCATCACCCTATATCGCTTGACGCTTCCAGCATCTACCTGCAGTCTCTCGCAGGTTGTCATCCAACTTGGTTGGAGGTGTCCTACACTACGTTTACCGATTCATGGTCTCTACTCAAGAACACGTCTACTCGTTTAACCATAAGGTTTTAGTGGCAACAGAATCACTAGCAGTGTGTCTAGTTTGAAGTACTTAACAATCGCTTGCACTCACCTTCAGCGCCCGGCAATGTGAAGACGATTGTTGATATTTTGCATTAATGTGCTTCAACATTTAGGACAATAGGTTACTTTCATCTCCGGAAAACTCCTGCGAGGCAGCGGCCAAGTCATAAGCCTAAGTAGGTATCGAGAAATAATAAAAAACAAGGATTTCATAATAAGTCCAATACGGTTGTGTACATTGCTTTAATCACAATTTTCAAAAATGTACAGGGCGTATAAATATTTGGCATAGACTCGTCTAGTTATGAATACACTTGAACTTGAATCGACTAAAAATAAAAGTAAGACTCTTAAAGTTAAAGGATGTATTTGAGAAAGGCTTAAATAATTTTAACATCTTTTCATATTGTTTGGTATTAATGTGGGTTTAGGCAGTCTCCTTACAACGTTACAATACGAACACATTATTTTTCGAGAGGAAACTATTACCTAGTGGATTCCGTCTCACATTTTACAGTTTTAGCTTAAACATAGGCGTGCATCATACGTTCCACTCGAAGGCGTTCCGGACTAGTTCGCAGTAACACTAGCTTAGGGACGACTGAAACACTCGATACAAACTTCAATAACTCTAAACATTTACTTTTCAAAAGACCCTAAAAAGCACATAAAATGTGGAGTATAAAGCGTTTTGATATAGCATAATAATAACGTTTGTTCAAAATTCCTATTCTTTGGATTTTTACGTTATAATAATATGTTGACGCAGCAACATTCACAGGTTAACATCTATCGGCAGTCGCTGCTCACAAACTGTGTCCACTATTTATTTAACATCATTTTACTCTAAGCCTTATTTAACATTTTTGTATTCAATCGGCCGCACGCAGCTGCCCGTTAACATATATCAAAAATTTTACTAGATCACAATAAATATCAGCATTATAATTTGTTGGATGTGCAATTATATTTTGTTCTAACTACTACAAAGTTAAGTAAAATATTTTTTTTACAAAATAGATATAGTTATTAGAAACGTTGATAAAAATCATATACATCAAACAGTAAGTAAACTGACAACGATATAACGATTAACTAGATTAAGCAAGGCCGCGTGATATACATACATATGCAGTAGGTACACGAATACTCGATCCTTTTGTAACCTTAGCATGTCGAATCCTATTACAAGATCTATAATAATAATAATATTGCTTTCCTCGTGACAGTCATTAGGTAGGTGAGACAAGTTTTCGGTGATGTCTGACACAGGAAACCAGTTGCTTCGATAAGATTCGCGTGGGAAAATAGCGTCTTTGTTATAATAAAATTAATTCGTCAAACTGATTTTGAATAGATAACTTTTTACGTGTTTTTAGTGGAAGATTACAGATTGGTCCTACGAGACTTGGGTCTGAGCATCGAGACATTCTATGAGAATGATATCTGTGTGGTTGATGGGTGCATCGAGACATTCTATGAGAATGATATCTGTGTGGCGCGGTCCTGCTCGCTCGCGCTGCACCGAGCCGACAGACAAATCATTTAAAAAGGATCCTTAGTAACTGGTTGTTCAATGTGAACGAACATGCTCATCCAAGTTTCTACCTAGTCATCTAATCTAGTCAATTGAGACACCACAATTGTAATTCACCACGGCACTACGTTACGTACGTCGAACTAGTTTCGTTCTGTCAAAAAAAAAGAAAGGCACATCAACAACCACAAACAAATAAAAAGAAAGGGGTGAGATCGTTTCGCTACGAGAGCTGGACATTACCGTATCGCCTTTCACCATTTTGTTCAAAAACAACCTTTCTTTATTTATCAATTCCTATTTACCAAGCACTCATATTTTAAAAGCAAACATATTTCAATTTGTTTACTTTGCAAGCCTAAACGGGTGAATATACCTAAATGGCAACATTTTCAAAGTATTTAAAGCAAGTCTTCTTTCTAAAATACATACTTTCAGAACTAAAGAAATGGCGCTTTAAAATGGCGTTCGATATTAAAATGGCGCAGGTCTACTATTTCATTTTCACCTGTGCTTAGTGAAAATGGAATAGTAGTCGTGACACTCTACAACAACCTTCATCCTTGCCATTTATTAAGGTTTAAGGTAAATATGGTTTTTATGTTTTTAAACCGATTACCTTAAAGAAAACAAAATAGTGAAATTTGAATATGCCGCAAATATATGTACTATGTATTGTTAAGCCCCTTTTTATTCATTTGCTTGCGATCGAATTTCTTATATAATAGATCTAGTATAGTATTAAAATTTATAAACGCCTAATCAAAAAACATCAAAAAAATGACACGTAAGAAAGTTTTTACAAATTCATTATGTATTTGGAACACTGGACTGAGTTGTGAACGCACTTGCAGCTCGCCGCTACAATCCACCAACAGGTCAGTACAGTACTCGCCCGTGCCCCCTCTCCCCTCGGGTACGAACATACTTGTACTGGTGATGCGCTCGGCGCAGAGCGGTACACACATCAGCCAAGCCCTCCTCCGTTGGGAAATCAATTTGGTATCCGCTATTACTTAATTTTCAATCATATTTCTAATTTGTATTTCCTTAACATTAAAACAGTTACTTAAATAGTAGTGGGTCAGTCAGTTACAAAGTAGATAGGTCCTTGTACTACCTATTGTTGGAAGCCCCATTCATTCCTAGCGCGGACCACCTACGCTGTCAACTAACAGACCGCACAATAAGGGACCGACTGGATTTCATTCATTTCAAATACTATTACTTTCAGAACTGTCCAAGTGTATGGTAATCTCGCAGAATTTTAATAAGTTCAGTTAAATGTTTTAATATATTTTATTTTGATTTGTTCCAATATTATTTGAATGCAAGTTTCATTAATCATTCATATATAACAGTTAACTAACATATATACCAATTTAATTCTTATGAACATATGTTCTTGCAAGTATTTTTAAAATGAAAGATGATGATTATTTTTTAAATGATGATATTTATGAATTTAAATAGATTTATTTTTCGGTATGGTGTTCTAATTTTATATTTTATTGCATATTTGTTATAATTTATTAGGATCAGATCTAAACCTAATCCGTAAGGAAGGCCTTAACGTATAGATTATTCTAAACAATATGTTGAATATTGCTTTTCTTTTGATGAATTATCACGAGTGGTGAAGCTTGCGAAAGCTAGATACCGAGCATCTAACCAATCCTACCGTCTAAACATATTTATTTCAGTCTTTGGTTTAAATTTATTAATGTTTGTATCTGTGAAAGTTGCTAGTAATTGCTCGCTGCAGCGCGTCAGCTGCTAACAATTTACATTTTTTGACAATGGAAACAGTCACGCGGAGTTTCCAGCAGGCGGGCTCGGCGCCCTCCAGAGTACAGAGTCCAGCACGGCATGGCACCACATACGGACAGTCTCTTGCACCGCGGGAGGCACAACACAACACCACGCACGGACACACACGCACCAAACTAACACATCACACTACACACTAGGAATGCCCTAAAAGGACTCTTTTTAAAATGTAAACAATATATTTTGTATTGCACATAAATTTTAAAATCACAGTTGTTTCCAAATACAGAGATCTAATAACAGTTTCTAATCCCGCCCCCTCGACCGGACGCCGGCGCGGCGCGGACGGCGGCGCTGCGACGATATCCCTTCTCATTACACTTTCTCACGAAAGACCACTTCAACTATTCCGAAAGTTATTCATAGTTATTCATCATTGCCCAGTATGTAAACAGGTACTTAAAATAAATAATTCGGTAATAAAATGAGCATTTTATACACATTAGCCCTAAAATCTATAAAATATTTACAAGTGATTAAAATAAGCATTCATATTATTTCATTTTGGCACCAGATCCCACGGAGCAAGCCACGTCATAACAAAAACAATTTACTATTTAATGTGATTTAAAATTAATTCTTTTGATTCTTTTTTACAAGCCTTTGTCTTAGCATTAGTTTAAACTTGGCGCGTATTCACTAGTCGACTAATGTTGGGCTCGGTTAGTGAGTACGCGAGGTGGTGCGTGTGTGTATGTGTGTTTGTGCGTGCTGCGAGACGTCAAAAGCTACGCGAGGGGCCGCGGCCCGGCCCAGTCAGCGGTCGGGCAGCAATAATACAGTCCCGCTTTACCAAATATAAAAACGGAATTTTGAACAACGTGCTTATGCGAAAACCTCTCACTATAAAAAAGAAACACTAAAGCGACTGAAACCGGCTTCATTTAACATTGATATGTTCTTCGCTCGTCAATAACAATCGTTAGCATGCGTGCTCGTCGTTTGTCGTCCACAGAGGCATTAATTCATTAAAATTTCATCGTTTCCTATAAGTTAAAATAACAAAACAATTTCTAAATGCTGCTAAAAAGAGGATAAGTCAGTCTCTCATGATTACAATGACAATTTGAATCCAAAAATCAAACCATTAGGATATTCACATGCATAGCCATGTAGTGTAGTGCAGTGCAGGCAGCGCGGCTGACGCTCACGCGGCGCTGACGCGACGCTCGCGCGGCGCTCACTCGGCGCTCGCCATCACCTCTGCAACAAGCAACTATACATTATACACCTATTCCATATTACTCATTTCTTTTTGCTTCTTCGACGGACTCAAATAATCATGTTCTAATGCTTTACAGACTTTCCGTGGAAAAGTCGTCTAGGATGCTGGTTCCGCAGTGAGACTGCAGCGCGGCTGGTGTTGACGCGACTTTTATTCATCTTCGATGCCCTATGCCCATATGCTAAGTAGTACGTATACATAAGACCGCTCACGTTTGAGCAGCACACGTAGGCTTTCATTATTCAGGAAGAGAGAAACGAAACAGTTAGCTTATCATTGCCATAGTGAAGTGAACTTGCTCCGCTCCGCGCTCTGCAGCACGCGCCGCCAGACACTTGGTCTCACATTGTTTTTCCTCTTTAATTATCTTTTATCATTATGTTTTTTCGCGTCTTGAAAATCAATAAATCATTTCTTATTATTACCTATTTTTTTTATTTTATAAGTCAAGCTTATTTGGAGGATTATTGATTATTTATTATAGTATGCACTAGAAATAATATATTTCCTGCTGAAAACCTGTTGTAAGCTTGGTAACTCTTTCCTAGCGAACATGATATTTCATGATTACCTCCAAGGAAAACAACGTTATAGAGAGCGTTGTAGCTATAGTGTTCTGCAAGATCACCTCTCCTATACTGATAACAGTAACAAGCTCACCGCATCGCAAACACCTACTATCTACAGTCTGTACTAGAATGCGACAATCTTTACATTTCCAGTTGAACACACCAAAAATAAAATGCTCTAGAATCGTTTGAAAAAGTTATGTCTAATAGTTCCATCCATCAAAAAATGACCTAATTCTGAATAAATACAATTTTTTTTTATAATTTTTTAAAACTACCTTAAAAGGGTCCTACTTAGTATATGAAAGTGTGTAGCGGTGAAAGCAAGGCTATCAGATTTCTCTGTCTTATTAAATTTGAAAAATAAATAAAACTAAAATGCTTGACGAATTATTGAATCATATTTATTTACGAAAAGTATACATTTAGAACATAAGAGATAGCCGAATAGAATTTGGTAGAGAATGTAAGGTCTGCGATTCACAGATATATCGGACGAACTTCTCCCTCGAAGCGGCCCTCGACCCGCGCACGCAGCAGTATGTTCATCCAGCGCAGGATGAACACCTTGCTGAGGCGCAGGAAGTTCTCCTCGACCTCCTCATCCTCGATGCACTCCGTCCTGTAGATGGTGATGGCGAGACGGCGCCGCGGGACCGTCTCGAATCGCAGCTCCACCTCGAAGCCGATGTTCACCTCCGCAAACACAGAGTCGTATATAACTTGAGTGTGCTTCACTTGGCACCTGATCAAAGCATGGATATCCTTCGAGTGGTTGGTGTGCTTGCCGCGGTTCCACAGCGGGCTGGTCACGAAGCCAGAGTACGTCTCGACGGAGGAGCCGGGCGCGCCCACACGCGTCGGCGGGCGCTTCGCGACCACGTACACCTTCAGCATGTGCCCCAGCACGTCGTTGACGAGCGTCGAGCGCACCACCTGCTTCCACTCGTGCTGAGGCAGCCGCTCCAGCAGTTCCACAGGTACCTCTCGAATAATCGTCTCCCTAGGCTTAGCCATTTTCAATGTCGCCTTGCTGTAACAATTATACACTTCTTTAATACAAGACACTAGACATACCCGCATTATTAAGCCTACGCATTTTTTTTTATTGACTTGGAAATTATGATATAACAGTTTAAAAACAGGATAAACTGTCATTGTTACAACGTGAGCCTATATCCTTGAGTGTTACAATCAAGGACGTAGGCTGACATTTATTTTTTGATGTTGAAAGTAATTTTACGCAAGTTACAATAGGCTCGGGCCTCGGCCCAACGCACACTGTGCGAGTATCGATCCGTCGCGTCGTCGGCGTTTCAATGTTGTATTTGCGTCGCGATTATTATTATGAAGTAGAAAGTAAATCACGCTCAGGTATTGTGAGAAGGTAACTTACCGCGTTGAGTTTGGTCCAGAAGCGGGCAGCAGCAGCGGCGGCGGCGCGAGGGAACGCTTCCAGTACGTGAGAGCGCTTGTTATATCTCGCTGCAGGCACGCATGCAGCGGCGCGGCGTCAAGCTCGGCCGGAGAGGCAATGCATTTCCCAGGGATTTGATTGATTCCCCCGCCCCCACCACCCCCGTCCTTCACCTGGGCGGAGGCGGCGGCGCGGCCGGCAGCCTACAGGCGTGGCCGGCCCGCGCAGTCGCACTGCCGGCCGCGCCAAACTCAAATGCACTCTCATCTGTTGCTTCACAAACAACTTCCTCCTTATACACTTTCACGCACTTTCTTTTTATGGGGATTAAGTTCAACGCGTTCAATACTGAACATTGATGATTGATCTGGATAATCTACATATATAAAACAAAGTCGGGTCTGTTCGAACACTTATAACTCGACTTTTAACGTTTTTTCATGGTTTTTAGGTTGTTGCTATTTGTCTTCGTCCCGAATAGCACTATAACTATTCAAAACATTGAAAGATTGGCGAAAATATAAAAGAAAAAACATTTTCCCATACAAAATGTTCATGGGTTTCGTAAATGTCAAACATTGACTGTTGGAGTGAGTGTTGAAGTTCGCCGCCGGGTCAGCTTGCATGTAATATGTAATGAAAATAAAGTATTATTTAAAAAAAATTGGCTTACAAAGGACATTACTTATTCTAAGTTAAGGAGAGGTAGTATTATTATCACATAGTAGGTACTTTTGATGAAAACCCTTTAGTTAGGGATCGTTAGATTGACTCCTTGCTCTAAGTTTTCTTGTACATAGATACCAAGGCTCATTCGCTTGGCTCCATCAGGATTTTAAAGTCATTTATTAAGAGGCGAGAGCGGCTCCACCGCTTCCTTGCTCTCACACAGTCACTGTCCGCCAGACACTTGTAGCACAATCACAACGCGTCGGCGTTACTACCGGACGCGCGGTTACACTCATCGTGCCACGTGCAATACGCAGCTCGCTGTGGCACCTGCTGTGTTACCAAAGGAACAGCTTCCGCCGCCCTACATCAAATGATTGGCTTCCATGAGACGATGACTGACCCAAAGGCGATCACTATACCATGCCATACTTACTACCATATTTAACTGCGGGCGAAGCAAACACGCGCGCGACAAAACCTGAAATTAACTTAAGTCATTATGGTCAAATTTTATATAATTTCATTTTGATTATTTTTAAACCTAAAATAAATGTACTTCTCTTGTTCAAAATTGTGTCAGTTTAGCTTTGCTTGGCGGGTGTCAAACGCACTGAAACGACTTACCCTAGTTAGAGGTTAAAGGTATTTTTTTTCTTTTAAATGTTTATTTGTTATCACAAGACATTCTGCCTCTTACATATTCGACTTCTTGGTGTTCCATTTACAAGGAACACACATTTAATTCTTGAAATTTTTGAAATGGAACTGAAAGGGCCTTTTGATGATTGTTGGATGTTTATAAGAAGGGTCCTTCTTCCTCCGTGATCATCTTCAATAAATCGGCAGTGAATATCAATGATTTAATGCGATTTTAACTGTATACACACAGCTTAACATTGTACTTTTTTGTTATTTAACGAAATCATAAAAAAACGTAACAAAATGTTGGTAGGAATTAGACAAAACAAGGGTATAAAATGCTACGCAAACGTTTCCACACATATTATGATGAGATACTTAAATCAAGACTTACCTTATATTATCAACGAAAAGTAAATGGTCAAGACTAATTTTTTTTTCACATTAAAATTATATTTTTAGTGTCAAGGTCTGAAACACACAAATATGCAATATAATAACGTAATATTTGGGAGATGGGGTGCCTATTCCATTTTTGTATGGAAATTAAAAAAACCTCTTAAAAAAGTTTATTTAAATAAGTCTTAAATAAAGGAAAAATAAAGCAAAGGGTGTAGGTTCGTTTTAGTCCATTATTCGGAGCTAGTCGTGTCGCTCTGCTTCCGGATGCGACAAGGATGGCTTTCTACTTCAGCGGAAGAAGTACGAGTACTCACCACGCTACTCTTACTTCTTCAGTCACGCGACCACGACAGAAAGCCGGCATCACTTTGAGAGTCGACAAGTTAGAGTCGCGCCGTAATTTGAACTTCGCTTTATTTATGGTGAGAGCGCCGACGGCTTGTCTCTCAATGTTTATGGATTCAAAGGGGGTCGCGTTCGGGAACTTCTGTGGAAGGCTGATGATACGCAACCGAGTGCCGACTCATCAACATATCTCTGAAAATACAAGAGCTACGAGACTGAAATTTAGACGTCCCTAAAAAGGATTAATTTTTAGTAAGAGGCGAGTGTGTAGTGTAAGGTGTACCTGCGAGTGGTCGGCGCGGACGGAAACCGCGCGTGCCGTCCGGTCCGCGTGGCATCCTGGCTATGACGACGCGCGGCCCCGACTCCTCGAGCGAGACGGTGCGTAGGCGCGCCAGCAGTCTCTCGGGACGTTCAACGCGGCTCTTCGCCAAGGGCTTACTGGAACAAATACAATATCAACTTTATAATTACTTCCGCGTAGTCGTCGTTTCGGGCCCAGTGCTAGTGGCAGTAAGTCAGTGTAGCCGGGCGGGGGGCGTTAGTGACCGCGGTGAAGGTAAGAGGAACCCCAGGGGCCGTGCCGACGAATATAACTTTTTTACATTTAACGTTCATTTCACGATCTATACTTAATTTTACGACCGGTAAAATTTTATGATTACAAATTATTATTTAAATAAGATTGAAATGATTTATCTCATAAACAAATAAAGATTATTGTAATAATAATAGGACTTGTTTATTAAAAAAATATTTTTCAAATCTTTCGTTACTTTTTGTTAATAAAAATGTAGATTTTTTATTTTTATTTTACAAATTTCCTTTAAATTTTAAGTGTTTACACACAGAATGAAATTTGCTTCTTTATCTTAGCGTGGATATATGTATATTAAAAAAAATCGGATTTTTGATATTAATTATAAAAATATGATTTTTTCGAACCCTGCTTCTGAGGGACGGTGGTAGAGTGTACATACGCGATCTTGACGACGTTGCAGGCGGAGCTCTTCCCGTTGCGCGGGTTGGTCAGCATCACGAACTCGACCGAGTCTCCCGGCTGCAGGTCCGTGCAGGCGCCGCGCACCTCCGACATGTGGAAGAATAGCCGCCGCGACTCCTCCATCTCCAGCGACAGGAACCCGAACCCTCCTGCAACACACACATACGCACCACTCACTACTGCTGCAAATGTTGATGACATGCAGTCAATTTTCCGCAAAAGGAACGAGTCCTTGATGCGCCGCACGTGCGCCAGCACCCACAGCTTACTTGCAATCGTGACTGATAGTTTAATTTTATAACAGATATAGGCCTAGTGAACATAAGAACCTACTAATTAAGACAATGTGATGACAACAATAAATATATTGAGTATTGAGTATTGAACAAATCAACAGACAAATGTAATTCTAGGTAATAGCTGTCTGCAAAAGACATAATAAGTTGCTGCTTTTATTATTTTAATTTTTGTGTGTGAATTGAAAACTAATATTATTTAGATAAGAATGTGCATCTACATATTGTAATTTTCTATGAGTTTTGCTGCAATAAATATTTTTTACTTTCGTATTTGAAAATAAATTATATGTGTATATAGAGAGGACGACATGATGGCGTACCTTTGATAGCGTCTACTGTGGCGCGCCTCTTCTTGCGCACTGGCACGATGTTGGCTGCGCGCCGCTCCGCGTCCACCTGGAAGGTGACTGGGTCGCCCACCTGCAGGATCTCGCGCTTGCACGCCAGCCCCATGATGCCGTACTCGTACGACACGCCGCCCTCCGTCTGGATCAGCCCTGCAACACGACCACATTATAAAGCCGCGTATCCACTTCGCGCTCCAAGAGGCGCGCGTTCCGGCCGCGCGAAATGGATACCATTTTGGAACGTGCTCGCAATGTGTTCGTTGGAACGCACGAACGTGGAGCGGGCCGTTCCATCTGGTGTCGGTTTTTAACCGCGTATCAAAGATAGCTCAGTAGTAGCGCGCGCGCCAGTTGAGACGGACGTAGTATTTTGTGTTTGTTGCGTTGCGTTCGTTTAGGACCGGCCTTCATATTGAACGATCAAACACTGGAAAAGTAGAAACGCGCGCCAGGCGTTGTAAGCGCGGTCATTCATGGCACACGCACCAGGAGTGCGTAGTCGATACGCGGCTTGAGCCGAGCGGCAGTATGTACGTACCCGAGTAGTGGGGCTGGTCCGGGTTGAGCGCGCGCAGCGTGCGCGTGACGGTTCCCCCGATGGGCGGGTCCAGTGGCTTGGGCAGCGCGATGGTCCCGCGCGGCAGCGTGCGCACCAGCTCCGCACTGGCGCAGCCGCCCCCGCCGCCGCCGCCCCCCGCGCGCCCCAGCGTGTACTCCACTTCTGAGCCTAGTTCCAGCTGCTCGGGGTTGCCCTCCAGGTTGCTGTAAGTAACGAGAGGGGGCACGTTAACCTGCGGGCACTCGATGAGCTCTAGCGGCTGGTTGGATGCATGAGCTAAGAACCGATACTATGATAAGTGTTTGTTGAACGTTCAGTATGCGACTATAACCGGGGGTAGGTGGAGCCAATCGCAATAGTTTGCTGGCTTTGTTTAAGGGTCCGGCGACCCTCATTTGCAAAAATCGCTCCGAATATCGCTGTCCGTTTAACCCTTGCGCCGCGCCACATGCGTGCGCGATAGCAATATTAGCCGTTCAAAATTTGGTTTGTTCCGTAATACCAAAAATTATGACTGAAAACTTTTTGTATTCTTCACAAAGTATTGTTATTCTGTAACTAGACAATATAAGCTATGTTCCTTAATAAATAAAACGTAAGATAGTGATGTTTTTAATACGAAACAAATAGCAAGAAAACTTGTCCATTTAAGCATAAAAATGTGCAAAATGAGATTGGCTTTCTTTTCATTTTAGTAAGTATTTTGTAAAAAAACTATTTGGGAACCTAGATAAATACTATTTTAATACAAATAATGCAATATTATAGTGGAAATATGCTTGAATTAGAAATAATTTTGGTATTACGTTTCTATGAAGAATTCGTCTCTCCGGAGGCCCCTTAAGTCTCTGAATTATTTTTTTCCGCAATTTTCACTTTTAGTACTGTAATTTTTATTTAAGTTTAAATTCTTTATTCGTTACAATAATTACGTTACATTTCAAAAACTACATAATTTATTACGTATTTTACGAAATCGGCTGGTTTAATTTTTTCATATTACGTCTGGCCTGTATTCCCTTACTAATATAATAAATTTTTACGCAAGATCTAGGTAGATAAAGGAGGTAGGTGCGTGCGTTGGAATGTCAAAGTTAAACTCTGTTTTAAACTTTGGATTTAACTTAAAAACTAAACAATTATCGTAAAAAATCAGACGATAGATAAAACAGGCCCTTCCTTCCAAAACCCAAAGCGTATCTATAATGCCGCAGGTTTTCTCGTTTAATTGAAACTGCAGGTATTCGCTTTACATTTAGCATAGGTAAGGTCATTATTGCTTTTATTCGTTCATGTACATACATGAGTTCACTTGGGAATAAATAATCTACAAACGTTTCTTTATAAAACAGTGAGTGCGAAGCCGCCGGTAGAAACTAGTATTCGATCGGTAATATCATTAAATGCAACACGCCTAGACGAAGACGCGCGCGCGACGGCAGTTTGCAGTGCATCTTCAAACGACATAGAAAAGTACCTATGTACATAAATTGAGGTAATTTTATAATTTAGGTTATTATGTGAAGGTATACCACAAGGTGTACCTATGTATCTCTCCTCCCTGTCACATATTTTTGGGGACATAATATAAAAGCTGAATGATTTCAATTCGCTTTGTAGGTAGGTTCATTTATTTCTAAAACATTACTGTAACGGACGATGAAGATGAGTAACATTTTCACCACGAATTGTTAGTTATAAGAACCTCAAGGGAAAATGTTTAGACCTGATGCATCACGTGTTTTAGAAGAACATGAATAAAATATAGTCTATCATTTGCGTTAAAAGATTGTACCTACTTTCACCCAAAATTAGGGGCTTTTTTGTATGGCAATAATTAAGTTATTGTAAACATATTCATTTTTTTACTAAAACCCGTTCAGAACACAGCAAATCGGCAACCTCAGCCGGGCTATCTGGCAACGTAGCAATAGACATTAGCGCCAATTGATTTAGATGGAAGTATAACACTATAAAATAAATAGAACTCTTGAAATGCTGCAAAGAAGACCTAATATGTGGTAAAATAAACGGCCAGATTGATTTGATAATTTTTAACGAACACGTGGCGCCATCTCACGCTATACCAGATAACCAGTCATCAATGCTATGTAGTATGAACATTGTCGGTCTATGTATGGTATTGGGCGTTTTTTCAAGGTCCAAGTACCGAGTCCAATGTTTTCCCGTGTATCCTTCATTTTCATAAATTAATAGAAGGCATTTCTATAAACAAGTGTCAATATGGCGCAAACGTGACTGCCGCTGTCATGTCAACTGCAACTAATCACGCAAAATAACTCGAAAGCTATCATAGAGTTTATAAGAAACGATTGGATCGTTGTCATTCTACGAAAAGTAGTTCCTCTCGGTCCGGTAGGGGCGCTGCAAGCCGCTACATGTATAGCAAGGACTCGGACACGAGGGAAGTACTCGTAAGGTCATGCGCACAGCCCACACCAAACACTCATGCACACACTCAAATAAAGGTCAATTAATTTTTACGATCACATTTTCATACTAATAAAATAAAATAGAAATATTTGTGTGTTACACAGAAATAATCTAAATTACTTTTAGTGCTATTAGCACTCTCTAACTTTAAGGCTGAGTGGTTGCCATCTGGAAATCGCCCGAATTAAAGATTTATTTGAGACACGATTTTTGTACGTGATTGAACTGTACTGGTCTGTGATAGGACATAACCTTATACAGAAAGCTGCCTGACCAATCATACAGATGTTGTGTTGGATTTGTCAATTTTCTTTAATTCGTTTTTAATGTAGTTACTTAAAACCCAAATAGCATAATTTATTTTATCAGGTTTGTTTGATTCTTGAAGATTGGCACCGATTGAAATAAAATAGTCATGAATGTAAGTAACCAGCATTGCACTGCACATGTCTTGCATGTACCCCTATCAAATAGAAACAACGGTATAAGCACTATACTCCGATTCAAAAACCTGGATATTTATTGTGTACAAAGGGGGTGACAAAACCCGAGGAATATTGGTGGAAAATATTTAAAGACATTGGTATCATTCCAGTAAAGCATAGAAGCTCGAAACAGTTTTTGATTTATTCATCATTTAATTGATCTCTCTTTTGTTTTCGAAAACCAATTTATATCTATTTCACTCCACATGTGAGATTATGTGTTGCAGTTTTTAGTGATAACCTTGCTGTCATCTTGTCGTTTTCTGTTATTGTTATCGATTTTTTATTAAGTTTTCATTCATGAAAAATGTCTTTTTTGACATCCAGGATTCTAAAATATCCAAGATTCGGAGTATAGTGCATCACACAGCCCGCACCGGCCAGCTGCCCGGCTACTGGACCTGCGCTCTCTGCGGATCACAAACTTTACATTGTATAAGACAGAATGTTTAGTTAGTGAACCTAAGATCTCTCCGTGTAGAGGCCGCGCGCGCGACCGACTGCGAGCACTACCTCGTTTTGTGGACCGCATCACTACAATAGAACCTAGTGCGAGCAGTATTCGGGGATTATGTGCTACACATACAAAAAATTACCTAGCTTTTCTAGCATTACGAAGTTAGGACAGGTCATTCGAAGTTGCAAACTCGGTTTAACACTATTAATATTGTATCCCAACAACATCCCAACGCACCTCACGCTTACATTTTGTGTCTACGGTGACAGGCCTAATTCTGGAATGTAGGATTTCTAATCTATTCATGGATGTCACCAGACCTACGCAATTGCTAGTCCATATGATTAATAATAAAAGATATAGAGACGGGACCCATTGCGGTATAAACATTCTAACTGGTATATTCCGTCGCCAGTCTCTTTCAGAACTTGGACGACCCTCTACCCCGCGTCTCAAACATACATATGTATGTATGGATTGGTTTCCAATCTTAGTGGTATTCTAGGTAGGCAGTTTTCAACAGTTCACCAAATTTATTCGGAGCAGCGATATTTTAGCATCGATATTTTGTCATAACATGTAGCTTTTGAAACGCACCAGCAAATAACAAAAACAATCGCAAAATCTACAAAATTAATATAAATGTAAAGCTAAAAGGCACATGCAATATACAGCTGAAAACAAAGCGCAAGACGCATCCTTTCATACAGCTTCTACCATTCGAGGAGCGGCGCGGGCGTGCAGGCGCCCCGGAGGAGCGGTGCAAGGGTGTCTCACGCGCCGTCCACTCCCACTCACCTACCTACTACTGCGCTGCATGCTAGCATGTCTCCGTCAGATGTTCGCCGCTCTTACACATTTGTTACTTCGCATCAGTTCTCCTAACAAATCATTTGCATCCAGGCTTATATCTATCTAGATATCACTGTCTGGCACATTAGCTCGGGCGCTCGGTTTATTTTCTATGCCTATTATTATTATGATTATTTAAGCTGTAGTCGGCTCACTGCAAACACCACATCTCTTACAAAACACAAACATACATCCGTCGAATCATCCAAACTTTCTCCTTTTCGACTCGGACTAATAACTTGCACGGCTCTGATTAATATCAGGGCGGAACGCCCTCGCCACACTCATCGACCATTCACTCCCCACACTGCGCAAACAATAGACTCAACTAAAACATAACTAAATCAATACTAATTGTTACTTTAAAGCATAGGCACTAAAACATTTTAAAACTAGCCTTAGCAATAAAAACTGGGCTTAATAATTTATTATAATATTCTATCTCGACAGAGCATCACTTCACCTCCTAGTTGCGCAGCCCGCGCTACACCTACCAGCTGCTTTCGTATTGTACTATTTTTAATAGAAACACCTGGACATATTTGTAGATCTTACGGTGGGACGGGAATCGAACCCGTGACCCGTGCGGATCTACCTCTCTCCAATGGCGAACAGATCGAAGCGGGATAGAAGAGCTTAAGTTTCGCAGTCTGCCTACAGCGCGCTTGCGCTTGCATTACGTTTTCAAGAGAGGAGTAATTCAGTGTTCTGTTGTTATAAAGGGTTAAGTGTTATTATTAAGCAGGAGCGTCTCGCGGGCGCGGCTACCGGTGGGTGAGCGCTCTCAAAGATAGTCCGCTGCTACAACTTGTACGAGACATTCACAGACACCATCATAGCGTACTGCGGGTGCCTAGTAGATGCCGATACACATAAATACAGTAAACCAAGAGATGGTACAAGCATATGTTGGGATTATCTTTCAAAGCCCCCATCCCCTCGTGCACGTCGGTCGGTCGGTACACACCTGAAGTGGAAGAACACTTCCTTGGTGTGGTCGGAGGTCTCGATGAATCCGAAGCCGTCCTTCAATGCTGCTATAAACCCGTTCTGGATGCCACGCGACCCGCCGTCCCGATTGTCCCGCGTGCCGCCGTCCCGAATGCCAGCGTCCCGAATGCTACCCTCCCGGATGCCACCCTCGCGTGCGACGCCGTCCCGGATGCCAGCGTCCCGAATGCCACCCTCCCGTGCGCCGCCGTCCCGTATGCCACTCTCCCGGATGCCAGCGTCCCGTATGCCACCCTCCCGGATGCCAGCGTCCCGTATGCCAGCGTCCCGGATGCTAGCGTCCCGTATGCCAGGGTCCCGTGTGCCGTTCGTAATAATGCCGTTCTGCTGGTGCACTTGCACTGACATCGCGATGAGTTCCTTCGTCCTTTTGACCTGCAACCAAGATGATATCTATTTAGATGAGTCCACTTTAAATGGGCTCCGGCCCCTCGCGCCACTCGCGGGGCACTGTACGCACGTCACGAATATTCAGAATCCTACAAAGTATTTCGAGATATTATTCATACGTTTATTATACATTGAATATTTAAAGCAAAGCAATAACGAAACTCAACTAAAAGTAAACTTGTGCATGTTTCAAAAGTATTTGATACAGAAGATATAGGACCGAAGCTTTTTAGGCTCTCAATTATTGTACGTTGACATATTTTTTGTGTGCTGAATTTTACATAAATAACAGTTGTACACACATACATTATGAAATGTCCGTTAGATTGAATGTTTGACAGGTTGGGAGTGCGCTGTGCGTCTCGTTTCTACTTCTCGCTTTGTAGCGAATTTTCGGAAGCAAAGTTATTTGATTGTAAGGTGTAAAGGCAAATAGGAGTAGTGTACTTTATCACTGAACTAGACGTGTTCAACTTGCTACACAAATATTAGTTTCCTTAGTTATATTTTCCACGCGTGTTTGTTCAAGTGGGAACATGATATTCACATACGAAAAAAGTAATCATCAGCCCTGAGACAAGGCAGGTCAAAACCCTACACATATTTTATAAAATACACGATTTTCAGCCAGCAGCGGTTTGTAACGCGTACCCGTCAATATTATACTGAAGACAGTTTAAAATTATACTTTATTTCTGAGTGCTAGCTAAATGTGATCCATGTATGTAACAAATGATCATTTAAATTGTATGCAGCTGTGCTAGTTACATAAAACATGGTCTCTTTCAGTATTCTATTTGAAATTCCAGTACAGTACAGTCTCTCGTGTGCACTAATGTTATTGTGAATGTGTTCCCCGTCCGCAGTGTGTACAGAGTAATGGTACATTCTCTGCGAGCCTCAGCCGTATAACAACATCAAGTTGAATGCAGAAACCAAAGTGAGGATACTGAACAAACAAAACAATAAAAAGCTCTCGGATGGAATAGTTCCCATATGTTCTGTAGAACATGACGTCATCGGACAGAATAAGATTTTTTTTGTCATTTTGTACTATGGAACATGTACTAATACTAGTACTTTTATTTCTTAAATTGTTACATAGGACAAGGTAAATAAGACCTCTTTAAGATTATCTTATCTATCATACCTCTAGAAAATAATATTCATTTATTATTCATTTCTTTTTTTAAAGAGAATTCTCCTGCCCGCGCCGCTTCTTGCTACGAATATCCCTTCTTTCGATTTTTAGGTTTCTTTTGTAGTATTATTTTACCCAGGCAGATGTTTGATCAATGGCATGGCAAAATAATTGACATTATCAGTGTCATCTAGCTTCTCATGGCAGATTTTGGGAAAATCTGATTCTCATTTTGTTCTATGACATGAAACTTGGGTGAAAAGCTAGTATGTAGTTCTATGGAAAAAATAAGGAAGAAAATGTGTCTTTTTGTTCGATGACGTCATTTTCCATAGAACAAATGGGAACTACCCCTCGGATGTAGTTGATGTACGTAGATGTTGCAGACAAGCAGCGACGACACCGAGTGAAGAGAGTGCGCCCGTACAGTGGGTACCTGATAGATGTCGAAGGTGACCTTGTCCCCCTGGCGCGGCGCCTTGCCGTCGCCGCCGCGCCGCGCCGCGTATGGCAGCGACTTCTTGTTCTGGTTGATCTGGCAGGTGATCAGCCCGTTGTACGCCTGCTGGAAATTATTATAATATGATTGTATTAACTTTGACCCGTATTATTCCACTTTTGTTTATTTTGTATAATATTTTTCTCTAATTTGTTACCACATTGTCGTCCGTTACTTCAATTAGCATGTACATATGTTATGTTTGGCTGAAAAACAGCGCTGAATATAAAATGTTCAGCACACGCTGATATCGGCGCAGGGATCATGGAGGTAGTCTTATTTTCTTAATATCAGCCATTTATGTCTCTTACCCCCATGATAATGTTCTTTGTATGTTTATTCTTGTATTTTGTACCTGTGTTCAAATAAATGTTTTTTCTATTCTATTCTATTGTTACGACTGCCTTCACAGCGGACCGATGCGGCCAGCGTTTAGGGAATGCACGCTGCGCTCAACCAGGCTCTTGCACTGCACGCGGCCCGGTTGATCATGTTGATACTCACAGTGGTGCCTCTGGGCGAGAGGCCAGTATCGTCGCAGGCGGGGGAGACACATGCCTCCTTGCTGACGAGGCCGCGCACGCCACGCTCTACCAGGCTCTCGAAGTGCACGCTACCCGCCGGCATGAGCTTGATGCGGATCACTGACTGACGGTTGTTCATGTTGAATGTCGATACAGGCTCCACTGTGAACTCCACCTAAACACACAACACAAGCTATACATGGTGGCTCTTATGGACAAGGCAGTAAGTGGAGGTATACCTTAACCGGTGTTGCTACACGAAATGGAATGTCAAATAATTGAGACATTAGACATACGTAAATATGAGAACTTTAGTTAGTTGAGTATTCATATTCAGAGGTGCATATGCGACTCTTAGTCCTTAAATGAAAACAAACGACACGGGTGTGATGTGGAAGAGCGGCCACGACTTGAGACTGGACCAGTTCAGGTTTGTACTAATTATAGCAAACTAAGTCTGTGGTGGCGATTCTAATCCTCCAACTGTCAGTAGGCTGGGAGTGATACACAAGCCGAGGTGTGGTCTCGGGGCGCCGCTGTAAAGTTCAGTGACTCACCTCGTCTCCGACGATGGGATCGCGCCCCAGGCGGAGCACCTCCGAGAACCTGAACGACATGGTTTGTTCGCGCTCCACGCATTTAATGAATCCGTACGCTTCGTTGTTTCGCAGTCCACACACGATGCCTTGCTCGCGCCTGAAATAAAACATACTTATTACAATTCACATTTATTCATTTTACTTTTTCGATACATAACTGTTGGCGTATAAACAAGACATAATAATTTAACTAAAAATAATTGTACTCTGTGGAGTAAATGCGTTACTGGCGCATGCGTTCCTACCGGCTGAGTGCGAGAGAGCCCTCGGCGGAAACAGCTTTTAACACAAAGATAAAATACTCTACACACTTTCTGCGAGTTAATAAAAAACCAATCAACTTATAAGATACATATGTATACAAATGGCGGCCCTTGCAATATATTGTTCAAAAGTGTGCCTAGAACACGTTCGTTGTTAGAATTCGAGCGGAGAAGAGATGTGTTTTAAACAACCAATAAAACGTCATCGAGGCCGAGACACTACCAAAACGGAGAACTCCGTAGCGGAAATGTGAATATCAAACAAGGGCCAACGTGGTCAGTTAGATAGAACGTATCTATTCAGTCTGGTCACGTGTCGCACCGCGAAGGTGATCTATGAAAAAGTGCGTGCACTCACCGTTCCCCGGACACGTTGAAGGACTCGTCCAGCAGAGTGATGTTGGTGGCCCGCTTGAGGTGGTCGCGGCGGTCGGTGGCCACCTGGAACTCTACCCAGTCGCCGTGCCGCAGCGTGAACTCGCCGCACTGATCCTTGTCTCCGAACGGTACCTGTGGGACCACCCAACGCTCACTCATCAAACTGCTTCACCGCCCGCAGCCTTCCACACAAACTTTCTAACGCATGAGGTACGAGTAGGAGATCGTGTGATCACAAAACTTTGTCCGTCACCTTCAGCCTGTATCTGTAATTATGTCACCTCTACTTCCGAGTGGTCCAGCGCGCGGTACCGGATGCGGCCCGGCAGCGGGTCGGTCTGCGGGGCGCGCGCGGCGACGCCCCGCTCCAGAGGCTTCAGCACCTGCCCGCGGACCACCTCCCCGCTCACATCCTCGAACACCACGGACCCGCTCGGCAGCTTCGTTATGTTACACGCCACTTCCTTGCCCTACAACAAACATATACGTAAAGCCGCGTATCAACTTCGCACTTCAAGAGGACGAACATTGGCGCGCGTTCCGGCCGCGCAAAATGGATACCATTTTGGAACGCGCGCCAATGTGTTCGTTGGAACGCACGAACGTAGAGAGGGCCGTTCCATTCGTACTCGCTCCAGCGCCTTTCGTAGCGACGCACCGCTTCGGGCATCACGCTCTACTTTATAAAACTATTCAGAACTTGACGGCTGGCGACTTAAGGGCACGAAGCGACCAACTCATTCATTCGATGAATGAATATGATTTAGATCACAGAACTTCCGAGATAGAAGCAAAGATTTCTTCGATTTGTATTGTTGAAACCGATTTTATTTTCATAACTAAAACTACATCACCTTTGTGTAGCTGCTGTCAAACTGTGTAACAGTTTAGTTTAGACAATAATCTCGAATCGGTCCCAGACATAATCCCGAGGAATTGCATCAACATATTAGGCGAGATCTTCGCCAATTCTTTATAGATTTTGATGATTATTTCGTTGTTGTATAAAAGTTGATTTTAAGGTTCCATAAAAGTAGTGAGCCTCTAGGAATGCGCGCCGTTAAACGTATCTAAAACATTATCTCATGATAATTTCCAGTCAGTGGTAACAAATGGTTTCCATGGCAACCAACAGGCGTAAACAAGAGGTATTTTCATTCTTCATTTTATCCATCAATCAGCGCATCAATATAAATAGACTGTAACATTAACTAGATGTCACCACTTGAGATCGTGCTATCCAAGTGTTCCTTCCAATTTGTGAATTTGAAGTCAGTTTATGGGCTGCGACCGCTTTATCTCGCATCACCCTAGCTATCAGGTTAATTACCTTTCTATGATTACAACTGATGAGTGATGTGGTGACACAAAGGGAGCACACTTGTAATTATATTAATGCGAAAGTTAGGATGTTAATATGAATGGATGTTTGTTACTTCTTAACGCCAAAATTACACGGATACTACACGGATCGAGCTGAAAGTTAGCATAAAAGTAGTTCTAGGCCTAGAATAAAACAAAGGCTACTTATAGTTTGAATTCCCATGGGATAGTAGAGTAGAGTAGATAGTAGTTATCGACATATCATACATATCTAAGAATTAGGAAGCTAAAGTGGAAGTGGGCCGGCCATATCTCGCGAAGAACCGACAACCGCTGGGGTAAACGTGTTCTTGAGTGAAGAATGCGACTCGGCAAACGTAGTGTAGGACTAATGTAGGACTTTAGTGTTAATAACCATGATAGTTTCAAAAGTTTTGTAGTGTAGGACGCCTACCGGCCAGATGGGATGACGATCTGCGAAAGACTACAAGCAGGTAGAACCTGGATGCGACAAGCTGAAGACAGCGCGCTATGGCGCTCGTTGGGGGAGGCCTATGTCCAGCAGTGGGCTACTATAGGCTAATAATGATGATGATGATGAATATGAATGTTATTTTATAAAAAGCCTTACCGCTAAGGTAACCAGATGCCAGGATTTATGCAAACCATGCCAGGATTTGTGATTTTATAAATTGTCAGGAGATAAGGTAGGTATGAAATAAGTAGGTACGTACCTACGTATGGTTTTATTTTTAGGGACAGAAAGCACAATGGACATTATACCCGGTCAAGTGCGAGTCGACTTGATATTTTATACAAGAGTGAGCGTTGGAGCAAGGTGTCCCCCTAGCCCCGTGCTCCCCCCCTCGATGCCGTGCAGTGAGAGATGCGCACGTGCGGTTCATTCTGTTAGTTGGTAGCATGCTGCGTTCAAATTGTTACTAAGTAAAAGATTCTAAATACATTTCACAGAAATCCGAAAGCATTTCTTGTAATGTTATGCTTTACAATGCTCAGAGCAAAGCCACCGGTGTCGGCTGTAAGCTAAGCTAGTGAGAAACACTTTACATACAATGAATGCCGTTATTGAGTGTTATGATCGTGGACAAACGACAGGTGCTGATCGCTCGTCCACCTGTGGGCGCGAGTCACAAGCGAGTGAGGTGGGAGCGAGTCCCGAGTAGAGAGGACCACTGACCGTCATGTTGTTCGCGTACTCGTCTTCCTCGCCCGGCTGCTTGGCCCATCGAAACAAAACGCATCGTATTATTATCAGCACAAGGTACATTTTAATTACACGCAGCCAACCTTTCAAAGCTGACGATCGCTCGCACCGAGCTCAATGCGCGTCAACTCCCACCCATCACGGTACACCTGACAATGTGACGTCATTCGTGGGCTCGGAGAAAACGTACAATGTACCGAATCAGTGCATAGGGAGGTTCCAACTTTGGTAACGTTCATGGGCCAAATGGAAGCTAGCAAACGTTCATACCAAAGCTTTGTTATTTTGAAACATAATATTGAACGGATTCAAGTAATTACATAAAAAGGAAATAGTTGTTTAATATAATGTGTTGGTGAGAACTCCTGTCCCGTTCCATCCGTAGAGCGTCGCGAGGCGGCGCATTGAACTCGTGGCGAGGCGCGAGGCCGCGAGGGCTCCACTACTACTACTACATGTACTATGATAACCTAAGCACGGAGACTGCAACAGCGAGCTCCGACAACATTATCAACGCCCTCATGCACACGCACTCGGCGTTACATCGCGGTGCCACCCTCTGCACACTGGACCGGCTCCCGGGCGGGAAAATACTTCCTATTACTGCGCACCAGGGTTCACTTCCGATTGGCTGGCGTAGCGAATTAAATTGTTTGAAATAAAATAGTCAGATCGGTGAGCTGGATCTCGCAGTAAGGTCGAGCGCTAACCCTCTGCGGGAGATAACTGCAACACAACGACAGACAGTGTCCTCGCCCGCCTTTTCCGCCTCCGAGGAGTAAAAGGACAGACAGACAGTGCGCGTTAGACTCACGTTTCTCGTCTGTATGATGAACTCGACGTCGTCACCCAGCGCCAGGTCCTCGCCCGCTTTCTTCGCCTCGGAGTAGTGAAAGAAGATCTCCTTGACGACGTCTGCGCGCTCGATGAACCCAAAGTGTTCCTTCATGGAGCAGACCACGCCATGGTACTTCACCGGCGACTGCGGGTTCTCGAAGCGCACGTGGCACGCGCCCAGGGTGCCCCTACAACAAGCACACGCCTTCAATGTATTATACGATCAACTACTAGATAACTTATGTACTTAATACGATACATCCAGCCCTGATATACGAGTAGATATAATTTGTATTACTTTACTTCCATCTTAGGTACACATGTTACACTTGATGTCGTTAAGTCGCTAAAATTCTTAATTGTTTTACTCATTACAATTATCACACGCTATGTTTTGACATAAGAAATACCAGACGGGTTTGTGCAAAGAAAAAGCAAACAGACATGTCTCAATTAAATTGAATAAAAAGATCTAAAGCAATTTGTCACAGTAAAATGAACAATACACTAAGTAATTAAAAGGTTTGTCCAGTACGCGGCTGTATAAGGGCATTACTAAAAATATTCTACAAAATTACATATGTAAAGAAAATAATAAAGAATTAATATCAAAAATTAATTTAAATTAGGCATCGTATAGTGACGTCTACTTCATCGCGGTTAAGACAAGAGTAAGACAAACGTAGTATTTATGTACCCAAAATTTATAATAGTTTACCAACTGACATTAGGAAATGTACTGACATCATACAATTTAAATCCAACCTTTCTAGTTATTTAATAAGTACGACATTTTACAGCTTGAATGAATATTTTAACGTAGTTTAGTTATTTTAGTTACCATGGAAATTTAGTATAGAGACGTGGTTGATTTTCATATTGGAAAACGCGTTGTTTTCAATTCATAAACTTTTTATTTTTGCTTTACTATTATTATTATTGTTTTTTTCTCTATATCCAATATGTAACATTTGTACGCCTAATGGCAGATCATCATCATCATCATCAGCCTATAGCAGTCCACTGCTGGACATAGGCCTCCCCCAATGAGCGCCATAGCGCCCTGTCTATAGCTTGCCGCATCCACCATGGGATGACGACCTGCAGTCTTTCGTAGGTCGTCATCCCACCGGGTCGGAGGGCGTCCTACACTACGTTTACCGATTCAATGAATTCATTCGAATGGCAGATCACAGTGGTCTTAATTTTTAGTCTGAACATACCTGTAATACCTATGTATCATAAATAAATAAATGAACTATGTTGTATGGATGTGCGTGGATAACCTTTGATTGGTCGCGATCTGGAAGCTGACCGCGTCCCCCGTGTGCAGCAGCACGTTCCCCTCGACGTCATCCTTGGTGTAGGGCAGGAAGAAGCACTCGCCGCGATTCTCGTACGAGATGCGGCCCGTGTTGTCTCCGGAGCCCTGGCCCTTCACCTCCGTGGTCACGGTGCCCGTCACCCGCGCCTCGCTCAGCACCTTAAATAATAAAAAAATATTGCAAAAAGAATAGTTACAATCACATAGCATCCTACTAATATTATAAACGATAATGTTTGTTGCTCTGTCACGCAAAAACTACAGGATGGATTTTATAGCTTAGATATCAGAATAACACATAGGCTACAATTCATAAAGATATATTGTATATTATCCAAAATATCTATTACCACGCGTGTGAAACCGCGGGACACAGCTAGTAATTAATATTTTGTAGTTTTTGTAATGTTTGCGAGCTACGTGGGAAGTGCTTTTGTCGCTAGCTAGGTAATCATCATCAGCCTATAGTAGTCCACGCAGTCGCTGGACATAGGCCTCCCCTAATAAGCGCCATAGCGCCCTGTCTTCAGCTGGACGCATCCAGCATCTTGCCTGCAGTCCTTCGCAGGTCGTCGTCTCACCTGATTGGAGGGCGTCCCACACTACGTTGGCCGAGTCGCGGTCTCCACTCAAGAACACGTTACCCCAACGGTTGTCAGTTCTTCGCGAGATATGGCTGGCCCACTGCCACTTCAGCTTGCTAATTCTTAGAGCTATGTAGATAACTTTTGTTCTCTGTCTGATATATTCATTTCGAATCCTATCCTTCAGAAAAACTTCGAGCATAGCTAGGTAATACAACAAGAGTATAACTGACCACTTCTGGCGCGATCTTGGTGACTGTGGAGGCGATGGGCTTGCCGGTCCGCCTGTCGTAGGTCATCTCGAACTCAACGGGGTCTCCGATCTTGAGGTGCTCGGTGTTGCCGCTGAACTGGCTGAAGTGGAAGAAGAGCCGCGCCTGGCGCTCACAGCACTGGATGAACCCGTACGAGTGCAGCAACTTCTCGATGATGCCGGTCTCGCGGATGGGCGGGTGCGTCACGCTCTCGTACTGCGCGTGCGTCTTGTTGCCCGCGCCGCCGGAGTCGCCCATGGGGCAGCCGTCCAAGCCGAAGGTGCCGATCGAGAACCGGTTGCCGCTGCCGGCCTTCAGCCCGTTGCTGTAGTGGTTGCTGTCTCGCCCCGAGCTGGGGTACTCGCTGCTGTAAGTACCTGAAAAATCGAACTGATTATTTGCTGCATTTTAGATTTTTAGGAAAACTTACAGCAGGTCTATACCATCTTTTTAAATATGGTATATTAAATATACCTAGGTACATCTTTTTTTCTATAATGTTTCATGATAAATATATCTTTATGCTAACTCTACTCAAAAATTCTTGTAGCGCAGTGGAAATACCCTTTTTCTTATAACAGAAAATGTTATAAAATAGGAAATCAATTTATATAACAGTATATATGTAAAAGTGCATTATATATGTATTTCAGTTACTTCCATAGTATTATGTCTTATGGTATTTTGCTTTGGGGACAGGCAGCTGACATCCAGACCATATTTGTTCTTCAAAAAAGGGCGGTACGCGCTATTTATAAATTAAAGCCACGAGATTCTTTGAGGGAATTATTTAAAAACATTAATATTCTGACTGTAATATCGCAATACATCTATGAAAATCTAATGTATACCCACAAAAATAAGGATAGCCTTATGAAAAAGTGTGATGTTCACAATAGAAATACAAGAAACAAGAACAAGTTACACATCCCATCATTTAGATTACACAAGGTAGGGAAATCATTTATGGGCAATAGCGTGCGCTTCTATAATAAGCTTCCATCTGAAGCAACTGAGCTCCCTATTCGTAAATTTAAAAATTACATAAAAATAAATCTCATCAAGAAGGCTTTCTACTCCATAAATGATTATCTAAATGATGTTAATGCGTGGCCAGATGTCGCTCAGTTTCGCACCGACAATAGTATGTAAGTAATTTGTTATTGTGCATAGCTTTACTTAAATATTGACATGTATCGAATCATACTATATTTAGACTTAAATAGGCAAATAACCATGTATTAGACATATAAGAGATGAACATGCTAGTGGTTTCTTTTTCACTTCTTCCACTAGTGGACAAAAAATTGAAGTGAACAGTAAAATATTTTATTTTTGATAATAATTTAATGTATAAATATGACTTGTCTAAGTGCTTATTTTGTAAGCCTAAAGAAATAAATGATTTTTTACTTTACTTTACTTTACTTTGCAATACTTTGGTAAATACTAGGGTTTTTAAAGTGTTCTGAATGTTGTGCAGTATTTCGGCTGAGTTTAGGTACCTAAGGATAGCACTTCCTGCGGGGCGGCACGGCGCGGCGGCGTGTGGCGGTGCATGGCCGCTGCACGCAGCGAGCGTGACGTGGGCGGCCACCTCAACAAAATTACTACTCTAAATTCTATTCATTCATAAAAAATGCTTATTATAATCTGTAAGAACTACTAAAGTAGTCTTTCTCTTCTTAACTGCGAATTCTTTAGCTCAAATTTTTAAAAGGATATTTGTGTTTGTTCATCATACATTATTAAATAATACTGATCAGAAACTTTTGGATTTGAATAGCATCGCAGCACCTGACGTCACGGGCTCTGGCACGCCCGAGGCGAACACAGCTCGATCGATGCTCTCGGTGAATACAAGACATTTTACTCTTTTTGCGAGTAAATAGTTATAGTTTGTTTCGCGGCATTCCTTTAATCCTTCTGAACAGAGGTTAGTTCGCATCTCACTGTACGACCTCCTTACAAATTTTTTACACATATTTTGATGTTCCAAATTCAATCTAAATATATTCGGAACCTCATCAAAGTTTTTACGGAAAGGTTGACTAAGGAGACAGGCACTAAGAGATCATTACATTTGTTTGAATGTGGTAAAGCCTACTCTGTAAGAATGCCTCGCGCCGAGTGTAAACATGTGCTTTTGTTCACAACTAGTGACCTTGAGAATGTCCCCTCTGCGCGTCCTGCCTGCCCGACGACGGTAATAGTCCCTCGACTCCGGCCCCTTCTATCCACTTTATACTCCTTACTTACGGATGCACAAAGTGTTTATTTTCAAAATGTACTTACTACCTAGGTTGTACTTTTTGGTACAGCACGGCAGCGGCCGAGCACCAACTCGAGAACGCGACCGCCCTCGCCGGAGAGCCCTCCGCTCCAACTATCTCGAGGTACCTTCCCTCCATTATAAATAAAACCTACAACCTGGAAGAGATATCAGGTACTCTACCTAACGTAGTTAATGCACTCTTACATTTTATAATAACGATTCTCAAATGAAGTCAATTCAATTGGTAAATGTACCGGCCCCAAGGTATTGGTAGTCCGACGTCAGTCAGCCGCCGCGCCGCCCGACACGTGTGGAGTACGTCGAGCCAGTACAGACGAAAGGACATCACTCAAACTCCCCCTGAACCGGCGCGTGTCCAACTTTGTTCATTATTAATAATGTATTTGTTCAGTAACCGATCGATCGCTCCAATGGAACGGACACTTCTGAATCTTGAAAAAATTTTCTAATGCATTTAACATGATATAGTCTTCGGTGGCACATGACGGTCTGTCTCACGGACGCAGGTGCAGCCGGTAAGGCTGCACCTGCGTCACGTGGCATCAGGACGACGACAACGAGACGTCGCCGTCAGCTCTCGCATTTATTGTTGTTGATGCGGTGTTTTCTGCCCCGGGGTTCGATTCCGAGGGTGAGCAATATCTATCTACTTATACTAATATTGTACAGAGGAAATGTTTGATTTTTTGTTTGTTTGTTTGTATTGAATAGGCTCCGAAACTACTGGACCGATTTGAAAATTCTTTCACCGTTGGGAAGCAACACTATCCCCGGTGAACATAGGCTATATTATATTTTCAAAAAAGTTAGGGATCCTTACTAAAACTCCAATAATGTAACCCAATCTGTAAATCACATAATAAAGTGAAATTCGAGTTTAACGCGGGTGAAACCGCGGGGAACAGCTAGTAATTTATAAAATTGTCAGCACAGTCTGAGATGCCTACCTACAGTGACACAGTAGGTACCTACAGCATGTGTACCTAGATATTATCTAGTAGGTATCACAGCGACAGCATATTATGCTATCGGTGGGACGAGCACTAATCATAAGGGACCTAATCGATCACTAAGCGAGCACACGTATTACCACCGCACTCTTTCAAATGTTTTCTATTAACACTTTGACTGCGATTTTTTTTCGACGACTGCGATATTTTTTTTAACCTAAAAAATTCCTGCTGCCGCTCTACACAGCGGGTGTGTTGCGCCACACATGCGTTTCGTTCGAAATATATTACGGCTGTGCTGAGTCACGAAGATCTGTATTTTCTCAGCCGCTGCGCTAGTGTGGATTTACGCATATTAGTCACTTGTAGAAAACACATACCGTGTGATTTCAGCACTCAAAGTGTTAATGCCGTGCTATTTTATTCCTGCGTACTCTTGCTTACTTTTCCGCAAGAGAAATACTCACTGTGTGAAAACTGTATAGCTTTTACTGTTCATGAGATAGGTACAGCCCGCTGAACGGCGGACAGACGGACGAACAGACGGACCGACAGACAGCGGAGACTTAGTTAGGCACGGAACCCTGAAAAGCCCTAGCTATAGCACTTGGCTCCACCTACTCCCAGTCTACAATTAACAAACTTTGTGCGGAACACTCTGGATAATTAAAATTGCCTAGTTAATTATATGCCCTGCGAAAGACTGCAGTTAGATGCTGGATGCGTCAAGTCGAAGACAGGGAGCTATGGCGCTCATTCGGGGAGGCTTACGTCCAGCAGTGGACTAACATAGGCTGATTGATGATGATGATGAATTATATGCACTATTTAAATTGAGACCAAGATTAGTATGAAAATAAAGCTTACACAAAGTACCTAATTACGAATTAGGATCTTATTTCATAATTAGTGGCAACAGGCTGTTGATGGAAACTGATCCAATTCTACTTCCAAACGAACCGACACATGTCGGTTCGTTTATTGCGAAGTGGATTACGCAGCGATATTAGAGCAATTAGGTATCTGAACTGAGGAAACTAATATCTCAGATGACGATGACTGTAGTGTACTCAACACTTACCAAACAGAATGTATGGATAATATCTCCAAGGACATTACTTCTATCTAACAAAATATAACGAACGAGCGGTTTCACGCGCATTAAATTCGAATTTCATATTTGTAAAATATAATATAGCGTATGTCAACCGCGGATAGTGTAGCTTCCCAAAGGTGAAAGAATTTTTCAAATCGCTCCTGTAGTTTCTGAGCCTATTCAATACAAATAAACACAAAAAATCAAATCTTTCCTCTTTATAATATATAGATATAACATTTACAACTCAAACTCAATCTTCCAATGAAAAGTATTATGAAACAAGGTACATAATATAAAATCTGGCCAACAAAAACACATGTACAGAAAACAAACTTGCAAAGATAGAATATGAAATAGTGCAGTTAAAAACAAAATACCAATGTTCCACTTCACCCGCTTCTGCAAAGGAATCAATCATAGCTGAGCTAAACGACAGGGAGATATGAGATAAGTGGAATCATTATTATAGTTGCAGAGTCCCAGAGACAACCATCAACCAGCTACTAGCTTTAATACATACTGATCCTATCCATCCATAGGTTGCCTGGAAGAAATAGCTTTTAGCGATAAGGCCACCGATGTACGCCACTAGATTTAGTTAGTAAGTATTAGGATTGTTTATTATTATTATTTTTTGTATTGATGTTGCAATAAAGATATATTGTATTGGATTGTAGCTACATGCCAGAGAATACTTGGACAAGATACAAGTGGTCCCAATCCATTGATGCTGATGGTCCTGCCTGACCCAGCAAAAACCATTTGCCTTGGGAGCCATAGTCCTAAGAACTCTCCACCCGTTAAAGTATATTTAAAGACACAGGTTACAGCTTTAAAGAATTACAAAAAAAGCTAGTTCTACCTAAGAGAGATCACATAAAAAATTACACTCAAGATTTACTATGATGTTTGTAGACTGGTTTAAGACTGTTTTAGTCAACTATGAGCATTATTTTTCTTAAAAGTTCTTTGGTTATTGCATGATAAGCTAACAACATTATTTATATAATATGTAATTATGATTTCTATGTAAGTGAATGATGAATGAAAAAATTCTTAGGAGAAATAAAGAAAGTTATAACAAATCCATGGGAAGACTGCTTTCAATGAGATTAGGTATATTGAGGTGAGCTTTCAGGCAAACCAAGACCTAAATATAAGCTGTTAGCACAATATTAAATATTGTTTTACTGAAATGATTAGGGACATACCTAATTAGAGGAAGAAGAAGTGATTGAATGGAAGCTTGTATGAAATAGAGGTGAGTAAAGTTCAGTAGATAATAATAAAGGTTGACATACACTCACCGTTCCGGTAAGCCTGTTTAGCTTGCATGGGGGGCGGGAGGTCTAGGATGTCCTGCAGAGGCGATGAGTGGGATTCCGGCGGCTGGAACATTTTCCACTGAGGGTTGTTTGACATTCTTAAGGTGCCTCTTCTTGTATAATAATGTACAAAATTTTATCACAGAATTTAAGTGTGGTGTTCGATAAAAGTTAGTTATAAATTTATAAAACAAATCACATTTTCCTTAGTCTTTGTGTTCCTGGGAACACCATGAAGTCTTTAGAATAAGAACACAAGAGTCACCAATTACACCAAAATCACAATATTGCAAATAAACTTCGATAGATAGGTACTTTTATAAATATGTAGGTAAGTTTGATAAATCCTCAGATGTCTTCAATGCTCGCTGCGTCGGAGCTCCTCGGGGCATTTGGTAGTTTGCAACTTGTGAATTATAGGTTTGGTTACTGTCTTATTCTTGTTTATCTCGGTTCCCACTAGCTGCAAAAGACACTTTCTTGAGTTTCAACATTTCTACGCGAACCCGTAACAAACTTGGTTTGGTTATAAAAACACCGCACTATAACCGAGCGTCAAGTCTTGAGCACAGCAGACGTCGTACTACTGTACGTACTGCTTCTGCGTACTACATTTTTATTATTGCTGTCTATAGAGATATAGCAGTACCTAGCGGCCGCTCTACTAATACACCGAAGTTCACCAACCAACTTTATTCGTGAACGATATTCTGACTGACGCTTGTCAATTTGCTCAGGAAAGCAATGAGGTTATTAGATTTATATTACAGATACTTCGGTAAAAATTACTGACCGGCTAGTATTAACTTACGAAAAGTGCAACTACGAAGTAACGAAAGAATTTACGAAATCTCACCACGACACAGCACAGCACTGACGACATACCGCCATGTTGAATGCCAACATTTTCACGACTTTGATGCAGCCATACAAACTCGATAAATATTTTCCAAGACAAGGTAAAAAGAAATCATAGGCTTACATATGTAATTGTGACTTGATACTGTAATTAATAACATAAATCAGGATTTTTTAATTTTGTGTGTTTATTTTTTTGTCGAAAGGCAAATGTCTGTCAGTCAAGTGAATTTATTTTTTCTTTTCTTTCAAAGCTTCAAAAAGTCATTGAATATCAACTATAGAGAAGTTCTTATTTTACCTACTATACAATACCTACTCAAAAATTACAGATCAATTTAATATGATGTTTTTTTCTAACTTGTGAATTTGCTACGAACGAATCTTTAGAAGCAATAAAAAATCTTATGCAGAAACTAGAATTCAAATTATTCAGTTCATTCAAAGGTTACTATTTTCGAAGCATTAGAGACAAGGTGGCAACACTTGAAGTACCTATACAATCTATGCTATACAATTTCCAGTGGGAGGGAAACTTAACTTTGTGGGAGAGAACTATTATAATAAAATAAGCTTTGGAAATGAAATTAATTACATCTTGGAGTTTAATTGATTTAATATAAATTTATTAATGATCACTAATTTTTGATAAAATAATGATGTACAATTCACACAGTTTTATCTAGCCCCAAGGGAAACAGTTTGTGTTATGGGTGGGTAGGTAGATACCAGATAACTACCTTATGGTGTTTTACAAATTCTGTAGATTCCGATGTTGAATGCGATACTGGTGTAAGACATCAGATGTCTTACACCAGTATCGCATTCAACATCGGAATCTACAGAATTGCTTTCACATTTCTACGAATTGCTGCCAAAAATATTATAGACATGCAGTCTCACAGATATGTATAATAATACAACTACTGGACATAGGCCTCCCCCAATGAGCGCCATAGCGCCCTGTCTTCAGCTTGCCGCATCCAGCATCTACCTGCAGTCTTTTGCAGGTCGTCATCCCACCTGGTCGAAGGGCGTCCCACACTACGTTTGCCCCAGTCGGTTCTTCGCGAGATATGGCACTGCGACTTCAGCTTGCTAATTCTCAGAGCTATGTCGATAACTTTTGTTCGGATGTATTCGTTACGAATCATATCCTTCAGAGAAATCCGAGCATAGCTCTTGTCATAGCTCGCTGAGCGACTTTGAACTGGTGGCCCAGCCCTATCTTACGACTCAGCTCCGTAGGCAGGGTTGGAAAAAAAACAGTTTTTTTATTTTTTATAAAACAAACAGTTCAAAATGTTTAAAACAAGTATTTTTTTTGTTTTTTTTACTTATTAATTTTAAATCAATTTTAGCTAATAATAAAATAATCCATTTCTAAACTATTTCCTAATTCACATTAGTAAAAAATAACAAAACGATAAATATTTACTTTTGTTGCATATCTCAGTACCTCTAATCTAATTATTATTATTATTAATCAATACAAAACACTTTACATACACCTTGTACGTAGTGTTGTCGGTAGGTAGAGAACTAGAGAGAGAGCGGGGAATAGGTACCGTACGGTACCTATTCCGCGCTCTCTCTCCAGTGAATTACTTTCTTTCGACGGCCGACATAGGGACTTTCCCTGCGGGACTTTACTGGCGGGGAGTTACCTATGCAGTGTATAAATACCACAGCCTGTCTGTGGTATTTATACACATTCATTTGCTATTAAAGGTAGTTTTAAGCCCTGTTTTTTTTTAAATATAAAACATAGTTTTATTTCAAACTGTTTTAAACACGTGTTTTAAAACAACTTGTTTTAATCATGCCAACCCTGTCCGTAGGTCATAACGGGTAGGACGCATTGGTTGAAAACTTTCGTTTTCAAGCATTGCGGTGTGAATGAAGAGAAGACTCGACGTAGTTTCTCAAATGCTGCCCAGCCTAGCTGGATCCTCCTTTTGGCCTCCTTCTCGAAATTGTTTTTACCCAACTACAAAATCTCCCCGAGGTATTCGGAAACAATTTCGAGAAGGTGACCATGTACGACCACCGACCTTGGATCAATGTGTCCATTGATCATGACTTTGGTTTTATCCAAAACAAGATGTATCGGAAGGCTGAAGCTAAGCCGTCCAGCACCTGATTCAGCTCCTCTAGCGACTCCGTCAATAAAGATTATTCAAATAAAGATCCAAATAAAGATTGATTTTCTTTTCAATAAGGTTTCGTTTTTAACGTTAGGACCGAGCCAACTAGATTCTCGAGTTACATACACAGGACACAGTATCCACCAAAATAAGGGTTAGGTAATAATACTAAGTACCTACCGAAAAATATACATACATTATATTTGATTCGGCCTGCAGCTGCAACCTATAAACATACATAAAGGTAGGCCTAGCTAGATATCCAGACTTGACAAACCTAAGCTATAATATAAATGCGTGTTGATTTATACCTATCCGACGCAGAGGAATAGTAAGACACTGAAGATTAATCCTTTTCAGATCATAGGGAACGTGATTTACTCTTTATTTTGGCTCTACGTATCGTTCTTCGTGGCCAGACGGTTTTGCAGGTGGATTCTACATTCTGTTACTTCCTTTATCAGTTTGCCAGATACCATCACTATTGGTAAGTTTTTTTTCGTCATTGTGGTGAATTCTATGCTTCCCCGAAATTTGGCATGAATATATAGATACCTAAATATCATTATTATCATAAACGAACCAAGTCTAAGTACCATAGCAGTAAAACTATAATTCATTCATGTCAGAAGAACCATTTTGTGTAAAGCTTTTTATTCATTTATCTCACGGACTTACTGAAATGTGTTCAATTCCCAAAACACTGTGCAGGTGGTATGATGGAGGGCAGAGGTTCTAACCTAACTTTAATTTACAGTCAATATGAAACTGTCTGTTATGCTAAGTTACATATTATAGGTGCAAGCTGAATAATAGTTTGCACCAACTTATTGTTACACAAGTGAATCCAAAATCAAAAGTGCCAAGCTTTTATGGTAGGTAAGCTAGTTGTTAAGAAAATTAAATATGGTAAAATTTAATAAAACATTTTTAGAGATCAAAATTTGTATTTTTAATAATTTCTACATACCTGACATTAGATGAAAATTTGCCCTAGAGGACATTACAGTAGGGTGAAATTTTGAATATACATACTTAGCGAAAACAATTATGGTTATACTTAGGTCTATTTACTGGTAACTGTATGGCTACATTAAATCTAAACAAATATAGTAAGGGAAGCTTTGTCATGTTAATATATAACAGAGATATATTTATTATATATGTGGCGTTGGCCTTGCTGGTACTATCCTTAGCGCAAACAGATAGGGTTATACTTAGGTCTATTTACCCATACCTGGATGGCTACATTAAATCTAAACAAATAGTAAGAGAAGCTTTGTCATACTAATATATATAACAGAGATATCTTATATATGTGGCGTTGGCCTTGCTGGTACTATCCTTAGCGAAAACAGATATGATTATACTTAGGTCTATTTACCCATACCTGGATGGCTATATTAAATCTAAACAAATAGTAAGAGAAGCTTTGTCATACTAATATATATAACAGAGATATCTTATATATGTGGCGTTGGCCTTGCTGGTACTATCCTTAGCGAAACCAGATATGATTATACTTAGGTCTATTTACCCATACCTGGATGGCTATATTAAATCTAAACAAATAGTAAGAGAAGCTTTGTCATACTAATATATATAACAGAGATATCTTATATATGTGGCGTTGGCCTTGCTGGTACTATCCTTAGCGAAAACAGATATGATTATACTTAGGTCTATTCACCCATACCTGGATGGCTACATTAAATCTAAACAAATATAGTAAGGGAAGCTTTGTCATATTAATATATAACAGAGATATATTTTATATGTGGCGTTGGCCTTGCTGGCTCCAGCTCTGCTGGTGGTAGTTCGGCCGACGACACTCTTTCAAAAAATCCCATTAGACATATACATTACTTGCTTAGAAAACCGGTACAGCTCAAATAGCCGATGAATAGCCGTGGGGTGGGTAATTGCAACACCCCAACACTTCCCGCGGGTGTCGTTAGAGGCGACTTAGGGATATCCACCAGAGAGCGGGTAGCAACGCAACGCTTCTTGCTGAACAGATCCACCACCAAATTGCGATCCCCAACCCGCAAGACCAGCGTGGGGATTGCGTCATTACCCCCTATTCATCAATTTTATTGAATATTTCACGAACTCCTTTCAGGACCTTTTTCGTTGTTCTCTGGCATTTGGCTATAAAGCGCCTGAAATATTAGAAGATCCTTTGTTAGTTGTTCTTAAATAGCTCAATAAATTCTGGTGCAATTCAATGAGTGGGTTATTGTGAAGGGTTTTATTTAATTTACCTGTACTGCAAGCTACATCTGTCATCATTTAGATTATCTTCTGAGTTTTCTGATCTGTAGGGCTCACGTTTTTTGGCACTGCAATGGATATAGATACGTTATTATGGCATCAGCATCACATATTCATACAAATTAATAATACATATAATGATTAACTCCGGAAGTACTGGATTAATTATGATTTTTTTTTTCAAAAACAAAAGGTTATACAGGGCAGATGTGCCATAATATGGTAATTTAATATTTTGGCTGATTTAATATTTTGGTAATGTTTTAACAAATAGTTACACACGTGTAGAGATGGGTTTATGCCGGGAATTTATCGGGCGTATTGAGTAAATGCCCTTTAAATGTCCAGTCTCAGGGCAGATATTATGATTGTGTTATCAATGTTATTGCTTTTATCAATAGGTACGTCCTACTTACTTTTCCTCAGTCTATACATTTTTTTGCTATGTTTTAAAAAACATTTTTATGTAAGTTATAAAAGCAATTAATGTGATTGGACATTTCAAGGTCATAAAAAGACATTGATTGGGCATTATAAATGCCCGACATAAACCCATCTCTACACACGTGGTATTCAAAGTTTTCGCTTTATAAGCTCCTAAGGTAGCTAGCTAATGGAAGCAAGATTTCAAAAGGATTCTACTGCAATCGGAATTCGCGGAATAAAACTGAAAAGTTAATTAATACCTATGTATATTACGTAGCTTTATTTAAGACGGGACCCAGAGGTACACTAGATTTTATCTTGTTATTACGTTGAACCAAGCAAATTTCAATAATTCATCGGGCAGTTTGTGATACCTATCTACAGGTATTTTTAAGGCCTCTGTAATAGTTTAGTTTGGAGCAATTTCAGTTTCAAAAAATTCATACCATAACGTCATATCGGGTGTCAGATGTAGCAGCTTCTAAATACGGCATATTTTTTACTATAAAGGTGGCTATTGTGAAAGTTATACATCTGTTGAACGCGTGTTTTTTGTAGAACTCAATATTTTTCTCACAAGTCGTCGAACACCCGTTATTTTAGTAAAAAACGCATTTTTTCATGCAAATTAATGTTTTTGTTATAGTATAGTAAGTACTATTATTATAAATTTTTACCCATAAATGTTATTTCGTACAAAAAAGCGGTAAGTGAAAAAACATGGGTTACCTTTTCAATGCTTTTTGTACTCTGTCGAGATGCTTGATGGCACTGCTGAATTTGGAATAAAGTTCTTCGTTATTCTCTTGCATTAAGGTTTCACTGAAAAATAAATACATATATCTGTATTAGCAGCCCGCCTCGGTTTCGCGCGGGTTACATAGAAGTTAAATCGACGTTTATATTTTTTTATCTTGAATAGACTTTTATTTGACCACAATCTCACCTTATGGTAAGTGACGATGTGGCCGAAGAAGACACCTATCTTGTAGATGTAGAGTATAGTATAGTAGTCTTGAAGAGACGCTGGTTGTAGTTGGCCGGGAAACAGCAGCAGACAGCGAGTTCGAAATCGGTACGAATGATAAAGGTTTAGTCTACCTTAACCTTACCGGTACCTCTTAGTACGATCCTATGCTACTAATATAATAAATGTGAAAGTATGTGTGAATGTTTGTTACCACGTACCTCCGTAACTACTTATTTAGATAAAATGTGGTATGCAGATAGTTCTAGGATCTTTTATAACAATAGGCTGATCTAATTTTGAAAAATTAACTATCTATAATTTCGGTCGGTTCTTATAAAACCAAAATATGAACAATGAATACTCACCACATTGACGTGACTTTAATTAAAAGTTTTGTCAAATTCAAACCAAATCTCCTGCATTTACCTTTTAAAAATTTTTCCATGTCCTCATTTTTTTTAAAGGTGCATGAAACTTTCTGTGGCAGTTTCTCAAGCAAGTTATCTTTTTTACCAAAATGGCATTTCAGATCTAAAAACTTTTCTGGGCTACTTCTTGAAGGATCTTTTTGTTCATCGGGAGCAACTGGTGTATTGGAACATAGAACTGTGATTTTACAAGCTTTTAGTTTGTCAGCATCATTCAAGTCTTCTTTAACAAGTCTAAGACTACTGACAAATGCTGAATCAGAGCTTGTACCCGTCGTTATATTCGTTACTTTAGGAGGCAGCACCTTGACATCTCCCTCTTTTATCGCCTTATACACTTTTTTTGTACTTTGTGGACCATTCAAAGATCTATTTGTTTTTTTTGTACTTTGTGGACCATTCAAAGATCCATTTGTTATTTTAGTACTTTGTGGACCATTCAAAGATCCATTTGTTTTTTTAGTACTTTGTGGACCATTCAAAGATCCATTTGTTTTTTTAGTACTTTGTGGACCATTCAAAGATCCATTTGTTTTTTTTTTGTTTGGCTTTAATACACTGTCCTGAAACGTATAATATTTTGATAATAAAAAAGTATTAAAATAAATGATTCTTACTTTAAAATTATTTAAAATCTTACAAAGTGTTTCCTTTTTATTGGAAAGCTTTTCGCATTTTCTGCATTGTTAATTTCGTTCGTATTCGTTTTGTCGACTTCTTTAGAACTCTGTTTTTTCGTCTTCATATTGAAATCGTAATCAGTAGAATCGTCAACTGAAAATGCATATAACTTGTATAAAATTCGGTTAAAGATATAAAACAAATCTTATAATACTGATATGATACATACCACTTGAATCCATTAAAAAGTCAGGTGGGTGATCAACTTCTTGATCTGCAAATGTTTCAACATTCGCATTGTTAATATCAAACAAAAGCTTTTTCAAACGTTCAGAAGCAGTCCCTAATTCATAGCAACTGCATTTTTCTCCTGAAAAGCTTCCTCGTTTTTCATTTTTCTTCGTTGTGCAATCTTCTTTGCAGTCGGTGCAAGTGTCCTACAAAAATCCCTACTAATATTATAAATGCGAAAGTAACTCTGTCTGTCTGTCTGTCTGTCTGTTACCTTTTCACGCCTAAACCGCTGAACCGATTTTGATGAATTTTGGTATAGAGATAGATGGAACCTTGGGAAAGGACATAGGGTACTTTTTATCCAGATCCCGATCCCGATCCCGGAATTATACGGGTGGAAACGCAGAGTGCAGTTGTGTATCGTATATCCCTACTAAATGAATTTTGGTATAGAGATAGATGGAACCTTGGAAAAGGACAAAGGCAACCTTTTATCCCGATCCCGATCCCGATCCCGTAATTATGCGAGTGATAGATAACGCAGGGTGCAGTTATGTATCGTATATGCCTACTAAATGAATTTTGGTATAGAGATAGATGGAACCCTGGGGAAAGACATAGACAGTCTGTCTGTTTCGTTTTCACGCCTAAACCGCTGAACCGATTTTGATGAATTTTGGTATAGAGATAGATGGAACCTTGGGAAAGGACATCTTTACTTTTTATCCCGATCCCGATCCCGGAATTATGCGGGTGAAAACGCGGGGTGCAGTTATGTATCGCATAATTCAAATACTCCTAGCCAGCTTTTAGAATACTTTCTGCCTGACATGTCCATCAGGCCCATCGGCCTATACACTATGAATGTGTGAGTGTGACGATGCATGGTGTGGTGTGGCGGGGCTGGCGGGCGCGGGCGCGCTGCGCGGCGCGGCGGCAAAGACGTGCGGGGGACGCGGATGGCTCGGTGGGAGGAGTGTAGATCACAAAGTATGCTTACCCGAACGGGCAGACACGTGAGGGCAGACGTCGTTGGCGGACGCATGCGATATCTACAATTTTGAGCTGCAACGTATTCGCTTTCTTTACGTTTTCATTGGTGTTTAGGGTTTCTTGGATAAGCATTTTGTGTTATTTACTTAGTTGTTTTGGTTGTTATTATTAGTTTAGCATAAGTTAGTAGTAGGTAGAATTATAGTTAATAGGTAAAATAAATACTTTAATTCATTTTTTAGGATAGGTATAAAATTGTAGTAGATTAGTAGGCAGGTTTTTTTAAGTTTTTTCACATTTAGTAAGTAGTTACGGTACCTAAGAAGGTCAGCATAGTTTTTATTGAGTATTAATAGGTAAGTAATGTTGTTTTGTGAATAAAATAGTTCCAGATTGGTGCAATATGCGGATGCTCTTCTGAAAATCGGAGAAGACCGTATGGAAACAAATAGTGACGGAATGATTACATTGAATCGTGAATTTTGTAATGTTGTCTGTAACATGGATGACTTAAAGAACAACGTCTATCCCGATCTTGCAACCAATATGAAGAACAGACAATGGCTGTGCGAAAGGGCAATTTTAGCACCGACAAACGAAGTAGTGGGGCAGATCAACGAACAAATCATGTCAGATGTGGAAGGTGATTTTGTTGAGTATCTGTCCGTAGACAATGTCATGGACACTGAGCAAGTGACATCGTTCCCTGTAGAATTTCTTAACTCCTTAGAATTATCGGGGGTGCCTTCCCATAAGTTGAGGCTAAAAGTAGGTGTCCCGGTCCTGTTGATGCGAAATCTTGACGCACCAAGAATGTGTAATGGCACACGTCTACAAATTACACACCTGGGACGCAATATTGTGAGAGCAATAATTATGACAGGAACAGCAAAGGGAGAAGAAGTGTTAATTCCCCGTATTCCAATAATCCCTACCGATTTGCCATTCCAATTCAAAAGAGTACAATTTCCCCTGAAAGCAGCATTCGCTATGACGATAAACAAAGCTCAAGGACAGACACTCAAAGTAGCTGGTGTTCATTTAGAAAAAAACTGTTTCTCCCATGGGCAACTGTATGTGGCGTGCTCACGAGTATCGAGTCCACAAAACCTACATGTTTTGACCAAAGAAGGAAAAACAAAAAATGTCGTATACAAAAACGTATTAAACTAAGTTAAGTCAGGGATCAGGGTCAGGAAAAGTCTACCTATGTTAATCTCAATAATTCAATGTGCCGGCTTCATTAGAATCGTTTCATTATAGTTTCAGAGCCTATTCAGTCCAAACAAATTTACACGAAGTAGTAGTTCTACGCAGACGAAGTCGCGGGTAACAGCTAGTAATAAATAAATAATGCTGGAAAATCCACACAGCATCATCTAGCCTCAAGGCCCCAAGCTAAGTAGAGCTTGTGTTACGGGTACAAGATGATATTTGGATATTAATTTATATGATAGTTAGATAATGGTTTGAGAGATTTCACGGTTCTTCCAACGTAAGATAGAGGAGCTACAAATCGATTCCAATAAATATGGTTGTTAACCTCAAAACGTATTTGATCGTTTACATAAGCAGGAACCATGGCTTAAAAATGTTTATATTTTTTATTGATCTCAGTTATATCCAAAAACAGTTAAAATAATTTTAGCCTTAGGGATCATGACAAAATAATTATGTTGTTAATCAACACTTACCAATAATGTTTCTACTAAGAAGACACCATAACTGTACATTTCCATGTAGTCAGAAGGCTCTATGTTTATAATTTTTCCTGAAAAATACAAATGGATACTGAATAAGGCTACTTTTTTTCAAAGATAATAATATTATTTCACTTATAAATATTACTTATTAATATTTTCTTCAAATATAATTTATCAGAATCTACTAAATTCTTAGATAAAGAAAAGATGAGGTCTTACCATTCTGATCGCTTGTTTCACTAAGACATCGCTCTAGATGATTTCCTGCTTCAATAACATCGAAGGGATACTTTAGAGTGAGCTCAGACTTTAAAACAATACTTCTAGCAGCCTCTTTCAGATTCCTAGGAGCTGGTTCCTTCTGTTCGTAAGGCATTTTTTCTTGTAATTTGACTCTTAGAACCTCTTCCATTATTTGTACAAACCTAAGCACCCACTCTTCAGAGCGCAGCCTCAAATTTTCTTCCATGCTTTGACCAACTACCTCATACATTACTAAACGTCTTCTGCGAGACACTTTTTTAACATCCTGTTTTTTAGGATTTATTTCTTTGTCGGAATTAAAACTTTTGCTGTTTATGACTCCTGAGGTAGAATCAGAATTTTCTCCCATGGCTAGATTTTTTTTGGCCGTTTTTTCCAGATTTGGTTCACCATTTGATGATTTGGATCCTATTATGGGGGGCGTGATTTCTTTCACGTTATCTGTTTGTCTTTTTGATGTTGAGGTAGTTAATATTTTCCTGGATATTTTTTTTTTTATACTGGTCGACACTAAGCTTATATTACTTGTAGATGGAGTAGAGCTAGTGTCCATTGTGTCATGCATGTTTTTGTTTCCAGTACGATTCCAGTTGTTAACTTTACTAGGGGTAGCAAATTCAAGCTTCGTTGGGGTGTACTTAGGTGCAGCATTACTGTCTGATACTGGATTGTTTATCTTACTTGTGCGATGGAAATTGGACCTATTAGGATCCGCTGGAGCAATGAATGTTGCAGAACCTCTTCTACATAATTCATCTCTTGCTCCCTCACTAACTTCCTCTACATCTACTGCGTTGATATTGCATGGCACAGCCTTCGTAGTTTGTGTGGGGGATATGAGTGGAGCTACTACATTAGATGCTTGTTTGTGTGCGATTATACCATTTGTTGTGGCTGGCGGTGGTGGAGTATCTGGTTTATCATTATTGGAATTACTTTGATTATAATGGTTGAATAGTTCCCTAGTAATATTATTTTCTGGATCACGAGTTTCTTTCTCATTGTTTAAATTATTGGGAACAGCAATTTTAATTGCCATTGTGGGTGAAGATGCCCTGGGGTGCGGTTTGGGGAATTTATTCGCCAAAATGTCTTTCACATCTCGCATGGTAAATAGATGCATACCTTTTCTGTTTGGTTTGAATGTTAATGTTTCTTTATTGTTGGTTATCAGGATGGCGACATAATTTCTTGTAGCTAGTTTCACGAGCGTTAATATTGTGTTGTGAGACGAGTTATAGCCTTCTTCTTGTTCTCCTGTAATAACACCAGTTTATAAAAAATCAAAACGTAGTTAAGAACAATCGATATCAACGGCAGTATTTAAAAAAAAACCCGGTAATCGAACCCGCAACGGAACTTGTCCGCTGCCTCACTGAGGTCGTCTATTACTGTTGCGGTTTATTATTATTATAATATACATATAATAAAAAATAATAATACTGGACAATTCACAAAGCATTATCTAGCCCCAGCTTGTGTTATGGGTACTAGATAACTGATATACATAATACAATTCATTACATAGATATATATTATACATAGAAAACGACCAGAACTCTCTGAACAAATATCTAGAGATAGTACGTACAAACATTTGTTCGAGGCGGGAATCGAACCCGCAACCTCCTGCGTCGCAGGCGGACCTTCGAGTAACGCGCCACAGAAGTCGTCATATTGCTTCAAACATACCTAGTATGGCCATGCCATTCTCAATTTGTTGAGTGAGGAAACGCAATGTCCTGCGAGGTCGCACGTCACTGCTCATCGACACATGCATTCTTAGCTCTGACATCACGTGGTGAGGTATCCCTAGATGGCAATCAGGATCTAAAACATTCATATAATAAGGTTCATTTAAGCGTGCATTTTTTTCGTCTTTTTTCAGTTAAGCTAGAACCACACAATAGCGGTTAGGTGTGTGGTGCGCGTCAGAAGTGTGACTATATGTCGTTTTTAGAAAAGCGTAAGAGCAATTATCAATTTGTTGTTTATTTCCAAGAAAACTACACTAGTTATGAAGGAACTGGTTCAAGGAACTAAATATTTAGTAATAATAATAACGTACGAACCAAAACATAAGTCATTTCAAAGACCGCGGGGTTCTGAGATCTCGACCAAATGAGATGCGTGTGGTGTGGTGAATTCACTTTCATGTATTTTTTAAATCGCGTTTTTTTTACGTATACATTTTTTTTTTCAAGGAACCAATAAAATTGGGGCCATATATCCAGATAAGTTAAAAAGGTAAAAAGAAACTATTGATAAATTTATTTACACTGACCTGCAGTCACCAAATCATCCAAGAAAGTATAGTTCTCGAGTATTATATCAGTCTCAACTACTATGACCCATTGATTTGATTCAGAGTTTGTTGCAGTCAGTGTCTTTAGTGGTGCCAGCGTTAATGGTTTGGCTTGTAAGGCTGGAGTTGACCGTGTTTCAATCTGTACAAACAGTAATAGATAAATATCATAAATAATCATTTTTATTGGTCATGTTGATATTCTAATAATGTTGGACAATACACACAGAATTTAGATAATGCTGTGTGTGCCCAAAGATAAGCAGAGCTTGTGTTATGGGTACTAGAAGAATTATGTACATAACACTACACAGATAGATATTTTTTACTATAGAAAATACCCAGAACACCCTGAACAAATAACAAACATTTGTCCCGAGGCGGAAATCGAACCCACAACTGCCTGCGTCGCAGACAAACCTTAGGCCGCTGCGTCACAGACATCATCTTCTATCTACAGTATGATGTACTTGTACATATATAATTATTACACACCTTTTTTTTCTTTTCGCGAGTTGTGCTTTTGTCATGTTCAAAATCAACATGATTGTTACCTGGAGCTGCAACAGAAAATACTTATAATTAAAAAATACAAATAATTTATTGATAGCTCCATGTCAGAAAAAGGGTCATCAATATAAAACATAATTTATTGACTTAATATATTTATAGGCAATAAAGAGTAGGTATAATGAGAGTAAGAGTACCTATAATGTGTAGCATTCTATTCATTGTTCATAGAACTCTGCTACAAAATATGTTTAATTGGCAAAGAAGGTTACTTGCTTGTCAAAATACTACTACATCTTACTAATATTATAAACACGACAGTTTGTAAGTATGGATGGATATTTGTTACTCTTTCACGTAAAAACTACTGAATGGATTTTAATGAAACTTTACAATAATATAGCTTATACATCAGAATAACACATAGGCTACAATTTATAAAGATATATTGTATATTATCCAAAATATCTATCACCACCCGGGTGAAACCGCGGGGCGCAGCTAGTATTAGAATAAAAATCTAACTTTATATAATAATGATAATAGGGGTATATTCCAAGGCTAGTCTGAGTCCGTTGTGGTATTGCTTGGCTCTGAATCCACAATACTCTACTCAAGGATTCAGGAATAGACTATTAACCTTGGAATATAGTGTTATCATCTCTCACTTGCTGCACTTGAGAAAACACAGTTAAACCAAAAGCCAGATCCAAAACGATGGGCATATCGTCAGGAAGGAATTTCCTACAGCCTAGTTTTCTGACTTTCTCTACAGCCCTAGTCACCAGCCACTTGAGCCTAGCTTCGGTTATCTACTGTTTTGATCAAAATAATAATAAAACTTTACTAACTTGCACTGCAGATTCTTTTTCTTATAAGCTTAGTTCTCAAGTCACTACCATTTTTCCGATTGTATGGATATTCTCGTTTGTGATATTGTTGATCATTCCAGTAATTATTTCGATGATTGAAAGACCTTTTGATTGGTGTTTGTTGATTTTGCCCAAATTGTTCTTGTTGTTGAATGAATGTTGAATTGTTATGCAAATTGGTCTGAGCAAACAGCTGGTGGTAGTTTTGTAAACTTGCTGCTTGGCTTAAGAAAGGTGTTAAAGCTACTGTTGGAATTGGAAGATATGTGAAAAGGGGCTGTTGCAAGTTCACAGGCTGGCCCTGAGAATTGAAGAGCTGTTGTTGTATGTTCAAAGGCTGGCCTTGGTGATTATCCCATGAGGGATATACATTTCCAGAAGTGGAACAAAAGAGATTTGGTAGCTGATTCGAGAACTGATTGTTGGCGACCTGCTTGTTGTAAATGTTGACTGTTTGATCTGTGGGATTGTTCATTTTCAATGAGCCATCCCATTCTGGGCCAAGTCTATCTACTTTTTCTGCCAATGCAATCTGTTAACATGATGGAGAAAAAATATATAATTAAACTACTCTTATCTATACAAACACAATGAATTAAAAATTATTCAACTATCATTAGATGGTTATAGTTACCTCAGAGTCTGTAATATTCCACACTTTGTTGACATTAAACCTGGATGTGACTGGGAATCACAAATGTCCAAGCGTATTTATCAATACTCAGTTTCCACACCACTATTATTTATCCTGAAAATGAAATATGATTTTAAAATAGGCCATTTTGCATAATGATGAAGGTGTTGCACAGATTAGCTGCACATTTTATCTACCAATTCTTGTTGTATGATAGTCATTACTTCTGTCTGTGTACAGAAACAGGTTAGGTTAGTTTTGTCATCAGACGACAAGACTAAGTGTGCGTTCCACATATCTGTTATGTTACGTTTGTGGGTCTTTTATACGTTACATGCGCCTATGCCAGAAACAATCAAAAACAAAACATAAGAACCTGACTTTCAGGAGGCTTCCACATCCAATGAGCCACATCTAACATATCAACATCTCAATGATTTGGAGCGGGACTTAAATTTGTCTATAACAGGCAGAACATTTTGTTTCTCAATTTAAGGGATGGAATTTATTACAACCAAATACAAAAGTATGTTACTTTCACAATCAAGATGAAGAGCTAAAATGTTTTTTTTTTCATGAGGTGTTATCTACTTACTAGGCTTTGGGCTGTAATGACCTACAAAATGTGTTTACTTTATTCACATTTAGACTCTTTTGCTCAAAATTTAGGTGCCGTCAGCGATGAACACAGTGAAAGATTCCACCAAGACATTTCTACCATAGAAAAACCGATATCAGAACTAGTGGAGTCCACTTATGCTAGCGAATTACTGTTGGGCATTACAACATTACATCCCTGAAGCGAAATATAGCCGAAAATCATAAAGCTACATATATATTCATGTTGCAATATAACGGAATAACTTCTTTTTGTTGAACAAAGAAACTATTCGTATTTGAAGTATTCTAATTTTATTTCTACTATCCATATCCTTGTCCTAAACATAACTATTATAGACAAAAGTTTTTACATGCAAAGTGTTTTTTTGTTGACCAGATCCAATGCATCAAAAACTAAATTAAAAACCATAAAAAACCCTAAAACACAATGCACTACCTCCATTAATTACTAAAGTAAAATAAAACACCACAAAAACGTGTTGATGTTTTACAAACGGGTACGATGCAAATCTTTATCCTAGGCAAAACATGCAAATTTACTCGGAACTGGAACTAAACGCTATAATTTATCGGAAAAACTACCATGATAACCAGTATGATAACAGCAATGTTCGAATCCTTTCGTCTAAGTCGTTTTATTTAATTTTGTACTACCGAATCAAAATGTCTGAAATCTGAAATGTTCAATTCAATAAATCAATTCAAACGCCTCGCCGCTTGTCAGTTATGTTTAGACGATATGTAATGTAGTATTAAACCAATTTATTTGTGTATAAATAAACCAATTATTGTTGTAAATGGGAATTTATCAGAGTAATGTAATGATACATACCTTCAAAGAGTTTATTGCTGTTGTCCTTTGAATCCTTTGGAAAATGGAAGGAAGAAGGAAGGAATGGAATGGAAAATTGGAAATAAAATAAAGTAAAGAAAAGAAAGCAGTGTTGCCAGAGCCTCACTCAACCCAGGTTGCCATTTGTAGGTTCAAATGTTGCCATCTGAAACCAAAGGTTTCCGTTAGAAAAAATCTGTAATTTGTTTTTAATTAAAAACCGCTAAAGTATAAAATATCGCGCGGATTTTTTGCATTTTGCGCGGATTTATGTCAGATTCAGAGTCACGGAAACTTTTCGATCGAATTAAAATAGCCCTGCTGGTTCTCGAACCTACGGTAGTGTAGACGTGTAGGTACACCGAACACAGGACCGCGCTTGTTGAGTCTTGCTTGAAACTCGCGCGAAATGCGCGGCAGAACTGACAGGAGTTTTAGTTTATACGAATAAATTCTGAATACAAAGTAATATTCAGAAATGTTACTGAATTTCATTAATATTAAATAGTATAGGCTGAAATTTATATTATTTAAGACAAAATCTGAAACTCTTATAAAAAAAAACACTCTGCAGCCAAAATTAAATTTCCTACTTATGTAAGTAATAATGAGCAACGGCTTATTCCTATCCTAGGTACCCAAAACAAAAGGCTGGTAAGGGCTGACTGATGATGAATAATGAATGACAATGATTCAATCAGTAAAATTGGTTTTTCAAGTAGGTATTTAAGTAGCATCTTCGATTAAAACAATAAAAAGAGAACATATCGGTAGATAAAAAAAAAAGTATTAGAAAATCACGAAAAAACTTTCTTTGCACTTTGCACTGCACTGCACACAGACACACACTTTCTTCCATTTTTATTTAGAGTTTTAATATTTTTTTTTGGGCTGTAAGTCATAAAATGACTCAAAGTCCCTAAAATATAATATATGTATTTTAGGGACTTTGAGTCATTTTATGACTATGTCAGTCCCGTATTTAAGGTGAAATACGTCCCAAAACCCACGTTTTGACTTAACGGAAAATCAATTAGGGAACAAAACACCTATTTTTCGATAGAAAAAAATTGCAAAGTTTCCTCTAAATCTTCATTTTTACACGGATTTTTATCTCTAGGCACGGAAAAACCAGTTTTATTTGCTAGCTATTTAATATTATTGTAATGAAATGTCTTCTACGTGTTCTCTAATGAATACTTTCGACGATTATGGTTTTAGTTTTTTGCGTAACAGTATTATTTAAGAGCAATAACAAATTTAAAAATAAAATCCAGTAAAATTGAGCGCGGGCCGGTCATTCCGCCGCTCTGTCTCCCTTTCTCACCTTCTCCGCGCGGCGTTCGTTCGTCCTTGTCTCGAAAAAGCGAACACAATAAACTGGAACTAACATTACCCACAACAATTTTTATTTATTTATTTTGTTTATAGATAAATAAAGAACGTATTAAACTTTAGTACTAAATATATATTATTCTGTGCCTTCACAGAAATAAACATGTTTAATACTCTTTAAAATTTAAATTTCGTTTTGTTTCTTCTCAAGAGATATTAGTAGGCATAGGCAATAGCGGAGGTATCAAATGTGCAGTTCGATCATATCTTGAATCCAGGAGCGGTAGGGTGCTACTAGGAGCAGCACCTGTGGCGTGTGGCCGCCGCGGTCGCCCCACGACACTAGCGCCACCAGCCCCGCCTCCGCCAGCACCACGGCGCCGCCCGCGCTCTCTGCAACGCACCGGGGGGGGGGGGCTTATTAGTTTATTTTATTTATGAACAAAATCCACAGCTCTTAATTATAAATTAACTTATGTTATAAATATCACTAACAGCCAATAAAAGGATTTACACTATTATTATTTAGACAAATAAGGACGACATTACCAAAAGTGCCATTATAGAGCCCAATATATCTTGCAGCTAGCTAAGCTTGTAGTGCTCCCGCAGATACAGGGCCTCACTATAGGGCCCTCAGCTGGAAGGGGCCCTCGGAGGAGAATCCCACTTCCCAACATTTATTATTACACATTTAGGAAAAAAAATAGTTGTAGACGATGAAAACCAATGTTTTTAGTAGGTATTGTTGATTGCTAATATACGTAGGTACATACTTATAATATAATAGGTATGTTCAATTTTAAGTTTTGATCACCCACGTTCTTCTGCGTACAGGCTTCCGTCCACGATGGTGGTTACAGACAGGCACTCACCCTCCGTCCACTATGGTGGTTACAAACAGACACTAACCCTCCGTCCATGATGGTGGTTACAGACAGGCACTCGCCCTCCGGCCACGATGGTGGTTACAGACAGGCACTCACCCTCTTTCCACGATGGTGGTTACAAACAGACACTAACCCTCCGTCCATGATGGTGGTTACAGATAGGCACTCACCCTCCGTCCACGAGGGTGGTAACAGACAGGCACTAACCCTCCGTCCACGATAGTGGTTACAGATAGGCACTCAACCTCCGTCTACGATGGTGGTTACAGACAGGCACTCACCCTCCGTCCACGATGGTGGTTACAGACAGGCCCTCAGCCTCCAGCCACGATGGTGGTTACAGACAGGCACTCACCCTCCGCCTCGGCATCCCCCACGTACTGCTGCGCACAGGCCTCCGCCGCGCGCGGCGCATCCACGATAGGGGTTACAAACTCTGAACATTTCTGCGAGTTGAGGACGCGGGCTTTGTTGTTGTAAGTTACATCTGAAATCCATCATCATCATCAGCTTGTGTTGGTCCACAGTTGGACATGGGCCCATAATGAGCGTCATAGTGACTTGTATGACGCATGCAGCATCTGCCTGCAATCTTTTGCAGGATCTCATCCCACCTGGCCGGTGTGCGTCCAACGCTACTTTTGCTGCCGAGTCGTGGTCTCCACTCAAACTTAGTCTAAAGCGTGCAACCAGTGCAAGGCGCACCGCACAGCGAGTGCAACAAGGATGGCGATGGCGGCACTCAGTGATAACATTTCTGGAAAGTTTAAATTTTCCAGCGTTTTTAGTCGTTGAAACAATGATGATGAGTGATAGTGAAATAATCAGAATGTTTCGTGTTCAAAGAGTCCCAGATGTTAGCTGAGGTGACAGTCTCTTCAGTGTCAGCGTCTGTTCACTCACCCACTCCACTCCATCCAAACAGTTCCAGATCCTGATCTGCGGCTGCCAGAAGATCACTCACCACTTTATTGGAAACTGAAAACGCATTTAAACAGGTTTCAACTTGTTTGTTTATTTTGAACAGAATTAATTTAAACCAATTGTCTAACACATCCTGTGTAAAAAGGTTTACTACTACAAAATATTAGATTATCTAGCTAGAGGAAAAAAAAGCTTATCCAACGTAATTTTGTATTTGTATGTATTCTGAAGTAGGTAGTTCTACCAGTACAACACGCGTCTAGTATATGGACTCTGGTAAGTATTTACCTTCTCTAAAGGCCCTACCTATATCATATACCAAGGGGTTAAGTAAATAGCCAAGTCGTTCGTTAGTAAGTATACTTCTCGAAGGCGCGGGCAGCTCCTCGCACGCCGGCAACTTAACTTCCTCTTCGCTGTACTTACGTTCCAGTGGCGGCAGGTTTATTTGGTCGAGATGTTGAAACAGGCCAATGTTGTTATCAAAGTCGTCCTTGTTGAAGAATGAATGTACCAATCCCCTCTTGATGTCCGTTTCTGTCAAAAAGTTTGTAAAGTATATACCTACCTACGTAGGCAGGCAGTCCAAGGAGTTCATGGGATACAGTATACAGTAGGCTGCTGTGATCTATGTATGTTATGCCCAATTGCCGATGGACGGGCTCGGCACTGAGCTTGAAGTTGAAGTTGAGAACTGGCATCAAACACGTGCTGCCTTAACAAACAACTGTACTCAAATAAAGTAGCGTAGGTACCTACAATACAATAAGCAGTGCATTTTTACTTAGAAAACCTTTGACCTGGAGGAGGGACCTACAGTTTCTTTTGAAACATCAGCCCTTATTAGAGGAAACGATTGTGACATGAATGTGTAGATAGGTACATATTTTTACTAAAAGAGAGGCGTAGTAGGCATTTGGGTTTTTGATGCTGTCTGTAGGTACTCAGTTTTTATTTGTGTATTATTTCAGTCTATAGATGAAAAATTGTAAGTAGTAGTGGAGGATGGTCTAACTAAAGATAAAGATAAAATGGCGATAATAGGGCAGACCGAAGCATACAGAGGAGATACAGCGACACTCTGAAGAACAGTCATTTATATGAAATTGTTTTGTTCGAGCTTGAAAAACCTTTTTGACGGTTGCCCCATTAAGTGTCCTAGTACCTAAACAAACACACTGTGCGTATTCTTTTATTATACGATATAAAACACCCGTAGCAATTATTTAATTTTGACTTTATCAATCGACTGGCCCATTTTGACCTACAAAACACACACATTCACGGAAAAATATGTGTATTAAAAAATAGTTTTATGTGAGTGTGTCGTTCCTTGCGTCTTGTACCTACTGCACCGGCGGACCTACCGCCAGGGTTGTGATAGGTAGGTGACATGCATCCGCTATAGCTAGGTGATGGAACCTGCAGATGTCAGGTGACAGACCTTGATATGTGTGGTGTGTGTACCGGATCCTCCAGCGCGGCAACATGTTGGAGAGGTCGGGGTCGGCGCGCGCGGCCACGCAATTCGCCGGCGCCAGCGACCAGCGCGCGCGCACCAGCACGCTGCTGCACAGCACGCGCGCCCGCCCGCCCGCCACAAACACGCAGCCGACCGCGTGCTGCGCGTCAGGCGGCGCCGCCACCACCGCCGCCCTCTCGCCCTCTGGGAACCATCGTTATAGAACCAATCTCCAATCTATGTAATTCTAACATCTTTATTTCTGTAAGCTTACAAAATAACCACATAGACGTGTCAAATTTTATACGAAATTACTTCGAAACTATTATCAAATAAGTGTTTTTGATTTTCTGTTCATATAATTTTTTTTGTAGTGGAAAAACATAGTCCCCTACTATGTTTAGAAAAAAGGTGTTTTTCCTTTCGGTTTATCTTCACAAAATTGCATTCACAGAACTTCAAATAATACGCAAAAACAGCATCCAAAATATCTAGCAAAAAAAATATATAGGTATATAGTGATAATTGAATCGTTACAATCGACCCCACTACACAAGCTTGGAGAGGGAACACGAGGCTGACTATACAGCATCGGTGCAGTACGGGGGCGCCGCGCCGCCGCCGCGCTCCCGAGCGAACAGGGTTTATGGACATCCATACGAGTATGATATATGGGAATATGTATGATGCAATGTAATGTAAGTAGGTACTTACACTATTATGAATGGGGAAGATACTGGATCTCAATGATGGATGGTATGTATGTTCCTCCTCAGCACTCACCCGCAGCGGAGGCGCCGGGCGTGCGGTGGTGCACCAGCAGCACGTGCGCCGCGTACAGCACCAGTAGGACGCACAGCAAGACGCTGCTCACCAGGATATGGATCAGTAGGCACTTCACTCCGCGCGTACATTTGCCCCGCTGCTCCACGGACTCGGCTACTGGTTGCACCGTATCTGTCATTTTGTGGAAGGCCAGTCGCGTCGCGTCGCGTCGTGGCTTCCTGGAATAAAAACTACAAGTACCTATAACAACCCAAGATATTGTTTTTTTTGGGAAACAATAGACGTATAGACTTAGAGCAAATATTATCTACAGTTTCCACTCGTAGCTTGTAAATAATAATAAGCGATAAGGCCACCCATTGTACTTGTCGCATCGCATGTAATGTCTTTTTTGTAATGATCTGCATATAGTGTACAATAAAGGATTTTTGTATTGTATTGTAAATATAACTGAACTAGTACAATAACAAAAGTTATTAATAGTTAATAGGTACGAATGCAATATGATCACTTAAAATTAAATTTAAAAAAAGATATTATAATAATGTGCCGTAAAAAAAACATAAAGTAGTCCTATTAAACAAGAAAAAAACTAAGTTATTTCAAAACAAATGTAGTCCCGTTTGCCTGATGTCAGTACCAAATCGTGCTGATTGGTAGGTAACCAGGTGGGGAACTATGATAGAAATTATGTACTTATCATGCGTTATCATAATCTATATAAATAAAAACGAATTGTTGTTCGTTAGTCTGATTAAAACTCGAGAACGGCTGGGCCGATTGAGCTGATTTTGGTTTTAAAATGTTTGTCGTAGTCCAGGGTAGGTCTAAACGGTGAGCAAATATGGTAAAATTGCTTTCCACGCGGGCGAAGCCGCGGGGCGCAGCTAGTATATAATATTAAGGACATTAATAATATTTAGCCACAAATATTATTAGTATGAAATACCGTTTGAAAACGAAGAATTCCTTAAAATTAACTATTAATTTAATTAATTAACTTTAACGCTAAAAAAATTAAAAAATTAATCAAGTTTATCGTTTAAGCATTTTTTTTTCTTATTTGTAAACATTTGCGTGGTGTTCAAGCAACAGCTGTTATTGTTTAAACTAAAGTGTTAACCTAAATAATAGATGAAAAATAAGCTCATAAAAAACGCTAATATTTACTACGTGAAAAATTATGTTTTGTGCAAAGTCTTGCGAGTACTTTTTGTGATTTTATCCTAGATGATTTATAGCTTCTAATGAATAGTAGAAATTTAAGATTATAATTGTAGTTTACAACTAGAATAAAATTGTTTAAATGTTATAAATGTTTGTTTGCAATGATCTTAGTGAGAGCGGTGACGTTGGCCTTGCACCAGCTCTGCCGGTTGTGCGAGCGGCGTGCAAGGTAATCATTACGCATGCGCGCGCGCGCGGTATCGACCGCAGGCGCGTGTCTACCAGTGATGTCATATCTACCTAAATCTACCAACTTTTTGGTAGATCTACCAATTTTCACTTCAGTCTACCATCTACCACCCGAGACCTAAAAACTAGGTACCTATTCTTTTAATTAGTTTGACATATCACCACTTTGAATTTATTTTTATATCGACGACGACGTTGCCGGAGCCATGCGACGATGCGTCAAGCATACATAGAGTCTAGGCCATAAACCACAAAAAAAAAGTCAGCAAGCAACAGTTGACTGACACTCCTACACCTGAAGAATTCTGGGAGCATGTTTCATCCATTAAAAAAGGAGACCAGTCTCCAATGCTTCCCCTGCTATGCGAATTCGTGAGAAAATTACTCGCACTTCCACATAGTAGCGCCAACGTTGAGAGATTGTTTTCTGGCAACACTGGTCTACGACGGCCGGACGGCGGACGGGGCGTCAGTAGGTTCCCTCCCGGTGTCTCGGCGGCGCGTTGCTACCGACGGACTCCGCGGGCATCACTGCGAGGAAGGCAAGGCTGCAGACCCTCGACGGAGGAGAGGACCACACCATGGAGGCACACTCTCAGTAAGTAGCGTGTTCACTCCGCACGCGCGGGTCTACGACGGCGTCTGTTCATCTGTTCCCGGTGTCTCGGTGGCGCGTGGCTACCGACGCACTCCGCAGGGCATCACAGCGAGGAAGGCAAGGCTGCAGATTCTCGGCGGAGGAGAGGACCACACGATGGAGGCACACTCTCAGTAAGTAGGTTCACTCCGCACGCGCGGGTCTACGGCGGCGTCAGTTCATTTGTTCCCGGTGTCTCGGCGTCGCGTGGCCACCGACGCACTCCGCAGGGCATCACAGCGAGGAAGGCAAGGCTGCAGACTCTCAGCGAAGGAGAGGACCACACCATGGAGGCACACTCTCAGTAAGTAGCGTGTTCACTCCGCACGCGCGGGTTTACGGCGGCGTCAGTTCATCTGTTCACGGTGTCTCGGTGGCGCGTGGCTACCGACGCACTCCGCAGGGCATCACAGCGAGGAAGGCAAGACTGCAGATTCTCGGCGGAGGAGAGGACCACACGATGGAGGCACACTCTCAGTAAGTAGGTTCACTCCGCACGCGCGGGTCTACGGCGGCGTCAGTTCATCTGTTCCCGGTATCTCGGCGGCGCGTGGCCGTGCTCTCTGCTTGCAACGCGCACAGTTGTAGATACTTCTCCTATGGCGGCGAGGTATAGGGATCCTACCTATCGGAATGAGGTTGTTACTTTACTGTAGAGAGAAACTCCTATGTAAAAGTGGGTAATACTGAATGCTTTATTCAAGAAAGTCATCATATTTATGCACTATATTAACACTATCCATGAGCTTGCCTCCGGAGAGCAAGGTACGCGTTTCGGCCAATCAGAAAAAAGCGCGCGCCGTGATCAGGTACACCTGTGGAACGCGGGCAGTCGGAGACGAGGTAAATAATAATATTTCGCAGTGTTGTGACTTGTGAGCTACTCGCATTTTCTTGGAGACGGCGGCGTGCAGTGAGGTCGTATGAGGACCCGCCGCGCTGACTGAAGAATGTAGTAGGTACGATCGTAGCTACATGACACCCTTCCTAGCGAAAGCGTACCGGGAACTTGATCTATCGTCCACAGCGCGTTTTCTTCAAGATGGGAGATTGGTTTTGGCTTGACTTCGTTGAGCTGGATGTAGGTGTGGGCGCAGGTGTCATGATAGCCGATGGGGGTGATGCTGTAAGCTGTAGGTAGTGTCTTGCTGGCTTGCTGACGAGTTATCATGTATGTCTTCGTTTTCTGTGTAGGCCGCGCCGCTTTGAGTCTGTCGATAGAAATAACAGCCGATCTTCTTTGCGTAATAATAGTTTGAATGATTTTTCCTTGCGTTCTAAAACTGTGTATGGTCCATCGTAGGTAGGCTGGAGCGGTTTCTTCACAGCGTCGTTCCGGATGAAAACTTGTTTGCAGGTATGTAGGTCTTCATGAATAAAGTGTTCGCTTGTTTCCGTGCGATAATGTTTGTTGTGCTGGTTTTAGGGCGTGGATAAATTCGCGTAGGCGGCTCACGAAGTCGGAGTCCATGTCTTGATCTGGCGGTGGTGATGAAGATGATGGTGTGTTGAAGAAATCATACGGTAGTCGCAGATTATAGGCGTAGGTAGTATAGGCGGCACTGACGCCTGTGTCAGTGCGTACGGCAGCACGAAGTCCCAGTAGTACTGTAGGTAGCTCGTCGATCCACGTTGAATGTTGAGGTAGCCGAGTTTTGCACTCAAAAGTCTGCAGTACGGCGCTTTTTCACTCACTCTAATTTGTTGGTAGGCACGATTTAAGGAGGACCCGCCGCGCTGACTGAAGAATGTAGTAGGTACGATCGTAGCTACAGAGATATCTGCTTGAATGGCCAACCGACCAATTTTACGTAAAACAATATTTTTTTTTTAATTAAGAAATTTTAATAACGCGCATTACGGTACGCGACAGGCTCAACACTGAATCGAATAGAATCACCGCTCCCCCTGTGGAAATGTTTTATGGGGATAGTGATTTAATTTAGTATTCATTTTTAGTATTAGGTATAACCAGGTATAACTAACTCAAGTAATCAGTTTTTAATATATTTACTAACCGATTATGGATCACTATTGTTATCTGAAATAAAAAGTTTTTTTTTTAATATAAACACGCTTTGACATAATGTTCTAGAAAGGAGGAGGCCCTTCAAAAGGAGGAAGAGGAGGCAGCCGCGAAGGGGAGGAGGAACGTGATGATGCAGAAGAAGGTCTACGCGGCGCTCATGTACACGTACGACTTGGAGGACCAGGAGCTGGAGGAGCTAATCACGGGCCACCAGGTAACAGAACACAGTGGTGTGTGTGTTTGTGTGTGAGTGTTTACCTGTGCTTGAGACAGAGCCCCGCCCGGCCTGTCGTCATCGGTCGTCCGCCTGTCTGCATGGTAACATGTGTGGGTGTGTGAGTGTTTCATGAAAATCAGTGCAGCCCTTCTACAATATAATGATCACACAAAAGTTTCCTAGATTTTATATAAGCTTTTTCATGCAGGTGGCCGAGGACGAAAATACGGACATAGCGTATCAGATTGCTGCAGCTGAATACAGGTAACTGTAGGATGGTGCATGTGTGTGATGGTACCTTTAAATATACGACCCCCTTTTGGGTCGATTTAAAGGCTGTGACATCGTAAAAAATGCAGCCCGAGCGATGTCTCACACTGTCTTTGGTGCGGACAGCCGTTACAATAATTTATCACGTTTCTTATTACTGAAAAATACTTTCAGAACAAATCACTTATTTCAAATCTAATACAATTTAATAATTAATAAACTCTGAATTATCGACGCTGCGCCGCTTGTAAAAGTTATGTGCTAATGATTTTATTACATAAAAATAAAAATAAAATGTTCAAAATGAAAATAATTTTAAAATATATTTTATGTTCCATAGAAGGAACTCTTCGTCCCTATGATGAGTGGCCTCGTCTTTTTTTATTTATTTATTTATTGAGGAATAACAAACGACTACATTTAACTTATTATACATTTGTGTTAGTACTTTACAATGTAAAGTTGAGCGATATTCAAAATGTAGCCCACATACATAGAATATAAAAAACATCTTCAGTCTTACAGCAGAGCATCAGTCGTCTCGTGTAGCTGCCAGGTCCAGGGATGTGTTCATTTACTAGAATGTTGTTGTTCCAGAATAGAAACTAAATTAGCGCAGCGAGTTCTCGCCGAGCTCATGGATGCGAAGCGAGCAGGACAGCTGCCCGGCGTCTTCGGCCGACTGGTAACCTCACACTACTGCTCTCTCTCTCTCCTACCAGGGGCGACCGTGCTCCACGAGCCCGAGGGCGTGCGATGTACTCGCATCAAGTACATTTACAAGCAGAGATGTGTGTCTGACTGCAAGTGTCGTGTCTACCAGCCGTAGCCCGTCTCAAGTTATTACGAAGTACAGCCATGCAGCCAGCCTCTCGGGGACGCGCTGCCTCTGGACTGTTCGCAACAGTCTGCAGCAACTAGTTAAATGGCAGCTCCGCTCGGGTTGGTTCTTATAAAGTAAAGGTGCTACAGTCTATGCAAAAAGAGAAGCATCTTAGGTATTGAGGTCGCGCGAGTGTCGTAAATTGACACACGCGCGACCTTAATACCTAAGAAGATTCTCTTTTTGCACTGACTCTAACGGTGCAATGTTTCAGGGAGATCTGGGAGAGATCCCGGAGAAGTACGACGTGGCCGTGTCGTCGTGCTGCGAGCTGCTGGACGGCGTGGTGGTGGACAACGCAGACACGAGCGTGGCCTGCGTGAATCACCTGCGCGCGCGCGGCACGGGCCGCGGCACGCTACTGCCGCTGGACCTGCACGCGAACATGCCTCTACCGACGACCCCACGCACCTTGTACGTACTCACCACTTTTATGCTTTCTGCACCACTGTACAAATATAAAAACAAGTGAATAGATAACTTAAGAAGGTACGGTAAATGTGAATAGCTACATTACACTCGTAGGAACCTTCGCCACAATTATGTTAGTGTAGTGTACAGAATTATTTATGCAACATTTTTGTTCTAGTCCCGAAAACCTCCCTCGCCTGTTTGACCTGATAACTTGCGCCGACGAGCTCGTGAAAAGAGCATTCTACGCAGCGCTGAATGACACGCTGGTGGCCGAGACGCTGGAGCAGGCCACCCGCGTCGCGCGCGGGGACCCGCCCTACCGCGTCGTCACGCTGGCGGGGGACGTGGTCGAGAAGGACGACGGTGAGCTTGTGTACTCCCCCTAGCAGTACAGTGGAACACGCTGGTGGCCGAGACCCTGGAGCAGGCCACCCGCGTCGCGGACGGGGACCCGCCCTACCGCGTCGTCATGCTGGCGGGGGACGTGGTCGAGAAGGACGATGACGGTGAGCTTGTCTACTCCCCCTAGCGGTACAGAGGAATACGCTGGTGGCCGAGACCCTGGAGCAGGCGACCCGTGTCGCGCACGGGGACCCGCTATACCGCGTCGTCACGCTGGCGGGGGACGTGGTCGAGAAGGACGACGGTGAGCTTGTGTACTCCCCCTAGCGGAACAGAGGAACACGCTGGTGGCACCTTACTGAACGACACGCTGCTGGCCGAGACCCTACACTACACTAGAGTACAACACACAACGCAATACTATGGTAAAATAGTAGTAGTAATAATAAATAATGGTCGTACATGGTCACCTTCTCGAAACTGTTTCCGAGTACACTTACTTTGGGCAGATTCTGCAGTTGGGTAAAAACAGTTTCGAGAAGGAGGCCAAACGGAGGATCCATCTGGGCTGGGCAGCATTTGGGAAACTACGTCAAGTCTTCACGTCATCCATACCGCAATGCTTGAAAACGAAAGTTTTCAATCAGTGCGTCCTACCCGTTATGACCTACGGAGCTGAGACGTGGACACTCACGATAGGGTTGGTCCACCAGTTCAAAGTCGCTCAGCGAGCTACGGAAAGAGCTATGCTCGGAGTTTCTCTGAAGGATAGGATTCGTAACGAATACACCCGACAGAGAACCAAGGTTATCGACATAGCTCAAAGAATTAGCAAGCTGAAGTGGCAGTGGGCCGGCCATATCTCGCGAAGAACCGACGGCCGATGGGGCAAACGTGTTCTTGAGTGGAGACCACGACTCGGCAAACGTAGTGTAGGACGCCCTCCGACCAGGTGGGATGACTACCTGCGAAAGACTGCAGGTAGATGCTGGATGCGTCAAGCTGAAGACAGGATGCTAAGGCGCTAATTGGGGAGGCCTATGTCCAGCTGTGGACTAAGGTAGGCTGATGATGAGGATGAATAAATAATAATTTACAATAATTAAATCACAATCTGCTGTCCAGAAAATCCTCGACTTTGTAGTACGCCCTTACGATGAGAATCTAATAGATCGTTATTGCAGGTACATTTACCTTCGATCCTGCACCGTTCGGTCGTCGGCGCGGGCGCATGCGCACCCGCCCCCCCGCGCCCGACCCGCAGCCCGCCGAGGAGGAGGGCTAATATATAATCATAAACATTCACGTGCCTAATGTCCTTAACGTCTTCACATATTTTTTTTTTAAAAACAAATTTCACAACTCTTACAAAAAATACTTTTCTTATAAATATCACTAAGAGCCAATAAAAGGATAAACATTATTGTTATTTAGAAAACTAATGACGACATCACCAAAAATGCCATAATAGAGTAGATATCGGCACTAAAACACATTACATCATAAAATTGTAACATTTCATATATTGAAGACTGTGTAAACCTACATTATGTTTAAGGAAATACATGAATGTTTATTTTATATGTACTTATATAACCATGGATTCATGAATAAATGAATTTTAAAATGAATTTTGTTGTTTTATTCACATTCATATTCATTTATTTAGTTATTTTATTTATATACATTATCATATAATATTAGCTTAGGTGTAGATTATAGTTAAAGTGTATATTAGTAAAGTGCTTAGCTTAGAGGTAGGCACTAGGAACATGTACCTACCCTGTAAGAAACTAGCGGACCGTCCCGGCTTCGCACGGTTATTTATTATTTTTATTATTCATAATTTATTTGCGGCAGTTTATTTCCCGTACCTGTAGCCCAGAGACGCCTATTTCGCATAGTTATAGTTAGCCGTGTGTGAGCCACGCGACTTTTTTCTAATACTTACATTTTTGAACTCGTGATATCTTTCGAATGGAATGCCCGAATTGAATAATTCAAAAAGTTATATTAAGGTATTGAAGTAGTCTTAATTATAAAGTTTTTTTTTTTATTTTTTTTTATAAGGATTAATACCACGGTACAAATAAAGAGCCTTTTCAAGCGGCGGCGGCATTATAATTAAAATTTTAAAATAAAAAACACTTATTGTGACGTAACTATAATATTTAGATATATGCTGTCTCGAAATTTTTTGTAGACAATGATGTGTTCTGCAATGTTGTAGTACATCACTTTGTTCTATCATCAATAGTTTTAACAGCGCACGCGATGTAATTTCTAAGGTCGGTTTTTTACACCTTGGGTTACATTATTGGAGTTTTAGTAAGGGTCCCTAATTTTTTTGAATATATAGTTTAGCCTATGTTCACCACGGATAGTGTGGCTTCCTAGCCTATTCAATACAAACAAACGAAAAATCAAACCTTTCCTCTTTATAATATTAGTATAGATAATAACAATAGTAACTAGTATTAATTATTAATAGCTAGGTAACGTAGTAATCGGACAATTTATACAATATTATACACAAGAATCAAATTGATTTCATCAATAACTCGGAAGGTAGGTATGTCACTAATGAGTTCAGGCAGACAAACAGTTATAGTTTAGATTTATCATTTAAAAATTCATCAACGGAGTAATAACATATAGAAATAAAATTATAATATTTAGTGTTTAGTAAGAAGTCTTTTTCACTTCAGTGGACAAAAAATTGAAGTGAAAATTAGCATTAAAATAATGTTATTTGATAATAATGAATAGTATAAAATTTGACTGTACGAGCCAAAATAGCTCATATAGCAGATTTAATAAACAATTAAAACAGTCGTAACGAAACCTTTGCCACGCGCCGGTGTGTGCACCTTTTTAACTGCGGCTCAGATTACCTAATAACGTTTAAATTGTGAATAAATCTATGACAATAAAAATATAAACCGTGGTTTGGGAAAATTCCCACGCTACGCCACTAGCAGTTGTCTAATTAGCCATAGGTAACGGTGTCTGCATGTGTGAAGTTAAATCTATGCAATTTAATTTCTTTACAATTAAGCTTAGAAAATGGTTTATTGATAAATGTTTCTATGACATGAAAGAATATTTAAATTACCTACAGGTCGTTTTTATAACATTGTAAAATTTTCTTTTATGCTTTGATATTATTTTTTTGACATGCTTTATAAAGTCTTACAATATTAAAGTGATTTAAAACGGGATATTAACCATGATTTGATTTTAATTGACGTTACACGTTTGGTTTAAGGAAGGCCTACAGCTTTAATACATGCAAAATAAATTACATTAATCTAGCAACAGAAAGGCTAATAAATGGCCTTCACGTCTAAATGATAGTATGAATATTAAATACGTATGCAATCAGATCAGAATAATATTTTTTGTTAACAATCGTTCAAATTATGATTATTCAAATGAAACGAAGATAACTTTTAGACTAAGATTTTATTTTATTCTGTTTTCACCGTTCATTTTGTGTTTTGATTGCGATCAAAAGCAAAAGAAAATGAACCAAGGAGTCTCGTAAATTGTATGACTGACACTCACGAAAACAGATAGACAGATCAGTAGCAGACCTTCAACGCGAACCAACATGACCGTGTGCTTGATCAAAGGTAAGAAACTAGGCAATCGTAAGGCTGTAGTTAAATCACCTGCTAAAATAGTAAGTTGACGTCATCCTGCGATCACAAATACGGCTTTTAGCTTTGATTTTGTATGGGTATATGGTAGTCATTGAGTTATCCAATATTTCGGCACAGTTTCATGCGCTCACTGAATAATTGGATAACTTAAAAATCAAATCATGGTAAATATCCCGTTTCAAATGACTTTAATATTAATAACCATTATAGTTGTTGTTGAAATGTTTTAAAGTGTATATGGTGTACAATAAAGTATTTTTGTAGTGTATTGTGACCCGAAATCTAGATAGTATATATGATCGGAGACGTCAGCAATGAGATTTTGAATATGTGTACTAACATTTAAACAAATTGAGCTAACTGTAGACTATTAGAATCAATCTACAGATTGATATATACCCAGCAGTGGCAATGCCTAGATGTTACCTGGAATCGAACTATAGTCTACTTTTTATCCCGTAAAACAGTTTCCATGCAATAGAAATAACTTTTAAACAATTCTATAGACAAACGGTGCGAAGTCGCGGGGATAAACTAGTTATGAATAACAGTTTCATAAAATTCTACCAATATTGTAAAGCTGAAAGTTCATGACATATGAATTGCTTAGTAGCCTTCGATCCTAAGCCTGGAACAGAGGATGTACTCACTGTTCTACCTTAGGCTTTTCGAATATTAACTAATCTTTGGTAAGGTCTTTGATACCATAAAGTTGGAAAAATTCTCCTTCTTCCAAGTTTGATAGCTACCTTATTTATTATCTATGGGTACTAATTTTTTTGACAGTTATGTTCAAAGAGTTATTGTTTTCTGCATAGTTATTGCATCCTCTTTGGAATACAATAACTACGTTATTTTCTAAGTTATTGTTTTCTCCATGAATGAAAAATGAATTACTTACTCTATGGTTTTCTCATATTTTATTTTCTCTTTGATTTTCTATAGTTTACTTATTGGTTATTTTAGATTATTGTGATATTAAGATTTGAGATTGAGTATTATACATTGTTGTAAAAGAAACTTGCTTAATTCGTGCATGGTTACATTTATAGCCTAGATTCTAGAGCTATTCGTTCTAACTGGTTTTTACTATTTACCAATTCTACCTGCCTACAACCAAATTCAGTGAATGTCAAATCGTGAATTTTGGTTTTTCTGGAGAAATATGCTATCACATCGGTCAATTAAACCTATATTTAGAAGCGCATATATAAGTAGTAAGTCTCGTATTACGTAGATTAGATATAGAATATCACTACATAGTATAAAAAGTAGCTTCCCGCTGTCTGTCTATCCCTATGTACTCGTATGCTCTTTAAAACTACGCAACGGATTTTGATACGGTTTTTTTAAATAGATAGTGATTCAGGATAAAGTTTTTTATAAACTATTTGACACATAGATTACCTCACGGGCGATTATACCTATAATATCCGTACATTCGAGAGGACCTCTGTAGCCGCTGCGACACCGGAGGTTGCGTTTTCGATTCCATTCATTGAATTTATCAAGTTTGTTAGAGTACCGACGGCCGCTGGGGCAAACGTGTTCTTGAGTGGAGACGACGACTCGATAAACGTAGTGTAGGACGCCCTCCGACCAGGTGGGATGACGGCCTGCGAAAGACCGCAGGTAGATGCTGGATGCGTCAAGCTGAAGACAGGGCGCTGCTATGGAGCTCATTGGGGAGGCCTATGTCCAGATGTGGACGATCATAGGCTGATGATGATGATGACGATGTTAGAGAGATTTCATTATAATTGATCCTAACGATTGATAAGTAAGTTGTGTAATTTTTACATATATTAGTTTGTTGGATTCAAGCGAATTTGCGAAAATCTTTGATTGCAGCTTCTTTCTATTAAAACACAAAGAAATACTTTCTTTAAGTAAATTTTTGTATCTACAGTATTAAACAGGTACTTTCCCTTCAGGTGGCATTACAAAATTCCACCCTGTATGTTTCATCAGCCTATTTAGTCCACTGCTGGACATGTAGTGCAATTTTACCTGCAAGTAACCTAACATACATACCTAGTAGTGCATGTCCTTCATAAAAACAAATCGCATTCTATTCATTACAGATGAGGTGCTTTTGGTGACTACACGACCTAGCCGAAGCTGTAAGTCTAACTTATATACCTGCCATTATCTTATCCAGTAGATAGTCGTGTATTATGTATGACGACCTCTGTGGCGCGGTGGGCGAAGGTCCGCCTCACTCGTCTCCGCCCGCGACGCAGGCAACCTCTGCCGGGTTCGATTCCCGCCTCGGAACAATTGTGTGTACGATCTGCAGATATATGTTCCGGTTGTTCTGGTTGTTATAAATAAATAATAAATAAATAATGCTGGACAATTCACACAGCATTATCTAGCCCCATGGTAAGCAGAGCTTGTGTTATGGGTACTAGATAACTGATATACATAATACAATACATTACACAGATAGATATTTTTATTATACATAGAAAAACGACCAGAACACCCGGAACAAATATCTGCAGATCGTACACACAATTGTTCCGAGGCGGGAATCGAACCCGCAACCTCCTGCGTCGCAGGCGGACCTTCGCCCACCGCGCCACATCGGTCGTCAAATATAAGTTAGCTATATCCAATAAAAATTACTATCTATATATACGTATGTGTTGTATTTATCATCCGCCTATAGCAGTTCACTGTTGGACATAGGCCTTCCCCTATGAGCGCCATAGCGCCGTCTTCAGCTTGCCGCAACCAGCATCTACCTGCAGTCTTTCGCAGGTCGTCATCCCACCTGGTCGAAGGGCATCCTACACTACGTTTACCGAGTCGTGGTCTCCATTCAAGAACACGTTTGCCCCAGCGACCGTCGGTTCTTCGCGAGATATGGCCGGCCCACCGCCACTTCAGCTTGCTAATTCTTAGAGCTACTATGTGGATAACTTTGGTTCTCTGTCGGATGTATTCGTTACGAATCCTATCCTTCAGAGAAACTCCGAGCTCTTTCCATAGCTTGCTGAGCGACTTTGAACTGTGTTGTATTATGTATGTAATCATAACACATAGTCATAACACCTCTGCTTGGGGCTAGATGATGCTGTGTATGGCCCAGAAATATTTATTTTAATTTTATTTGAACCTTATCATGATTTATTATGTTGATACAGATTATCATAAAAATGTCTCTAGTTTCAGGTAATATACCAAAACATCCTCTTGGGCTTGGCGATAACATCAAGATACGACAATAGTCTATAGCGATTAATTTTCATATTCATTATTTTTTCCTTATGTGTTCATTCATTCTTAGGTCTAATTGAATGGTAAGTTATTCGTTGGTTATATATTTATCATGTATATAAAATATAATATCGTATAGTTCTTTCCGTCCAAAGGTTGCTTCGAAGAGATCTATTCTTAACGATAAGGCCGCCCATTGTACTTGTCGCATGTAATGTCTTTTTTGTAATCATTTGCATCTGGTGTACAATAAAGTATATTTTTATTGTTGTACATGTACAAGCACCAAGTTGAATGGAATCTATACTGATATTTATGAAGAGGAAATGTTTGATTTTTTGTTTGTTTGTTTGTATTGAATAGGCTCCGAAACTACTGGACCGATTTGAAAAATTATTTCACCGTTGATAAACAGCACTATCCCCGGTGTACATAGGCTATATTATATTTTCATAAAAGTTAGGGATCCTTAATAAAACTCCAATAATGTAACCCAAGGTGTAAAAAAATCACCTATTAAAGTGAAATTCGAGTTGAACGCGGGTGAAACCGCGGGGAACAGCTAGTTTTAAAATACTTTATATGCAAACAATAAAATAAGTTTCATGGCAATAGAATTTAGAGCCAGAATAGACAGTTATTCATTGTTCTATCATAATGTTCATGTCATTTCAGTTTGTCTGAAGCAAATTGGTCAACCGTATAGTAACATGTTTCTAATAATAATAATTTTAGCCATGTACAAACGAGTTTGTATCTTTATTTTTTAAATATTTGAGTAGATTATTGGATATTTGCATATTTTTGCCAATAATTATAATATAAAAGCGCCCCGCGGCTTCGCCCCCGTTAAATCTATGTGTCAAGTCAAATGGTTAAAATGATAAAAAGTATCCTATGTTAGACTCCTGGTTCTAAGCTATCTCTCCACCAATTTTCAGCTAAATCGGTTCAGCCGTTCTTGAGTTATAAGTGTTGTAACAAACACGACTTTCTTTTATATATATAGACTAGCTGCGCCCCGCGGCTTCGCTCCCGTGGAAATCGATTTGTCAAATGGTTTTTTTTAATATCCTATGTTAGACTGCAGTCAAATCGGTCCAGCCGTTCTCGAGTTATAAGTGTTGTAACAAACACGACTTTCTTTTATATACAATGTGTATTGTCGAACCTTGATCAAACGAGATGTGCGGATACACGACATATATTTATCGATAAAAAACAAAAAATAAAAAATTATATGTTATCTATCTCAAAAATAAAGCCGATTTAATTATTTTTTTAATGAAAACTACTTCATCTGGTTTTTTCTTCGTTTCTTTTTGAGTAAACGGTGTATTTTATTCAAAGTAGTTTCATTTGAAAGCTAGATAGTTTACTTAGCTAAAGAAATAAGAAAAAAATACAATTTCGGTACATAAGCCTAGTAAAAATAATATTTTTTGAGAAATTTGCAAAAAAAAATACGAATTTTATTTTATTTTTTATCTGTAACTTTAAAACTGAGTTATTGTGGTGTACTTTTTTGCATGTTATATTAAACTCCACAATTTAGTCTACAAACCCCTCAAAAAATATAGGCCTATCTCTTTTTGTTGTCATGTTATTCACCATTTAAAATAGGTACTTTCTGTCTTGTCAAGAGTAAAAAAAACAAAAACTTTATCTTAAACAGCCGTTACTATCCCACTGCTGGGCAAAGACCTCATTCCATTTCTTCCTATCTTGCCTCGTTTTATTTTATAATTTATGTAGATTAAATTACGACAGAAAGTACCTATTTTCAATGGTGAATAAAATAACAACGAAAAGAGATAGACTCATAATTTTTGGAGGATTTGTAGATTAAATTATGAAATTTAATACAACATGCAAAAAAGTATACCTCAATAACCCAGTTTTAAAGTTACAGATCAAAAATAAAATAAAAATCGTTTTTTTTTTGCAAATTTCTAAAAAAATTATGATTTTAATAGACTAATGTACCGAAATTGTATTTTTTTCTTATTATATTAGCTAGATAGACTACCTAGCTTTCGAATGAGACTACTTTGAATAAAATATACCATTTACTCAAAAAGACACGAAGAAAAAACCAGATGAATAAGTTTTGATTAAAAAAAATATTAAATCGGCTTTATTTTTGAGATAACATATAATTTTTTATTTTTTGTTTTTTATCGATAAATATATGTCGTGTATTCGCACATCTCGTTTGATCAAGGTTCGACAATACACATTGTATATCGATTAATATTACTAATTAAAATATATTATATATTAATATTTGGCTTTTAACCAGAGGTAATAATTTTGTTCTTATTTCGTCGATTATAGTCAAACATACCTACTATCTTGCTTGTTTTTAAAATTTAATTATATCTCTGCAATTTAATTAAATTTCAAACTGTCTTATATAAAATCAATACATACAACATTGCACACAATGTTGGAACTCTACACTGTCGCTCCAAAGAATTATGCTCCGGGAGCTAGGTACAGATTTAGTGAATAATATCCTCCCGAGTGAACATTCGTAAAATGCATGAGAGATTAATATTATGAATACGTGACCGTCAGCTGTGATTCCGTGGGTGGGTTGGGCAGTGACAGCGATGACGACATTATTCCCATGGAATAAAGTTCAAATTAGAAATTAAAATTCGCATATTCTAGCATACTCCCGGACCATTATGGCATACTTCACCCAACAATAGCATGACATACCTACGCATAATACGCATACAAAGCGATCTCATAGTCATTATTGGCTTATACAATACTTATAATAGTGTAAAGGTTTTTTTTTATATAGATTGTTAGATATAATATACATTATTATACAAAAGTTGTACATAGGCGAGCATGATACTAGATAGCATTCTCTACCTGCTAACCATTGGGTAGTGTAGACAACGATTTAGTAGGTAGTGCTGGATTACAGAACTTACTTTTACTTTTTCCAGAATATTTAATTTATTGGTAGCAAAATAGAACGTCAGAAAATAATCCTTACAAAGAAGTAAAAAAAAAACGAGTTTTGCTCAAACTCAAAATCTACCAACTTACAGATAAGCAAATCAAATGTACTAGACACATAAGTTTTGAACATGCTAGTGGTTTCTTCTCACTTCTTCCACTGGTGGACAAAATATTGAAGTGAACTATAAAATAAAATAATTTAATTGATAATAATGAATAGTATACAATATGACGTGTCTAAGTGCTTATTTGTAAGCTTAAAGAAATAAAAACATTTCATTTTCAATAAATAATTAACTATTATTAAATTTTTTTAACATAGTCGTCTATACTGTAGAACTTACTTTTGGGTTAGCAGCTTTAGGACTACATATTGATTTGACTAGATATAGCAGAAGATTTAGTCAGAAAGCGATTTAGTCCTAACTGCTATCTAGTCAAATCAATATGTAGTCAACCCTTACTTTTTTATACATGGGCCTTCAAGTTTGTGTCGATAGTTTATCGAATGTTTTTTGTATGAACCTAAGGTCCATGTGGAAGAAAGCCGCCGAAGCGCCCGTCTGGCTCTGGTGGACTACAAGAACCTGCAGAGCCTCGCTTGAAGACTGCGGTGCCCGGGCCTGTTTCACAAAAAATGATGAATGAGTTGAATATGATACAAGTATTCACATGTTCTACTTTAAAACTAGCCTGCCCTTACAGCGTCTCTTCTTAACTTTACGTTAACTTCTCCACGAGAAGTAGAGCAACGTTATGCTGAGACAGGACCTATTGGTTCGCTTTGTAGAGTAGCTTGTTGCTTTTATAGAATAGAATAGAATAATGATTTATTGCCTGAACTTATAACTACTTATGGATACTACATAATATACTAAAAGCATAACTTATATCTATAATTAATAAGTAGGTACTAACATAACATACAATTCACATATTTAAATTAATAAATAACTAAGTACATTCTCAGGCAAAGGGAGTAAGCTCAGCACAATGCCGACAAGTTTAAAAAGCACGTTCGGCGCTGTTTTTCAGCTTACCCCTTACCGACTGGTGATCGGCGGCTTTTATAGTAGGTTTTTATATAGATACGTAGTTAACTTTTATTTCTTTATGTTCCTATTTATTTTATAATATGTAGTAACAAGTTGTACCCACTTCAGTGAATCAATAATGTATTTTCTATCTTCTTACTTCTTCACGCGGTACATGTATAAAACATAGTCTATACTCAGATATAATGAAGCTTTTTATCACTGCATACGAGTAGTATTAAACAAAGTCGCTTCCCGCTGTCTGTCTGTCCCTATGTATGCTTAGATCTTTTAAAACCACGCAACGGATTTTGATGCGGTTTTTTTAATAGGTCGAGTAATTCAAGAGGAAGCTTTATATGTACATATATCGAAAACCATGCGAAGCCGGGGTGGGTCGCTAGTTTAATTCAGTTCATAATACCACATGGAAACGGTATTTACTGTTCGTCTCTAAACTAATAATATATTATGTAGAAAGTAGATAGATCTATAAACCCATATCTATTTCTTACTAGCTGCGCCCCGCGGCTTTGCCCGCGTTGAAATTTATGCGCAATTTTCTTTTTTTTATGTGAGAACCTTCTACTAGGTATTAGAAAATATTTTAATATATACGAGAATGAGTGCATATTATGCTGTGTGATTTGTCCAGCATTATTTATGAATTTGTTAAATTCATCATCATCATCATCAGCCCATAGCAGTCCACTGCTGGACATAGGCCATAGCGCCCTGTCTCCATTTTGCAGCATCTGCCTGCAGTCCTTCGCAGGTCGTAATCCCACCTGGCCGGAGGACGTCCTACACTACGTTTGCCGAGTCGCGATCTCCACTCTAGAACACGTTTACCACACTGGTTGTCGGTTCTTCGCAAAATATGGCCGGCCCACTGCCACTTGTGCTTGCTAATTCTTAGAGCTATGTCCATGACTTTGGTTAAATTAGTGGTAACATTTGAACGCCCTTGTTCGAGTGCAGCCACGGCACGGCTCGCCCTCATTCGCACTCCGGGTTGCTTTGCTTCATTACTCAGGCAATGACGGTGTTAAATGTGTTAATAAACATACGACGAACTCTATGGCGCGGTGGGCGAAGGTCCGCCTGCGATGCAGGAGGTTGCGGGTTCGATTAACGCCTTGGGATTTTTTTTACGATCTGCAGATATTCTTGGACAAAATAGACATTGAAACAGGCAATACGAGTCCATAGGTTCCTGAACTAGTAAAAAACTGTGTTTCAGGAACTAATGGCTTCTCCAACTAATATGTATAATAAAAAAGATGTATTTTATGTGTTGTATTATGTATAGCAGTGATCTAGTACCCCATAACACAAGCTCTGCTTAGCTCGGGGCCAGGTGGTGATGACGTGATGTGTTATTTTGAAAAGTTTCATGATTTCAGAACGCGGGAACTGTTAATTTATTCGCCGATTATGACAAGAGTATCGGCAACTATCTTGTGGATGTCGACGGGAACTCCCTATTGGATGTTTACACGCAAATATCCTCCCTGCCTCTGGGCTACAACCATCCATCGTTGCTGAAATTATTTGATGATCCCGTGGTTAAGGTTATTTTTTATAATAAAATTATGGTAAGCTAATAGGGGACCTGTAGAGCTAACAAATAGTAATTGCACACACTTTGTCACCTTGGCAAAGTAATTGTCTATACTAATATTATAAAGAGGAACGGTTTGTTTGTTTATAATGAATAGGCTCCGAAACTACTGGACTGATTTGAAAAATTCTTTCACCGTTGGGAAGCAACACTATCCCCGGTGAACATAGGCTATATTATATTTTCAATAAAGTTAGGGATCCGTACTAAAGCCGTGCGAAGCCGGGAAGGTCCGCTTGTAACAAATAAATAGTAGTTTTATTTAAATGTAACATGAACATAATAATAACTTTTTTGTATGTATATTTTCTTCTTTGGTGGGACGATGATATCATTAAAGTAGCGGGTAAACTCTGGCCACGCACAGCGATAGACAGAGAGAAATGGAGTAACTTGAAGGAGGCTTTCACCGCTCTAGGCGGCCGTCACACTACCTAAGTAAATAAGTTAATATATAAGTAGTAATTAAGGAAAGTTTTTTTTATATAAACAGATGTATACCTACTTACTTAAGTCTTTATTAATATCGTTAATAGTGTTCTTGGAACAATAAAGCTCTTATTTTATATATTTATATTTTCATCTTCCTTTCCAGATGTCTTTCGTGAACCGGCCAGCCCTCGGAGTATTCCCACCGAAGTTTTGGAATGCCAAACTTAAAAGCTCTCTGCTAGCAGTCGCTCCGCCCGGCATGCAGAACGTGTACACGATGGCCTGTGGTGCTTGCTCAGTGGAGAATGCAATCAAAACTGCATTCTTCCGGTTCCAAACCAGACAGCGGGGAGGTCGAATCGAGTTCAATGAAAGAGAGAATCAGTCTGTTCTCCTCAATGAACCGCCGGGTGCACCTGAACTATCCGTTATATCGTTTAAGGTGATGTCCTCATATATTAACTCTGTAGTTTAACGCACGCCATAGCAGTGCTGCGTTGGCTTAGAATTGACACCACCCTAAAGCACTTCACACACAGCAGTTATAATGTAAAGACATTACATTATAGCACCATACATCTTATTAGGTACATCTTTCCATAGAAATCGTTAGGAAACCACACATGACAGCTATAATGTACGTATATATTTGTACAACCTGGTACCTATCTATTTATATTTCGATACATCTTAGTACATCTTAATGCATTTCAATACATTTCCGTATATCTCTCTTCTAAAAGGATGTTCAAAAAATTGTGAAAATGAAGGGTGTATAAAGAAAGATACATTACATTACATGGTGTGTGTGTGATACATTAAGATAATTTACAGCTATACATCCCGGGATGTAATGTACATTAATATACATTATAGCTGCTGTATGTGAAACCCTTAACACTTCCCGTAGGTGTTGTAGAGGCGACTTAGAGGGATATATGCGGGCGGGCAGCAGCGTCTTTTGCAGAACAAACCCACCACCGTTTCCACCGTAGTTATGCGATCACCAAGCCACCTGCAATACAATACAATCATTTATTCGTAACACCAAGTAGTTCTATAATTAATGATTAAACGAACTTACCTGTACGTGAAGTTTTATCATATTCGTCCTCGGGATAATAGAATACAATGTAGTAACGCCTCTAGTGTAAGCCATTCCGCACTAAATTTGAGATCAAAGCACAAAATTAATCAACACTATCCCACCTAACCCTGCGCACTCATCTAGTTTAGAGCTCTGCTATATAAAATATTTCACAGAAAATATCATGGGTCTACTGGTGACTACCAATAGATAGGTAGGGAGGGTTGCTTATCCCTTCGGACGAAGCTTTCATATAATTATGATAGAACTTCACGTACAGGTAAGTTCCTTTAATCATTAATTATATTAAGCTTCGTCCTCGGGATAATAGAATACAATGTAGACTTTTAGAGATAGAGATATATTTTACTGTGGAATATTTCCTCAATCCTTATAAAAGCACAACATAACATAATCATGCTCCAAACCGCTCCATCCGGCGGTCCTTCCGATCTGATCCAAACTAATTCCTAAATTATGGGCTGCAGACGTGGAAGCATGTCTAGTACTATGAGCAGTAAAGATATTCACATCAATTCCACTGTCACGTAAGGTGTCCTTAATCCATCGACTCAGGGTTTGTGAGCCCACAGCTTTATATGGTTTTCTAGGGCTTATGAAAAGAGAGTTAACATTATTGCGGAGAGAAGATGTTTTCTCTAAATATGTTATTAATGTTTTTCCCGGGCATATTTCTGATTTTTCTTCAAAAAATGGCAAAACCAAGAGAGGTAATTAGCTTTGTAGTTAACTTCGTGTTGTCCAAACATTCATCATAAGATTGTCCCATTAGCCAAAAATCGTCAAAGTAATTGGTGGATATTAGTTCAGCAGAACGTAGTAACCTGACAATAGGTTTCATAATCTTAGTAAAGATAAATGGTGATGTACATAAGCCAAATGGTAAAACATTAAATTCATACATTGTTTGAGCGAATTGAAACCTTAAATACTTCCTAGATTCGGGGTGTATTCTGATAAAATAGACATAGACATTCATTTATTTGCTGCTGCAGTACAAAACATAAACAAAGTAGGTATGACATTTTGAATAAAAATAACTTAATTAACTTATAACAAAAAAAAAACAATTGCAAAAGCAAAAGAGACAGATGTGTGTTATAGCAGCAAAAAGGTCTCGACTCAGCATAAATGCCTTACTACTCAGGAGTAGATAGGCGCTGATATTCTAAATAGTAGGCATCTTTAAGATCAATCTTTGTCATATAGCATTCTTTGGTTAATAATGATAAACCAGTACGTAAATCTTCTAGCTTAAAATGATGTGTGGTAATAAACTAATAAGGTTTAAAATAAACCGATACCTTCCATTTGGTTTCGGTACCAAGAAAATACTTGATAGAAACTGGCCCTCAACGGGTTGACATTTAGACACAGCTCCAGTTGATAACAAATCACTAATAGCAATATGAAATAAATGTTTCTTGTTGTGAGAATAATTTTGCACTGCCGGAAAAGACAGTTGAACCACCGGATGCCGCAACATCGGTCATAGCCACTTTCATTTCCGGGTTCATCGCTGGGGCGTGAATAAGCTTGCATTTATCTGGAATCAGGTACTTTTCATATAACTCTTTCTTAATTTCCCTTGTTATTCCGTGTGTAGCGATGTGTTCCAGTCGCACCGATAAGTCTTTCTGGATTTCCGGACCATATGAGCATGAAACTGTAGGGTCCTCGCCTAACAGTTCAAGAAATAATAATAAATAAATAATCACACGAAGTCACAGCTCCAAAGAGAAGGACGCAATCTCAGGTAGGTAAGAAATAACCTATGTAAATATAGGTATCTTATAAAATGATATGTCTGCTTATCAGTTAAGAAATAGCCCAAAGTACTATTCGCAAAACTGGTATGGGTAGTCATAACTCCAAAGAGAGAGACGCAAACCCAGCAGCGGCAGCAGCATTTAAGATATAAACATCGACCACAAGTAATGCCATTGTTTAGGGCAAGCTAAGGTCAGGTACCTGCAGAAAGAAACACCCAGAAAAGATTTATGTCTGCGTCATCTTCATCATCACCGGAAGAGAAAGAGAATGCGAACGCAAAGAAAAATACAGGAGAAAGCTCAAAACATATATCCAAGAAAAATAGGTCACGAGAAATTACTAGCTATCTTCGCTCGTCGCAACTAAATCTTAATCGAACCTCATCGCAAGGAAACGTAGAAAATGTTCAAAAAAACTAGCAAGCGCCCAGCCTCTCCACCTCCCCCAATCCGGCAGGTCACCGTGGGGGAGTATGACCACCACCCTCCAATATTAAACAAAAAGCTACAGAAATACTATATTTCAACATTTAATGGATTTCAAAGATAAGAAGAAAAGGATACCATATCGAAGATAGAGGTGCTATGTATGCTATTACGGCGGAAAAAAAAGAAGAAAAAGGCGTTAAAAACAGAAAAATCTACAAATGGTTAACTTTATAGTTTTTAGTATACTTATTAGAAATAAAAATACAAGAAAACATATGAAACAACAGAGAAAGCTAAAAACCGAGTACCTTGGAGGAGGCTTTCACCGCTCCAGGCGGTCCTAACGCTACCTAAGTAAATAAGTTAGTATATAAGTAATTTAGAAAGTTTGTTTATGTAAAAAGGAATAGTAGTTATACTTAAGTTCTTATATTAATACTGCTAAAATTAGTGTTTTGGAACAATAAAGCTCTTTTTATTTATTTTTTATTTTATTTTTATTTTATTTAAGGTCAGGTAGGTAAGTAGGTACCCAACCTCGGCCCAGCATCCGAGTCCCAGAATTTAAAATGTAAACACCGATCATAAGGAGCGGCATTGTTTAGGCCATGTACGGCCAATTATTATGTAAAGAACAAAAAATAATATTTTCTAAAATAGGCTGTATAAGTACCAAAATAAGTAGATAGTGGGTACACAATAGGTACACACAAAAATAGGTACATTATGATTTACACATCACTGACCTTCCAATTACGATCTGCTTGACGAACTACTAGAACGACGGCGCCGTCGTTCTAACTTTTTTTTTTGTGCTTTTTAATTTTACTCCTCATGTATTCATAATCGTCTTGTTTCTTACGTTTAGGCATGATCACGACGATTATTCACTCTTTATTGTTATAATTATTTAAACATCTGAAGTTAAGTGTTAACCGTGCGAACTTGGCGAGCACTAAAAAACGAATCGCAGGGTGGGTGGGATTAATTTTGTGCTTTAATATCAAATTTAGTACGGAATGGCTTACACTAGAGGCGTTACTACATTGTATTCTATTATCCCGAGGACGAAGCTTAATATAATAACACTAGGGACTGGGACTAACTTCTAAGCACACAACACTTTTAAACACTCACGAAATTCTTTCCAGAGAAATGGTTTCCCAGAGCCTGGATACGACCTCGCGGTAGACCAATTCTTCATCATCGCACTTAGTTCGTCTTTCTTTTACAGGTGCAAAAAAGGAGTGAAAAATTAAAGATAAAATTCATACCCAAATCAGTTTGTTCGAATCTATTTTATGTTTTAATTTGTCTTGATTTAACCATTTAGAGTGGTTTCCATGGACGCACAATGGGCTCGCTGTCCTGCACAAGATCGAAGCCTATACAAAAGTTGGATGTCCCCGCATTCAAGTGGCCCGCCGTTCCTTTCCCGCAGTACAAATATCCTCTTTGCGAGCACGTGAGGGAAAACACCATTCAGGACAATTCGTACGTAAAATTCGTATCTTCGACGCACTTCGTTCCGTCCCAAGAAGTATCCCACCCATGTAGTTTCAGGGTTCCGTATCCTAATGGTTAAAACAGGACCCTATTACTAAGCCTCCGCTGTCTGTCCGTCCGTCAGCGGGCTGTATCTCGCGAACCGTAAAAGGTAGACAGTAGACATTTTCACAGAATATGTGATTCGCTAAACACAAATATTAAAAATATAATAAATATTACAATTAAAGGGAAACATATTATTCGTTATTCGTATTTTTTATTATATTTTTTTTTTGGCTATTTTGCTGTATGTTTGTGAAAGCTATACATTTAGTCTTAATTATTATTTAGTTTATTGTAAGATAATTTGTATACTTTGGAACTTAATTTTGTATAATTTTATTTGTGAAACTAATCTAATTTAATTTTAATCCCATTCTTATTTATACTCATTTTTAATTTAATACTATTTTATCTTATTCAATGTATTAATGTTTTATTATTTATTATGATTTAATTAATGTTATAATGTTTAATTGAATATATACTATGGATTTTATTATCTGAGTTAAATAAATACAATACAATACAATATACATATGTTGTGAACCGTTATAGGTCCATAGTAGAATTTTTTACAGGTTGTGTATTAGTAGTGACGCTATAACAGCAAATAATAAAAGTTCTATAATGAAGGCCATCCATACCACGTTGAGCAGTGGACCAATATAGGATGATGAGGATGAGGAATGTGCGAAAGAACGCATTAGGATGGGTGACCGCGGTCATATTAAATTTTTGTTCTTTCTTCCGGTCCATCAAAACAACAGCTTTTTGGGTTTCTATTGCGATATACATAGTTTTGAACGATGGTACGGATGGAGCCCTCCGAGTCGACTCGCACTTCGTTGGTTTTTATTTTTTAAGCTGCCTTTCCGATATTTAAACCGAAGAGATAATTAAAATTGAAATAAATTAAATCGGTCGTATCGTGGCGACGAGTGAACCTCGCCAAAGTGACTATTACTAACCGTTTGATCCGTTTGCCCTAGTTTTCCTTTAAGAATTTCTCCCACTCGTTACTATACCGGCAATACTTTACTATACAGTTTGTAATACGTAGATTATTATTTTTTCAATTTAAAAATAATATATAACATCAGGTATTACAGCATGAAATTATTGTTCATGTTAATCCTAGCCTTAGAAACAATGTCATTTCGAACGTTTAGTAGGTATTTTACCCTTAGAAACAATGTCATTTCGAACGTTTAGATTATTATTATGTCTCTCATTTACCATGATCACGGGCCATAAAGTGACCCGGTCCTTTGGAAGGCTTGCATGGGGCCGAAGCCAACAGCACAGAGGCCCTTTGAGAAGTTAATCTAAAGGCGATGGCTACACATAGCGGGTATCATCCTCGGGTACACAATATGATACACCCAAAGATGATATCCGCCAGGTGTAGAGACTTTTGCAAAGAAAAATGAATGAAATAAAACCACGCTATTGTGATGGATGGATGGACTGGATAATCGGGCTATAGGGGATATTGCGGATGTCTGCCATAAACAAGTTAATCATAATGTTAAGAAGAGTGGCAGACGGTGGCTTGCCGAATGCTGGATGGGTTCCTTAAAAAGCCGGAGTATATTACCGGAGAGGAACAACATCGGCGCAAACGACTGAGGGGTGTCGAGAGGTGCGTCCCCGATTTCACCATCACGAAGACTGCTCGTGAGCGGGTTTCCTCGCTATTACGCCATTAGACACTTCCACCCCCGAGTCTACATCCTAAGATGCATCTCTGGCGACTCCACTCAGACCGGCCAATGAAGGCAAGCAAGGGGATCTGGTTCTCTTGGGATGCCACTCCCCAAGCGGAGACGAGAACCAGGAACTTCCCCGGGAGCACTCGGTACCCGTGGTGTCGCTACTCACCAACAGCTCGCCACAAGCTGCCCGCAGGGCTTATTATTATTATTTTAATTTTAAGCCATTATTGTCCCACTGCTGGGCAAAGGCCTCCCTTTTCTCCTTCCACTCCTCGTATTGAAGATAATTTACATAAACTGTGATAAATTCTATGAACTGCAACTATGTTGTTAATATGGTTATTAAAATCCTTAACTTTGGTGTGAGCTAGCTATTACGTTGTATGGCTTGTCGTTAAAAGTTACAATAAGTACAAAAGTTTAATTAAGACTATCATTACAGGTGTCTGCGAGGTGTTGAATGCGCAATATGTGAGATGGCCTGTAGGGGGGTGCCCGTGGCGGCTCTCATAGTGGAGCCGATTCAAGGCGAGGGCGGCGACAACGAGGCATCGCCGGACTTCTTCCAGAAACTGCAGTTCATCTGCAAATGCGTAAGATTTTACTTATAACTAGCTGCGCCCCATGGCTTCGCCCGCGTGGACATTTCTGCGCAATTTTACCATGTTTTCTCACCGTTTAAACCTTCCCTGGACTACGACAAACATTTCAAAACCAAAATCAGCTAAATCGGCCCAGCCGTTCTCGAGGTTTAGCGAGACTTACGAACAGCAATTGATTTTTATGAATAAAGATTAGATAAAAAGAAAAATCTGTAACAGTTTTACAATAATTGTTTACACCGTTGTGGAAACCTTCATTTAAGCATAAATACTTGTGTTAGAAGGTCTCGCTCTTCTATAACAGACATTACAGACTTATTTGATACTGGCGGACCTTCCCGGCTTCGCACGGTTTTAGTACGGATCCCTAACTTTTTGAAAATATAATATAGCCTATGTTCATCGGGGATAGTGTAGCTTCCCAGGATGAAAGAATTTTTACAAATCGGACCAGTAGTTTCGGAGCCTATTCATTACAAACAAACAAAAAATCAAACCTTTCCTCTTTATAATATTAGTATAGATAATTTACTGAAATAAAAATAATATTCTTCGTCTAATTCTAATTTAGCTTAGAATCTAATTAACCCTACAGTGGGCGCGCTATGTCAATTTTGCCGCCTTTGGTGAACAAACGTTATTATTTTAACAACTATACACGTGTCAAGGTCAAGCTTTCCAGTAGCTGCCCCCCCCCCCCCCCCCTCTCTTCATCTACCTGTGTCGTAAGTTTGAACCCAATCAGTGCACGGGCAGCCGCAGGAAGAGAGGGTTGTTGCCACCGAGTTACTCGCAATATCTACGTAGATATTGCGAGTATGCTATGATAGCGGTGGTGAGTTCATTCGTAGTACCTACTTTTTACTTGCGGAATATATCGCAAGTAGGTATCTACTACTGAAAGTAATGTATTCATGAAAATAGATTGATGCCTACTAGTAGTTGTACTCCTGTTTCCGCACTTAGACTCCGTTTGGTCCTTTGTGCGTGGTTATTGACACCTACTTATTAATATTATTATTTTTGGGTTTTCTCCGTGCCAAACATACATTATGTATAGACAAGACGCCCAAATAGTTTCATGGTTGACCACACAACCTAATATTGAAGAAGCGGCCTTACAGAACATTGATGAGGATGTTTCTAAAAGTGATAGAGCAAGTGAGCGAGCATAGCCAACATAATACATCTCTCTGGCCCTAACCAAACCACATATTTCTAGAAGATCTTGCCTCAATACATTGAATTTACCATTGAGGAACTAAATCGCTCGCTTTGTAGCACCAGAAGACCAACCCTCATCTTCAGAAAGGCAAGGAAGATGCGCGATATGTCCATCTAAGAAAAATAGGAGGACCAGAAAAGGGAGTCATATATGCACAAAGTTGCTGTGCAATGACCACTGCGTGTACTTTGCCAAGGCTGGTTTGCTGAAAGATATGCTAGCGAAGACGATGGCACATAATTTTATTCTATTTTATGTAGATGAATACCATCTTGTTCCTACAAACCAAGATTATTTTCCAAAGATGATTGAAATACAAAGAACCTCTAATAAATAAATATTTATTTTTCTAACAGCTAATGTTTTATTTTAACCCTCTAAAAGAGAAAAAATTGTTTATTTTTAACTCCATGCTAGCAAAATAGTTAATTAAATATGGGTGGCAAAATTCTCCCCACGCGCCCACTAACGTTCCACGCAAAAGCGCGCCTACCCTAGGGTTAAATCTAGTTTTTAACAAGGATTTTTTTTATATGATACATATATATGTATGTAATATTGCAGTACTAGTTGCGCCCCGCGGTTTCACCCGCGTGGTGATAGATATGTATTTTGGATAATATATAATATATTTTTCTATAATTGTAGCGTATGTGTTATTCTGATATGTAAGCTTATATTATTGTGAAGTTTCATCAAAATCCATTCGGTAGTTTTTCTGTGAAAGAGCAACAAACATAACATACATACATCCTCACAAACATTCGCGTTTATAATATTAGTAGGATAAGTAGGATTCAGAGGATCCAGAATACACAAAAGACCTGACATATTACTTCAATCGATAATAAACTTTAATTAGTTACAAACGACCTCAAAATATAACTATAAATTAACCGTTGCCATGCAGGCGTTGAACGAATGGCTCAAACGTGGTGAACTCTCCCCAGAGACGGAAGGGTTCATGATTGCCATCCAAGACCAAGTTATAGAGACCCGTAATTATTAATATCATGAAACTACCTAATCTTACTACTGACTTATGTAGACGCTGTAATAGTTCTTCAGAGACTATCCAACATATCACAGGGGCAAGTAAATCTATTGCGCAAACTGATTACAAGTATAGCCATGACCAGGTCGCCAATATCATACACCAACGGTTGGCGACAAAGTACTTACGTACCATCTAATTGAAACACCGGCAAGACCGCCACCTTACTATAAATATGTATGTCCCCGATACTGTACTAGATAGTCCCACACCTAAACTCTACTTTGACAGAGCTATCCTCACTGATAAAACCACACATTTCAATAGACCCGACATAACACTCATTGACAAAAGCAACAAAACAGCACTTCTCATCGACATTGCCGTTCCCAACACTCACAACCTACAGAGCACCATTGCGGAGAAATTATCCAAATATATTGACCTTAAAAACGAAATAACCCGTATGTGGCATTTGCAAACAGTAACAATAGTCCCAATAGTCATATCGACAACGGGTGTCATCCCAAAACAACTCTTTCAATCTCTACAATTTTTAGACATACTGAAGCACACATACGTCTTTCTCCAAAAAGAAGTAATTTTAAATACTTGAGGAAGTTTTTGCAAAGCGAACTTCCAAGCGTAGAACGCTCCACTGAAACGCACTTGGCTTAGGCCCGTGCGTTTTGGATAGCACCGGTTACCGAAACCGAGTAGATAAAATCTAAAACTTAAATAATAATAATAATAAATGATTGACTTATTTATGGCAGACATTCGCAATCTCCCCTATGGGCTATAGGGGAGATTGCGGATGTCTGATTACCCAGTCCATCCATCCATCACAATAGCCTGGTTTTATTTATTTCATTTTTCTTTGCAATAGTCTCTACACCTGGCGAATACCATCTTTGGGTGTATCATATTGTGCACCCGAGGATGATACCCGCTATGTGTAGCCATCACCTTTAGATTAACTTTCTCAAAGGGCCTCTGTGCTGTTGGTTTCGGCCCCACGTAAGCCTTCCAAAGACCGGCCCCCTGATTATGTAACTGCGACCGGTTTGCGACAGGCGAAAATTAAGCAATCAGTGCTGTCAAAAGCCAATTTTGTACTAACATGACACCAGGTACTACGTCACCCAGCAATCGAGCACTAGGTTTCCCTCTGCCGGACAATCGGTGAACTAAAAATTGCTTGCTAAAATTGCGGTCGCGGTCGCGTCGCTGTTGCTGTTGCTTTTACATAATCAGCCTGCCGGTCACTATATGGCCGGCACATATTTTGTAATAAGCTTTTTTACAAAGAATATGTTTCACAATTTTTTAAAATTTATTTATTGATAATTTTTGCAACTCATTTGGAGTTTTGTTGTAGAAGCGTATACATTGCCCTTTAAAAGATACATTTATCTTGTGTAGCCTAGTTGTTGGCACAGCGAGTTTATTCTTTTGGTTAAGTACCTAAGTATAATTTCTTAAAGTTACAAATGTATATCGATAAAAATTTACAACAAAATACCAATTAACCTAAGACAAAAACCTAACACTGAATTACTAAAATATGTCAAAAATCATTTAATTATAAAATGTTACTATACTATTGAAAAAGCTATGGCTGAAACATCTTTATTTTGTGAAGACATTTCTGATACTTAATAAGTGACCTAGGTACATTGTACAAATTGTATATAATTTTTCGACATGTCTTAGTTAAGCACTAAAAATAAGTTTAAATAATGAAATTAATGACTTTAAAAGGTATCCACGGCGTCACTTAAAATAAAGTGACGTCATGCCCTCACGTGCCCCCACGTGAAAGATAGCCTTGTTGCAGAACGGCGTGGCCTTCATCATGGACGAGGTTCAGACTGGTGGTGGAGCCACTGGCACGATGTGGTGCCACGAGCACTTCGGTCTTCAACAGCCCCCAGACATGGTCACGTTTGGCAAGAAGATGTTATCTGCGGGATTTTACCATACGGACGAATTCAAGTGACTTTTTTCCATATATCGTTAGATAATTCTTGGACGAATCCTTTACTCAAACTCGTCTTAAGAGCCTCGATCATTCCTTTAAAACATATTCGAGTTCGGTATGCTTTAGTTAGTCATTAGTAGGCTTCATCGTCATAAATGTCATCGAGATAGTCTCCATATTCCATTATAAATAACAACAAGCTCTTTTAAGGAGCATTCAAGGTAGGTCTCCTCAAAAGAGCTAATTCATTTCTTCACTTGAATAAGAAAATTTTCGAAGTTTAGTTCGAGAGAAGGGATTGTTTACGATAGAGCATACCGAAACGCGTTTTGAGTTTGAGTACAGGTTGAATCGTAATCGAGATACCTACGACTAAAGATACGAGTGATTAATTCACTCACTCTAGTATAATAATGGCGCTATGCCGCTCATTAGGGGACGCCTTTGTCCAGCAGTGGACTAATATAGATATGATGGTTCAATTATTGTGTTATACCTTTTCTCAATAAATAAATAAAAAAGTAATAAATTAATGTGATCGAGTTAACTACGTCCCTAGTTTGTTTTGGATTAAGGAATCAAACACAGTGATTTTTAGAGTTCCGTATTTCGAAAAATAAGAGAAACCAAGATCACTTCGCTGTCTTTCTGTCTGTAAGTAAAGGTTTCTTGTTCGTTTCTTAATTTACCTTAAAAAGATAGAAGTGAACAAGTGATCACTTTATTTCCTACTTTTACTTACGCAATTAGAAATTAGTGACGTGTCCAAGATTCCTGTGGTAAAGGTAATAAAGCACTTTGAAGTTTGGTCGGACCAGCAATCGATGGTTCATAATTTGCGATGGTCCAAGCGCTGGACTCTTGCTAAATATATCTTCGCTTGTTCCAGGGTTCATCATGCTGGCCAAGTCTTTAACACCTGGATGGGCGATCCTACCAGAGTGCTCCTTATTGAACAGGTCATAAAGGTGATACAAGCGGAAAAGCTGTTGCAAAGGGTGTGCTCTGTCGGCCTCTTCTTGAAGAACGGCATGCATGAACTGGAGAAACAGTACCCTGCGATCATAAACAACGTGCGTGGAAGAGGCACCTTCGTTGCATTCACTAGTCCCACTGTTAAAATTAGGGATACGATTATTTCCAAGTTAAATAAGTGTGGTAAGTGAGGAATATAATATTTTGATTTACTATTATAAAGCCGAATCGGTAAAGCATTAGATATGAGTGTTTGATTGTCAGTTAAACTACCAAAAATAAATTTCATGGAATAGATACCTGCCGTGACTTTCAAAATATCAATAGCCGCGTACTGACTGACCAAGCAAATGCTCGGCAATGTACACATCGAGGCTGCCTCACCTAATTATTGAAATAGTTGCTAACTAAGGGGGGTAAGCTACGCGAAGCGACGCTGCGAGCACTTTAATGTAAAATAAAACCTGTATTTATTAAGTAAGCAAAAAGACACTTATTGGCGCCGCAGGGTGTTTTTTGCGTATATATGTACCTCATCAGGCTGCGCTCGCATGATCAGCAACTCAGCTCCACGAAAAATAAGTTTAAAAATTGAAATTCGTGTCTAATAAGTGAAAATAGCAGTAAAAAGTGTGTAAAAACGTACCAGGGACCAGTAAAAACGTTATCTTGATGAAATTCTGTGAAATACAGCAATAAAACAGTGAATTAAAAACAACAAAAACCGATCCGTCAACAATAACAATCAGTGATATGAAAGTGAAATAAACGACAAAAACCTCGACGGTCAACAAGTTTAAAAAGATTGAAGCCAAAAATAATAAAAAACATTATAAATAAAAGCTTGCGAAAGACAAAAACAAGGTTATGTTATTACGACAAACAGTATTTATTTCTGCTCCGTCTATTTTATTCTTTGACGGTTGTCGCAAAAACTTTATCGCGACTGTTAGAATATCGCAGGCGACTTACTATTTCGACCTCTCAAGTAACAGCCGTGTTGTTGCGGTGGTTCTACATCCCGAAATAACTTGTGAACTCCAAGCAATCGCTGGTTCGAATCTCTCAACCTCTTCTTTTTGCACAATTTATTTTTGTTCCCAAAGTATAATGGATGAAATTATGAAGGCTATTGCTGCCATAGAACAACAGATTAAGGATATCGACGCCAAACTTTAACAAACAAAAATTGATATTTTGGATGGAAAACTAAGCAAGCTTCAACCACAACTTGACGAATTAAAGATAAACCAACAGAAACAAGAGGAACGCCTAGACTATCTTGAGAGGGAAGTGAGGAGCCGGTACTTGGTATTTTTTGGTGTACCCGAGGAGGAAAAATCTTATATCGAACTAGAAAAAAAAAATGCTAAATATGTTGAACAATGATCTTCAAATACAGAGCAACATAAGTGAAATCCAACATGTACGACGCATTGGGAAAAAAGGAGATAAACCTAGACCCATAAACGTGGGTCTTGCAACTTACGGCAAGAAAAAATAAGAATAAACTAAATAAAACAGACTACTACATAAAAGAAGATTTCGCGCCTAAAATCCTGCAAGAACGAAAACAGTTACAGGAACAGCTAAAAAACGAATTAAACAAAGGAAACCAAGCGTTTATTAAGTACAACAAGCTGGTTGTTCGGGTACCTAGCTCGCCGATGGAAAAAATGCCTAATAAAGAAAACAATTTCATGAGGACAATCCACAGTGAAAATGGACCAAAGATGAGCAACAAGGACACTAGCAGGGCTTGGTATACAAATCCCCTTAGAGAATCCCCTGCGAAGGGGATTTCTATACTTTTTGTTTATAAATCCCCTTACAATCGGAAAAAGCTGCAGCAGGGGATTATTAGACAAAAATTCTAATAAGCTCCTTAATCATTTATTTTATTTTTAAATACGTAAAAAAAAACATAAATTATTTCAAGTCGCACAAAAAAACTATCATGGAAAACCAGTTAACTAGTTAGTTCTACAATGACCTAGTTCTTTACCTACATAGTTTTTATTTCATAATTTTGCTCAATAATTACAGATTCTTGGTACAATAATATTGAATACTTACTAGTAATACATAAGAATAAATAACTCATTTGTAGCAATTGTTAATATCTATCTATATATAATATATATATATATATCTATAATAATATTGTAAATATGTGATTTTTCTGTAATAGCACTAGCATAAATCATGTAGATATAATTATTTACCATTACTGTACATACCCATGATTTAAGATTATAAAACTTATTTCTAATATTTTGATTGCTTAGGTATAATTACTCAAAATCTAGATTATCTGTGATATTTTGATTACTTAGGTATAATTACTCAAAAACTTGATTATATGTGACATTTTGATTACTTAGTTATAACTGTTCAATATCATTAAAGATTATAGAACTTATTTCTAGGCACATTACTGTTAAAATCTTGATTTTCTGTGATACTTTGATTACTGAGGTGTAATTATAATTACTCAAAAAATTATATCTGTGATTACTTAGTTATAATCGTTTAATATTTTTTTAAGATTATAGAACTTATTTTTAGGACATAACTATAAGGTAAGGTGTTTATTTTTAAACGGAAGTAAGAGAGAGTAGTTAAATATATTTTTTTTATATATATTTTGTTGATTTTTGTTGTTATACGACTAACGTTAATTATAAAGGTATACTTATTCAATGTATCTGTACAAATAATCATTGATTAAAAAACTAATTTATGACCATAAAAAATATATTTCGTGTGAGACTTGTTATTCAAAATAATTCTTAGAATTCATGAGAGGTTTTATGTATTCCTAAGTGAAAATTGTTCGAAGATTGGTTTTCCAGGTATGTAAAATAAATAAAGATTTTGTGATTATTTCATTAGTTGTTTGTATTTGATTTGAAGCATTCATAGCACAGCTGGCTTAGGTGTTTCTCAGCGATCAGCAAGGTTAAGCAAAGTTCAGCCCAGCCAGCTCTTGGATGGGTGACTGTGGGTGTGCATTTCACACCTGAGCGCTACCCTCGGTTGGATGACACTAAATTGTAGGCTAGTTAAGGCTAAGTCACTCGGCCTACACGAACTTATTAATTGTTTTCATATTAACAATTGCTACAAATGAGTTATTTATTCTTATGTATTACTGATGTTTTTTTTACGTATTTAAAAATAAAATAAATGATTAAGGGGATTATTAGAATTCTTGTCGAATAATCCCCTGCTGCAGCTTTTTCCGATTGTAAGGGGATTTATAAACAAAAAGTATAGAAATCCCCTTCGCAGGGGATTCTCTAAGGGGATTTTTATACCAAGCCACTAGCAGAGCCGCAAAAAGACACAAAAATGTACAATGAAAATAGAAATATAACGCAATATTTTACATCTCAAACAAGAGAAAATACCTAGAACACAATTAGCAAAAGCACTGCCTCTCCTAATTCTTATGATAATATTATAACACAAAAAACCGAAAAGAAGCCTCCCAATACGGCTGGTCACCGCGGGAGAGCTAGACTGGAACCTTCCAGCTCAGAATAAACCAGAGAAACAGAAGAATATTCTACCTCTTCATACTAAAGTATAGCGTAGGATTACTGCCTAAGAAATAAATTATAACAACTGAATATGCAAAGAAAAGAAAAAAAAATTACTACCTTCAAGAACTACCTAACATAAATATAAATGAGCTGGAGGAGGCCTGTACTCGAAAGGGGTCCTAACCAAGAAATATCTAATAATAATTTAATTAATGGAAATCTATATGTATACATAATTATACAAAATCAACATCTAACGAAGTAAATGCATGCAATTTTATTTTTAAGTCTAGATGATTATATTTTTAATTTTAATTTTATATATCAATTATTTTATTTTATTTGACATACATACATTGGTAACATTATATATAGAATCAATTATTTATTTCACTTGTTATTAATTACTTTAATTATGCACTATTATTTTATAAGGTTATGGAATAAATGGCTGTTTTATTTTAATTTTTTTATTTATTTATTTATTATGTACTTCATCTTATAATCACGGTCGCATCTCGTTGTGAGCTGACCCTTCTATCCAAAAATATTTTAATAATTTTATAAAAAAAATACTCAACGGTGGTGTATCCACCGAAGTAAATATTTTTTTATAGAAAACTAATGAAGAAAATTACCTAAGTATGTGGCTGACGTGGGGACCGCGGCAGGGCGTAAGAATGGGCCGCTGTATATTTTCAGGCAATGAGTTATAACTATAATACTTCTTGTTTTCAGGAATCTTGTGCGGAATATGTGGAACCCAGTCTGTTCGTATGAGACCCGCGTTGACTTTCGAACAGAAACACGCAACCATATTTTTGAAATCGCTTCAGAAATGCCTCCAAGAAATTAAAGTAAACATTAAATAAATACGTAAAAAATAACATAAAAAAACGTTAGGTACAGGTTTTATTAGTATACTTTTAACACATTTACCCATCTAATAACGTGCGCGAGTCTTAGTGCGCGAGTCCGACTGGCACTTGGCCGGTTTTTTATAATTATTGCCATCGACGACAGTAGAAGGTTGCCGGTTGGAAAGGAACCCCTCGACCGCGACACCTATAGCTTACTACAGGCTATTTATTTTTATAGCAAGTTAGCTGATTTTCTATGTACGTAGGTACATGATTCTATGTAAAATGTGTTAAATTTATTAAATTATTATTATATTTGTTAAATTCTATGGACCAATTTCAATTAAATTAAATTTAAATGCCGTTTCTGTCTGATTGTTACTCCCGCGGGTTCTGCTGAGTTCTTCCGCCAGATGGCATCAAAGGGTAGGTGTATCCTGGCCGAGGCCGTGCAGAATAGTCGCAACAGCAACCTAGACGCGTTATATTGGACCCGCAAAGCATTGTAATCGTAATTGCCTTTTCGATACAGTTTTGGGTTTTGGGTACGGAAAATGATGTAAGGTCTGAATAAGGTTGCCTTCGCTGCATCGGTACGTGGTGCGAATCTGTGGGCCAGCATATTCACCCTGACTCTACGTTCCCTCTCCAAATCATCGTCGTCTGTCTTGTGTTCAGTAACCAAGTGTCCTAGGTATTTAAAGTTAGACACTCATTTGAAAAACGATAGAACAAATACGCTGCGGCTTGAAAACCATGATTATAGTCGCGAAAATAAAGATAGGGATTAAGAACGACGAACGATATTTGATTATCTTATCATTATCAACTTTTGATATATATATTTTTTTTTTTATTATCATTGTCATATATAATATAAAAGGGCCAGCATGAGAGAAGCGGTCATTTTCAAAGCCAATTTTTATCTACGCGACTTATACCTATTTCTAACCACGAAATGCGAGTCGGTACCGATTAAAATGGTTGCTCGCTTACATCTAATTTTTAGTAGGTAGAAGTATAGTGAGTCAATAATGCAACTGTGATTTTATGTGATTTTTTTATGTTTGTTAACTTAAAGGTGGATGTGTTTTACGATAACGATTAAACTAGTGAACGCTCCTGACATGTTTTATTTTATGTTGATATTATGTTGACTGAAATTCCCATGGTACTTACCTAACCTTTACCTAACGCAAAATATACGTAACGAGCATCAAGTTCTAACTTGATAGTAACGGGCTAATAAAACATATTTTAGGTATAAATATAATCTTTGTGGTTAGAATACGCGAAAGTAAAGGTGCGTCCAGATCAATTAACAAAATATGATAGACCTGTTTAATTTAACATTTTAATAATATGGACAGGTTGTGTGTAAGACATTTGATTTATAAACATTTTGCGATGTCCGCAGAGTAAAAATATATTTTTGAAAGCACGAAAGAGTCTAAATTTTTCGGGTTTTATAAACCCTTTGACACTCACAAATAACGTGGCTCCTTATTGGTAAAAGAATATTCAAAATCGGTTCTGTAGATCCAAAGATTACCTCCTACAAACTCACAAACTTTACCTCTTTATAGTATAGAACATATTACGTAATCTGGACGTGCCCTTAGGTACCTATTAAGAGTTAGTTTTATATCGAGCAAGAGATTTTCACCCTCGTTACACAATGGCTTTGAATCCAACAAACATAATTTTCCAAATCATTATTTCAACTTTGTCGAGGAAAGTAAGCGGTTCAGACAGCCTGCGAGCTCTGGGGGGCCGCGACGTTGAAAGAGGCGAATATCCATACGTCGTCCGAATGGAACTGCAGTTCAAAGATCTCATACGAACGGATCATGGAAAGGTGGAGCTCATCCGTTTTATGCACCTGTGTACCGCGTCCGTTCTCAGCTCAACGGCTTCACTCACCGCTGGCCACTGCTGCTCACCCACGCCCAGCTTTGACCTTACCATAACGGAAAACTATCACGTAAAGGGTAAAACTGTCATTAGGCACGGCTCGACGCCCGGACCACCCCAATTACTGTATCCATTCGAAAGGTTCAGCGATGTTTTAGACTGTATCCAACTACCTTCAGGGCGTGATGTGTTCCATCCATTGATAGCAGATGACCTAGCGATCCTGAGGACTGAACCGATACTGCTCAGAGAGTACGGGAAGGTCAGCGCTCTTGACTATCGTCTGCTTTATGGACGACGCATCGCTTTGCTGGGATACGGGATTACCATTTACAAAAATAATTGGACGGGGACTACGTTGGATCTGCTCTTACCTTTACAGGTACGGTACCTGCCTGCTAAGTAGATATACAAATTTATAAATAATTTCTTTATTTGCCACCTAATATTTGCCATGTTCTAGTAGGATAGGTATTTACATGGTTGAAACACTGAGGTTCTATGTTCGACTGTATTTTTTGAGTCTTCGTCGATTTTAAGATATACGAAGATTAATTGGAATGAAACTGGACGATGACTAAAGGCTGCCCTGTAGTGGGTAATATATTCCTGATATCTGGAGTAAACCTTCCTAGTATATTTGGAAAATAGACTGAAAGATACAACGCAAGTTTTTTCCTGCGATCAAAGACGATAGAAAAGAGAAGATAAAGAAGTTAAAGTAACTGGATTGTGTCAGACAGAGAAGACATAAAAGGTACATAGTAGGTAGGTAGCCGTACTCACCATTGTTTTAAAAGCACACATCACCCCATAGCTCGTCGTCACGACGTGTCAACGACAGCAGCGGCGCGGCGGCGGCGCGGCGGGTCGTTGTCGCACTACTGACCCTGAGCTGTGAATACTATATACCTATATATTGGCCCTAGGCGCTTCATGCCCCGCAGCCCTAGAGAGATTGGTGAAACTTTTATGACTAGGTACCTAACTAGCTAGTTTCTGTCTGGGGCTTTTTCACACGCGTTGTTATTGATTTTAAATCATATTGATTCTGAGTTGTTTCTTCAGGTTCTAGATGGCGTCCTTACAAACTGCGATGACACATTCTCCGACTTGCCTAGTCACCTACAATCGGGTGCAAACTACCCATCTGTATGTGCTTCGCACCCTTGCGGCAATCCTGGGTCAGTTTGTCCCGGGGACTCCGGCGGACCTGTGGTCCACGCCACGGGCATAGTTGGAGTTATATCCAAGTCTGCGCCGCCACCTTGTTATATATTGGGGAGAGAGCCGGGGGTTACACGCATTCAAGGGATTATATCACCTCTCAGTTCGAATGTTGACTGGATCGCTGAAACTATTAAGAAAACTTATGATGTCCATTAAAATAATTGTTTTATTGTATGAATACGACTGTGTTGTAATTAGAACACGATGTGACGCCACACTGTTTGGGAAAATAATTTCCTATGTCATAGAGAATAATGCCCAGCGTAGACCACTTGATCGTGTTACTTGCTACGCCGTAGCCGTTCCGTAGCACTGGATCAACGTAGCACTGCTAAGAGGCGTAGATTGAAGTGATACGGCCAGCGTAGACCACTTGATCGTGTAGCTTGCTACGCCGTAGCCGTTCCGTAGCACTGGATCAACGTAACACTGCTACGAGGCGTAGATTGAAGTGATACCGCCTACATCGACGCCCCCCGACGACGCGTAGGCACCATGTCGGCAACCCACTCTGCAACTGGGCGTCCGACGTTTATTTTGCTCATTATACCATAGCTATGCAGTTATTCTGCCCATATTGGGCACCAATCACTTTTTGTTTTGCTCAACCTATCATCACTTCGTCTTGCAGTATACAGGGTGTCCCCAATACGGGCAAACCCAAAACGGGTGAAACAAGATTAAATGATCGAAGAATATGTTTGAAGAAGGCCAGAACCTCTTCCTTTCTACTCGGCGGACACCCTGTAGAACAGCGAACCTAAGAGAACAAACAACAACTCCAGTATTCTACTTAACACTAAAATCAGAACTTCATTTTGGGATTCCTTTATTCAAGAACCTATGTATTTATGATTATTTGTATTACATATTTATGATTGATTGATTTTATTATGTATTATATAAATATAAAAAAATTAGTAAAATTATAACATATAATATATTTGAGACTGTAACCTATATTATATATAATAACAATAATAATATTCGTCGATTACATTAATTTATTAGTAATGGAGGTTACCGTCTCAAATATATTAAATGTTACAATTTTACTTTAACATTAGGGATACAAATGTTAATTTAGGATTATATGTGTAGTGTTATAACTTTACATATAGTAAGGTTAACCCTCCTTCTGTTCCTTCTTATTCTAGTCGGCCGGCCCGGCCGCCGCGGCAGCGACCTCGCCCGATTCCGGTGCGGACGGCTTGATGCGCATGCGGCCAGCACGACGGGCGCTTTCACCGTAATAGATTATATTACCTGCAATAACAACGTATTAGATTCTCATTGTATGCTTCATGTATTTTGGGGCTAGATAATGCTGTCTGAATTGTCCAGCATTATTTATGTATTTAATTAATTATTGTAAAGCTCTGCGCCGTCACATAGTATAGGTTTTAATTATAAAAATAAACAATAATATAATTATATACATATTTGTTAGTATAATCAAAACAACAACTTGTTTCCGTTTGTCTTGTTCTAGGTTTCCGTAGCACTGGATCAACGTAGCACTGCTACGAGGCTTAGATTGAAGTGATACGGCCAGCGTAGACCACTTGATCGTGTAACTTGCTACGCCGTAGCCGTTCCGTAGCACTGGATTAACGTAGCACTGCTACGAGGCTTAGATTGAAGTGATACCGCTTCCATCGACGATTTTGATTATGATTATTATTATTTTTGATTTTGATATATTTTTGATATGTTGAATAATACACAAAAGCCGCTGCCTCTGTTAAAGCGGGGTCGATTCTTACGCCACGACCGCCACGGACTCTCTTGTAATTCGTGAATGGTTTACTAAAAAGATCTGTAAATAAAGGAATCGATGCAGAAAAAGTTTCACCATACTGAGAATTTATTGCGTTAATTTTAAGCTCTAAGAAGCTCCCTTTTTTATTTATGGATCTTTTTGTTCCGGTCACATTTTTTAAATTAAAGATACTGTATTTACCAGCAAAAACATTAAGACGAGAACCCTTCTCTTTGGCACACTTCAGCGCTGCGGCCTGTTGGGGCTGTGCATTGACGTACTTACTGAACTGTTCATTGTCTTTTGTTTTGTTGTTTACAATTATTGACTTGACTTCTTTTATTTGGCAAATTGTGTCTGGTTTGCCACTTTTCTGCCGGTGGTGTCCAGTTCATAGAAATTTCATAGTCATCAAATGGAGACGGAATTACAATAATAATACGACGGTCATTCAGGGAAGACGTAATGTCACATCACTTTTAATTTGTGGTATTGTTTTTAAAATAATTACCCACCGTACCACTGGAGGTATGGTCGGTGGTACGGTGGGTCAGAAGTGAGCACTACGAAATAAAAAACTCACCACCATCAGCAAGAAGATCGCCCGTCAGTGTCACGACGCGGAAGGGCGTCTCTCCGAGAGCGATGCGTGTGGCCTGCTCTACGCTATCAGCCACTAGAGTGTTGCCGAGAGCGATGTAATATGCCCTTTTAAACATCTCGTTTTCGCAAGTTACTTGGTCATACAAGCGCACAAGGTTTTCGGGGCTGGAACAAAAATGTTGCATAAATAATATGATATGAATATATGTATGTTTGTGATGTAAATTTGATTTACGTGAGTAAGTTTACGTATTTTTGGGTTAAAGCACGTCCAGGGAAGGTGCAACTCCGTCAAAAATCAAGAGACTTTTGATTCGGACGAGTTGTAAGTATAGTGTACAACTCGTCGAACGAGATGTACAATTGTACATACCCCACCTGTATTTTATTAGTACTTACAATGGCGGCTGTGGTTCGTCTTCATCCGATAATAGCGGCGCGTCCAGCGGAATCATCGTCCCGCGACCTATGTTATGTTCCTCCAAGAAGTTAAGACAGGCCACGCCTGTCTGCACGGTGTCAACCACGATGCTGTCGAGCAGGTCACAGCTCGTGGAAATAGCGGCGTCGTACTTTCGATCAATTTCGCCAAACTCTCCCTGAAACATTGCTTTGTTAGGTCGTTTAGTTTATAAGAAGCATCATACAAAGCTGCTGTATAACTAGATAACTGCAGACTGTTGCGAACAATCTACAGGTGGTGCGTCCCCGAGACGCTGGCTGCATTGATATACTGAATACATTATTTGGGACTAGCTATTACCTGCAGATGCATCAACTGGTAGGCACCGAACAGATGCATCAACTGGTAGGCACCGAACAGATGCATCAACTGATAGGCACCGAACAGATGCATCAACTGGTAGGCACCGAACAGATGCATCAACTGGTAGGCACCGAACAGATGCATCAGCTGGTAGGCACCGAACAGATGCATCAGCTGGTAGGCACCTAACATCTACTTTAAAAAGTACTTCATTCGAGTTAGTATATCGTACTCACTCGGTACTCAACGTCAGAGCTAGGCCAGTGCGTAGCTCCCCAATAGGCCTCCCCCAATACCCGCCCCTGTAAGCTGATACTGCCAGGATCCCTACGCTGGCCATCTGGGCATGCATGTTGGGGATCACACAGATTCATCTGGCTATCCTAAACTACTTGAACGGAGAGAGCAAATAATAATGATGTTACCAATCTCCCATAAACTCCAGGGATGTTTCCGTTCTGTTTTTCGGCTATAAGTGCTCTGAGAACTCGTTCCGCCATTTCTGTGCTATGTCTGTAAGCAAAATAACAACATTCTAATAAGTTAATACATTCTGTATGTAAAAGGCTCGCTGTTTATTTTAAAGAATGCAGTGCAAGTTTTTAATTTTCCTACGTAGACTTATCCGAACGAGATCGTCTATTCCATTATAGTTGTTATAAGGCAGTTTATCTCCAGGTATTAGGTAGCTTTGAAGAGATCGCTCCTAGCAAGCAGGCCGCTCTAGAAAACACTATATATTTATTTTAGGAAGTCTCAACATACTATTTCTATGGGAAGCTTTGAAGATGACGAAAACTGATCAGAAGGGCCATAGATCATAATGTTTGGGCATTAAAATAATGTTATCTGATAATAATGAATAGTATAAAATATGACTTGTCTAAGTGGTTATTAGTAAGCCTAAACAAAAAAAACTTTTGATTTTTCATTTTGATTCGTTCTGTGGGAAGGGTTAGTTAAGAACCTTAAAAGCCATAGTTGGAACAGAGGAGGTATATTTTAACAAAATTGAAGGTCTCCTATTTATGAAGGTTTTTTCGTGTTCTAAGTTTATTATGAATATAATTTGGCGTTTGTTTAAACTAAAAACGGACAATTTCTTGAATATGGGTTCGAAAGTTGTTTGTACCCTGGAATACTTCGATAGCGCAGTATAATTTTACATGTGATGTGATAAGTGGCATTTAGTTCAAATTAGAGCTTTATTTAGTTTGAAGTGATGAGATATTTAAAACTACGCAACGGATTTTGATGCGGTGTTTTCTAGATAGAGGAACATTTCAAGAGGGAGGTTTATAAAACAATTGACACATAGATTTTCACGCGAGCGAAGCAGCGCGGGGCACAGCTACATAGTTATCATTATAATTTGAAATAAAATAAGTGTCAATATTAATAATTCTCGTCAATATTAATCCAATCGATCGGCTGTCGTTTGTTTTATGCGATCTGCCATCCGTCACTAACTCATTTGTTTTTCAAAATAGATCTCTTGTTTACGTCCGTAACCATGGATACCATAAGTTACCAGTGATTGTGAAAATATATATTTGAATATGTTTTAGATACGTTTTACGGCACACAGATCAGTCAGACAGAAGAATAAGAGAAGAATAAGACAGAAGAATAAGAATAAAGCATATTTGTTTCAAAATTTACAAGATAGCCTTAGGTATCTATGCACTATTATTAATAGTTACTCATACCAAAATATAAGAAAATCTTATTACTATCCAGTTAAGTAGCTATACGAACTTGCTAAGGCTTCCATTTGTTGCATGAATCATAACTTCCGTGTTAGTAATAATACTGATAAGTTCCTCAAGAACCAAACTTCATACAACAACGAAAGAATCATCAGTCTATTAAGAATATTATTCTACTTCCTATTATTTAATTTTGTGTATAATTTTTATGTCCATTTGTTATAATGTTATTGTAATTAACTTGTGTAATTGGTTCTAATATAATCGTGCTAGTTAATAAGTAAATAAATAAAGAATTAGAATTAGCTATATAAAAAAATGTTGCTAGATTTTGTTTGCTTTTTAGTTAGAAGCTCCAGAAGTCCACGTATCGTTTAAATCCGAAACCAGACATCACCTACTAGGTCCGGCCAGTAACTAAGCTTGCAATTTGGCCGGTCCTGTTATTTTCATACGTTTATCTCATCTACAGTGCGGTTCGTACTCTATAAATTACCTGATTTCATCTATAACTTCCTGGTTAGATCTGGCCACGTCTTCCTGCGATATTACCTACAAAAAAAAGTTAATTTCAAAAACTAGGAAACCTTTTAGCGTTCACTACAGAAAAACTCCATGAAAAACACTATTTGTGTTTTGGTTATTCTGTGTCGTCAAAGGCGACAGTTGTAATGAAATAGAGTCTTTTGTATTCTCTTACCATGTTCAGTTTTCTCTTACCGGAAACTGTGGTATCAGCGGGCGCTCCTCAGCAACAGGTTGCGGGCCAGCCTCCGCCACACCTGCCTCCCCAACCGCCTCCTCAGCAGCAGGTGGCTGGCCAGCCTCCACAGCACCTGCTTCCCCCACCGCCTCCTCCTGGTCGTGCGGTGGCATCTCAGCCGTCGCCGTGAGATCTTTCTCTTCTTGGGACATGTCGTCCGGCCGCCGCTCTACCTTGTCTGTAAAGAAAGAGTTTATTCATCATCATCATCATCAGCCTATAATAGTCCACGCACTGAAATGACGCAGTAACCCGTGTTTGTGTCCATGAGGCCAATGTAAAGGTCATCATCATCAGCCTATGTTAGTCCACTGCTGGGCATAGGCCTCCCCCAATGAGCACCACAGCGCCCTGTCTTCAGCTTGACGCATCCAGCATCTACATGCAGGAGTTTATTACTATCAACGAATTTGTTCTCGGTTTCGGGATCCATCTAACATGTACAAATCAAAGAGGTCACTATCTCGGCGTATCCGAACGACCATCGGAACAGAACACCGCACAGCACAGTCGCCATATTAAGTAAATTCAATAAATTCAATATGGCGACTATCCCATGCAACTCGATTCGCCTCGTCATTAGACATGCGCAACAATATTCTTTAACGTAATGCAATATTGCATCGTACCGAGGAATATGACATGCAAGCACACAGGACTCTAAACATTACCTGACTTTCCAGGTAATGTTTAGAGTTCTGTGTGCTGACGACATGGCGCGCTATGCTACGTAATGCGAATGGTCCGCTATTACTTTTAAGTATAGGTACTGAATGTTCTGTTCAGATATAATGTATAATATTAGACATACTTTTCATACTCTTACTCGGTATATTTTTCATAAATAAACTAGCAATCCTGCATATAGATAGTTATTTGACTTGTCTAAGTGCTTATTTTGTAAGCCTAAAGAAATAAATTATTTTGAGTTTGAGATATGTATGTAGGTACGTATGTATATTTTACGTATCTCGAGAATAGGTCAATTAATTTCAAAGAAATTTTTAGTTTTTTAAGTTAATTTATATTTAGAAACCGAGCAATGTTTGATAGCCCAGGTCCTACCTACCTTTACATACATAGGATAATGAAGTAAGTTTTTTTCTTTCTATTCTCAAGTGAGTATCTGACCGAAGCGACGGACGGACACCCGAGCAGAGCACGAACATATACAAAACACCAAAACTGTATGGCGCCATGCTCTGCAATCGGCCGTGTTCTTGTTCTCTCTCAGAACAACAGAACACGCCGGCCATCATGCCATGTGTCATGCAAAATTTAGTCGGGGAATACAAACTGTTGTTATGTTATATGTTGCAAACTGTTAGTACCTATGTATAGTAATATGCTGATATTACGCGGTCGTGCCATATTCCACGGAATGCATTCCTCGCATTAGTACGTTCCCACTGTTGTTTTCTACCATGTTCTTTCTTTTGTTTTTTACTTGTAAGTACATTATGTTAATAGGCATGTAAGCACACTGTCATACTAAAATATCATTAGCTTATAAGAAAGTTTAATAAACTGCATAATAAAATTAGCCGGCGCGGCGTAGAGATACAGATTACAAAATATCCGGCGGCCATTTTCTCTTTTTTCCAGGGTACTGCGCGCTGCAATCGCAAGAGTCGCGACACTCAACATGGGAATACACTGAGCGAGCATCTTTGACACTAATAATAAGCTCTAGACACTACCGGTTTCAAATTTATTGTAACTTACTTGCTTGAATGCCTTGTATGTATTCCGCCGCTGGCCGCCGCTGCCCGCTCTCGAGAGTAAAATGCCTGCGCCTCCGCCGCTGCTCCGTGCTCATCCAGATGAACTGACGCCGCCGCCGCCGCCGCCGCCGTGCTCCACTCACACACACTCAAAGATACGGTGCGATCGATACGCGCATGCGTTATTATTACCTGGCTCGCCGGTGGCTATGATCAAGGAGTAACGATATCCGGAGCCCATATTGAGTCACGCACCTGTCTTTCAGCGTTAGTTCCTAGCGATTTCCTCCCGGCGCCACTGTCGTTTCCGTTTTGGTGGGCAACGTAGCGACGACCGAAATGGCGTTTAATACAGTAAAGATTCGATTAACGGGACCTCAGGATCCTTACTAAAACTCCAATAATGTAGCCCAAGGTGTGACGATCAAGCGATCAATTTTAAATTCATTCCCCCCTACTCACCACATTTTGGAGGTTTATAGGAAAGTGGAGTAAAATCTTGCAAAGTCCACTTATCACGCATTGTTGGCAACGCTCCTTTAACATTCGACGAGTTTACCACGGTTTTAACTCAAGTAGAAGCAATCCTTAACTCCCGTCCTTTATCCCCGCTCTCATCTGATCCCAATGACTTCCTTCCTCTCACTCCAGCACACTTCTTAGTTGGCCGACTGCTCACTTCGCCGGTATACCAGGACATGCGAGGCGACCCTGGAACACTACTCAACCGGTACCAACGAGTCGAGCACGATCAGGCACAACTTCTGGAATCGATCGGCTAAGGAAAATGAACCTCAGAGATGCAAACAAGATGCAAATGGAGGGAGAACGTCGACAGCCTTGAGCCAAACACACTCGTGGTCATCAAGGACGACAAGCTACCCCCACTGAAGTAGTCCCTCGGAAGGATAGTAAGCACCATCACAGGCAATGATGGCATATCACGCGTGGCCGACATAAGGACAGCTTCATGCATCGTAAGACGCAGCTACCCGAAGATCTGTCCACTGTTCACAAGTGGTGACAACACGCAACCTACAACTTGGAGCTGGTGCTTCCAAGACTGGGGGCATAGATATCGCGGCGTATCCGAACGGCCATCGGAACAGTGCGGAGTATCCGAACGATTTTATATGTATAGATTCAATATGTCGACTATCCAAATTCTACTCGATTCGCCTAATCATTCTAACCCACTCTTGTAACATTTTTTATTTAATACAATTAAGAAAAAGTCTGGAATCTTTAATTTTGGCACCACCCGACCAGTAGCCGAACCACCTACTAATATTATAAACGCGAAAGTTTGTGAGGATGTATGTACGTTTGTGGCTCTTTCACGCAAAAACTACTGAATGTATTTTGATGAAACTTCACAATAATATAGCTTACATATCAGAATAATACATAGGCTACAATTCATAAAGATATATTGTATATTATCCAAAATATCTATCACCTCGCGGGTGAAACCACGGGGCGCAGCTAGTATTCTTATATCGAATACAGTTGGATATTACTAATGAGCCTATTTGATTTAATTGAATAAAGAGCATAAAAAGGGAGAAAGAGAGTTCATCAAGTCCATCGAAGAGGCGCACGCAGGATATCGATTTGAGATGAATCCATGACCTTCGCCACTGCACATCCCACGCCAGCAGTGTCCCGATTCTGATAATGAATTCGATTATCAATTATTTCTATTTACCATCATAATATGATATTAATATATCATGATATACATATCATCATAATCAGCCTATGTTAGTCCACTGCTGGACATAGGCCTCCCCCAATGAGCGCATAGCGCCCTGTCTTCAGCTTGACGCATCCAGCATCTACCTGCAGTCTTTCGCAGGTCGTCATCGTTTACCGAGATGTACATAATATTTAAATCATGCTTATAGTCCATCCCTTTTAACCAAAATATTGGGCCTACCTAATAATGAGACTCAGCCTACGAAACGCCTAGGAAACTCATAAACAACATTTTAGAAACAAAATTTATCGCAAATTTTCATTGGAGCTATAAAAAAATGACTAGAAAGCATTACGAAAAAAAAAATTGTTTGTTTTATTTAAAATTACATATGTCTTATATAATATAAATTAATGTCAGATTTAATATTAAAGTGGCTACTTAATATTTAATTTGATTTAGATGTACGGACGGAGCCCTCTCGGGTAAGTGTTTGCGGTCTTCTGCGACGTTTGTCCGATTTTGTGTTTTCAGATAGATATTTTCTGGTTTCGTCTGACCATCTTGCTAGGGGTGTACAGTCGCATTTTACGTTACTATTCGTTGTTCAGTAGAAAGTAATCTTACGTTGTAGGTACATAATATATACTAATGTTTTTCTGTGAGGTGGAGGGATGGTGAAGGCTTGGAGGTATGCTATCTAGTATCTATGTATTTACGAATGATAATGGAGATCCAATATGTTTGTATTATATCAGAGGCTAACAGAATTGCTCCGGCATGCCATCCGCGTCGGGTGGGGAGAACACCCCACGCCCGAGGCTGCTTTCCCAGTTTGATTCGAACATCCAGCCACCCTGGCTGCGTGTTGCATTCTTGCATAATTTTTTTTATTATTTTAAAATGAAGTTTTCAATTAGTGTTTGTTTCATTCTCTATACTTTATTATATGTGGCCGCAGAAAAGGATGGGAAAAGCATTATATGTTATTTAAACGAAACTGTAAGCATTGACTATTTTAATTTTTTGTTGTTGACCCACAAACTTGCCATATTCAAAATCGTTACATAACACCTTGATAGATGAATTGTTTGCTTTTTCTGATATACATGTATGAAAACAAAGAGTTTGGTAGTTCTTATATGTACGATCTTTGTCCGACAGCCGCTTTTCACTGTGGATTGTTGTACCGGAACGCTGAAAGTGGGATATTTCTGGATTCAAACGACTATGTACGGATTACTCCCAGATCCAGTTTGGATGTTCATGCTGGACTATTTGAACCCGCTACTTTTCCGGCTGTCAGCAGCTCTCGGTAAGATTTACAATTTTTTTCAGGATAACGGGAACAGGTGCCGCGATGAAAATTTTCTTAATAAAGCAGGGTTCGAGTTGGGAAAGCGTTTTATGAAAAACTAAATTCAGTTCATTGGTATTTTTGGAGCATTTGGCAAAAAATTATATTTTCCCAAATGCAACTGAATCGAAGTTGATTTTATAATGGGTTCATAGCAAATAGTTTACGCGGCAACGACCAAACACCGTGCCAGTTTAAAAAGATTGGGAATACTTCATCATTTTCGTTTAGATTTCATAAGACAACATTTATTTGGAAAATATCATACCTAGTTATTTTTTTTTTAATTGAAATACGTCATCGACAGTCCTAAAATGATCTTCTGAAGTGGTAATTACCTTAAACGTTATCAAAACATCCAAAACATAGCTCTGAGCGTCTAATTACTGAGCCGTGTTCCAACAACGTAATTTAGGTCCATCCAGGTCCAGATTTATCGATTTCTAGGGCCCAGGTAGTCTATTAATAGCCCTAAGCCCACGTCAGCACCCCTTCCCTTGCGCAGAACCTCCTGCGTAGGGAATCGTTTGTGTTTACCTGAATCCCTCTATCCATCAGAAGCACTATGTGCCGATATGGACGATTCACAAACAAACGGGTTTAAACATAAAATCAAGTCTTTGCTTTGCCCCTTAGGATCTTCGACTATGGATGAGTCTTTGCCTAGTTTAAAAAAGAAAAATCTAGATTTCCTTTCTTTTCCGATAAATTGTAAAACACCAATTTTTACGTAGCTTTTGTTATCATCATCAGCCTATTTTAGTCCACTGCTGGACATAGGCCTCCCCCAATGAGCGCCATTGCGCCTTGTCTTCAGCTTGACGCATCCAGCATACCTGCAGTATTTCGCAGGTCGTCATCACACCTGGTCGGTTTGTTGGTCTTGGTCACGTTTACCGAGTCGTGGTCTCCACTCAAGAACACTTTTGTTATTATACAATAATTTGCCTCTAAAATAAAATAATCCTATTCTCCTATACAGAGGAGGTTTTGAAGTAGTTTCATATGTATGTATATGTATACATACATATATACTCCTTCAAAACCTCCTCTTCACGTAATTGAACTACAAAAATTACCTTTTTTCGACCCTCGTACATAGATAGTTTTCTGAGACCCAGATTTTTTTGTTGATTTAATTACTTGTCCATATAGAAACATTAAAACATCCAGCAGTGGACTGCTATAGGCTGATGAAGATGATGTTTATTTTAATAGATAGAGTGCTTCAAGAAGACTATTTGACACATAGATTTCCACAAGGGCGAAGCCGTGGGGCGCAGCTAGTAAATTATATAAATGAAGATGTAATCAATTAACTTCTTAAGATATTACCAACTCAGTATAGATAAATACATACAGTGTATAATTAATAGTTAAATTAAGGCATATTGATAAATAATATGTATAATATGTATAATAAAATAATAGTATATATATAATATAAATAATATCTACTTAAGGGAAGAACTAACACAGCTACTTGTATTGTAGCTACCACAGAATAGATAGATAGATAACATTTTATTATACCACACAAAACAGAAAACAATACAGGAATAAACAATAGAACAAAGGAAGTATAAAGGGCGGCCCTATCGCTGAGAGCGATCTCTTCCAGGCAACCTTACCCCTTCTTCCCGGCTTCGCACGGTTTTAGTACGGATCCCTTACTTTTTTGAAAATATAATATAGCCTATGTTCACCGGGGATAGTGTAGCTTCCCAGCGGTGAAAGAATTTTTCAAATCGGTCCAGTAGTTTCGGAGTCTATTCACTACAAACAAAAAATCAAACCGGGAAAGGTTTGATTTTTCTTTATAATATTATAGTATAGTATAGGTATTGATAAGAAAAGTAAACAAATACATACACTACATACCATAATAGCTACATTACAAAAATTATAATAAACTTATATAGAATTGGAGATAGTAGGAAAAAAAAACAAAAAAAAAAAACATGGAGAATAAGGGAAAAAAAGACTCCCAAAAAACCCAAGGACCGAGGGGTCGAGTTGACACCCTCGAGTTGACACCGGGGTAATGAGGCCAAGCCTCGAGGCCCCTCTCTGTGCTCCCACCAGGGCCGGAAAGAAACCTATTGATTGGAGACAGTAGGTATTCCAAGTCCATTTTTATACATATTTGAATAATAAACGTTTTGTATTTGTATTCCAGGAGTATGGATTATTGTGAATATCAGACGGAGCGAGCGCAGTTCGCTGATTTGGCCGTTGATTGGAGCGTTCGCTGCCTACCCTCCCTGGTACGACGATTACGAAGACCCGGTCATCTTCATAGCAATGACCATAATATCTTCACTGTACTTTGATTTATTCTCGAAGAATTGGCATCGTATAACGAAGAAGATCCACATACTCAGGTACTTATAAGAAAGTTCACACCGTTGTAGATATACAGATATATATATAGAAAACAGTTTAACCACACAAAACAGAAAACAATATAGGAATAAACAGTTTGTAGTGACACAGTACGAGGCGCATTTGCGTTTAGTAGTTTTGACGGTAATTAACTGGTCGGAGAAGCAAATGCGCCGCGTACTGTGTCACTACAAACTGTTTATTCCTGTATTGTTTACTGTTTTGTGTGGTTAAACTGTTTATGTTTGCAAAAAGCAGTTCTATTATCTCACCCGTCTATAGATAGTCCATTGACTCTCATGATAGATGCTAGTGATACCAGTGTTGGTGCATCGTTACAACAGCAAGAAGGTAAGTCATGGAAACCTTTCGGATTTTTCTCAAAGCGATTGTCTGAAGCCCAAAGAAAATATAGTACATGCGACAGAGAACTATTAACGATTTATTTAGCGATAATTCACTTTCGTCATTTAATTCAAAGACGACAATTAGTAGTTTTGACAGATCATAACCTATTTGTTTAGCCAACAGGTAATGGTATAGACAAAGAAACAGCTCGTAGAACGAGACAAATTATGTTTATTAGTGAATTTACAACTCATATTCGTTGTGTGAACGGTAAAGATAATTCTGTTGCTGACTGTCTTTCAAGAATTGAAACAATTTATTGCCCAACGGTTATAGAATTTGCAGACCTTGCTATAGCACAGGAAACAGACGAACAACTTGCAACTTTATTCAAAGAAGCAAGAAACGATAACAAGTTTCAATTTAAACATATTATGTTACCGGGTAGCGAAACATCCGTTATTTGTGAAACATCAGCGGAACGTGTAAGATCCTACCTTACAGAGCAGTTTAGACGTGTAGCTTTTGACTTACAGATTGATATTTTTGGAAAGGAATGAATAAAGATATAAATTTATGCTCAAAATCATGTGTACGATGCCAGAGATCAAACGTTTTGAAACATACAGTTTCAGATTTAGGCCAGTTTCAGACGACAGATCGTTTTCAGCACGTACATATCGATATTGTAGGACCTTTACCAACAAGTTCAGATGGTTATAGATATTGGGTAATTATGATTGATAGATGTACTAAATGGACAGAAGCTATTCCAACTAAAGATATTACAGCAGATACTGTTGCGAAAGCTTTTTATGAAGGATGGATTTCGCGTTTTGGTTGTCCTGAGAAACTTACCAGTGACCAAGGTAGTAAATTCGAAAGTAATTTGTTGAAATAACTAATGTCATTATTGGGTATTAATAGTATAAGAACGACTCCATACCATCCACAAAGTAACGGTGACGTAGAGCGTTGGCATCGCTAGTTGAAATCCGCCCTTATGGCACACCTTAATAGTAACTCATGGGTAGACGAATTAGCAACCGTGATGTTAGGCTTACGAGCAGCAACTCGTGTAGACACAGGCGTTAGTGCAGCTGAAATGACTTCTGGAACTTCTTTTAGATTACCAGGAGAATTTTATGGAATTTTATAGAATTTTATTATTTCACAGGATGTTAAAATAGATTCTGAAGGTTACGTAAACAAAATAAGACAAATAATAAATAGTTATAAACCTGTAAACACAAATACCTATAATATATAAAACAAATATTTTTGCATAAAGATTTTAAGGAATCTCAATATATTTTTATTAGAAATGATGCGGTGCGCAAATCTTTGCAACCACCTTAAGATGATCCTTACAAAGTATTAGATAGGACAGATAAAATATTTAAAATTCAAATTAATGACAGAATTTCAAAATTAAAAAAATAACATAAATGTATGTTATGTCATTTTGCAGGTTGACTGTACCTTTCGTATTCATTCAATTGAGCTTTGATATTGTTTGTACTAGGTAGTTAGGAATGCGACCTCACATCGCATGTCGTTTTAAAACTTAGGCATATTCTGTAGGAAGGCGTATGCTTTTTGTAATTTTTAGAGATTTTAAATGTAAAGTTATAACATTGAATTGTATATTTGGTTAAGAATAAAATTTACTTTTGTAAAAAAAAAAAAACAATCCTACCCGGATTGATGTAGTGACACAGTTTAGCTTACAGTACGCGGCACATTTGCGTTTCGGCGATTCAGCAGTAATCAGTAATTATAGATTGTCGTAAATGTAAATTCTTATACGTGTGTACTCAACAGACTCAGTTATAGAGAAAATACTCTTTTATTTCAACCAACCCACAGTAGCTTAGTAAAGAAATATAAAATACAAAAAGTTGTTAGGTTTACTAGAAATATTAGATGTACATAAGTAAGAAAGTAAATCATTTATTTGACACATAAAACACACACATACATAATAATCTTAATGATACCAAGTACAAAATTAAAGTTGCAGTTATTAGATAAACTTATGTTTTGGTAGTAATTTCTTTTTCTTTTATTTTTTTGACCGCACTAATAAAGAACGTAATTGTATTATTAAGAATACGATTTACTTATTACAATCGGATGGATGGTTATTATCGGATTTTACACTTGTCTGTACCTATCTCTCTGGGGAAGCTTTTGTACCACCAGGGTATGATTGCGGACAGCCAAGGCGATGATATACTACTTATAATATATAATTTTGTCACTAGTCAGTGGCATAAGAATACACAATAAAATACTGTTGTCTATTCTTATGTAAGTGGTAAGAAACTACGTTAAACTTCACTAAGATAATATTATGTACTGCTAGAAGATTTTTTTACAGATTTTGTAAATGTTTTTCACTTGTATCCTTTTACAGATGGGCAAACATAAAAAAGAGAGTCGTCCGGACGAATTACTTTACCCAGCACTACAGCTGGTATGAACTGTATAAGAAAATTATCGACTTCTCCGGTCGGCACGGTGAACAGAATCGAATGGGAAACAAGGTACATACGGTTTAATACTATAAATGATTACGTCCACGAATTATTTTTTATACGTGGTATATGCACGACTATGAAGTTCCTTAACTATTGACAGGTGAGCGAGTGAAGACTGAATAACAGAATAAAGTATTTCATAGACACAGTTATTTTTGATAGATGCTAATCTGTCGACTTGAAAAACATGTTTGAAAGTTTCGATTTTTATCGAGACAACTTTGTGGAAAAATATAACAATTTAACACAGAGCCTCAATATGTCTTAAGCCTTATCTCGGAAAAATGAAAAATGCTTGCCACGGGTAGAAACAAGTAGCAAATAAAATAACAAAATAAGGTGTTAATATAGTGCATACCTATAGATTCAATAATATACTATTTCAATGCGCATAACATGTTCTTAAAATTATGGAAGTCCATCATAAACCCAGCAATGGCTGTTAGTTATCCTACAGTACAATCTTCTAAAGGAAACAACTTATAATTCACATAAAATATTAAGGCATACAACATTTCTCGTATCCCGCAGCAGTAGACTTCTTGAAGCTGGTAATAAATGATGTATTTTTATCAACAGGTGCTATGTTTCAGCCAAGACTTGGCGCAGCAAGAGATCGCGTCCGCCGAGCGCCGGCCCCTCGACTTCAACTCAGACCAGGTAAAAGACGACAGCCAGCCCCGCTCCGCCGACTATATTAGATTCACGGAAATTGAGCAAGAACACGACCGCCTCTCCACCAGCAACCGTAGCCCCGAACTCAAGATAGACCACTCTCCTACGGTCACCTGGTATAAGACCACCCCCGTTCCCATTCCGGTACAGGAAGGGAACGTCCAGCAGGAAGATAGCGAAAGCAACCCTTCCTTGAAATACTACGGCCTCCATCACAAAATGCATTTCACCCCGGATATTCTTGATCACCAGAGCAACAGAGCCTACCACGTTAACGTTGAAGACTGCAAGTACTCGACAAGCGAATCGTCGAGAATTTTCGAAATATCCACTGATAATTCTTCTAACAACAATAAAATAGTTGTTATGACTGGGACTCGCTCGTTTATTGTGAATGGGAGTCGCAACTTATTGGACGAAAGTGACAACAGTACGATGTATAAAAAAAATAGAAATAAAATGAGACAAAGTTTTAAAGAAATCTCAAGCGATTATATTTACCGTCTTTCCAGCTCTACCACACAGAACGAAAACTCCAGCAATTTGAGCAAAATCAGCGATACCAAATGCATAAAGCGCGGCTTTTTTAAAAGACCTTTCAAACGTTTACGTCAAAGCAGGCTCTCTAAGGTAGGTCGTTTTCTGAAATGTAATATTTTTAACAAGCAAAATATAACCCGGTTCTATGGCATAAAAACTCACGTCGGCCCGATCTTTGGCCTGGCCTCAGTTCTATTGGTAAGTGATCGCTGCATATTTGATTATCAGCCAACGCTCAAGACCAGACCCAGTACTAATACAATAATGTCTAAATTCAGGAAGATGTCATGCAAGAGCTGCGAGAAAGATGACTCAGTGACAACCGATAATCACCAATAACTGTGCTGTGCGATCGGATAAAACGTATTCAATTCAAGCGTTAAAGAATACGCAACAACAACGGAAGAACGTGCTGTCGTTCTAAGCATACACTGTCGTTCGTCTTATTCTTACAGCACCTTACTGTACGCGCGTTTGATTCTATCATTAATAATAGTTGAGCGGAACCATTGTCCGCTACGGAAAATGCGGTGTCCCTACTTTTCGGATCCCTCCCTATCCTTCACGGAGCGGACTTTGAAGCATATGTTTATATTGAACGACGACCGCTTAATTCCGAAAACGTACTAATGTAAATAAGTAGTATTTAAGTATTAAGGTGGTCTTTGGATATAAATCTGCAAGTGACAATCGATATGTTGTCAAGAACGCGTAGGGTTCTGTTCGCCCATTCTGATGAGCCTGTTTCGCCAATGATCGAGCTACTAGTATCCTCGGACAGGTTTTAAGTCTTCGACTCGGTGCCAATTATAAAATTATATAAAGAGACATTCTAATATATTTGGTTGTGCGATCTTATATTATCACCCCTTGTATTAGATCAAGACCCGAGCGAGTCCATTACATTTCGAATGAATAAACCTGATAAATACCGTTCCCTATTGTCTAGACTAGAACAAAAAATAAACAACTAAAAAGTTTTCTCCTAAACGTCAAACGTCGAAGGGTTGTGAAAACGTAATTAAAAACAGGTATGTTCAGTCCGACTTTATACTTTATAAAGGACTAGAACAGACTCATATTATAATCTCAAAAATAATATCTGATCTGGATAACTATAAATCAAACAAAGTTAGAAAAACGCTAATTATACTGTTTTATCAAATATTCGTTCAACCCAGTGTTCAAAAATATGCAAACCTCTAATGTCGCTGGGTTAGATAAATATTATAGGAATTAGGGCGATCCAAACAAACTTCATAAATCCATTTTAACGACTGGGAATCGTCCCTTATGGCTGCTGAGCGATCCAATAAACATTGACGTGAATATTATCTCAATTGACGTCACTTATTCCAAGACTTGCACATTTTACACCTTGTAGGACGTAGTTGTTGTATTCTCTTTGGTGTACTCGTTGTATCGTCTCGTAACCTTCTTACAGTGTATTTTTTATCAAAATTTTACTATTGATATGCAAAGGAGTTTACAGGAGAAAATAGATAAACCACCGAACGATCGCTACATACTTACAGGCTGTCATATTTTCTCGCAATAACTTTTGCAGAAATTATAAAGTTGACAGTTATTTATTTATTACGTTATCAATAAAAATCGAAAATTCCGATGGTAGATCTATTTTAAAAAAACTTTATATCATAAGTGAATATCTTTTATATGTGAAGATACTGAAAATGGCTCAATATACATTGGGACCGATGTTGGTCACCATGCCATCGCTATCTTAGTGTCAACTAGGATCACTTGCATTGGGCATAAAAAAGCTCAACTGGATGTCGAAAAAAACAGGGATTAGAGTGCCCACTTTTATCGAAAGAATTTTTTTGAATTATATAATTATAAAATTATATTATTAATTATACCTATCTCTTCTCCCAACCATGGGAATTAATTGTTATTGTATATGTATCATAATAATAAAAAAAATTGTACTGATGTGGAAATGTAAAGACTTGGATATATTATCAAAATTAGTAGGAAATGTTGCTGGTTTTTTTTGTTATAAACTTTTTATAATTAATTTGCCTATCAGTAAGGCCTAAGCTATCATGTACTAGTCGCAATGCGATTACTCGTATTATCCGTCCTGAGTTAAACGTCCTTTTAAATTATATTTTGTTTACATAGGTACCAATGTATGTAAACATAATAAAAACAAATAATCACAAAATATGAAAAATGAGACAATTCTTATTTTTCATACTTTTTCGTTGCTTTTTTTATGTTTATATTGTCCCTAATTTTTTTTCTTGTTTCATTTTCTTACTTTATTTTTGATAATATTAGCAGATTTGTTAAAGATGCTGGACTGGAAAGGAAAGGGTATAAACATAAATGGCGACTACACACCTGCGATTCGCTGATGACATAGTCTTATTGGCGGAGTCGCTAGAGGTGCTGAACCAGATGCTGGACGGCCTAGCTTCAGCCTCCCGATGTATCGGTCTTGGCATGAATTTGGATAAAACCAAAGTCATGATCTATCTTTCTATCAAGGCCGGTGGTCGTACATGGTCACCTTCTCAAAATCTTTTCCGAATACACCTACCTCGGGCAGATTCTGCAGTTAGGTAAAAACAATTTCGAGAAGGAGCCAAAAGGAGGATCCAGCTAAGCTGCGGGCAGCGTTTGGGGAAACAACGTTAAGTCTTTTCGTCATCCATACCGCAATGCTTGAAAACGAAAGTTTTCAACCTGTGCGTCCTACCCGTTATGACCTACGGAGCTGAGACGTGGACACTCACGATAGGGCCACCAGTTACCAGTTCAAATTCGCTCAGCGAGCTATGGAAAGAGCTAGGCTCGGAGTTTCTCTGAAGGATAGGATTCGTAACGAATGCATCCGACAGAGTACAAATGTTACCCACATAGCCTTAAGAATTAGCAAGCTGAAGTGGCAGTGGGCCGGCCATATCTCGCGAAGAACCTATGGGCAAACGTGTTCTTGAGTGGAGACCACGACTCGGCAAACGTTGTGTATGACGCCCTCCGAACAGGTGGGATGACGACCTGCGAAAGACTGCATGCAGATAGATGCTGGATGCGGCAAGCTGAAGACAGGACGCTGTGGCGCTTATTGGGGAGGCCTATATCCAGCAGTGGACTAACAGTGGAATAATTTGATGATGGTATTTGATAAAAATGGAATGACGTGATGTGATTTTGATAATAATGTGAATAGTTTATAAGAGCTTCTATTATATCTAACTATATATAAATTATATATTATGTAAACTTTACATTATGTATATGGCAGTTTACAAAACGAATCTTTAACAATCTTGATGTGAATTTAATATAAAACTAAATGTTTGATGTTAAACTTAAATAATAATGATAACTCTATCTTTGAACTCTGTGTTAGATAAATATAAAGCTCAATGTGCAAAACTTAACGTGTCTATTTCAAAAAGATAATCACATCTAATAATCATGTTATCTGTAAACAAACTCGCTCTTAATAACGTACTTAAACGCTGAAATACTGTTTTAGATTAGTTTAATGGAAGGATCGATGAGTAGAAGTTAATTTTTTTCTTCTTCTTGGTGTTAGTAGGTTGAAATACAAGATGAAACTCTCAGATTAATGCCCACTGATGGACACTGAGAAATTTCATGTACTTCGTGTGGATACATGTTATTCTGTAGTAATTATTTATAAGTTAATTGATGTACCTTATAATTCAATTATATACATATTTGATGTAGAAACTTTGAACAAACGATGTGATTACAATAAATATTCGAGGCATTCCAAATTATTTGGTTTTATTTCAATAAGATTTACGTTTTACTAGGCAACCCGCTAAGAAAAGTTAGGTTAGCTCACACCGGACGCTTTTTTAAATAGTGAGCTGAAAGTACATTAACTCTATTTCCTATATTACCTAAATAAAACTGGTATCTCGCTGTCACTGAAATACTATAATAACTCAATGATCTCTGTTTGGATGTTTAGGCTTTACATACAGATAGTTTTGGAACGTAATAAGAAATTGGCAACTTTCTATCCCATCTAAAAAGGTAATGTTCATAATACATTTTGAAGAAAATGTCTTGATGAAAATGAATAGGCGAACTTTTCTTCTCTCTCATGTTTTCTTCAAACAAATCAGTTTTGTATGGCTTGGGGTGAGATTTCCTTTAAAATAATATGTTATCTATTAAATTGCTTTAATAATTTTAATTTCAGGCATCTAAGGTAGACGTCCGCGCCACCTCTGAAGTCCGATAGACGCGGCGCTGCTTTCGTCGCAGAACTAAATGTTGCAGTTGTTATTGTATGTAATGTTGTTTAGTTCCCGCTTTTGCCGTAAGCCTTCTGTGGTGGCGAGCGCTCTATACAAACCTATGGAATAGGTGAAATTTTAATGTGTAGAAGTACAATACAAAAGTGATGCAGTTCAAATGCAACCATGAGTAACTTCATTATCATCAACCTGTTAGTCCACTGCTGGACATATGCCTCCCCTAATGAAAGCCACAGCGCCTTGTCTTTAGCTTGACTCATCCAGCATCTAAGTACCTGCAGTCTTTCGCAGGTCGTCATCCAACCTGGTCGAAGGGCTTCCTACACTACATTTACCGACGACGAGAGTAACTTCAAGTCATAATTCCTTTGTTTAATATCCTGTACGTGCATAATAAATAAATAATACTGGACAATCCACACAGTATCATCTAACCCAAACTAAGCAGAGCTTGTGTTTATAGACTCTGGATAACTGCTATAATTTATAGCTTACATACAAATATATTTTCTACTGTACTACATAAAAACACCCGAAACAAATATCTGCAGATCGTGCAAACTTTTGTCCCAAGGCGGGAATCGAACTCGCAGCCTCCGTATAAGTACCGTACTACTTGTAAGTAGGTAGGCACATTGTGTATCATCCATCACATCATAAAACGCTTATTTGTTGCATGGTATTTATTTATTATTTACTAATTTATTTTTTTAATTCTCGTTCTGATTTATATTCAAGTTTTTATCTCTTTGTGTTTATTTACTTTTGGTTTCTAATAAGACTACGTCAACATCATCCACGTACGCACGAGCGCTCTGTCAGAAAAATAAACCAGTTTTACTATCCCTGCCACCATTTTATATGCATAAAACATAATAAATAAAATACATTGAAAATTAAAGTTGATACCTACCTCAAATGTTGTTTTATTTCATGCATCCTAGCTATGTACAAGTTTAATTTTTCCCTCATCGATAGATATTAACAGACTATCATCAATCTAATAGAAATCAGATAGTTACTCGTAGGACCTTACATACCCTACACCACCAAGGTATTTCTAAAAATTAAATCTGCTAAATGGTGCATTTTAGGCTTCCGTACCCAAAGGGTAAAACGGGAACCCATTAGGCTGTCCGCCTGTCTGTCCGTCGTCGTTACAATTTTGCTTCCTTCCTTGAAAATATCTCACGGACGGACGAGAAACCAAGGAAAGTTTTATAACCAAAAGTTGTTTAAAAAATTCAACAACGTACCTATTTATGAAATAAGATCTGTGCCCACTTATCTAATTTCAGTTTGATGTACATATTTACCTATACCTAAATAAGGTACCTTTACCTACCTATCCCTTGACTCATATGTATTTGTATGTATGAAAATATACCTATTTGTTTGTTAGGTACTTATGATTGATTAAATTATGAATGCCAATTACATTGTGATCTCGGAAAAGACTGAATGTACTCAACGATTTTGATAAAAACCGCTAAATTTAGATTTTCAGGATCAAATAAATCAATATAGGTAAACATTTCTTGTCTCTAGAAAAACTTGTTTTCCGAGGTTTCCTGAGAGAACTAACCCAGTCACTATCTAGCTAGATAAGTACCTACCGAGAGTACTTAGTTTGTATTATATCTACGATTCGTCTAGTTTATTTATCTGTACGTAGGTGCTTCCTCTATCTGTTCCATCGCCTCTCCTATATAATAACCCTAAGGTTTTAGAGCAAACCTTTTAGGGTTATATTAGAGAGGCGATGGAACAGATAGAGGAAGTACCTACCTACCTACAAAGAAATACACTAGACTAATAGCATAATACAAACCAACTATTTCGGACTAAGATTACTTATAGGTAGGTAGAAGACATTGTAGATAGGTAAATGTTATAAATAAATAAATAAATATTGCTGGACAATTCACACAGCATTATCTAGCCCCATGGTAAGCAGAGCTTCTGTTATGGGTACGAGATAACTGATATACATAATACAATACATTACACAGATAGATAGTTTTTTTTTTATTATACATAGAAAACGACCAGAACACCCGGAACAAATATCTGCAGATCCCGCCTCGGAACAATAATTGTGTGTACGATACACACAATTATTGTTCCGAGGCGGGAATCGAACCCGCAACCTCCTGTGACTGAAAAACTATCATCTAGATTCGTACCTAAATGTTAGTGTCTATTGTACTTATTGTACTCAATGTCTAATGTCACTGTCGTCGCTATCAGAAGCCAGTCACCGCGTCCGCCGCACGCCCCGAACGACCCGAATACTTGCAAGACCTTCAAAGTATTTCGACTCGTACCAGGTTTCCGTACTTCTAAGCAAATACCAGGTATACAAACCTGGTCGAGTAAATACGTCTCATCTTGTGATGAGTCTTAGATCAGGTACATGCCACCGGGAGCCGGCCATTATAGCTTGACTTGATTGATAATAGGTTACTAGTATAGCTGCGCCCCGCAGCTTCGCCCGCGTGGAAATTTAACCAGAACTATGCAACCGAGCGCCGACGCCAACGGTCATAGACGCCCACTGAGGCGTGGAAGGTTGACGTTTCCAGCTCCCTAACTACTGTTTCAACTCACCTTTGTTTCAAAACCCCTCTGTCTGCCCCTACATTAGAATGTATCACACACAACAGGTAATGCATCATTCCTTTAATTCCATTCTTTGGTATACGACCAGATTGACGCAGCTAAAGTGTTATACAGGTGTTCTTATTTTTAATGTTTTAATATTATGGACCCATCGATTTACTTACTATTAGAATACACGTTCGCACTTCGTATGCTCTGGATGGGAACAGACTGTTTGACGTGACGACGACAGACCGTACATCCTTTTCGAAGAGATAAACGGAAATGTATTGATATCTTTTAAGATGTACCTAGTATCTACGAAGCGCGAAGATGTATCGAAATATAAATGTATATTTTCGTATTGCTCTGTGTCTTATCTTAAGATACGAAGATGTAAAAATATACATTAGAGCTGTTGTGTGGTGTCCTGACGATTTCTATGGAAAGATGTAATGTGATGTATCCTGCTATTATGTTCATCTTTACATTATAGCAGCTGTGTAGAGCGCTTATACTCTTCTCTAGTGTAAAAATTAATTAAATAAAACCAAAAAAATTGGAATGCTTGGAAATATTTATTAATAATTATAAACTTCGTTCGACTTGCTACTACAAACATGTATCTTAATTGAATTGATAGTTATATCTAACTTATATCTATAATAAATAAATAATTAGTACAGAATAACATTTATAAAGTATATAAAAAGTCTCAGTGACCGTCCAGAGTTTCGTCTTATATTTACCTACTCTACCAGCACTACTTCACAAAGAAGAAGAAAAAGTAACTAATCTAAAATATTAAGTACCTATATCAGTGTTTAAGTACGTTATTAACATCAAAGTTTGTTTAAAGATTACATGTTTATTCATAGGCTCTACATTTATGCCATTCGCGTAGTAACAGCGCTTGTCTCGGCCAGGGGGAGCCCACGGTGTGAATATCGACGAGATCGCTCACGACGCGGAGGGCTTTAATACGGATAAAGCTTTGCACATTGAGCTTTATATTCATCTAACATACAGAGTTCAAAGATAAACTTACATACTCGTAATATGCAAGTAAATTTTTTGTAGTTATACGTTTTGCATCAAACATTAAGATTTATATTAAGAGTTATTTATTATAGATTCACATTAAGATTGTTAGATTCATTTTGTAAGCTACTATAGAAAGTGTACATAATAAAAGTTCTTACAAAACTATTCAAATCATCAACCGTTTTTTATTCATCATTCCCTTATATTTAAGATAAATTAATGAAAAAGAACAAAAAAAGACAGAATTAAGAAAAATATGTAAAGACAATATAAAAACTGACGGGACAGATTAAACACAAACCTATATAATAAAAGAGTAAAGTTAATAAATAGGACGGATAAGAAAAATAAACGTTTTGCGACTGGTACAGCATATTTACGACCTTGCAAACCAGGCAAATTAATTTTATTAAAAAGTATATACCATTATAAAATATAAAAAAATCGCATCAACATTCCCTCTTCTTTTATTTTCAATTTTCATTATAAATCCAAGTCTCAACGGTTCCGCATCAGTACAATTATCTTACTTTCTAATGTACGTTCAGATACGATCATTTTACATACATAACGATTATACGTGTTTTATTGTTATGACACGATTATATATAATAACTATGTCCCACTTTAGGGAGAAGAGTAAGGTATAAGTCAATAATACAATTTTATAATATATATAATATCCAAAAAAATTTAGTTTGAAAGATTATATACAATGACAATTATTTCCCACTGTAGGGAGAAGAGTAAGGTATAAGTTAATAATACAATTTTATTATCTATATAATTCCAAAATAAAATGTTTGCCAAAAGAGGGCACTCGAATCCCTGTTAATTTTTTTTCAATACCTATTTGAGCTTTTTAGTCTCGACTTAGCATGGTGACCTTACCGGTGACTTTAACCGGTCACGTTTTAACGATTTTTTATTGTCTCCACAATGTTATAATCAAGATACAATAATCAAAAACTTATTTCCGTAAATACAATAGATATTCACTAGAAAAAGGTAAAATTCTTAAAAATAAAATAGATCTTCCATCGGAATTATAAATTTATATCGAAATTGTACCGTAAACAGGAAACAAATTTACGATTTCTGCGAAAGTGATTGCGAGCTTATATAACAGCCCGATTTTGACCCGACGTATTTAAGTTTAGATCCGTTTAATTCGTATATCAATGAGTTTAATCCGTTAGATAAAAGATATAAAAGTTTTCGGCAAACGTAGTTTAGGACGACCAGGTGGGATGGCTTTCTGCTAAAGACTGCAGTCAGATGCTGGATACGACAAGCTGAAAACAGGCGCTATGGCTCTCTTCAAGGGAGGTCCACAGCATCCTTTTATTTTTCAGTTATTTGAATCCAAATCGTAGACGTTTGTAAATCGTATTGATTCAAAATTATATTGAAGGTAAGTCTCAACATTGTGAGCGTAAAGTAGCGATCTCTATATTTACAGAAGCGCGGGGGCCGCGGGACCTTGTCAAAAGGAATTCAGTATCCTAGCCGCACGGATAGCACCACATCTTAGCTCCGTTCGCTCTAGGTTAGCGTCATTAGGTCGCGTTCGCTCTCACACATATAAAAAATCCTGAGATAAAAAGATCTCTTCAGATATCTATGGACACAAACGTAGAAATCAATGTAAGGAAATTTCGAGTTAAATTAATGCATTTTTTAAGGCAGAAAGTGTTCTACCTAGTCCATTAAATCTTGAACTACATACATACCCTATACTACCCTGAAAATATGCTCGCTCTGTCGTAGGGATTTCAAGAGCTTAGCGAGCCATATTAGGGCTCATGATAAAAGAATCTGTAATGTCTAGGATCGCCGTCATCGAAATCGATGAGGAGGCCTATTATATACTACCCTGAGGTCAAATAAAATCATGCGAATGACTTGGCAATGCAAAGATTATGTGGACGCATCAGGCAAATGCGATTAAACCAATTACATTACGGCTCATAGCTCTTATTAACACACGTTTTCTTCGTATAATCACGAGGCCACTGCATAATTTTTTGATGAATGTCTTGTCCCTACTATACCTCCTAATATGATATACCATTATAATCATATAAATGGAAAGCACAATTTCCACTTGATATGTATAATTATTATAAAAAGATCTAAAGCGATTACCTAAGGTCGTTCTGATTACATTAATAAATAAATAGGATCCTACAATTACTAAAAAGTTATTAATATATCTGACATTTATTTCTAAAGAACCGGATACAACCATCATTCCATAATTGCATTAACATCAACGTCAAAAAAAAAGCCCAATACCTGAACAAGGACGTACAATACTAGAATAGATTCGATCACACGTGTAAATAAATGTATACTAAGAGAAAATGTATTCAAACTCCAAAAGTATGCATTTTCGCGGATAATTTTTTTGGGTGTTAAAATCGTTAATGATGGGCAAGTGTCAAGCAGATGCTGATGTCGACAACACGTGGCGTTGATACTGGCCACTATCGCTAAGTCCGTCTGATTTTTTGTCTCCTTTTCACAAATTTGATACACCTTTAGACGGAATATGATTGGTTTAATAGCATATTTTGTTCCTGGTGTGCAAACATAACCATTGCATTGCCGTGTCATTCCTAAGATCGTAAATCGATTTTCTTCATATATTATTGTCACGTCAACGATTATTGTATCGCACGACAGCCATAAGGGCCGTTTCCGAGTCGATATAAATTTGGCACCGGGTCGAAGCCTGAAAACCTGTCCGAGGATACTACTGGCTAGATCAATCGCGGAAACGGGCTCATCAAAATGGGCCGATAGAACCCTACGCGTTCTTGACAACATATTGCTTGACACTTGCTGATTTATATCCAAAGTCCAGCTCTTTGTAGCCAACTTAATACTTAGAGTGATGTCTTCGGAATTCAGCAGGAGTTGTTTTATATAAACAAATGCTTCAAAGTCCTCTCCGTTAAGGATATTTGTCTGTTCTTGATCAGATCCGAAAAGTAGAAGCATCGCATTTCCATCGGCGGAAAATGGTTCCGCTGAACTATTATTAATTAAAGAATTATAGAATAAGCCGCAAACAACGATAACGTATGTTTGGAGACCGACAGTTCTGCCGTGATGGCGGAATTGGTTGCGCGAGTGAGATAGCCTATCGGATGGCATAGTGTCATATTCCTCGCATCTCTTACGAGGTGAAGATTTAGACTGCGTTGCAGTAGAACTGCGGTTCGCCTGGAACTTTAGCTGATAATGAAATAAGTAGCGATCACCGACCGATATAACTGAGGCTTGGCCATACATTGGTCGACTTTTTCTGCCATAGAACCGGGTATATTCTTTTGTCTTGTAAAAAACATATATAAAAGTATATATTAAAAACATAGTAAGTAGTTTTAGAAAACGACTTACTATAGCAGTGGGCTCGTTTTGGCGTTTACGTTTGGAAGATCTATTAACAAAGCCGGGCATTGTGCATTTGGTAACGCTGGTTTTATTTAAAGTGCTGGAATTCTCGTACTGACTCTGATTATTTACAACCGCTTCTATATTTTTGTTGTATGAATTATCAGTGAATATATCGAAAATTCTCGACGATTCGCTTGTAGAGTACTTGCGATCAATTCTATTTGATTCAACCGCAATGTTGTACGTTCTGTTGCATGATTGATCGACAATATCCGGGCTGACATACGTTTTTTGGTGTGGAGTGGTGGATTCCAAGGGAGTGGTGCTTTCACCAGCTCGCTGGACGTTCCCTTCCTGTGATGGAATGGGAACAGGGGTGGTCTTATATCAGGTGTCCGTGGGAGAGTTGTCCTTCTTGTTGTTTCGGTTACGTCGGCTCTTGCTGTTAGAGAGGAGCTCGTACGCTTGCTGAATCTCCATGAATCTCTCCTGGGCGGCGCGGCGCTGGCTGTCGTTTTTTACCTTGTCTGGGTGGAACTCACGGGAGAGCCGGCGCCAGGTGGACGTGATCTCCTGCTGCGACGAGTCTTGGCTGAGACCCAGCACCTGTAGATAAAACATATATCATTTTTTACCAGCTTTAAGAAGTCTTTGTGTGTCTTAATATTTCATGTAAAATATAATTTTAACTTTATCTATGAAATACTTAATTCTGTCATTCAGTGTCTATTCACCATGTGTCAAAAATTATGGAATTTCATCAGGCCTCCCCCAATGAGCGCCATAGCGCCCTGTCTTCAGCTTGCAGAAGGAATTTCATAGTCTATAATTAATTCGTGGACGGGGTATAGCGTACCTTGTAAGCATTCTGTTCACCGTGCGGATCGGAGAAGTCGATAATTTGCTTCCACACTTCGTACCAGCCATGATGTTGGGCAAAGTTATATGTCTCGACGAGACACTGCTTTAAATCCACCCACCTATAAAAGACAGGGAAAAACATTTTCAAACATTTTCAAAATTTTCTTCTGTATGTAATAATATGTAAGTGCAGTTTAACGTAGTTTCTTACCATGGACTAGTGAAGAAATGATGAACGGCTTCGTAAATAGGTATCTCATCGCCTTGGCTGTCCGTAATCGTACCCTGGTGGTATAGATAGCTTCCCCAGAGAGATAGGTACAGACAAGTGCAAACTCCGATTATAGCCATCCGACTGTAACAAGAAAATCATATTCTTAATGAGATAAAATTATTTAATCGTGAGGTCAGAAAAATTAAATTTTAAAAAATATCTGTCAAAACATAAGTTTCTCTAATGTCCGTGAAATCCGCAACACTATCTAATATTCCATTTCTTGGGTACGCTCTTTCAATAAAACGTCAGCACGCATTTATTTCGGGAAAAAAGTACACCATACAACCGCATGAACTTCCTTACCTCAGTATGTGGCTCTTCTTAGGCTGACGGTCCCACTGCTTCGAGAAGGAATCGAAGAGCAGTGAGGATGTGATGGTCATGGCCATGAAGCAGATGGACTCGTCGTAAATGTAGTACCGGAGAGGGTAGGCCGCGAACGCACCAAGCAACGGCCACTTGAGCACACCGCGCTCGCGTCCGATGTTTCCCACGGTCCAGACCCCTGGAAGTCGTTTAATTAACTATTTTATACAACTTTTTTTTTTCAAAACTACAAATTTGCGTCATAGCGAAACGTCAACCATAAGACACGCATTCCGTTGAATTTGAAGGGCACATTGTAGAAAATTCTCTGAAATGGCTAGATGACCTTTTAAGTTTAGTATTTTAACATAAAACAGATAGTATTTAAGTTAGGTTTTAAAACTTTGTAGGAACGAAATAATGCAGTGATTCGAAATTTTGCCATTTTTTTTCTATATTCATCAAGTCTTTCCTTACTCGAAACCTGCTTTAAAAGAAAACTTTCACCGCGGCGCTTGATCCCGTAATACTGAACAATCTGTTAATCTTACCTAGAGCTGCTGCTAGCGGGATGAGAAGGTTCAGAAAACGCAGATTGAAGATCCAGATTCCGTCTGGTGGGATCGCGTACATAGTCATTTGAGCCCAGGAATAGCCCACCATCAGCATTCCGGTGAAACGGTTCATGGAGAAAGGCGGCTGTGGGACACAAAACGTAAATATAGAAAAAAAGAACAGTTTATTTCGGTAACTTATAAATTAAACATACATGTTTTGGAGTTTAAGCAAAATTAGCTTGTACTATTAGAGGACACTCTTACCAGATTAATTAACATTTTATAAGTTTTATAGAACTAGCAAACACTTAGCTTACGTGCGTTTATTTCGTGAAAAAAACATTCATTTTGAAATTACAAACAATATAAGTGCAAGGATTCAAAACTCAGCCGGGATGGCTGGAAATTCAATTCATACTGCGCGATTAAGGGGAAAAGCATCGGGCGGGAAGGTTTTGGGATTCACTTCAAATCAATATTTGCGCGCACACGATGGACACATTGAACGCTTTTAAGGTTTTTATTTCTCTTGCTTGAAGTGCCTTGTAGAAATCTAGTGCAATTACAATTTTAGGGAAAACGCATCTACCTAATCTGAGAGTACCTATTATGACCGAAATGTGCATATTTCACTAAATCATAGTAACGCTTGCTCTATTTTACCCATATTTTCTCATTTTACTCAAGATACGGATCTTGTAGTCAATAATTTTAGAATACTGAGAACTTAAATTTAAAAATGTATCGTGATTATTTAATTCAAAAGCCAATTTTATTTTCATTATTATCCAAACGGATGATAGCCTGATTAAAGTTCAACGCGTTATTATAAACTAAATTGAGTCCCTGCGAAGTACCTCGTATTCGTACTCTCTAGGGTTCCGTACCCAAAGGTGAAAACGGGACCCTATTACTAAATTGTAGACAATACCGTATTCTTAGGAATAACCTTAGATAGTAAACTTCAATGGGGCCCACACATAGATAAGCTATCGAAAAGACTTAGTTCTGCAGCATATGCAGTTAAAAAAATCCGTCACCTTACAGACGTTGATACTTCTAGACTAGTCTATTTCAGCTACTTCCATAGTATTATGTCTTATGGCATACTATTGTGGGGGAACGCTGCAGATATAAACACCGTTTTTGTGTTGCAGAAGGGGGCTGTTCGTGCGATCTATAATATGGGTCCCAGAGAATCCCTGCGTAATAAATTCAAAGATATAAACATAATGACAGTACCATGTCAATATATTTATGAAAACTTGTTGTACACTCATAAAAACATCAATCGGTTCGCTAAAAAAAGCGATATACATAATGTAAATACTAGAAATAAGCATAAACTCGCTGTTCCCACAACTAGACTACATAAGACAAGTGTATCTTTTAAAGGGCAATGTATACGCTTCTACAACAAAACTCCAAGTGAGTTGCAAAAATTATCAATAAATAAATTTAAAAAAATTGTGAAGCATATTCTTTGTAAAAGGCTTATTACAAAATATCAGATTATCTAGAAGATAAAAAAGCTTGGAACGAGTTTTGCTCCAACTCAAAATCTAACAACTTACAGATAAGCAAATCATATGTACTAGACACATAAGTTATGAACATACTAGTGGTTTCTTCTCACTTCTTCCACTGGTGGACAAAAAATTGAAGTGAACATCAATATAATAATGAATAGTATAATATATGACTTGTCTAAGTGCTTATTTGTAAGCCTAAAGAAATAAACTTTCATTTCATTTCATTTCAAGCCTCTGCTCTGTCTGTCCGTCGTTATGTATTTATTTTGCCACCATAACAATAAATGATACTTTTAATAATTAACGGGTCCAATGTCCAAAGCAAGCTGAGTACCAATGATAACAAAGCTAAGCAACGTCGTTCGTTCAGTACTTGTATGGGTGACCGCTCATGATTACTTTATGCTATTATAATCTTCTTGTGGCCATAACACATTTATTATGACAGTACCATGTCAATATATTTATGAAAACTTGTTTTACACTCATAAAAACATCAATCGGTTCGCTAAAAAAAGCGATATACATAATGTAAATACTAGAAATAAGCATAAACTCGCTGTTCCCACAACTAGACTACATAAGATAAGTGTATCTTTTAAAGGGCAATGTATACGCTTCTACAACAAAACTCCAAGTGAGTTGCAAAAATTATCAATAAATAAATTAAAAAAAATTGTGAAGCATATTCTTTGTAAAAGGCTTATTACAAAATATCAGATTATCTAGAAGATAAAAAAGCTTGGAACGAGTTTTGCTCCAACTCAAAATCTAACAACTTACAGATAAGCAAATCATATGTACTAGACACATAAGTTATGAACATACTAGTGGTTTCTTCTCACTTCTTCCACTGGTGGACAAAAAATTGAAGTGAACATCAATATAATAATGAATAGTATAATATATGACTTGTCTAAGTGCTTATTTGTAAGCCTAAAGAAATAAACTTTCATTTCATTTCATTTCAAGCCTCTGCTCTGTCTGTCCGTCGTTATGTATTTATTTTGCCACCATAACAATAAATGATACTTTTAATAATTAACGGGTCCAATGTCCAAAGCAAGCTGAGTACCAATGATAACAAAGCTAAGCAACGTCGTTCGTTCAGTACTTGTATGGGTGACCGCTCATGATTACTTTATGCTATTATAATCTTCTTGTGGCCATAACACATTTATTATGACAGTACCATGTCAATATATTTATGAAAACTTGTTTTACACTCATAAAAACATCAATCGGTTCGCTAAAAAAAGCGATATACATAATGTAAATACTAGAAATAAGCATAAACTCGCTGTTCCCACAACTAGACTACATAAGATAAGTGTATCTTTTAAAGGGCAATGTATACGCTTCTACAACAAAACTCCAAGTGAGTTGCAAAAATTATCAATAAATAAATTTAAAAAAATTGTGAAGCATATTCTTTGTAAAAGGCTTATTACAAAATATCAGATTATCTAGAAGATAAAAAAGCTTGGAACGAGTTTTGCTCCAACTCAAAATCTAACAACTTACAGATAAGCAAATCATATGTACTAGACACATAAGTTATGAACATACTAGTGGTTTCTTCTCACTTCTTCCACTGGTGGACAAAAAATTGAAGTGAACATCAATATAATAATGAATAGTATAATATATGACTTGTCTAAGTGCTTATTTGTAAGCCTAAAGAAATAAACTTTCATTTCATTTCATTTCAAGCCTCTGCTCTGTCTGTCCGTCGTTATGTATTTATTTTGCCACCATAACAATAAATGATACTTTTAATAATTAACGGGTCCAATGTCCAAAGCAAGCTGAGTACCAATGATAACAAAGCTAAGCAACGTCGTTCGTTCAGTACTTGTATGGGTGACCGCTCATGATTACTTTATGCTATTATAATCTTCTTGTGGCCATAACACATTTATTATAAATGTGCCAAAGGTTTACGTCAAAACCGGATTAATTTAAATTTTTATTGATGATATAATTTGATTTGTTTTAAGTTATTTAAATTTTTTCTAATTTATTAGGTACTATTCATTTTAATTTTCATTTCAATTTAATTTAATTTTAGCTCGTAAGAATTACTAACATTTATTATAAATTCATTTCGTTACTAACAAATTATGGATCTGTAGTAGTCCGAAATCAAAGAATTTTGACGACTTCTGGAATTTATATAAATATAATTATAATTAATAAAACAACACATCACGAAGGTTATTAAATTCCTCAAAACAGGGCAGCGTGATGGAGTAGTTATTTTTACTCGTCGCATGTGCATTCGTTACTTTAAAAAGATCTTACTTTGAGAAGTTACTTTAAGAAGAAAGGCTGTATTGCGTTACTGCGTCAGAGCTGATAAATTGGTTCACTCCTGTATAAATTTAAAAGGTGGATTTGCGATCTGCATATACCCTAGCTGCTTTGGGGTATGCAAGTCATCTATTTTGGCTTTCCGAACTGGACTCCTGAAAATGTTCATAATTTTCAGGAGGGCTGAACTGTTATCACTTGCCATTGTGAAATGTGCCATTTGTTTAATTATTTTCATAACAATCAATCCCACATCCATCCAAATAAAACAAAATAACATTTTAAAAGAAGGCATACATAAAACCTTTAATTATTTCAGCAACTTTTTAAGTAAGCCAATCACATACCCGAGAAAATATCAACAAAAATGATGTCCAGTTTAATGGGCCGATGATATTATGAGGGTTGAAAGCAAAACCTGGATGTGATCAACCCAAAGCCGATGTGAGTGGCACAAATTTGAGATGGCCTACAGTCAACAGTGAGTAGGTACAGGTGTAATGATAATCATTGAATAACTCTATCTCTCCCACTCATAAAGGGGTCTTTTTCAACAAGTGTTCTGTTAAATAAGCTAGCTACATTTATGATGCAAACAGTAAATGTTTTATTGGTAGTATTTCTGTTGTAGCAGTGGGATGGAGCAGGTTATGAAAATAATGTCTCATTGATCTTCATAATGTAAAGTAGTCAGGGCTTGGCAATTGTTACATTGGCAATGTTGTTGTGTTGTTGGTAATAAGTAACACACACAAGGGTGTAGCCATTGTGTGGTTACTAATTACAAATAATTGATATTGATCTTTATGTTCATAATCATGAAATTCATGTGAAGTTGCCTATGTTTTGATTTAAGAAGTAAACTGGCATCCGGAATTTCCTGCTTGTGAACGTGATTGAAAAAACCTATCCAGTGACATCTTACATAATGGTACACCAAACAATGTGATAGCTACTAATGGACATGTCAAGTGTGTAATGGACAAACTGTAGTTTATCAGGATGGATGAAATCCATCCTGATAAACTACAGTTTTGACATGCATCAACTTTAACAAAATATATTTTTTCTTATATGTTGTTCTTTATTATATATTTTTTATTTCATTTATCTAACATTTTCATTTATTTCGTTTTGAATTTAATATTTTTGGGAGTTTGGTTGTGACATTTAACTTTGATAATATTTCTAAACCTAAGTGTAGATTGGCAAAACAATGGATAGATTGAATAATGTTTTATGCATACGCCTAACTGTAATGTTGTTTGGACAAAGACAAGCCGACAATACAATCACAATCTTTAGTTGGAGTGGAGTTTACGGAACGCAAGGCAAAATGTGAGTTGATTAGGTTCTAATAGAGTGACAGATCCAACACAGCGCACCCCGACTACACATGGTCTTCTGTGTGGCGCCCCTAGACTGTATTTAATAAGCCGGAGGCGCGAAAGGAGTGCAGCCTCCGCCAACTATAACAAGGGGCAGGCACCGCACGAGCCGTAGCAGCTGAGTAACCAAAAAGCCGAAGCTGCGGATGCGAGCAGTGGTGACTGCCACTAATTACGGCTGGCAGAGGCTGCACTCCCCGCAGCGCCAGAGCCATTGAAATACGAAGTGCATCCCAAAAAAAATTAAGAAAAAAAGGTTGGTGACCTTTTGTTCAAATTATTCAAACAGTATATCTTATTTCAAACAGTGTTGTGAAGAGGTTTTAGCCAAAAAAATTCTACATCATTTTTTCTTGCATCTCGTAACCTCCACAGCGACCCAATCTTTTGACACAGAACAAGCATCATTCTGTACTTACTATACTTTACCGGGCCAGTTGTAGAATACACAAGGTCTAGGAAATCTAAAGAAAAATAACAGAAAATCAATAACATAAAAATAACATAAAATATGCAAATAGTCAAAGAAAGTTGAGTTGAGAATTTAAATTTGACCTCATTTTATAAGACTGACCTTAGGATTCCTTTGCATCTTGCCAATTAGTTCGTTCATGTACTTGTGGTCTTCGTTCGCGTCTTGCACGTACTTCCGAACTTTCAGCACTTCCCCGAGCCAGCCTATGCCGAAGCCGCCGAGGGTGGTCCACCAGACGAACCCGTGCCTATCCCTCCCGAGATAGTAGTGGTGCATGCCGAATAATCCCCCAAACATCCATAGCACATATGCCACAAAGGTAGACTTCTTTGGGCGACTCGGGCTTTGAACCCCGGCACCATTTGGTACCATTTTCACGACCAATGGAACTGTGTCAAGTAACGTTACCTACGCAGGTACGCATTCGAAGAAAAAGTTTCTATGAAAACGATTGATGACTTGGTGAATTAATCAAGAGGTGGGTGACGTGACGACGTAGGGCAACGAATAATACCGCTGACTGGCGCTTTTAGAGCTTTTACAGGAGAAATAACTAAACTCGATAGTAGACAAGAAATTTACTGACGCGTCTTTCTTTTTCGTAAACGTAAACACCAACCAATGACGTGTGTCATTATATCTTGTCAATGATTGAGCGAGTGAATTGAATGGAGTGCTGTCTCGTTCACCATAGACACATGGCCACTCAGAGAGGTCGGGTGTTTAGTTTAACAAACTGTTATTCGATTCGAATATTACTATACCATTCGTTCATGTACTATAATTATTTATTAAAGTGCCACCGTCTATATTGTTCGTTCATGTCCAGTCCATCCCAAGGTTGCCTGGAAGAGATCGCTCTCAGCGATAAGGCCGCCCTTTATACCTTTATTCTAAGTCTTTATCTCTGTATTATTTTCTGTTTTGTGTGGTGTAATAAAGTGTTATCTATCTATCTATAACTAGCTGCGTGCGCCCCGCGGCTTCATCCACTTGGGCATCTAGAGGTATGTGCCATGCCAAATGGTTAATAAACCTTCTTATTGAAATCTATCTATTAGAAAAACTGCAGCATAATCCGTTCCGTAGTTTTAAAGATCTAAGCATACCTATTGTACATAAGGACAGATCAAAGACATTTTCCACGGAAAATGTCTTTGGGACAGATAGACAGCGGGAAGTGACTTTGTTTTATAAGTACCTATGTACTATGTAGTGATTATAATTAATGTACCTATGCTTACTGAATGGCGGCGTGGCGGACGTGACAAGAAGAATATTGAGTATTACACCTACGTTATTTGCCATGCAATGCAATAACGTATCTATCTTACACCTCTCTGAGTATACTGAATGTGAATGTTTCAGTAACGCTAATTTGTCAACCTTACGTCAACTTGATGTCACATGAGTTGACATCCGTGACATCCCTTCCTTGGGGATTTTTATGTCAGTCAGTCCGTCCGTCCAGTCAGTTCCAAAATCGACTGTCCGCGTTGTTGTACTCTTCGTTCGTAGTAATATAGTATGTATGTATAGTATTCTCATTGGTGTACTCACTCCGTGCGAAAGCTTTTCTTTCCACTACAATTTCTATCTTTAATTCCTTTCTGTTTTCACTCAATCAATTCTATAAAGAAATGTTCTAACAATCAGCCATAATATTTATCTTGAAGGAGTTGCTAAAATATAACGCGTCATCATGCGTAAAATCCAAACCATGTAGTATGTTTTCGCGTAAAAATCACTAGGCGACCTCGGTAGGAATAAACGTAATTTCCTTGCGTTGCGGATATTGTGCATTTCCAATATGAATTTCGACGATAGCTCCAGTAGTGGCTATGTCACGACCGAGACGATATACGGCACGCACGAGGATTCCCACGTAGTGATGTCGGAGAAGGTGCAGTCGTTAGCAGGCAGTATCTACCAGGAGTTTGAGCGTATGATCGCTCGCTACGACGAAGATGTAGTTAAAACCTTGATGCCTTTGCTGGTGAATGTGCTGGAGTGCTTGGACTCCGCATACCAGACCAACCAGGAGCACGAAGTGGAGCTAGAACTGCTCCGGGAGGACAATGAACAACTGGTGACGCAGTACGAACGTGAGAAGGCAGCAAGGAAGCACTCGGAACAGAAGGTAACACACAATTATTACTTTACGCTGCAACTACTTTGAAACCTTGGTTCAGTTTCCTTTGTAAATCAGAATGTAATTGTGTTGTAGTGTCTTACTGCACACCAATTACTGTGCATGTCAGTGTTATTGCTCAATGTTACTGTAAAAATACTTAAAAATATATCTATTGGAATGTGCCAGCCATTCTGTTATCCAACACTCAAGGTAAACAACCTTAGAGCTAATCTTGCATAATGACTAACTTGGAATCACATTTGTAGACCTGTTTATTTATATCAAGGACTGACCATGCAAGCATGTGTGAGTGACCTGTGTTGATTTATGTTATTGTTATCAACTGCAGCTCACTTATTGTGTATCAATTGATGTCTCTACATTTCAGAATACATTTGTTTATTTTGGAGCTGCTTTTACAAGACATGATATTAAATTTTAAAATATAATTTGAACATCATGTTATCATTAGTGGGTAGAATTCGATCCTAGATGTAATGCATTGGATTACTCTGTAATGTTGTCTGTTTTAATAAAAACTAATTGAATTGTATTTTAATTTTATGTCTGTGTAACATAATAACTCTTTTGAAACACAGGACACATTAAATAAATGTAAAACAAAATACACTATATAGTGGTTTGCAATCATGATTGATTAAATTCATTATTTTTCAATAAAACTTGAACACTCAAAACATTGTCTTAGCCTTCTAAAACCACTATTCAGCTCTGTCTGTACTAATAAAGGTGTTTTTACAGCTCATAAATAAATAAATAATGCTGGACAACCCACACAGCATCATCTAGCCCCAAGCTAAGCACAGCTTGTGTTATTTATACTAGATGACTATATCACTACTCGATATAATTTATATGTGATAGAATACATTACATAGATATTTTTTATTATACATAGAAAATACCTAGAACACCCGGAACAAATATTTCAAGACTGTAAAAACATTTGTCCCAAGATGGGAATTGAACCCCACATTGGTTGTCAATATCATTTATTTCTTGGCACTTTGATACATTATCCTTCTCTATGTTAAAAATTTAATAATTTTACTTATTTCCTCATCACAATAAGTTTCTAAATGTGACATCTGTATTGTGAGTACAGTGCACACTAGTTTATGATAGCTTAAAATAAACTAACCACTCCTTTATTATTGTTACATTGAATATTATATTTAATGTAATCTTTTTCCTTGTGTAGCTCCTGGAAGCAGAAGACCACTATGAAGGGGAAAGAAAAGACCTATCCGGCCGCCTCGAGGCCCTTGACAGCATTGTGAGGATGTTGGAGCTGAAGCATAAGAACTCTTTGGATCACGCCAGCAGGCTGGAAGAGCGGGAGAATGAACTTAAAAAGGTA